>OX104036.1:47161489-48463133 GCA_944470415.2 Schistosoma rodhaini
GATCTCAAGGTTGACATACTATGGAATCATTTTTTTAAGTAATGTTCCGATTAGAGCTGAGGTTCAGGTTCATGAACTAATACTATCGACTTAATACTTCAAAAATAAGTAAACCGGGAAACTTGTAAGGCAAAAATTAGTAGAGTAGACAAAACTAAAATTAATGTAATTTTACGGAGTTAATGACTACTGTTATGAAATGTCAGAACAAGTTTCAAGTTGCCAAACAGACTTCTTTATTCATATTAAACGAAAATGGCTCTACAGGAATGGAACTTTACATCATCCTATACTATTTGATTTAATAAAGAGTATTTTTAACTCAAGGAAATCCTAAAGAAGATAAACCTTAACAGTTCAGTTTTAAAGGTAAGATCTATTTCTACCCCTTTTAACTAATCACAAAAATATTTTTATGTCACTCAGTGTGTTACTGTGTCATGCACTGGTTTACTTGTATTACTTTATATGAAACTATAACCCATCAACAACTGCTTCAAATGTTAAATCAATATTTGCTACCTTGGAGTATTTGAAGCAGTAAATGTTATCGTATTCAGATGAGTAAGAGAATTCGGTAGCATGGGCATCCAAATAAAAATAATCTGGTTATTAGTCTTTCATAGGATGAGAACTAATCAATTCTTTGCTCATCTGTAGAGCAGATGGAATTCAGTCAATCAATAGGTAAAGAAAGTAGTTTGATTATTTCAGTTTAACATCGGCTATAGAAAACTTATGATGTTTATTTTATCCTTATTATGTTTCAGTAATGTAGTTTCTTTTTATGGTTTAACAAATGAAAATATTTCATGATTATTTGAAAATATTTGAATTTACACCTACAGGCTTTTCCATTTCGATCGCTATTGAATAAATTTATAAGTGCACATGTGACATCTGTTTCAGCACTATTATTCAGACCTTATAAGAGTATATCGTTGTTTGTATATTAATAAATTACGGATGGCGCCAGTTAGAATTGAAATAACACAAAGACATGTATGCATTTATCAAGTTTTGAAAAACTCACGCAGGATTTGTTGACGGTTTTACACAAACAGGGGCTTTGATATTTAAAGGAATCCATGTAAATGATAAGTTCTTCTGGGAAACAGTTAAAAAAGGAAAAACATACCTATTTTTAATGTAAACGATCATATACAACTACTTATGAATCATTCTAAGATTATCACCAACCACAATTGTTTAGCGTTAGACAGATGAAATAGTTTAAATATCTCCAATCAAGAAAAAAACAACGCAATTATTATTTTTATACAAGGATTTAAGAATATAGGTAATGTAATTTATATACTTGAGATCGTGGGTCAATTGAAGCTAAACCACCATGGAAAACCTGGAAGCACTGGATGGCCGTTTCGTCCTATTGTGGGACTCCTCAGCAGTGTATATCCACGATCCTGCACCCGCGAGATTCGAACCTAGGACCTACCAGTCTCGCGCGCGTGTACTTAACCGACAGACCACTCAGCATCCAACGGTGTTAATGTCTAACATCAACCAATACACGAAATCTAGCAACCATTCACCACTGTCTTCAGTGAGTTACCATCTCCCAACAGACCTGGTTGATCTCCACTGGTTACTGCTTCTCACTAGAACTCCAGGGAAAACCTCTTGGAGCCAGTCACTAGTGAGCATATGATCATTATCAGAAGGGGATTTTGTGGATATTTCAGTAATTTTAGATACCTGAGTTCATGAGTCAATTGAAGCTAGACCGCCATGGTTGTAGTTTATAAAATGCTAATTCAACTGAACTTAAGTATAATAAAAAAAGGACGTAATTTGCTAAACATTTTACCATAGTTACAACTTGTCATAACGATTTTTTAAATCAAAGCATAATTATGATCCATATACTTCAAGTTTTCATTTATCTTTTCATTGACATCTATGTGAATGATTTCATGATTTGTCTTTTATATTTACAACGATTATGTATAATTAAAAACAAAGAATATTTGAACAAATAATTGCCCTTAGTAACATCGTCATTAAACTCTACAATTATAAGTGTACAATAAATTTTATTAACGGTTTAAAGATCCCCATAAAATATTCAAAAATTAAGAATATTTGAGCCCAACAATTGTTTTCAATAACTTCATCATCAGGTTCTACAGTTATAGGTCCATAATTATTATGATCTTTTACAAAAGCCAAAATGAGGCATGTATATTTTTTTTTTTAATTACCTCTATCTTAATCTTCACATCTATCATTCCTAATTTGTTTATCGTAATTACCTTAATAACACCCCTCTTATTACATATTATATTCACACAATATTATTATTACTATTTATCATTATTATCTCAATTGACAAGATGAAATTCTTCTACTATGAATTTTATCCACATGATTTTTTTCATTTTCATTTTTACTCTATCACTGATATACTGATTATGATTTGGAAGGGGATTTGTAGAGATTTCAGTATTTTTCAAAGTTGAAATCATGAGTCAATTGAAGCTAGACCACCATCGAAAACCTGGAAGCACTGGACGGCCGTTTCGTCCTATTATGGGAATCCTCAGCAGTGCGCATCCACGAACCCACTCTCGCGGGATTCGAACCCAGGACCTACCAGTGGAGTTCAACCACGTCCGTTGTGAGATATCAACTCACTGAAGACAATTGGTGAATGGTTGCTCAATTTCGTGGATCAGTTAAAGTTAGACATTAACACCGTTGAATGCCAGCTCAGTGGTCAATCGGTTAAGGGCTTCGGCTCGAAACTGGTAGGTCCTGGATTCGAGTCTCGCTCGCGAGAGCGGGTTCGTGGATGCGCACTGCTGAGGAGTCCCATAATAGGACGAAACGGCCGTCCAGTGCTTCCAGGTTTTCCATGGTGGTCTAGCTTCAATTGACTCATGATTTCAACTTTGAAAAATACTGATTATGACTTGACACTTTAATCCAGATCATTTTGACCTTTATTAAATGACCTTTCTAATTTACAAACAACACAATTTTGAAGTATATATGTCATAACAGATGCACAAGTTCACTATTTTTAACATATAACATTGTCAAATTAATTAATATATGCCTCATTTTGGCCTTTGTAAAATATCATAATAATTATGGACTTATAACTGTAGAACCTGATGATGAAGTCATTGAAAACAATTGTTGGGCTCAAATATTCTTCATTTTTGAGAATTTTATTGACATTAAAATAAGGCATTTTAGTGAATTAAACAATGTTTTTTTATAATATAGTTGAAATCATGAGTCAATTGAAGCTAGACCACCATGGAAAGCCTGGAAGCACTGGACGGCGATTTCTTGAACATAGTGAACTTTTACATCAGTTATGGCATAAATATTTCGAAATTGTTTCATCTGTAAATTAGAAAGGTCATTTGCGAAGGCTCAAAGTTATAATTAATATAGTGATAAAATGAATCGTGTGAAGAAAATGCATAGTAGAAGGATCTTGTCTCATTAACAGAGATAATAATAATAACGTCGTGTGAATATAATATATATTAAGAGAGATGTAATAGAGACAGTGGTAATAAGAAATTCATGTGAATTGAAAACAATAAATATGAAGATTAAGAATAAGATATAGAAAATATCGACATAAAAGGAGTTAGTGGGGAGATGTAAAGGATTGATAATATCCAATATATGCTAATGGTGATCCAGTCGTAGACCAAGGTATATACAGAGTTCATCCGAATGGCTTTAGCTATATACAGTAGTCGCAATCTAACTCCTTTAGAAAGATTATTTGGAACTTCATCTATCTAATACGTTGTTCACGATATAAAAAGTGAGAAAAACATGGCACTGCTAATATATCTCGTGACCCGTTTTTTCTAGTTTTAGTTGTTCAAATCTACTTAGTTTGTTCACCTTTATAAATTTCTAAGATTGCTTTTATTTATGCAAGAAAGACGACTTGATACAGAAAAGTAACTTATTTGGGGAAAAGTAGGTATTAATGGAATGTATTCATAGAACTTTGATCAATATGTTAGCTTACTATTATAATAAATTAAGTGATTTGATTGAAAATAATAACAAAAGCATTTATTTTAATGTAATTTATAAATGCTTTAAACGATTAAGAAGCTTATCAACAAGGAGCTTCTTCGCTTAGAAAACGGTATGATCCAAAATTAGAATTCATTTAAATATGATTAAAATATATTACACATCTAAATAAAACTTGTAGTGTTGATTACTTACTTACTTACATACTTTCGCCTGTTACTCACAATGGAGCATAGGCCGCCGACCAGCTTCCTCCAACCCACTCTGTCCTGGGCCTTCCTTTCTAGTTCTATCCAATTTTTGTTCATTCTTCTAATGTCTGCCTCCATTTCTCGGCGTAATGTGTTCTTTGGTATTCCTCTTTTCCTTCGACTTTCAGGATTCCATATGAGGGCTTGTCTTGTAACGCAGTTAGGTGATTTCCTCAAAGTGTGTCTATTCCACTTCCAGCGCTTCCTCCTGATTTCTTCCTCCGCCGGAATCTGATTTGTTGTCTCCCACAGTAACTTGTTGCTGATAGTGTCTGGCCATCGGATACGAAGTATCTTGCGTAGACAACTGTTAATAAACACTTGTATCTTCTGGATGATGGCCTTCGTTGTTCTCCACGTCTCCGCCCCATACAGTAGAACTGTCTTGACATTTGTATTGAAAATTCTAACCTTGGTGTTGGTTGACAATTGCTTTGAGCTCCAGATGTTTTTCAGTTGTAAGTATGCTGCTCTTGCTTTGCCGATCCTTGCCCTCACATCTGCATCTGATCCACCGTGTTCATCAGTGGATAATTTGAAAATATATTCGGATTTAAAAAAGAATGAAGGTGTTTCAACGAAGAAAAGTCTCTTTTGGATTTGTTCAATTATTCGATTTTGTTTCGCTGTTTCTCTTTGTAACTAAATTTAACTTTGATACTTTGTTTTATGTCTACACTGATTGATTATACTTTTTGAAAAGTATAGGAACCCTAATTTCTTTGTTATTGTTTCAACACAATGTTCTATCATCTCTATAATATAAATAAACTATGATAGATGTAATAATAAAGAGTATAATTTATTGGCTAGCAGTGAAATCCAGGGCGCGCGTTTCGTCCTATTTGGGACTCGTTAGTTGGATGTACCTGCATTTCAGTGTTGATGTTCACTCTAGGACTCTAACCCAGTACCTTTCGCTTCAAACGCCATTGCGTTATCCTTTAAGCCACTGAGTCTTGATAGCCACTTGCTTGTGTAATGGAGTAAAGTTTAAATTCACTTGGTATTGTTTACTTGAATCTTCTCATCGACGTTTAGAACTTATCGATTGTAGTCCTAAACATCAATGGGAAGACTCAACCAAACAATATCAAGTTCATTTATTATGAAAATTTGATAAAAATTAATAGTTCTACTGAATATAATAAAACATACATCATTCTCTGACAATTCATTAAAACTCTCTCTACTCGATTTCATAACGTCATGATATAATGCAGCCAAAAACTTATGACATGCTGAACGGGTCGGATCCAAAGCATAATGAACAGGAGTTTGAAATTTCTACAATACAAAGATAAACAATATTTCAATGTGAAATTCTAAAATATAAAAATTTATTTTTATCATTTCTGTAAAAATAAATAAATGACATGATAGAGTTGTTTTTATCAAAAGTTATAGATAACTACAAAATATATTTTAAAATCTTTTCAGTTTGAGATTGTTTCTTCATCTCTGACTGACGTCATTTAGTAAACGACTGATTAGTAAAAGTTCATCAGGATAGTATTTGAACACTATTCAAAAATTATCAAACTGAAACATGTTATATACTCAGGATTTCTTGTTTATTGAGTCAGTCAGTCAGTTACAGAAGTGGTAGAAGTAGCAAAAGTATAAGCAGTAGTCGGAAAGATTAGGGTTTGAAGATGTTATTGAACGAGTGAAGTAAATCTGGTAAGAGAAAAAAGATGGAGACATAAAGGATTCGGATAGAATCTTCTACCCGAAGTTTGTGCTGATGATATCGTTCAGAAGGACGATGAAAGCTCCATGACCAAACCATCCAACTCAGAGAACAAACCAACATCAAAATCACCCACCTGAGCTACAAATCATCTCCAACATAAAAAATTCAGAAGATTGAAATTCGGTAGAACACTAAGAGTGGATCCATCTGCGTCATTGCAAACGATTTTGAGCCATGTCATTCAAGGTCTCTAACCATTGGTTGTTATCATCTCGCGGATCCTAACCAGGTAGTCTACACATACCAACATGGCTCAGTCCACTTGTTAGTGACTTCATGGATTTGTGCCACATTTTGGTCTGGCTGCCCCTAGGTTTCTTCTAACCTATTCGTACACCATGAGACAACCATTTGATTAATTTTTAAGTAACTGTGAAAGAATATTTCTGAATTATAAATATTCTTAAAATAAACTATCTTCATTATAGTTTGTATCATTCGTTCTAGTAGAAACAATATATCGTGAATGGAGGGATTTCAAAAAGTATATTTAATAAAAATAAAGTTATTTTATCTCGTAGTAGAAACTTTGTAAAATAGTTGTTGTGATAGTTGGTCCATTTATGTCTACGTTTATTAGAATATTTTGAAAGTAGGACTGTACTAAGCTAAATAAGCAAAAATCTTAGCATGTAGTTAATTCATAGCTTCTGACTTAAAAAAAAGAACACTCTATCGTAATTAGAATATGATGACACAGAAATTTATCTCCAATCAAATTTAATTTCGTGTCAATTTGACATTATACACTGTCTGAAGAAGCACTAAAGCAACACTGCAAGAAAAAGATTATTTTATATAACGAAATGAATGTTTATTTAACTTACAGAATCTGCAGCAATGACTAATTTTTTATTAACACAACAAAGAACAACAGCAGTCTCCGGATCACCAACCACACCATGGTGTAATGCATTTCTACCATTCTAAAATAAATAATGGATAAGTATCCAGTAAGATAACAAACAGTAAAGTTATAAGCGAATATGCTAGACAGAATCATTTATTGACCTCTGTTCAGTCATCATAAACTTTCTAATTAAGCAATAATAAAATTTCATTTATAGTCAAACATTAAAAACGTTGTCCTATTTGTCAAGTGTAGCTTATTCACTAAAGCAAATGTCTTTGCTATAAATGAAATATTGATAATTTCGAGTACATATTTTACATTCAAGAAATATTTTTCAGGCTTGGAGCTTTGACTAGTTTGGTAATTGGTAGGTTACTGTTTGCTTATGGAAAATAAAACGCTGCAATGGGGACCTAATAAGCAAAAAACTATCATTAGGATTCATAAAATTCAGTTAAAAGTTGTATACAGTCACTATCCGGTAAATTTTATTTTGAATGTAGTTGATAATGAATCGTCAGCTGAAAAATCATTATCATCATGAGTTATCAACTTATTACTATGTATAGCTAGTTTTATGGAAGACTAGGAAGTATAAAACGCTATCTAGTCGTGACAATCTTTATAACACTTGAGTCGGTATCCAGTTTACTTATTATGAAATATACAAAACCATGTACTTAAAAATATTTAGTTTTTCTATTCCACTCTTTGACCCACCACAACATGGGGTACAGTAGGTTTACTGATCACTGTGAAACAGTTTTCTGATAAAAAAGTATATAGACGGCAATATTTATCATGGATACGTCACACAGTTTTGCTAAGAGTATTTCACATGAAATAATGGTTGGTAGTTATGGTAATTTTAATTTTTTCTGGTATCATAAAGATAAATTTCGTTTGTTATTGACTTCAGATACTGGTAAATATGTTGTTACAACTGTTATTCTTTGTCATAGATGATAGCAGTCACCTTTGGAATGAAATAACTAACGTACTCAGTCGAAACAAGAAGCGGTTAAAGATTTTGAAGTTGTTATTAATGTGACTGTACCATACTATTTTCATCTATGCACCATATGAAAGACTCATAGATATCTGGTAGGTTCTATCATCTCATCTCCCATATTTAAAATTACCATGTTATGGAAATTTGAGTCAGTCAAACAATCCTAAAAATACCATGAAATCCTTATTTAATTTGATACAGTATTTACTCGACGGAACAAAGTTTTTTAACTAGGGTTATCAACAATATATATTATAAAATAGAGACAAATTACAGATGTGTTTGGAGAACACTGTAAGAGCATACATAGATTTCTTTAAATGTCGAACTTGCAAAATTGTACTCAGTAAGATAATTAACAATAGATTTACTTTACTATACATATTATTATCATTACTACACCAGTCATCATTCAGCTTATTACTCATTAGAAGTATTCGAATATTTGATATGGCACGTATCACTCTTATAATACTCTATAAACAAGTTTGCTACATCAGTTAACCCATCAAATAAGTACTGAAGTTCATTTTCTACATGCATGAAATATATACAACAGAAATTGCTTTCAAATAAATCCACAACTATCCTTGATCTTTTTTTTGTATATATGATTAGAATTATGTTAACAAATGTACACTTCTATATAAGAACATTCGTCTAAATTAGAGCGAATAGTTTCACAGTATTTGAGCACCGAGTTGATGTAAGACATTAAATAGAAAGAATATATTTGTAAAATCTCAGCGAATGAATTTGAAGTAAATCCAACGTTTTGCTTGGCAATCTGGTCCAAGCTTTTTCAAGATAATTCCTTGAAAAAGCTTGGACCAGATTGGATTTATTACAAATTTATTCGCTGAGATTTTACAAATATATTCTTTCTATGAAATGTACACCTTATTTCATTAAAACAACATATTTTCTCCCCAGGTAAACGTTTAGTGAATGAATGATATTTTGCATAACCTTTTAAATTATGAAATTATATACAAAATTACATGATCAATAATTTTATTTATTTATTTTATTTATTAAATCACTTACTGTATCTGTGGTTTCAGGATTGGCTCCAGCTTTACATAATCTTTCGACTGCCACAAAATCACCAACTCCAGCAGAAATATGCAATGGAGTGAAACCTTCCTAGTCACAAAAATCGTAGGTATAATTAATGTGATGTATAATCATTATAAAATATATAAAATTAGTCATAAAATCATAAAAATAGTCTAAAAAAAATATGTAGCTGCTTTCTCACAGACTACTAGACAGACATCTCTTTATGTCGACTGAGGTGACCTTTTTGTTAGAGATATATCTTTTTAAAAACTAATCTGGTGCCATTTGATAATCTGATTACAAATTATACAGTAATTAGAGCATTCTTATGCTTTTAATTATCAATCATAGTCCTGCATTACTCTTATTGTTTACTTGCTCTATGTAAGCGATGATACATTTTTCTAGAGTTAGCAAATGTATTATTTTACACATTTAATTATCTATGAGTATATCCATACTATTAATTGAATCATGCAACAAAAGTGTACATGGAAAACTAGACAGAAGTCAATTTTCACCATAGATTTTGAAAACTTATCATTATTGTTTAAAACTCTGGTTATGCTTCTTTACTTGAGTATACAAATTTTCACATGACTGATAATAATTAGACAATGTTAGATGAATAAAAGGTATTTTGAATGAACCTCTGAAACAGGAATTCATTAAAATGTAAACATTATAATTTCATTTAAATTATCTCTATGACTTGAATACATTTTTTAAGTTGACTTTATCTAATACACTAAAGTAAGATACATTCATATGACCAAAGGTTTTCTAAGGCTCGCTAACATTCATAAATTAAGTTATCCGTATCAACCACTTACAATGTTATTTTGTATATGATAAATAAGTGAAGTATCACTGAAGATGACATAAATTATCTTTACAAGCTTTTTTTATTATTATACTTTCATCAAGCATCTAAAAGCTTCGAATAAACTATGACTCTATATTCATACCTTTAATATCATATCTGAAAATTTTACTTCTTTCAATTCAACCGTGTGATGGATATTTCTTCTAATAAAGGGTCATTGTGTTTTCATGTAATTTTTAAAATGTATTGGTATATTCTTACATTGATTAACAGTTCAGTGACTAAAAGTCCCAAACTGTTCACGTAACAATAAATACAGCGTCAAATTGGACACGTCGTTCTAAAGCAGTCTTTCTTTAAAATAATCTAGACAACCAAAGAAACTGAATCATTGGAGGCCAAGTCATAAACGTATGCACTGCTGAGGCGTTAGTAATCCACCACTCCAAACTCGAACTCTGCATGCAAAAACGATACATATCACCTCTCATCTTTCCTTGGCCCTGAATCCCTTCGGTTGTTATTTTTGGTCTTGTTTTTTTTAATCATTGTTTTGTAATTTTACACCGTAATCAGTTATTACCATCCTTTAACAATTTTTCACAAATATTGCTTAACCATTGTTGTGACTTCTCCATTTTTCTTTTTTTATATCTGTCAAGAGGACAATTGTCTTTCATAATTCTCGCCCGTAAATTATTTTCATCTACATATTCTTCTCTAACCCCGTGATTATTACGCGACCTCACTTGGTGTTTGGAATCTAGAATCACTTTATGATCTAATCTTTTCTATCTTTTTATGGACTTATATTTATCAAACAATTATAATAAAAATGAATATACAGTAAGTGATTTCATCGAAAAGAAAATTTACTTCGCTGAATTCTTTTCATTTTTAATTAACTGAATATATGCTAGATATAGCCCTGTAAGTTATTTGCACTTTGTGGGTATGAATTCTAACAAAAGGGGAAAGATGTGAACGGGATGGATGATTCTTATCTAGTAAAATAATGAAATGCTGTGCAAAATAACAGTATATTTATAAGAATCTACAAATTTTAAAACTAATTGCCCGATGAGTGTAGACAATGTTCCAAATGAAATTCATTATTCTGTTTTCTTGCAATTTACCAATAATTGCAATCAGTATCTTACTGAATGCTCTGATACCGACGACCACTTAAAATCCATTCCTCCCTTAGTCATAAACATGAATTTCTGCCATTGTTCATAGTGCAAAAATTTAAAGACTCTTTGTATAAAAGGGATTAACATACTACTGTTTTCTTTTCAATCAGTGACTCTGAATGTCGTTTTAAAATATCATCAATTATTTCATGTGCTGAGTACCATGCAGCTACGTGAAGAAATGTTGCCGCTGACATTACAGTAATTTTTACTGCTCCTGTTTGACGTACTAACTGAAAGAAAATAACCAAATATCAGGAAGAAACATGGTTAGATCCATTGGATAAATTAATGTTTAAGAAAAATTGTTATTTAAATCAAAACCAATATAAATACCTTTGAAATAAACTGAAAAGGAAATTGTTTCTACTTTGATCACTTTTCCACAAACTGTTTAATTACATTAAAAAAACCTTTTTAATTAATAACTTACTTAAAGATGAATTTAATAACCATTGTTAAACAGAATACAGTGACTTTAAATGTCACCCACATAAAGTTTAATGTAGCTGGTAGTTTCTCTATGTCATGAACACGGAAACAAGAACTGTTCTATTCAAATTGCAAGGATTAAATAGTACTGTAGTTGTCTGTGTTAGTTAAAAGAATCAGTCATTTGAAAGGTCTAAATTTGAACATAACGGCTATCAGAATTAATGATAATCATTCTCAAGCTATAAAAGTAAATTTTGTTGAAGTCACAAATCAATCAATGTATATAACCATCAAATACATGAGGGCATTGAATAACTGTTTCGTTTTATTATAGAACTCCTCATCAGTGTTTACCCACAACACTGCAGATGTGAATCGAACCCGAGACCTACAGTCTCGCATGCGATCACTTGACCTCGATTTGTGATTGCGGGATGAAATTCTAAAATCTACACAACCGCATACAAAAATAAAAGTTAAATAAGTGCCAAATCTACAGTTTGCATTGCTCATGCCTTCTTAGTGAAGAACTTAAACACGCCGATATATTAATAAGAAATTAAATTCAAAAAGTTTATATCATAAGCTCTAAGTTGTAACTTTATGTTATATGACCGCAATTCTCGCTGAGTGGGACATTTTACTTGATCTATATTATAACATATACTTACTGTTGAATTCAACATCCAGTCACTGTCATCAGTGGCATTGTTAAACAGTCAACTGAAAAATCCCTTCAGCATACATATCATGTCAATCATCTACCAAATAGTAATATTATATTCTTCTGCCTGCATCAGTTCGTCTTTTAATTGCCTACATATTATAATATGTTTACTAAGCCTTTTTACATTAAATATTACAAATAATTAATGTCCAGTAACAGACAACAATTATATTTATACGCTTAAGCATTCAATGAATTATTTTTACCAATACAAATGTTCAGAGAGAAGGATACTTTCTGGCTTCAAAAATCGTTGAAAGTCTATTCACACTTGGAGAATTAGTTACATTTATATCTATGAATATCATTGTTCATGAATTAGATGTCAAGCTCTAAACCCTAATATCTATAAAAAATTAATTGATCTAACAAAATGGAGTCGACATTTCAGCTCTAATGTTTAAAGGGTTTATTTATTTGGAAACGACTCAAAATGGTATAGCGAATTGAGGTAGCCTACTATTCGTGACATTCAACAATAGTTCCATCACATCCCACACCATTTAAATTCAAAAGACATAGAATTATAAGTCTACACTAAATAGTCTTAACCATATCGTGTTCATTTCGAGATCTGAATCTTTTTAGTTTAATTACCTATTGGGAAACAGTCCCCTAACTAAGGAGAAATAACTGTTCGATCTTCAAAGGTCTTGCTATTGATATTAATCAATGGTGAAAGTTTTTTTGTTGAAATGGATTTTCACAAATTTGAAGCCATATAATATTCTTGTGAACGAGAACACAAACGAGAACAACCAAATGCATTTGAACACAAAACTTTAGATTGTCTTAGGAAAATCAGAGTAACATATAGTAAACACTTCATTTGCAAAATATCAATCAATCGTCTCAGACTTGATTGTTCTTTCGTTTCCTTACCAATCATTCTTTGTTCTCTGTCTCTTTTCTTTGATTTTCTTAACCTTCTGCCTTCAGGCATTTCACTTTCGATTGACGATACATACTACTTATATCTGTCGAGATCGGTATTGCACACCTCAGTATATGTTTTTATTAGAAAGACATGTACGATATCGTATACCGATTAGATAATATTGTAATAGCTAACATCAGTGTTGTTTTGTGCCAGTTTGAGTTCTAATCCAAATTATTGATAAAAAAGTGCGAATGTCATCGCAAATTATGTGAACAGTAAGAATCCGGATGAAAACAAATACAGCCATGTCACATACAAACCCAGTACAACGTGATTTTCAAATTAAATCGATTGAGTGCATTAAAGGTAAAATTAAATTATAATACGCCAAACATATTAGAATCAAGATGTTCCTAGTATAAACAGATAATACTTTGTATTTTCACATGGCAAGATTGTGTCAGTTTAGTTTCAATGTTAAATAAAATAAGAACATCCTCTAAAAGTGTTAAAATAGTACTAATTTGTTGTTTACATTATTGATATTCAGTGTTTTATCACAAAGCAGCTTTAAACACTGTTTCTTTTGAATTTATTAGTTATGATAGGCATTTACAATAACTTTTGTGCTTGAACAATATAAAGTAGGCTAGGGGGGTGTTATTGAAATAAGTTAATCTTTTTTATCTTCAAACATTAAGTTATGTCTCCTGCTGTGGAGTATGAACTGAAATTATTAGAAAACCATTTTCAAAAACAATAATAAATTTTCTTTGTAAAACAAGGTTTACTTACAACGAAGTTTTAATTAGAACTTTTGAGACGTGTTCAATTTGAAAATAGATTTTACCATAGAACGACATCATCTAAAAAGCTACCAAAAACTAGGAAAGATGAATCAGTGTTTTGTCCTAGTTTTAAAAGATTTTAACAATGACATCTTACTTTGGATCTTCGAACCATGTTAACAATACACTAACTTTGAACCAATTTGTTTTTAACAGATGATCCCAATTTAGGTTGATTCTTAGTATAGAACAACTAGTACCACTAATCCCTGTTTTTAGAAAGTTACTTAATCGTATTATTTCCCAAAAGCTTTGTTCGTTTAAAATATAAAAAGACTTCTGCAATTTACAATACAAAAGCAGTGAATATTATAGAATAAAATAAATAAATGGAATAGTTCAGTCCAATCATAAAATAGTGAGATTACTAATTGTAAAAAAAAGATTAAAAATATCTGTAGAGATCAGAGTAAATGTACTTAAAATAATGTAAGAAGTGACAGGACAACTACCACTATGATGAAAGCTGAATCACAAGTAAACTAAATAGTTGATGTTTTAATATAACTAAGTTTCACAATTTGAAATAAATAAATATTAGATTAGTAATCGTACTGGTTTCTTGTATTTGCTGACTTCATGAATTATCCTACTTGTTCAGTTCATTTTATAATAATAAGCGCATGAATATACAGTCCTTATACCTAAATTTACCGTTGAACTGGAATATTTATCTCAAAAACCAAACTCATGATATTTCATTTGATTTCTGAAAGTAATCGTTTATAGAAAATTTAGTGGAGATGTTTGATGAAGTGAATTCACTGAATTTCACGATGTCGATCGCTTTTACCGTATAAAATGTGATAATTATTTTGATGAATAAATCCCAATGGAGGAGTAACGATGGACTAAGTCATCTCCACATACAGTGTAAATTTACGGTTAATTATCTTTGTGTGTAATAATAAACTACAACTATTTAATACAAATTAATGGATTGAGCGTTGAGTTAGTCCTAGCTGAATGAGCTTTGCTTTCCAACTAAACAAACCTATATAAGTTGAGTAATTTAGAATTCCATCTCCAATAGAACCATCAAAATTATTCATTATTTGATGCACCTGTGAACAAGATATGTTATAATCAGAGATGGATGGTGATTAGAAGTAGAATCCAAAACGCGCGTTTCATCTTATTTGAGAGTTTTAAAGATTCCCATTGTGAAAATTAAAACAACACATGTAAGCGAACAATTGTTTTCAATTAGATCTAATTGAAAACAATTGTTCGCTTACATTCCTGGATCTCACTTCCAGCCATCATCCATCTTTGCTCAAATCGCTTGTGACTTAAAGCAATATCGAGGCAATACGCACAGTATGCACATATACCAATAAGAGACTGATGAATTGTAGTCCTAAACATCAATGAGAAGATTCAAACAAGCAATAAAAATGAATCTCGCGAAGCGGGATCGTGGATGCGCACTGCTGAGAAGTCCCATAATAGGACGAAACGGCCGTCCAGTGCTTCCAGGTTTTCCATGGTCATCTAGCTACAATCGACTTATGATTTCAACTATGAAAAAACTGAAATCTCCACAAAACCCCTTCTGAATATAATGTTATATTATTTTTATAATCATTATTATTATTAAAGATTGAAAACTTAATGATTCAATTCAAACTTTATTTTACTGATAATTTATTAATCAAATTATATTCTGAAACTCTTTGGATTAAGTAATTCGTGAATGTACAGTTGAAAAAAACAAAAACACAAACACAAACGTATATTTGTTCTGATAATAAATAAACAAATTCCTCACTAATTATAATTTTGTTCCAATTTCTACACTATCAGAAATGAACTTAAAATATTTTCTAATTATTATATTAAATTTAATATAATGGTTTATGTACAATAATAAGAATGAAGATAATTTACTACTAATACTACTACTAGCTACTATTGTATTAATTTAGACCAAATCAAACAGGAGGTTAATTAATGAATGTAGTAAGTATTTCCAATATTTTCCATTGTATTTGCACAAAGTTTTACTGTGGAAAGGAATTATTTATGAAAATGGAAGTACGACTAACATTTTTACACTATAAATCAATACAAATATCATCTTAATCAGATGGTTATAAGTTTTAAATAGATGATATCATATGCTCACTTGTGACTTGCTCCAAGAGGTATTTCATGGAAGTGTTATGAGAAGCATTGACCAGTGGAATTCAACCAGGTCTGTTGGGAGATATCAACTCACTGAAGAAAATTGGTGAATAGTTGCTCAATTTCGTGGATTGGTTGAAGTTAGACATTATCATCGTTGAATGCCGATTCAGCGGTCTAGTGGTTAAGTGCTCTCGCACGAGACTGGTGGGTCCAGGATTCAGATCTCGCGGGTGCGGGATCGTGGATGCGCACTGCTGAGGAGTCCCACAATAGGACGATATGGCCGTCAAACAGTGCTTCCAGGTTTTTCATGATTGTCTAGCTTCAACTGACTCATGATCTCAACTATATAAAATTACTAAAACCTCCACAAAATCCCCTTATGATAATACTGAATAAGCTGTAAGTTTTTTTTTGATTTTTAAAGTTAATGAAGTCATCGAAACAAAGTTCAGTGTTAATTTACAGACTGGTCATAGTGAAATTTGAACAGTCAATTGTGTCTTACCTTAATCAGGTTTCGATTTATTCAATATCTACAAAGCATATGCTGATTTAGGGAAATTACACATCACTTAGTTGTACGATATAACATTTTTTACATTAAGAAACATGAGCATAGTTACAAAATCATGTAGAACAAGAGTTATGCTCAAAATTCTAAACGCTGCCTAAGAATTCTTTTAAAATGTTTAATAACTGTACAGTAAGGTTGACAGGGAAGTGAATACAAAAAATGATTGATGGGATTAAAAAACCTAATTAATTTTAAATTCTTGAGCTTTCCAAAAAATAACACACAACAAAAATGTTATTGTATTTACGTTTGTTGACTCAAAGTGAGATACAGTTGCTATACGTAATAGGGGGTTAAAGAAAGACTAGCTTACATATGGTTAATTCAAATAACCGGTAGGAGATCGCTCGACATATTAGAAAGCAAGTTAGAAACTTTATTATCAAGCTCACCACAACCATCACGTAATGTGACGAGGAATATAAGATTTGAGCTACTGAGGCGAAATTCAATAGTATGAGTTTTTAACTACCTGTGTCAGATTTAGTGTTGTCCTACTTTTTTAATGATTGATATCAGCAATGAATGGAAGTGAATTTGTAGCGTTAATTTCTGAAATTATTAGGTTAAGAAATCATATATAGTGATGTATAGAGTACCTTATCGCAAAACCATCCATATAACGCAAGAAGGGTGTTGATAACTTATTAGGACTGACTAGTCTAGATTAGATACAAATGGAAAGGATGAAATCTTAACAAGATTTAATTATATTTGATTACATGAAGTTAATACTTTGTTGGTACGTTTTATTCAATGTTACTGGATTGAGCAGTGATATTATTAGTTGGTTAACTTTTGTTAATATGAAGACTGATAACTAAGTAAAATCGGAGTCGTTCACAGTACTCAACTCTAATGAACACATTCTATATATTTCTACTAACTACAATCTGTTTTGTTACTCAAAAAAACGGCGAATTTACGTAGCCTAAATAGACTCACTTAATACATAGACCTTCATAGAAATTGATCAGACGTAGAACAACAATGATCAGAATGCGACAGAAAAATGAACTGTCTAACTAGATATTTACTAGTGCCTTCTAAAAAAGATGGAATGTCCTTTGTTTTGCAAAATTATTAATGTCTGTTCAACTTTTAAAAGGTGACTAATGTACACTTATATGGTTCTTTTTTGTCAAAATAATGCTGTAGTTCTTATGATAAATCTTTAGATTACAAAGAATGTGTAATATTGGCGGTAAGAAAATTAGGGTAGAAGAAAACTAATTTACCAAAGTTTAATTAATTTCTTTTCTCTAGTCTATATATGCAAGAATCATTCTCAATCAAAAATTTCACTCTCACCGAAATTGGCTTGGTTGCTATAGTGATTCTGTATTGTAGACTAAACAAATTAGAACGATTTCAGAATTTAATAAAATATCTGGTACGAAATATGTGCAAATTAAGTTTTAGATTATTTGATTACTCGGTAATCTGATATAAAGTTACAATATTTAAATCGCAAAAATGTATTGTAGTTTCATGTGAAGGTGTATAAAGGCTTGGTTTTTACTGAATATTACCTGAATAGGTTTTGACAACTAGATTAGGGAACACAACATTATTATTTTTATAAATAGTACTAATTCCCACCATTACAGTGTATATTGAATATTAAATAAACAACAAATGTAAAGTGCGACACACTGATCGATATACATAAAAAGAAGCACCGTCAACCAAAGCTGGAAATTACAAAGAATCTGAATATAAGAAGTGGAGTGAATACGATCAAAGCTCGGGGACTATGAATTATGAAGTAAATAAAATAAATTTTTCAACGTTCGTATCCTTTTTTAACTCAAACTTCATACCTAACAACACCATGATGTGAACGATTATTGAATTAAGGATTATAAAATATTTCCTACTGCTCTTGATTAGTATAGCAACAAATACACACAGAGAACTCTATTCTTGAAATAGCACATATTCTAGTTAGATTATTATAATACTTTCTACATTTAAATTTATGACAATTAGAATAACTGTTACCATGGTACTGTTTCATTTTATATCCTAAGAAAATCTCAAATACAGTTTGTGCCTTATATTTCTGTAGACTCAGTCCTCAAATCTCTGCGAAGCTATTATTTGAAATCCCATGCTAAACTTAAACAAATCAAGACTAACAAGGTTTGCTGAATAAAATGAATTCATTCTATTTCACGGTTTATCATCAACTGCATACAACTTAAAATTACAATTAATAATATCAGTATAATTATTAAAAAAATGTTTAACATATTTTAGTTTGTATAGTTTGAATAAATATTCAGGACGTAACCAAAGTCATAATAGTATTGATATAAAGTGTGTGAATAAACATAGGAAAGGTATCGATCTACCTTTGACTGGTATAACGAACACTCAGTGTTGTACATTGAAACCGATTGAGCATCAGAGAAGCTTGTTTTCATTGCCTTCTTGACAACTTTAATTGCACTTATAAATTACATGTACCTAGGTAGGTAAGTAAACGTTTCCACCTCCTCTATAGCTCCTCCATCAAATGTGATTGGGTTGGTGTTCTCCGTGTTGTATTTGAGGATCGTGGTTTTTCGGTAGTGTATGTTGAGGCCTACTGATTCAGAGGCTTCTGCTACACTAGTTGTTTTCACCTGCATTTTTTGGTGTGTATGGGATACAAGAGCTAGGTCTTCTTGGCAGCCTGTTTGAACATCTGGGCTACCTTTTCCTGTAATTTAGATATTTCAACAAGTTATCTAATTTTTTTAATACATCATTATGTTTATTAATCACATAAGCTATTCAGGTGCGTTTCTGGAAAGCGTACAACCCTTCGTTGTAAAATTCACAAAAGCCCCAATCAGAGATATCGTGGTTGTTGGCAATAGGCAGAGAAAAGAATGTATATTATTTAGATGTCGATTGACTGAAATGCTAACTTCTAACAGGCGATCACTCAATGTTTGTCGTCAGGATCGATCAAGAAGTAAGAAACAGAAACTTGTTGAAATACATTGTGTTGCGAATTCTATATTTTATAATATTGAATAAAGCTAATTGTAATAAAATAATAATAAAACTATGAAGAAGAGAATTCAGCGAAGAAAATTTTCTTTTCGACGAAATCATTTACTTAAATAGGAATAATATATTTGTAAAATCTCAGCGAATGAATTTGTAGTAAATCCAACGTTTCGCCTGGCAATCTGGTCCAAGCTTTTTCAAGGAATTATAATCAAACATGTTTGAAAAAGCTTGGACCAGATTGCCAGGCGAAACGTTGGATTTACTACAAATTCATTCGCTGAGATTTTACAAATATATTATTCCTATTTAATGTCTTACATCAACTCGGCGCTCAAATACTGTGAAACTATTCGCTCTAATTTAGACGAGAGTTCTTATATATCATTTACTTAAGCTGTACATTCGTATATACAGTTATATGGAAAATATATGTCTATAGGAGGCTAGGAAAGATTGCATTGTAAATTGATTCGACAATAAATAATAAATGAGATGACGTACTAATCAAGGTGTAAGGAAGAAAATAATTTATGGTTCAGATAATAGTCCAATTGACAGATATGACGAAAAGTGACAAATACAAAGGTCATGATAATAATCTGAGTAATAATCAAGAAAACTTGTATAACTATCAGAAAGGGTTTTGTGGAGATTTAGTATTTTTTATAGTTGAAAGTTCCATGGAAAACCTGGAAACACGCTTTCAACTATGAAAAACTTGTATAAGGCAATAACAATAGTAACTGATTAGAGTTTAAATGTAAAATAGTAATTTTAAAAAAATTAAAAACCGATAATAATCAGATAAAAGTGCAGAAAAAAAACCAAAAACGTACTCAATTAGGGAATTAGGGCCAAGGAAGGGTGAGAGGTTGGACAAATCGTTTCTGCACGCAAAGTTCAGGCTTGAATTCTTGGATCGCCAATGCCTCAGCAATGCATAAAATATTGATTCGACCTCCCTTTTATCCGGTTCCCTTAACTCTATAGATTATTTTAAAAGACGAGTCTTTTGGAGCAATGTGTCCACAGTTGATCAAATGCTCTTGTATCGAACTAGTTATCGTTTTACATTCATCTCTTAGGAGCCAAGCTGGATAGTGTTCGGAGATACGTTTGGAAAGCGATCGCTTTGTGCGGCCTATGTAACGTGCTCCACATGAGCAAGTAAATTTATAAATACACATCGATGTGGCCCAATGCGAAAGTTTATCCTTAACACCCCCCCCCCGAATGGCTAGAGAAAACGATTCGAAGTTTGGCTGTGTAGAAAGTTTTATTCAACGATTTTGAAATCCGTATATTCAGGATTTCAGCAGCTGAAGTAAATGATTTCGTCGAAAAGAAAATTTTCTTCGCTGAATTCTCTTTTTATTGAAACTATAAAGTCTAAATCATTTAATTACATTCAAGTTGTCCGTTGTATTCTATGCTTCCCCTCAAATATGGAGGTCTTCATAATCCAGCCAACCACCAAAATAAAGAGAAACCCTGTCCCTGATCTTTTTATTATGTTATTATTCTTTCGTCTTCTGATATTCATTTCTTAAATAGACTGATTAATGTTTACATATTTATCAGAAGGGGTTTTGTGGAGATTTTAGTAATTTATAGAGTTGAGATCATGAGTCAATTGAAGCTAGACCACCATGGAAAACCTGGAAGCACTGGACGGCCGTTTCGTCCTATTATGGGACTCCTCAGTAGTGCGCATCCACGAACCCGCTCTCGTGAGCGAGACTCGAACCCAGGACCTACCAGTTTCGAGCCGAAGCCCTTAACCGATAGACCACTGAGCTGGCATCCCTTCTGATAATGATCATGTGCTCACTAGTGACTGACTCCTTGAGGTATTTCCTGGAGTTCTAGTGAGAAGTAGTAACCGGTGGAGTTCAACCACGTCCGTTGTGAGATATCAACTCACTGAAGACAATTGGTGAATGGTTGCTCAATTTCGTGAATCAGTTGAAGTTAGACATTAACACCGTTGGATGCCAGCTCAGTGGTCTATCGGTTAAGGGCTTCGGCTCGAAACTGGTAGGTCCTGGGTTCGAGTCTCGCTCACGAGAGCGGGTTCGTGGATGCGCACTACTGAGGAGTCCCATAATAGGACGAAACGGCCGTCCAGTGCTTCCAGGTTTTCCATGGTGGTCCAGCTTCAACTGACTCATGATCTCAACTCTATAGTTTACATATTTGCTTATTTTATTATATTGAGCTATGACCCAATCACTTATTGGTTTAATTATCTTTACATAAATTCTGA
The DNA here is from genome assembly GCA_944470415.2 of Schistosoma rodhaini. Taxonomy (NCBI): domain Eukaryota; kingdom Metazoa; phylum Platyhelminthes; class Trematoda; order Strigeidida; family Schistosomatidae; genus Schistosoma; species Schistosoma rodhaini. The sequence continues at coordinate 47,183,347 of OX104036.1, forward strand.
ATTATCACTTCTCAACATGGAAATACACATCGACCTTAACTATGTTTATTCGTATACTTTATATCTATATTCTTCTTATTATGATGATTTTGGTTACGTTCTGAACATTTATTTAAACTTTACAAACTAAAATATGCTAAACTATATCGTGCGAAGTGGATGAATCTTGTATAGGGGAGATTAATAATGATATTTAACCAATAATAATAATAATAATAATAATAATAATAATAATAATAATAATAATAATAATAAATATAATCATGTGCTCACTAGTGACTTCGGGAAGTACATCCAGGAGCTCTAGTGAGAAGCAGTGACCAGTGGAGTGCAAACCACGTCTGTCGTGAGATAGGAACTCACTGATGACATTAGTGAATGGTTGCTCAACTTCGTGGATCAGCTGAAGTTAGATTCTGGGTTCGAGTCTCGCTCACGAGAGCGGGTTCGTGGATGCGCACTACTGAGGAGTCCCATAATAGGACGAAACGGCCGTCCAGTGCTTCCAGGTTTTCCATGGTGGTCTAGCTTCAATTGACTCATGCTTTCAACTATGAAACATACTAAATCTCCACAAAACCACTTCTGATAATTAATAATAATAATAATAATAATACGAAGATTTGTGAATAAAGATAAGAGAGACAATTACATTTGACTACGAAAGGTCGTAAGTACATAGTCAAATTAGGTCATCCATTAGCTAAGATTACTATTGATTAATTGGCCTTGTGGTTGGTCAACGGAGGAGCAGGGGGTGGAGATATTTCTTCTGTACGCAAAGCTCCCGTTTCTTCATCTTGATGGCTACTGACTCAGACGTAATCGTAATTGCACTACCATATCTCTCACCCTATCTGACCCATATTTATTCTGATCACAGATCCTAAATCTTCAATTGACATCTATGCTAAACATTTGTTTAATAATTGTAATTTTAAGTTGTATGGAATTGATGATAAACTGTGAAATAGGACCAATTCATTTTATTCAGCAAACCTTGTTGTTTTCGCTTTGTTTAAATATGTAAATAAATGACAACATTCAAAAGAATTCTATTACTAGTCATTTAAACATTTAAAAACATAGCCAGCGAATATTAGGAATACTTGATTGAAGTTTTCCAAAATAACTTCCAAATATTACTCAATAATATATTGGTGTCCTCTTATACTTTATGTTAACACATATAATTTCTTGTGATCTTTTTTTCAATTCCTGTAAGATTCATTTAAAGTGATTCGATATACCCTGTGTGGATTCTCTAAATGTTTCCTCACTGACTACATGTTATTCTTCAAAACGTTGTATTTACAAGGTAACGGAGATATCTCACTTATTTTCAGACAGAAAATTTTCCACATCTTGTTGTCATAATCGGCTGGTCACTTCCAGAAGAAATTCTTTCAACAAAAAATTTATTTTATACACATATTAACATGCATTTGTTTTAACAATTTAAAGATATTCCAATGAACTGAAATAATATCAATATATCATTTTACAATGAAAGTGATCTTCATATAGAAATCATTTTCAGCTTTATTTATATAACATAAGTCAATATAGCAGAGATGGATAGTGGCTAGCAAAGGAATCCAGGACGCGTGTTTCGTCCTATTTGGGACTCGTCAGCTGGATGTACTTGCATCTCAGAGTTGATGTTCACTCTTGGATTCAAACCCAGTACCCTCGCTTCAAACGCCATCGCGTTATCCACTCGGCCACTGAGTCCTGATAGCCACTTGCTTGTGCGATGGAGTGAAGTCTAAATTCATTCAGTATTGTTTGTTTGAATCTTCCCATCGATTTGTTAGGACTGCAACTGGTCAGTCTCTAATTGACATATGTGCATACTGTGCGTATTGCCTCGATACACCTTGATTCACAAACATGGTTAGCAGAGATGGATACGCACAGTATGCACAGTATGCATAGATGGATACGCACAGTATGCACATATGCCAATTAGAGACTGACCAGTTGCAGTCATAACAAATCGATGGGAAGATTCAAACAAACAATACTAAGTTGGATTTATAAGTCAATATAGTTACATCTTGTAATGAAAATCAATAAACAAAAAGATTTTACTGAGCAAAAAATGTTTTTCTTTCTTAATTTTCTCACCTAGGAGCACAAAGAATACACAAAGAAATGTAACAATCTTGGTCATTTATGCATAGTATGTATGTTAGTATTTTGATGTATTGATGTTTATCTCGCACAATAAAGTAATCATATTTCTGTAAATATTGACAAAGAGTTAAATGTTTCTAAATGTCCTTCAGTTTTATAACAATTAGTTTAATTTCACTGCCGGTTTAATTAACTATCAAATGTGAGATTAAAATAGTCTTTATATAAGATGTAGGTTTTTTTGAGAGCTCATGAATTCAATTATGATCGTTAATCTCCCACAAGCTGGCATCAAAATGGGATTGATTTGAAGAACACGAGAGAGAGAGAGAAAGTGTGATTAGTATCCAGATTACACCTTACACATTATGTTTATCATTAAATCTGAGTAATTTTAATTTTATGTAGTGGAATATAGTTTGTGAATAAAATAAATAACAGAAGAGATAGGTGTTAGTTAACTTTACTTCAAGAAAAAATTTATTTCGAATAACTGGAAACCAAACAGTTTCAGTATGTCTAATGAGACAATGATCTTTTTAAATGTGTTCTCTTTATTTTCAAATGTACCATAGAATGAAACAGTACCCTTCACATTCAAGAGGTAATTCCCCAAATGTACTTCGAAAGATAAATTTTGTTTAAACAACATGATCTAATAAATAGGTGGTATGTCATCGGTATCAACCCTAGGTACAGTACTGAGGGATTTTTTAAGAAAGCTCTAAGAACAATACCTCAGTGAAAACGACGCGAAAGTTGAGCGTATATAACAGATTTTTTGACATATTTTCCGTTTGTGATCAAGGCCGTGACTTTGACAATATAATGAAGACATAATAAATGTCAATCATCCATAAAGTTTACTTAGGAAATAAAGTACAATTCAAGTTATCGTCCGTAGACATTATATCCACAAAGGGATACCAGGAAAATTTAAGGTTTACGCTTAGGAATTTAAAATCTAACAGACGGGTGATGGATTTTAGTAGCGTTTTTCATATGAATAACAGACACAGCAGAATAAGATGAATTCATTTATTTCGTGGATTATCCTTACAAACAGTAAACGACAGTAATAGTTATTTATAACCAATGTGCATAGCCTATATCGTATTAATAAAGCTTAGTAGAGCAACAATAACAGAAAGGTTTTGGTAAGAACACCAGTAATCGTGTATTGAAACAATGTTCAAAAGAAAAAAATTTGAGAAGAATTAACTGTAGTTGAAAAGTGCCTGCGAGATAATGATTACTCACAAAATTTAACCAATAGGTATGAAAAAACAAAAAAGAATGGGATGGAATTTTCTATGATTGGGAATAGCCAATCTTTTATGATTTAGCTTTAAAATTGATAATTCTTCCTGGAGCCTCTCTAGGGTTGCTAGCGGTCCTAAGACTAGATATAAGAGGAGGGTTGAGGATGATGCTAAAAATCATATCCTATAGAAAACAACCTTGTTAAAAATACGCTCTCCAAAAATATCACTCACACCATTTAAACTTTCCCTTCAGAATTGAGGGATCTCTATTTAGAAGAATTATGACACCTAATGGTGAGGGACGAGATTCTTCGGAAATCACGAGGCCGATACCTCTTCTCACAGCTAGAGCAACGATTAATCTAGGTACATAGAATTTCCGGACAATGTGGGACGCATGGATGACCAGTCAAATAGCTGATGCAGTTCCTGGAATACCCAGAGCTGAATGAACTGAAGATGAACAACAAAGATTAGGTTCGGAAGATATGCTGTTGTACTTTTGTCATGAACACCAAATTGCCTCGAACAGGCAAGAAATCGCACTAACGCTGTCTAAAGAAACACGCGAAGCATTTATTGAATAGGAATCTCAAAGACCTTGGATCATTAAAGCATCCTTCAATACAAAGAAGTAGGGGATTAAAATGAATTTCATCAAGAACAGAGAAGCATATGGGTAGAATACTGCTACAATCATCATCAAAAGGTAGAGGTACTTGTAAACAGTTGTCTGCGTAAGATACTCAATATAATTTGGTTGGATACCATAAGCAATAACGTACTATGGCAGAGAACAAACCAACGTCCAGCTGAAGAGGGAATTAAGAAAATACTCTGGAGTTCGGTAGGACAAAAATTACGGAAATCATCAGATTGCATCACGAGGCAATTCCTAACTTTAAGTCCACAAAGCAAGATGAAGAGAAGCAGAGCAAAGAACACATTGTATCCGTAATCGGAGGCAGATACGAAAAGAATGAATAGCATTTGAGAACAACTGGAAAGAAGAGTTTAGGACAGAGTAGGTTGGAGAATCCTGGTCTGTTCCCTATCCTCCACTAGGAGTGACAGAGGTAAACAAAAAGTAAGTAAAATCCAGAGTAGATTAAACAGCTGGCATGAATAATTCTAGACTAAATGTTGCACTGAAGAGGACGTATCTAGTTGCCAAAGTAGTTTTTTTGAATCAAATAAATTCATAAATGAGACAGAAAAAGTGGAAAAAACTAACATCTCATGTTACCTCCAGTTGTATTTATCAGTTTACATTGAAAGAAAGAAAAGAAGTTTCATTCTTCACATGTCGGAGCGTATTTTCAAAAAAACGCGATTAAATTGTCAATGTATTTCCATTGATAACATTGCTTGTCATCTGCTTGACGCAATGATGATATTTTCAAATCGTTCGAAATAATCAATACTCGAACCACTTCGAGTTGATTTTCAGACCTTGTCTTCTAGAAAGTTGAAACCAAACTTATGTATTCAAAAATATAGACATGTATATCTCTCCCTACCCTGATAACTTCTGTTTTATTATTCAACCACGCAGTATCTTGTTTCAAATTCTCTAAACCAAGTCAATTTCTTTCATTCTTGGGTCTATTTTGAATTTTACTGATTTTACTTCACTAATTTATCGAATTTTATGGATTTTCATTTTCCACAAAGATATTTCTTTGTGTTCTAAAATTTTCCTCCTACAATTTTCACATTTAGTAACATAAGAACATCCATCCCCTCTGCCAATTTATAATTCTTCCATAACTGTTATCGTTATCTTACTGATCCTTATGAATATGGCATAGACTATGCACAATAGTTATAAGTTATTATTATTATTCAATTTGAAATGAATTTAATCATTCCATTGTTAATATTTTTGACTGAGATTCGACCAGAAAAAAGCGCCCCCCCCCTGGATTTCAGTGCTAGCCATATTTCATCTGTTATATACAAAGTGTTACTTTGCTTTCTCGGATATAAACAATTGACAAGAATCCACAAATATAATGAATTCACCCTATTCTGCTATGCTTGTCGTTCTTGCTGAAACCAAATTTATAAACGGAAAAAGTTGTGTGATAAAAAGTGCACATAAAATAACAAATAAGAAGAACTTTAATAGTTAAGAATATGAGTTAATTGGAGCTAGACCACCATGAGAAACCTAGAAGCACTGAACGGCCGTATCATCATATCGTGGGACTCCTTAGCAGTGCTCATCCACGATCCCGCCTCGCGAGATTCGAACCCAGGACCTATCAGTCTCGCGCGTGAGCACTTAACCAATAGACCACTGAGTCGGCATTCAGCGATGTTAATGTCTAACTTCAACCAATCCACGAAGTTGAGCAACCATTCATCAATGTCTTCAGTGAGTTGATATCTCCCAACAGACCTGACTGAACTCCACTGGTCACTGCTTTTCACTAGGACTCCAAGAGATACCTCTTGAAGCGCGATGGTGGATGCACACTGCTGAAGAGTCCCACAATACGACGAAACGGCCATCCAGTGCTTCCAGGTTTTACATAGTGGTCTAGCTTTAATTGACTAATGATCCCAACTATTAAAATTACTAAAATATCCACAAAACCCCTTCTAATATTAAATAAGAACTTTAGTCTCAAAGCTAATTTTATTGAAAATTGTTACCTACCGAAGTTTTCTGAAATAAATATAAAACCCACTTTGAGTTATTTAAAAGTTATGTATGTACAATAGAATAAACAAATAATTTGCAATTTAGGAGTGATACTATCGACGAAATCCTAAGAATTCATTTGACAAAATCTAAACCGACCGCGCTTTATACAGCTTTACTGTCAGTTTTGTACACCAGCTGCTCATAAATACATGGTCGTGTAAAATACTAATTGCTTCGTTTAATTAATTTAATGTTCATTTATTTGTCCACCCTCTTTTGTATAGCTTAGTATAAAGATGGTTTGGAGCATTATTCACTAATCCAAACCATTCTATAAGTTTTGTTATTACTGTATGGTCAGTTATTACTCTCATTTATTACAATCTTTATTCATATACTCGTAAAATAGCACCAAAATCTCTTGTTTTGTAGTTGTCTTAGACTTTTAATCTTTCATATGTCTTGTATGTTCTATTAATTTTTGTCAATCTGGTGATTCATTTATTCATTAAAATACTATTCTACTCATCATTATGAACTCAAATATACGATTCTCGCTTATTGTACGCGTTCCGTTTTTACACACAAATTATTCGTCACGTTAATTATCTCGAATAAAAATAATTATATGGCTGTGAAAAATGAGATTTATGAAAATATGAAAACCATACATTAAATACATTATTAGCACATCTTTCTTTAGTTCTCATTCATATGCCCCGTGATTTTTCCAATTCTGTTCTTATTACAACTCCTTCTCTGTTTACATTCCTGTTCTCTTTTATTGAATCTTTTCATTCTTCTACGGACAATCATTCCACTTCTAATTGGTGTTACATAATATTTATATCAGTCAACAAATGTAGCACACACTACAGTAGTCCTAACCACAGATTTTTTTTCAATCAGAACAATTACTGGTTAAATTTATTGTCAGGTAATCAACTATGTAATAATTTCCTGTAATCAACGTAACATTCCAGAAATGTTTGTTTTGTTTGTATTTCATTAATCACATGTGCTACATTGATGCTACAGAAACGCCATTTGAACTATTGCTTTAATTAGATATCTTGGAAAGGAAATGGATATATGGTCATATCTAGTCGACATCTGATAAGTGTCTTCATGAAGTACAAACAATAACGTCAATAACCAACAAAAATGTAATTCTTTTGAGGAAGGTAGGTTTGTTTACTTAGAACACCCTATTTCGGTCGTTAATAATTTCGTATTTAGACTTTCACTCAGGGCCAGTAAATAATAAAATATAAGTAAATAATCAAGTAAGTTTCGTAGTTCATCTGCGATACACATTGTTTTCCTTCTTTGCCGTACATTTGCTTCATAAATAAGGTGGTGTCGGACACCGTAAAAAAGTAATCAAGAAGGAAGCTACTATTTTGTGAATTTTAGGTTTTTCTATTAAACTAATTAAATTTATGGAAGGACAACCTCACATACCAGTCATCAAAAGTTTCTATAGGTTACTATATGCATCTAAGAATAAATTACCCAATACAAGATAGCTTTGTAGTATCAGTTTATATGTTAAGCCCATATACTTTATTCTAGTTGCTGGCCAAGCCAATTCGCCTATCCATTATGAGTCATATTTTGATCTTGTTAATTATTCGCTTACTAACCTTGACTACCTTGTTATATGAGCGCATGTGTATGTACCCTTCTTATCCTACCTATCACATGTCTGTCATTCATTTTTGTCCGACTATAAATGTTGATTAACGCTTGCTTAAATCGAGTTGGCTTCCCAGCCATCTCCACTGCATGTCATTTATGTTCTGCTCTCATCTATTTACTTCATCGTTCTGATTCCCTGGCCAGAGTGTAGGAAATATATGTATTCTAAATCCATTCTCGTATTTGACTTATTTAATTCCGTTATTCACCAACGCGGAATAAAGTCATTTATTATATACGAGTATAGACAGAATCAGATTTACGACGCAACCGAATTGGATGTCTCGCTGAACGAACCCGGACCAGAATCGACAACCTCTGCGTACGAACTCACAACATAATTGGCGACCGCAACGAGTGAACGCATATCAAAAATAGAACGGCCGACTACATATTCCGTTATGATTCGAATAAGCTCTATATGCTCATTATTACAATAATTTCATATCATCAACTAACGTGGAATTATTATTTTTGTTCGTATTAACACTAAACTATGACATTCACTCAGTCGAATCACTAATCGGACAAATTATAATTATATGGACAGTACACGTTATGATATTCGAAACTCACTGGATTATTTTTATTATCCAATGACGTACAATTTTCCTGATTCAAGTGAGTTCGTTCCAATTTTTTTCATGTCATTTTCGGTCTAATATTACACTCTATCATAGACATAAGTTTGGAGTCACACTCCCGGTAGTAGGAACTTATGTTCTCGATGCAACTAATGTTCATTTATTTCATTGGTACGCAGCAACCGTCGTCCCCTACATTCTCAGCGACAACCTGAACCGAACTTTCGCAATTTTTGTTTTACGATGATCCCTACTTTAATGTTTATACACAAATCAAGTATTCGACGCCGCATTACCAGCCGATTAGTAATGATTATGCTCATATTATCTATTTATTCACATTTATATCTGAATGCTGCATCATCCATTACCGATAATCACTATTCAATCGCTGCAATTAATATCCTATTTCCATTGCACTATACACCAGAACATAGAGTTTAGAGCTAGTCTCTCAAAGATACACTCTTGTTCGTCACATTCAAGTCAGTCTCACTCACTGTCATCGATAATCATGCAAGTCTTCATGACCAAATAGGAATACGACTCCGCATGTCTCGTTTCATCAGTCACTATCCTGTTCCTCTGGTCATTCTACTAATACATATTTAACGATAACTTGACGCACACGACAACGTACACTGACTTCGCATTTTATTATCATTATCAATTGCAGTACAGCAATGAATATCAAACGCCGATGCAGTCATCATCCTACGGCTGGATTATTTTTTATCCCACATGAACTCCAATCGTGTAAATTCGAATCCACTCATCGCCAATCGACTCTATTTACTCGACTGCAGCTTATCAGAACATATTCCACTGTTCTTTATCGTCATATTCAGTCGGCACCATAGACCGATTTCTGTTATATTCTATTTTCACGATATTTCAAATTGCTTACACGAACCTGTTATTTTATCATTCAGACAGTCACCACATATATGTATGTTAATTTTTTTTTCGTACGCTTACTAATGTACTTATAATTGCATGCTAGCATTTCAATTTTTTGTCCGCATCTTGACAACATTCATGTACATTTTTACATAAGTATGACACTTTCGCTTAATACGCTCACCCCTCACATGACACTGTAATTTATCAGGTATTGTACCATTTTTTCCCACATTTTGACGTTATCCTCATACCGCTTCAGTGTCATTTTTCGAAAACAGACATTCTTTTAAATAAATGTGCTATTTTCTACAAGATAGCTTTGTAGTATCAGTTTATATGTTAAGCCCATATACTTTATTCTAGTTGCTGGCCAAGCCAATTCGCCTATCCATTATGAGTCATATTTTGATCTTGTTAATTATTCGCTTACTAACCTTGACTACCTTGTTATATGAGCGCATGTGTATGTACCCTTCTTATCCTACCTATCAAATGTCTGTCATTCATTTTTGTCCGACTATAAATGTTGATTAACGCTTGCTTAAATCGAGTTGGCTTCCCAGCCATCTCCAGTACGCATTATCTTTCGCTTCACTCTCCAGTTGGCTTCCCAGCCATCTCCACTATGCGTCATCTTTCCTTCGCTTGCTTACATTTGCTAATGTGCTTACTGCCTTCTAGCCTATGTTATTTGTCAATAAATATGTAGTTGCCACTTCCCTTTGTCTCCTGATATTATACACCGTTCAGATTGATATAATAACGGTTATCGAGACGATCGATTAACGAAGCACTGCACTACAGCTTTTACTTAAAGGTTTGGCGAATGGTAGGGTAGAAAAGTGCCAAGAATAAATAATACATATGAGTTTACAGACAACAAAACTAAACGTTGGACAATCCCTAAAACAAATAACCTATTTCTATAATAATGTAAATGAGAGATTTTTCGCTGTACCAACAAATCAAGCAATCACATTAGGACAGCTAATATCTGACATGACTTTTGAAGCTGAAAAATGAATAAAACAGAAGACACAATATCATCTGGGTGCTTATCTCTTTTCCATATCTTAGGTTAAAGTGAACATCAACTTTTTGATTTTTAGTTCATATTTTAGTGCTCTTTAAAATCTCATTACTATCAGGATAATCTGAGCAATTATAAAATGTCATTTCAACTGTAAACATTTCCGTACATATGAAAATAGTGTTTCTCTACGGAAAAATGATAAATCCTTAAGATATGCCAATCACAGTGAATAGATATGTGGAACGATTTAGTTTATGTACGGTATACTATTCTTCAATAAAAAATATAGATAAATAACTAGTTAGTTAACCAAGACATAACAATATCCATTACAACACAGACAATATTTAGACGTTTATACTACTGCTTATTCAGAAACTGAAAAGCACCTATTGCTTACATTACAATCAATAAAAATAATCTAATTAAATTTCTATCACTTTAAAATGTAAACGGAAAATTATACTATCAGGACACTCAGTAGCTGAGGGGATAACGTGATGGCGTTTGAAGCGAAAGGTATTGGTTTCGAGTCCCAGAGTGAACATCAACTCTGAGATGCAGTTACATCCAACTGACGAGTCCCAAATAGGACGAAACGTGCGTCCTGGATTCCATTGCTAGCCATTATCCATCTTTGCTTAGAAAAAAGACTAGTTCATTTTTTACAACAAATCATGGTATGTGCTCTTTGTCATTATTGTTTATTCGTATGACTGAAATAATTTTGCGTGAAGATATACGAAATGCAATAATTTAAACTAAATAAGAAATAAGATTATTCTACACTTTACTATCAATTATATTCAATATACTACTAGAATAAGTTAAATAGAGAGAAGAAAAAAATGGAAATAAAAGAAAGTTAAGTATTTATTACAACCATATAATTATTAATGATTGGTAAAATACCAATCCGTATATTGAATAAAAGTAGAATACATTTATTGTTACTTACAATTAATAGTTGACCTAATATTTTACAAATAAATTCTATTGATAATCATTAATATAAACAATGAACTAAGCAAAAATTGTTAAGTAAATTTCAATAATATGGAAGGTAATGTACTAGATTTTAATGAAAACAATTTTAGTGATAAATTTATTGACTATGATAAACTTTTACCAATTGACTCATGAGTAAAACAAACTGAGAGTTAGAAATTATACCTAAAGATTGACTTTTAAGGTGTGTGTTTTTATTTGTTGGATTCATGAGTTAATCTAGGCTAGACCACTATTAAAAACCTGGAATTAATGGACGAATGTTTCGTCCTTGTGTGGGACTCCTCAGCAATGTGCATCTACGATTCCGCATGCTGGACACGAACCCAAAACCTCTGGTCTAGCGCGCGAACGCTTGATTGGGGTTACACATTAACACCTTTGCATCCTGGCTCAGTGGTCTTGCGGTTAAGCGTTCATGCGCGAAACTGAAGGTCCTATGTGTCGAATCCCTCATGTATCATCGTGGATGTACACTGTTGAGGAGTCCCATGCTAGGACGAAATGGTCATCCAGTGCCTCCAGGTTTTTAATGGTGGTCTAGCTTAGATCGACTCATGAATTCAACTATTAAAATTACTGCAATGTCCACAAACACACATTTTTTTTAACCCATAGATCAGTTATTAAAATTGTTCTGGAAACGTGATAAAACTGAGTGGTTGAATGAGTTTAAATATATAAACTTTTAGAATATATTGTGAATCGCCAGTGTTTCTAGTTAACCTAACGCATGAAATATATTTTTCAGCTTGTTTTAGGATTTGGATTTTGAAACATGATGATGTACAGATTTCATGGAAAAATTAGAAAATCAACTTTATCTTTGAACTAACTGAACCACAAGATAAATAAGATAAAGAATACTAGTCTGTTATTTAAAAGTAACAACTTTATCACTAACTAATCATCATTATGAAAATTCTACCTATAGTACACTGTAATCTGGCTACTAAATGTACTAACTTGACATCTTTTGTTATTGTCTACCTTGATCATCACTGATGTTTCCTTATAACATTTATTGTTCATAATATGTTTCTCTATAACAAAAACATCCTAATGATGATATTATGATTCTGATAAAGTGAGTTCAATTACCACTATAAAATAGACAATATACTATGCTTCCAGGTTTTCGATGGTGGTCTAGCTTCAATTGACTCATGATTTCAACTGTGAAAATACTAAATTCTCCACAAAACCCCCTCTGAAATATACTATGAGTTAATACATCTTGGTTAATTAGTTTACAACTGAAATCACTTTTCGAAGGAGCCATACATTTTATTTTATAAGAAATTTACGATAAGTCATTCTGTTCATGTGATATTGTGATCTGATTAAACATAGATACTTTTTAATGATGCAATACATTTATACAAAAACTAACATTAGTTATTTCGTGATATTTCTATTGATGTTTTGACCTTATATACAGTTATTAACTACTGATTTGAAAGCCTATTTTAACTGGTATGTGATATATTTCCAACTGTGAACGAAGAAAAACAGAATTCAGCGAAGAAAACTTTCTTTTCGACGAAATCATTTACTTAAGCTGTACATTCGTATATATAGTTATATGACAATGTTATAGTTATATGCAATCTTTCCTAGCCTCCTGTAGACATATATTTTCCATATAACGATATATACGAATGTACAGCTTAAGTAAATGATTTCGTGGAAAAGAAATTTTTTTGCTGAATTCTCTTTTTCTTATGCAATGACATTATGTGAATGAAGAGTTGGTGAAGAAGATTAAATTCCTGTTTCATGCAACATTACAGAGTGCTTTAGCAAAACATGAAAACCATACATTGAATACATTATTTGCACATCTTCCTTCAGTTCTTCTTCATATGCTCCATGATTTTTCTAATTCTGTTCTTATTACAATTCCTCTCTGTTTACATTCCTGTTCTCTTTTATTGAATCTTCTCAATCTTCTACTGACAGACATTCCACTTCTGATTGGTGTTACATATACTTATATCAGTCAACATAATTAGCATGCATCACACAACTACTCTAATCTTCACACATATACAATCTAGTTAAAATGTTAACTGAGTGATGCGGAAACACCTAATCTCTGGATCATTGAGCTGAAATCTACAATATCCAAAAAACTCTATACTGACAATCACAATTAAGTAAATAAGTTAATCTGGTTATTGAATTCCCCATATTTATGATCTTGAATGTATCCAGATCACAAGAAGAAAAACTATGCAGTAATTATCTATAAAATAGCAATTCATATTGTTCTGAGTTGAACAGGACATTAATTAAACTCTAAATCAATCAGTTACATAGATACGTGTAAGTAACACTATGAAAGTTTGACTTGATAATTCTAAATACAGTGGATATCGAATGAATTATTTGTAGTAAAGAAATGATAATATAAATTCTGACTTTTTAAGACTTGGTGTAAGTTTCTTCATCATAGAATAAATAATGTATTTCAAATTAACTTAAGTTTAGATGGTACAAATAAAAAATGTGAAAGTTAGTGGGATATCATATATATACTATCTGATCATGTATATGGTACTGATGGTAAAAGTATATTGTACAAACGAGCCAACCAGAGTTGAGGAAACAACAAATATATTTCTTAGCTAATTTTGAGAATAAGTGATTTTCATCTTATTTCACGTACGATGTACAGTATAAATACCTTGGTGTAATAAAGTTTAAACATGAAAACTAACTTGTTTGCCATATAGTGAAAGTAATAGTGTTAGATATACCAAATATCGTGACCTAAACCTTAAGTAACGAACCCTAAATTCGTAACCTTAATCCCTTACCAATCCATATAACTACAAAGTGTTCTTGTACTGTAGCTAATACCAGATTGTGATCGGAACTCTAACCCTAGTTCTTGGCCCTAACCTTTAACATTAAACCCTAACACTAATTTCTAATCCAGGAACAATTTATATACTGTTAAGATTCGTTTTCTGACCTTATAAGTGTTTGAAAAAACAGGTGTTATATATTTATACAAACAGTTGGAAAGACCTTGGAAAGACTTCAACTGACTGTCCACACTTTGTGATATTTTTGTGTGTTTTTTTATTATAAACTATTCGTTTACGAAAGGTGTTTTTTGATTGACTGAAAACTGGCTAAAAGTTTGTCATGCTTATTATATCCTCATCTTCATGTTTAACCCTTATTGCATTAGTTGCGAAATAAAGCACAATAAAAACGTTCTTACGTTAAAATTAGAGAAAAACGAACAACTTGGCTGTTGTTCAGTTCCAATACATTTTAATAACATCGATATATTATTGTATGAATTAGATTTCTGCTAAAATTCAATCAAAAGTTCCAACGAACAAAAAAATATACGTTCTTTTAATGTGTATGAATACTGATGTTCTACACTGTTTATTTCTAACACTTTTCTGTTATATCTCAGTTAGTCAGCTACAACGTAGAACCAGGCACATATACGCATCGGTCAAAGTTGCCACACTTCATTAGCACAACAAGATCAACACCGAATTCATAGAAGTAGTTAATTTAATGGTGGTAATATACAAAAGAAAGATTGTATATAAGGATATAGTACAGAAAGAAAGAAAGATATGAAGAAATTTTAATTTTATAGCTTAAGTGAAGACAAAGAGTGTATACACCTACGTCATTGTGATCGATTATGAGCCATGCCACACAGAGTCTCCAACCATTGGTTACGATAGTCACGCGGACCCCAAACAAGTAGTCTGCATCTGCCAACATGGCTCAGACTAGAAGTTAGTGACTTCAAACACTGATGCTATGTTTTGGTTTGGCCACCCCAAACTCTCTTCCAACGAACCACAATACTAGTCAGCATAGCGCGTCGTGGTAATCAGTGTTCCGGCATATGTAACACGTCACCCAACCATCTCAGTCGATGAAGATTCATGGCCTCATCAACTGATTTACCATCATTCCCTAATACCCTGCATCTAACCCCACTATTACTTACCTGGTGATCCCAGCAGATGCGAGCAATATTTCTAAAGCATCTGTGGTCAAATAATAATAAGTCATACTATGATTTAAGTCAGTTTGATACAAAACACAATCATACATATACTGATTAGTTTTTTGATACAGTAGAATAATTGACAATATGAGATATGCTAATGTAACCTCAAAACTCCATAGTATCTATTTACATTAATATTAAATGATAGTTGAGGTTATTTTTTACACTTCAAGTTTCAGACTATGCTTAAATGTAATCTCAAGATTAAAAAAATAAGTAAAATGTTACTTAATAGATAAAATTCGACGATCAAAACTACAAAAGAATTTGATATAAATGACATTGTTCACCTTTCAGTTATCAATCAACTATAACCCCACTATACTAATTAGTGAGTCCCAACTGAACATATAACTTGAGTACAAAGGCATTTTGGAGTTTTATGAACAGTTCAACGACTACGAAGTTTACAAAATTTTGTTTGAATCAATCACTCTCCAATTACAGAAACATATTTAAATTTCAAAAATCTTTTACCATACTGTTAAAATTCAAAGGTAAGAAAACCCATTTAAAGAATTTACTTCATAAATGAATAACATGAATAAAATTATATTAGTCATTAACTTTTAGGAAAGCAACACTTTATAGACCATTAAAATTGCCTATTTTTTTCTTATTAATAGAGAATTTAGTCGTTATCAAGAAGTAACATTTTTATAGAATTAAACATTCGAAATGTGCAGACAATGAATCTGTCAGTCGACAATATAAACTACGGGTCTAACAATGTCGGCCAACCTCCCATACTGATAATAAACTTGTGTTAGCCGGTAAATAACATGGAGATGAACTCTCGAAATTCTTCTGAAAAACCGTAAAATGTAGAATTCGGCTATATTTGGTATAAGAAAAGTATCAGAGATGGTAGGAGATTATGGATGTGCAGTGCCGTATAGTGATTCAATTTACGAATGTGAAACGCTGTATGACAACTCCAAGGTTTAAAAGTTGTATCAACTCAAGTTATTCTATTTAGATCTATTTAAATAGCGTATAGCCAGACAAATTATGTAACCAATGTACCATTCTGATCATATTGGTTATTTTGTACACATTCATGTCTGTTTTTTGTTTATTCCTTTAACCATATTGTACTTATTTTCGTATCATTGACTATTGGCTTGTACTCATGTATCCTTTAATAGATGTTTTCTCTATACCTTTGTTTGCCGGTATGTATTTCCGTATATTTTATTCGACGTCTATTTTTTATACATAATCTGAGTTACACTTAAAATAAATAATCTGGATCAAGTTATTTCCATTTTCATGCATGTTTATCTGATCATATTTGAATGTTTAAAGATTAATCTACCAGGATACTTATTACTTGACTTCTACTACCAGAGTTGTCCAAATGATATTTAACCGAAGTATTATAAACGAAACTAAATATGAGACCGACTTTTTGATTGATTAAACTTGCGGTTACAAACTAGTAAGCCGAATTATTTTTGAACACTGTCTCCTGACATAGATTATTCAAAGTAACGCGCTAACTTATGGGTCTGGCGTTCATTGTTATAGACTATTGAGGATTCTTAAAGCACGTCTAAGTGGCTTTTCACTGCTACCCAGTTTTCAACACTTTTCCTCCATTGGTAAAAATTGACTATAAATGTTTTATCTAGTTTGTTCGGTCAGACATTGAAATATGTAAACAAAATTTTCAACGAAACTGTTTGGCTCAAATTATTTAGTTATTCATATTAAATTTAATGAACACCCGATCTATTTAACAGGAACTTTGATGTTATGTATCCATGCATAAAATACATACTGTATATACACTACTAAATAGTTGAGATTTACGTAAATCAAATGATAAAAATTACCTCCAAAATCACAAGTTTCCAAGAAAGGAAGTAACTCAATACTAGCATGAAACCAACCGAAGAACCATTACTTAACTAAGATGCACTGAACAGCTGCCTCGTCAAATGAAGGACTATTAACAATGAACACATCCAAAACCTATAGATCTAGCCGTCGGCATGATAACTCAAAGCGATTGAAATCAAAATCCGATGATTTAAATCTATGACCATCTTCGAAACGAAACACAACTTCACAAAGCGCTTAGTTAAACAATAATGTTATTCTATTAAATGTGATTACTGATAATTACTGTTTAGAATGACTATAATAAAATGACTACTCAAACTTAGACATCCAACTATCTGGTACTTAAGTGTACCGATCCTAATTGTTACAGTTCTAATTACCACAGGGAAAAATTAACTAGAAAAAAAGCAAATGACTACCTGTAGTTGTAAGAACTATACAGAAACAGATGATATAGAAGGATAAAAAACATACTAGGTTGCCGTCATTATATGTCGTTAAGATGAAGACACAAAAAGTAAACTCATACGCACTGCTGCTAATGACTTTCAATCATATATTATGATCTCGGACACAGTTTATTGCGAGCTCTAACTTGGATTCCTACATGTTTCTACATAGTTTAAACCACCATTCAGCATCTTCATGATCCAATGCTAAATATTTCCCTGATAATGCTTGATTATTTTCCGATTTCATTCTCATGCTAATATAACCCAGTGATTGTTAACTTACCATTCACAACTTGTGTAGTCATTAGTTCAGTAGGTGTATACTTACAATGTTAATTATCAATTTATTATCCCTATTCAAAAATAAAAGGTACCTCTGATGAATAAGATACATCTGAGTAAATTCAATATTTCTCACTTAAAGTATTAAATGTTTCTTAAAGCAGTATTGTTATTTTCGACTTACCGTATCTTCAGTTGTTTCGAAGTCAAATGTTGTAAAAATATTCACTGATCTTGTAACATTAATGAATGTATTTAAATCATCATCTTTTATGACATTAATTATTTGTCTTAAGTGTCCTTTTGCTGATGAATTATAACTTTGATTAACCATTATCCAGCTAAAAAAACGAAGTTAGCTGTTGTGATAGGATAGATTATTGATATTTTCACAATTGGGTTTTGTTAGGCAACGATAATGTATATGTATTTGTCTAAATTTTAGTTTTAGTACCAACTTAACGAAACCACATTATCTAACAAATAATGACTTATATGTATACATATAACATATATTCAGACTTCTGAACAACACTATGTGGATCCAAACTTTTAATTAGATGCATATATTCATACACATATATGTATGTTGCAATATTATAATTTTGTTTGCATATATATGTGTTGTGTTTAAGATTCCAAAGTATCACGAGATCTGATTTTCTGATCTGGCTTTCACTCTGTCATACCAAAACATACATAACTACAGATACACCTATTAACTTATTTGTTCATTTGGACTAACACAAATATGTTCACATGTCCTGTCATCAGCATTCGCCTACCCACTCATTATTCAAGTACTATATATATAAATCATACTAATCTAATTAACCAATCTTAAGTTCATTTTACTATTTACAAATTAATCTTATCAAAGAAAAATCTAATTCTCTTTCTGTGCACAATAAATTGTTTTATGATATTGGTGCCAAAATTATTTCTTCATTTCTCTTTAGATTAATAGTTATTTAAAATTAGTAGTAATCATATAAAAAACATAAGTGATAAATGTTTACTAAATTTTTCAGTTTGCTAACGCATTAAACTGATTGATTTTTTGTGAGCAACAGCGTTTTATGGGAGAGGACAAACCAGCTTCCAGTTGAAGAGGAAATTAGGAAAAGACGTTGGAAGTGGATCGGACATACATTAAGGAAATCACCAATGTGCATCACGACTCAATCCCTAACTTGGAATCCGGAAGGGAAGCGGAAAAGAGGAAGGCCAAAGGACACACTACTCTGGGAAATAGAAGCAGATATGAAAAGGATGAATGACAACTGGAAAGAACTGGAAAGGAAGGCTCAGGACAGAGTTGGATGGAGAATGCTGGTGAGTGGCCCATGTTCCTCGACGAGGGGTAACAAGCGTAACTTAACTAACTTAGTTACTTAATAACTACATGATTAAAATAAATGGAATAATTCACCTCCCTCAAATATCTGCTCCGATCTAACACTTTTCATATAAGAACAAGAGTTGAAAGGGAAAAATGTCTGTGCTAATAAATTCGAAAATATAAAACATTAGAGTTTATGTAGAGGTTGCATAAGAACGTTATAGTCTAACTGCAATAGCTAAAACGCCATCCTGTTAACGGTATTAGATAAGATGATGTCTATAGTCAGCGTCTATGTCATTCACTTACTTACTTTCGCCTGTTACTCCCAATGGAACATAGGCCAACGACCAGCATTCTCCAACCCACTCTGTTCTGTAGCTTCTTTTCTAGTTCTATCAAATTGTTGTTCATTTTCCTTATGTATGTCTCCATTTCTCGGCGTAATGTGTTCTTTGGTCTTCCTATTCTCCTTTGACCTTCAGGATTCCATATGAGGACTTGTCTTGTAACGCAATCAGGTGATTTCATCAAGGTGTGTCCATTCCACTTCCAGCGCTTCTTCATGATTTCATCCTCCACTGGATGGAATATGGTTTGTTGCCTCCCACAGTGACTTGTTGCTGATAGTGTCTCACCATCGGATACGAAGTATTTTCCGTAGACAGCTGTTAATAAACACTTGTAGCTTCTGGATAATGGCTTTCGTAGTTCTCCATGTCTCCGCCCCATACAGTAGAACTGTCTTCACATTCGTATTGAAAATTCTAACCTTGGTGTTGGTTGACAGTTGTTTTGAGCTCCTGAGTTGTAGATATGTTGCCCTCGCTTTGCCTATCCGCGCCCTCACATCTGCATCTGATCCACTGTGTTCATCAATGATGCTGCCCAGATATGTAAAGGTTTCCACATCATCCAAAGCTTCTCCGTCAAGTGTAATTTGATTGGTGTATGCTGTATTGTATCGGAGAGTCTTGCTTTTCCCTTTGTTTATATTGAGACCTACTGCTGCTGAGGCTGCTGCTACACTGATCGTCTTCTCCTGCATTTGTTTTTGCGTTTGTGATAGAAGAGCCATATCATCCGCGAAGTCTAAATCGTCAGGCTGCATCCTGCCTGTCCACTGTATCCCGTGATCTCCTCCAGATATTGACGTCTTCATAATTCAGTCGATCACCAGGAGAGAGAGAAAGGGTGAGAATAAGCAACCTTGCCTAACACCGGTCTTTACTTCAAACGAGTCGGTGAGTTGTCCTCCGTGGACGATTTTGCAGTTTAGTCCATCATAGGAGTTCCGTATGATATTGACTATCTTCTCATGCACGCCGTAGTGTCGAAGAAGCCTCCATAATGTTGTCCTGTCCACACAACCAAATGCTTTCTCATAGTCAATGAAGTTGATGTAGAGTGATGAATTCCATTCGATTGATTGTTCCACAATGATACGTAGAGTTGCGATTTGATCTGTACACTATCTATCCTTACGAAATCCAGCTTGTTGATCTCGAAGTTGGGCGTCCACGGAATCCTTCATCCTGTTTAACAGTACTCTGTTGAAGACTTTTCCTGGTATTGAGAGAAGAGTGATGCCCCTGTAGTTATCGAACTTACTGAGATCGCCTTTCTTTGGTATTTTGATCAGAAGTCCTTTTTTCAAGTCTATTGGTACTTGTTCTTCATCCCAAATCTTACTGAAGAGAATGTAGAGTATCTCTGCAGTTTGGAACTTTAGTCAGTTTATAGGTAAGCCAAAAAGCGAGTACACTAACTGATCATAGAGTAATTACATATATCTAGTCATTAGTATTAATAGAAGTCTATCTATCAATAGAAAGTCTGGCCACTAAACTGTATGATGGTTCATGTTTCTGATGTTATGTAACTGGAAGCAAAGGAAATCTGTCATTATATATATATAATCTATAATCTATATATAATCTATATAATCTAAGGGTCTCATTTTGACGTAATCAATAAATTTGATGGATATTATTAATTGGACCTTATTTATTACGTGGAAGACTAAGTTTATCATAATAATCGCGCAGGTGGTCAGTCTCAGCACAAATAGCTATGTGATGGCATCCCTAAAGACATCAGAATGTTTCCTTGAGATGATAAATATGTCCTACTAAGGAGTGATAACAAGCATCAAACATGAATTCATGGCTTACTGTTTATCAATTTAATCACCTAACATGAAGACCAGGCACATTGGAAGGATACGCACCAAAGATCGCTCACTCATAACGCCCAATAAGAATAATACCTCGACTAAGTATCATCCACTGAATATATTACGTGATATAATTGTAATGAGTGCTAATAATATTAAACTGTATTACTTGAAAAGCTGAGAGGTACTAGACAGCTATTTCATTTGAGCTGTAAAATATCCTTCCGTGAATGATCGAAATCTTATACGATATCAGACTCATGGTCTCAAGAATTAAGACACAAAAACTGGAGACTTCAATATATGTCTAGATGTTTAATAAGTGCATTACAAAATACATCAACCTAATGAGCTAATAATACACTTTTTCTATAAATCGTATCAATGAAAAGAAGATTTGTATCATTAAAATTAACCTTATCATTTCTTTTTGTTAGTAAACAACTTGAAATAACTATTGAGATAAATATGAACAGGTTATTAATTCATTTCGCATCGTTTGTTTAAATCTTCCCATTGATGTTTAGGACTGAAATTGATCAGCCTCTTATTGGCATATGTGCATCTTGTACGGACTGCCCCGATATTGCCTTAAGCCACAAGCATTATGAGCGAAGATGGATGGTGGCTAGAAATAAGTGTGTTTCGTCCTACTTGGGACTCATTGGTTGGGTGTACCCGGATCTCAGAATTGATGTCAACTCCGGAACTCTAACCTAATACCGTGTGCTTCAAACGTCATCGCGTTACCCACTAAACTACTGAATCCTAATAGCCACTAGCTGGTACAATTAAATAAAGTTTAAATGCGTTTTGTATTATTTGTTTTTACTCTTCCCATTAAAAATATTATTTTCTGAATAATTTTGGTTGGACAACTATCGAAAACCGAGAGCCACCAGAAAACTGGATTGTCCTAGTATAGAACACATCAACAGTTCACATTCTAGAACCCACCCAATATCTAATCCTGGATCTTCAAATCTCACGATAAACTTTTAATCATTAGATTATTGAGACGGGATCGTGTACTTAGTTATGTTCAAATAATACTTGATTTTGACCCCCCCCCCAACAGCTAACACGTTGAGTAACCTAAATCTACTGTTCAAGCTCAGTGGAGAACTGAAGGACCTGGGTTCGATCCCTGGTAGGGTCGTGGATGTGAACTACTGAACACTTCTATAATTAGACAAAAAAGTTGTCCAAGTTGTCCAAGTGCTTTCTGGCTATCAATGATTATCTAAGTAGGGTCAATGAGTGATGTAAACCATGAAACTAATTGTAAATACAAATATTGTTTATTATTTTCTGCCACTACGTAAAAACTAGTCTTTTTTCTCGGTAAAGGCAATTTATGTATTGGTGATTACAGTGGAAGTGATTGCATAATGAACCACAATAAACAAAAGGTGCAAATTGTTAGTAGGTTGACAGGTGTACTAGTAATGTTATAATGCTCGCTTTTCCATGTCTATACGAATGGGACATTATTTTTGTCTTAAACGAATATCTACACTAGATTCCCTCCCAGTGTCTATTCTACAGGACTTCAACACAACTCAGATCAAAAACACGTGGTTAGTCTGAACCAAACGTAAATATATTTTCATACCTAAAACCAACAACAAACAATAATAATAAGGATTAGAGAATTTCTAACTCATCTAACGCCTGTAAGACTGTCTACAAGTCTGACTAAGCAAATAACCAATCATTATCATTCTTGTCCACACAGCAAGTAGTGATAAGAATTAGGTCGAAACTTGAGAAAATGAACTTTTTAAAATAATAACCATTAGAAATTACATAATAAGAGGTGTGTAAATAATAGAAATCATTTGAATAATAAATAAGATGTACAGGATGATGTTAAATTTTCTGCGGGATCATGGATGTTCACTGCTAAGGCGTTCCATCCTAGGACAAAACGGCTGTCCGGTGCTTCCAGGTTTTCAATGATGGTCTAACATTGATCGATTCATGAACTTAATCATAACTCAATAGTCTCCACAACCTTATACTGATAAACAAATCTGTTTATCATTTTTAACCAATGCTCGTTAATCAATTTTTGATCAAATATGTTATTATTTTGAACAATAATTTGGACATATTTTCTTATCAGCTAAAAGAAGAGTCAAAAAATATTGAGACAATAATTATCTTATTAGAGTTTCTGAATTTTTAGAAAGTGCATTCCCATAGCCTTGCAATACAATCTAACCTGAAAAATACCAAGTCACCAGTTGACATACAACTGCTTTAAGATGTTGATACATGTATTAATAGTAAATAACTTCAAGATAATAAATAAATTTTACATCAACTATTTTAGTTAAGTTGAATCATTTAACGTAAGTACAAATTCGTAATGACATTTTAATCGTTGGGTATGTCATAACAAAACAAAAGAAAACGTCAACTTACTACTTCCTTTTAATGAATTAACTATTAATTATAATGAGTAGGCGGTAAACTAAGTACATTTAGATAATCTAAAACGTTAAGAAAAACTGTAGGCAACACTTTTTTTTAAATAATATAAATAAAAGATACAATCAAATCAATAAATTCTAAAATATAATTACATCTATTTATTCATTGCCAAGATTCAGAAATCAGATCTTTCAAACTTCATCATCCTTTATCCAAATTTAACATTGATTTAGAACTCTTTTTTCATCTACTGACATTGAATTTAAACTTCAGATGAAAAAAACAAAAAAAAGAAGCAGAAATATAAACAAAAGCTTTTAGCTAAATAGACATCAAGGTTTAAGGTTATATATGTATAGTTATTGTCTGTTCCCCCCTCCTGAGGCTACTGCCGGTCCAAAGCCCGGACAAAGGAGGAGGGTCGGGCATAGGGTTAGCCACCCTATCCCGTACAAAACTAACTCGCTAAAAAAACGCTAACCAGTAATAGAAAATCTTGATAAAATCAATAAAAAGCTTGATAAATAATAGGACCATTTAAAGAAAATTTATACATATTGAACAATATGATAGTGATGTAATAAAATAAATAAGTTATGAATCACATTACACCTACTAAGATTAAGTTACAAACTAGTTGATTAAAAATACTAAACATATAACTAATAGAGATTAAGCATATCAAATTTAAAAGTGGTAGGAGTTAATGATTGAAATTTAATTGGTTTAACAAATTAGTTACTAAACATGACAAGAAGTTTAAATTACATATCATAGTAATGATAGTGTTTCATGTCATTTTACCTGAAAGAAAATCTCACTTTTATGTAATATGAATGAATTTATAGCCTATTGTAGTGTAGTGAACTAGAAGACGAATGGGGACAGACTATCTCACTAAAACCTGATAACCATACAGTAAATAGTTAATTTGCAAAATAACAATCAATTGTCTCAATCTTGATTGTTCCTTCTGTAAATATCAGTCCATCATCTCTGATTTCATTGTTCATGCATTCTCATACCGATTGCGCTTCTCTCCTGTTCTTTCCTCATCGATCTTCTTCCAAAATACATTCTATGTCTGTCATCACCATATACTACTTATGTGGATATAAGTAACCCATACCACAGTAGATTATATAGTTATATATTACGTTCGAATTTCTGCTCATTATTGTGAAAAGATCTTGAATCTCTTGTCTAGTTAATTATTATATGATAGAAAACTGGAAGTTTAGAAACATTTTTTCGTTTTACTATGTAAACTGTTTTGAAAATCAAGCTTAAACAACACATCAACTTTAAAACTATTCACTAAAATAATCAATCTATTTATTATTAGAACTAATGGGTTTTATAGATTGTTCTATTTTCTATGTTCGGTCCTAAGTCAGGGTAAAGGAGGAGGATTGAAAATGGGGTCCGGAACCCCATCCCATGGAAAAAAACCTTGCTAAAACAACCTAACAAGATTAAACAAACTAAACCATTCAAACTTTGCCCTGGAAGTAGAAAGAAGAATTATAACATCTCATGATGAAAACCGAGAACAACAGTTTTTTTAAGTACATGGAATGTTCGCACTATGTGGGAGACCGGGAAGACCAGTCAAATAGCAATGAAAATGAGGAGATACAACTTGGCGGTACTCAGAATCAGCGAAGCCCATTGGACACAAGCTGGTGGGTGCACATACATCGAGGAAATCACCAAACTGCATCACGAGACAAGGGCTTGCCTGTAATCCTGAAGTGAGATGGGAAAGAGGAAAGCCGAATAACACAGTGAGTCGGGAATCGGAAGCAGACATCAAAACGATGAATGGCAACTGTGAGCAACTAGAAAGGATTACTCAGGACGTAGTTGGATGGAGAATGCTGGTGAATGGCATATGCTCCTTCACAAGGGCTAACAGGCGTAAGAGTGTTTAGTAAGTGCTTACCCTATTTATTACTTGTCTGTAAATTATTTTTGTCCGGCTGTGAATATTCAGTTACGCCTAATCAAATGGAGTTGACCCACTCACCTTCTCTTATCTACGTCACTTCTCTTTCTTCACTTCGTTTCTCTAACTGTCTGTCCGTATCGACGAGTGTAATTAATCTATTTTATTCCATTATTCTCTACCGTGAACTGAGTCGATAATTACGTACGAGGGAAGCTGGGATCTATAACTCGATAACACCATCATTCGATCAAACTGGAGTCAAATACCGGGTTACAAAAGATTCACGAATTCATTCTATCCTCAGTAGCCAGTTAGAAGACGAAAACAACAAGCTAATCAATCTTCTATGATTAAAACTCAAGAACTAGAGGAATTGTATAGATTAGTTACATGGCCTTACAATGCCACAAATCTAAGGTCATTATTCGTAAACAATTAAATCATATGTGATATGAAATTGGTGAAATTGTTAAATATTTAATTTTAATAGTTAAGATCATGAGCCAGTTCAAGCTAGACCTCCATGGAAAACCTGGGATCTCTAGACGACCGTTTCGTCTGATTGTGGGACTCCTCAGCAGTGCGTATCCACGATCCCGTTTCGCGAGATTCGAACCCAGGACCTACCAGTTTCGCATCAGAGCACTTAACCACTAGACCACTGAGCCTGCATCCAACGATGTTAATGTATAACTTCAACCAATCCACGAAATTGAGCGACATATCCACCTTTGTCTTCAGTGAGTTGATATCTGACAACAGACCTGGT
The DNA here is from genome assembly GCA_944470415.2 of Schistosoma rodhaini. Lineage (NCBI taxonomy): Eukaryota > Metazoa > Platyhelminthes > Trematoda > Strigeidida > Schistosomatidae > Schistosoma > Schistosoma rodhaini. The sequence continues at coordinate 47,209,949 of OX104036.1, forward strand.
TGAATTCCACTGGTCACTGCTTCTCACTAGAACTCCAGGAAATACCTCATGGAGCTAGTCACTAGTGAGCATATGATTATTATCAGAAGAGGATTTTGTGGATATTATAGTAATTTCAATAGTTGAGATCATGAGTCAATTGAAGCTTGACCACCATGGAAAACCCGGAAGCACTGGACGACCGTTTCGTCCTGTTGTGGGACTCCTATTGTTCAAGCTCAGTGGAGAACTGAAGGACCTGGGTTCGATCCCTGGTAGGGTCGTGGATGTGAACTACTGAACACTTCTATAATTAGACAAAAAAGTTGTCCAAGTTGTCCAAGTGCTTTCTGGCTATCAATGATTATCTAAGTAGGGTCAATGAGTGATGTAAACCATGAAACTAATTGTAAATACAAATATTGTTTATTATTTTCTGCCACTACGTAAAAACTAGTCTTTTTTCTCGGTAAAGGCAATTTATGTATTGGTGATTACAGTGGAAGTGATTGCATAATGAACCACAATAAACAAAAGGTGCAAATTGTTAGTAGGTTGACAGGTGTACTAGTAATGTTATAATGCTCGCTTTTCCATGTCTATACGAATGGGACATTATTTTTGTCTTAAACGAATATCTACACTAGATTCCCTCCCAGTGTCTATTCTACAGGACTTCAACACAACTCAGATCGATACCAGGAAAAGTTTTCAACAGAGTGCTGCTGAATCGGATGAAAGACGCAGTAAATGCCGAACTTAGGGATCATCAGGCTGGATTCCGTAAGGATCGGTCGTGCACAGACCAGATTGCGACACTACGGATCGTCGTTGAACAATCAGTTGAGTGGAACTCATCACTATACATCAACTTCATTGACTATGAGAAGGCGTTTGACAGAGTGGACAGGAGAACATTATGGAAACTTCTTCGACACTATGGAGTTCCTGAAAAGATTGTTAACATTATCCAAAACTCATACGATGGACTACAGTGCAAAGTCATGCATGGAGGACAGCTGACAGATGCATTACCAGTAAGGACCGGAGTCAGACAAGGCTGTCTACTCTCCCCATTCCTCTTCCTTCTAGTGATTGACTGGATTATGAAGAATTCGACATCTGAAGGGAAATACGGAATACAATGGACTTCTCAGAATCAACTAGATGATTTGGACTTCGCAGATGACCTAGCCCTCCTCTCTCATACACACGACCAAATGCAGATGAAGACAGCAAATGTAGCAGCAGCCTCCGCATCGATAGGCCTCCACATTCACAAAGGAAAAAGCAAGATTCTCAAATGCAACACGGAGAACACCAACCCAATCACACTTGATGGCAAAACTCTGGAAGAGGTGGAAACATTCAAGTACCTGGGGAGCTTCGTTGATAAACAAGGAGGATCGGATGCAGATGTAAAGGCGAGGATTGGCAAAGCAAAGGCAGCATTTCTACAATTGAAGAACATATGGAACTCAAAACAACTCTCAACCAATTTCAAGGTCAGAATCTTTAATACGAACGTCAAGACAGTCCTACTGCATGGAGCTAAAACGTGGAGAACTACTACGGCCATCATCAGGAAGGTACAATCATTTATTAACAGTTGTCTACGCAAAATACTCAACATCCATTGGCCGGATACTTTCAGCAACAGCGTTTTATGGGAGAGGACAAACCAGCTTCCAGTTGAAGAGGAAATTAGGAAAAGACGTTGGAAGTGGATCGGACATACATTAAGGAAATCACCAATGTGCATCACGACTCAATCCCTAACTTGGAATCCGGAAGGGAAGCGGAAAAGAGGAAGGCCAAAGGACACACTACTCTGGGAAATAGAAGCAGATATGAAAAGGATGAATGACAACTGGAAAGAACTGGAAAGGAAGGCTCAGGACAGAGTTGGATGGAGAATGCTGGTGAGCGGCCCATGTTCCTCGACGAGGGGTAACAAGCGTAACTTAACTAACTTAGTTACTTAATAACTACATGATTAAAATAAATGGAATAATTCACCTCCCTCAAATATCTGCTCCGATCTAACACTTTTCATATAAGAACAAGAGTTGAAAGGGAAAAATGTCTGTGCTAATAAATTCGAAAATATAAAACATTAGAGTTTATGTAGAGGTTGCATAAGAACGTTATAGTCTAACTGCAATAGCTAAAACGCCATCCTGTTAACGGTATTAGATAAGATGATGTCTATAGTCAGCGTCTATGTCATTCACTTACTTACTTTCGCCTGTTACTCCCAATGGAACATAGGCCAACGACCAGCATTCTCCAACCCACTCTGTTCTGTAGCTTCTTTTCTAGTTCTATCAAATTGTTGTTCATTTTCCTTATGTATGTCTCCATTTCTCGGCGTAATGTGTTCTTTGGTCTTCCTATTCTCCTTTGACCTTCAGGATTCCATATGAGGACTTGTCTTGTAACGCAATCAGGTGATTTCATCAAGGTGTGTCCATTCCACTTCCAGCGCTTCTTCATGATTTCATCCTCCACTGGATGGAATATGGTTTGTTGCCTCCCACAGTGACTTGTTGCTGATAGTGTCTCACCATCGGATACGAAGTATTTTCCGTAGACAGCTGTTAATAAACACTTGTAGCTTCTGGATAATGGCTTTCGTAGTTCTCCATGTCTCCGCCCCATACAGTAGAACTGTCTTCACATTCGTATTGAAAATTCTAACCTTGGTGTTGGTTGACAGTTGTTTTGAGCTCCTGAGTTGTAGATATGTTGCCCTCGCTTTGCCTATCCGCGCCCTCACATCTGCATCTGATCCACTGTGTTCATCAATGATGCTGCCCAGATATGTAAAGGTTTCCACATCATCCAAAGCTTCTCCGTCAAGTGTAATTTGATTGGTGTATGCTGTATTGTATCGGAGAGTCTTGCTTTTCCCTTTGTTTATATTGAGACCTACTGCTGCTGAGGCTGCTGCTACACTGATCGTCTTCTCCTGCATTTGTTTTTGCGTTTGTGATAGAAGAGCCAGATCATCCGCGAAGTCTAAATCGTCAAGCTGCATCCTGCCTGTCCACTGTATCCCGTGATTTCCTCCAGATATTGACGTCTTCATGATCCAATCGATCACCAGGAGAAAGAGAAAGGGTGAGAGTAAGCAACCTTGCCTTACACCGGTCTTTACTTCAAACGAGTCGGTGAGTTGTCCTCCGTGGACGATTTTGCAGTTTAGTCCATCATAGGAGTTCCGTATGATATTGACTATCTTCTCATGCACGCCGTAGTGTCGAAGAAGCCTCCATAATGTTGTCCTGTCCACACAACCAAATGCTTTCTCATAGTCAATGAAGTTGATGTAGAGTGATGAATTCCATTCGATTGATTGTTCCACAATGATACGTAGAGTTGCGATTTGATCTGTACACTATCTATCCTTACGAAATCCAGCTTGTTGATCTCGAAGTTGGGCGTCCACGGAATCCTTCATCCTGTTTAACAGTACTCTGTTGAAGACTTTTCCTGGTATTGAGAGAAGAGTGATGCCCCTGTAGTTATCGAACTTACTGAGATCGCCTTTCTTTGGTATTTTGATCAGAAGTCCTTTTTTCAAGTCTATTGGTACTTGTTCTTCATCCCAAATCTTACTGAAGAGGATGTGTAGTATCTTGGCAGTTGCTGCTACATTTGCTTTCTGTGCCTCTGCCAGGATGTTGTCTGGTCCCGCCGCTTTGCCGCTCTTGATTTGTCTAATGGCCATGCTGTCCTCTTCAATTGTTGGTGGGCCAACATCGATTGGGAGGTCTGTGGGTGCTGCTTCGATGTTGGGTGTGTTCAGTGGAGCTGGTCGATTCAAGAGTTCTTTGAAGTGTTCTACCCACCTGTTTCGTTGTTCTTCAATGTCGGCGATTACTTTGCCTTCCTTGCTTTTCACTGGTCTTTCTGGTTTACGGTAATTTCCAGCAAGTTTCTTTGTTGTATCATACAGTTGTCTCATGTTTCCCTCTCTTGCAGCCTTTTCCGCCATCATTGCTAAATATTCCACATATTTACGTTTGTCGGTTCTGATGCTCTTCTTCACTTGCTTGTTTGCCTCTGTGTATTCGGCTTGTGCCTTGGCTTTTTCCGCCTTGGTTCGGCTGATATTGATTGCTGCCTTCTTGTTCCTCCTTTTTTCAATATTATCCAGTGTACCAACAGTGATCCATTCCTTGTGATGGTGCTTCTTTTGGCCCAGAACCTCTTGACACGTTGAAACGATTGCCTCCTTGATACCTTTCCAGTTGCTCTCTATGGTAGTCCCCTCTCCATTGAGTAGATCATGAAAGGCCTCGAGCCTGTTGCTGAGGGCTATGTTGAATTTGTTGAGTTTGTTGGCATCTCGAAGAAAGGCCGTATTAAACTTTTGTGATGTTGTCCGCGCCATTGTCCAGTGCTTCTTGAGTTTTAGTTTCATCTTGGCGACCAGCAAATGGTGATCGGATGCTATATCAGCTCCTCTTCTGGTTCTCACATCCTCCATCGTCTTCCTGAACTTTTTGTTGATGCAGATATGGTCGATTTGATTCTGTGTAGTGTGATCCGGTGAAATTCACGTGGCTTTGTGTATGGTTTTCTGTGGGAATATGGTGCCACCTATGACCAGTTTATTGAAGGAACATAGGTTTGCAAATCTCTCACTATTTTCGTTTCTTTCTTCCAGTCCATGTCGTCCCATGACGTCTTCGTACCAGTGTTGTCCACTCCTACCTTTGCATTGAAATCTCCCATCAGAATGGTCAGGTCCTTGGTTGGGCACTTCTCGAAGATTGAGAAGACGAAAAGCGAATGTCCGGCGCTTTAACTGGGTTGGTGGACGCGGAAAGTCCACCTAGGGGAGTTTGGAAACCCTGATTCCAAACCAATGGTGCACATGGGTCCAGTGTCCTGATAGAACAAATGGCGTATGAATCAATCGTTGGCCACCGGCTACCACGGGACTGCATCTCCTTACGATGCTCCACTTCCTTGTTGATCAGACATTTAGGTCGAAGGCTCCGGGTGTATCATCTTAAGAAAACCACCTGCTTTGGTCTGGGTACTCGGGCAGTATCAGTCCTCACACAAATCAAATGAGATTTGTGTGGCGCATATATATCTGGTGTCCTCTTGTACCAATATTTATGTGTTCAAATAAATAATAAAACAAATTTATCATTTTATTTAATTTAAAGCAGCTTTCCGGTACACTTACATTTACAACTGGTCCTGCGTCTGAATAAAAACTGTTTTGAAATGTCTAAACTAAGTTACTATTATATGTAACGATCATATTTGAAATGATCTCGGCGATTGACATTTAAATAATTCCAACGTTAAGTCCCGCAAACTTTTCTGGACTTCTCCAGGGTAATAACCAAAATAAAAATGATCAAAGAAATATATAATGTTTAACAATCTAATCAAAGCTTTATTGTTCACATCCAATCATATTCTGATGTTGACTTTAGTAAATAGGATAACGTGAGTCAGTTATGTGCGAGTGATGTGAAGAGTTCATAACGTAAAGATAAATGAATGAATATGTGCGTATGTGTAAGTTTGAGTTATTAATAGTTGATATCAGGTGTTGATTTGTTTTTGTAAGAAGTAAGAAGTACAAGTTGAAAGCTGAAATTGTTTTTGAACCGTCTATGTGTATGTAAAATGCGAACCATCAAATACATAATTGGAATGCTAAAATATCCCTCCAGAATAACGATTCATGTGAAATAAACAGGTTGGATAGAGGTAGAGTCCAAGTACTTGTTAATGAACATTCGCCATGTGGTAACCATCTTATATGTTCGGGCTGTTCTAAATAACCCATAAATATAGCGCTTCTGTCAATCTTTCTTTATGTGAGCTGAAACCTTTCTGAAGTATTTTGGTCACTTCAAATTGATTTTGTGTCCCATTTCTAAAACATGTAACGCTATCACAGACCTGTTCTCATGTTTCTTCAGATCAGTCGAGGATTCAGGAACATTGGTTGGGTTCTAATTAAATAATATATTTGTAATATCCCAATGAGTAGAAAAATTAGATTTTCTGACGTTTCGTGATTCAATGCAAGCCACTTCAGAGAATAAATAACCAGATCAAAATTAATTCAAGTTTAAATAGTACAGAGGAACAACGCAAGAATATTATGTGCGATCAATCAAAAAAACAGGTCTGAATAAGCCAATGTTATTTCGGTCAAGGTGATTTATAACGTTTATATAACGTTAATATAACGTTTATTAAATGAGCGAACTATGTGTTAAATTAACTTATGGGAATACTTAAATGAAAATTTGTTTACTAATTGTGTATTAAACATTTGACTACCTTTTTTGAAATTCAATAATCACCATTATCAATTATTAATAATAGCTGTCAGTTTTCTCACAAATTATCTTTCAATGGTCTACGCATTATTATTACTCTTGTCACGATAACTCACAACTTTAGTTGCATTTCTACTTGATTAAAAAAAAAAATAGCCCGATAAACATTCACTGACAGGAGTATAGCAGGTTAATGAAATGGATTTGTTTTTTGTTATGAATGTATAACAATCGTTATTGTATATGAAACGTGCAATGATACAGAAAATACGTACGAGCAGTCTTGATTGCTATTCGGTCCTTCCTAACTGCCTAGCCCAGCCAGTTGAGTCCAGAACACAAATAACAGCCTCGGAAATATGAATCATTATTCACAAGCACACTGGGTTATATATACTAACCAAACAGACCCAATTATACCAAAAAATAGAAAAATAACATTTGTACAGTAATTGGCCAATGTGGCTGTAGCTAGGGGGAAAGTAATCAATAATAATAGTTCTAAGGTCAAAACAAAGGTTGTGATAAGAGGAACACGGAAACGATTAGGTCACTTATTTAACAACTATCCAATAGGGAATGGGCATATTGTATTTGTCCATAAATAGACATCAGATTTAGGTTACTCATTTAACAACTATCCAATAGGAATAGGCGTATTACATTTGTCCATAAATGGACATCAGATTTATGATTCATAATTCGCCAGGGGATACAACACCTCCCCTTTTTGAGAAATCCGGATTTTTAATTTTCTCGAATTCACCCTCCCCCACGAAAGACTGTTGGATCCTCATATAGCCAAGTTACTATTAATGCGATACGTTTGTCACCTTTAACAGGGAATGCATTAGAACTGAAGAGATCATGAGGATCGACGACATTTGATTCGAGGTCACCAACATTTGATTCTTCTGAAATAGTTTCCTTGAATTTCCTCGGAACCTCATTAGTAGATAATGAATCATTAGGATAATCAGTATCTATGAGAGTTGTATTGGATTCTTGATTATCATTAAATACATCTGACATTTTTCTCTCATTTTTATAAGAGAATTCAACAGAAACATATGAATCATCAAAATAATCTAAATCTGGTAGAACAATTACAGAATTTTGATCATTAGATTCATTAGAAACATTTTCCCTATCATGATTAATTTCATTTGGTGCCACTGTATTCCATATACTGCTCGATTTGTTTCCCGTTTCTTCGTGGGCGGGTACTGTAGCAATTTCATGAGCATTTTGCAAGACATTTACTTTCTGTGAATAGGATAATTCATTGTTTGCACGTCCGTTTTCGGGATTAATAAGACTTGGACCGTGTACAGGGCATGTCTCTGAAACAGGTAGTACTGGGTTACTGGGCTGATCATGTATAACTGCTGCATTTAAATTACTGTTTTGTACGGATTCATTGAGGCTTTCGCCGGCATATTCATTAGTTTTGTAATCGTTCTCCAGCTCTGTACGCAATTTTGAAATTATTGCGTCAACTTCCGTTTCACTCCCAAAGCATGGGTGATTCAGCAGCTTTGCATGTAACTTATCAATGAATTCCAATTGACTCTTTCTGAAGCGCTGCTCTTGTCGCTGGATTAGCAACTGAAATTGGTCGGAAGTTAAGGCCATTTTTTAAAATGTAAATAATAATAATAAATCCAAAAAAACACCGGCAATTATTATGGATTATTTAATTCCGAAATGACGTCAGCGGCTCCTGTATTTTTTTTCCAGAATCCCCGTCGCCAATTTGTTATGACTCGTATAACAATTCGTTATTGTATATGAAACGTGCAATGATACAGAAAATACGTACGAGCAGTCTTGATTGCTATTCGGTCCTTCCTAACTGCCTAGCCCAGCCAGTTGAGTCCAGAACACAAATAACAGCCTCGGAAATATGAATCATTATTCACAAGCACACTGGGTTATATATTCTAACCAAACAGACCCAATTATACCAAAAAATAGAAAAATAACATTTGTACAGTAATTGGCCAATGTGGCTGTAGCTAGGGGGAAAGTAATCAATAATAATAGTTCCAAGGTCAAAACAAAGGTTGTGATAAGAGGAACACGGAAACGATTAGGTCACTTATTTAACAACTATCCAATAGGGAATGGGCATATTGTATTTGTCCATAAATAGACATCAGATTTAGGTTACTCATTTAACAACTATCCAATAGGAATAGGCGTATTACATTTGTCCATAAATGGACATCAGATTTATGATTCATAATTCGCCAGGGGATACAACATTTTTATTTTTTTCGAAGTTAAAATTTTTTACAAAAATCAGATGGAACAATGCGAAAATAGTTAATTATTGTAAATAATAATCGGATGTAAAAATGTCAATTCTTACATCCAATAAAAGCACTTTATTCTAGTTCAATTTGAACGAATTAGATTACAAAACTGCACCATTTACAGCCAATTAAAAAATTATTACAGGTGACAAAATGTTTGTTCATTGGCACTTGAGCACACACTTCCAAAAACAAATTCACCAATCACCAATTGCTAAATTTTTTTAACATCCTTCATTTTCGAAAAAAAGGGTGGTAGGGGATAATACGAGCCGTGATTCTAATGTCAACCGTATGTTGTATGGTAAGGCCATCCTTTATATTGAGAGAAGTAGGATTAAGCATTATATGGAACGCTTCAGCTACTCTCCTTTCTTTGTAATTGAAAAAGCCTTTTTGTAATATTTCGAAGTTGATTTGGTGGTTTTTGAAAATGGCGTTAACTGCTATTACCGATTTAATTTGAAGTCTATTCAGTTCTGCAGGATTATTAGGAGGTTTCTTTGTGTACCTAATATGTTCTTTGACACAAGTCAAGATTTCTCGAGATGACTCTCCAATATAGAAGGCATCACAATCTACACAACTTAATTTGTAGACGCAGTTCTGTGTAGACGTGAATGGTACTTTTTGTTTTAATCTAACTAAAATATTTCGAAGGGTGTTCGTTGTTTTGTAATATACTTTAATTCTGTGTTGTTTTAAGATTATTTGGAGTTCTTCTGTTGTGCCATGGCGGTATGGTAAACTGCAGTACCAATCCATGGCATTTCATTCGAATTATTATTACTCACTGAACCATCTTGTTTTAATATACTTCTAATAATCTCCATGGGATATTATTGGATTGTAAGATACCAATTACATTTTTTTGTTCTTTTTGTTTGTCCTCTTCTGAAATGGTGATCTTGTTGGCTCTTCTAAAAAGTTTTAAGACTAACAAGACTTTAGCACTGAAAAGATGTGCTGAGTGGAAGTCAATATAGCGATTAGAGTGTGTAGGCTTTCGGTAGATGGATAGATTTAGAACTCCATTTAAGTTTCTTTTCACTAAACAATCTAAGAATAGTAGCTCACCATGTTCATTTTCATTCTCATTCGTGAATTTGATGTGAGATGAAAGTGTATTTATCTGTTTCGAAAACGGTCATAGATGAGTCTTTTTTTATCACTACAAATGTATCATCTACATATCTAAGCCAAATTCCTGGTTTAAAGTCGTTGGTGAAAACATTTAATTCTATGTGTGCCATAAAAAGGTCGGCTACAATCAGGGACACGGGGGATCCCATTGTTACACCGTTAGTTTGTTTGTATAACATTACGTTGAACGTGAATACAGTCGAATATAAGCAGAGTTTTAAGGATCTCATGATTAGACTGATGCTTAAAGGACATCTGTCAAAATGAGTATTTTCGTCATTTAGTAAACCACTAATAAATTCTAACCATTTATCAGTAGGAATGCTAGTGTATAAAGAAACGACATCAAAGCTTACCATGACTTTATTCTTCTCGATAATTAATTCCGATAATTTTGATTTCAAGTCATATGTATCTTTAATCATATTATGTAAGTTAAGCTGTTGGGGCTTGAATATGCTGCTTAGATATTTCGACAAAGCGTATGTCAGTGTGTTGGTAAAGTCTAATATCGGTCTTAGAGGGATATCTGGTTTATGAATTTTAAGCAAACCATAAAACCGTGAGGTATTACGTGATTTGGGATACAGAGCAAACCAAAGCGAGACCCCAATGACTGGTTTCAGCTCTTTCAAAGTTGACTTGTTTCTGATTTGGCTTTATTTTTAATCGTTAGAGAACATTTTGGATTGGTCTTTTCATATGATCCTGATGAAAGATGTTCAAGAGCTTTATTAATATAATCTATTCTATTCATGACCACTGTTGTGTTGCCTTTGTCGGCTTTTGTGATTATAATCGTTTTGTCTTTTTGAAGCGAATGCAGAGCCTTAAATTCTTCTCTTGAAATGTTTGTGTTGCTTCAAACTCACATTCAATTGTCTTGAAGGTTCTCCAACATAAGCTACATAACGTTCATAACATTTGATTTCATGGACAACATTCTGTTGTTCTTCCTTCGAAAACTTATCATTAACCTCCACTAAAGATGATCTTATGATGTCACTAGCCCAAAAACATACTCCCATATCATGTTTGTTTAGAATCCTCTTATTTTCTCCCGATGTTTCTCTACGTATGGAATGACCACGGTAGAATTTTAATCTTTCCGTATACACTCTAATTTGGTTTTTCTTACATTTCTAATGATCTTCTTTGAAAGCTCTTTGAGATAATTTTTAGCTCTAAGTGTGGATAAAATCCCATTCAATTCTTTATCTTCCTTATCTGTAATGAGATTGACACTTCTGTTAATTAAATTTTTTACAGCTATGACTTTCGTACAGTACGTATGGGCTAAACTGTAATCTAAGTATTTCTCAGAATGTGTTGATTTCCTGAATACATCTATTTTCAACTTATTATTATGTCTTCATTTAACCAAACAATCAAGAAACACTAGTTTCTGGTCGTTGGACTCTATTTTATTGGTTAGCTTGATGCTCTCCGAAATGCTGTTTACATCTGCAAACACTTATAAACCATTTCGTTTAATGATAATGAAAATGTCGTCTAAATACCATAACCAAACTTTTGGTGGATTTATACATGTTGTGATCGCGCCAGTTTATAGGGAATGCATGAATAAACTGGCTGCAATCAGAGAAATTGGTGAACCAACTGACACACCTTCTTTCTCTCCGTAAATATCTCCTCATAATGTGAACAAGGTGGACCGTAAACACAATCCGAAGCACTTAATAACTTCGGATGGATCTAACCGACGTCTTAAATTCAAATCTGAGTCAGATTTCAACATTCCATTGACAGGTTAATTAGTGAATAAGGAAGAAATATCAAAACTTGCCATCATTTCATCTTCTTCTATATGGATAGTATCAATATTATTTAATAATTGAATTCATTTGTCGACTCAAGCCAGACCATCATTGAAAACCTGGAAGCACTGGACGGCCGTTTCATCCTAGTGTGGGACTCCTCAGAAGTGTGCATAGACGACCCTACACGTGGGACTCGAATCTAGGACCTTCAGTCTCGCACGAGAACGCTTAACATCTAGACCACTGAGCCAGCATCCAAGATGTTAATGTTTGACTTCAACCAATCCACGATATTGGGTGACCGTCCACAATTGTCTTCACTGAGTAACTCCCTTACAACAGACACAGTTGAACTCCACTGGTCAAGGCTCATGAATTCAACTATTAAATTACTACAATCTCCACGAAACGACCATTCTGATAATAATCGATATTATTCTTGAATTCAATAGTTTTTAATACCGTGATTAATCAATTTGTCATACTATTTGAGTATCCTAGCTAGGTATTTCGCTAGATTAGAAGTCAGTGAATTTGTCAAATCAACTACTGGTCTTCGTCCTAATATTGACAAATATTCGTATAAGTTAGTTACTACTTGCTAATTGTCAGTAGTTTATTGAATCTAACAAATCTTTATGAGTTCTTTCAATTTATTGCTATTTCTGATAGAAGAAAAGTATATTTTCCTTACCATAACCATTAGTTTACCAATTGTTGAGTACAATAAATATTTATTCCATTGATAAGTGTGTTAAATTTATTCTCTTCTACATTCTGTCACCTTATCCATCTTCCGCGTTCACAGTAATATACATATTTCAAGTTTAATTCTCATAAGATTTTACGTAATGTAAATGATAATTCTATCTAGTAAGTTCATTGTGAATAAGTGCAAGATTCTCGAAACAGATTCCATGTCTATTATGGCTTATAAAATCTACTGACTTTCAACCTCATAAATGATACCGTTTCGTTAGTTTAATTAATTGACGTAGGAAAAATATTATTTTTATTGATTTGTGCTTTGTAATGTAAATAATTTAACAAATTAAAACAAACGAATAACAAGCCAACATAATCATAAGTAATTTTCTTTAATTTAACATTCAGCTTCAATTAGTAAAGCAAACTATCTTATTCATCTGAGCTTGAAAATAGAGTAGAGGGTAGATTCAATTATAAATCACGTGACCATGTTCTTAGAAAGACAGTCGATAGATAGTTCTTCTTTTCAATAAATCAATACATTAAGCTTTTATATGAATATCAGTGATTATTTACTAAAATAATTTTAACTAAGTTTAGTTATCCAATGAACAATGCCTGAGAAGATAATCAATATCATACAGAATTCCTATGATGGATTAAACTGCCAAATCGTCCACGGAGGACAACTCACCGACTCGTTCGAGGTAAAGACCGGTGTTAGGCAAGATTGCTTATTCTCACCCTTTCTCTTTCTCATGGTGATCGACTGGATTATGAAGACGTCAACATCTGGAGGAATACACGGGATACAGTGGACAGGCAGGATGCAGCCTGACGATCTAGACTTCGCGGATGATCTGGCTCTTCTATCACAAACGCAACAACAAATGCAGGAGAAAACGACCAGTGTTGCAGCAGCCTCAGCAGCAGTAGGTCTCGATATAAACAAAGGGAAAAGCAAGACTCTCCGACACAATACAATATGCACCAATCAAATTACACTTGACGGAGAAGCTTTGGAGGATGTGGAAATCTTTACATATCTGGGCAGCATCATTGATGAACACAGTGGATCAGATGCAGATGTGAGGGCGCGGATCGGCAAAGCGAGAGCAGAATATTCACAACTTAAGAACATCTGTAACTTGAAACAATTGTCAACCAACACCAAAGTTAGAATTTTCAATACGAATGTGAAGACAGTTCTACTGTATGGGGCGGAGACGTGGAGAACAACGAAGGCCATCATCCAGAAGATACAGGTGTTTATCAATAGTTGTCTGTGCAAAATACTTCGGATCTGTTGGCCAGACACTATAAGCAATACCCTGGTGTGGGAGGCAACAAACCATATTCCATCCAGTGGAGGAAGAAATCATGAAGAATTGCTGGAAGTGGATAGGATATACATTGAGGAAATCACCAAACTGCATCACGAGGCAATCGCTAACTTGGAATCCTGAAGGGAAGCGGAAAAGGGGAAGGCCAAAGAACACATTACGCTGGGAAATAGAAGCACATATGGAAAGAGTGAATAACAACTGGAAAGAACTGGAAAGGATTTCCCAGGACAGGGCTGGATAGAGAATACTGGTAGGCGGCCTATACTATTCCAAGGGGGGTAACAGCTGTAAGTAAGTAAGTACCCAATGAATAAATAATTGTTTGCTTAAAAAATAACCGACGTAAGCAACATCAAATCACCTTTACTGTCATAAACAGATATTCTTTACAACGTACCAGAAATATTTTCAGTTCAATGAATCTGTAAGACATGTGACTCGGACCGATTTGAGAAAATATTTGATATTCTGAAGGATTGGAGTTGGGGCACACCTACTCTCACTGTCTAAAAAAAGAAATAACACCAACTAACAATTCCTAATTATTCACCAACTTCACGTGATTTAGCAGTTCCTTAATAAGACAAAAGCTAGACATCCTATATGATAGAAAAAATTGTGACGTTTCTACTACAGAACATGATTGATTCTAGTACTTAATCTAAGCAATCCCATTAAGTAGTTTATTTTGTTGCTGAACGAATAAGTTTGACTAATTCAATCATTTCTCTCCATCGTTCTTTCTTTTTGATTAAAATGTGCTCGAGGAATTTCATTTGTGTTAAACTGTAAGTAGACATTCAGGTGTAACCTTCTGATATTCCTGTGTTCTGGTGAAAAATAAGTTGCTAGGTGAGCAAGTTAAATAGTTATCCATCTGCGCTATTCATTTTAATTCCTCTGTATTTTCATATCATTCCCCTGGGTCATACTACCAAGTTTATTGGTTACTTTGTTCTTCAGGTATTTGAGGTTACTGAGAATTCAACAACATTGAAAATTCGACACACAGTAAAAATTATATGCAACAAATAATAAACAGTAAATTGTTCATACCTTGAAAATAATTAAAGAATTCATACGGGTTTACAGGCAAGATCATGTTAACACACAAAAGTTTACAAGTAAAGGATAAAGATATAAGGGTTAATTGTTTGAAACTAAGTGGTTCATAAATTTTTTCTCGAAATCCCATTTATTACAGGGATTATAATTATGAGTCAGTTGTACAGACTCAGACTTTTCTTAATATGTGAACTTGGACATCATTTGTGAGGACGAATAATGTAGTAAAGAGTGATGTCAGTGTTTTTATAGGGTATTTACAGTTATCTACAATTAGACGGAAGTAAACGAAAACACAAAATACGTAATAAGAGTCATAATAAATACTATGATAAGTCTTTTGTCAGATATTTTTCGAATTATTTTTGATCTACTGATGTGGATAGATTACATTTAAACTAATCATGCTAACCAGGAATAGTGTAGAGGTAAAAAAATCAATAGGAAGAGGGGCTCCATGAGTGTACTTTGTAATAACAGCGATCAAATATATAATTTCACGAGCCAAGTGGGATATAGTCACTGGTGTAAGCGTTCTTAAAACAGTGTCAAAGGAAAGGCGGCCACCGATATAGAGTGCAGACGCTAGTAGTGGTCTTGTTTCCCCTCTAGATTGTGGTGAATTATTCTAAAGTCTCAAGAATTTACTTGCAAAGCAATTTATATAGAGGGCATATTTCATTTTTGATAAAGAGTTATGAATGCTCAAACTCAGTGATTTAGCACAGTGGCATGGATCAGCAAGTACGCAAGATAATCCCCTTGGTATATTAAATAATAAGACTAAATTAAGTTTAAGTCTCCGCATTATATATCTACCATTTAAAGAGAATATAAATGTCTCCTAAGAGTGTAGAAAGATACTGAAAAGAATTTAATACTAATTCCACTATATAAATTTATGTATACTGTTCCATTTCGTTTAATGATGTTGAATCATTCACTCGTTACACCGAACAAATTTATTTCATACAATAATCTTCAACTTAGTGTATACTGATCCTTACAATATAACAGAGATATCTTGAGGAACGATTTACAGTATAATAAATAAATCACTCTGTTTTATACCATTGCTCTTTTTTGATGAACATACTAGATATCATTGAGAAATAAGTAAAAAATAAGACTAGTTTCAGTCAATCCAAATAAAGTGAAAACTCAGTCACATATGAACTAACTATAAATGTCTACAATTAATCTTTCTTCACTTAGAAAGAAAAAACACAAAATCTATCAACATTACAGTCAGGCATTGACGTCGATTTAAAACAAGAACGTCTTTAGCACCTTGGGATAACTGACATATTGTTGAGTAATTCAAACAAAATAATGTATGATTGAACTACCTTGATAACAAATTTCAATTACAAATGACTTATGAATTGGATACCAGCTTAGTAATGCTTTATATACTCAGATTAGCAGATAATTTCTATTTTTGTCTTATTTTTCTTTTTTGGTGTAATTTAATCCAGTTACGAAATAGCGATGTATTTTACTGACATCAGTGAGTGTACTTAATAAAAGACAACTTTATTGATAAAAATAAATGTTATTGACACACGTGGACTCACTAAAAATAGATGGAAGAGTTTTCGTTTTGGAAGGTCTTCAGTTCAACCAAAGATAAAATTTAATAAACATCAACTGAATGAATTGTGATAACGCTAATGCATTTAATACTTGGTCAGCTTTGAGTGTAACTGAAAAACATGAAGTCAGTTTTCACTAAAGTTCATTTGTACAGTTAAATTTTTAAAAAAAATAGCTGATGAAGTAACTAATCTATGATGATAGTTCAACCACGTTCAATGTTTGAACTGGCATAACACTGATAGCTGTTTAAAAAAACATAACCTTCGATCTTCCGTTTCGTTTTTGAATCCCTCATAGCATGACGGACTGATTGTGGCTCACAAATACATTACTGCACACATATGCTTCTTGTTCTCAACTACCTACTGTTATGATAACAGAACCCTAATGTGCTTTCTATCTACGTTTACAGATCACAATGATATTCTCATCATATACTTTATCTGGATATACATCTCGAACTATAACAATTAGAATTAGAATTATTAACTACTTATAAATGTGGATTACCAGACTAAAAAACCTCGAACACGCCAATTTCTGACAATTTAAGTAATGTCCTGTATATTTTTCTTGTGTGTATAATTTATATTTGATATATTAACACATTACTTTTCGACATAATAACTTGATCATTATGAAAATCTAATTTTTCTACCCATTGGGATATTACAAATATATTATTTACTGATCATTATTGTTGGAATTGATATATTTTTAGTCCATCATAAATTCATTTGATTTCTTAGTTTCTCTTCAACTGTTCATAACTTAAGAATAATAGTGTTAACCACTGAAAAACGGGGTAAATACCTTATTTCATAATTTTTGGAAATCTCATCAATGAATATTAACGTGAAGAGAAATAAGTATGGAAGAACATAAAAAATAATTTTATGTCAGTATGTGGTTGTGGAGATGATTATATTCAACCTATTCAACATGAATAGGTTGAATACATGAATATGCTAGAATAAAAACTAAGAGCATAAAAACAGAATTGTTTAAAAATGACATAATAATGTCATAGTTATGCAATGCATAAAACATAAAATTGACCAGCTGACTATAGATTAGATAAGAAGCAGAAATTAGTAATTTGTGTCACGAAAAAAAGTCACATAGCGTTTGTAAACGAGGTCACCATGGCAAAGCAAGATTGGTAACTGAGTCTTTTTAGATGCACAAATCTGCTTTGAATCTTTCCATGGTAACTGCTTCAGAAAAGTCAAATTTGTACACCATCGTGTTGTGGTTCAGTTATCTATAGATTAAGAGTTTGCGTGCGTGACTGAAGATTCTGGGATCGATCTAGGGTCGCGGATAAGCACTATTGGGTAGTCCCATACCAGGATGAAACGGTCGTCCAATGTTTCCAGGTATTCACTGGTCGTTTAACTCCATTTAGTTTGTGATTTCAATGAAACACTCCAGGATGTCAACTCCATGTCCACTATCAAGCGAATGATATGCAATTGTACTACTGAAAACACACTATCCTTTTAGTCCAAGCTTCTGTGGAATGTAACCAGAGATGCGGACATTAACCCACCTTTATGTTTTGATGAATGTGCTTTGGCATAAACATGTGAACCGGTAAGTAAAGTTTAATAAACTATGAGTCCCAATATGGTGCCATACAACTATGAGAGTGCAAATGACCAAATCGAACTAACAATATTAGGCTTGATATTAACAGTGTTCACTGAGGTACAAGATTTTTTATATAATTTGTATTTTATATGATAGACGATATGTCTTTTTACTGTTAACATGTGTCTTTTTGAAGAGTAAGCAAAGGTAACGGTAGAAATGATCAATTAGCTTCTATAAACGATTTTCGTAGAAATCATTTATACAAATATTAATCGATTTCTATCGATTTTTAAAATTAGTTGCTGTATTTTCTTTCGCATGCGTTGCACAAAAACAGGCGTTGACATTGACGCATAAGTACATTCACAAACACACACACCACTGAATTACTACACTTTAGAATGTAATATCATTAAATACATTGAGTGATAACGAACTGTACAAAGAACGTTAAGTACGTATTTGATTTGGTTAATAGTGGAAATTTTAGGATTGACAACAGAATATTTGATCTGATGTACAAAGTACATTAAAAAGAAGTAATACTGTACTAGTCTGGAAAAGTTAGTTGTATTCATGATAAGTTTTAATAAATAAGATAATTATTTCGGCTGGTTTCCAGTGATTTGAGAAAATGATTTTAAAATAAAAGTACATAGTGGTGAAGAAAAACACTAAAAATGCGAATTCTATTTGTTTTTTTCCTTTCTATAATGCACTTATCTGTTTCACATTGACATTACAATGTTAAAATTTAGTTAGCCAACTTTACTTCTGCGAAGTAACTTTAACTTGATCAACTTACTTTGTAATTCTAATCAATAATATAACAGTTATATTCTACATTGTTTAGTAATTAATACAATTTTACAATAGGACGAAATGGCCATCCAGTGCTTCCAGGTTTTCCATGGTGGTCTAGCTTCAATTGACTCATGATCTCTATACAATTTTACTATGTTATTTGCTTATGAATGCGTTAAATGATTCGGATTTAAAAATTTGTCACTTCATAACGGTCCCTGTAAAACAGAGTACTGAATGTAAAAATTTAATTAAGCAAAATGCAATATCGAAAAGACTCATAATTTTAATACTATTTTGTTAACAGTTATTATCTGTGGGAACCATAGTTGAACTATGGAAGAAGCTATTCTGCATAAGTTTAAATATACAGCTCATGAAATGACTGAAGTTTCTCACTTATATATTTGAAGTATAAAACCAGATAAATCATTCTAATCATATTGGTTATTTGCACACCTTAATATGTCTGGCCTTGTTAATTCCTTTGACCATACTGTACTCACTCTTTTTCTATTAATCATTGCACTTGCTGATGAATCCTTTCATATACGTTTTCCTCATATCTGTGTTTGCTCGTCTGTTTCAATATATTTTATCCTATGTCTATTTTTCATACATAATCTGAGTTGCAACTAATATAATCAATATCGATCAAACCATTTTCATTTGCCAACTGAATATACCCAAATCTTAATGTTAGTGATTCTATCGGAAATTGAACTAAGATTAAACGAATTTAATTACTGGAATGTCATACATTGAGATACTTTTCAATGGTGAAAATCTCTTTTGGTAAGATTTATCATAAACGCTCTCCAGTCTCCTATTGTTGTTTTAATGATGAGCGCTACCTACGAGTTTCAACAAGATTAAATCTGATAAATCTTGTTTATTGTACGCTTTACTTGTATCCTAAGCTAGTTTCGTAACCCCCAAGCTAGAACTACACAATGACTTGAACACGAGAGAAAAAGCGCAAAATATACGAGAAGCACTTTACTCCAAAGGTTCATTTATGTACAGAAAATATAGGGTTTTTATAGTATTTTAGAAGTCCTTGGGTTTGCCTGAAAAGTCTAGAATACTACTAAACAGAGTAGCAGTGTAGTAATCAACCATTCAGAACCTTTACATGTGACTTTTCATTTACGCGATATTTCTAGCAAAACTTCTAATCAAACTCTGATTGGATAAAATGCTTCTTAACGTTTCCTGAGCTTATCATGTCCATTGCGAGAAATTTTCAGGATCATCCCAACAGAATCTAACACTCTGACATACAAGTATATATATGTAGAGTCTCATAAAAAACCGAATTCACTTGATGAATTCAACTGCTATCTAAAATTAGACGACAATTATTAACCGTCTTCATAACCAGGTATTTGCTACGTATTTACTTTGTATCGTTAACCTTTTTACGCCCTGTATACAGGATTTGTCCTGATACTGTAGGAAATTATATCCAATTTTAGCTTGAAAACTATGTGATGTTTTATCCTAATGCTAGCGAACATCGTCTTGAAGATATTGTCACAAACTGAATCTTTTAGCATTTGGCTAATTAATATACCACTGTATCATTTAAAATATTGAGATGAATGTCCTAATCTTAATTTAAATAAAACTTATTATGTTTAGCTGATTAGCTAGTCCGATAAGTGAAATCTACGGCCTTACATAGACAATGGGAGTTTGCAATTAATAGAAAATTATAAATCCTGGTAATGAATACTAATGAAATTTGACCAAATGCTAAAACCAACAGGCGTTTTACAGAAAAAAAACTTAAACGACAGTAATTTTTTTTAAACTTGAGTTGTCAAGACACACATACAGGAAGAATATTAAGTTAATAATTTCCTTTAACATATAAATGTCTTTAAATGAGGACAGTTTTCTAAGACACATGACCAATCGGAAAGTGAACGCATAAGTAGTTTATGTAATATGTATCACTAGAACACATAAACTTAATTTGAAATTTGAATCTATACAATTCATTATATTTGAATAAATCGAAAACATGTAATTAGCCAACAAAAAAAACCCAACTAATCATATGAGTACTAATAAGTTACAAGGGTTTAAAAACATTAGTCACTTGAAAACATATTGTGAAGATGAGTAAAATCAATTTAAAATTATTCATATTAGTCAACCAGATGTAATGGTAAACCACTTAAATCTTTTTGCTCGTATCTGCTAGGATCACCAGGTAAGTAATAGTGGGGTTAGATCCAGGGTTTTAGGGAACGATGGTAAATCAGTTGATAAGGTGATGAATCTTCATCGACTGAAATGGTTGGGCCACGTCCTACGTATGACTGAACACCGATTACCACGACGCGCTATGCTGACTAGTATTGTAGATCGTTGGAAGAGATTTTGGAGTGGCCAAACCAAAACGTAGCATCAGTGTTTGAAGTCACTAACTTCTAGTCTGAGCCATGTTTGCAGATGCAGACTACCTGGTTGGGGTCCGTGTGACTATCGTAACTAATGGTTGGAGACTCTGTGTGACATGGCTCATAATCGATCACAATGGCGCAGGGGTATACACTCTTTGTCTTTCCTTAAGCTATAAAATTAAAACTTCCTCATATCTTTCTTTCTTCCTGTACTATATCCTTATATACAATCTTTCTTTCATATGTTACCACCATTAAATGAACTACTTCTATGAATTCGGTACTCATCTTGCTGTGCTGATGAGGTGTGGCAACTTGTACCGATGCATATATGTGCCTGGTCATACGTGGTAGCTGACTGACTGATTGACTTAAACCTTTAGACCAGAATTCAAATCAACTGACTTTTTATCTTGATCAGTACATTGATGAATAGCTTATTATTACAATTTATTGTTCGAATAACAATTTCAAGCCTGAAAGCATCAGTTACTTCATTTGTTTGTATTCTAAGTTAAGTATAAAATCAAACCTTCAAACTTTATGATAAACACAATAGAAACTTATTAATTGAACAATATGCCCACATTTATAATTCATTAGTTTTGAGATGTGTTACCAAAGTAGTAGCGAAAAAAAGTTATGATCTGTAAACTAAACTAAATCATAATGATGAAATGAATAGTTTTACTCTGTCACAGTTGTAAAACTCCATGGTATTAAAATATGATATAAAAGCCTAAGTTGTACATCTCATTTTATTTTGGATCGATATTCTTTGCATTGCCAACACTTTAACTCAGAAACCTTTGTTTCGAATGCTAGAACATTGTGTAAGAATAAATACATGATTCTAGATGGCTATCATAACTCATTTTGCTAGTGGTTACTGGATTGTTATTAGTTTTATTGAATTATGTTCCTTAATTTCAAGAAAATCATCAATAGTCCAATAATATTGCATTCAAACTACAAGCTATTAACAGAACAGTGTGGAAAATTTAAATTCAATCGATAACCATTATATGTGAAAATTATATTTGAAATAATCTCGGCGATTGAAATGTAAATAATTCCAACATTTCGTCCAGCTAACTTGTCTGGACTTCTTTAGGGTAATAATCAAAATCATCAATCATATCAAAATCGATACTACGTTAAACCAATCATATTTGGATGTTGAATTTTTGTAAACAGAATAATATGAGTCAGTTAAAAGAGAATCATGTGAAAAGTTCACAGTGTGAACCGAATATCATTAATCAATAACTCATTCTTACACATACGTACACACACACAATTCATTTAGTCTTCTTTTATTTCACATTGTGAACTTATCAGATGATTCTCAGTTAACTGAATCATATTATCCTGTTTACAAAAATTCAACATTCAAATATGATTGGTTTAACGTAGTATCGATTTCGATATGATTGTTAAAAAAGCACTATATATTTCTTTGATGATTTTGATTTTAATCAGAAGGGGTTTTGTGAAGATTTCAGTACTTTTATAGACTGGTAGGTCCTGGGTTTAAATCTCGCGAAGCGGGATCGTGGATGCGCACTTCTGAGGAGTCCTAAAATAGAACGAAACAGCCGTCCAGTGCTTCCAGATTTTCCATGGTAGTCTAGCTTTAATTCACTCATGATTTCAACTATGAAGATTTTGATTATTACCCTGAAGAAGTCCAGACAAGTTAGCTGGACGAAACGTTGAAATTATTTAAATTTCAATCGCCGAGATTATTTCAAATATAATTTTCACAAATAATGACTTCTCTATACTCGATGCCCAATTTTTGTCATTCTAATCTTGACGAATATTCGTATCAATCGATAATCATTATCCAATTTAATCAATAAGATTTACGTATCTCTAATACAAAACAGTAATAAACTTATTGAAACTGTTATAATGGGGGAAAGTAACACATGATGATATCGATTTTTTTCCAATATTATCTGTGACATATATTGATTGACATCTTCAGAAATTAGTAATTAAATAATGTTTTCAATATTGATTGGCTATAAACACTTAGACATGTGATATCCTATACGTGTTCAAATAGTACATTATTGACGTAAAATATTAGTCGATTTAATTAACACAAATCTGACAATTCATCTAATCATAAATAAATTATGACAAAAAGTAGTATATTCAGATAACATTTCGATTCATTTTTGATATAGTTGAGATCATGAGTCAATTGATGAGGGACCACCATGTAAAACCTGGACGGCTGTTTTGTCCTATTGTGGGACTCCTCAGTGGTGGCTTTGTATACACACTTGTATAGTATGATCCTCTAAGTTAGTTAAGTATACCGGCAAGAAAAGCGAATAACTGAGATAGGAAAAGGAAATTCAGAATGAAATAAAATTTGTGAGTATGTTCAACTTATGAAAAATTCAATGATACTCTGTGAGCAGTGCATAGATAGGACTTTACTAATTCTTTAGTTAGAATCATAGTTTTTGTAACCAATACACTTGAATACATTAATTCATTAGGACAAAATGCCAATTAAGTTCTGTCGACGTTTAATTTTCTTTATTGAAGCAAGTAAACTTTGGTGAATTAACTTACTAATAAAAAAATCCTCTTGCAAAATATTTGAGGTTGCTCTACAATTGAAAGATATTGTTTGAATATATGACTGAATAAAACATTTTTTGGATTTATGTCGTCTAATGGATCATGTGAAAACAAATGAACATCAATGTTTTTTCGTACATAGACTTATTGTATTGGTAGGTAAATGAAGAGCAAATCCAGATTATGGTATATCGGTCAAGTAAGAATTACAATCATCAGGGTAAGTAACAGTACACTAAGCTATAATTGCGACTACCTATCGGGAACTAATTAATACATTAGTTGAATGGTTAAACTTTTTTCAACGTTGTGAAGAATAGGACAAAGTTCTCTATTTTTCGATTTCTGATTACCTAATAACAATTGCTAACAGCACGCAATGGAATGAAAACAATTATAAAGACTTATAAATCAGTCGATTTCAGGAAGTATTGTTTAATACAGAGGAATCATTAAAACTTTAGTGAGAAACAATGACTAATGAAGTTTAATCATATCCGGCTTGAGGTATATATTACCAATGGTATTGAAGACGATCGCGCAATATTGTGAATAGACTTAAGTTAGTAAAGTGAACCAGTGGATGCTAATTCACTGATTTTTAAAGTGTTATGCAAGGCCTGAATCCACTCTTTGGGGAAATTGTATATGTGGCCTGCTTTGGAGTTACATAGTATGATAAAAGAGCTGTTTAGTGATCCCCGGTTTGAAATGATCATCTGACTAAAGTTAGTTCGTGATATAAGATACAAAAATGAAACTTTTCTAGATGTAGAACCAACATACAAAATTTTCACGAACTGGTAAATTTTTATCTCTCGTATCTTATTAGTGTTAATACAGATTAAACAACAATGAATAGACGTTCACGTCTAGTTTCTCCAATAAACAGATGTATTTGAGCAAGTTCGAAACACAAGAAAAACCATTTCTAATCTAGTCTTTCTTATATCGATCCACTTTAAACTTCAGATATCAGTGTCTAACTTATTCTATAGTTTAGCGTAAATGTATGTATTACTTATCATTCTAACCTCATTTCATAATTTTAGGACATCATCACTAAGTATTTTTCAAAATGTTTTAATGACCCTCATTATAGATACGTGTGACCCGTAAATTTATAGATTCACAAAATTCGTTGTGATTAGATGTTGTGTCAGAGTAAAGTAAATAATTAACGTTATATCACCCTTACATTATTCTTGAATATTCATACGTTAGTTGATGAGTGATACACAGCTATAATATTGCATATGAAAATAATAGCTATGATTCTCAAAATATATGTTTATCTATATAATCATTTGGTAGCCAGTCATGCCATCCAAGATCTATCAAGTTGGGATTTAGAAAGCGGCTGTCAGCAAATTATCAGTTCAACCACTTCATGCATTCCAGTAATGTCCTTATTATACCGATGATTATCCGTCTGTCGGATAATTCTAGAAGACCATGTGACTCCAGCAACAACTATGTCACTTCTCCCAGCATATTTTGAAACCTTTTACTGAATCAATCGTTTTACCGATCACACCCGATTAGCTCATTATATAAGCATATTAATTAGTAGCTAATTAGCTGAGCTTTTGAAACAACACTCAGCTAAGCAACCTTAGAAATAAATTGGGACTTTTGATCTTTTATTTGATGCGATTTGAACAAACTGAAGTTTACGAAATACAACAGGAATAACTAGATAACTGGAGTATGAGCTGTGCTGCCACTTCACTAGCCAAGTTAGATCGAAATAAAACCTACATTTACGTCTTTCAGTAGAGCAAGAAACATTGATAGCCTAGGAAGTTCATGTTTGTTTCGTTACATTGTGTAGCCACAAAATATAGAAAGCCGTGAACTTTGAAAATTAAGTAATCATATTCTGCAGGCTCATCGTTTGAGCAGGTTGGAAAAATATTCAAAAAGACACCCGCAGTAGGAGCGAATGAAGGTGATTAGAGCAAATTACCGATCTGTGAGTGTAATGGTCATGGCTTGAACCTTACCAAAGAGCTATTTAAGTGCAGAGCTGAGTGCTGGAGTTTAAATAAAACAAAACACCTTTTAATAGTCCTCAGTCACTAATCTACCGCACATGATTAGACTACCAACACGAATAACTTTGTGGATACCTAAGACTAGTAAATTATCGAACGCAGTATTGACTTATATCAGTGTCTAAGTAATACTCTACAAATGGAGACTAATAAATCTCAAATATTTCTTTCACTGAAAATGATGAGGTTGAATTTTCGAACAACAGATAACACCAGTCACGTAGTTTATTTCTAAACTGTTCAGCATTTTCATTGTGCTGTTGTTTTGCTGAAACGACTGAACTCCTGAGAAGTAGATACTCAACATTACATCCACAGAGAGGAGGAAACAAAATTATTTTTCGATTTAATTGAGATTATCTAACTGATCATTAGGTTCATCGAGTGAAATTACCTTGAGAGCCTAGATTGTTGGGAGGTTAGGAAGCTGTAGACAGAGATCATTTTTCTTTCATAATATCTGCAGTCAGTAGAAATTTAGACATACTTTTTTAGCTAGAGTTACCGTTTTATTTAATTGGACTACGTACAATCAACGACCTGTTAGAACCAAGGTCAGAATTATCAACCCTGCTATTTAATTAACATCTGAGTGATTGCAGGGAATTTCTCCCGTGTCTTCAGATAATCGAAGGTTGAAAAGATCTGATCTTCCAACCACTTAAGTGAAGTGAATAACAACATAAGATTCACATACTGATCTCAGACATAACATATATATATTTATGGGATATTTCAAAATATTGATCGATGAAATAGGGTATCTTATCAGATTCAAATTTCGAACACCTAAATCAATAGCTTTGAGTTTTGAAAAGCAGATGGAAGAGACTAGGGATAAAACTTCGAAAGTTCGGATGGAGCACTAAACATTTGAAAAGTTTAACGATAGAAACAGATGAAAGTCTTACGAATGGTAGTAAAGTGAACCAACTTTAAAGGTTCTAAAAGTATATGAGCTAATGAAACATCCCAGTTACTCAAGTATGGAAAGGGTTTTCTCCCTGATGAATTGGAAAAATCTCGTTGGTATAAGAGCTATCATGGAGCATAAAAACCAACTAAATGAAATCGGTGACAAATAAACCTTTCAAGTAATTACTTTTGTAACATTAACTCGTTACTTTGTAAATATAGCACGGCACAGGAAATTCCAGTCGATTTTATGTTCTAAAGAACTTCATTCTGATACATGAAAAAATATGGGCAAGTTTATTTTACCTTATCAAAATTAGTATAGCGAATATCAGAATCATTGATATCCAGTCGACTAATAAAGGAAATTTTGAATATATGTGGTTCTACTTGTCTGTTATAAACTGATTTTATACAAACAGGTACGTATCTATTCATTAACGATGTATTGTAGATCGAAAAACCCTACTCAACATCCACCTTACGAACAAATCTATGGTAACTAATTCTAGCATAGGTGTTTAGT
Source organism: Schistosoma rodhaini (assembly GCA_944470415.2). Lineage (NCBI taxonomy): Eukaryota > Metazoa > Platyhelminthes > Trematoda > Strigeidida > Schistosomatidae > Schistosoma > Schistosoma rodhaini. The sequence goes on from OX104036.1 coordinate 47,237,127, forward strand.
ATTTCCAGCATAAACTTACTTAGGAAGGCAATTTTAGACAATAAAAGAAAATTGTCATACGTGACGAGGATGCATAGAAGTGAATAAGAGTTCCATCAGGTTGGTGGTAGATTAAAAAGGAAGACAAATTTGTGTAGAAAAAAAAGAGATGAATATGTTAAGAAATGCATAATTGTATTTTAATATGAAAGAACAGGAAACAAAAATATATCCATGTATCCTTATCTCACGTTTGAGATGTGCACAAAGATAAGCACCAACGACATGGTTTGAATGAGAGAGATGCATAGAGATAGACACAGAGGGAAAGAGAGGAATGTGGTTAATTTAACATGGAGAAAACAGTTCAACAAAAATTTAGGCGCACATATTTATTGCATTCACAAAAATGAACCATAATAATAAAAAATAATAATCGAGATATAAGAGACTACAGAGAAGAAAACGCATTGATTTATACCGTTATGCAAAGATGTATCAGTTATAGAGAATGAAGACACAAATATTGTTCTTTATAAATTATAGCTGAATAAGTGTTTTATTACATCTTTCTCTTTGAAAACTGAATTATGACACTCGAGATACACAGCTCCTTAAAAAAGGAACTTAATTTAGAAACATAAAACAAAACAAGGGAAATCGTGAAGTAGCACAAACATGCACGAATTCACACACACATGAGCAGTTTTCTCTTATTAACATGTGTGCAACGTTTTTTCAAAAATTGAACAAAGTTCACATATAGATCTGCACATTTGATTCATCACAGCCAAAAATTAAGTAATGATATAAGTTAATGTTCAGAGCACATAATAATAATATAATAATCGCGACCGGTTATCCCATTGATGACAGTAAACAATGGCAACAGGATGGAAAAGACAAATAAACTTTCATATAAATAAAAACGAAAAGATGATAATTCGATCCTACTAGCACAATTACTCACCTAAGTACACTTTACACACATATAAGTAGGTATACATAGAGAGAAAGTAATAACTGTTACTATGAATCAGAGATGAGAATAAACAAACAAACACAAAATAACGAAAAAGGATATTTTAAAACACAAGTGTAATTGCTGATTTCATAATTTTAAATAGATCATAAAAGAAAAAGGAATTAATGGTTCAAACTGTTGTTTAAAGATGGATTAAAGTCAAACATATATTGGGATCGTGTACCGTAGCCATCAAGGGGAAAATAATTATTATAATTACTGTTATTAGCATGACCATCTTGGGAATAAATTTCTTTTGGATTAGTTGAACCACCACGCAGTTGTCTAAGCCTTTCCTGCTATAAATGTGAACACATCAAGAGATGACAGCAAAAAATGGTCGTAAATAATGAATAATAACCACAAATTGTAAAATATTAACACTTTTCTAATAGGTGAATTTGTGAGTACAGAATGTGTCACAAGATGGATCAGTAGAGAGATGATTATCTGTTCGAACTCACATCCCAAAGTCTCGAAATTATTAGTTTAAATGATAAATCCTATAGATTTAAAGCTAATCAAATAGTTAAATGGAAGGTATATTAGATATTGTACAACGTTTACATCCTTACAAAGGTCAGCTATGAAGAAGAGCCACACTCTCTAATCTCCCTGAGAAGCACCTCTTATGTTGAAACTCCGGTTACGAAGCACTTGGTCAAGTTTATTATTGGTTTACATCTATCTCGCACTGGTAGATTTAAGAATGGAATCGCGTTCTGTTCCTCTCTAAAATGACAAACTCATACTTATTTGTATAAACAATGGATGCAACCACACAGCTTTAAAGTATAATATTACCTAGAAGATAACGGTCTTTACTGAAGCTTGTTTATTCTAGCTAAACTAAAAGCAAAGAACTATGAAGCTTTAGATCTCTTTAAGTCTGTTTCTACGAATATTAACTGTCACTTTTCGTGAAAATTTCCCAAAATGCTAACGTTGAGTTTTTTATTGACATTTTACAGTTTGCAGCTAAGTTTGCAACTAAGCATACTGATATCGAAATGGTTTTATAAATTGTGATACAGTCTCGAACACTGAGTTCAATTAAGTACGTAACATCCAATTATTTAAGTAAGGAACTATCAAAACCGATTCACTTGGTATTGTTTACTTGGATCTTCCCATTGATGTGTAAGACTGCAATTGATCCATCTCTTATTAGTATATGTGCATACTGTGCGCATCGCCTCGATATAGCCTTAATTCACAATCATTATAAGTAAAGATAGATAATGGCTAGCAGTGAAATCCAGGACGCGCATTTCGCCCTATTTGGCACTCGTCAGCTGGATGTACCTGCATCTCAGACTGATCAATTGCAGTCCTAAACATCAATGAGAAGATTCAAGTAAACTATGCCCAGTGAATTTAAACTTCACTCCCTTAGACAAGCAAATGGCTATCAGGACTCAGTAGCTAAGTGGATAACGTGATGGCGTTTGAAGCAAAAGGTACTGGATTGGAGTCCCAGAGTGAACATCAACTCTGCAATGCAGGTACATACAGCTGACGAGTCGCGAATAGGACAAAACGCGCGTCCTGGATTTCACTGCTAGCCACTATCCCTCTTTGCTAATCGAAACAGATGTTTTTTTGAAATAGTACATAGTGAGAGTAATTGGTGACCAGAGTCGAAAAATCGTAACCTAATTAAAAAAATAAAGAATATTCGTAAAGGTAATTACAAACAATATGGAAGAGTTCACGTCACGTTGAAGTTCAACAAACGATGATATCTGAATCGATGATCAATGAAGACAAGAAACTACTGATAAAGAAATGTATTGACTAATCTAAGCTAAATGTAACAATCGGACAGGTTTTAACTAGTATCGTAGAAACTATTCAAAAGTTTGTTAAAATTGACCACAATACTAGACAGGAATTAAAAACTATGTCCATCAAATTTATGTTAGTGAAAAAGCAGATAATTATCAGCACACTTCCAGCAAGACTGATTTTATATAAACCAACAGTGAATGTAACTAAGCATGCTTCATATGAGTGAATCGCCACATAACTTGTATACGGCTAAGTTAAACTGGTATCTTCTAAAAACGCATTATGACATCCCAAATTTTAATAGCATCGTTGGTATTTAATATTTCACTAGTCCACCTACAATTTGTAAGTATAAAAATCAACAATGTGCTTCTTCCTACTGCATCGCATATTGTGCTATATTAATGTAGACTTCATTATATTACCAATAATTTCGAAAAAGTGCTAGTAAATTATGTAAACTTCTGATAGCTATACCTAGCATTTATATTGTGCATCTACTAGAAAGAAAGTAAATCCACTTGTAGGAAACTAAACATCGATGTAATCATACAGAAACATGAAATAAACCGATTCAAAATATACTAACCTGCACATAAAACATCTTATTATTAGAGCCTCCTGGAAGGGTTGACATTGATTGGGCCTTTTTGATGCTGTAAATATGAGTGTATAATCAGAACATTGTGATATTGAGATTTGTGAAGAGTTAAAAGAGGAATAGGTTAATATATATATATATATATATATATATATATATATATATATATATATATAACCACTACCTTGCAGTGGTAAAAATAGATAAAAGCAGCATTATTGCTAATCATAATTGCTACGAATCATTTTAAGTGTTAATAAATGCGTAATATACAAAAACTTTCATCCGTAAGTTTTATATAACAAAAACGATTTATGGTACAGATAGTATTAACACAAAGAGTAGTAGTGATTAATATCTACGGATTAGATAATTAAAAAGTGACACATTCTAGTTACATTCGTGTAGAACGAGAGATTACAATAGGATTATATCGATATATTAGGCAATGGACTAAAATATAAGCAATATTTCTTCGTTTATAGAATTAATATTTAAAAATAGACGAAATTTTACAGTTTACAATAGTCAGTGTTGTTTCCTCTACTGTTTGTTGCATAACGATAAGCAAATAGAACATTTTGGAGAAAAAATAATATTAATAGTACAGAACCATACTTATTAAGTACTGAAAATAATTATAAAGGCGCGTTAAGAACAACTTCTTATGGTTGTAATAAAACATAATCAATCAGTATTCTCTTACACATCTGAAATTTAAGAGTGAAGTAGTGGATGTAAAAGGGTCCGTCTGATTACCTTCATTACAACCCCTGAGGGGTGCTCTAACAGCAACAGTTTAGTAGGTAATAACCAATATTTCACTATATAATTCGGTGATGGTGGTTAAAGTAGACAAACTAATTAATTAGTGTAATTATCTTAGTTTTACGATAGGTCGATTTTAAGTTGAATGGAGGATTTACATCTTTAGCTGTGATACTGTGATGTAAGTTCAGACACGTCGTCTAGCGTCAATTCTTTTTAGATTTCAGATGTATCATTCTGAAAAATACCAAATAGCATGAACTCTCAGTCAATAGTATCCTGCTATTTGCTTGAAATAGCTTAATACTGAAGTTAAAACGATGCATGAATTTGGCTATTCGTATCATAAAAGTATCTATTTGTACAATAGAACCGAAAAATAAATAACTAAGCTTACGTGTAAAATTTCAGGTAGAAAATACGTATAAAGTGATATATTTAAAGCAAGTACAAAGGTTGAAAAATACCTTATGTATACCTAAGCATTGTTCATATTGATGTGTGATGTCATTCGGATCAAAAACGTATTGTAAGAAGTGTTCAAATGGTTCAGAATAAAGGTATTATTTTATTAATGTATCCAACGCTGAACCTTTATTCAAATCCTAAATGCTGTTTAGAGAGAAAATGAGTCTGATCTACATTGGCCAATCATTACTAGTAAAATATTGGTTAAGTGGCCTGTATTTAATTCACAAAACTGGTGATAAATTAATTGTTTATATTCATTAAATAGGATAACATATTTTATCTTTTTTTAATAAATCAAACACAGAGTAAGGACGGGTAAACAAAATTAGTGTCTAAGTAATATATTTAAGAAAATAAAAAAGGAACAGCAAGGAGGAAAAAATCTCAACAATGTTCTTGAAAAAAACATCTTGACACAAGATTTATGTATATATATGAAACGAAAAGCTTGAATAATAAATACCCTCATTTAAATTACGCCACCAAAGGTTGAATCATAATTACTAAGGAAGCGAATTTGGGTTAAACTGCCAAATCAATAGACTAAAATTGTGATGGATCATATAGTCATGCAGTGCAGCAAACAGAAGCTCTACTAAAGGTCAACATTTAAGTGCAAATGAATTAGAGGATAGACCGAGGCGCTAGAGAAAGCTAAGCTACCTGAAAAACCCACGACTAGGAGGAAATGATCGTCTATTGATAGGGTGACCATTTGGAGGACCAAGTAGACTGCGTGAAGAAGTGATCATAGATCTATCTTCAACACGCTGATATGGATGGCGTGAATAACCTCGCCTAGGATACTGATCGTTGATTGGAAATTGTGGCTTATGTTCCAGCTGTTCACAGTCCTAATTTAAAAATGAGAAATCGTAAATGCATAGACATGAAAGTAAAAATGATCTATCCAACTCGAAACAAATACCTATGAAGTACGTGATTTATGTTCAGACAACCAAAATCGAATTAATAACTAAACACAAGTTTATGTACTCATCCCGTGCAAAAGCTGATGAAACTATCCGACAGCTGGAGATGAAGCCAGTAACTAAACAGTGGAGTACTTTATTCATTAAATCAGTTGCAAATTTAAACTAGTATCACAGAAATCCAAGATTTGGAGAACAGCCAAGAAACAATATACAAGAAGAGAGTTGCAATAAAATTTCTGAACGAGTACACAAAATGAAGCTGGGATAAAGTAACAAACGCCAAGTGTGAAGCCTTATGGATGTCATACAACATATAAAGAACTAACTGTATGGGAACAACTAGCTATATGTCTATGTCTAATTTTTGAATGTGGAAATAACTACTGACCCGCAATTTAGAGAGAAAGATATTAGCATATTTTTATCATTATCAAATTCTAGTAAAATCTGTTTAGATTAGGAAGTAAAACATAGAACTTTGTGTTTCCAAGTGTAAAACTTGATGACTAAAATAATACAATTGCGATTTGAATGTGTTAATTTGGAAACGTTTATTTAAGCTCTGACAAACCAACTTTAATTATGTTGTAAAATGTCGAAAACTCAATTTTCTACTTATTGGGATATCCCGAATATATATTACTATCTTATCACGATACACAATCCATTCAATGTCTAATTTATTTGAAATTACCAGGTCAAACCTTGATGCTTCATAAACCTTTCAAAATAGGGAAAAGATTTCTGAAGTAAACCAATGTCAAAAACTTTACCCACAGAATAGAATAATGCAAAACCAAAGCAAGTTTAAAAACAATTGATAAAGGTGAAACATGTAGGACTTACAGGTTCGGAAACAGATGACGTCCTAGAGTATGAAGCATACTCGTCAATTATATCAGCCGCATCGAATTTACCTTGTCTACGATAAAGGGCAACCAAATTTCGAAGAGTTGTACCGACAGTTGGACTGCATAATGAAAAAAATAAAGCGGTTTGTCAGTAAAAAACTAGGAATTTGTACTCATTAAATTTAAATATTTTCCTGCAAACAGAAACTGAGATATTGAAGTTACAACTTGAAATATATGGCGGTGATATTAAGCGGTGGGAGTTAAGACAAAGAAGGCAAACTAAGAAGTGAATATCAACAGAAATGAATGAAATTTACTGTAGTTTCCTATACATCATCTTATTTTATTATTTATTTATTTATTTAAACGCATACATTTTGGTAAAAAAGGGCACCAGGTACATATGCGCCACACAAAATAATGAGAATGGGAGAAGAAAGGGGGAAGATATATATACATAAGGAAGAAAAAAGGATATATAAAAAAAGAAGAGTAATGATGGGGGGACTGAAATGTACTGTATTGTATTGTTGTATGTATGTATGTATGTATTATTATACATTATCTATTTGATTCAAAAAAACTGTCTAGGACACTTAATCTTCAAATATTTCGATGAACAGATTGGGACAAGATATCACTCCAGAGTTAACTGAATATCTGAGTTAAGAATGAAGATATAACTTTGCCGGCTCGCCATATGATTTTTTATACACTTATGATTGAAAATACAGAGTAAGATGGTTAAAAATTGTTCGTCATTAAGGGAATTCATTTTTTTAGTCTTTTAGACTGCTAAGACATCCCTTCATACTTTATGACACATTTCTTTTGGTTAATTTCGATATTTTGCCTGTTGAAATAATCAACAAATTTTAAAAGTCTAATAATTTAAATCGTTGATGATATCAAGGTGAACATATCCTCAATATCAATAAACTGATTCGATGCTAAATTGAATAAAATCCAAAAACCAAGTATTTACATTTATTTTTATTTGGAAGTTGATCCTTAGACTGAAGGATTTAAACCTGAAACTCAATGATAGAAAGTAAACTGTTTGAGTCATTTAAACATTGCTGGATAAAGTGTTGGTTAACCAAAGGTTTCTAACCATCTATTTCTATACATATAAAGAATAAATATAAAACTATATTTGTATGCTTATAAGGTGAATAAAAATCGATTAGCTTAAGTAAACATGGCAACTGGAATGTTTAGATGATAAACCTAAAAATATGAAATGGAAATTACAACACTATTATACATATGTTGAATACTGTTAATTGTACTTTAAGTAACTAAAATTCAATGGTAGATATGAAAAAAAAATCAAAGTGAACAATTAATTACATTAGTTTAATAATCATTTACCTGATAAGTAATTGAATGACTACATGTACTTCAAAAACTTACTGTCAATAAATAAATAAATATTAACCTATCAAGCTAAATCACGTGAATGCTATTACAGCTTATCAATGTGAGCACGTGTAAACATCAATAAATAAATGAATTGAATTAAACATCAAAAAGGAATGTATATAAAACAATGTTGACTGTTCATTAGTTAGACTAAAATTTTATTACATTTTAACCCAATAATTTTAATAAATTTAAAAAAGAGAGAAAAGTTAACATTTACTAATCCATTGAGATTGTATAATGTAGACTTTTTTTAAGAATGAGATCTTTTCTAGTGAAAAACAGAGAAAAACACTCAGTTTGGCTAAAAGTAAGAATTGAAAACACAAATAAACATTGGAAAAATTTCTTCATATCTTTAAATAAATCAAATTCTAAAAACAACATTCAGTTGAAAGAGAAATAATAGAAAGTAAAACAAATAGTTAGCAATTATTAACGGACAGTTTTTTTCAAAGTTGAAATCATGAGTCAATTGAAGCCAGACCACCATGGAAAACCTGGAAGCATTGAACGGCCGTTTCGTCCTATTATGGGACTCCTCAGCAGTGTTGTTGATAATTAGAACTAGCTTTATAGGTAGTTGTCAAACTTTCCCTCATTATTACGAAATAAAATAGAAACAAAGAAGTACTACAATAAGAGAAAAGGAGCACTGAGGTTTTTTTAGAAAAAAAAACATGGAATACTGAAATATAAAATATGGTGCTGAACGACATCACAGAGCATAATAAAGATAGTAATTAACGTGTAATTGTTGATTTCCCTGTGTATAACACTATCAGACATTTATCTAATTGTTCGCTTAAGGCAATGAGAGTGATAAGCATCTTATGATTATTTAGGAAAAATAATCTTTTTTCACAAGTTTTATCATATATCAACCAGAAGAACACTTAAGTGGGGGTGTCATTTTCCTCCTCATATGTCCTCTTTATTAACTTAGTCATAGACAATATAATGCTTGGTGCAAATGTAGATCGATTACAAACGTTAAATATTACATCAGTAGAGCATGGAGTGGAAATTAGTAGTTCGAAAAAAGAGCAAGTGAAAATAATAATATTGATATTACAATAGAAATATAAGCATAGAAGATAGTATTTAACACTGTAGTGAAGATTGTAAGTTTATCATAATAAAATTCGGATTACCACACTTATATGTGACAATCTCTAATCAGTATATGCAACTACGGTGTCTAAGCCTACTTTCATCTCCTTTACTTAAAAGTGAATTCTTGTACATACGCATTAAACAATAATATGAAATCAAATTATAATGGAAATTATTTCTGAAATAAGATATAAAACAGCAGTTTATTTTCCATTCTTGCAAAAAAAACTCAATGAGTAAGAGCCAAACAAATAAAACATTTTCAGTACCGAAAAAAACTTTTGGATCCTCTATAAGTATTATTACTAGGTATTAAGAAAGAACATTTGTTATTCATCCCTGAGTGGGATTCGTTAGGAATGGGACCGCGTAGAAAGAGAATAAACGGTAAGATGAAAATACATTAAATAAAATTAAAACATAAATCTTATATTCAGTTGTTCATTGTTTCTAAATGGTTATTTACATATCCTGTATTCTGGACGCTTGAAGCATTGGATTCTTATGACATTTTTAAATAGCAATGTTTACTTGAAGCATGAACAAAGAACGAAAGGCAAGAAATACGAAAAACCTTTAATTCTAAGGCTGGTTTCATTACTGAGAAGAACAGAGATCTATAAGATGATTACCAGTGACCTGCGTTTTCTGGGAAGATACTGACATAAGCAATATTCATAACACTCGAACAATCGGGTTAGGAGAGGATATAATCAGTCGACTTCAAAGAATTTTGACTGGCTGAGAGTAATTTAAGCGATGCTTTTTTCTAAGCGATTTCTCAAACGACCATACGAATCACCTAAGAATTCTATGATTCATATCCGTTCGTGATGGAAACTAGTTATGTGTCGAACTAAGAATCATAAATCTAGCTTAATAAGGCCAATTGGCAAATAACATATTTGGAAATACTTATTGTCTTCATATACATATATATGTACTGAATATTGAACTCCAACTTAAGTAAAGTGATCGATTCCTATTACTACAGTCATTTAGACAAACATCAGTGTTTCCGTAGTAGACTATGGTTATATGAGAATCATGTTCAAATTAATTTAACTATATAGACGATTATAATTGACCGGATATTGAACAGTTAGACTGAAATAATAAAAATAACAGGTAGTAGGTAAGCAAGGATGAAGACCAATCAAAATTTCCTACTTACTTTTCTAAACGAGAAATACGTGACCACATTGATTGAACAGTTTCACTAATATCCTTATTTGCATTGGTTAACTGACCGGATTGACGTTCTTCTGCAAGCATCCAAATAGGTTTGTTTGTATCAGAAATTTTTCCGAATTCTTTTTCATGAGCTCGTGTAAGCACCTCTTTATATAATTTTTCAGCTTCAGCATATTTACCTTGTTTAAGATAGGCTGAAGCCTGAGAAAAATATGATAGTAAGAGATAAAATCAATTGTAGTAATTTGCAAATCAATTCTTCTAAGGTTACTGACGGTCCCAAGCCCAGGAAAAGGACGAGGGTTGTACAAGGAGTCAGCAACCCCATTGCAAAGAACACAACCTTACTAAAAAAACGCTAACGAGAAAAAAACAATTTAAACCATTTACACTCTGCTCTGGGAGTTGAAAAATCAACATTCCGTAAGTAGGTAATCTGCAAATCACTTAAGAATAAATGAATTAATCATTTTTGTAAAGAGGACCATAACCTATTAGATCATATATGCATTATATATTGAACAGTAGACTACATAAATACAAAATGATCTAAAATGAATTATGTTGGTTTAAACTGAGTGTGTTAAGTAAGTTTATAACTGGATTCAACATATCCTGGGGCATTGAGTTGTAATAAAATGTGACACCGATAAAGGGCAAACAGGCATACACAAAATCTGACACAATATATGGTAAAGCTTTATTAGCTGCATATCAAAAACAATGATTCGAGAATCAACACCAGGAAAATGCCTTAGTAAAAATAAAAATAAAAGTAGCGAACTACGTAACGGCAAAGACTCTAAGGTAGATAATACTAAAGTAACACAATCCTACCGAATAACTTTTAACTACAAAAATGATTTTGAATTATATCAATGAAAATCTCCAGTTACCAAGTTCATTTGTCCCACAGACCTTGATGAAAAAACTGTTATATACTAGCGAAGATTCAATTATGGGTAACTTCTGAGAGCTATTAATAAACTAATATTATACGTATATTCTTATTATATAACTACTCAGTAACTAGACCATGTATATTTATATTCCTCATCATAAGCTTTATTTTGATCCATGGGTTATTATTATGCGATTTACTATTCTTAAATCATTCCCAAACTATTAGTCCTATTCTCTCAAAATCACAGACACTTTTTGACTTGATCCTGTACAATTGTTATTTCTTTTTTTATTTTATATGATGTGGTCTGGTTTGCTTGTATATAAAACAAGTGCGTCTGAAATAAATTATTCGTATAGTGGAAGCTGATATAGGTGTTCTAGTCTCAACAGGCTGGGCTAAGGTGGAAAAAGGACCAATAAGGACACTAGGCCACTTATACCGGTCAAAACGTCATTGATTCGGCACGCTGGTAAGATTGAATAAATCGTGTTCTGATTGGCGAATAAATCACGTGATATTTAACCGGCCAAAAGTCACAACAAAGACATGCTCAAATCAACAGTCAGACTTGGTTAAATAGCTCGATGTCCTTATTTGATAACTACAATGCCTTCCCATTCTACTCTTACCCATGTTACCACTGACGAGGTGGTTAGGTGTGTATGTAAAATGTTGTAAATACTTTTCCTCAAATACTACTTATTTTTGATGCCATCTGTTTTGTTTGGCAATCCACATAGAGAATAAACATCATTTACTCAACGACCATACGAAAAGCAAACGATTCTCAGATATATAATGTAAACAAATACCATCTATAGTATTAGTCCTCTTTTCGATCATACCTTCACATATTTCCATTATATAATTTCTTGAATGAAAAGAATATAAAGTACAATAAATTTGAAAGAGTATCATTTATTGAATGAGCCCGCTTAAGTTGTGTAACTCCCTATAATTATTTCATAACAGTAATCGAGGCAATCGATAGGCGAGACATTGCCACAATGCTGAAAATCAATTTTCACTTTGTTCATTTCAAGACTATGGTTACAGTTTGGCGTATATATACACATATATGGATATATATGCATATATGCATGTATATATTTTTTCAATTTCTAAAAGGTATACAGTTCTCAAGTGAACAATAAAAATACATAAGAGAGAGAGAGAAAAAGAATGCACAAACAGCCACACCTTGCATTGTTATTACCAGATAAGGGTGAAACAACGACCGACTGACACACATAAGACTAAACATTTTAACTGGCTTAAACCATTTGAAATATTACAGGAAAAAAGAAAACCTACTAAATTATTTTTAGTTTTAGCTACATTTGGATCATCTGGTCCGAGATCGTGTATATAAATTTCCAAAGCTCGTTGATAGTATAACTCTACCTAATAGTATTAGATACGAAAATATAGAATAACTATTGAATCAGAAAAAGAAAGGGTAAACAATTATTATTAGACAGATGGATGAAAAATTACCATATTGAGGAAATATGCATAGGATGCACACATCTCAACGAAGATAGATCATAATTCAGTTAAGATTATCAAAAACGGGACAATTCAAATCTTCTTTGATAATATCACTAACATTGAAGTTAAAAATCCCAAAGTGAATCGGAATATTTATCTACTGAGTATATACAGTGATCTGCATACGCTAATTACTTCACCAAACCAAAAGTATGTGGAGAGAATACACACAAAAAAATTCAGATTTTCGCAATGATACGTCTCATAGTTAGTCGGCCAATTATACACACTTACAGCAAGGCATTTCGTGAACTTTTTCAAACTGGCTTACGCTTAAACATCTTAGGTAAAGTGAAGTAAGTTAGGCCGATTTAGTGAAATTTTGTGTAAAATCCTCGTTTAACAATTGCTTGATACTATTCAGAAGCTTAAACTCAAAAAAAAACGAAGGGACTAACAGGGGAAGGTAATGTTTTGAATTCAGGAACAGGTGAATATGGGTACCTATTTAACTGGAAGACAATCTTCGGAAGACGAATTTGTCAGTGATGATGCGTCAAGTAAATTTACTATTTATGACAAAATATGTATCAATATACTAAATTTATATCTACTCATTCACAGTAAGTATCTCAAACGACACGTTATTCATATCAAACAGTTCTAAATATTCTCAAAATAGAATGAGATGTCCAGAATTTAGGGGACCAGAAGAACTGATGTTGATAAACTGAACATAAATGTCGGTTATTAACCCACGACTACTATTTAGGGAATGAAATGAGCTGTGGTAACCAAGAGAATTCCCTCAGTACTAACATACCCTCAAATATCAGATGTTTTCGAAGTAAAATACAATAATACATCCACATCAAATCTGAAGTAATATTCATCACAACTGATTTCACTGTCTTCAATGGACCAAATGGTTGCAACTTCTATTGTATGAGGCCTTCTGTAATCTGATAACAAGACCTTTTGTTGAAGACTGAAAAGCTTAAAAAATCAAACTTTTCTACTTCTAGGTGCATTATCAATAGTTGCCACTTTCAAAGTCCATTATGAAAAGATTCTATCATGGCCCCTACAACAGAATGAGTAATAAAAAATGAAAACTAGGCTGGACAGAGTTTATTGTGATATTTTCTGCTATAAACACTGGCCATAAATTCGAATCCCACTCCGCCTCCTTCGGTTTGGGAAGTGCTGTACTTATACTAACCGTCGCAAAAACTGCCTTAATCTACTAATGAACATGCAATCAGTAAATGATATTTCGAGTTTCACTGTAACTCATGACACCCAACACGTAGTGACTCATTGATATCATAATTGGATATTGCACCAACAACAATGCGTCGACATGAATAACGATAAAATGAAATACATAAGCTGAGTACAAAACATTCAAGTCGGTGTCGAAGGTAGTTACATTAATTTGTTAACTTTGTTAAAGAGTCAATTACTGTTATTGAGAGAATTTCCATAACAACAACATCATTTCGCTCAACTTTGATCTTCATCCTTGTCAGTAATTATACCTAACAGTGGAGAGTAGCCAAGAATTTCATTCGGATAAAAGCCGTCCTTCGATTTCAATAACTACAAATTACACTTAAAAGATATAGCACTCAAAGAGAGTGTGACGCAGTGAAAATAGTGTCCTAGACGTCGTACACTTACATGTACTGGTGCATATTTTTCTCATTTGCCACACCATCAGAGTCCACATCATAATAAAGATACACCAGTTTCCTGATCTTACAAAAAAATAATACCCACCCCTTTCACGTTTTTCGTGTTATAAAATTATTTATTGGAAACTTGAAACAGAAGTGAATGTAGGTGTAGAGTAAACAGCACTCTCTTTTCAATTTATACAAACGAGGAACGAAATGCATTTATTCAACAAAAACAAAATAATGAAATAGTGTAGTTTCTAAATGTGAGCAAAGAGATAGCGAGGAAAATATTTAAATCAAGCTCACCTCTTCATACTTCCCTTGATTTTGACATAATAAAGCCAAGTTATTCAACTGCTTAGCAACATCCGGATGATCCTGTCCCAAAACCTAGAAGGCAGTAATATAATTGGTTAATGGTGTATTGATTAAACTTTTTGTTATAATCTAGGCCTAGAAACGCTTACCAGGGTTGAACCCTACATCTCTTGACCACATGATCTTACAATAGTAAAACATTTATTTGGTCTTTTGTTCAGGAATCTCCTGACAAACTGGTGTCCAAAGAGATAACATTAAGTACTTTTTAAACATTGAAATTCATTACCCCTTTCGCATTAGTCAATCGAAAACTTATCCTGTAAGATATTTCTGTAATGGTAATTGTTAGCAAGGTTAGAGGTAGGACACCAGAGAAATATGGAACATCGATTGGTGAGATTGTCAGTCTTTTGTGTTCTGATAGTACAGAGCTTTCTTTGTAGCTAGATATATTGGTTTATGTTGTTCGTTTCGGCAGTTCAACAACTCTTGTTCTGATCTCTAGATCATTTTGGGTACTATAGGTCAAACAAATCTTTTAATCAGAGCTGGAATTGAATATTCATGATTTATTCTTTTGTATTTATTTTGTAGTACGGTACTCTTGAAACTTGGGATACAGTTTTTAACATGAAGTATGCATTTGTAATGATCAGGATGTTCTTAATTTGAGTTATTCTTGAGTAGACACTGCGTCCCAAATATCAGTGCGTCGCCTTTATCTATATATAACCGAATGTATTTAAAAAGACGTATTGGTAGATAGACTCCAGATACATTCACTTATCTTTCTCTAGACTTCAATTCCAGGTATTTTTCTACTACACATTTTCCATTCCATCTTCACTATTAATGCTACTGCAATCATTACGATTCATTCGCTATTCATCCTGTCAATTTAATTTAGTAGTATTGATGTGGTATGGTTACTTAGATTGGTCAACATATTTGTTAGTCTGTTTTGATTAGGACTGATTGATTGAATGCTTAGCGGATTGGATGGATTTATAGATAATCGTATTGATCTGAGATGGTAAAACTAAGATATCATACCAATTCATGCAATTACTGGAACTACAAGGAAATATAGACTTAGTACATCGAGTCTACATAAAGGTAGAAAGTAGATCGTAACCAATAATAATAAAAGATGTATTTCACTGTTAAGAATGTGTTCACGCTTCATCTCTCATCAAAAGTTGAATACATCAGAACCACTTAAATTGGTTGTCCACGCACTAACACGTTTTGGTTGGATATAATCAAAAATTTGTTAGTTTTTCATAAGCTTAGAATTGCAACAACTTTATCCAATACATTTTGAAAGGATGGATTTTATTTTTTAAAGAACAAAAGAAATCATTTGTTAACTATTACTATGGGGGAACAACACACTACTGCCCCACAATAGTCTTCGTACAGCGAATAAAAACAATACCAGTACCATATTCAAAAGTAACCCTCCTCAATCAGCAACCTATTTAATGAGCCAACAAATAAAAAAGGACAATACTTTCAGATTATTAGTTAACATATCCTTGTAAGAAACAAATAACATCATGTTCTTCAAAGGTCCAACAATGAAATAAAAATTTGAATATTCACGAGGAAATTAACAAACCAATGAATTTACACATTCGTACACATTCTGTAGAATGGTAATTTATCTCATTTTAATATTAAAGAATTTTGCGGTAGATAAGTAATCCTCAAAAATTTGAAGAAACCAAAGTTAGTAAATTAAACGAGTGTGAAAAATTAACTTACATTCTCCCTAATTAACAAAGCCCTTTTACACAGTGGTTCCGCCTCTTTATATTTTCCACGTTTACCGTAAAGCACAGCCAAGTTGTTTAAAGTTGCAGCCACCTAAAAGATATGCATCAAGGTTAAAATGGAGAAAATACAGCAGGATGCTCAGGTCCCAACGTCTTTTCTCGAATAGTTAGGGCGTCATTCAACAATGTTGCAGCTTCTCTGTATTTTCCTTGATCACTAAACAAGAAATTCGTGGTAAATTAGGTATTACTTACCGATAGACAAGAGCTAAAATATTCAGCATTGTCGCAACATCAGGATGATTGCGTCCACTGTTCCTTTCAAGATCTTCCAAAGCTTGTTTGCACAGTGGGACTGCTACTTCATAACGACCTTCACTAGCATACTGTATTACCAAGTTGTGAAGTGTTCGCAAACGCGTCGGTATTTCATAATTATGAACACCCTGAGACATGGAGACGGTTTGACTCTGTGTCATTCCTGTAAGTTAAGAAAAGAAGAAACAATAATTTATTGGAAAGTGAACAAAGCAACAATAAGTATACGCATGACCGTCTTTTATCATTATTTTGGGTTAAAAATTTGCTGAAAATTATTTTCAGTTAAACATGAAGCAAAAAAATCAGATTATTCCCGAGGGTTAATACACTTCAAAAGATATGGTCAACATGAATATTATGAATGATAGCAATTTTAAAGAGACTGACGACATTCTTCTTCAGCCCCCAAATGCCCTGGTACGGCCGAGAGTGGGGAGCGTCTACTCTCCCTCTCGAAATGCTCTCATATGGCCAGCGAATATATAGCCTCTGACAGGGAAGTCCTACTCACTGCCTTCTCGTGGCGGGGGTGTTGTTTACGAAAGTGAGAGGACGAAAAGCGAATGTCCGGCGCTATAACCGTATTGGTGGACACGGAGGGTCCACCTAGGGGAGTTGGAAAACCCTGATTCTAAACCAATGGTGCACATGGGCTCCAGTTTCCTGATGGAACGAATGGCGGAAGAACCTGTCATTGGTCAACGACTACCATGGGACTGCATCTCCTCACGATGCTCCACTGCCTTGTGGATCAGACCTTTAGGTCAAAGGCTCCGGGTGTGGCCCCCTAAGAAAACCACCTGCTTCGGTTTGGGCACCCGGGCAGTATCACAGCCCACACACAAATGAATGAAATGACGAACTCTATTGACGATTCTATTCCTGCTCATATTATAAGCAAGACAATTAACATTATTATTATTACCTTTATTATTATTATTATTATTATTATTATTATTATTATTATTATTATTATTATTACTTACCATATCGCTAATTCACCCCCTTTTACCCCCAATTTGTGTAACCTTACTCTTCAACTTATGCATCAGCTCGCTCTTGGTGGAAAATCTGTCCTATCTAAACGATCTCCAGTCACTGTCTGGTTGAAAGTGAATGCTTCCACCGATAATGAATACTGAGGCAGTCTTTCTGAAACCGCGTACGCCGTTCAAGCTGGCTTCCTTCAACGTTCGCACACTAATGCAGATCAGACAACAGATAGGGCTGGCTATGTCTTTGGAAGGTCTTAATGTTGACGTTTGCTGTCTATCCGAGACCCGCATTCAAGACTCTAGTGAAGTACTACAAATCCGCTCTCCATCTGTCGCCTCGAAAAGCTTGTTCCACGTGCGCTTATCCGGGGACCCTGTGGCATCTTCGTCTGGTCTTGCTGGCGTTGGTGTCGCACTAAGCGCTAGGGCTGAGGCAGCACTAATCGATTGGTTCCCCATTAACAGTCGGTTATGTGCTGTTAGATTAGAAAGTTCCATCAAATTGAGAAGAAACCGGCGTGAGAAACGGTGTCTTTTCGTCATCTCCGCCTATGCCCCGACAGATTGCAGCCCGGATGCAATCAAGGATGAGTTTTACCATCAGTTAACAGTTCTTCTCCAGAAAGCGCGTTCGACAGATATTGTAGTACTAGCCGGAGACTTGAATGCACAGGTCGGGCGTCTAGGCACAGAAGAGAGTCGTCTAGGTGGCCGATGGGGACTTGTTGGTTGCCGGACAGATAACGGGGACCGTTTGCTGCAACTGTGCACAGACCACAACCTGTTTCTGGCCAGCACTAACTTCCGGCACAGTCATCGCCGGTGTGCCACCTGGCATCCTCCCTCTGCATCCCAAGCCTGGACTCAGATTGATCACATCGCGATCAGCTACCGCTGGCGTGGTTGTGTACAAGACTGCCGCTCCTTTTGGAGTACCTATCTGGAGTCTGATCATGCCCTGGTCTGCGCCAATCTCACCTTACTTTTCAGTGGCCGAAGGATTGACCACCACCAACGGATTGATATTAGTAAACTGGCTGCAACTCCTGTTGCAAGTAAGTACCGAGCGGAGCTAGCCTCTAGGCTAGCTAACACCCCACCGAAAAGTATAGATGAGCATTGGTTGCATCTTCACGACGCCATGAAAATGGCGAGTAAAGCCGCTTGCGGCTTCGCGAAACGTCCCGCTTACAAACACTGGGTTTCTTCTGGCTCCTTACAACTGATGGAAGCCCGTCGGTCTACTCCGGGTGACCGTGAGTTTGACCACAAACGAAGGCTGTTACGTAATGAAATTGGGCAAAGCTTGCGTAAGGACCGAGAAGCCTGGTGGTCGGAGAGTGCTAATGAGCTGGAAGCAGCAACTGCATCTGGTAACTGTCGGAAGCTCTTCCAACTCATCCGAGCCACTGGCAGCAAGAAGTCTGGTGTGAGTGAAACAATCTACGAGGATGATGGGATGCCAATCACTAACATCTCCCGACGTCTTGGACGATGGGCGGAATTTTTCGAAGGGCAGTTCAACTGGCCTGCTGCTCCGGCAACATCAACCAGCTTGTCCTGCTCCCCATGGCCGGTGACGACTGATCCACCAAACGAGGCGGAAGTCCGCAAGGAACTCCAACTCTTGAAACGTTATAAATCACCTGGCCCAGATGACTTACCTCCGGCTCTTTTTAAAGATGGTGGTGACTTTCTGGCTAAGGAACTGACTGTGTTGTTTGGAAAGGTTTGGGAGCAAGAAAGTGTTCCAACATCTTAGAATGAGTCAATAGTCTTCCCTATCTTTAAAAAGGGTTCACGTTGTTCCTGCAATAACTACCGGGAGATAAGTCTACTTTCGATCGCGTCCAAACTATTGGCTTCTATCATTCTTCGTAGGTTGTTTAAAACCCGAGAACGATTGACTCGCGAGGAGCAGGCTGGTTTTCGTTCTGGTCGAGGATGCATTGATCACATCTTCACCCTCCGCCAAATGTTAGAACACCGTCATACTTATCGCAGGCCAACAATCGTAGTGTTTCTTGATATCAGGGCTGCCTTCGATTCGTTGGACAGGACTGTTCTCTGGGATTGTCTATTGAAGAAGGGTGTGCCTGAGAAGTTCATTAACACCTTAAAGGCCCTGTACACGAACACCTCAGGCAGAGTGAGGGCATACAACCACCTTTCTCCCTTGTTCCATTCGAGCAGTGGGGTTAGACAGGGTTGCCCGATCTCACCATTCCTCTTCAACTTTGCCATCGACGACATCCTAGAAACAGCTCTGGTGGATGTAAGTAATGGCGGTGTGGATATGTTGCCTGGAGAACGACTTCTCGACCTTGAGTATGCGGATGATATTGTCTTACTGTGCGATAATGCCCAAGGCATGCAATCAGCACATAATCAGTTGGCAATCAGTGTCCGCAGGTACGGCATGTGCTTTGCACCCTCCAAGTGCAAAGTACTTCTACAAGACTGGCAGGATTCTCATCCTGTACTCACCCTGGATGGTGAGCAGATCGAAGTAGTTGAGAAGTTCGTGTATCTAGGTAGCTATATAAGTGCTGGTGGTGGCGTGAGTGATGAGATTGATGCACGTATAAGGAAAGCCAGATCGGCTTATGCCAATCTGGGCCATCTTTGGCGCCTTCGTGATGTTAGTCTGGCTGTAAAAAGTCGGATTTACAACGCGTCGGTGAGAGCAGTTTTGCTCTATGCTTGTGAAACCTGGCCTCTCCGAGTTGAGGATGTTAGACGTCTCTCTGTGTTCGATCATCGTTGTCTCCGAAGGATTGCTGACATCCAGTGGCAACACCATGTTAGTAATGCAGAGGTTCGGCATCGTGTGTTCGGGCACAGAGACGATAATTCAATTGGTGTCACCATCTTGAAACACTGACTTCGGTGGCTTGGACATGTTTTACGAATGTCGTCCCAGAGACTTCCACGTCGTGCATTATTTGCCGACCCTGGGACTGGTTGGAAAAAGCGGAGAGGAGGTCAGTGTATGACATGGTGTCGTGGCATGAAAGAGAGCTGCAAAGGGCTAGCTTCTGTTGGTCCTTCACGACTCCTTGGTTGGGGTCCGAGAGATGGTGCAACACAGTGGCTAGAGACGTTATCAGATATGGCTCAGAATAGAAACCAGTGGCGATCCTGCTGCAACCTTCTTTTACTTTCTACATAAAGTATGGTTCTTACTTTCCTATTTGAAAGAGTCTTCTGGTTGTACATTTTAGTCCGCCTTATCTTTTCATCCCTTCTCTTCCTACTTTCATTATTTTGTGTGGCGCATATGTACCTGGTGCCCTTTTGTACCAATATATATGTGTTTAAATAAATAATAAATAAATAAAATACTCACTAATTTGTGATCCATATCAAGGTGATTTCCAATTCTATAATGTAAGAATTTAATCTACACATTGTTTGGCTTTGGAATGAAATGGACCTTTAGTGCCAGAATATAAAAACCAATTTACAGGGCTACTAAAGTTGGTTTCGATAAGCACAACACATACATGAGTCGTCAACCGGTCAAATGCATGCTCGTATCCAAGGTTATGAGCTAAGACTATTATGTATAGATTGAGGACATAGTTACTCAAATTGTCGTCGGCAAACTAGGAGTCAAAGCTATGATATAGTAGTAGGGTGAAGTAATTAACTCATACCACAAAAAGCCTCTGAGTCATATATCTCAAAAGGTTGGTCACATACCCCGAGTCATTCTACAATTTACGCGGGCTATTTAAAAAGGACAGTGGTATTTTTCCTCGTTGAGTAAATTCTATTGTTTTGATCGTTATTAACGTATCAAGACTACTGTTTTTATACTTTGATTGAATTTCCTTCAGTTAAAGTATTCTATTAGAGTACCATCTTTGGTATCCTAAATAGTTTTATCGTCGGTACTCCAGAGTACCTTTGTTTTTCTATTGTGTCTGTTAGTACTTTGGTCCTAACTGTTTATAGTTTTTTTTCTACTTGTAGTCAACACTCACTTTCGCATCCTAAAATGACTGGAAGATGCAACAAAAGCATTTGCCACCGCCCAGGATGTCGATATCCTGTTGATAGCGGCATGCAGTGCGATGAGTGCAAAGGTTGGTACCACGATGTTTGCACGAATCTAACACCTGCAGCTTTCAAGCGGTTCATTAAAAATGGGTGCGTATGGCTATGTCAACAGTGCTGTTTGGATGCAAATAGCCTGTTAACCGAGGCCATCTCAATAGTAAATGCCGCAAAAAAGTGTCTCGGCAAGCGCGGTCGGGATACATCAGTCAGAACTAAATCTGTCGACACGCAGATTGACACAAGGCACGCCCAAGTGAGTCCAAAAACTGCCGACCCACACTCTACTAAGGAGGAAGAACATCCTCCAAAGAGGACTGTTACAACCAGAAACTCGCGCAAAAAAGTCTCTTCTGTCCCTCGTATCAAAAATGGTACCCAGAAGGGAACTTCCAGAAGCCGAAATCGCAAGGCTCGATCGGTTTCCAGCGCGAAAGATGACCCAATCTCCCAAGTCATCCTGAATCCCACAGTACGCCTGACGCGACTGTGGTTACCACTCCAAAGAACGTTGGCGATTGGGTGCGGGTCGTAAGAAAAAAACGCCAAAATGACGTAAAAGGAAATCATACCCCCACCAAAAGGGTCGACAAGCCGAGGTCTGATCACAGCGACAGATCAGTCATTCTCCATAGAGTCAAGGAGAGTGACAACTTAGAACCGAAAGCTCGTTTTGAGCATGACATTGTGTTGATAAAACAACTACTCAATCAAGTTATGCCCAAAAACATCCCCGGAGTCACCTTGCTAAAGGTGTATAGACTAGGAAATCTAGCGCATCTGAAACCAAATCAGTCTAGACTACTCAAAGTCGTTTTCAAATCCCCAAACGAACGCGACTTAATCTTAGACAATGGACACAAATTAAAGGGTTCACGAGTTTTTCTCCATAAGGACTTACCGCTGACGGACCGTGTTAAAAGACGGGAAGCCGAAAAGGAACTACAGCTCAGATTAGACGCTGGCGAAAAAGACCTGAAAATTGTAAATTTTCGGGTTGTGAGGCTTCGACAGAGAATGATGCCGAAGCCACTCTGGGTGAAGCACGAGGACACCTAAATAGGCTTCGGACCTGTTATACCAACGCCCGGAGCTTACTAAATAAGCTACCAGAACTAGGTGTACAGATTGAATCAACTAGGCCAGACATAATCGCAGTCACAGAAACATGGCTGACGCCGTCTATGGATAGTAGGGAACTTGATTTCGAGGGTTTTACATTAGTAATGGCCGATAGAATACAAACGCGTAAAGGAGGGGGAGTAGCTCTATTCATTAGGAATGCTATTCCATTCACCATTATCGACAGTGTATCCCATGAGAGTGGGACGTATGAATTAGTTTGCTGCCGCCTGAAATGCAGGGGACAAGAGTTGCTACTTAGTTTGATCTATCGCAGTCCAAGCTGTGAGGCAAACGAGGTCCTGCTAAGCAGTCTCAACACTTTATCACGAAGTGATCGATGTCTAATCCTAGGGGACTTTAATGCACCCATGGTGGACTGGGGAAATCTGCGGACTGAATCGTCAGCAAACTCCTTCGAACAGGAACTAGTTGATGCGGTAATCACATGTGAAGGAAGCAAATAGGTACGACCCGGGTTCTGCATCATCCTTACTAGATCTTATATTGACTCATTATGAGGATGATGTTGCAAACCTGGATTACATGCCACCCCTAGGCAAAAGTGATCATGCAGTTCTAAGCTTTGACTTCCATATAACTGTCGATCACGAGTACGTTTCAGCTCAATCCAGACCTAACGTCTGGAAAGCAAACATACCAGACATCATGAAATCAGCATCATTAGTAGATTAGAAATTAGACCTAGAGTTATCAATCGAAACGGCTTGGGACATATTCCGGAATTTATACTTAAAAGTTACCACCCCCCACATCCCTTGGACTACACCTAAGAGACCGAGAAACTCCCCACCGTGGTTCAGTAGGGAGGTTCGCATCCTTCTCCGTAAAAGAAGGAAAATGTGGGACAGATTTAGGTTACTGGGGTCTGACGAGGCAAAATCTCAGTATCAAAAGGCTCGAAATACCTGTGCCTCGACCCTCCGTAAGGCCAGAAAGCTGTACGAAGAGAAAATCGTTAGGGAATCCATAGAATGCCCTAAACGCCTGTATTCGTATATAAACCAAAGGACAAAAGGAAGAAATGTTCCTTCACTATGGGGAGACAGTACTGCCACATCACTAGTGGAGGACGACTTTGGCAAAGCTCAAGTATTCTCTAAATACTTTAGCGATGTATACACCATAGGAACACCCTTCTCACCAGTCCATGAAAATCCCCCCACACAAGCACTGGACAGCGTAACCATTAAAGAACTCGATGTCTTTGGTCTGCTAGTTAAGCTTGACATAGGTAAATCCACTGGACCCGATGAACTGTACCCTAGATTACTAAGGGAATTAGCTATGCTTTAATCTATCCGTAACCCAGGGTCGTCTGCCAAAAGACTGGAAGAACGCCATAGTAAGTCCAGTCTTCAAAATAGGTACAAAACATAAGCCTGAGAATTACCGACCAATTAGCCTAACTAGTGTGGTTGTTAAAATCTTAGAAAAGATTATTCGGAAGGAACTATTTAAGTATCTCGATGAAAACCGGATCCTCTCCGAAAAGCAGCATGGTTTTAGAACAGGTTACTCTTGTCTCACAAACTTATTAGTCGCTCGTGAAAGCTGGTGAGCTCTTAAGGACCAAAAATTACCTATAGACGTAGCTGACATCGATTTCAGCAAAGCTTTCGACAAAGTTCCGTATAACCGGCTGTTATATAAGCTAAGGAATGTCGGGATTGGAGGCAATCTATTGATGTGGATAAGAGACTTCCTAGTTGGGCGTCAACAAAGAGTAAGGGTGAACTCCAAGTTGTCTAGCTGGGAAACTGTGCTTAGTGGAGTCCCACAGGGTACAGTTTTGGGGCCAGTGTTATTCCTCCTGTACGTAAATGATCTCCCTCGTCTACTATCGTCATCGGTCTTACTCTATGCTGACGATGTCAAGATATGGAGAGCGATACAAAGCAAGGGCGATAGCTTAGAACTTCAAAATGACCTGGAGAGATTATCTGAATGGTCCCAAACCTGGCAATTGCCGATAAACACTTCCAAGTGTATTGTGATGCATATTGGCCACCAGGGTACAGATGCATACACGATGAATAACACTGAGTTACCTATTGTTCAGGCACACAACGACTTAGGCGTCATCGTCAGTCAAGACTTAAAGACTACTGCACACTGCCGTGCAATAGCCGCCAAAGGTTTTAGGACTTTATGGTCCATACGCAGGGCTTTTAGGCATCTTGACGCTAAAACGTTTTTGACTTTGTATACAGTGTTCGTACGCCCTAAACTTGAGTACTGTATACAAGCAGCTAACCCCTGCCTAAAAAAAGACAGTGAACTCTTGGAAAGGGTTCAGAGAACAGCAACTAGGCTGATTCCTGGAATAGCGAAGCTCCCGTATGGTACTAGACTGACCAAGCTAAACCTATTCCCGCTGTCATATAGAAGAATCAGAGGTGACTTGATTATAGTTTTCAAATTGCTTAATGACAAATTTGCACCTGATATGCCCTCATTTTTCTTGTCTTCCAAAACAGAAAATCTACGAGGACACTCCAAAAAAGTTCACAAGCCCAGAACGAATTACTTGTCAGCTGACTACCGACTTTCCCATCGAATAATCAACGAGTGGAATTCATTACCTCAGCACGTGGTTGAGGCTCCATCCGTCGAATCCTTCAAAAGAAAGTTGGATCAGCTGAGAGACCATCATTGCCAGGACTAACACAGGCCATCAAGCCTCCTGTCCTTTCCAAACTGAAACTGAAACTGTTAAATGATATGTCCGCGTTAGAAAACTGGGCATTTTGAAGAACGATATCGTAACTTCATAAGCGTATTTCTCAACCATTAATTTTAAAATGTTTCTTATATATTGTCTTGTGTTAACAATGGGTTAGACAACAAGAGGAGGTGTGTAGTGCAGTGCCTACTTTACTTTCCACCGGAGTTTAATTGCACATCAAACGGTAATCATACTTCATGGATTATGTTACCACATGGCCAGTGAAAGTAAAATGGATGAATAAACTGAAAATAATAAGTCATAAGTGTATATGTTGCACGGTGTAAGTGCGAAATGACCTCTAAGCAATGAAAATTTGACTACTAGATGATATACTAAAGGAAATAATGAAGTAGTTTACAACTAGTGGATTCTTGTCCAATTTAAACGTACGGGTTTGAGCTGAGGATGTCCTATTTCTGCATTTCAAAAACTTCGCACAGAAAGCTACAGAATATGACTGCTAGTTGATTACTTTAGAAATCTGGTAAGGTACTTAGCACTAAGCTAACCATAAACGATATTATAAACGTTAGACACAAAATTGCCAAAACAAAACCGAAACTGCAGTAAAACTAAGAGATAAAAAACCCAAGCAGATTATCGATGCTATAGTGTTACTCAGTATTCATTAAGTGTACTGTAAACATTAAGTCAAAAACCAACACATCCCAAATAAATCGTTTTTCATTTAAACTAGACGTATTCAGCATCTAACTTCATGGCGATGTTGAAGAAAACTTTATTCCCTGAGTTGAATGGTTTGATCGTTTATGAACCTTGTCTTTTTAAATCATCATCCTGAACAAAAAATATTCTCCACCGTTGAGGAGTATACACAGTCAAGACCCCATTCATAACATGAGTCATTGTTGTAAATGATTTCTTGAAATCTCGTCCTTGTCTCTATGTTGTGATCCAATCAAAATCAACTCCATGTACCCAGAAGGTGTAAGACATTGAATGCACACAATCCATCACAAAAACATCTTACCATACTGATCTCCTTCTTCTTTATCATCAGGAGGAAACCCAAGATCAAGGGCAGTCTTATCATTGTTTTTTTCACCGTCGGTAAGTCCCGAGGATTCCACGGGTTCAGAGGAATCATATTTCCGCAATTCACTGCTAAATTGAAGGTGCTTTACTTCTTCTTCAAGTTGAACTATTTTTAGTTCGCTTTTCCTATGTGCTTCTTGGGCAACCGCAAGTTCATCTCTCAACCAAGAGTTCTCTTGAAAAAGCCGACGACTCTGATACCGTAACTTTTGCTTTTCTGCTTCTACTTTTTGAAGGTAGTCACAAAATAATATTACAACCTTTAACAGAAATATTATATACCTTGAAACAACTCACGTTGGCATCATCCAAACCTTTACAAATTTTCTGAATAATTGAATCCAAGGAAGATGCCTTTTCCTTGGCATACAAAATATCGTGCTGATCGGCGTCTTTCGAATTCGCTATTAAATCTAAATCAGCAGATATCTGCTGTTGTTCTGATCTCAGAGACTCAAGTACAAGAACAGTAGATTTAGTCTTGCGAACTACTTCGTCCCAACACCAGAAGTCCACAGATGCTGACTTGCCAGACTGTACAGACATTAGTAGAAAACTTATTAATGAAACGAAAGAAATTCAACGGAACTGGCGGGAGGGAGCCTGAAATTACAACGTTTAATTTCGAAAAGTGTAGGACACGTTTTAATGGATCCAATATTACAACATTCAAAAAGAATTAAAATATGATCATAAACCTTCAAATGGTTCAAATGGTTGTGGTGGGAATAGGGAAAGCTTTCGCTTAATGGGTTTTCTTGTCTATTAGCAGCGGATTATTAATACCTCCAGGCAGGAACCTAGGTATATTAACGATAATAGGAGAAAAAAGAAATTGGTAAATCATAATAAGATGTTATCCTTAGTCCTTAAGAATAGGTCTAGTTTCCTCTTAAAGGTCTCCTGAGAAGTCGCTTGGACTAGGTCAGTTGGCAGCGAATTTCAGCATTTGACAACTCTTAATGAGCAGACGTTATGTCTACAGTCCGTTCTGCTATGTTGGGTCTTCATACTCTAGGTACTAAGCTTAAGTAGATGTTTAAGGGGATGTCCGGAAGTGTTAAGGATATTGTAAACCATCAGAAGGTCACCTATAGGACTCCAGTACTCTTGTAGTGTAGTGCTTCGTTAATCGATCGTCTTGATAACCGTTATTATAACAATCTGAACGGTGTATAATATCAGAAGACAAAGGGAAGCAGCAACTACATTTTTATTCATAAATAACATGGACTAGAAGGCAGTGAGCACATTAGCAAATGTAAGCAAGCGAAGGAAAGATGACGCAGAGTGGAGATGGCTGGGAAGCCAACTCGTTATAAGCAAGCATTAATCAACATTTATAGTCAGGCTAAAATGAATGACGGACATGTGATAGGTAGGATAAGAAGTGTGCATACACATACGCTCATACAAAATAAATAGTCAAGGTCAATAAGGGAATAATTAATATGATCAAAATATGACTCATAACGTTATAGGTGAATTGGCTTGTCCAGAAACTAAAATAAGCTATGTAGGTGTAATATAGTACACGACGTTACACTACTCCCCACACTCTAACGGGTATCGACCCACGTTGACTATATTGATGAAAGCTTCATCTGCAACTGCACAGGACTTTCCGAAGTGAACCTGAGTGCTGACTTGGTGTTCCGAAAACTGCAACACATAAGAAAAGACACTTTTCCTGGCCCGGATGTGGTTCGTTCTGCTATACTGAGGGAAGCAGCTTTAATCCATCCAACACCACTCAGCGTGATGTTCTCACATTCGCTAAGCCTAGACAAACTACTAGAAATTTGGAAGCTGGCTCACATCACACCAAGCTTCAAAGCAGGTCGACGCAGAAAACCCTCAAACTACCGACCAGTGGCCCTGCTCTCTATACTTTCAAAAGTTATGGAGTCTTTGATATACGGTGGCATACAGGACTACTTATCATCCTCAAAGTTCTTCTCACCCCAACAGCATGGTTTCAGGAAGGGTCACTGTTGTATAACGAACCTGCTGACTAAGGTGGACAGATGGACTAGCATTTTTGATCGAAAGGCGAAGGTTGACATAAATTACCTTGATCTCACAATAGCTTTTGATAGGGTCAATTATATATGATTATATATATGATTGGGTATAAGACCATCTCTAAGTGACTGGCTCACCTCATAACTGAAAAAAATCGAAATTGTGGGGTCACGATTAACTACATTTTCTCTCAGGCTATGGAATGTCCTAGTGGGGTCACTCAGGACCACCGATCACCCACGAGCAAGTGAATCGGTAAAGCGCTTTCACCGACAACTGAAAGGTTCCCTACCAGCTGCAAACATTTCATAGTAGATGGAAGCCCTTCCACTCGTTTTACCTAGTATTCGCAATGCAGTGAAAGCTGATATAGGATGATCTGCAGCTCTAATATTTTATTGAACGAAACTCCGACCTCCAGGAGAATCCGTGGACGTTTCATCTTCTTAGATGAATATGGATCTAAACTTTCACACGAGCAAGCTTACAAACGCAATGCCTTCAGTTAAACCTGTTTCCACTCAACCGCAACCAATTGATGTTTTCGTTCAACCTGATTTTAGATATAGTACACACATCTTTTACGTTGAAACTCATTTCGACGACATCTCGAAACAGTATACGAAGAACCTTTCAAAGTTCTTTAGCATGAACCTAAGTACTATGTAATCGATAAGAATGGGAATAACGACAGCATCAGCATTGACCGCGCCAAAGCAGCGTATTTGGAAGGAGACCCTATTAACGTCAATTTTCTACCGGTACAGTCGAAAGACACGAGTTCTACAATTATGATATCTCATCCGATAGCCAACAATGACGACGGTATTTTGGCGGTATCTGAAAGCTGACTGAAAACAGCGCGTTCTGGGACAATAGTAGGGTTTCCAGAACACCTGGACAACTACTGAATGTTTGATGGTACATGCCATTTTGTTCCATCTAGTAATTTTTTATATCATTGTCAAAAAAAGCCAAAAGCGAAGTTTTCTATGCTAATATGCTCATATGTATGTATACGTATATTTTTTTCAAAAAACAATCGTGCGAAAATCGTTTCTACGTTGTTGTGTGCTATCAAAACGCGTGTATGCAAGTTTTTTTTCCTTTTTTCGCCCGTTTCATGTCTTTACGCATTTACGAGTGTAATTATATATCACTCACAGTTCCTTTTTTCTCTTCCACGACGGCTGGAAAAGGTGAAAATACGACGAAGTTTAAAATGAACTGAAGTTTTCGTTATCCTTTTATTCATTACTATGTTGTGCCACATGGCCCCTTATGGTAAGGAAAGACGATCAGATGCTGCTAAACATAGCGAGCTGTCAGATGAATATTTACCGACGATAAGCTCGTTGGGTTTAAGCATCTCGCTGGCCCTGACTTAGAGTCATCACTGGGGGAATGAGCTGTAGTGGTAATACATCCCCGAAATAAATCGTTCTGCAAGTCTTCCACTTTTGAGTAAGTCCGTTGTGTCGCGTGTCTCCTACTATCATTAGCCAACTTAGCTCAAACTCTCAGACAGATATCGGTAGCCTTTCAAATATAATTTCGAGCTTCTACACTTCTGA
Source organism: Schistosoma rodhaini (assembly GCA_944470415.2). Taxonomy (NCBI): domain Eukaryota; kingdom Metazoa; phylum Platyhelminthes; class Trematoda; order Strigeidida; family Schistosomatidae; genus Schistosoma; species Schistosoma rodhaini. The sequence continues at coordinate 47,267,371 of OX104036.1, forward strand.
CTTCTGGTTAGACTGGATTGGTATACTTCCATTGTAAAGGTGTAACAGGTAAATGCGATCAGAACCCAATGTGGGTTACTTTTTCAGGTAATATGGCTGGTTTTATGACAGTACACCGCAAAAAACATTAGTACAGAACCATATCAGTGAGAATAAGTACAATGAAGAGAGTGCAACCACCACTTCACGGGCCAGTTCATGCTGCGCGAATAGCTAATGCTTGTCCGTTGTCCTCAACCTTGAGAAGGATAAATGAACTGTGCGACATTCAGTGCTCAGACTGCCAGGGCCCAGTGACATTCTTTGGGTCCTATAGGAGGATAGTGAGTAGCATATTTTGTATCAGTATGAGAATTGGGATATCACATACTCTTACAGTCTGTACTTCTTTGCTTACGATAGAATAGGGACGCATTTTCAAATTGCTTGAATAGCTATTTTTAGTCATAAGAGCTCATAGTTTAGTGGTCCAGTTTCGGGGTTGACGACTGGGAATAATGTTGAGAAATTCATGCAACAATTTGAAAGCGCTGAAAGTATCTGTATTGCCATTGGACCTGAACCGCACAATCCCCAAAGCTAAACACGAGACAACTGGTAAAGTAGATACTTAACATTTAACGGGGAGAAAAACCCAGCAATGGAGAATGCAGGAAGAAGGAATCAAATTTATTCAATCCATCGGGTGTCATGGCTCAGCCTCCCAAGCGTGGCCACTCTGTATGGATTGTATTTACTCATATCAAATATATTGTTCTATCTCCAGTCTAAAGGTGTTCTTTACCATATATTGGTAATTGTTACGGTACGATGAATCGTTGTAGACAATGATGTGACTTCCAAATAAGATCTTATAGATTTGGCAGTTACATCATGACCAATCTACAACTTTAGGATTAAGTCTATTATTGGAGTAGTACTAATAACGAAGTAGACCATAATTCCACGTACTTAGTAAAACAACGGCATAAAACTACGGTTAGTGCTACTAAATACTGCTCTGTAACGAAATGCAGACTGGAACTGATAGAAGTGGTAATACGGACATCCTCATCAGTCAGTACCTAAAGTTTTTAATGAGGCTTTGAATACAGGAGGATTTATTACTACATCTATATTAGTCACTTCTCACAAAATTATATGGGGTTTAGTAAAAGGAGTCTAAGATGAATGGGTGATAATGCAAAGGAATAGTGGCATATGATATTTAAGCCAGAAGTTTATTGGATGTGTGTTGCGCGGCATATTGTAACGTGATATGTTGTGAGTGCTTGACCAACCAGCGTCGCTACTTGACAATACTAGCCGAGCATTTTGAGCTATTTGTTAAAACCTTGGTATTGTTTTCATTAGGAATCCTCCCTTCCTAAGAATTATCACAATTTTTGGTGGCCCTGAACATGTAATCTTAGCATTCTTGATCATATCAACCAGGTTTATAGCGTTTGTTTTTGGTCAAAACGATGTCACTATTCCCTGATTCATAAAAATGATCGTTCCATAGTTTCTATGCTTCTATCGCGTTTTGTAATTGTTTTAGACTTCGAATTGTCTATTGTCAAAGTTTGGTTAAAACCATACTGACTTGCTCTGGCCCGATGGTTCATCTTGATTAGTTTTGTTTTAGTTGTTTTCCTAAAAGTCTTGTCACTCATGCAGAAAACTGGTAATTGTATATACAAAACATACTTATCCTCACCTCTACCGGAATCTGAAAAAATATCCCACCTTCTGTCCATTAGTAAAGTTTTGCCTTCTGTCGGAGTATTTCTTTTTCCACGTCTTTATGAACACCTTTAATTTTAATTTCTAGAACACTAGTATTCTCTACACTCTCGACGAATACTTCGGTACTAAATAGATGAATTCTCGGCTCCATAAAAATACTACACTTCCATTTTCCGTTTTCTCTCTCTATTACGAGGATCAACATATTGTTACTGTCACCTACAAACGTTTTTCCACAACAAAAAATCCACTTTAAAATTTTCAGAGATTACTATCACCACTTACAAAATTCCTTCTGACTGTCACTCTGGTAATTTACATTTGAATTTGTAGGTGTTTTAAAATGAATTCAGAAGTGAAAGGACCATTCGCCGAGCAATGTACTTTCGTTTTCTTGCTCCATGTAGACAGTATAATTTCTTTCTCAAAAGAACATTATTCTCTTACGATAACCAGTTGGCTTTGTGCCCTATAAAAACATTTTTGTAACAACATGTACGTAAAATCTTTTTATTATGACTTCATCTAAATGTGTGTGGTTGTTTGAAATGAGCTTTACATGTCTACGTTTTATGAAGTAATAATATTTCGTTAAATCCTTAAATGTTATTCTCGATTTTTAGTTGTGTGTTCCGTTTACTTTTGGTTCCAATCCAAAGTGTCATTATTCTTTCCGCTTCCGATTTTAGCTTACTAATTATGTCCATTTACTTGAATGGTTTTCAAGTGCCGTTTCCATTTGCTTTGAGTTGACCTCTATGTCCGGCGGCCTTAATCTTGATTTCCCTGGTGAGGATATAGTTTCATGCTCGATAGGAAAGCACTTTATTTTAGCAAGTAGCTGGCTCATATTTCTAAACAATTTACCTACTCGCTGTTTCACAAACTCGTTGTCTGGAGTTTTTACAGGTCGTTAACTGTCAATGTTTGAATAATCGAAATGCCTGATTGTTAGAGGGCAGCTCAAAGTCTTTTACTTGATGGGTTACAGTTTTAACGTTTATTATCAGTTCATATACTGGAGGTATTATGAATTAACTGTACAGATTTTGTTGAACGGCCCTGTATGAAGAATCCTAACTAGGTTTTGGACTGAAGAATAACTATATAGGTAATTTAGATACGCGCTACTGCCCAGTTGAAACTAAAACAATGTGACTGAGTAAATAACAGTTCTAAATTTCGTTATAATTAGAAACGTACATTACTACCTAGACAAATATTACCACTCAATTATCCGACCAATAATCGTTCACTCAATAATCGACCTAAATTACAATAAATAAACAAGTTGTTAAGGAATGTAGGAAAATTACTGAGGGCACCAAAATAAATGTTATTCTTTATTTTCTAGATAGATCACGTAAAGATTTGTTAAAAGATAATATTTGGTTGCTTTATAACACAGAGCATTTTCAGTTCTGGAAAAGTGCTTCAATTTACAGTCAAAAATGCACAATCTTGGTCAACGCAAATAACACAATATGGCTGCCGACAAAACTAAGTATAAACTAGAACAACATAAATGCGATTCAGGAAAAAACGTGGAAACGCAGTGAATGCGCAAAGAAAACAAAAGCTATGATAAAAATACAAATATTGCCACCTTAAATGGAATCAAAGAAGGACTAACAAAACATACAGCTGAAGGAATCAATATGAATTGTAGCTGTATATAATTCCCTAAAATCAATAGCTTTCTAAGTGTACGACATTGGATGCTGACCACGTTGTTTAAGTGGACTTGTTTAACTGAAGGCTTTCGGTCATGCATCCGTACCAGATCACGTTTCGACTCAGCATGGAACACTGCTCCTACGTTCACTAGCCAGCTTAGAATAAACGCTTCTCGATATATTGATAACGTATCGAATATATCTTTCCTACCTCTTCTCGTCTGACTTCTGATTTCCATTGGTCGGGGAAAAGTCTTGCATATAGAAGGTGCTACTGGTAGCAGGTTGTAAAATCAGAATACCAGTTGTATCTTCAGTGGTGATCCCGACGTGACCTGGTACACCAAGCCAATAAACTGTGAGTCTGTCCCTTTTTGGAATATCATTATTCATTGTTATTCTTCATTTGATTTTTATATATTGTGATATACTTTTTTTCTCGAGTTTCTCCGGATATATTTTAATTAAATATTTTACGTTCTTAATATTACTATGACGGAACAGTCACCTAAAGTATTTAAGTTAAGGACTTTTCCCCGTCATCGATTCAATTAACTCCCTTCTGACCTGATAATATCAAGTCCTGGTGCTTCTACGCAGAAGCTCACTTTTGCGGGCATGGAATCACGGACTCACGCTCACGAATCCTCGTGGTAGTTAAAGCCTTACCGCGCGATTTTAACAGGTACGTATCACCTAGTATGTTTACTAGTGATGTTCCGGAACCTTACGGAAGTCTAAAACTATCTATTCTGAAACGCGGTGATCTAACCGATCGACAACAGTTAGATCAGCTACTTAACAATATCGACCTGTAACATGGTTCCTCGACGGACATGTTGTTAAGGATGAGAGAAGTCGTAGGTCGACGAACGTTCGACGTTGGCCTATTGTTATATCTGTGGCCGAGTGGATGGCTTGCTAATGTGTGACGCGATAAGACCGCCAATTAGGGAGCAGCGAATTATCGGTTGAACAGTGACACGAAACCCGTACGAGCAGCCTAGATTGCTAACCGATCCTGCGATCTGCCTAACCCAGCCAGTTGAGTCCAGAACACAAATAACAGCCTCGGCAATATGGATCAATGATCGTAGTCAGTCAAGAACCGCGCGAAGAAGCGTATCACGTAGGCGATCTGTCTCTCGACCACGGGAGACAGACAACCCCGACTGGTGCTGGTATCACAACCAGTACGGTAAATCTTCTAGAAATTGCAGGAAGCCCTTCAATTACCCGATCTCGAAAGCGACCGACACGAATAAGAATTCGGGAAACCTCCAAGCCGGCACGCGTAGTAGCCGACGAACACAGCCGCCTTTTATGCGTCACCGATGTGACCACGAAAGTTCGCTACCTCGTTGACACCGGCGCAGAAGTTAACGTTCTACCAGAAAATCCCAGCGACAGACTTCACGAGTCTGTTTTAAGTTTACAGGCGGCAAACGGAAAGTCAATCGCTACATACGGTAAAAGATACGTTTACCTTAACGTATGTTTACACAAACCCATTCACTGGATTTTCGTTGTGGCAGATGTCTCTATGCCAATCATTGGTATAGACCTGTTACAATACCACAGTCTACTAATCGACACACGCTCACGAAAGTTAATAGACGGAAACACTAAGTCATCCGTTTGCGTAACTCCTTTTTCTGGTTGCAGATTATCCCCAGTCACAATTAAGCACACCATAGACCCTCTATATCAATCATTACTCGACAAATACTACGGGATATATCAACCGCAACCGAAATTGCCTTGTGTAACCAGCAATGTTACACATCACATCTCGACTACAGGACCACTTGTATTCTCTAAAGCACGACGACTACCTCCCGAAAAGCTTAGGTCGGCTAAAAATTAATTGGACCATATGACAGACTTAGGGATAATTCGACCATCAAATAGTTCATGGTCATCTCCATTGCATATAGTCCCTAAAAAGGACAGCAATCATTGGCGGCCAACTAGTGATTATCGACGTCTGAATGCTAAAACCATTCCCGATCATTACCCGTTGCCTCACATTCACGATTTCGCAGCTACCTTAAAAGGTACAACTGTCTTTTCGAAAATCGACTTAGTTAAGGCTTACAACCAAATACCTATGGCAACCGAAGACATTCCAAAAACCGACATCATCACTACTTTAGGCCTCTACGAATTCTTACGAATGCCTTTTGGTTTAAGAAATGCGGCTCAAACCTTCCAAAGGTTTATAGATGACGTCTTCCGAGGTCTCAACTTAGTATATGCGTATGTTGATGACTGCCTCATAGCAAATCCGCACAGAGCATCACATCTCAAGCATCTGGGCATTGTTTTCGATCGACTCCAAAGGCATGGCATTACTGTCAACATTAAGAAATGCTGAACTGGGACAAACTCCTTAGACTTCTTAGGACACACCATTGATGCTAAAGGCATCCGACCTCTTAGAAGCAAAGTGGCGGCCATTCTGGATTACCCAGAACCGACCACGATCAAGCAGTTAGGAACTTTTAACGAACTTGTAAGTTTCTATAGACGGTTCATACCCAAATGCGCATCCCTTATAAAACCGTTAACCGTTCAGTTTCGTGGAAATGCGAAATCAATTAGTTTAGACGACATAGACCGTAAAGCATTCTCCACAGTTAAGGAACACATCGCTAAGGCAACCCTGCTTGTTCATCAGGACACTCAAGCGCTCATTAGTATCGCCGTAGACGCATCCGACTCTGCAACCGGAGGAGTCTTACAACAATGGGTTAACAACTCTTGGCAACGTTTAGGATTTTTCTCGAGACGGTTGCTAGACGCGGAATCTAGGTAGAGCACTTTCGGTAGGGAACTCCTAGGCATGTATTGTGCTGTACGGCATTTCCAACATTCCATCGAAGGAAGAGAATTCACGCTTTTTAATGACCATAAACCTCTTACCTTCTCCTTAAATTTATATTCAGATAAGTACTCACCGCGAGAGCCTCGATAACTCGACTACATTTCGCAGTTTACTTCAGATATACAACACATTTCTGGAGTAAACAATGTAGTCGCCGACGCTTTGTCTCGAATAAGTTCCTTGAAGAGTTTCCAGGGAATCGACCTTCTTAAACTCGCTCAGCTTCAAAAAGAAGACACTGATCTTCAGCACGAGTGATAATAGACAACTCTTAAACTGCGTATTAAGCAGATGGGAACAGGTAAGGCAACCTTACTATGTGACACATCTACAGGTAGGGATCGTCCAATCGTACCAAAACGTTATCGACGCAACGCATTCAGTACGTTGCACAATCTTTCTCATCCAGGTGTTCGTACATCCATCAAGCTTATAGCCGAACGGTTTTGCTGGCATGGCATGAATAAAGACGTGAGGGGGTGGGCACGCTCTTTTGTAAGCTGTCAGAAATCTAGAGTCATAAGACACAACGAATGACCCTTAGGCTCTTTCAAAACCTCTGACGCCCGTTTCGACCACGTTCATCTAGATTTAGTAGGACCCTTACCCGATTCAAACGGATACTCATATCTCCTAACATGCGTAGACCGTTTCACTCGATGACCAGAAGCAGTACCTATTAAGAACATTACTGCTGAAACAATGGCTCGCGCTTTCGTCGAACGATGGTTAGCAAATTTCGGCTGCCCTTCCACGACCACTACAGACCGCGGACGCCAGTTCGAATCTGGACTTTTCCGTTGTCTGACCTCACTATTAGGAATCACTCGCTTCCGAACGACCGCCTACCACCCACAAGCAAACGGGTTGGTAAAACGTTTTCATCGACAACTTAAAGCTTCACTATCAGCTACAAACGTTTCACAGTGGACAGACGCTCTTCCACTCGTCTTACTAGGTATCCGCAATGCAGTGAAGGCTGACTTTGGATACACGGCATCTCAACTCGTTTACGGAACGACACTCCGACTTCCAGGAGAATTCGTAGGTCCTTCGGCTTCTTCATTGAGCATGGATCTAAACTCTTACACGAGAAGGCTTACAAACGCTATGCGTTCAGTTAAACCTGCTCACACTCGACCTCAATCAACTGATGTTTTCGTTTAACCCGAATTACGACATAGTACACACATCTTCGTTCGTCGAGACTCACATCGACGACCCCTCGAATCAGCATACGAAAGACCCTTCAAAATTCTTCAACGTGAACATAAGTACTATATAGTCAATAAGAACAGAACGAACGATAGCATCGGTATCGATCGCCTAAAAGCAGCGTACTTAGAAGAAAACCCTATCTACATCGAATTTCCTTCGGTACAATCGAACGATACGGCTCCTACACTTGTAGTACCCCATAAGATAGCCGACACACACCATGATACTTCGTCAACGTCGATAGATAAACCTGAAACAAGTAAGAGTAAGATTTCCAGAACGCTTAAAAGACTATTGCACGTAAGACACAAACTTTATCCCCAATTCCCCTTTGCATTACTTATCATAGAGAAAAGAGTTTTTTAATATGCTCGTTTTTTATACATTTATTTCAAAGAAAAACAATTTTTTACTTATGAGCGTATATTTTTTTATAAAAAAAGACCAAAACAACCTATTTTTTTACATTCGCTTTTACGCTGTCGCAAGTGTATTAGTTTTTTTCCCGCACATCCTGTGCCCTTACGCAAGTACGAGTGTATTTTCGAAATGCACTCATACGTTCTATTTTTTCTCTTTTCCATGACGGCTGGAAAAGAAGGAAGGAAGAAGTTTCACAAGGAACCGAAATTTTCATTGTACTTTATTTCTTTATTGCTTTGTTGTACATTATGGTCCCTTAGTGTAAGGAAAGACGACCAGAAGCTGCTAAACATGGCAAGCTATCAGAAGAGTGTTTACCAACGGCAAACTCGTAGGGTTTAAACTTCTGGCCGGTTACGTCTTGGGGGCATCACTAACTCACTAGGGCGGGAGTGATCTGTAGCTGTAAATAATTCGCGAATTAATTAAACATTCTTATCAATTACAAAGAAGGTGATTTATTATTACTATTCTATTATGCTCACTAGTGACTGACTCCAAGATACATGTCCTGGAGTTCTAGTCGGAAGCAGTGACCAGTGGAATTCAACCACGTCCGTTGTGAGATATCAACTCACTGAAGACAATTGGTGAATGGTTGCTCAACTTCGTGGATCAGTTGAAGTTAGACATTATCACCGTTGGATGCCAGCTCAGTGGTCTATCGGTTAAGGGCTTCGGCTCGAAACTGGTAGGTCCTGGGTTCAAATCCCACGAGAGTGGGTTCGTGGATGCGCACTGCTAAGGAGTCCCATAGTAGCACGAAACGGCCGTCCAGTGCTTCCAGGTTTTCCATGGTGGTCTAGCTTCAATTGACTCATGATTTCAACTTTGAAAAATATTCTATTATTAATATTTTCTCTTTTTTGAACATGGCAAATATAATGCAAATATTTTTGAAACTTGTGCACTATTGCATATGTGAAGAAACCGTTTTCAAGTCACCTACGTTTGTGACGAGGACGCGATTGGTATAATGGAAAAATTATTATTATAACCAACTGCACTTGTGATTGTTTTACTGTACCAGAAAGACGGAGCTACGATATCCTACTAGCAACAAGCGCTGGAACTTCAAACAGTTGAATGTGTTAGCTTTACAGGACTATCTACAACAGGTGGATTGGGATGTTCACCCTCGAATTGAAGTGGATGCTCATTGTGATTTCTTGCTGCACACGCTCATACATGCTACTAAGCATCCAGTGCCTCAAACGGTCCCAAAAATCTACAAGCAACCAGCAATCATCAAGAACCGCACTCGTCGTCTGCTACGCCGCAAAAGGCACTGTTGGGCTGAATATAAACGAACTGATAACAACGGCGCGTACAGGCAATACAAACATATAAGGAACATATGAACAAAGGCAATAAGAGAAGACAGGCTTCAGTTCCAGACCAAGCTTATCGATAGATTCGTCTCCAATCCGAAAAGCTTGTTCAGTTATGCAGCTTCTCTTCGACAAGGCTAAACTGGAGTTTCCCAACTGCTTGGTCCTAATGGCCCGACCAATAACGACAGTGATGCCGCTAACCTTTTGGCTGAACATTACTCCCGGACATTCCAGTTGACCCACATCAACCATACTGACGAAAGCTTCACCTGCACCTGTACAGGATTTTCCGAAGTGGACCTGAGTGCTGACCTGGTGCTCCGTAAACTGCAGAACCTAAGAAAAGACACTTCTCCTGGTCCGGACATGGTTCATCACGCTGTATTTAGGGAAGCAGCTTCAATCCTGGCGACACCACTTAGCGTGATGTTTGCACACTCGCTAAGCAGAGGCAAACTACCGGAAATATGGAAGCTGGTCCACATCACACCAATTTTCAAAGGAGGTCGACACAGTGAACCCTCAAGCTACCGACCAGTGGCCCTTCTCTCCATACCTTCAAAAATTATGGAATCCCTAGTATTCGACGGCATACTAGAACACTTATCATCCTCGAAGTTCTTCTCGCCTCAACAGCATGGTTTCAGAAAAGGTCATTCTTGTATGACCAACCTGCTGACTGCGGTGGATAGATGGACAACCATCCTTGATCGCAAGGGGAAGGTTGACGTCATTTACCTGGACTTCTGAAAAGCTTTTGATAGGGTCAACCATGCATGTCTTATCAAGAAGCTTGGACGATTGGGCATAAAACCCCCTTTAATTGATTGGCTCTCTTCATATTTAGAAAACCGACACTTTAAGGTCAGGGTTAACTTCACTCTCTCTCAGGCTATGGAATGTCCTAGTAGGGTCCCCCAGGGCTCAATACTAGGACCTCTTCTCTTCTTGATTCATATTAACGACCTTCCTCAACAAGTTTCATCTGACTTATTGCTTTTTGCTGATGATGTGAAACTTTGGAGAGAGATACGTAATCATAATGATATACTAGTTCTTCAGGAGGATCTGACTCGACTTCAAAGTTGGGCAGACGACAACGGACTTACCTTCAACATTTCAAAGTGCAAGGTAGTCCATCTGAGACATGTTGCAGACTATAATTATAACTTAGGTAACTCACCTCTAGAAGTTTCCCAAGTTGAAAAAGATTTAGGAGTGTTGGTACCCTACGACCTGAAATCGTATGCGAACTGTGACAAAAACGCCTCTCAAGCAAACCTTGCACTGGTAACATTGAAGCGCATTTTTGGCCAGTTTGACGGTAGAACCTTCCACATAATCTTTAATAGTTTTATTCGTCCCCATTTAGAGCACGGAAACATAGTATTTTCCCCTCCCTCCAAAAGGATAAGGTCACTCTGGAACGTATACAACGTCGAGCCACGAAATCAGTTCGGGGACTCAAATTCAAACCTTATGAAGAGCGCCTCAAATCACTTAACCTTTACCCGTTAGAGTATAGGCGTCTTAGAGGTGATCTTCTTATGACTTATAGTATCCTTAATACTTCTGGTCATCCCCTTAAACAACTTCTTAAGCTTAGTCATAACACTAACCTCAGAGGTAACACCCAGAAATTGGAGACCCTACATAGCAGAACACACTGCAGACACAACTTCTACTCCGTTAGAGTTGTCAAGTGCTGGAATTCGCTGCCGACTGAGCTAGTCCAAGCGACCTCCCAGGAGTCCTTTAAGAGGAAACTTGACTTATTCTTAAAGACTAAGGATAACATATTATTATGATTTACCAAACTTTTTTCCTCTATTATCGTTCATATACCTAGGTTCTTACCTGGAGGTATTGGTGATCCACTGCTACCAGACACGGAAGCTCGTTAAGCGTAAGCTTCTTCTATTCCGTCCTCAACCATTTGAAATACACACTTTATTCCGTTGCCTGTGACCTTGCATGAACTCAAGTGCGCTCGGTAATTCCACTTGTAAACTTTGGCACGACTCTGTATCCTTTCGATACCACAAGATCGCAGCAAATATATCTTATTTCAACCATTAACAGCCTTCTGGTTTTTGGCTTTAACGATGGATCCAATTCGATATTTAGCACGTAATCTTCTTCTAGTGGTGATCATAGTCAATCGCGACTCGACGCCATCTACAGTTTCTTCACAATACTTGTGCACTAATAAGATGTTTGTGAATAACAATAATAATAGATTTGATCGTAAGGATTGATTGGATGACCCCGCCGGTTGTACTGTTTAGATCTTTTATTTTCGAATTGTTTCGTATACTTCGTATTTATATTTATACTTGAACTATACCAAAAATATTCGTATTTCATAATCCTCTGTGGCAATTACGCGTTGTTGGAGTTATATAGAGACAGAAACTGTGAAAGATACAACACGAAGTTCGCTTTTGTTGAGCTAGAGGATAAGGATTCTTCCCATTACGTGGTCTACTCGTATAACTATTTTACTGAGTTCTGTCTATATATTAATATAGAAGAACTTTAAACATGGAAGCTGTGAATAAATGAACAACAGTTAATTACTGGGACTCTCTTAACATATAATTAGGTGCTGGTTGCCTCGTCGCTTTCAATAAATCTAGTGACATGATAGAAATGACTTGCATAAGGTAGGGTCAAACAGTACCTACGTATAATTAACGTATAACCCAAAGACAAGAATGTAAAGTACGTTTTTAGAAACAGTATTTCCAGTTCGTATGCACTGTGACCATCAAAATCCAATTATGCAATCTAAACAAAGAAGACAGACTAACGAAACAAATACTTATTCGATTAGGCCAAACCATTGCGTAAATACTTTCAATAAGTCATTCAATCATTAAAGAAAAAGATGGATTTCCTACATAGTCCGTGCAATATTATGCTATTTTTATAGCAAATTATGTCGAAAAACTTCGGAGAGGCCACTCACCCATAATACGGTCAAAGCTTCCAATGCAACGAAATAATGTGTCATGTAGAAAAAAGCAGACCTATGTACAAATAATAAGTACCTAAGAATCAACAGAAGTATTCTTGCGGAATCGGCGTTTTGTCTACAACAATCAGGTTAAGCAACAGACGTTTCCAGCAGACTGCTAGAGAGCAACAACAAGCAGCTTCTCCACCCAACAACTTTGAGTTCAGTAAGACAAGACCTCATTGTCAACGGTTTGGCATAATACAGTAACAAGGTAAAACACTAAAGAAAAGTCTTAATAAACGTGGAATAAATTTTTGATATAAAGAGTCCAAAAAATGTGAAAATATGAATATAAAAATCCTGAACAAAAGTTTCCAACTACAAAAATTGACATGACTCATGAAGTAATGCTGCAATAAAAGAATACATTTTCTGAGTATAGTTTTGGTTAGAACAGACTACAGAACCTCTGCATACATTCATAATTGTCCTTCTTGCACGTGTAAATTGGTTCCATTGTCCATTAATGTTGAATAGTTAAATCGATAGTCACATGTACCACATCCCCTTCTATAAGGTTTCTATGCTTAAATAGCCATTTTCGTCGAAATTACGGAAACGGAAAGTACTCCTACTCTCCGATCCCTGGGTTTTTGTTAGTTACAAGAGTTAAATGACCTCTTCTGTTTGATGTCACTGAAGCAATGACAGTGTTATACTAGGTTTCTCCATTTCCACAAAGTGAAAGGCTGAGTCAATGGGCAGAACTCGCTCATTAGAGATGGCTAGCCGGGAGCATTTGGAAGAGGCGTATAAACAAGTTAGATCCTTTTTTCACTACATATTGCAACAGGAGTTCCTCTTCTTTCCACTACTTAAGACAAAAATGTTAGTTCTCATACTGAAGGGCAGATCTAAGCTTACACACACGTTTGAAGACACATAAACATATACTCATATCTCTTATCCCCACTCTTTCCTCTATGAATTATTAGCTGCCGAAATTGGCAGAATAATCGTTTTTCAAATGACATTTACGCCAAATACGTATTCCGTCCATTTTTTATTGATAAATCAACTACATAATTCAGGAAAAATGAATGAAAGTCATATGCACAACAAGTATGATTCTTAGCCCTTGATGTACAAATCTCAGGACAGTGGAAAACTAGTGTACATTTACTCTTAAGTTATGCCTTCGTCGATGAAGAACTCCTAGTTGACGACCTTTTGATATAGTAGTTGTAGGCCACGGTGTTTTGGTATCTTACATAATGGAGCTTAAAAGCAAACTCTCTGAGGTTGACCTGAGTTCCCTAGAACATTTGCTTCAAGCTTGTCAGTAACCTCAGGCTTAGGGAGCAGGATAGTCTTTTGTACTGAAACAGCTTGTAGTCTGTACAAATCTGCAGGTGGTCGCCGGAATCTAGTCTGTGGTGGTTAGCATTCTATCTGGTACTCAATCGACTTTCCTCTATATTCAAACGCTTAACATGACCGTTCAAACCTTCGGTTAGAACTACACAAACTAATGGATATGCCTTCTTGAGACTATTTAGTAGGTGGTAAAACTCAACTTCGATCTGTTAGACATGCCACAAATATCCGAAGTTCGACAACGTTTTAACAAGCAACATCTTTACAATCGAGATATGCCAACCCGGTCGAATCAGAAGTCAAGAATGTAGGAGTTTGAAGATGTATTTGAAAGGCTATCGGTATGTTGAAGGAACGTTTGGTCTAACTGGCTAGTAGTTGTAAGGGATGCGTAGCACGACGTACCCACTCGTGATCTGGTGAGGATGCGTGACCGAGAGCCTTCAGATAGTTGTGCCCATTAAAATCAATGAGATCAGGATCAAACGTCGAGGCTTTGCAAAGCTATTGATTTCAAGGATTTATTTGCCGCTACACTTATAACATATAGGTCAGGATTTCGAAGAGACATTTCCACTGTTTGATAGATACTTCTAAATTAACAGCACACAAACGTTTTTCAATCCGAACCTTACCGACTAAAGCATCTCCTGATTTGGCATTTAATGTTACACTGACGCCAACCGAACTGGACTCTGATTCTACTGAATCTTCTAAAAGGCGTACACGGAAAGAACATTTTGGACTAACGGAGTACGAATACGTAGTAATTCACAAAAGCTATGGATATGAATCTCAGATACACAGCACACACACACACAGCACAAGACTTTGGAAAAAGCTGAACTGATCTGTGGTTCAACCTGCACCAATAAGCGAGAGTTAGATGCAAGTTTAAACTGCACATGTGACTCCACGAAGGCCGTAAACTTCGTTTCCGACTATAGCACCCACAAGACCGACCATTTAGACAAGACAGGATTCTCAACAGATGGAAGCTGTTGAATGGCTTGAAGGTATACACAAATGAAATAAAAGGAAATGAGAAGCTGAGAGTTTACATTCATCTGTCACAAGGGAATAGTAAATATCGTCCGCATGGATAGAGTAAAGACTTTCTGTGTTGATAACTACTATCGATGAATATGGCATGAAACAGTGAATGTGTGGAGGTCGAGGCCTGATTAAATTACTGAGTTATAGTGGCTGACACTTATTTATTTATTTATTTAAACACATAAATATTGGTACAAAAAAGCACCAGATAAATATGCGCCTCACAAATCTCATTTGATTTGTGTGAGGGCTGTGATACTGCACAGGTGCCCGAACTGGAGATGGTTTTCTTAGGGGGCCACACCCCGGGCCCTTGACCTAAAGGTCTGATCCACAAGGCAGTGGAGCATCGTGAGGAGATGCATACCCATGGTGGCCGGTGACCAACAATAGGTTCATACGCCATTCGTTCCATCAGGATACTGGAGCCCATGTGCACCATTGGTTTAGAATCAGGGTTTTCCAACTCCCCTAGGTAAACACTCCACATGCACCAACCCGGTTAAAGCGCCGGACATTCGCTTTCCGTCCTCTCAATTTCGTAGACAATACCGCCGCCACGAGAAGGCAGTGAGTAGGACTTCCCTGATAGAGGCTATATATTCATGTGGCCATGAGAGAGCATTTCGAGAGGGAGAGCAGACTCTCCCCACTCTCGGCCGTACCAGGGCATTTGGGGGCAGTGGCTGATACACTGCCTTTTCATATAAAATTACAGAAGTTGAAAATCCTTGACATACCTTGTCAGTTGTAAACACATGTGACTTATCTCAGCATGATCTATACCTACTAAACTAAGATTTGTGGACGTAACGTCCAAAAAAGTAGATCAAAAGGCTTATTCAGCGCACTGAGCTGTTTAAACCAATATCACAGTAAATTTTCTTAAGTGACCGACTTTCACATACAGCCTAAAACAGGTGGTTGACATTGCTTAATTTGCCAATTACGTTTTAGCAACAGGCATATTTGATAAACTTATTGGAGTTATTCATAATGCATACTCACTGTAGATTAACTGAAAAGTCAGTTGTTTTAGTGATTTCGTCTGGCATTTGTCAGATCTCTAAAGGGAAACATTTGATTTTTAGTCAGATTTATATTGTCAGTGTAGATAAGTAATTATCATAAACAGCCCTTACAGATTGAAGCCTTTTGGAAGATCTAAGTGTACAACAAATCAGGGAGGGTCTTCTTTACCTGAATTGTAGGTTTTTTAACAGATACAATGACTGGTGAACTCATGTCTCTACAAAGTATTCCCATACATAAATCTAGATAAATAAATCTTAATAGACCTTGAGGTGATTCTTTAACTTAATACATACTAGTAAGTTATTATTTTAATTTCTTATCATAGGATGGTCTAATGAAGAAATTTATTGTAAAGAATACTTTATACACGAATATAGGGACTTTTTTATTCTACTGAGAAAACCTAACCAGAACATGTGACTGACATATGATAGACAAAATGCCATCAAGGAAGTGAACAAAAGCTATTAAACTATTTAAGTTTTATCAGAAGAAAGTTTTGTGGAGATTTTAGTAATTTTATATAGTTGAAATCATGAGTCGATTGGGACTAGACCAACATGGAAAGCCAGGAAGCATTGGACGGCCGTTTCGTCCTATCGTGGGACTCCTCAACAGTGCACATCCACGATCTCGCCTCGCAAGATTCGAACCCAGGATCTGTCAGTATCACGCGCGAGCGCTTAACCCCGTTTTGATAATGATCAAATGCTTACTGGTGACTGGCTCCATGAAGTATTTCCCGGAGTTCTCGTGAGAGGCAGTAACCAGTGGAGTTCAACCAGGTCTGTTGGGAAATATCAATTAGATGAAGACAATGGTGGATGTGTCCTCAACCTCGTGGATTGGTTGAAGTTAGACATTAACACCGTGGTTAAGCGCTCGCGCGCGAGACTGATAGGTTCTGAGTTCGAATCTCGTGAGGCGGGATCGTGGATGCGCACTGCTGAGGAGTCCCATGATAGGATGAAACGGCCATCCAATGCTTCCAGGCTTTTCATGGTTTTATGATTTCAACTATATTTAAGTTTTAATTCAGAACAGCACACAAACACGTAGAAATTGCATCGGAAAATAAAGATGAACATAGCGGACTGTAAAAATTCATAAATAGTCAAAGAACGCATAATGGAATTCGGACCCTTGTGATAAACGCTAGGGAACTGCTTATGTGAAAAAATGGAAACATGGCGAATTACTATTGCTTCATACGTTATATTATCATTAGATTTAATAGAATAAATTAGTATATCATGTTCTGTAGAACGAAAAGAACAAGGTAGAATTGCATTTTATTTCTGAAACAAAGTAAGGTGTAGAAATAGAATACTGTATTATTACATCGTGATAACAGATAAAGGAATAAAGAAACAATTATTTACTTGTTTCCTCGTATTCAGGATTCTTTCGGAGAAGTATAAAACCCTCTAAAGGAAGCTGTGTTATAGGTAAATATTCATCGGTTGCAAGTTCCGCACGTTCACCATGAGATAATAAAACTGGAGTGGTATGAGTCTGAAATCCTGTGATGGTTTTCGGCCTTCCTGCCTGACCAACAACATCGACAGCCTGACCTACACGAACAGTTACAAGCGAAGGTTTCAAGTCTTCATCGAAAGTCATCAATAGACGAGGTTGAATTGCAGGTGTAATATAAAAAATCAGGTAATCGTGTCTACTCATAAATGTCATCCTCATATCCAGACAAGATGTTAACAGTATGAGAAGGCCAGCTAATCCAACTGGACGGCACAGGAATCTATCAGAATGCCAAGGACTCAGTGTGAGGGTACCTTTTCCAAGATGCGTTAAGCCTTGAGCGAGTCGAACTAAAAACAAATTGTATGGATCGCGGCTATGATAAACAGCAAGCTGACGTAACATAGCAGCTAAACGTGCATTATTTGTTCCTGAAAAGAAGAAATGGTAACAAATTTTTTTAAGTAGATGACAAATAAGGTTCACACTGTAACTAAGATTACAGGTGTCCATAAATAACTAAGGTTATAACAAACGAAAATACTGTGGAGATTATTTATCAAGTTAGTTTTAGTGCTAATACGAGAAAAAGAACTACCATGGGTCTTAGCAATCCATATTTGTAACGCGTGAACGGCTTGGTTAAAAGAAAGTCGATAAGCTTAAAAACGTTATTTGTCCTAATAACTCTGAGATATGCAGTCAAAATGACCAATTAGCACTTAAACTTCTTTTTAAGTTATCTAAGAGAAACAAATTCATCGTATTTGATGTGGCTGATACATCATAGTTGGTATATCACAGAGACCTTTACCGATAGATAGAATAAGCCTCAAACAAGAAAGCTTGAGTTACATATGAGTTACCTATGTTACCATAACAAATCAGTACAGCGAGATAACAATAACATGAGTATAAGGAGTCGAAGTGACAATAGTATAAATGATAGTGAGAATGAATAAAAATAGGATAGTATGGTTTGTAAAAAAGGGTTGAATTCAAGCAGTATCTAAAACATGTATAGATTTATTGTCCCGCACAGTTACCGTTAGCTTATTGAGAGATTATGTCAACACTTGGAGGTTAACTGATTTTCACCCTCAGTCACTCAAACTGGTTAACAGTTCAAAAATATTTGGAGTCCTGAAGGTTCTACGGTACAACTTCCTTGACAATGTGACCACTGAGTGATGACAAATTGAGGTATATGAGGAAGAATCAAAGAGTAGATAGATAGATAAATCAGCATAAAAACTGAACTGTATGTCTTCCATTAGAATTATTAAGGTATATGATACTACATATACTAAAACACTGAACTTTTATACCAAAAATACATAATGAACGTACCTGCACCGACAATACCCATTGCAATTATAGAATTGTGTGATAACTCTGCATCCGAATCATGACTAAACTTGCTTAAAGTATCCAATACTTTTAGTTGAGGATTCGATACGTAGCACAATGCAAGAGCTAGTGGGACAGCTCTTTTAATTGGTAGCTCCCCGAATCTTAACTGTAAATTGATTATTAAAACAAATCACTTTCTGTCATCGAAAAATGTCTATAATATTTATAACTACAACCGACTTCATTAATTTACATACACTGATCAAAATTGACATTTTTTTATAGGACAGGAAGTTTTTCTAAAAACCTACATTAGGTTAACAAAATATTAATCATAAATAATAACTTTATACTTGCTGTATTACATGGTTAATCTGATTTATATGCGAATTGTCAGATGTGTAAATTTACCTAACTATAAGAATTACAATGTTAGACATAACTGGACTCGAAGGAGAAGATCCAACGCCTATCCTGAAAGTCAGTTGATGATACAAGTAGAAATCACTGAGTTTATCAGAGTGGTGACTATACTGCGTAATTAAATTTGACATACCTAACTCTTCTAAACACACATTAGCTTCAGCCGAGTTTCGTTTGTTGTTTACCACAACTTAATGAGACATTATTATTACTACTTATTTTACTCATAAATTGTGTTTAATATTTGAAATCGATACTATTTAGTATGATTATATTTATTGCGAAATGCGAATTACATTTTCACAAACAGGAGGATACAAGTAATCTTGTATCAGTCAGTCAGTCAGCTACAACGTAGGACCAGGCACATATACGCATCAGTTCAAGTTGGCAGTCAGACTGACTGCCATACCTCATTAGCACAACAATATGAACACCGAATACATAGAAGTTGTTCATTTAGTGGCGGTAATATATAAAAGAATGATCTTATATAGGGATATAGTAAGGAAAGAAAGATACATATGCAGCAATTCTAGTCTTATAGTTTAAGGGAAGACTGAGAGTTTATACACCTGCACCATTGTGATCCATTCTGAGCCATGTCACACAGTCTCCAACCATTGGTTACGATAGTCACGTGGACCCTAACCGACTAGTCTGCATCTACCAACACGGCTCAGACTAGAAGTTAGTGACTTCAAGTACTGATGCCACGTTTTGGTTTGACCACCCCTAACTTTCTTCTAACCATCACCAATACTAGTCAGTATAGCACGTCGAGGTAATCGGTATTCAGGCAAACGTAACACGTGGCCAAACCATCTCAGTTGGTGAAGATCCATGACCTCATCAACTGATTTACCATTATTCCCTAGTACCCTGAGTCTAACTTCACTAGTACTCGCCCGGTGATCCCAGCAGATGCGAGCAGCAACGGTCGGGGTAATCTTGTATGTATAAGAACTTTTCGAATTATCTGCTAGACTAGCAACTGATTTTGAAATTCAGTTGTTATTTGGTTAGAAGCAACAAGATTAGCGTACCAAGCGTCAAAAAACTTTTAAACAATCACTGCATAGAACTAGGACGGATAAAGCAGAAATAAATATTTACACATGGCATGATATAAACTTAGATACTTAATATATTTAAGTGGCACAAAAGAACATACAAGATGGCCAAACATTCGAAAGGCCATATCTAGGCCAATTTCTTCACCCATAGCAATTATAGCAACTCCTAAAACAGCTAGACCCTGATGAGCATGAAAATCAAATGTACTGTCTTCTTGTGGTGTGGACTCTTCTGCATTAGACGTATCCATAGGTATGGGTTGGGGAACACCTGTCTCTTCTGAGGTAATGGTGTCTTCATTTGATTGACTAGTAGTGTCCATAGCTGTAGGAGCATCTGTATTATGTCTGTTACCATGGTCATTAGTAGTAGCAGGTCTAGTTGATCCACCACGACGATTTCTTCCACGACCCCCTCCACGACGAGCTTCACTTGACTTTTCCTTTTTCTCTTTTGTTTTTGTATTGGAAGAAGCCTTATCAGTATTTTCTTTTTCTTCATACTTTTCAGAGAGGATATGCAGTAAATTTTGAATTTTCAGTACATTCCCACTGCCTTCACAAAATAAATGAGCATAAAAATCATGTTAATAAACAATGTAGTTAGACAATGTGAGAAAGCTACATAATAAGTCATATTTGGTTAATCTACCAGATTATACTGCTGGTAGGCCATGGAACGAAAATCTATGTTAATTTATTCAAAAATAACAAAATTTGTACGGTTTTACATGGATATTAGTACAGTCTTCACCTACAAACATACGTAAAACATATTGACTTGATAAGTAAGACTGTAGATAATACGCTGAAGCGATGTATTCAGTAAATGATTAAAGTGAAGTATCCATATTATCAATCCAAAACGAATCACATTGCCATAAAATAAAATGAAAAAGCTCTCATAATTTCTTGTTTTTCTTCCAGTGACTGTTTGATATACGTAAGTGATAGGAAATCTGTTTGGATCCTAATAATAAAAGATATTTCGCTTACAACGTGTTATGAAGTCTATTTACACTGTAAGATAAATAATCTACTTTAATATGACTACAATTACAAATGTCCTGCTTCGGTTTGGGCACCTGGGCAGTATCCCAGCTATCACACAAATCGACTGATTTATGTGGCGCATATCTATTTGTTGCCTTCTTGTACCAATGTTTATGCGTTTAAATAAATAAAAATAAATTGAAAATGTGGACGAAAAATAGCCAAAATAATCCTTGACAAACAAGTATACACATTTACCGGCATAAGCACAAAAGTCACAGATCATGTGAGCCATTGATTTCATAGGTTCAGATACGGCCTCTAAAGAAGCAAGGATGACTTCAACTTCCTCCTGTCGGCCTAAACACGTTAGACCTAAACCAAGTGCCATAAATTTGCTGAAAACATTGCTCCAATGACTTGCGGGTCTTTCCAATAAACTTTGAATGATAGTGGACGTGACGGTCCCATCAAGTGAACCAACTGAGATAAGACCTGCAGAAAGTGCTGCCAAACAAGCATGTTGAAGCTTCGCTGTATTAGTATCCAGGATAACAGGTGTGAGAGTGCTTATAGCCTCTGCTTTCATTGAACCAGCGTAAGCTACACCGAGACCAATGATCGCCGCACGAGAAAGGACGTCTTTGTCAGAATCCACATAAGATCCGAGGAGAGCTAATGCAGGATCACATTCATTTTTAACACCACAATTGACAACTCCACAACCTAAAAGCCCACCAGCACGAGTATGATCCTCCACAGAATAAAGATACTTATCAAGTTGCGACAACCCCGTGTCAACATCCCATAAAAGTACCCAACCAAGCGTAGCCACAGTACTCATTTTACCTAATATAAATGTAATAATATACAAAAAATGGTTAGTGAAAGTTGGAAAAATCAAATATCGATCTTAAATATTTTAGAAATATAGTTCAAACAAAAAGGTAGTTGTCACAACTCGTAATCATCGGGATGATGACTAATTAAACATAAATAAGCAGCATATGGATCTGCTTTTACACTATCTAACCTGATAGACTACACAATTAAAAATAGGACAAATATGATCCATGTAAAACAAGTAAATATATGCTAATCAAACTCCCTGATCACACAATACAAATGAATCAAAAGGTTCTAATTGAATCGAAAAAATATGAGGACTTACAAAGAATATGGAAACTAGGTTAATAAGTAACAAAGCGAACAGTGGACACTAACCATAGTAAAAATATGTGGGACTAAAAAATATGGAATCAAGACATACCGAATTCTTTCTGTTTGCATAACCATGGGACTTCTTTAGGTGTCTCTTGTATTAGCTTCTCCTTTCCGAAACCACAATTTACAAGTCCATTCACATATGACGCAGCTAAATTTGCTCGTGCTGAGTCTAAAGTGGCCGCATTTAAAGTTGGTCTCACTGCCTCCAAATGAGATTTGTAAATATCCTCTGGTAACTGATACCAATGAAAAAATACCATATAAGCTTGGAGATAAGTGGACTAATGCGATTACATTGTGATTGGTAGTAATTATACTTCTTAACTTTACAACAGTTTTTCAAACATAATATGCACTTCACATTGTCGTCACAGAATTAAAAATGTCCAAGTACTTGGAAAAACAACTTTTAAGTAAAATTTAATTTTTGTGCTTGTTCACTATGCATCTCGGTTTTCCAAAACCATACAGTAACGACAGTCATTTTTGCTTGTGTTCTTACAACACGATGAAAGCTACCTGATTTGTCTATTATAAGACCAGTGTGAGTTTATTTTAGTTTTCAGACTATTGAGTCATCTTTACATTCCTGATAAATTTATTCTATTCATAAGAATTTTTGACCTTGAACACATTTAATTTTTGATTCGTATCCGTGTCAATTCTATACTTATCTGCCCTATGCGTGCTTGTGTGTCTGTAGACTTATCACATTCAATGTATCTTCTTACAGTGTTAATCGTTCTTCAGAGTTATATTAACGCTCAGAATGAGTAACATTTTGGGTAGACATGTTCTAGTTTTTTCCGATTTGACCAACGTTATTCCGTTATTTACTAACGCGAATAAGTTCATGGATATCTAGGAATTTGGCTAATAAAATTTATTTCATTCTTGCTCGTCGATACAAATTAAAGTCAACAATGTCATTAAGTTTATAATGGCCTCAAATATTATGATGGCTTTTCCGATTCTAAACAAACAAGTGCTTGGTCTCTTCTTGAATAATTACTAAATGAGATTCACTCTCAAACACGTAAACATACTTTACGTCAGAAACTGAAAAATGATAGATTTAATGGTCGTTTACTCACAGATCCGTGAAAACCCCTAATGTTCCCAATACAGATATTTCACTAATCAGGCATAATTAACTTAAAGCATGAAACAAATGAGTCAGCATAAATACGAGCTATCTATGAGTAACAACTATCTGAGCGAGACCTTAATATTTCACATCGATTCAATTTCAGATGCTTTTGAGTATTTACTTTGGAATAGAAAATGAATATTTGGACGAAATTGACTTATTAGCTTACAAGCTGATCTACTTACTTTACCTAAGCTTTTCGGTTACTAACTGCCATATGGTTTATCCTGGGTCATTTTCTTGAGGGAAATGAGCAGATACTGTGACCCGAAACTTTAAACATCATCAAAGTAATATGGGAGGATCAATTAATGGTCAAGATTTTACGAATAATAAACTAAAAATGCACTGTCTTATTAGTCATCTGATATTCGGTAGTCTCAACAAAAGATTGCTTATAACCTTTTCTTGGTCGCTTAAGTAGTTACTGGAAATAAATGATTGTTGCTTAGCGGTAGTGAAAAGTGATATTTGTTTTAATCCGATCAACCTGTACTATAACACCAGTAACACTTGCATTCAACTACCAGACGACTATCGTCACTTTAATCTATTACAAACAGGAATGTTATAAACTACCCTAGCACATTTAGACAGTTACCATCTTCTTATTAATTACATATTACTCGAAATATTATTGGCCGAATCGATGAGGTTAAAGATCCCATGCAACACTCAATGGATCTTAATTCGGATTTATGTGAGTTTGCACACTATTTGTGGCTAGACTTTTAAAATGTAGTGCACAATAATATTGCACTTCTTAAATTAAATTAGTATTCTTACTGCACTGTTTACAATCATGAAAGATAGTAAATTAAAAAATGCATGTTTTGGAACGGTTCAAACGCAGTGAACTAAAAACGAATAGTGTATAAAATAGAATGTAACCATGTTTTGGACTAAATGATTAAGTGGTTGACCGCAAACAGTCCTTAATAGCAGTGAGACTTTTTTGGGATGATGAAAATTATTATCAAGTTTAGAAAATACTCAGTACCAAAGACAACTGTAATGGATAAACTAATAGCGTATTATCAGTAGTACGATTATTGTTATACATATATGGATGATATTCACCTTTGGATCCATAATGTCTAGTTCCCGGCCGAGTGACAAGAAGTGTTCTGATAACCTGGTATTCCAGAGCATTTCTGTCAAGTCCTCGTCTGCTAAACATTCCTCATCTGGAAATACAATGTTCTGTCGACCAAGGAGATAGGCAAGTTGACGTTGGATAGCTGGTCCATAATTACGAGAACCTTTTTTAACTTTTCCAGATTCTAAGAATATTTCGCGGATCAAATCCATGTCATTTAGACGTAAAGCACAACGCATAGCGTTGCCCAAATCTTCAAATTTACGGTACAAAATAGTTGCGTACTGAAGTACCTGAGATAAGCAAAATTAAAGGACACAATTTAGGATCAGGTCAATATTTTACAAACCAATATAAAGTGTTTAACAAAGCACAAAAGTCCTAATCTACTTATGAAAAGTGTTATAACTCGTGTGCCTGTCTGCGTACCCAGTTAATATGTGACGTGATGATTACCGCCAATTAGAGAGCAGCGATTTATTGATCCAACCTGTGACACGAAATCCATACGAGCAGTCTAGAGTACGTATCGGTTCTGCTTCCTGCCTAGCCCAGTCAGTTAAGTCCAGAACACCAATAATAGCCTCTGAAATATGAATCATTGTTTCAAACATACTGGGTTTATATACCAAGCAAACTGAACACATCGTACCATAAAATATAAAATAACATTTGTACAAGATTTGGCCAAATGTGGCTGTGAATAGGGGGAACATTAATTAATAGACTGGGTATAACTCAAGAATGGTAAATCGTATAGTAGACTATGGGTCAAAATAAAGCTTATAATAGGAGGAATACGAATATGAATAGTTTAGTTAGTTAACTAACAATAAAAATATACATAGTATTGGTCCATAAACGGATCTGAAAGTTATCGTTCACTATACTTATCGGGACATAACAAATAGTAACTACCCGAGTAATCAAGAATGCTTAAGCCTAATAAAAGTGCTTCATGATGAAAACCCATCGATATACATCTAGCAAACCGATGGACGCAAATCTTTTATATACGTATAATGGTCAACTTAAATTGTCAGTATGCTTGGAAAGTGTTGCTAGAAATTGAATATTTACCAAACAGTGAAGTATTAGGAATTACTCTTGTACATATGAAGGGGGGAATGACAAAGCCACAACACTTGAACCTAAAATATCCCACTTATTAAACATATGGAAGCGTATTTACCATCAGATACAGGTACACCCTGATGACAAGTCCTAAACTACACGAAACCTAGGTTCAAGGTTCGCCCCAATTACCACCTTACAGCCCAATATAATGCACATGATGTTGAAGTGCCTAGACCAGTAGCCACATTGCAACTTAATCTAAAGAATTTGATTTGAACAAAGGATGACATTGGTCCCTAACAAATGATTAGTCAGTTGTAGATTATTTACCAGTCGATAAAAATATGGCAGTTATCCATAATGATGTCCAAAACAGCCCCAACTAAATATTCATAAGGATCCAAATATTTGAAGATACTCAAGTGTCAGAGGATCAAGTTTTAAAAGTGGGCATGAAACTTAAGACACCACATTTACACTCTTCGTTTGAGTCAAGAACTGTATGGACAGGAATAGTAAATGAGATGACATGCTAATATGGAGTCAATAAACAGCATTCACTCTGCATGACTAAGTTACATAACTAATGACCAGGGATATCGTCAATAGAGTTCATAATTTCATTCATTTGTTTGTGTGACGGTTGCGCGTGTTAACATGAATAATCACAACCTATAAAAAAATATCGAAACTAGTTGTTTATGCATCAACTGCGAACAGCTAACTTTAGTAACGGAATACTTGTGCATACTAACAACCATCCAGAAACCCTACCCATACAAGAAAATTGATTGATAACAAACGTATATAAATATGAATGTCAACATGTGTGATGAATAAACTGGCAAATTAAAAGATACGTCTAGAAAAATGTTTTACATAAAAATCCAGTTAACAGGAGCATAGCATCAGCAGATTTCAAAGAGCGACTTGTGTTATATGCATAGAATTTGTTACCTTACCTTATTGTTATCTGGTGTAGGTAAGTACGCTACACAGCTCGTCAGATACAGACATACTCGAGTATAGTTTAAACTTGATGTATATATTTCTAAAAGATGATGTTGTTCAATTTCGATACAAAGGTCTATTGCCTCAGCCTCTGCATTGTGCTCCATCAGGTAGGGAATTATTTGGTGAACAAGAGAGAGGCAGTCTTCTCTATGCTTTTTCATTTCCTTTGTAGCTTAAAACGATTTATTCAAAAATAATGAAAATACCTTCGGGATTATCCATTAGTGAATCATACTCTTTTTCTTGCCAAGTACCGACGATTTGATTTGTTAAATGACGAACATACTCATGACCCCAAGCTCCGATGTCACCCTGGCAACCAAGATGTCTGTAAGTCAGTGTATCGTAACGCGTTTCAGGTTGGTCAGATACAGTCATGCCTAGAACTGATACGACATCAGCGCAAAGTTTCTGCAAATAATTATTCAAAAGACAAAACTCACTTTCGTGTCTGGATTACATATAGTGTTGTAAAAAGACTTAATTTTGGCATAATGATGCATCAGGAATTTGAGGGGCTTGGGAACGGAAGTCATGGACGTTGTAGAGGACTTTATCAATGTACACATGGACTCTAGAGCTGGCTTATGTAGTTCCTGGTTCGGCTCCTCTAGTCTGTCCACGAGCATATTTAGCTCATCCTGAAGCTGTCTGTCTTCCTCAGACTAAAAATAATGTTAGTTGGGACACAAATACTACCAGATCATCCTTAGAAGTCTCCCCTTTTTTTGGACCAGACTGTTCCTCAACAGCTTTGATTGATGAGTCTGTTCCCATTGTGACAACGGGAAATTGGTGAGTAATTGAGTAGCTTTAAATATAGCGCATCCCACACCAGATCACCAATGCTCAATAACTTGTATCTAATTTCTGTACTATTTAGAGGATAAGGAGATTTAATATGGTCTGTTTAATGTTCATAGATTCTCGTTTTAACGTTGCTTAAATCGCTTGGAAAACCATGATACGGCGTATCATAATTTTTTTGTATAACATTCTGAGACACAAACGTCACATGTCAGTCTCAGTTTGGAAAGGACGGGAGGTTTGATGGCTTGCGTTAGTCCTGGCGATGATGGTCTCTCAATTGATCCAAATTTCTTTTGAAAGAGTCAACGGATGAAGCCTCAACCATGTACTGAGAGAATGAATTCCACTCGTTGATGATTCAATGGGAAAATCGATAGTCAGCTGACAAGTAATTTGTTCTGGGCTTGTGAACTTTTTTGGACTGTCCTCGTAGAACTTCTATTTTGGAACACAAGAAAAATGATGGTATATCAGGTGCAAATTTATCGCTAAGCAATTTGAAAACTGTAATCAAGTCGCCTCAGGTTCTTCGATATGACTGCGGAATTAGGTTTAGCTTGGTCAGTCTATCGTCCTACGGGAGCTTCGCTATTCCAGGAATCAGCTTAGTTGTTGTTCTCTGAACCCTTTACAAAAGCTCACTGTCTTCTTTTAAGCAGAGGCTAACCGCTTGTATACAGTACTCAAGTTTAGGACGCACGAACACTGTATACAAAGTCAAAAAATTATTACCATCGATATGACTAGAAGCCCTACAAATTTATAGAACCTTTGGTGGCTACTTAACGTCAGTTTGCAGTAGTCTTTAAGTCTTGGCTACTGATGACTCCTAAGTCATTGTGTCTGGACGATAGGTGGCCCAGTGTTATTCATCGTGTATGTATCTGTGCCTTGATGACCGATATGCATCACAATACATTTGGAAGTATTTATCAGCAACTGCTAGGTTTGGAACCATTCAGGTAACTTCTCCAGGTCGTTTAGAATTTCTAAGCTATCACCCCTTCTTTGTATAGCTCTCCATATCTTGACATCGTCAGCATATAGCAAGACTGATGATGATAGTAGACGAGGGAGGTGATTTACGTACAAGAGCAATAACACTGGCCCCAAAACTGTACTCTGGGGGATTCCATTAAGCACAGTTTCCCGGCTAGACAACTTGAAGTTCTCCCGTAATCTTTGTTGGCGCCCAACTAGGAAGTCTCTTATCCACATCAATAGATTACCTCCAATCCCGACATTTCTTAGCTTATGTAACAGCCGGTTGTGCGGAACTTTGTCAAAATCTTTGCTGAAATCGATATAGGCTACGTCCACAGGTAACTTTTGGCCCTTAAGAGCTCACCAGCTTTCACGAGCCACTAATAAGTTAGTGAGGCAAGAATAACCTGTTCTAAAACCATGCTGCTTCTCCTAAAGGATCTGGTTTTTATCAAAGCACTTAAACAGCTCCTTTTAAATAATCTTTTCTAAGATTTTAACAACCACACTTGTTAGGCTAATGGATGGGTAATTCTCGGGCTTACGTTTTTTACCTGTTTTGAAGACAGGACTTACTATGGCGTTCTTCTAGTCTCTCGGTGAAC
Source organism: Schistosoma rodhaini (assembly GCA_944470415.2). Classification (NCBI taxonomy): domain Eukaryota; kingdom Metazoa; phylum Platyhelminthes; class Trematoda; order Strigeidida; family Schistosomatidae; genus Schistosoma; species Schistosoma rodhaini. The sequence continues at coordinate 47,296,357 of OX104036.1, forward strand.
GACCCTGGATTACGGATAGATTAAAACATATACGAAAGGGGTTCACAACAAAGTTAGCTAATTCCTCTGGTAGCCAATGATGCAGTTAATTGGGTTCAGTGGATTTGCCTATGTCAAGCTTATTTAGCAGACCAACGACATCGAGTTCTTTAATGGTCACGCTGTCCAGTGTTTGTGTCAGGGGATTTTCATGGACTGGTAGCATGGGTGTTTCCATGGTATATACATTATTAAAATAGTTTGAGAATACATGAGCTTTGCCAAAGTCGTCCTCCACTAATGATGAGGCAGCACTGTCTCCCCATAGTGCAGGAATAGTTCCTCTTCTTTTTGTCGTTTGGTTTATACAGAGATACAAGCGTTTAGGGTGTTCCATGGATTCCTTTACAATTTTCTCTTCGTAAAGCTTTCCAGACAACGGAGGGTCGAGGCACAGGTATTCTGAGCTTTTTGATACTGAGGTTTTGCCTCATCAGACCCCAGTAACCTAAATCTATCCAAGATTTTCCTTCTCTTGCGGAGAAGGATTCGAACGTCTCTACTAAATCATGGTGGGGAGTTTCTCGGCCCCCTAGGTGTAGTTCAAGGGATGTGAGCGGCGGCAACTTTAAGTATAAATTTCGAAATACGTCCCAAGCCGTTTCGATTGAGGATTCTAGGTTTATCGTCCAATCTACTTACTATGTTAAGTGCATGATATATTGTATGTTTGCTTTCCAGACGTTAGGCCTGGACTGAGTTGACGTGTGCTCGTGATTGACAGTTATGTGGAAATCAAAGGTTAAAACTGCATGATCACTTTTACCTGGGAGTGGGCCGTAATCCAGGTTCGCAATGTCATCATCATAGTGAGTCAATATAAGATCTAGTAAGGATGATTGAGAGCTCGGGTCGTACCTAGTCGCTTCTTTTACATGTTGCACCAGGATACGTGATAACTGCATCAACCAGTTCCTGCTCGAAGGAATTATCTGACGATTCAGTTCGCAGATTTCCCCAGTCTACCATGGGTGCATTAAAGTCCCATAGGATTAGATATCGACCACTTTGTGACCAAGAGTTGAGACTGCCTAGCAGGACTTCATTTACCTCACAGCTTGGACTGTCGCAGATCAAACTAATCAGCAGCTCTTATCCCTTGCATTTCAAGCGGCAACTAACTAACTCACACGTCTCACTCTCATGCGATACACTGTCGAAAGTGGCAAACGGGATAGCATTTCTAATGAACAGAGCTACTTCCCTACCTTTATGCTTTTGTATTCTTTCTGCCCTTACTAATGTAAGACCCTCGAAATCAAGTTCCCTACTATCCATAGACGGCGTCAGCCATGTTTCTGTGACTGCGATTATGTCTGGCCTAGTTGAGTCAATTTGTACACCTAGTTCTGGTAGCTTATTTAGTAAGCTCCGGGCGTTGGTATAACAGATCCGAAGCCTATTTAAATGGCTTCGTGCTACACCTAGAGTGGCTTCGGCATCATTCTCTGTCGAAGCCTCACAACCCGAAAATTTACAATTTTCAGGTCTTTTTCGCCAGCGTCTAATCTGAGCTGTAGTTCTTTTTCGGCTTCCCATCTTTTTACACGGTCCGTCAGCGGTAAGTCCTTATGGAGAAAAACTCGTGAACCCTTTCATTTATATCCATTTTGTAAAATTGGGTCGCGTACATTTGGGGATTTTAGTACTACATTAAGCAGTCTGGATTAATTATGCTTCAAATTCGCCAGGCTACCTAGTCTATACATATTTGGCAAGCTGACTCCGGAGATAGATTGAAGCATAACTTGATTGAGTAGCTGTTTTATCAACACAATGTCATGCTCAAAACGAGCTTTCTTTTCAGAGCTTTCACTCTCCTTGATTCTATGAAATATAAATGATCTGTCGCTGTGATCAATCTTTGATTTCTCGACTCCTTTGATGGGGGGGCAGGATTCCCTTTTGTTGTGAATAGTTTCTAGTGGTTTAGCCTGGGTCACGAAAACAACGTCCCATTTTCAAGCATGTATTTCTTGAAGCACTTTATTATCCTTTTTTATGAATAGGTTGTCTGAAGAGATCAGTGAAGTAGAAGATTATCAGGAAATCTACGGCTTTGAAGACATTAGAAATCATAATTCGTCCTTTTTAATTTCAACATACGTATTTAGCCAGGTGGAGTTGAATCAGCTAATTGTATTTACCCATTTGATGGGCTACTTCAGTAGTTTCATCCCTACCTATCTCTGCCTAATTTCAAATATAATGTTTAAAACTAATCGTTCTTCTTCATTCTTGTTAGTTTTCTGATAACATTACCCGAGTTTTACCTTAAAAAATATTTTTCTATTCTTTTATGTTTCCGCTACTTTCAGTAGTGAGCTCATAGCTTAGTGAACTGGTGACAACTGTCCTCCATGCATAACTCTTCAGTGTAGTCCGTAGTGTAGATTCAGTTTGGTGTTGACGATGATCTCAGCTACTCACTCTCTAGTGTCGTAGAAGGTCTACAATGTTCTCCTATCAACATTGTCAGAAGCTTACTCATAGTCAAGGACGTTGAAGTATAATGATGAGTTCCATTCAAATAAGAGATTATTAATGACTTGTAGTGTCTGAACGTGGTCTGTGTATGACTGATCCTTACGGAATCCGATCTGTTGATCTCGAAGTTGGGCATCTATTTATTGTTTCGTTCGTTTCAACAACACTCCATTGAAGACTTTTTCTGGTACTGACAGTATTGTGATGCCTGTGTAGTGCTCACATTTGCTGAGATCTTCTTTCTCTGGTATCTTGATGAGGTATGCTTCTTTCGAGACTGTCTATAGCACTTGTTATTCTTCTTAACTCTTCCTGGACAAAACATGGAGCATGGTTGCAGTTGTCTCTGTCTGACTACAGTGGTTCACGTGATTTGTTGTGAGGTCATGCTGCTTTCTCACTATCGATTTGTCTGATTGCCATAACGATTTCTTCAATCGTCAGTGGAGCGACATTATAGGAAGGTCCGCGTGAGTTTAAAGAGTTATGATCTGGCTCGATGGTAGTATAAGTTCAATGGGGCAAGTCTATTCTGTACCCACCAGTTTCGCTGTTCGTGAATCTCAGTGACCAGATACCCTGGTTCTAAGACAGGTTGAGACTCTTATCATTTTTCACTTTGGATCTCACATTATAGAAATTCCTAAATTACGTTCTTTTACTCCAAGAAGGATGTTGTTCTTTTTGAATGTTTTAGAAGAAGAGCAAGTGAATAGGTACTCAGAATAAAACATAGACCTCACAGAACTCACCTGGAAGCTCTTAACGCGCAACTTGCACAATACAGAAGTGAAGCAGAGGATATTACCTCGATTTATCATACCGCTTATAATGCCGTTCACTTGTTCATCCCAGTACTGAAGATATCACGGGTATTTCTAGTTTGACAACACTTCAACCAGTAACACCTTTCATAAATGAATCACGCTCACCCAGTGAAATCAAAAGTCAGAAGCGAGGGCGTTCGAAGATATATTTGAAAGGCTATCAATATATCGAGAAACGACTGATTCAACTGGCAACGGTTGCAAGAGAAGTTGTGCACAGCGTTCCTATTGGTGACCTGGTGCGAATACATGACCGAGTGCCTCCAGCTAGATGAGTCCATTAAAACTAATGTGGACAGCATCCAATGTCTTAGACTTACGGAGCGATTAATTTTGAGGATTTACTTACCGCTACAGTGCTTAAGTGAACATAACTGGATACCTTTGTGTGGCAGACGAATAAGCATGCATGAAAATTCGTTCAAACTTTTTCTTGGTGAGAATCACCTGACCGTAAAACTTTTAAATAGAGGCCATATTGATGTCATCCCCTAGAAAACTCGAGGCTAACTTCAGTTCCATATGCATAAATAGTGACTACATCAGATGCTAGTCCATGATTACATCTTCTACCAATCACGCTTGGGAAGGAGCATATCGAGAGAGATTATTCCCCATTGTCGAGGAAATTCTTTTACAACTAAGTCATAGAACCTAAGTAACAAGCAACACGCTAATTTTCCCTACCGAAGTTTGGGTTTTAAGTACTAAGCGCGCCTTTTATGAACTGGTAGAACGCTGAAGGTAAACCAAAAAGCAACAGCTTGAGTCGCTTCATTACACAGCCTCTGATTTATCTATGTTTTATACAGAAGTGTGTAAGCTCAAGATTATCTGGTTTTAATAAGGTGACTCACTGTTCTGAGAGTCCAGTTTTCTGGGGTCGTTTGTTAGCCAAACGTGTTAAATCTATAAAATCGAGGATCACTTAACAAAATCAGTGGACTTGAGAGTGATATTTGTCAGATGTAAGAGAAACCTATCTTTAGGTTCTATTACACTGCAACTTAAATGTTGCTCTACTGATTTCCGTTAAGTGATCCTAAATGTAGTTATTAGATTGTTTATAAATGTTAAAGATTATGTGACACAGTATTTTTATTACGCAAAATTTGGTATGGATTGTGATTTGTACTACAAAATCGGGAGTCATTCGGTTTTGAAATACAAACCGATTTGGATGGGATCCAAACAATATCTTTTACGCTGACCAGCGCACCTACTACTATTTCCACAACTAATGTATTTGCTAATTATTATTGTAGTCACACTAGTTTTAACAGTACATTTGGATAATGTTATTGAGCATAAGGTAGTTGCTGGAAATTGTGTGACTTGTCCCATATAATTAGTTCAATATTTAACAACCATAGTACTTCTTGAGAAGAATTCGCGTTTCTTGTTAGTGTCTTCCATGCACAAGGTGTCCAACTAACAATGTTTGAGACTGAGTTATGGAAATAGATGCTAGTAAACTTCATTCTCCCAGTTTTGTGACTTTCTTGAGATTTACAACCGGGCCTTCAATAATTTTAACCTGTATAATCTGTTAAGCATGTTATTTATTTATTATTTATTTGAACACATAAATATTGGTACAAAGGGGCACCAGATAAATATGCGCCACACAAATCTCATTTGATTTGTGTTAGGGCTGTGATACTGCCCGGGTGCCCAAACTGAAGCAGGTGGTTTTCTTAGGGGGCACAACCCGAGCCTTTGACTTAAATGTTCGGTCCACAAGGCAGTGGAGCATCGTAAAGAGATGCATCCCCATGGTAGCCGTTGACAACGTTTGGTTCGCACGCCATTTATTACTTCAGGACACTGGGGCCCATGTGCACCATTGGTTTGGAATCAAGGTTTTCCAACTCCCCTAGGTGGACGTGCCGTTTCGACCAACCCGGTTAAAGCGCTGGACATTCGCTTTTAATCCTTTCAATTTCGTAAACAACACTACCGCCACGAGAAGACAGTGAGTAGGACTTCCCTGACAGAGGCTATATACGCGTGGCCATGTGAGAGCATTTCGAGAGGGGGAACGAACTTTTCTCACTCTCAGCCGTACCAGGGCATTTGGGGGCTGTTAGGTATGTACCCAGTGCTAATAATCTCTTGACCAATTAGGAGGATCAGTTTGTTTGTTGTAAGTACTCATTATTGATTAGACCATCAGCTCTGAATTATCATAAATCTATTTAGGTAAAAATACGAGTTATTGCTTGTGAGTCGCATGATGAATAGGTTAAAAAAGAATCATTTTCAATAAGAACTGGAAAGGCAGACACATGAAGTTAGTGTGTTAATTTTTTACTGATGATAGGTGTGATGTATATATTCTTTGTGGACTATGTTTTTGGTTTCTGCCAGTAGTTTGGGTATCTGGTCGGTGGTGTTTTAGATACAGTTCACAAGAACGAAACGGTGTCAGCCATCAAATCAATTTACGGATGGCTTAAGGAAACAAATAACTTGGGAAGGCCATCAGATGGTTAATAACCTACGGGAATTAATCATACGTTTTGTTTAACTTGAGTATCCAAATGAGCTCAGGGATACTGACATTTTCATGCTCTCGCGTAAAATTCATGAGAATAAATGCACTATTTACCATAGTTATTTTACAAACCGTTCGGACATTACTACAGGCTCTTCAGCCATAGCGTACAACTCGACTGGGACGTGTGTTGATCCAAGTTGCAATGCATCTGTACTGCAAGCACTTGTTGGAAAAGATAGTACCAGAGCACTGGATTTTATATAAAGCAAGCGTTTACTCTGCTCTTAAATTGTTTAGGGCCTTTTATTTAAATATGTCGACTTACTTACTTACTTACTTACGCCTGTTACCCCTCGTCGAGGAGCATAGGCCGCTCACCAGCATTCTCCACCCAACTCTGTCCTGAGCCTTCTTTTCCAGTTCTTTCCAGTTGCTATTCATCCTTTTCATATCTGCTTCTATTTCCCGACGTAGTGTGTTCTTTGGCCTTCCTCTTTTCCGCTTCCCTTCAGGATTCCAAGTTAGGGATTGAGTCGTGATGCACATTGGTGATTTCCTTAATGTATTTCCGATCCACTTCCAACGTCTTTTCCTAATTTCCTCTTGAGCTGGAAGCTGGTTTGTCCTCTCCCATAAAACGCTGTTCCGGCCAATGGATGTTGAGTATTTTGCGTAAACAATACTTGTACTTTCTTGACGATGGGTGTAGTAGTTCTCCACGTTTCAGCTCCATACAGTAAGACTGTCTTGACGTTCGTATTAAAGATTCTGACCTTGAAATTGGTTGAGAGTTGTTTTGAGTTCCATATGTTCTTCAATTGTAGAAATGCTGCCCTTGCTTTGCCAATTCTCGCCTTTACATCTGCATCCGATCCTCCTTGTTTATCAACGAAGCTCCCCAGGTACTTGAATGTTTCCACCTCTTCCAGAGTTTTGCCATCAAGTGTGATTGGGTTGGTGTTCTCCGTGTTGCATTTGAGAATCTTGCTTTTTCCTTTGTGAATGTGGAGGCCTATCGATGCGGAGGCTGCTGCTACATTTGCTGTCTTCATCTGCATTTGGTCGTGTGTATGAGAGAGGAGGGCTAGGTCATCTGCGAAGTCCAAATCATCTAGTTGATTCTGAGAAGTCCATTGTATTCCGTATTTCCCTTCAGATGTCGAGGTCTTCATAATCTAGTGACTCATCAGAAGAAAGAGGATGGGGAGAGTGGACGACTTTGTCTGACTCCAGTCCTCAATTGGAATGCATCTGTCAGCTGTCCTCCATGCACCACTTTGCACTGTAGTCCGTCGTATGAGTTTTGGATAATGTTGACAATCTTTTCAGGAACTCCATAGTGTCGAAGAAGTTTCCATAATGTTCTCCTGTCCACGCTGTCAAACGCCTTCTCATAGTCAATGAAGTTGATGTATAGTGATGAGTTCCACTCAACTGATTGTTCAACGACGATCCGTAGTGTCGCAATCTGGTCTGTGCACGACCTATCCTTACGGAATCCAGCCTGATGATCCCTAAGTTCGGCATTTACTGCGTCTTTCATCCGATTCAGCAGCACTCTGTTGAAAACTTTTCCTGGTATCGATAACAAACTGATGCCTCTGTAGTTTTCACATTTGCTCAAATCTCCTTTCTTTGGTATCTTGATGAGATATCCTTCTTTCCAGTCCATTGGCACTTGTTCCTCTTCCCAAATCTTCTTGAATAGAAGGTGAAGCATGTTTGCAGTTATTTCAATGTCTGACTTCAGTGCTTCTGCTGGTATGTTGTCAGGTCCTGCCGCCTTCCCACTTTTGATTTGTCTGATGGCTATCTTGACTTCTTCGATCGTTGGTGGAGTGACATCTATAGGAAGGTCATTGTGTGCTGCTTCGATGTTCGGTGGGTTCAATGGGCTGGTCTATTCAGCAGTTCCTCGAAGTATTCTGCCCATCTTTTCCTCTGTTCTTGAATCTCAGTGATTGTCTTTCCTTCTTTGTCCTTGACTGGTCTCTCTGGTTTGCTATATCTCCCTGCCAATTTCTTCGTTGTATCATATTCCCTTCTCTTGCAGCTTTTTCCGCCGTCGTTGCTAGTTCTCCCATGTATTTCTGCTTGTCGGTTTTAATGCTTTTCTTCACTTCCCTGTTTGCTTCTGCGTAGTCTGCTTGTGCTTTGACTTTCTCTGCTCGTGTTCGGCTGTTGTTAATTGCTAGTTTCTTGTTCTTCCTTTCTTGAATTTTGTCCAGGGTTCCCATAAAGATCCATTCCTTGTGATGACGCTTCTTAGGACCAAGAACCTCCTGACACGTTGAAGTTAGTGCTTCTTTGATCCCTTTCCAGTTGTCCTCCAAAGTAGTTTTTTGTTCTTTCAGTAGATCCTGTAGAGCTTGGAACCTGTTGTTGAGAGTTATCTTGAATTCGTTGAGTTTGTCAGTATCTTGAATGAAGGCTGTATTGAACCTTTGTAGTGGTGTTTGTCCAGTTGTCCATTGTTTCTTTAGCTTCAGTCTCATCTTGGCCACAACCAGGTAGTGATCTGAAGCTATGTCAGCTCCTCTCCGGGTTCTCACATCTTCCATTGATCTTCGGAATTTTTTGTTGATACAGATGTGATCTATCTGGTTCTCTGTTGTTTTGGTCCAGTGAGATCCATGTAGCTTTGTGTATGCGCTTGTGTGGGAATATTGTGCCGCCTATAACCAATTTGTTGAATGCACATAGGTTTGCAAGTCTCTCCCCATTTTCATTTCTCTCTCCTAGTCCATGTCGTCCAATTACATCTTCATATCCTGTGTTGTCCACTCCAACTTTAGCATTTAGATCTCCCATAAGGATGGTGAGGTCCTTTCGTGAGCACTTCTCTATAATTGATTGCAGCCTTTCATAGAACTGATCTTTATCATCGTCGTTGCTATCACTGGTGGGTGCATAACATTGGATAACGTTCATTGTGATCCCTTGCTTCTTTGTTTTGAATGATGCTTTGATTATCCTGGGTCCATGAGATTCCCATCCCACAAGTGTATTTCGTGCTTCCTTGGACAACATTAGAGCAACTCCCCGAGTGTGTGGAGCATTTTCCCCTTCGTGACCGGAGTACAGCAGCATCTCTCCTGTACTTAGACTTTGTTGTCCAGTTTGTGTCCCATGGGTTTCGCTGATTTCGAGTACTGCCAAGTTGTATCTCCTCATTTCCATTGCTATTTGGCTGGTCTTTCCTGTCTCCCACATTATCCGAACGTTCCATGTACTTATAAAGAGTGTTGCTCTGGTTGTTAGAAGGTGCATTGGTCTCGTGACTTCCGAAGAATTTCGGCTTTCATCATGAGACGTCATAATTATTCCCTCAACTCCCAGGGCAGAGTTGAAATGGTTTGGATTATTTTTTCTGGTTAGCGTTTTTTTTTAGCAAGTTAGCTTTTCTACGGGATGGGGTCGCTAACCCCATGCCCAACCCTCCTCCTTTACCCGGGGTTGGGACCGGCAGTAACTCTAGAAGAGCTACAGGCGGAGTTAAATATGTCGACTAATCATCGCAAATTGCATCACAATTACTCCTATTATGTCATATCTGAAGACAAATCCATTGACAGGAATAGCTACTCAGTTACATAAGGTTATATAAGTTATGGTTAATTTCATTTATAAGTTAGGAGACTGGAAAGCTGATTGACATCTACCCACACTAGCTCACCGTACTTGTCTGAAGCTTATGTATTGTTCACTGTAATCTTTACTGAACAAAGCTTTCAGTACCTGTCATTTTAACTGTTCTACAATCGCGTTTTTGTTTAGCTTTGTTTCAGGTCGCGATCATCCTGTTTTTTGTTCTTGTTAATTTGTTTTTCCTTCAAAAACACCCGTTTGAAAATATTACTTTTTATCTTGGTGATTATTGAAAGAATCAAGAACAAAATAAAGGAGGAAATTATTGTAACGCTAAAAACGGTAGGCAGATCTAGATATTTTTTTGATCGGAAAAGTGTCACTTTGATCCACGAAAACTGTTCAGTCCCTGTCAGTGTAGTTAAAGCCTAACTGTATCTCGTTGGGACATTCATTCATACGACCATTCCAGCCAGCCGATCAGGTTGCACTCTACAGCGCTTCAATCCTGAAGATGGCCAACGAAGACAGTAAGACATTTGTAAATAAAGAATTTCTTACAGGCGTTGTTGAAGGTATGTTGTGCATTTTATTCTATCTATTTTACACTTAGGGTTTTATGGTCGACCTTGGACATATCCTCAAAGAAAAGAACTGTTTCGGAGAATGAATCAAATGGGTATGAATGCTTACCTGTATGCCCCTAAGGATGATATAAAACACAGACAGTCATGGAGGGATTTGTACACTCAAGAAGAAGAGCAGCAACTTCAGTTTTTGATCACTGAGTCCACTGAAGCTGGAGTACTTTTTATTTTTGCTATATCACCGGGCTTAGATGTAACGTTTTCTAGTGCTAAAGAAGTAGATATTTTAAAGAAAAAAGTTGATCAGGTAAGCATATGCACAGTTGGTTTATTCATAAAGGTTGAGTTCCTTCAAAATGTAATCCGAACACAGAATCATGGTTTTTCACTAATTACAGGAAATTTAATCAATCTTGGGGCCTAGATACTAAGGGCGACATAATTAAAACTATTTATTGTAACAGGTAGACTTCGGGAGCGTTGAGGACATTTTTAAGGCCACTGTCTCAGATACTCAGTGTTTCTCTACCCCACCTATTTTCATCTAGGTGGGTGGATGGCTTTTCCAACACCTCAGTAACTGGTTCCAAAGTTCATTGTATCAATCTGTATCTGGGAATTCATTTGCAACATAGATTTTCAAAAATGATGACTGGTCTTTAACTATGTACCTGAACTCTTGATGGAAGTTTGTAAGATGGTTGTGAAGTGTGGTTAGGGTTTTAGATGACACGACAAAATAGGTCACAGTGGCCCAGATATAATCATCCTTTACTTTCCTTTAGTTATTGAGTATAGTAATATTTAACACCTCCTGGATTTCCAGTTTTCATGCGACTGATATTTCTTATGCCCAGTTTTCCACAGCAATTATTATTCCAAATCCCCTTCCTTTCGTTCTGCTAATTCTTCTTTACTGTATCGTGGCTTTTGCTATTTCTTATTCTTACTAGGTCGTTGTATTGCTCGCATCTGCTGGGATCACCGGGTAAGTAATAGTGAGGTTAGACACAGGGTATTAGGGAATGATGGTAAATCAGTTGATAAGGTGACGAATTTTCATCGACTGAGATGGTTGGGCCATGTGTTACGTATGCCTGAACACCGATTACCACGACGCGCAATGCTGACTAGTGTAGGGGATTGTTGGAAGAGAGTTAGGGGCGGCCAAACCAAAACATGGCGTCAGTGCTTGAAGTCACTGACTTCTAGTCTGAGCCATGTTGGCAGATGCAGACTACCTGGTTGGGGTCCACGTGACTATCGTAACCAATGGTTGGAGACTCTGTGTGACATGGCTTAGAATGGATCACAATGGCGTAGGTGTATACACTCTTTATCTTCCCTTAAACCTTGAGATTAAAATTGCTTCATATCTGTCTTTCTTCCTGTACTATATCCTTATATACAACCTATAATTTATATACTACTACCACCACTAAATTAATTACTTCTATGAATCCGGTGTTCATCTTGTTGTGCTAACGAGGTATGGCAACTTGGACCGATGCATATATGTGCGTGGTCCTACGTTGTTGCTGACTGACTGACTAGGTCGTTGACTGTGTTTTAACTGATCGTCAGTAACGTTTTAGGTTTATTTTGATAGCCCGTATATATGCATCATATATAATATCAATGTTTTAGGTTTCAAAACTTGGTTGTCGTGCATTTGCCCTTCTTTTTGATGATATTGAGCCGCGCCTATGTCCCGCAGATCGAGAAGTATTTAACTCATCAGCCCGTGCTCAGGTTATGTTCGCGAACGAAATTTACAATCATTTAGGATGTCCAGATGTCTTTTTATTCTGTCCAACGGAGTACAGTGCAAGTTTGGCAGTACCTAATATTAATAAATCAGAATATTTAGCGACAGTCGCTTCCTGTTTAGCACCAGGTAATATATTTAGAACATGCTCTTTTCTAATATTTCGTTTTATGAATTCATTTTTTATTTACATTTATTATCGTTTCTAGTTTAAGCTCATTTCACCAGAGAGCGTAAGTGAACCTTGGTTGCACTCACAAGACGTCATTGAAATGTTAGGTAATGTCTCTTTCAGTTTTGGTAAGCCTCCCTCATATAAACACTGGATGATTTCCTCAGAATTTTTAAAGCTTTCTGTCCCTTGTCGGTTTATTCTGGGAAATCAGGAGTCAGCCAAGGTAAAGATAAAAATCTTTTAGTTGTAGATTGCTACAAAACTGGAATCAGGCTGATCGCAACAAAACTTCCTATCGGTAAAACAGTTTGTGGTTGGTGGTGTGGCAATTGGTAATCTTCAAAGATGTGCTGAATGACTGGGTAAGGTGCTTCAGCGAACAATTCCATTGATCCATTGTCCCAGAAACTTCGATCAGATTCGTCTAATGTTTCAAATGGATGATTTTATTAGAAACTCAATCACTGACCCGAAATATTCAAATAAAATTATTGTGTTTGACCAAGATGCTGACGAAACCCAGCCTTATAAATGCCTTGAGTAACAGCGTAATAATTTTTAAGATTAATTTTTCTCCTAACTGCGAAATGTTACCCTAGGACTGATTTGTGTCAGTACTTATTTTAATCATGTGAGGTAAAACAGTGGAGTGTGTTGAACATTACCTTATCCTTGAATTCTCAGCACCCTTAATGATTTGTTGATTGACGTGATCTCAGCGCGAAATCAAAGTGCTCGATTGGCTTTTACGCACGTGGATTATATATGGCGTTGGCAAGGTATCCGTTTGTCTATTAAAACTTCCTCTGTATTTTACTTTGTGGTTGTAAGTTTGTTGATTAATTCTTGCTTTTTCTTGAAATTCATTTAAATGCTCACCAAAAGTTTGAATATATGGTTGTATGTGCACTATTTAGTTGAAAAGTTTCATTAAAATTGATAATTCCACTAAATCTTGTTTGTCTTATGATTTTGCTTATTTAAAATTCTGCTGTAAATATATTTGCGTTTGAAAGTACTTTGCTATTCAGTCTCAATATAGCTATACAGTTTTATTTACAAAATTGTTTTCTTCACCTTTTCGATAATTTATTGTAAATGACAGTGAAAGCTAGGTATTATTGTGTGTCTGAATTTCACAACTATTTAGAAAAAGCAACTATGTTTTGACAGTATGTCTTCGATATAAAAATATGGGAAAAATAACATTCTTATATTTGTAGTTAGTAAATTCTCAAAGTTAATGTTTTTTTCTTTTAATTAATGCCTGAAAATTAACTTAAGGTATCGCTGTAATCTGGACCGGTCCGCTTGTAGTGTCTAAACGAATTTTAACTAAGGAGCTGAAGGAATTATCTACTTTATTACAACATCCTATCGTTTTATGGGACAATCTACATGCTAATGATTATGACCAGCGTCGCGTATTTATAGGACCGTACAGTGGTCGACCCCTAGCTTTACGTCGCAAAGGCTTGCTTAGAGGAGTGCTGACCAATCCGAATTGTGAATTTGAAGCAAACTATGTGGCGTTTCATACTCTTGCACAATGGTCTAGGTAAATTGTAACTTGGTTTTTGTGATTTATCTACATTTCCTTGTATTATAACGATGATCTGTATCTCAGTAATTTAAACAGTGAACTCGCATTTACACAGTCACGTATTAAGATCTGGACTGTTGTTACTCAATCAAAAGACCATATTAAAAAAGAATGATATCCATTTTCAAATGTGCTTGTTAATTCTCAATATTAGAGCAACTATTTTCTTAAACTTTGTATTGACTGTAATTCACATAGAATGCACTCCTGACTTGTACTGGAATTGTAATGTAAGAGTTGATTAACTCGACTTTACTTCTGCTGATATACCACTGACATACACATTCTGTTTGTTCTCAATATCCTTAGGCTCGTTTCTATGCAGAAGGCAGCGTTCATAGTGTTTTTAAACGTAAGGAGGAACTGAAGGGTTACATATTACCGATCATATGGCTTTCTTTTAGTCTGTTTTAATTAGGTAATATTGAAATTAAATCCTATTAACTTTTTAATCTAGACAAGCTGGTAGCAAACATATAATACAATCAACTGATACAGAAATGCTATGTACAAGTGAGGATTTTGAATCTAACGCTTCTGATGATAACGAAGTGATTGATGATGGTATCGATGATCAAAAATCAGGTGATATTAATGAACACCCATCTGTCTGTCAGGATGACTGTGTAAATAGGAAACGACAATATGCATCTGTTTACAGACCTCGTGAAGCTCTCCGTATAGCTTTACGAGACTGGCTTGCATTAATGCTTCAGGTTAGTTTATATGCACACTTTCTACTGTATAATTTTTTTGAGTTTTGTCTCAGGTGTAGAGCTAATTTAATCTTTACAATACACCAGACTGTTGTTTAGATCTTAAACACCTACGCAGTGTCACTAAACATTACACATTAGGTGCGGCTTGCAGTCTAAATTCACTAAACTATACGTAGTTATTGTCGCATGTATTCGCTCACAGTTTGTATGTGTATCAGTTAGTGTATCTTATCCTTTGCAACTTGAATACTTTAATTAAAAAGTTATTCTGGTGCTCATTGGAATTTTATTCACTTCATACGCGTACTTCCCACTTTATGAACTTCGTGATCGAAATTAGGTACGCTTACCAATTGCAGACCAGACAGTGACCATTGTTTGAAGGTTCTGACGGCTGGTTTTTGTTAGATCACTTACTTACTCACACTTGTCTCCAAAAGACTACACTATTTTTATCTGTAAACGTGTCTAATTTTTAGAGGGTGAGAATCGACCTGCTACTCTCCATCAATAAAGAATTTTTTCGAGATTAATGAAATGCTTGCCAACTTTTCGCATGATTTGAAGTAGTAGTAATGTGTAGTCGGCTGTTTTTAAATTTAATTAATCGTAAATTCTGGTCCATTTGTTAGTTTTTAGAGACAGAAATTATGACATCAATTTAGGTATCACCTTTAGTGCGTCCTCGCAAGCAGTATTTTGCTTTTAAACTTCTTAATCGTAAAACGATATGGAATTTAACTTTATATATATATATATATATATATATATATATATATATATATATATATATAATCATGAGTTTAATATTACATATGTTTAGAACGTTTCTTGTCATTTGACTGTTGATATTTGTAGTGTTTTTTTATCACCATCTTCAATTACTGAGGTATAACTCTAAATTTTTATTTAAAGGTTGGTGCTTCAAAACCTAGCACGGCTATAGGTACTCCTACACCTATGGATACAGATAATCTTGAAACTGGTCAAAACGAAGCTCCCATGCAGGTAAATTGAACGTTATCTGATACCAATTGGTTATTTTTCTCCTAAAATATTCAAATTCATTATCTTGAAATGTCATGTGGTGTTTTCCTTGTTTTCTTGGTTACATTATCTCGCTTTAATCACATTAACATAAATAAAAGTGTTTCTTTCATATGTGCAGGTTACCGAATTGCTGTCTGTCCCTCTTATCTTTCATAAATCTTACCGTTGTTCATCAACTTACAGGTATCTGAAATCTTTTCTGTTACTCAGAGAAAGTTTGGAACATTAGGTAGACTCCCACGCGGCCGTGTTTTTGGTTTGTGGCTATCAAAACAGTCTCTCGATAAGCACTGAAAAAGTATTCAACAGTTTAGAGATATATCAATGTTTGTTGCTTCTATATTTTCGGCTGGTAATGAGTGAGAGCATCTTGACTGATAGCTAAAATTCTCATATCTTTACAGGAGATAATTATTTACGCTTAGCTGATTCAGTCGATCTAGTTGCTCATTTCTTCTTGTCTGTATTTCCTGTTTGAAATACACTTGTGTGTGTAGATTATGGGTTATGGTGTCATCGCGCTTTGCCTCACAGTACTGGTTATAGCTTATCCCTTAGATTTAGTTAGCACGGCGGTATACGATATAGAAATTCAATTGAGTACTACCTAGTAATTAGGATAGTTTGTGGAGTATCAAAGATAATGTTAGACTTTGATTAATCAACATTAATATACCAATTCCAAATGAGTACAATCATGTCTGTTTATTTTGAACAATAGTCACAGTCTTCTAACTAATTAAATAAAAGATCAGAACTATTGTTAACAACTTTTTCCCTTTCATGGATTGTCATTTTTTGTACTGAGAATATATACGACTTGTCATATAAACGAGAGCTTCTGATTCTTGTTAAAACTATAAACTTTGTCTCATAGTATAATTTGGTTTTGTTGATGTGTACAGTTCAAAGTGACCCAACTTTGGTTCGGTTTGAGCGGGTAGCATAATGTAATGTGGATACTTATTAAAGTTAGCGAAGACCCATATCTCGTATCCTAGAAAGCTGGAATACTCACTTGTTGTTCTGTGTCTGTCAAATTTGCCATCTTATTTCACAGGTATATGCCACTTACCACCAGAAATAGAAAACAGTCTCCATGAATTTATCTTCTCAATGTCAATTTAAGTTTGAATGGTCATGGGAAAACAGTTACAAAAGACGTGCAGTGAACAGACACACAGGTGGGGAGAACCGATGTATTTTAATACAAAATTACACAGTATCTTGGTAAAATATGAGATCCACACATAAAATACTTCATTTGCAGATATTCCATCAATTGTTCTTTACATTCTGTATGATTCTTCCAATTTAAAACGTCTTCCTACTTCTCTGTTTTCTTCAATTCGAACTTCTTAGCTTTCTGTTGCCATGCATTTCACTTCTGGTTGGCGTTATATACTACTTATGTCTGTCAACATAATTAGCATGCACTACACTCGTTCCCCCTTTTAAATGGTCGTTCTTGCGGTTGTTCTACTCGCCGTGCCACTTCTTCACTGAAGTCTGTGCTGCGCTCCCTATCAAAATGTCGAGTCTGCAGCGCGCTGACTTGCGTAGCTCTGTCGACATAAGTGTAGCATACACCACAAACGTACAGTTAGATAAACCAGTTTCCGAATTTTTTAACAATATGCATCTTGAAGGCGACAAATGGCTAATAATATCACATATACTGTTCATATCATTGTGATTGTATTTGTCAAGCTAATCTCATGTGAGTAATTAACTGGGACCATCAGTCGATTTTAACGTGAACTATTTACATTGTATTATCAAGTTAAAGAGTGATACCACTATCAAATAATGTTTTCCAATAAGATGTTTTCAAATCTATACATGTATTCATTACCGTGTAAATTTCACGTAATATCTGCTTTAATTGATACTTATTAGATTGAATCCACTCCTTCCAATGTGGTCGTGATTTCTGATAATAATTCTTCTGAAACCCATATTTCAGGTTAGTCAATCAAATTTGTTGTACAACGTAAATATTTGTTTACAATTAATTTAGGTTCAACATTATAACAGTTCAAATAGTTTTATTAATTGTTAGTTTATTCACTTAACAGTTCTCGAATGTTTATTATGAATAATAATATGATAAAAAAAGTAAAATCATGATCTCGTTATCTTTTGAATGTTATAACTCAATATGTAAAGCAATTGAGGCCGTAGTCCAGATGGAGTTAGTTCAAATATAACCCATGACCCAGGATTTCTAAAATAATTTTAATTATCACCTGTGTATATAATTAGCATCTTATGGAAACGCAGGTTTTACTAAAATACCATTGAATATTCATTTGTATTTTGTGAAGAAAGTTGTCATAAATTTACGATTTTTGATCTTTTACCTGACGAATCCTCGTTGTTAAAATCAAATCATTCAGTTATCACAGGAAACTTATTCGATCAATAATTGATGTAATTCACCAGACAAGTACAGATCAGTGTACTTAAATATAAGTAATACTTTCTATAGATAGGTTAATCATATGGATCTAGCTACCTCCAAACTGAAGTAAATGAAACAGATGTGTTAAGCCTATGACCCCCAATCACTGAAGATCAAGCCCTTCAACTATCAACATATCGCTCTAATTGTAAATAATGTTCCTGTAACGTTGTATCTTAATTGTCTCACATCAGTAGCTCAAATTGATTTATATTGGGTGGTGATATGTTATTTAACTAGGTTATTATATACTTTATGTTTTGATCAGGTTATTGGAATAAGTTACATAAAGAAAGTAAATAGATTGACTAATCTGGTAAACTGAAGATTACTGTTTTGTCATACCGTGTTTTAACCTTCTAGCTACTGTGTCATCAGTATGATTTTAATTATGTCAAATAAATAGAGTCATCCATACAGTACGATCTCAGTTAATCAAATCATTTGAGTGTCTATCTAACCACGTGATTACAACCTCAGTTGTAACATTACCTACTTTTCTAACAAAGTTAGCATTGGATTTAAACTTATATCTAATACGAATAACTAATTCAAGTTGTTACGTAGTGTATTCTAAATTTCTAATTATTCCCTAGTACTAGTCAAAGATGAACTATGTCATCTTGGTACTAAAAAATATGTATTTGCTACATGTCTTACATTGTTTCGTATCATTAGGCAAAAGGAAATAATCACGATAGGAATAACTTATCTTTATTTTCCCCATAATAATAGATAATAATAACTATTATCATTATTATTATTAGTTTGTTTGTAGTTAACATACAGTACAATTGCTTGTTATAATCTCGGCTGATATGTAATCGAAATTATATTAGCGTAAATACTGACTGACATATGTAAATTCTATTGACAAGAATTCATAAACAAACTCATCTAAAACTTGCAACTTTAGCCATTTACTTTCCGCCATATTATTGTTATTATTATTTATATTATTATTATTATTATTATTACCACTTTAAACATTCATGCTTTTTAATATGTGCCCTTATAGGTGATGCAAATTCAGTTGCTGTTACCTTAGAGGATTTGGAAATGTTCGCTGATCTTTTCTATTTACCTTTCTCTCATGGACCTTCAGCTATTCGTCTACTAGAATTAGGACATTGGTTACGCGAATATTCATATGTTTGTGGACCTAACCCATCTGATCTTGAGGTAATACTCATCAATTATGATGACTAATGAGAAGATATTTTTTGTTCTGAAAGTATTGCCTTTATATATACAACATGAAAAAGCATTCCATTAATATTCATTTTACGTTATTTCATACTAATTACAAGTGGTAAATCAGCATGTTTCCGCCTTTTATTCTAAGTAATCAAATATTGCGTTAACTAGCTGAAATGTTGATGACCTTCATTTCATAGGTTAATAATATCTCTGATTTATTTGGCCTTTTAAACTTTTTTGTCTGAACGACCTAATCGTTTCGAAATCCGTGTAATTTATTTTCCTGTCATCTTGGTTCTATTCTTTCCGCCTTGAGATTTAAGAATTGTATATCATCCAACAGGATTTCTGACATCTTAATAATATAAAGTCGCGTTACTAGAACTTCTTCGTCTCCTTTTGTCTCGGTAAGTTGCTTACTTACGCTCGTTACCCCTCGTGGAGGAGCATAGGATGCTCTTTCTTTAGACCATGTACGTCTGTCGACTTTGCTTCGAGAAACTGGAGTATATTACTATGAGATCGATCAAATGATGTGGAATTAGACTTGTAACTCTGAAAATAATGAATGTAAATTCTTCACGTTTGTAGATGCGGGTAGTTCACAGTTATAGAGCTAATTACAGAATTTGATGTTACTAATACAACTAACAACTTATGTGTTTATGTGATTTCTAATTTTAAATAATCCTAAAATCAGTGGTTGGAAACGGGTCGCATAGCTCAAAACCGATCACAGTGGCACCCTTTATCTTCATCCTGACCTTCAGTTTCAGTATTTCTTCATATCTACCTTTTCAATCAGTCTTTTAGGACCGTATTCTCAATATTTAATCTTTCTCATTATCATTACTACGACAATTATTTCAACTCATTCTCTATTAATCTTATTAATTTCATCTAGTGAATACTGATGTGGTGTGGAGAATTCAGCTAACTTACATTTGTATCAAGCTCTGTGTTGATTATGACTGACTGACTAATTAGAAATCAACAAAATACCGTGGTAGTTTCTTTCTTTTTCTCATTTATTTTTTACTTTTAGAAAGCAACTGAATGGAACAAAAAGTTATCAGATTATACAGATATGGTTTCTACAATTGGTCGAATACGAGACCGTATGCAACGCTTACCATCTAAAAGTATCTCCTATGAACTAGTACCATATATAACTGAAGTTCATACTGTGGTGGGAATTATCCTGGATTATTTCCGATGGTTAGGTAAGCCTCACACTAATATATATATATATATTGGCCAATTATATTAACGGTCTGACCAAGCAATACTAGTCAGAGTACTTTCCAAATTCACAACCAGAGGGTTAAAGGGTTCCGCTTTGTTTATTGTTGTCTAAAAACATTCGGAACATATATAGCCAACCATAATCCATATTCAATATCATCGCAGAATGAACGGTAATGTTTTTGGTGGAATATATGTTCTCTATTTGTATTCTGAAATCATGATCATAATAAAACTGATCGCAAGTTAATTCCACTTTAAATTCTCACAAACCTATCAATTGTGACAGTAAAAACCTTCCTATCGGTTGTTCCGAATTTTATTTGTTAATTTATTTCATGAATATAACCTTTCCAAGTCTCCACATTTAGTTTAGTCATCCTTCTGATGTATTATTGTTCTGAACATTTCAAGGAAAATATTGTCTTAAACCGAATAATTCTCCGCCCTTCGGTCCATTCATAAGTTCTATTCATTGAAACGACCAGGGTTTTTGGTGGAATTTTGTTCTCTGAACTGAATGGTTTAATCGTGGAGCTTTCATCGTTATTCTGAACGACATCATCAGCACAAACTTAGGTAGAAGTAAAGTTTTCTCACAATATTGTCCCATGTATTACCCCGAGTTTTCAGATATTTAGCATAACTATGGTGTTTTTCTAAATTTTTTACAGAAACTGGAGTCATGGCTTTTCGAAGCATGTCTCATTTAAAGCGGCTTTTAACATGTAAGTTTTTATAGGTTTGCTACTATTTATACATATTGAATGTCAGTAGTTTAGTAATTAATACAAGATTGAAACTAATCCCGTATAGGATTGCACCGTTGTGAAATTCTAGACTATTATCAAACGTTTATTTATTACTTTCTAGTTTTTATTAATTCTCAGTTTGATCACACGTCATGATCTAAATTATCTTAGGAAAAACTTATCATTTATTGTTGTAGTTGTAGCCAATAGTAGCTGGTATATACATGATTACGCAGGGAAATAGGGAACGTGTTATTGGTTTACAGTAGCTTAGATTTCAAGTTAGAGGACAGTTGTATATTATTAGTTTTAAGGGTAAACTACGGTGGAAATCATTTGTTAGAGAAGGGAAGCGTCTTGAAATAACTCGTTTTGTCTCTAAGCATTTGTCTTCTGTTTAAGTAAAAGTGGGGTACTTTGCGTAATTCCTATGTCCCACCTTTAGGCTTAACATCATTTTAATGTAAATACACGGTGTGTATATTATTTTGGTCTTCCTAGACAATGGTGCTGTCCAGTGTATGGCTGTTTGTTTGTGCTCCAACCGTTGCTGCTACCTTGAAGTGGTGGTCGAGCTTGCCTTTCGTGATGAACCAATCGAGCTATACTGGCTGGAACAATCTTTCCTCAAAGTCCTGCGGTGCCAGACAGGTCGGTTGAAAACTGAAAGCGGCGAACCGAAGGTCCGAGGGCAAAGTCGTACTACTGACTGTACAGAGGTGTAACGGCAGTAAGGTGTTTCCTTCGGATAATCAGCATAACAGCGATGCTGCCTTTTCACAAGGAGTGGGGGGTTTAGAAAAGGTCGACCCTAAAAATGCACACCTCGCCTTATCCCACGGATTTCCGTCTCCGGCGGTAAGGTCCTTTGAAGAACGGAGCTAACACGAAAGTTACTCACAAAAAGGTTGTGTGTGACCGACCTCATGCAGTTGTCCCTTGGGCACTTCCGTCACGCTCTCAGGTCACTAAGACCACTTGTAATCCATTTTTTTAAGTAACTACAGAAGAACCCTTCCAGAGTGTGAGAAACCGGGAAGTGTTAACCACCCTCATACCTCTAACAGCACTCAAGATCACTGTGTTCATAATCAATCTCCCTCTTCAATTCCTATTATTCCCCCTACCTCGAATTTCAATACTAAACTTCGTCTTTCGGCTTCCTCCTCAAGTGTCGCCATGACCAACGATTCTAGTGAACGAAACACCGTCGAGGTCTACTGAAACCTCACTCCAAACTACAAATTTGAGCCTTCAACGTACGTACCCTATTTCGGATTGGCTAGCAGGCTTGCTTGTCTAAAACCATGGAATCTCGTACATTGATGTATGCTGTGTCTCCAAAACACACATACAGGATCCTAATGTGGTCAGTCACTTGACCTCACCTCGCCGAAACGGAGAGCCGACAAGATACACCCTCCATGTATCTGGCAATCCGATAGCTAGTTCTCATTGACTGGCAGGTGTAGGCACTAAGTACGAGTGCAGAACAAGGATCCCTATTAACAGTCGCCTATGTGCTGTTCGGCTAAACAGCTCTGTAAGAACTCGGAAGGATAGGGACACACGTCGTTGCCTTTTCGTCGTTTCTGCCTACACTCCCTCTGACTGCAGCCATGATGAAGTGAAAGATGAATTTTACATAAAGCTCTCTGAACTTCTTCAAAAAGCTAAGCGCTCAGACATAGTACTCGTAGCAGGTGACTTTAATGCCCAAGTAGGTAGCTTAAACCAAACAGAAAGATTGTAAGCATAGATGGATAGTGGCTAGCAGTGGAATCCAGGACGCGCTTTTCATCCCATTTGGGACTCGTCAGATGGATGTACCTACATCTCAGAGTTGATGTTCACTCTGGGACTCGAACCCAGAAACAGAAAGATATTTAGGTGGGTATTTCAGTATCCCAATTCAGCGAACAGATAATGGTGATCGTCTGTTGCAACTATGCTCAGACAATCGTTTATTTTTAGCAAGCACTAATTTTAAACATAAGGAGAGACATCGTCTAACATGGCGACCACCTGCACCAAACCAACGATGGACTCAAATAGACCATATTGTCATCAGTCATCGTTGGAGAGGCTCAATAGAAGATTGTCGCTCGTATTGGAATACTTGTTTAGACTCTGATCACGCTTTAATACGAGCGCGCATTTGTCTGCGCCTCAATGGACGCAGGAAAAGTACACTAAGAAGACCCATTAGGATTGAACTGGAGGACAAGAAAGCCAAATACGAATTCCAGAAACAACTGAGTTCACATCTAGGCAGTTCTGTAAACAAGACTGACCCAGATGCTGCTTGGAAAGACATACGAACAGCTGTGGAAACAGCAGTAACATCTATTAGTTATTTAAACCATAGGGCTCCAAAAAACCAATGGATTTCTTCTAAGTCTATTTCACTGATGGATTCGCGTAAACTCATCCCATCAGGCTCTGAACATGATGAAGAGCGTAAACAAATTAGATCTAGGTTAACTAAAAGTCTAAGGAACGATCGTGAGCAGTGGTGGGCAACAAAAGCAAAAGAGATGGAAAAGGCAGCGGCTGTAGGGAATACCAGGCAACTATTCAGACTAATAAAAGAAACCGGAATTAAGAAGTCAAGTGTAAGTGAGACGATCTCGGAAAAAGATGGAACCCTTATCTGCTCTCAACCCAAACGTTTAGAACGATGGGCGGAACACTTTAAGGAGCAGTTTAGCTGGCCTTCAGCTACTGCACAACTACTCACTATTCCTAGAAAACCTGAATGGAACATTGAAGTAGGCCCTCCGACCCTACTTGAAGTTCAAAAGGCTATAAGTAATCTGAAACGAGGAAGATCAGCTGGTCCAGATGGATTGGCTCCAGAGGTCTTTAAATATGGTGGTCCAATTTTAGCGATTAGGTTGACTACTATTCTGGCTAAAATCTGGGAGACGGACATAATCCCATCTGACCGGTCACAATCTCTGATTATCCCAATATATAAGAAAGGGCCAAAATCATCCTGTGATAACCATAGAGGGATTAGTCTGACTAACATAGCATCTAAAATACTAGCCTCAATAATTATCGGGCGCCTTACTATGACTCGTGAACTGCAAACACAAGAAAATCAGGCTGGCTTCAGACCTGGTCGTGGCTGTATTGTGAAGGCTCTTTACTCGAACACTACCAGTCGAGTGAGAGCTTATGGCGAACTGTCATATGATTTTACAACCTCAAGTGGTGTCCGTCAAGGCTGTCCACTATCCCCATTTTTGTTTAACTTCATTATAGACCTGTTGCTGGAAATAACACTCTCGTCGACTGAATTTTCAGGAATTGATCTTCTACCAGGAGGTTCACTTATCGACTTAGAATACGCAGATGACATAGTCCTGTTCTGTGAAGACACTAGCAAAATGCAGAGTCTTCCGTTAGAACTGAGTAATAATGCCAGGATGTTTGGGATGCGTTTCTCCCCATCCAAATGTAAATTGTTACTCCAGGACTGGCCTGCGTCAACACCTGAACTAAGGATAGGGAGTGAAGTAGTCGAATGCGTCGACAACCTCACGTATCTTGAAAGTCTGATCAGCCCTAATGGGTTGGTGTCTGACGAAATCTCAACACGGATTCAAAAAGCTCGTTTGGCTTTTGCCAACTTACGTGACCTATGGCGAAGACGAGATATCCGTCTATCAATTAAGGGACGAGTATACTGCGCAGCAGTTCGTTCTGTTCTACTTTGCGGCTGCGAAACATGGCCATTAAGAGTAGAAGATACTCGTAGGTTACTAGTATTTGACCACAGATGCCTTAGAAATAATGCTCGCATCTGCTGGGATAACCGGGTAAGTAATAGTGAGGTTAGACACAGGGTATTAGGGAACGATGGTAAATCAGTTGATGAGGTGATGAATCTTCATCGACTGAGATGGTTGGGCCATGTGTTACGTATGCCTGAACACCGATTACCACGACGCGCAATGCTGACTAGTGTAGGGGATTGTTGGAAGAGAGTTAGGGGCGGCCAAACCAAAACATGGCGTCAGTGCTTGAAGTCACTAACTTCTAGTCTGAGCCATGTTGGTAGTTGCAGACTACTTGGTTGGGGTCCATGTGACTACTGTAACCAATGGTTGGAGACTCTGTGTGACATGGCTTAGAATGGATCACAATGGCGTAGGTGTATACACTCTTTATCTTCCCTTAAACCTTGAGATTAAAATTGCTTCATATCTGTCTTTCTTCCTGTACTATATCCTTATATACAACCTATAATTTATATACTACTACCACCACTAAATTAATTACTTCTATGAATCCGGTGTTCATCTTGTTGTGCTAACGAGGTATGGCAACTTGGACCGATGCATATATGTGCGTGGTCCTACGTTGTAGCTGACTGACTGTTTGTTTGTGCCCTGTGATTCCCCATATGGATCAATGTTTTATCCTGTTTCATTTTGTATTTCCTGTAAACTAAAGGAATTCTCGTTATTCTTATTTAAGATCTTCCATTTCTTAAAATTTCAGGGTTTTCACCTGGTTACCGTGATATGGTAACATCTGGTGATCAAGAACCATGGACATTTCGTGGTGGGTTGATAACAGAGCTTCAGGTAAATGAAATTGTACTTTCCAGGTAGCTTTCATCTAGTTGAGTGATTGGAGTTAGTTGACAAAAAAATTCAGATTTAGGCCTTATACTAGTTGACACTCGTCATCAAAGGGTGCCTGCAATCGTGGAGGGACTGGTGCCCCTAGTGGTTCCGGACCCACGTCACGCAGATTCACAGTCTAAGACATTACCATTGAGGTATTCTAAGATCGGCTGACCTCATGTAGGACTGAAATATCTATGACTCGTTGATCGCTATGTGGCGATCGCCGTTATGTTTTTTTTGGTCCTTGAATGCTGACGGAATTTTATCGATCAGGATTAATTGTGACCACTAGTATAAGTGACTCAACATCGAGTGCATTATTTTGAGATGTTGGTCACATTGCAACTTCATCTATAGAATTCGGTCAGCACTAAATTACTAAGCAAACATGACAGAGGTCAGTACTTATTGATCAATCAAGCGGAACTTTTCATCCAATAATAATACGAATTTTCTGTTTTCAACCGTATGCTGATTTCTATACTTAGATGACCATCAAACTCATAGAACTATATATACTTACATAGTTCCAAAAACTGTTTACTCAGTTGTGAACCGATTTGATTCGTTGCTTCCAGGTTTATCAACCAAAAGCTTTACAGTTATATAAATCATACTTAAAAAATAAACGGATCATTAAAGGTAACAAATTATTCCTTGTAAGGTTTTACAATATATATATATATATATATATATATATATATATATATATATATATATATATATATATATTAAAGATGCAATCAGCATAAGCAATTTTCTTAAATGATAAACATGCTATTTTATTTGTTGTGATCCGTATAAGTTGAATTTATTTCAGTTTAAATTTTCAATAGTTTGTTATATTGTAGTCTTTATGATATCAGAATGTCCTTTATTATTTTCTTACATTTAAAGGTCTTTTAAATATGATTTTTTCCCCTTGTTCAGAGAATTTTACCACTCGAATCTGCTCAAGATCTTTTCCCTGCGCCAAGTCGTGCTGTCCCAGGCATGACTACCATTCCTTGTTTGAATTGGCCTGATAATGCAACAAGTGTATACACTCCACTTGCTCCTTCTGTTCCCCCAATGATTCCAATTCAGCCTTCAATCTTCCCAAATTTTTCAAGGTTTCCATCGTATATAGTTCGGCCATATAGACCTGAAGATAAATCATGTATGTATGGTTTATTCAGAAAACTACTTTTGGCTCGTGTTGGTTTACCGGAAAACGCTCTCCCATTAGAATTCCAGGATTTACCAGGTGACAAGTGAGTAAATTCATACATGAAGTATTTATTTTCTAAGATATTTTTAAGAAGCTTATATGTAATTTGAATACACGTTTGATCAATAACTCAGTAAAATTGCTAAATAATCCAGTTTTCCAGGTTCGACCTTGTTTTGAACCGTAGGTGTACACTACTTAAAAATCCTTTCAAAATAGAACGTATCAACTATTGAATTCTCCCTGGTTTTCATTGATTCTTTTGTTGACGTTAGTTGGTAATAAAATTTACATTAGGATATTTGTATATATGCTGAGATCACTATAATGAAATCATCATTGTTTAGTTTTTAATATTTTCAATAAATTTGTTAATGAATATTATTAAATACAATAAGATTCCATAGATTTATTGTCATGGTTATTTTATGGTAAAAAATAGTCAAATAAACATCAATAATTTAAGGTTAATTTATAATATATAACGTAAGTGCATAGCCCACTTATTGTTTATCAGTTTGTTATAAATTATTATTTTGTGATTTAAATGGGCTTTGGATTGTTAACATGAAGTATCCAGTGCTGATCGATAGGTTGAATTACAGTGATACGATGTGACCTGGAAAGTAGTAGTCATACTCAGTATAGAACCTGGCCAAGCGGTAACTTCTCAAGAGACCGAATTATTGGCATAAACCCGCAATGAATCTAGATCAGAAGACAAGACAGTTGACCAACTGAATAGTTTATTTATTTAGTGAAATAACACACTTATGTACAACATATCAAGCCGGCCAAACCAGAACATGGCATCAGTGCTTGAAGTCACTAACTTCTAGTCTGAGCCATGTTGGCAGATGCAGACTACCTGGTTGGGGTCCACGTGACTATCGTAACCAATGGTTGGAGACTCTGTGTGACATGGCTCAGAATGGATCACAATGGCGTAGGTGTATACACTCTTTATCTTCCCTTAAACCTTGAGATTAAAATTGCTTCATAACGTTTTTCCTTCCTATACTATATCCTTATATACAACCTTTCTTTATATACTACCACCACTAAATTAATTACTTCTATGAATCCGGTGTTCATCTTGTTGTGCTAACGAGGTATGGCAACTTGGACCGATGCATATATGTGCGTGGTCCTACGTTGTCGCTGACTGGCTGACAACATATCAAGCAAAAATAAACATGCTTAAAAGCCAGTCGAAACATTAGAAATCGGGAGATACGGATTTCTTAGGTCACCCAAGTCTCAATTATTGTGTTAATTTTTTTCTTCATCACACCACAATTGAGTAATTTTTATAAGTAAAATAAGATTAAGATTAATTTCTTCATAAATTATCGTTGATTGTGATCAGTTTGTAAATAATTGTCAGAGGTTAGTTGTACTACCAAATAAGGTCATTTGAACTACGCAAGAATGCAAACTCATCGTGTCATTTAAATCTGTCAAATATTTTAGTGTGATTTTTATCATTATATCTTGGTTGGTTGAAAGCATAAACTAAATGGTTGTCTAGTATTCTGTTAGTTGTTATTAATCTAACCATTTACTAGCTATTTGGTAAAACTCTTTAAAACTACAGTTTGTGAGCATTTGGGAAAAAAAGGAATTATGGGATTACCATCTTGGTTAGCATTTCCAGGTCTTGTTCATCTAACATTCTAAAAAAGATTGCAATCTACTAACTATGCTTATTGTTCACTACCTTTGTGTGGCGCATATATATCTGGTGCCCCCTTGTATCAATATTTATGTGTTCAAATAAATAAATAAATAAATCGCTGCCTTTAAATGATCAAAAGAAGTTTTTAAGTGTTTTTTTTCGTATAAACACAAATGTACTGCTTACATTTAACTCGTATATCTATTTCCCTGTTACTTCATTCGTGTTTCGTATCAACTTTTAGGTATTTACTTCCATTTCTACAACATTCACCTGAAAGTTGTTTCATGGTTATGGGTCCACCTTTCCTGCAGACCTCAGTTGATTGCTCTAGTTCAGTCACAAATAGTGATCATCCTGCCTCAGGTAATTGTGTTGGCTTTGGTGTTTCAGCACCGGATGCTGTATGTTGGGCTCGTGAACGTACTACTCACTATCGAGAGTCAATGAAATTAAAATATCCACGTGACTTTCAAATTGGAGTACACAGTTTATCGCATTGTAACAAATTAATCGTTGGAAATGGTGAGACCAACAACTCTAACTTGAATGTTACTACTGTAACTGATACTACTCGATTGGAACCTCCTGTAACTTCATCTGCTCCACTCTCCCCTTTAACAGATAGTCGTTGTTCAAGCATTACTCCAAATCAAAATCCTATGGCTGTCGAAGAATTCATTAAGGTGAATAATAATACTAATATTTTTTGCTCATTTACATCATATTAATATTTCATACCTTATCATCTTTGTTTTGTGTTTTGTATCGTTATGATTAATGAATTCGATTCCACATGTTTAATGTATAACGACTGTTTAGACCTACAGATCTTACCGGAGGTAGTAATCATTGCACTAGTTCCATACACACAATTTACAAATTTTCGACGGATCGAATTCACCCAGTAATAATGTTTGAAACGTAGTCAATTTGTTTCAACTAAAGATTATAAAATTCCTTCACTGAAGCTGAGATTTATGACATTGTAGTACTGGGTTCCTGTGTCATTATTAAGTAAGTTTACTGATCTGTATGAAGTAATCCACTGATTCAAATTTCCATACTACTCCAGCTAAATGAGATTTTGTTTAAATGAACTAAAAAAGTACCCAGTGAATATTAAACTAAGTTGGCAACAAGTTCAAATTTATACGAAATTAGCTATGAAATATATGTTTCGTCATAATGGATATCGAAATGTGTTTACTTATGATATCTAACCACCGATGATCATGGCTATACTGATTAACATTGAAAGATAGGTACAGCTCGTCACAATCAACTACACAAACTGTAAATTATTAACTACTTAAAGTAATAGTAACGTCTTAGTCATTTTTTTAATTTTCAGTCCATGATTTCTTCTTTCCACAATGATACATCTGAAGTTGTTGATATTGCTGCAGCTGTGAATTTACTCCCTCCTCCTGAACCACTTGGTGGATGCCTTCCTATGGAGCCACCACTATCTGGTTGTTTGGAACAATGTGAACCTAATTGTACGACTGCTCCAATTACTTCTAATATTCCTACTGATTTGTCATCTCAATTAGAACTAAAATCTTCTTTTCCTATTGATGAATGTGGTACAACTATCTCAGCTTTACCTTTGCCTACACCTATTTTACCAGATACTGCTCCTCCATCTCCACCGTCTGGAACTATATGTGCACCATCATTAGTGCCTGAGACATGTTCAAGTAGTCCTGCAGCAACAAATTCAGTGATAGCTCGGAATCTTATTGTTGCTGGTGGACCAGAAGCACTTCATAGTGCTTTAACAGCTCATCCCGCTATTATATGGATTGAATTTGATGATATAGGATTAAATAGTTGTGTTAATGGTCCTACACCTGCTATGCTTATTAATCATAATCTTGGATTATGTGCAGATTCACCTGAAGTGTTGTTGGATTCTGTAGCACGTCGATTGTTTATTTGTTTGTTAGCTGCATTAAAGACAGTTGGCGCTCATGTAAGTCCTTAAATGATAATTTGTCATTATAAAATATGATTGATAAATTTCATTATTGTAAATAACTATAAATTACGGAAATTTATAAACAGTACAATTTTGTAAGATATTATAACTGTTATGTTTCAACTTGATCAATAAAATTCTTTTGGTACTAAAAGACATTCGACAAGCATGACAGTAGTCTCAACTCAGTGATTAATCACTTATAAATAATCGTTAATGTAAATATTTATGTAAAGAATAAACTATATTATCTTGGATTAAATTGAATCTATTGTGAAATATTCAAATCTACATTTAACAAATGCTTAGAACTAATTAGCAAGGATTGTTTAAAACCTGAATGTCATACTCTTGTTCATTTTAATTAGAAATTTCTGTCAGAGGATCAACTTTAAAATTTTAAACTGAACCAATCAATCAGATTGTGACTAAAGTTTTACAAGTATATCATGTGATGAAATTGACAATCTTCGAACAAAATTTCCAATGTTTATGCTCATATCATCACATTGGTTACTTTCAGAAAGCCAATTCATGTAAACTGAAAACACTTATATTTAGAAGGGGATTTGTGGAGATTTCAGTATTTTTCAAAGTTGAAATCATGAGTCAATTGAAGCTAGACCACCATCGAAAACCTGGAAGCACTGGACGGCCGTTTCGCCCTATTATGGGACTCCTCAGTAGTGCGCATCCACGAACCCGCTCTCGCGAGATTCAGACCCAGGACCTACCAGTCTCGAGCTGAAACCCTTAACCGATAGACCACTGAGCTGGCATCCAACGGTGTTAATGTCTAACTTCAACTGATCCACGAAGTTGAGCAACCATTCACCAATTGTCTTCAGTGAGTTCCTGTCTCACAACAGACGTGGTTGAACTCCACTGGTCACTGCTTCCCACTGGAACTCCAGGACATGTATCTTGAAGTCAGTCACTAGTGAGCATATGATTATATTTAGAAGGGGATTTGTGGATCAGTTGAAGTTAGACATTAACACCGTTGGATGCCAGCTCAGTGGTCTATCGGTTAAGGGTTTCAGCTCGAGACTGGTAGGTCCTGGGTCTGAATCTCGCGAGAGCGGGTTCGTGGATGCGCACTACTGAGGAGTCCCATAATAGGGCGAAACGGCCGTCCAGTGCTTCCAGGTTTTCGATGGTGGTCTAGCTTCAATACACTTATATTTCTTAAATTGGAATAGAAAAGTTATGTTTATTTTGTAGATTCATCATTCATGTCGTGTTTGCTGTTAGTTTATGAAGTTCGACTTTTTTTCTAAATTATATTGGTTGATAATAATGGATCACTTAGTTTTAACCCGACAACAATATTATCGAGACATTATATATATAGTTAATGTAGCCTGCATTATCGAGAAAGATTAGTTGAACCTGTCTAATGTACAAACAAAAACCATTAAATAACGAGAAAATGTAGTTTTTGTGATTCAATAACAAAGAATAATGCACTTGATACGAAAGATACAAGATTGTGCATTGTGTCGATCATTGGCAGTTACTGGAATCCAACTATGTCCAGTTGATGAGTCTTTATATGAGACAATACCCACATTCTGAATTTCATCAATAGTCAGTATGCAATAAACAACTTTTTTTTATTTCGTTCAAGTTCTGTTAGTGGTATTATTTATAATGGGGATTACTTTTTAAACTTTGTATTTATAGTATTTTTATTTTACTTAAGGGAGTACATGTACAGTTGGATACTATCAATGAACATCGAGCAGAACTTTATCGACGTTTTGGTTTTTATCCTGTTCCAGCAGCTTCAAATGAACAAACAACTGTTTTAGCTCGTTTAATTTGATTTAAAAAAATTCTAATCCTCTTCCAGTCATATAATATATATGGCATAGTTTTTTTTGTGTGTGTGAAGTGTGCAATTATCAATGTTGATCATGGTGATATTGCTTAAATAACGTTCCCGTTCTAAATCTATATTCTTAAATGTTATCACTGTAGATTATAAATTCACACAAATACATCCATACATATAGTTGTTTGTTTGTATTAATAATCCAAAAAAAACTATTCTGCACATTAATGAATTTGGTTTTGATGCGTACATGCATTTCTATTTGTATGTATGCTTGTTATAGAAATATAAGTTTATTATGTTTATTTAAACAAGTGAATCTAATTCGTTTTTGATATCCTCTGGCTAGATATTAAATGCACAAAAGTTTAAAAAACAAAGGATGCGTATAGTATATATATATATATATATATATATATATATATATATATATATATATATATATGCATACAATAAAGTTGAAAGTGATCTCTTATAAATTTCTTTTGATCTCTTTCAGCGTATGCTACATACATAAAATACATGTAGTTTTTTTTTAAAAAAAATAATTTTTAATTGTTATTTGTGCCGATATTAATGTTGCTTCTTCTTACAGGAGGCTAATTTTAATATAAATTGGATGAAAATATAATTTGTTGACCTTTTCTATTTTAAAATTTTGTATAGTTTATACATAAACTTTTGAGGATGTATATACAACAGAAATGAATGTCCAGAAACTAGGAATAATACTTTTGCTATATACTTAATATATTAAATGTCATTGTACTATTCATTGATGAAATGACTAGTAAAATTATTGAAATCATAAGGTCCTTGTTAAATTAAGTCGAAAGATGTATTTCATAGACTGATGCTTATCAGAAGTATAGTTTTAACACATTATGTCTCTCGATGCGTAGCATCAATGTCTACATAAATTTCTGCTGGTGATAAAGGTGAATCATCTATCTGAGCAAAAAATATATTTAGTAATCCCACATACATTTAAACAGTCGGACGTGAGTTACAGCCCCCAAATGCCCTGGTACGACCGAGAGTGAAGAGAGTCCTCTCTCCTTCTCGAAATGTTCTCACATGGCCACTCGTATATAGCCTCTGCCAGGGAAGTCCTAATCACTGCCTTCTCGTGGCGGGGGGGCTGTTTACGAAATTCAGAGGACGAAAAGCGAATGTTCGGCGATCTAACCCGGTTGGTGGACACGGGAAGTCCACCTAGGGGAGTTGGAAAACCTTGATTCCAAACCATTGGGGCACATAGGCTCCAGTATCCTAAGGGAAAAAATGGCGTATGAATCAATTGTTGGTCACCGACTACCATGGGACTGCATCTCCTTACGATGCTCCACTGCCTTGTGGATTAGACCTTTAGGTCAAATGCTCTGGGTGTGGCACCCTGAAAAGACCATCTGCTTCAATTTGGGCACCTGAGCAGTATCACAGCCCTCACACAAATCGAATGAGATTTGTGTGGCGCATATATATCTGGTGCTTTTTGTATCAATATTTATGTGTTTAAATAAATAAATAAGTACGTTAGTTACATTAAATGTTCATCATATGTTCCGCAACGAATTTTATGGATAGCTGGGTCAAGTAGCGTTAAGTTTTCATCCTTCAAAAAATAACCTATATTATCTGAGTAAATACTGGGAGATGGGACGCTACGTAAGACACTGATTACTATTAATATCATAGAGATTATAAGTTTATTGTTGGTGATAAATAAACATTAACTTTTAAGTACATTGTACAACTTTCTAACAATTAAATTTACTTACAAGGGAATATGTCTATCCTCATCAAATTGTGAAATATGCTCGTAAGCAATTCGTTGACTGGACCAGGCTATTAACTCACATTTCTAGATATAAAACAAACCTTGGTAAACTTGGAAACCACACGATCCGTTGTTTAGTTCTTTCCTTACTACAATCTATAGATAGAAATAGAGCAATTGCAGGTTTCCCTTCTGTAAAAGTAGGATATCGTCAATAGTTTCACAAAATAGTATGTTTTGACCTAATGTATTTTTCTTGTCCTTCCGTTCAGAGTTGCATTTGTTCCATACATTGTCGTTTTATTTCTTTATGTTCTCTAATCTATAGAACTTGTAACCTTGTGTGATTTTCTTATTCTGAGAGCGAATCTTGTAGTTTATTCTTGTTGATAATTAGTATTCATACTTGAAAAACTGTGCAAAAATTCTTGATTCATACTGTGTCCTATAATTTGATAAGCTATTTCATAATCTCAATGTCACTAGTATATAACTGCTAATGTGAATAAAAAGCTGAATTCGAACACTTTCATGTTTAATTCATTTCTTTGTTTTCTAGTGTTTCTCCGTGATACGAAATGAAAGCAGAACCTTCTTCTTATTAGGGCATAAATCTATACTAAAATAAACATTACACTATGCACATTTTATCATAAAATATCCGTTAATTAATAAAACTTCTAAAAGATGTGAAGTAATGAAATGATTCTTAATCGAAGTAAGCTACATTCCAGACAAATCATAATTACAAAATAATTGAAAAAGAGTTTATTATTTATTGTATGTGAAATATTTTTAAATCTATTAGATCTACAATAACCGAATACTGTATGCACATCTATTCTTTTAAGTTAGTGATAATAGTACTAATATAAGTGGACATCTGTTTCAAGTTACACGAGTAAATGGATATCAAAAATAATAAATATTTGTAATATAAAGTAAACGAGATCAAGTCATTAGAAAATGTGAGAGAATAGAAGTTGAATAATAAAAGTAGAATAAACAGTTCAGTAAACTCATAGGATGGCATCAAAGAATAAATAAAGTGTAAATTGAAACTAAAATCTTTGCACAGAATGAAGTCATATATGGAAATCGAAGTATTTCGTTAACTTTGGTTATGTTAACTAATAATCTAAATCGATGCTTATATTTCACATCGAATGTGATGTCTTAAAGAAATAATCATATCTATCACGTAATTCAAATTTTAAACACTAATCATCATTGACCTGTCAATTTATTTGTAATACAGGTTAAACTTAACGAATGCATTAGTTATCCTAAAAATCTTGAATAAGAATCCAGTTTACGGTAAATGAGCATTAAAATTCTTGCAATACATTTTATGATACGATTATTGGATTAAGTGTGAAATCCATAATTTCCATTTGAAAGCATGGTACTGTAATACTGATATTTGGGTGAGAATTGTAATGATTGGTTGTCTGCTTACTCAAACATGTAAATAGTCTGACAGATGAGTTATATATTCCCCTATCCTTATTATTATTGATTGACTGTTCATTGTTGTTGCATTGGGTCGCGTTTTGGTGTGGAGATATTTACGTTCTAGACAGGCTAATCACGTGTTATTGATCTGAGTTGTGTTGAAGTCCTGTAGAATGGACACTGGGAGGGAATCTAGTGTTGATATTCGTCTAAAGTAAATTAACTTCCCATTTGTGTAAACAAAGAAAACGGGACCGTTATAACAAATATGAAGTATCAAAAAACTAATCATGTACTATTATGAAGTCATGTATAGATGGGTTTTAAGTAAGCCATTTAATATCAAAGATGTGTAATGTTTAAGGAAATTAAGCTTCATTTGGCTGAAGTGCTATATCTGTAAATCGCGCACTGAGAAATTTTTGTCAGAAAATGCATTCAAATGATTTAAGCTACTTATGAGTAGATAAAGTCAATTGTTATTTATTACGACAACTGACTTCGTAATCAGCACAAACTTTTCAAAAGTTCGCAAATCGAATGAGAACATCTCAAAATCTCATCTGAAGAAATCAGAGTTCGTTTTGCCGAGTTTCAGATTTTTATTATTCTATTTGATTTTTGATATTTGAATATGGAATCTAGTGTGAAAGATACCTGTTTTCTTGAAATCGTGGGTTTTAATACATTATGTACGAGAACATTTTGAACTCAAAAGGAATAAAACAAGTAATACACTTGAATAAGAGGAAATATATATTTTAACAATAGACTGATGATATAAATACTGCATTTTTCAAGCAAATAATTAGTTAATAAAATCTATGGTACAGAGAATGTATTATATATTACTTACGAATGTTACCCCCCATGGAGCATAGGCCGCCGACCAACATTCTCAAACACACTCACTCTGTTCTGAGCCTTCCTTTCTCGATCTGTCCAGTTTTTGTTCATTCTTCTCATATTTGTTTTCATTTCTCGGCGTAATGTGTTCCTTGGTCCTCCTCTTCTCCTTTGGCCTTCAGGATTCCACGTAGGGGGCTTGCCTTGTGACACAGTTGGGTGATTACCTCAATGTGGGTCTTATCCGCTTCCATCTCTTCTTCCTGATTTCTTCCTCCGCTGGATGGAATCTGATCTGTTCGCTTCCACAGCAGGTTTTTGCTGATAGTTTCTGGCCAACGGATCCGAAGTATTTTGCGTAGACAACTGTCGATAAACACCTGTATCTTCTGGATGATGGCTTTCGTAGTTCTCCACGTCTCCGCCACATACAGTAGAACTGTCTTGACATTTGTATTGGGAATTCTGACTTTGGTGTTGGTTGACAATTGTTTTGAGTTCCAGATGTTCTTCAGTTGTAAATATGCTGCTCTTGCCTTGCCGATCCGCGTTTTCACATTTGCATCAGATCCACCGTGTTCATCAATGATGCTGCCCAGATATGTAAAGGCTTTCACATCCTCCAGAGCTTCTCCGTCATGTGTGATTCGATTGGTGCATGCTGTATCGTATCGGAGGATCTTGCTTTTCCCTTTGTTTATATTGAGACCTACTATTGCTGAGGCTGCTGCTACACTGGTCGTCTTCTGAATTTGTTGTTGTGCGTGCTATAGACGAGTCAGATCTGAGAAGTACAGATCGTCCAACTGCATCCTAACTGTCCACTGTATGGTGAATTTTACCTAATTGATTGTTCCACAATGATCCGTAGGGTTGCGATTTGGTCAGTACACAATCGATCGTTATAGAATCCAGCCTGTTGGTCTTGAAGTTGGGCGTCTAGGGAGTCCTTCATCCTGTCTAACAACACCCTGTTGAAGACTTTTCCTGGTATTTAGAGTAGAGTGGTTCCTCTATAGTTATTACACTTGCTGAGATCGCCTTTCTTTGGTATCTTGATCAAAAGTCCTTCTTTCCAGTCTATTGGTACTTGTTCTTCATACCAAATCTTGGTGAAAAAAATGTGGAGTATCTTTGCAGTTTCTGCTACATTTGCTTTCAGTGCCTCTGCCGGAATGTTGTCTGGTCCTGCTTAGTGGCTAATTAATGAATTTTTGTCAAAATAATTTCAGTCTTATGTAGAAGACAGTAGAACCGGAACAAAATGTTTGATAAGAATACAGTAATAGTAAATAGACAATTTGTTAATGAAATATAATCAAAAGAATATTCATATTTCAAAGAATATTATTATCAACAAATTTTCAATTGTTGGTTAATATTCAGTAAGATTTATAATAATTAGCATTGTTAATTCTAATTAATTAGTTATCCACACGTCTACTAGATATTAGGCTGTGTCTTTGAAATGTGTTCAATCAACAAACTAAATAAATTCATAGTCTTTTATATCACATTTTATAGTGAGAGACGAATGATCTTATGAATACAAATGTGTATTTTCAGCGGCATATTTCTCTTTAATAGTTCAATAGATGCTCAAAAAATATCGACAATAATAAATACTTTGTGAGCAAGGATGGATAGTGGCTAGCAATATATATATATATATATCCAGTCAACCATCAAAAGGAAGAGAAAGGGAGAGAGTAAACAGTCTTGTCTGACACCTGTCATCACTTGGAATGCATCTGTCAGCAGTCCTTCATGTACAACTTTGCAGTGTAATCCGTCGCATAGATTCACTGTGGTGTTGACGATGTTCTCAGCTACTCACTCCATAGTGTCGTAGAAGGTTCCACAAGGTTCTCCTATCCACACTGCCAAACGCTTTCTCATAGTCAAGGAAGTAGATATATAATGACGAGTTCCACTCAAATGAGAGCTCAATAATGATCTGTAATGTCGCAACTTGGTCTGTGCATGACTGATCCTTACGAAACCCGATATGTTGATCTCGAAGTTGGGCATCTACTTATTGTTTCATTCGTTTCAACAACACTCCATTGAAGACTTTTGCTGGTACTCACAATAGTGTGATGCCTGTGTAGTTCTTGCATTTGCTGAGATCTCCTTTATCTGATATCTTGATGAGGTAGGATTCTTTCCAGTTTGTCCATGGCACTTGTTCTTCTTCCCAGTTCTATCTGAAGAGAATGAGGAGCATTTTTTCAGTCAACCTTGTGTTTAACTTCAGTACTTCAGAGGATATGCTGTCAGGTTGTGCTGCTTTCTCACTGTTGATTTGCTTAATAACCATCCTAATTTCTTCGTTTGTTGTTAGATCGACATCTATATGAAGGTCTTTGCATGTTGCTTCGATGTGTGGTGGATTCAGCGGAGCTGGCCTACGTCGGAGTTCCTCAAAATGCTTTGTCCACCTGTTCCTCTGTTCTTCAATCTCCTTGGCTTGCCTTCTCTGTCCTTGACCGGTTTCTCTGGTTTACCATATTTCCTTACCAGTTTCTTGATCGTGTCATACATTCGTTTCAAATTTCCTTCTCTTTCAACATTTTCCCACTGTCATTACTGGGTCTTCCATGTATTTCTGCTCGTTGGTTCTGGTGCTTTTCTTCACTCGCTAGTTTTCTTCTGTGTATTCAACTTGTGGCTTGACTTTCTCAGTTTTTGTTCAACTGCTGTTACTTTCTGTCTTCTTGTTCTTTCTTTCTTAAATCTTGTGCAGGGTTCTCATAGAGATCCATTCCATATAATGATGTTTGTTGTGTTTTAGAACCTCCTGACACGTTGAAGTTAGTGCTTCTTTTACCTCTTTCCAGTTGTCTTCCTTAGTTGTTTCTTCTGCTTTTAGTAGATCTTGTACTGCTTGTAACCTATCGTTGAGAGTTACCTTGAATTCGTTGAGTTAGTCAGTTCCTAGGAGATAGACTTTATTAAACCTTTGTAATGCTGTTTCGCAAGTATTCTGGAGCTTCTTTAGCTTCATTTTCTTATTGGTAACCACCAAGTAGCGATCTGAAGCAGTGTCCACTCCTCACTCGGTACTCACGTCTTCCATTGACCTTCTGAATTATTTAGTGATGTAATTATAATCCAATAAGGCTTATGTAACTTTGTGTATGCGTTTGTGTGAGAATATTATGCCGCCTATAAACATTTTGTTAAAGGCACATAAATTTGCAAATCTGTCACCATTCTCATACCCTTCACTCAGTCAGTCCATTTCGTCCCATGATATCTCCATACTCCATGCTGTCCATCCCGTTTTGGCGGTTAGGTCTCCCATCGAAACTTTCAGGTCCTTTACTAGACACTTCGCTGTGGTCGATTGCAGGCTTTCGCAGAACTGATCTTTATCGTCGTCATTGCTATCATTGGTAGGTACATAGTATCGATTATCCTTACTGTGATCCCTTCCTTTTTTGTTTCAAAGGATGTCTTGATGATTATAAATCCATGTGATTCCAATCCGATAAGTGGTTTATGTGCTTCTTTGAACAGCAACAGAGCAACTCCCTAGGTGCGTGGAACATTTTTTTATTCATGATCAGAATACAGCAACATCTCTTCCGAATCTAATCCTTTCTGTTTAGATAGGGTCTAATGGGTTTCACTGATTCCGAGCACCACCATGCTGTGCCTCCTCATTTCCGTAACTATTTGATTGGTCCTCTCAGTCTTCCACATTGTCCAAACGTTCCATGTGCTTATATCATTATTGCTTTGGTTGCTTTAAGGAGGGTCGACCTTGTGACTTCCGAAGAATTCCGGTTCTCAATATGAGGCGTAATGAATGAAAATGCCTCAACTCGGAGGACAGAGTTTAAATGGTTTAATTTGTTTTTTTGGTTAGGGTTGTTTCAGCAAATTTGTTTTCTACTTGGTGGGGTTGCTTAACTCATGCCCAACCCTCTTCCTTCACCCATGCTTGGAGCCAGCAGTAACCCTAGAAGAGCTACAGACGGAGTTTGTCGAAAATATAATTACCAACACATATGACCTATTTATCCCACTGTTTAATTAATCTTTAGTGCGCTCCATCTTTATTTATCCTCAAGATGAATGGTTAACTGTATTGCATTTGTATAATATACTGTATTCAAATGCCGTTGTATTTTATCACAGTATCTTATGCGAGATGGTTGGAAGTAGTTAAAATGAAGTCTCGACCCTAAATTCTTTGCTTGCACTATAATATTTATGATAATCAGGGAAGTGAATCATCCAGTAATCTTCGATTCAATCTAACCCAATATGAGAGCGAAAACTTTAATCACGAATTATCGAATCATAATTGGTTTGTGGGAATAACATAGATAGATTAAGTAATCGTTGCATAGTAACTGCTGCTATATTGTCTCATTTGTAGTACTGGTTGAATCCTATAGACTTGACTGCTTAATAATCCTCTTTCTTAGTACACTAGATAATTTTGAACATGGACGTTCATCAAAAAACTGGATTTGAGTCACTGTGCTAACAGAAGGGTAATGATGATATAAAAGATTGAAAATTTAAATAATGTCTGCTACAATCTGATGCAAATTACTGGAGTATGTGGTGGTTAAAATCCTTTCCATAGTACGTTTGGTTGAATTTTACTTAATGATATTTTTCGAAATTTCTTCTTTGAAAGTGACCTGAAAGATCATTGGGGGATGAAATTCTTTAATGTACCTTTAAACGAATTCGAAGTGTTATTGAGAAAAATTGAAATCCTAACAACGATTCTTAGAATTACTGTATTTGTCATCACATTTATCCTTTAGGAAAGTATGTTAAAATAGATAGTAAGCGTTTACACGCAAACATTGATGAATGTCAAAATTAAATAAATCAATATACGTACCAAAGTTGGGCATATGACAATAATATAAAATACTCCGTCACGCCTATATATAAAATTGAAACAAAGAATCAAAACGGATGAGTCATTATACCTTTTTAATACTCAACTAGTCTGTAGTGGGGAATTGAAAATGATGTCGAGGGATAAGTCATAACACGGATTTTTCATGCTTAAATGTACAAAAAAACATTCATCTACAAAAAAGACGTTCCATCATTGAGTTGTATTTATTTTTTCGTCATGTTATGTAAGTGTATTTATTTTATTATAAGCAAAGATGCATAGTGGCTAGCGGTGGAATCCAGGACGCGCGTTTCGTCCTATTAGGGACTCTTTAACTGGATGTATCTGCATTACAGAGTTGATGTTCACTCTGGGACTCGAACCCAATACCTTTCACTTCAAACGCCATCGCGTTATCCACTCAGCTACTGAATCCTGATAGCCCCTTGCTTGTACAATGGGGTGAAGTTTAAATTCACTTGGTATTGTTTGTTTGAATTTTCCCGTTGATGTTTAGGACTGCAACTAGTCAGTCTCTTATTGGCGATAATTTTTTTCTTAGTTACGTAATTTTAGTGATTTATTTCCTGGTAATTGCTCTTGAATGATTTAATAAATGATCACGAACATCTATACATAAATAATCGATACTTTTAGATAGGGTTGTTTTCTCTTAATAAGATGCATTAATTGAGAAGCTCTAGATATCATTCAAAACATTAATATCAGCATTTACTTCATACAGATTCCTAAGTGAAATAAATACTGATAATGTTATTCAGATCGTCTATAAGTGATCTACAATTAAATTATCCAGCTTATAGAATGTAACTCTAACAGAAACATTGTTCTGAGTTAAATAAAAAAAATATATTTGTAAAATCTCAGCGAATGAATTTGAAGTAAATCCAACGTTTCCTCTGGCCATCTGATCCAAGCTTTTTCAAAGAAATATACATCCAACATCAAAATTATCGAATATCAATAGATACATGGTTCTCTAGTTCATTGTATACTGAATAGGTCATCCAATCAGTGTTAAAAATATCTAAACTAGGTTACAAATCTTCTCTATTATTTCAGTAATCGATATTTTCAGATTTCTAATAATATTAGTCAGTAAACATATAAATTTTTTGTACGAAAGTTTCGTAGAGATTATTCATTTTCCAATTTACATCATGAATGGATCTTAATTAAACAGTCCTTCAACATCTAAGGATATATATCAAGTTTATTACTTATTCTTGATTGAGTCCTATATCAGTAATATATATCCATTAAAATTAACAATTATTCAGTTCATATAAAATTTTTCAAGAAAAAAACGAAAAGAAAATAAAAACAAAAAAAAATCAAAAACATTTATTTATTCATTAAGCATAAAATTAATTTAAAATTAACAAAAATAATCTTTTAAATTACAAAAAGTAAACATTTAAAAAAAAAAATCATCATCCATACTTCAAATATAAGAATTCTTATTGAAGTAATATTAACTTATCTTAATTTAAAGAAAATGAAAGACAACAACAACAACAAACGTTACTTTATTTTTTTTAAATTTTGTTTTGTGA
This sequence comes from Schistosoma rodhaini, assembly GCA_944470415.2. Classification (NCBI taxonomy): domain Eukaryota; kingdom Metazoa; phylum Platyhelminthes; class Trematoda; order Strigeidida; family Schistosomatidae; genus Schistosoma; species Schistosoma rodhaini. The sequence continues at coordinate 47,339,244 of OX104036.1, forward strand.
CATGCAAGAAAATTAACTAACTACTATGAAGTAGTCTATATCATCAAATTAAAAAATAAAATAAATTAATTAGTCATTAAAGGGTATCATTAAATTTATTTCCCATCATGCATAGATAAATAGATAGATAGATAGATAGATGGGTAGATATCAATGCCGTTTGAAAATAATCTGATTTATTTTATGAGTTTTTTTTCTCTCTCAGAAACACTGTTAATTTCGATATTTATTTGTTTATTTGTTTATCCATTTATTTATTTGTTTGTTTGTTAGTGTTGTGATTTTATGTGTGACGAAAAAAACAAACAAACAAATAATCAACGTAAAATTATTTATTACAGATTTACAAGGAGTGAGAAATCTCACAGTTACTATTATTATTATTATTATTTCATGCGATAAAGATACATTAACAATTTATGTTCTGAATGTATGTTCAAGGGAAAGTTGTCATCATATATATATATATATATATATAATTGGAATCGTAACATACTAGTAGTAAGTAAAGGACACTATGAAATAAAAATTGTTTATCATATTGATCAAGGGGAAAAGCGGTAGTTTTTGGATTAATGACTTGATTACAATATAGAATGTTTTTTTGTTTTTATGTTTAAAAGTTAGTTGTATCACTTGATTGTTCAAGCCGAAATAAACAGAATAGGCATTAAAAAGAAAAAAATCATCGATCAGAAAGTAAATAGTAAAACTATAAAATAGATTAGATATGAGGAATTATATTTGAAAGTCTCAGCGATTGAAATTTAAATAATTTCAACGTTTCGTCCAGCTAACTTGTCTGGAATTCTTCAGGGAAATAATCAAGTCATCAAAGAAAATAGATTTTCTACCTTGAAATATATATATAAATGTTGTTTAAATTTGGAGAAATCATTTAAATTATAAATGAATTATCATTACACTTGTAAATACTGAGTGATTCATTTTCTAATACAAATAACATGCTACAATTACCGGTTCATAAAACAATTTCTTAAATTTGTTCATAAAGTACTTTAAACATAATGTGGTGAACAAGAACACAAGTGGAGACAATCGAATATATCGAGAACCGAAATTACAGAATATCTTAGTTAAATTTGAGAATCATATAGTAAATATTTCATTTGCAAAATGTCAATTAATTGTCTCAGACTTAATTGTTCTTTTGATTCCACACCAATCACTCTGTGTTCTGGTTCTCTTTTCTTCAATCTTCTTAACCTTCTGCCTTCAAGCATTTCACTTTCTATTGCTGATACATACTACTTATATCTGTTGACATCTGTAACACATACACACTACAATAATATCAAACTACTTAAAAAACTGAAATCAATGGCACAGTATTTGAACTAATGAACTAATAAATTAAAATAAAAATAAACGATTCATAATGAATTACATTTAATTCAACTAAATAAATACTTTTAATTATTTGTTTTCTATAAAATCACATTCAATGATTTCCTGTTCAAGATAATAACTGTAACATAATTATTGGATAAAGTGTTCTGTTATCCTATATTTAACTGTATATACATATATAAACATTGATATTAGGTTAATTTGAGTAGTATACTCTTCTATCTATATTGTTTATTCCATTGTAAAGAATCATTATACAATGCAATTGTATAGATACATATTCAGTTAGACTAAATTTAGGAAGCATTTATCACCTATATTTAAACAATTTTGTAACATTGTTGTTTATTTCCGGACTTTTACATTTACTTATTTTATTGTGATATATTTATATTTATTGGGTATCCTTCTTTTAAATCTTTCACTGAAATAAACAATACACAATGACTAACAAACATTATAAAAATTGTATCGAAAAACTAATTACCGGTCAAAATTCATATCCTAATTTGTAATAGAATCAATTAAAAAGAAGGGTCATTTCATATGAATTAGTTATCTGTTATTATTAAATCTTTTAATCTTTGGCAATTTCCATTAATTTGTTCAATATTTTTCCCATTAAATAGGAATAATATATATTTGTAAAATCTCAGCGAATGAATTTGAAGTAAATTCAACGTTTTCGCCTGGCAATCTGGTCCAAGCTTTTTCTTATTTAATATCTTGTATCAACTCAGCGTCCAAATACTGTGAAACTATTCGCTCTAATTTAGACGAAAGTTCTTGTACATATTTCCCATTAGATACAATATTATACTCTTAATATATTTATATCTTAGTTTAGAATTACACTTTTGTTTTAGTTAAACATAAATCAATTCATTGAATGTTATGTGTACTTCTTTTTTATACATGAGTTCCACAATAAACTGATATGTATGTGTAAATTAACAGTTTGTTTGAAAAAATAATTTTGTATTCATTATTCAATATTAAAGATGATTGTATCTATTTTGTAATTTATTATCGTATTAAGTTACGTAACTTTATTTTTGATATCTAGCCTAGTAATTAAATACAATTTCAATAGTTGAGATCATGAATCAATTAAAGCTAGACGATCATGGAAAATTCGGGAGACGGGATCGTGAATGCGCACTACTGAGGAATCCCACAATAGGACGAAACGGCCTTCTAGTGCTTGCAGATTTTCTATGGTGGTCTAGCTTCAATTGACTCATGATTTCAACTATATAAAATTAATAAAATCTCCACAAAATCCCCTTCTTATAATAATCAACATTAACTTAGAAAATGAATTGCTGTAAAGATCTGAATTTTGTTAATTATGAAGTTGTTAGTGCAAAATTCATTCACTCGATTCATTTATTTCTCGATGTAAATATATTTAAATGTATGAGAAATAAAGTAAATAATTATCTTATCGATACTACTTATAAAGAGACCATTGAAAAACAAATAACATTGATGGAGCATAGTATAATCACTAATTCGAAGTCAAAACATGAATAAGACAGTTATTAATTCTCTGTAATTGGTCTATAAATTTCACAATGTTTCAAATGATTTACTTGGTTAAAATAATAAACATACAAGTAGGTGTTATTCAAAGACATTTCGAAAGAAATCATCTAGAAGAGCTAATAGAAAAAGAATCTCTATAAAAACAAATCCAGTTACTGCTAAAAGCAAGTACAAGATTTAATTTGTATATTTCATTCGCAAAGTCCTAACGAATGACTAGACGTTAGAACCAGATATATACTCCACCAGGAGAGTTATATAATGAGGTATAACCATAATACATCAATATCAAGTTAAATGATGCCATGATTTCCATTACTTTCTAAACCTCCAACATTCTTAGCTTTTAAATTTGTGAACAACTGAAGAATTTATTTGAGACTTATTACTGTCTGTACTACAGAAAGTTTACTTAGGAACCAATGTTCTAGGGACTATTGAACATTAATTAGGAATTTGTTTCATAACAGATTCAGAAGAGCAATTAGCAGAAGCAAGATGTACCAACCCTTTAGAATTTAATGGAAACTTGATAAGTTAACTAATTCTTACTTACTTACTTACGCCTGTTACCCCTCGTGGAAGAGCATAGGCCGCACACCAGCATTTTCCATCCAACTCTGTCCTGGGCAATCCTTTCCAGTTCTTTCCAGTTAACACTCATCCTTTTCATATCTGCTTTTATTTTCCAGCGTAATGTGTTCTTTGGCCTTCCTCTTTTCCGCTTCCCTTCAGTATTCCAAGCTAGGGATTACCTTGTAATGCACATTGGTGATTTCCGTAATGTATGTCCGATTCACTTCCAACGTCTTTTTCTAATTCCCTCTTCAACTGGAAAATGTCTTGTACTCTGCCACAGAAGGCTGTTGCTGATATTATCCGGTCAGTAAATGTTGAGTATTTTGCGTAAACAACTGTTTATAAATACTTGTACTTTCTTGACGATGGGTGTAGTAGTTCTCCACGTTTCAGCTTCGTACAGTAGGACTGACTGTCTTGACGCTGGTATTAAAGATTTTGACTTTGAAATTAGTTGACAGTTGTTTTGAGTTCCATATGTTCTTCAATTGTAGAAATGCTGCCCTTGCTTTGCCAATCGTTGCCTTTACATTTGCATCAGATCCTCCTTGTTTATCAATGATGCTTCCAAGGTACGTGAGTGTTTCCACCCCATCCAGAGTTTTGCCATCAAGTATGATTGGGTTTGTTGATGTTCTCCATGTTGTATTTGAGGATTTTGGCTTTGCCTTTGTGTATGTTGAGACCTATTGATGCAGAGACTGTTGCTACATTTGTTGTCTTCGTCTGTATTTGTTCGTAACTAATTCTACGAGCGTTATTATCATATTTGTAAGAATTTGACAAATAATATTTCCACAAACCAAAGAAATTTGTGAAATTTCTCCTAAATTACCGTATTATTATCACATAAGTTATTCAACTATAACTAAGAAAGCAGAAGAAGTTAATTTATTTTTAGATCCCGACATTGTTTCCAATCAATCGGTTGATGATTTATATAAATATCAAGTCGTTAAATTATATATAGACGTATCTTTGATTATTGATATGGAATCAAACATAATTAAATATCTTATTAAATTTAGCCAATAGACTTTACGCAGATTTCGCTTTGTAACTCTGAACTAAAAGGAAGGGAATAAGTAAAACTCATTCAATAATTCTTTGATTATAAGCTAACAGCTTAAAAACATTAGTTCGTTCAAAGTGATACAGTGCCCAGTGGTTAGACCCAACATTCCCATCTCAGTTGGTTGGAGAATGAGTTACCTACAAGCTAATTTACTAGTACAACCTATCATGTATTTTTTATCATGTATTTTTTTCTTTACGCATAAATGTTATTTTGCTACATAAAAACCTACTCATCTGGCTAGTGGTCCTGTCTTCGATTTCTAATCATTCAAGGAATTAAGTCAATAATACAGTCTCTAGAATAGCAAGTACTCAGCCATATCATTTCATTGCATTCATTTATTGATTAACATTCTACTCATTAACTTTCACAACTAAACATTTCATCATGTCTATCATTCGAAAACCTACCTCATGGCCGAAAATATTGTGTATTTTTCTTCCTTCTAACACAAAACCATTTGTATTCAAATTTATAAGTAAATGATTATACCAAAAGCTAATGTATTTAAAATGTAATATCTATCTTGATATTAATATACTGAAACTGACAGATAAATATGTCATCCCAAAATCAAGAGCTTATAGGGTTGGAATATCATTACTAGACTGCTATAGTGATCTGCTGTCAACAAACCTTAGTGTAGACATCACTTTGCACATCTTATGACTAAGTAAGAACAAAGATAAACAAATTAGATATCAACAAATTAAGCTAACCTATCAACACACTTTAATAAATTTGAAGTATTTCATCTATAAAGATTTATTGGCTGTTAACTAACTAAGTAAGCATTTGTCTATATCACTATACATATAGTCAGTTAAAAGCATATCTTCAAATAAAAGAAAATGGAAACAATCTTAAGAACCTTGGAATAAATTTGCAAATCGAGAACCCATTTAAAGTATGACTGATATACAGGGATTTGAAGTCAATCAACTAAAAGTCCTAAATCAGGATACAGTAGCCAGATGTATGTTAATGTGTTCTGTTTTAAGTCAGAGTTTATATTTTTATGAAGACTATTGATAACTATTAGTTGCCTGAACAGGTGTATAAATCATGACTTGATTTATATACTTCTGTATTTATTAAAGACGATATAACATGATACTAGTCACTTTTAATGGCTAATTTACACAGGTATATTGACAACATTTAACTAAAAAGATCAATTAACCCCCAAGACGCCCTGCTTACAATCTGGGCTACCTGTTCCCAACATCTGGATTTTTCAACAAGTTATTTGTTTTCTTGTTTGTTTTAACACATTATTATGTCTATTAGTCTTTTAACCTATTCAGGTGCGTTTGTGAAAAGTTTGCGACATTTCGCTGTACACCTTACAAAAGAGCCCAATCAGATACATCGTGGTTGTTAGCAATATACATCGAACAGGATAGTCATTATTCAGATGTCGATTCCTGAACTGCTAACATCTAACTGGCCACCACTCAATATTTATCTCAAGGATCAATCAAAAAATAAGAAAAGGAAACTTGTTGAAATACTTTGTACCGAGAATTCTATATTGTATCAAAAATATCATATCGAACAAAGCCACTAACAATAATAATAAGATATATATATAGACCAATAAGAATAGAGAAACATTAAAAGAAAACACAATATGAATATTCATATCTCAAAATTATTTTTCAACTACTTAAACTTACAACAAATGAGGGGGTTCTTTGTGGAGATTTTTAGTAATTTTTATATATAATTAAAATCATGAGTCAATTGAAGCTAGACCACCATGGAAAACCTGGAAGCACTGGATGACCGTTTCGTCTTATTGTGGGACTCCTCAACAGTGCACATCTACGATCCCGCCTCACGAGATTCGAACCAAGAACTTACCAGTTTCGCACGCGAGTACTTAACTCATAGAGCACTGAGTCGGCATGGTGGGCTAGCTTCAATTGACTCATGATTTCAACTATATATAAAAAATTACTAAAATCTCCACAAACAACCCCGTATCATATGTTCACTGGTGACTGGCTCCATGAGGTGTTTCCTGGAGTTCTGGTGAGAAGCAGTAACCAGTGAAGTTCAACCAGGTCTATTGAGAGATATGAACTCAATGATGACATTAGTGAATGCTTGCTCAATTTCTTGGATTGGTTGAAATTAGACATTAACACCGTTGGATGCTGGCTCAAAGGTCGATCGATAAATTGCTCGCATGCGAGACTGGTAGGTCCTTGGTTCGAATCTCGTGAGGTGGGATCATGGATGTGCACTTTTGAGGAGTCCCACAATAGGAAGAAACGTCCTTCCACTGTTTGCAGGTTTTCCATGGTGGTCTAGCTTCAATTGACTCATGATTTCAACTATTTATAACAGATGAATTACAACTGATGTTTTATTTTTACCCAAATCCAAAAAGTACGTTAATGAATAAAAGAATAATTCCGAGTTATTATAAACCTTCATTTTGTTACTTCCTTTTAACTTAAAAAAACAAGAAAAAAACTCTTTTTTTGTATCTAAGATATCTGATACTGGCCAAACGTGATATACAGTTACAAAAAATAACATGAATTTACATTGAAATTTCTTTATTTACAATGATAATAATAATAAACACGTGAGATTAAACAAGTAAATAGTGATTAGAATTATGTGTCATTTAAGTATGTCAATGGTGTATTTTACAAGAATATGAATTAAATTTTGTTTATTTTGACAAGCGGATAAATTAAAGTTTTGAAAAATAAAGGAAAAAAAAGAAAAGAGAATTTCAATATTTTTAATAAGCAAAATGAATAATTAAAGTAATAGTTCTATGTACAAATATATAAATGTTGACATATATCCTGTAAAACTGATATGTTAACTAGACAATCGTCAAAATATTTAAATAAACAAGCGGAAACTAAAGTTATCAAATTACACATGAATAATATTCAATTGATTTAATATGAATATTGTATAATTTTAAGTATATATATACTATATTGTAAGCAAGGATGGATAGTGGCTAGCAGTGGAATCCAGGACGCTCTTTTCGTTCTATTTGGGACTCATCAGCTGGGTTCGAGTCCCAGAGTGAACATTAACTCTAAGATGCTGGTACATCCGGCTGACGAGTCCCAAATAGGAAGAAACGTGCGTCCTGGATTTCACTACTATCCACTATCCATCTTTGCTTACAATGCCTGTGAATTAAAGCTATATTGAGGCGATCCTCGAAGTATGCACATATGCCAATAAGAGACTGACCAGTCGCAGTCCTAAACATCAATGTGAAAATTCAAACAAACAATTTTAAGTGGTTGAAAGCGTGAGTCAATTGAAGCTAGACCACCTTAGGACGAAACGGCCGTCCAATGCTTCCAGGTTTTCCATGGTGGTCTAGCTTCAATTGACTCACGTTTTCAACTATGAAAATACTAAATCTCTACAAAACCATTTCTGATAATTAATACTAAGTGGATTTATATATACTATAATTATAAATTCTTTCATTATATCATACGGATTCTATGATTTTTAATGTTAGGTGGTTTTAAACAGTTATCATGGAGTTTTATATTCGTTTTATATTGTATATTGGTATACCTATACAATAAAATATTTACTGAATACTTTTATCAACAGTCACTGATAACACAGTGTTTCTGACTATAACGCTGAATGGAAACAGCTTGAACGATTGAGTAATAACTAATTATTCTAACATGGAATATAACTATTCATAAATTAATTAATCGTAAAATACTGAACTCGATTTCCAAACATTAACTCATGGGTTAAAAACCCAACTCCACAAAATTGGCTTTGTAAAACAGGATAATATTATGAGTCCTTAGACAAGCAATAATAATTATACGAACAGGTACTTGGCAAATAAGTTATGTATAAGAGTCATAATAATTACTTGGCATTTATAAAATATGGTTAAACTGAATTAGTCGACGGGAGTTCAGAGTGGATATTGTTCGGTTCGATATACTTAAGCTGCAAAAGTGCTATGCTCAACGTAAAATATCAAGGTGCTGAGATGTGAAGTTTAACTCAAATGGCTCTATTATTTTTATCGATTTTTTCTCAGATGTCAGTTTTTGACGAAATTCCTATTCGATTTAATTTATATAGAGATATATAGCAAATTGTCCTTTGATATTCTGATTTACATTTAGTAGGCTTTAGATTATTAATTCTTTTAGTATAGTTAGTAAATTTTTCTTTTCTACTCAAAAGTAATTTTTGTCATCAAGCCATTATGTTTAATTTAATAAAAGTTAGTTTCATCAATAGCATTCGTAAAGAAACTAATTTTTTCTAGAGTGTTTCAATAAATTATGATAACCACATAACTTTGAGAACAAAATAATTGTGAAGATTCATAGTTTGGGTGAATGGTGTTGTTTTCACTGACTTAACTTTTTTGATCGATGGACTTCCAAGGTCATCCTAAGCAACAGACTCCGTGTTCAAGAAGAAACATGCCTTTTAAGGTCAGTCAGTTCTAAGTGCTTTGAATGTTACTGGCTGAATATGTAAGTTGTTATCATTATTTGTCTACACACTTTGAGATTTAGTCAATACAAGTCGCTATCACTTTTGGTATTTTAGTTCCACTAGTAGTAGATCACTTCAGATATTCAAAGTAGATATTTATTTAGTTTTGTCATATTTATTGAGTACTTACTTACTTACGTCTGTTACACGTCATAAAGGAAATAAGGCCACCCATCAGCAATCTCTATTGAACTCTGTTCTGTAGAAATCTTCCCAGTTCTTCTCAGTTCCTGTTCATCCTTTTAATGTCTGCTTCCAATTCCCGACTGAAGTAGTTCTTTGATCTTTCACTCTTCATTTTCTAATCACGATTCCAAATTGACGCTTGTCTCATGAGACTGTTTGATGATTTCCTCAATGCATGTTCTATCCACCTTGAAAGTTTTTTCTTAATTTCCTTTTCACATGGAATCTGGTTTGTTCTCTCCCACACTAGACTGTTGCTGATGGTATCTGACTAACGGATATTGAGTAGCTCGCGCAAACAATTGTTTATAAATACTTACACATTTTTTATGATGATTGTACTAAAATTGTCTTGACATTCATATTGAAGATTGTGACTTTGGTATTGGTTGAAAGTTGTTTTGAGTTCCATATGTTGTTCAACTGTAGGAATGTTGTCCTTACTTATTTTATCAATCTTCACCTTGACGTCCGCATCGGATCCTCCTTGTTCATCGATGATGCTACTTGTGTAGGTACGTGAAAGTTTCCATCACATTCAGAGTTTCTCCATCAAGTGTGATAGGATTGTTTGATGTTCTCCATGTTGCATTTGAGGATTTTGGTTTATCCCTAGTGCATGTTGAGTCCTAGTGATTCGGAGACTGCTGTTACTCTGGTTGTCTTCATGTGCTATTGTTGTTGTGTATGGGATAGGTTGGCTATGTCATCTTCAAAGTTAACTCGTTTAGTTGCATGCAAACTGTCCATTGTATCTCATGATTTCTCTGAGATATGGAGGTCTTCACAATCCAGTCGACCATCAAAAGAAAGAGGAAGGGAGAGAGCAAACAATCTTGTCTGACACCAGACATCACTTGGAATGCATCTGTCAGCTGTCCTCCACGCATAACTCTTCAGTGTGGTCCGTAGTATACATTCGCTGTGATGTTGACGATGTTCTCAGCTACTCACTCCATAGTGTCAAAGAAGGTTCCATAAGGTTCTGCTATCCACACTGTCGAATGCTTTGCCACAGTCAATGAAGTTGATGTATAGTGGCGAGTTCCATTCTAATGAGAGGAATAATGATTTGTAGTGTCGCGGTTCGGTCTGTGCACGACTGATCCTTACGCAATCCAGCATGTTGATGCCATAGTTAGGTGTCTATTGAATATTTCATCCAGTTAAACAACACTGTCGAAAACTTTTTATGGTACCGATAGTAGTGTGATGCCTGTGTATTTCTCACATCTACTGAAATCTCGTTTCTCTTGTATCTTGATGAGGTATGCTTCTTTCCGGTCTGTTTGTGACACTTGTTCTTCCTCTTAAATATTCCTGAATAGAACATGGAGCATGTTCGCAGTTGTTTCTATGTCTGACTTCAGTACCTCGGCTGGTATGTCGTCAGGTCATGCTGCTTTCTCTTTATTGATTTGTCTGATTACCATCCTGATTTGTTCGATCACTTGTGGAGTGACATCTATAGGATATTATGTGTGTGCTGCTTTGATGTGTGGTGAGTTCAATCGCGCTGGTTTATCTATTAAGGAATAATTCAGTAAACAGGCTTTTGATATCAGTCTTTAAATTTTCTATTTCATCTTTTTCTGCCTTTAACTTGTCCATCAATTCCAGGTATAGCAATTAAGCTTCATTTAAATCTTTTAATGTGATGGAGTCTTCAGTTTGAATTTTAGCATGATTTTTTGACTAATATAAATTAACTGTCTGACACCATAATCACTTCAGAATCCCTTATAGATTAAAGAAATTCGGTTTATAAGTATCGATAAGAAATTTTATCAAGTTTTTATGTTTTAATAGCAATTCAAGGAAAATTAAGTTATGAATTAATATAAAATTTTTGACATTATCGAATGATTTTAGTATGTTCAGACATCGTCGGAGTTAATCAGTAATTTTTCAATACGATTAGGATGTAGTGTTGGTTACTAAGTTAAATCCATATAACTTTATCCAGCTTCTGGACAGGCCAATTTATCCATTCTTCTGGAGTTACGTTTTGACTGTGTCAATTATTCACTTACCAACCTTGACTGTTTTTATATGAGCCTATTTGTTTACACTTCTTATCCTATTCGTCATAAATCTGTAACTTATTTTTATCTGGCAATAAATATTGATTAACACTTGATTAAATGGAGTTGGCTGACACACCTTCTCCACTGCACGTCATTTCACTTAGCTCTCTTTTCTTCGCTTCGTCCCTCTGATTGTCTGTTTAGATCAATGTGTGTATAAAACATACGTATTCGAACACTCATTCTAGTATTTGATATATTTAATTCCGTTATTCACCAACGCGATCGAAGTCGATAATTATATTCAAGGATTAGCGATATGTATATTTCAATAACATTCATACAATCTAATCGGAGTCAGATACTGAGCCACTAAAAGGATATCATAATTTCTGTCTGACAATCTTAACTTTGATTCTATCTGAAGTTGTTAGTACCCGCTGTCAAAATATTTGCCTTGCAATAGTTCTCCAAATGATTTATAAGTGCACCAAAACTCTTGATATACTAAATCTTCACAATCGCTTCAATAAATTAGTTCAATGATCAAGTTGTGTAGTTTCTTAATGAAGACAGTGACAACCGGAGGTAAATTCATTGTAAATGTACTGTTTAAACAAATTGTGTATCTTGAATTTTGTTTTCTACGGATTCATTAAAAATCAGCTATCGGAAATAATTTTTGTTTACATACCTTCTTAATAACATTTATCTCATTTTTAATCTAAATGGAAAAATGAAACTTTATCATTTCTGATAAAATAAACTAATATCATACTTAATGATAATCCAAATGTACTTAACTCAATATTAATGTCTAATTTATTGAACAAAATCATAGATTCTTTCTTGATAAAGTGTCCATTCTATGTGCAACTTACATATTATGTAAGTAAATAATGTGGGAAATTCATGACTAGAACTTTAGAAAATGCAACAGGATATATTGTAGTGAAAGAGAACACAAGTAAGGACAATGGAATGTATTTGAACACAAAATTACAGGACATCTGAGAACTGTATAGTAAATACGTAATTTGCAAAAGGTCAAACAATTGTCTCAAACTTCACAGTACCTTTTGCAAATATTAGACAATCGTCTCAGACTTTATTGTTCTTTCGTTTCCATACCAATCAATCTCTGTTTTCGCTCACTTTTCTTCGATCTTCTTAACCATCTGCCTTCAGGCATTTCAATTTCGATTGCTGATACATACTACATATATCTGTCGACATTAGTAGCATACACCACAATATGATGCTATTTGGTTAACAGATCGTTTGCTGTAGTACAATTTAAGTCGTTCACTGATTTCTTTTTGTTATATTGATTTTCATAAATATGAGATTTTCGCCGATTTTGTTTCTACTTACGTCTCATTTCAACAATAAATATACTTATTTCTATCATTTATTTATGCAATCCTATTCACAAAACATCTACCCATGTATAATATTTTCATTTTTTAGAGGTTTTGCCATCGTTTTAGCTATTTACTTTATATTTTCTATTTATTTGAGAAAACTTACTTCTTTGATATTTCCCCCTCTTTCATTAATCTTAAAGTCATTATTCATGAGTTGAAAAAAGAAGTTCACAGATATTCAACATCTTTTTTGAAATATCTTTTAAAATCTCTTAGATAATTGATAATTTCACCGGAAATTAAGCATTCTATCCCGTCATTAGTACTGAATAAGTTATATCTACTTTCATAAGTCCATCAATTTATCTGACTCGATATCATAACTCATAATATAACTACTAGTTGATAGAAGGGTACTGATGTTCGCAGGTACCAGTACATAATATTGGGGAAAGTACTATTATTCAGAGACTTGAATTAAGATCCATCAGTACTACTATTACACAGCCTTCTATTGAGCTACTTAATATAAAGTTATAAAACTGTGATTCAGAGTGATTAATCCAGACAATATAAGCTGTGATTAGATGGCGAGAGAAGAGAGGGGACTTCATACTGACTAATTTGATATTGTAACTGACTTGATCCCACTATGTATTTATGTCACTATATTTTTTATATACATATCTAGTTCTTAGTCAAGTGGCCAGAAAAGTGTCTATTGCCATGTGATTCAGTATACTTTACTGTATAGCAGTGACGTGAGTATGAGCTCTTGGAAGCTCATTCCTCCTATTTCAGAATTTCAGTTACTGAACCTTAATTAATGATATGAATTGTATAGAGAAAAGGTAGAACTACTTGGTCTATACTTCCAACTACTGAAAACTAAACGCCTAGGTACTTCGTAGACATCTAAAATGAATAATGTCTCTTTTCTCTCCAAGAATCATTCTAAAGAAATTTAGGTAAGTCATAGTTACATCAGATTGAAAAATTCCAAATATAACCATTTCCATAACTGCTTTTCTTCAAAACACTATATAGACAGATAAAAATTTCAATGTCTCGTATCTTAACATTTCTATAAATAATATATTTTTAGTCAACCACAATAGTATTCAGAATACGTTTGTTGTCATAGTAACTATTTTGGTTGATATTTCTATGTAACATAAATCAATCAATCAATGAATTAATTACTAATAGAAAATAAACTGTAACTAACCATAGTGGGTGGCGTATAATAACTATAATCTTAATAAGTATCAAAGCTAAGTGGAAAAAAATTAATTCTCATTTAAATTTGTTTAATTAAAAAACCCATAAAATTTGTGCCTTTTTCAAAAAAATAGAAGATGCATTTATGGATGATTTTTATTTATTATTAGTTATAATTAACTAAACTTAAATGTTCAATCGAACATTTACATTTATTATCAATGTACACAATAATTCATAACAGTTGTTTGCCTTAATATTATATTACTACTTGTAATAGACTTGTTTATGTCTATAAAAGTATTGATTTAAATTAAAGAGAAAATACAATATGGGTCACTAATGTAGTATTTACTACTTAACTGTAGTCATATAAATTATCTAATGAATCAGCGGGTTCATAATTCTAAGGTTGCTAGTTTGGTGCTAGAACCTTTTCTAATGGAACATATTTCACATGTGATAATCTATATACTTGGGTGTCGATTTATTTTATAATCCTTTAGTACTTGAGTGATAACTACTATCTGTTGAATATTCTGAAATCAACGGTTACAAATTTAAATGGGTAGAGAAAAAGTCAACAGACTATTTTTAATAACTGAGTAAAAACGATTAGAACACTACTAGTATAACTATTAGAACTGCCTTTAATACTACTACTATCACTACTACTACTACTACTACTACTATAAACGAGGTGATTGCAATATGATTCTGTTGAATAATTGTTTTCAATTCGTAAGAAATGTAGAATTTTCGTTCAGTTATAGTTAACTGAAAATTTTCAGTTACTTTAATTTGATTTCAAGAATCTTTTTTCGATCATTGTTGAGTTGACTTTGCATATTACTTGAAGGATTATAGTTGGTCTTAGTATGAATTCAAAACATCCAGTTCAGCAAAGTGATCTCTTTCTAATGAATTTATTATCAAGCTTACTTACTTACTTACTTATGCCTGTTATTCCTAATAGATCATAGGCCGCCGACCAGCATTCTCTAATCCACTCTGTCCTGGGCCTTCTTTCCTAGTTCTATCCAGTTCTTGTTCATTCTTCTCATGTCTGTATCCATTTCTCGGAGTGATGTGTTCTTTGATATTCCTCTTTTCCTTTGACCTTCAGGATTCCATGTGAGGGTTTACCTTGTGACGCAGTTGGGTGATTTCCTCAAAGTGTGTCCAATCCACTTCCAGCGCTTCTTCCTGATTTCTTCCTCTGCTGGATGGAATCTGGTTTGTTGTCTCCCACAGTAACTTATTGCTGATAGTGTCTGGCCATCGGATCTGAAGTATCTTGCGTAGACAACTGTTAATAAACACCTGTATCTTCTGGATGATGGCTTTCGTAGTTCTCCACGTCTCTGCCACATACAGTAGAACTGTCTTGACATTTGTATTGGAAATTCTGACTTTGGTGTTGGTTGACAATTGTTTTGAGTTCCAGATGTTCTTCAGTTGTAAATATGCTGCTCTTGCCTTGCCGATCCGCGTTTTCACATTTGCATCAGATCCACCGTGTTCATCAATGATGCTGGACAGATATGTGAAGGTTTCCTTATTATCAAGTTGTACAATCTTATTAGTTCCGCGAGGATATCTGAACACAGAATAAACATGATGATGTATTAGAACGGTTATAATACTAGACTACGTAATGTAAGTAGTAACAATAAAGGATTGTGCGTGTAAAAATAAAAAGCCTTTAAAAATAATAACAGATTATAAAATGGATGAAGTATGATAATTACAATATTTTTGATACAACAATTATAGGTAATAAATGGGTCAAGTGAAATGAAGTGATATCAGAAAAAGTTATGAATAAAAACATAGGAATATGAGAAACAGTTAGAGACAGAAGGGAGTTATTTTCAAATACGAAGTAAAATAAAATAAAAATGGTTTAAGGCCATGGTAAATATAACGATAAGATGTACTTCAATAGTATACACACTTGTGGCTTCATCTCATGGATGGCAAGAGCTTCTACTGTTTTAGGTAGATTTGAACAAATTGTTTAGGCAACATTAAAATCAATCCACGTATCAGTAGAGTGATTGAAATAAATAAATGTTGGTGCTTGTATGCTCCGATTATGCAGGTTTTTTTTAAAAATTGTTAGATTAGGAGGTTTGTGCGGATTACGTTACGAAATGATCTTAATTAGAGGACAATCAAAAAAAGATCTGTCATTCATCTCTGATAATCTTATAGTGAGTGAAAGACCCCGAATTTACAATTACTTATTGATGCAACAACATGAAATGGAGTTACAAAACAGTGAAGCAGGCACCGATTTACAAGAAATAAATTTGTTTTCTTCATTTACAGTGTTTGCAGTGATTATTTGATTATGCCAGTGATGTTAATTATATGCTTTGTTTTGGGTTCAAAGCTGTAGTCAGGTGACATAAGAAGGAACTCAGGACCTCCATGTTTTCCCAGGTATACAATGCAAATCAGACGTTGGGTGGGAATCCAGTTTTCTTGAAAAATATAACTAGGAAACTTCTGGATAGGTCTATTCAAGCTTTCAGTGTTCAGCGGTTATTCTAGTTCTACAGGTACTTTCATCTCCTTAGATAGAACTGATGAAAGATATTTCTTCAATATCACTTATTGATTTTAATTGATTTACTTAGAAAGGCTGAACTAGTTATATGTCCTGTGGAGGCTGTTGATAGAAAAGTTCCAAGACAGAAAGCAGCAAATTTCCAGTGCTCTATGTTTTTCAATGGTTTTCAAGTTTGTGACAATTTGTGATAAAATCTTTCTCACGAATTTTAAAATACTTTCACGAAGCGACCCTAATAGATAATCAAATTGTGTGAAATTCCTCCGTAATACCTATCTTTATTACTGTTGTCTTTTGTATGATTGAAACACTTATAATTATCAGTTGAAAACACTTACTTTCAGGGTTTCATTCAGTGGACATTCAATTTTAAAAAAATACACCCACTGTAATTATTGGTTATCTTTAACTGTTTAATACTAAAAGCGTTTGGTTTAACTGTAATACTTTGAAACATCCCTCTATTCATACTGTTTACGGATATCGATCAGTCTTGGTTGGGATAAGTGTATTATGTGAGAACTGTCATGGCTAAATAGATGCAATCTTCACGGGACATGTTTACATCAACTAAGATTGATCAAATTTAATCAAGAATATCAATAACAGAATAATTCAAACCATTATAAATTCAAATAAAGTTTATACCAGTTGTACAAGTTAGCTACTTTCTAAATTCAACAATTTTATTGGATAATGTGTTAAGACTGAGAAAAGTACTGGCTTCGAATCCGCATGGAGACATTTACACTGGAATATAAATATATTCAAACTGTAAGTTTAAAATAGAACGGAATAAGTGTCATTGATTCGATTGTTGTCCACGTTCTATATATTCTACACTATCTTTTTTTTCTTATATAGAGCATCGATAGTAGGTCATATTCATATGCAAAAAATATAACTAACAAACAGGAAATAAATAAACTTATTTATACTCAAAAGGAATACTTTATTTATTTCTCACTTCATTTTCTCTTTTTGAACATAGATACTGGTAGTAGGCTGATAAAAGAAAATACATCTATTCCGTTTTTATATATATTAATAATGATTAGTATTTAGTAATGATTGCTAATTGTTGTGAATAGTGAATGGATCGGCTATTGTATCTCTTTATATTCTTTGTAATTAAAAGAGGGTAAGAAAAACAATAGTCTGACCATCTATAAACATTATTAATAATAATATTATTGTTATGAGTAGTATTTGATACTGCTTAAAATGAGGTAGGAATTAGACAGGAAACATGCTTTTTAATAGATGTAGGCATATAATTCCTAATGTTTATTTTGTGAATAGTTCTCCGTTTCCTATACAAAACGGAAGTGTTATACAGTTCAGTATTAACTTACTTTTATGAGTGTATTACTACTGAAACATGATAGAATTGTATGCATACCAGGATATTCTTCATAATATAACATATATACTTTTTTGTAAGGAATAGTTATAGAAGATAATTCCCTGAAAGTGTGAAAATAATACTATATTCACATAAGTTAGCTTATGGTCTACTTATATCCATATAAGTAGTATATGGTGATGGTTCGACATAGAATGTATTTTGGCAGAAGACAGATAAGGAAAGAACTGAAATGAAGCGCAATTGGTACGAAAATGCACAAACAATTGAATTAGAGATGAACTAATATTTACAGAAGGAATAGTGAAGGTTAAGACGATTGGTTGTTATTTTGCAAATTAACTGTTCGCTGTATGGTTATCAGAATTCGGTGAGATAGTTTGTAATTTGTGTCTAAACGCATTCGATTGTCCCCAACTAGTGTTTTGTTCACTAGAGCTTATTTTTTCGGTGTTAGTTGAGTTTAATTTTGTGTAACTTCTCAAATGCATTAGCCTAGACTATTCATACATATAAGGTCTATTTTCAATGTTGTACTTTTATTGATGTACAAGAAAAATAATAATTATTCAACAATAAGATGGTAAGATAGACAAATCTAATATTAAAGTGTTTAAGAGTGATAAGAGTTTGTCTTCAAATTGATAGCTTTCTTATAAGTTATAAAAGTTTATGTATGTTAAATCTATCCAAACAGGATACAAAATTGTAGTTTTAGTCTACTGACTACACTTCTATGTCACGATTATTATTCCAATAGTATAAAAGTTATATAAAGTTGTTTTATAGGAGTAATTATCATCAGCGAATCTGTTTATAGCAAGATAATGGTAGTAATCTATTTAATTGCTTAACCATTCTCAAATCCTCAAAGAAATTTTCTAGTATAGTAAGGGTCTGTTTATCATTTATCACCTTATGAAGCATCCATTATCCGTATAAAATTGTACATGATTTGGTGTTATCCTTAGTTACAGCAAATCAAGGAAATAAGAATTGTTTTTAATATAAGCAAAGATGGATAGTGGCTAGCAGTGGAATCCAGGACGCGCGTTTGGTCCTGTTTGAGACGTTCACTCTAGGACTCGAACCCGGTACCGTTTGCAGGTACATCCAGCTGACGAGTCCCAGATGAGACGAAAAGCTTGTCTTGGATTCTACTGGTAGCCACAATCCATTTTTGTTTATAATGCTTATGAATTAAGGCTATATCGAAGCAATACGCACATTATGCACATAAGCCTGTAAGAGACTGATCAATTTCAGTCCTAAACATCAGTGGGAAAATTCAAACAAACAATACCAAGTGAGTTGATTTTAACAGTTTACTGGTTTTTTATGCTCTAAATATAAAATTTCCAAATTATGGAGAATGTGATTGTTTAGGTAAATTTATGATTATTCATCTTCAGCCACACCAATTAGTAATTCAGAGTGGAAAATATGAAATTATTTAAAGTTCTTTAGTCAGATTACAACTGTTTACAACAACAAAAATCACCACTATTATTTATGCATCAAGATGATGCTATCTAATTATAAGTCAACTAATTTGAATTCTTTATATGTTGAAGAATTTATGCTATTACGATTTCACCTTACTCAGTAAAGGGAACAAAGGTCAAAGACAATGACACGATAGGCCGTTCTAATCCGTTGTCCCCGGCCCTGCTAACTAGATCAAGAAGTCTTGATGAGGAGTAGAGAATGTATTCTACAAGCACCCAGAAAGTACGAGATCACTAAGCACACAAATCAAGCTTATTTATACAATGACAGAAATGTCTTTGTGAGAGTCACAAAGTAGCGTACTAAAAACATCCGTCAACCAATGACAATCAAGAATTTCCGAGTGGGAAATGTAAGCTGTAGGTCAACTTAGCATCGAAAACATAAAATTAGGATTTTTTTCCAAGTGAATTCTAAATGGATCTAACGTCCTCAATAAATTTGAGGACTGTACAGTAAATAGTTAATTTTCATAATGTCAATCAGTTGTTGCAGACTTCACTTCTGCCACTAGGTATTTCATTTTCGACTGATGATACATACTATTTATATCTCACAACATCATTAGCAAACACACCACAGTATGACAACTAGAGCTGATAAACATTTGTACCAGGCTTCCTTCAACTGAATGAACTTATAGACATCCATTGCTTTACAAGTTGATGATATGAATATAGTTCTAATCGATACAATTTTAAGGTACAGAATCCCTATAACATCTCTCTTGAAATCAGTCTGTTCTAACATATTATAAAAAAATATTTTTTACGGTTAAATACTTCGAAACAATACTAATTAGTTATATACAATGAATAATAACCTGCTTTTTTATATAAAGGAATTACAAGAAATTTTATTCATTACCCATGGATAATATTTTGTTGTTGCTTAACTTGTATTCATTATTTAATTAATTCAAAAAGGATTCAATTTTCCTAATGGTTCAATGAACGATCCTTTTGTTAGTTCATTAAAATCGTCTTATATGTTTTATCGGTTGACTTTGTTTGTTTGAAATAAACAGCATGCTAAATTTTAAAATTTATTCACACACACAAACATCAGTCAATCAGTAAGTTTTCTTAAGTATGAAATATATTAAATGTAAGTTATAAATTACTTTTAACTATATAAACAACTGTTTAGAAAAAAGGTGTTTTTCCCTCCTCCTCCTCCTCCTCCTCCTCCTCCTCCTCCTCCTACTACTACTACTACTACTACTACTACTACTACTACTACTACTACTGTTTGACTACCTTCGTACCACTTTTACTGGTGCACAGTTTTTTTCTAAAAATCTTATCATAATGAAAGTAATTGAAGCAAAATATTGATTTTATTTTACTATGAAAGGATATACTAGATTTGAAATGTCACTGACGTTTATTACATTGTAAATTATTCTACTTTAAACCACTTTTATTTATTCAACTTTAAGAAAAGAATACACTTTAAAAATATTGAGTTTTGTCTACATATAGAAACGAACTGACATTAAACTATTTTTGGTTAACCTATATAGGTAAGTGGTTTTTTAATTATATGACTGCTAAAAGAAGGGACATTAAGAATTCTTAGATAAATCAATTATTATTCAAGCCAATTGTTAGAACTTAGAAACAGTAATGCTTTTATGTTAGAAAATGATTACTGAAGTGATTCATATTGTTGACATTAAGGTTTGATTAGTTTATCATTAGAAATTATAATCGTCGATAGTTTGTCAATTCAATTTATAACTCTCTAGCTCGACCTACCTGTAACCCAGTATTAGTTTTCTTATTAAGAATCAAATGCAGTATGCAATTAACTTGTAAGAACATCTGTTTATCGAAGGATATTGATCATTGATATTTCGAATATCAATTAAAACAAATTGGGAACTGTTTCTCGCAGAAAACATTCATAAGTATTCAGTTTGTATTGGCATGATTTTAATTATTTACTTAAAATTTTCACTTTCTGATTTTGCTGTGTTCTTTGCAATTTTCTTACTATTATAGTTATAAGTTGAAAGAAGTATTATATCTCTGGCATTGATCATTTCCAAAGTAATCGATTCTAATAAAAAAACTTTATTTTTAGCAACGAGAGCGACTGTAATCAGAAAAATGTATATATTAGATTTTCAACTTCGTTTATGGGACAAGACTGTTTACTCCCACACTTTTCTTTCCTTCTCGTGGTTGACTGGATTATGAAGACCTCCACATCTGAGAAGTATGGAAAAAAACAGTTTCCATGTGAAGAGGAAATTAGGAAAAGTAACTGGAGGTAGATAGGATACACATTATGAAAATCATTAGACTGTATCAAGACATGAGTCCTAACTTGGAATCCTAAAGAGAAAATAAAAGAAGATCGAGGAAAACAGCGGGTCGAAAATTGGGAGAAGATATAAAAAGGATGAATAACAACTGGAAACAACTAGAAAGGTTTGTCCGAGATAGAGTTCGATGGAAAATGTTGGTGAGAGGCCTATGCTATTTGATGAGAGGTAACAGGAGTAGGTAAGTAAGCAAGTTCCTTTATGGGATTGACATATCAATTGAGTAAATTCAAGCCATTTCATCCATAGTAAGGAATATTTTCAGGGATCTGAATCCAGGTGTAGAGAAAGTTCTTTTCAATTTTCAGCCTTGTATGATATCACAGCACTAGAAAATGTTTTAGTACATTTAGCATGTGACCAACCAATTGAAACAGATTAGAATTGACGTAAAATACATTTTAGGATATTGTATTTCCATCACATTTTTAATGCTTCAACCGTTGTCTTTTATTAAACGGCAATAGAGAGTCAGTTGAAAAAAACACATCTCCCATTAAACATATTATTTACAAGTCAAAATTGTAACTCATTCGTATATAGGGGCTCAATAATCAAACACTCCTCGACCAACTGAGATTTTGTTCTTTTGGGATTCACACAATAAATGTCACTGAAAACTCATTGTATGTGATAATATCTAGTTGTCCATCTGACTTGAACTATTTTTAACATTCACTCCTAATGATTTTTTTACTTCAAACAGATGAGATACGGATGACAGACACCAAGTTGTAGTTACAACAGGCTACGTTCCATATTTATGGATCAGAATGTGATCATATGGGCTACTATCCTTTTCTCTTAAAATGTAGGTATTATAAGTTTCATTGTCGGTTTACTCAAGTATGTTAGAAATGTTATATTTATAGGTAATGCTAATCAATTAACTCTTGGTTCTTAAACCTCAGACTAAACCTTTACTATAGTTTGATACATAAACAATCATACTAAAAGTAATGATTATCATGTTGATACCTGTAATATCGAACAATGAGTCATGACAACATAGATGTTTTCTACAGTTTCTACAGTTTAATTCAAACTGCTATTTTACAGGATAACAGACTGATAATCTCACAAACATACATGCTTAATTAGTTTTAGTGTTGATATAGCTTGCTTTTTTGTTATAGTTTATTACAATTAGTAATTCAATCTGTTTTACTTGGCAAATATCATGTTAAAACATTTATCAGGCACAAACTTATGACATTTGTAGGTTATTCATCATGATTTAGTTATAGTTTATTTTAACATAAATTGCATAGGGACAATCACTAATAAAGCTTCTGAGTATCTAATCATTATTCAAGTGATATATTCTTAAGTATGAATAGAGATGGTTATGTGAACATTGTTATTGAATGGTAAAAATAAGGCATTATTGGTTTTCCAAATTTTTTATTGAGAACTATCTGGATATGAATAGCTGGTCTAATAATTATTCAATTATAAAAGATGCTTATAAATACTATGACTGCCTGTCTGATGTGCTAAACAAAGGTGTATGGAACAAGACCTCTTGTTAGGTGAAATGAAAGTATCGGTGAGGTTTTGTGAGCTACCATATTTCTTACTAGCCATCGTCACTATTTCGATGGCCATGAATGTATGAACTTTAAAGAGTATTGTTTGACTTTTAGTAATAAAGCTTCTTAATCAGTTTTTGTTTACTCTAAATAACGGGGCTACATAAGCGTTCGAAGCATACACTAATTTGACCGGATACAACTCCTTTTTTTATTGAATTAAAACGTCGATAAGGTTAGATCTAAAAAGTTTACTCGCAATCTTAGTTCACTCATATTTCTGAATCATTCAGTCAATGCAAGTCTCAAATCTATTCAGTAATATCTATTAAACTAGGAATTTAAAATTGCAGTGTAGTTAGATGAATAACGTATATAAAAAGAATAATATCAAGTAACTATGTTTATTTAGTAGCTTAGTCTTGGTTACGTGCTAATTTATTTATGAACCGGTTAGTTAAATGTTAAGGTGAAACTGAAGTTAAAACATCCTGTATGACATCAGTATGGAGATTTGTGGAGATTGTATTATTTTCAGTTGAATTCGTTAGTCGACCTAAGCTAGACCACTTTTGAAAACCTGGAAGTACTGGTCGACCACTTCGTCCTAGTATGGGACTTTTCAGCCGTACACATACACGATCCCGTACATAGGACTCGAACCCAGTACCTTCGGTCTCGAGATAGAACGTTCAACATCTAGACCACTGAGCCGACATCTAACGGTGTTAATGTCTAACTTCAACCAATCCACGAGATTGCGCGACTATCCACCATTGTCTTCAGTGAGTAGCTGATGTATAGGGATTTATAGAGTTTGTAGCATTTTCACAGTTGAATTCATATATATAGATATGATGAGGACTTTGCAGCAAGGCCTTAACTTCCTTTAACAAATCATCTGATGCCATGGTTATTAGTCACAAATATCTAATTGATTCCACTGTAACAACCATATTATTGAGTTGGGTAATGAAAATGATTGAGATATGTTCCATGCACTCATCTGTGGGTTGTTTAACAAATAACTGGATAAGCAATAGCTAATTGGTTATAAATCCTAAGAAATTATATTTATTCATAAGTAAATTAATTGGGAAATAAACAAGATGAATAAATCAATTGAATCGTCTAAGAAAAACGATAATGTCCCCACATTTTTATTTTATTTTGTTGTTTTCTGTAAAACAATTTATATATCTGTAACTATATTGGTAGAACCAGAAATGCAAAGCTTAGCTGTAAATTGGTTATTCAATCGTAATAATTTAATTATCAATGCTTGAAGTTTTCAATGATTTATAATATTAAGTATACTTCACTGTTCATCTCAGTAGATTATCTTTTCTAACTCTACTGACCAAAAACCGTCTAATAGCCCCAAATGAATTGTATTAATTGTTAAACATCTGATGAATATCATGCAATAGTAGTTGGGATATATAAACCAGGCTCATTGAATTGAATAGTAAAAAAAATTAAACTTTCACAGTGATGATATCGTGTTATCAGCTTTTTTCAACACCAAATGTAGTGTGTGCTACTGAAATGGGTAGATATAAGTAGTATGTATCATCAATCGAAAGTGAAATGCCTGGTTGCAGAAGGTTATGATCTAAGAGAAGGGGACGATAACAGAGAGCGCTTGGTGTGAAAACGAAGGAACTATCAAGTTTGACACAACTGATGAATATTTTGCAAATGAAGTATTTACTGTCTGGTTCTCAGATTTTACTAAGAGATTCTGTAATTTTGTAGTCAACTACATTTGGTTGTCCCCACTACACTACCACTTAATATGCTCCACTATGAGAAATGCGAAAAATGCTTAATGGTGAAGCGAAGTGGGTTATAAAACACAAATAAAATGACTTTAGTGGTCCAACTTTTAGGTATGGATGTAAAAAAGAAGCAAAACATAACACAACCTTAATATTTACCAAAGGCTTCTGCAAATCATAACTTCGGATAACGCTTTTTGTTATAAGTAGATAAAAGTATTAATACAAAAGTGGTGGTCTAACACATCGGTTCATGATCTCAATTAAAACTCAACAATCTCCACGACCCTACACTGACGAAAATGATTAACAAAGAAATTTTTAGGACAACACTTTCTTTATCGGTTGCCTTCATCCACTTAGTATCAAAACAGCGTACAAGGGATGTTGAGCCACTTTGTCTGATGGCCGTATTACAACTTGAACGACAGAATTTGAGTAAATAATTACTACACTGAATAGTAACTCAGTGACCAATAAGTATAAAAGCCTTAATCATCACTGGCTACTTATAACATATTTTCTATTAAATGACGTCAATTTATGTAAGAATGTTATTACTAGTAATTGGGCGGGTAATTTTAATCTCATTGTTTATCCAGATATAATATCATGATGGTGAGTTAGTCAGTCATGAAATCATACGCCACGTAACATTAATGGTAATAAAATCAAAAAACAAATTAATTAATTCGAGATTGAGCGTTTGCGTGTTGCGAAGGAATCGATATAAATGAGCACTAGCAATCAGTAGGAGAACAATATTCTTCTTCCGACTAACAAAGATGCATATCAATTGTTTATACTGATTAAGGCATCCTCTAGAAAAATGGACTCTTGGTGTTCAACATTTAGTTTTAGGAGTTTTATAAAAGTCTATAAGCGTTAAATGAACATCTTCACATAGTTCTTATTTAACATTTAAACAAACGAAAAGCGACTTTAAGTTATTCATTATTTAAAAGCATAGAGTTCATTGGTTAGGTAGGCCATTGTTTCACCACGTAACATAGATATGAAAGTGAATTTACTTTAGCAGTGAGCATCCACAGAATGAGTTTCGGATATTCATATCTCATAACAAGTACGATATGATCAACTTAGTGGGTCGGAATCCAGATTTTAACTTTAGTTAACTTGTAATAGGATATGACAATGTGTTTAGTCAAAACGTTTACTAAGATAACATTTACTCAAATGATATTATAATATGCTTTCATAAAAGGAAGCATAAAAGTATTTGAACTAACGCACTGAAATAAAAATAAGTCATATGCTTAAACATGTCACAGATAATAATCGTTTCATGAATAAGTCCAATCGAATTCTGAGTACAATTTCTTTCATTATTGTTATGCAACTAAGAAAATAATATCAAATTCACATTGTATTTTAAAGTTATATTTTTATTACAGATTAATCAGTGATAACAGTGGTACTGTTAGACATTTATCATCATTTACATAACAAAAGCTACTAAAATTAAAATCTTTCACATCGATAACGGGTAGATTAAAACCCTTATAATGGAGTTATAATTCATCCCACTAGCTCAAACTAGTCACTATCTGAGCCCTGTAGTTAAGTGGATAACCCGTTGGCCTTTGAAACGAACGGTAATGCATTCGAGTCCCATAAGTAAATGTCGACAAGGATGTAGGTACATACAACTAATAGGTCTCAAATAGAACAAAATACTCGCCCTGGATCCCTCTGCTAGCCAATTTTTAATTTCGTTTAGTAACTTTAGAAAAAGTGTTAAAAGCAACAAATTGACTGTTTTACATTTGTTTCATGCAATATACAATTCACTATAAAAAACAATTCGACAAAATAAATCTTTGTTTCTGTATATTTATATATTAACAGGATAGATGTACCTCATCAGAAAAGACACTTAAATTCATTATTTTCATTATTGATATGAATCATAATAACATAATTTAAGCATCAATTATTTCCTATATCAATGAAATATGCTCAGTAGACGAGATAAATCAATTAATCCCATTGTATTGTTATAAATAAATAACACATTACTCCGGGAAATAGAAGTAGATATGAAAAGGATGAATAACAGCTGGAAAGTATTGCCTAGGACAAGATTGGATGGAGAGTGCTAGTGGTTAGCCTATGCTTATCCACGAGGGGTAACAGGCGTAAGTGAGTAATTGTTATAAGTATCTAATATCAATGATGACTTGATTATTGAAATCGTTTTATTATCATACACCTAATTTTCTAATGGAGAAACATTTGATTTGCTTACTTTTCATCATATTTATCCACCTTTTCTATCTATCTTAGTACATTATGTAAAGAACATTGATTTAAATTACTAACAAACAGTAATGTTATTAATTAATCACCATATTTCAGTAGCCAACTACCAGTTCATGTATTGGTCTTTAGGCTTATGGCTAGTGATGCTTAGCTGTCCGAGTAGAAAAAAGTGAAATGGGGACCCAATTGACTCGAAACTCTTTTGTCTAGCTATTACGTGAAAAAGTGTGATCACATTTCATTATACGTCCTATCATTTTCATTTAAATATACTCAGTGTTCTAGTACCGTTATATTAAGTAATTGTTCTTTACAACAACCTTGTTCTACTTGTCATCGTAAAATTAGATTACACAAAATTACAAATCCTCTTCCCAAAATATTTCTTTTAAACATGACTTAAGTACCGTTTCTTGTAGTATTGATTTTTCTTGATGAAGTGTTCACTTGCATACAATTTTGTGTAAATTAATTCTTCCAATCAGATTTGAGCATCTTTATATAGAGATATTCTTGAATACGTCGGTGTTGATATTTTTTCCATAGAAAAATCAATACAGTATATCATTTTAGGACAGGTTTTGTTATGGATGGTGATCCGATAGAGAACCATTAGTGCTGGACAAATATTCTATTATTGTCTGGGATGTCTCAATAACATACAGCTATAACACCACAAGAGATCTAAGCCCGAACTTTCAAGTGTTAAGACTATCAGAAAACTGTTTAGAATACTGAGTCAGAAGCTTATGGTCGGCATTTTCAACTGTAGCCAGTTCTCAATATACACCAATAATCAGTCACTGATGAGAACATTTTTACTCGTATTTTCGTTAAAGTCCATCGATCACCATTTCTTACTAGAATGCTGGGGGTCTATCCTACTGCTGATTACTTGTTGGTATCACCAAACGAAAACTACTTCAACACATTTGTGGTATAAGGTAGTCAAATATAGTAGCAGATTTTATCTCCATCGTCTAAAGTTTAAACTATCTTGGGAGTCGTAAATAAACATACCGTTTACGAAATTCCAAATAATTCCCGTCATTACTGTTTTTCTTGTCTGTTGTAGTTGATTTATTTGTGAATATTGATCAATATATTTTAAGCATTTTAATTCATGAACAACACATTTGTTTAGGTACAGAGATAATGTTATAAATGTCACATATTTGAATCAGACAAGTATCACGAAATAGTGTGTCGTCCAATAGAAGATCAGCTTTACTTTGAAACCGAAGTCTGGAAGAATCATGAGATTAACATGTGTAATACATTTCAAGCAACCTGATACATATGATCTGATACATATACTTGTTAAGACATTATATGTGAAAAATAAAATATCTGAGTCGCGTTTTAGTTATACTTGAAAAAAAGAGGAAACACTGCATTTCCCACAACTCGAATTAAGAACACCAAGACTGGTACCAATCAACATTCATTAACCACAAAACACGATGACAAACAGAATCGAGAATATACTCATTATATATTGATTACATACCCATCTCGATTGTTACTTAGATCAAAATCACATAGAGGAAAACTATTCAGAGTTATAACAAGTCACATGCTGAGTGTCATTCTGAGTATAGTTCATGTTAATGTAATACAAGCATATCGTATATTGATTTGAATAAACATCACACTGAAATAGATGAATGTTATACGGAATGAAGTACCATACTGAAAAACAAAATCGAATTCAATTCGGTGTTATCACATTGAATTAAAAGGGGAGTCATGTTGAACAAAAATGACAATGAGTAGAAGAATGCAAATTTGCCTTTTGATCCCGTTATATCAATCAACTGGACGAATCAGAAGGTAAGAATAAATAAAAGTAGTAATAAAATGCACAATGCAAAAACTATTTTGGATAATAAATCACTATTACCAGAGTAGGTTAAAAATAAAAAGAAGTTAATCTCATAGATCGGAATTTAAATAATTGCAACATTTCGGCGCCCAGTTTCTTTCAAATTATCCGTTCAAATGTCGACGAATATTCGTATAATAACAAACTGTTTTTCAACACATAAAGGAGGTTTCAATCTTCAAGTAGCCAAAGCCTTAACAAAACTTAATAAACACCCATGAACACATTTCTATGAAATTGCAAATGTTGGTTTGATATCAAACCTATTGCTCACATTAAACAAATGTTTTTCAGTAGAGGGAGAAATTTGTCTATCCGGTGATCATATTTAGCAATTGAAGTTCATTTGTTTTTGTAGCCATGTAAGTATGTGTTCATGCACTCTTACTAGCAAAAGTAGATGACAATGGTTCCATCAAACGTTCTGTATATAGAAAACCAACTTGAACAGTGAAGCGTCTTAGTATTCATAGTCATTGTCTAGTTTAATTCAAACATCGTTTAGTAAAGAGTTTATTCAATAGGATAGACCGTATTTACTTTAGCATTTGATTTACTATTCAGAGCGGTTTTCACATTGTTTTCCAGATTGTGTATTTTATTTTTCATACCTTCTAATTCATCTAGTTGATCCTTTATTTTCCATGTATAATATCTTAAGTATATATGTGATCAGATTGTCCAAAATGTATTACACAAATATATCACATTATTCTGATAATTCTTATCTTCTCATCACATTATACAAACTTATCAGAAGAGCTAACTGTTTGGAATCCTATATATCAGTGGTAATGAGAATATCAGTCAACACTCTATCATAAGATAATTAGGTTAAGACGAAAATCAACTTCTCACTTAATTAATTATGTTTAAAAGTTAAACATAATACATATTACAGTATTCTAATAATATACAACATTCTAACAAATATATTTTTTGTGGATGTGCGCTGCTGAGGAGTCCCATTATAGGACGAAACGGCCGTCAAGTGCTTCTAGGTTTTCCATGGTGGTCTAGCTTCAACTGACTCATGATCTAAACTTTATAATATTTTTTGATTTTTAAAAGGAAATATTAAAGGATAATATTTAGCATGAAATGTTGAGAAAAATGAATTTTGTATGATAATCTATTTCGTTATATTGTCGATGTTGAAATGATACATTTTTTTAATCTAAAAAAGATATCAGAATATTGTATACTTTAATATGTTTTCTTCCCCCTTTGTTTCCTAAATACTGTTTTTGTATCATTACTGTGTTATCTGTAAATTCATAGGAATGTGTCAGATATTGGAGAATATTTATTATTATTAGTTTATTACTTACTTACCTACGCCTGTTACTCCCAATGGAGCACAGGCTACCGACCAGCATTCTCCAACCCACTCTGTCCTGGGTCTTCCTTTCTAGACTTATTAGTTTATACATGTATTTAAATGTATTCACTATACTCTAAGACATTAAATACTTACGTCAGTTAATTAGTTGTTGTATTATAAATTGAGATATACTATACTAATAATCTGGTTTATATTGATAGTAGTCTGATGGATGGAAAGTATGATTTTGTTTACAGAAAAAATTTAAATATGCAATTTCTTAATTAATAGGATTTCCTGAAAATACTAAGTAGAAAACATAATAAATTTCTTGACTGACCACTTTATAGGGATTTATATGAAAATGAGTTCTGGTACACAACATATTTTTGTTGTTTATATCAGATGATTATGTGAATAATGTTTAATTGTAAGATTGATCTATGAGATTACATTTTACCAAAACTTTTAAAACTCTCTTACAAAAGACTATGGGTTTTCGAATTCACTGTACATTGTTGGGTATTACTTGAATGAGTTAAGTTACTATCCATCTGATATTTCATTATTATATTAAGTACTTAACTTTATTAAGGTTGGCTTTATCTCCATGCCACTTCTAGAGAAGAACATAACAGAATTCAAATATTAAATTCCTGAACTCTTATGTATATAGAAGCTGATTTTTATCAAGAATTCAGATTAGCTAGAAAGCCATTTGAAAATTGGAAATAGTAACTGACTTTTTCTTTTTAGTATGATATTCTTCTGTAGTGTGCACTAGCAAAAGGAGTTCCATTGTAGGGTGGGGAAACTATTTATTACTCTACGAATCTTAATAGTTCCTCGTTTGAGGTCAGCCCATGAGAATAAACCGACTTCAATCTACACCAATCGATACAAATTCTATTAACCAAATATTATTTATGTACGTGTAAGATGATCGTGCAACATCATGGATTGGTTAAAGTTAGGTACTGACACCGCTGGATGACGGCTACAGACTAGGCGTTCGCGCGCAAGACCGAGGGTTCCGGGTTCGATCCCTGCATGAGCGATTTTAAGTGCATTCAACAATCATTCTCATGGCAACGAAATATAATTTAAAGATTTCGATCGTATAATTTTGTTTATTGGTCTGCAGTTTTATAATAGCAAGCTTCACAGATTACATTTCACTATTTCTTATATTTGTAAGTTATTACAAAGCATTAAAGAATATTGAAGCATTTAATTAATTTGTTACGCTTACTGGTTAATGGATGCTACTACCTTCTCCAAAGTTTACATTTTGAACAAATTTAAATATTTGTTTAGATATAGTGTGCGTTACTGATGTCGACATATATAAGTTGTATGTATCATCAATAAAAACTGAATGTCTTGCGGCAGAAGGTTAAGAAAGTCTAAGAGAAGGCAACAAGACGGAGAGTGATTGGTATAAAAACGGAGGAACAGCACTCCAAAGATTTTGTTAAAACTATAATATATTTTTACACTGAATATGTCATGGTGACTTGTGGAAATTGTATTAATTTTAATAGTTAGATTGATCAGTCGATTCCCACTCTGATAATATTCATGTACTCACTAGTGACTAGCTTCAAGACAAACTTCCTGGAGTTCTATAGAGAAGCTGTGACCAGTGAATTCCAACCTGTGTCTGGTGTGAGACAGTTTCCCACCTTAGACAATGGAAGATGGTCGTGCGATAATTTGGATTGGTTGAAAGTAGACATTAACATCATTGGATACCGGCTCAATGGTCCAGATGTTAAGCGTTCGCATATGAGACTGAAAGTCATGAGTCCAAGTTCTACATGCGAGATCGTGAATGTGTACTGCTCAGGAGTTCTTTACTAGAACGATACTGCCGTCTAGTATCTCCAGGTTCTCACAGGTGGTCTATCTTAGATCGACTCATTAATCCAACTATTATCTATAACATTAATTTATGTAAAATAACATTAGCCGTTTATAGATTTCTACTTTCTTCTACTTTATAAATAAGTAAATATTCAATTATATTTGCTTTTACAAATTTTTCTCAAACTTCTAATTTATCTCATTCAATTAACAACATACATATACTACTATATTAATATACCTAATTATCAGATGATAAAATGCATATAATCTGATAAGTGTACATGAAAAGTATAGAGAGAAAAAGACAAACAAGTATTGTTTCTATAATCTATAAGGGTAGATAGAAAGAAAAAAAAGCATAAATATACCATATTACTAATGAACTAGTTTGAGAAATACAGTAAATAATTAATATTGTCATGAGTATTATACAATTTGCTTTGAATAATACATTTTCAAAATTCAATAGAACAGTTTGGACATTGAACATGATGATTATATGTATATATATATCTATTCATTTATCCTGTCGTTGATAGATTTATATAAACAAACGGAAAATAATTAAAGTAAAAAAACAAAAAAATCCTCGGAAAAAAACACATCTTTGGCTTTTTAATAACCAAGTAATAAAAGGTTTCCATATTCATTAATTATTTGATTAATGCTTATACTCTTACTACTTCTACCACTATGGGATTTCAATCGTTAATTGTTTCTCTGTGTTAATATGGTATGACAACTCGAACTGATGTACGTACGTACGAAGTTCTATGTTGTGACTGACTGACTGATTATCATGATATAGTTGATGTATAAATGCAACATCTCACATACTATTTTATATTTCCTTTATTTCAACTTTACTATTCTATGTATTTCTATGTTAAGCTTAATGGATTTTTGACAACGATAAATATTATTTTATTTTATTTTTTTGGAAAAAAAAATTAAAACTCGAATGCTTACAAATGTAATTATCAGTTTTTTTTATTTTACTTTTGCCGTTATTCCATCTCTCCTTATCTTTACCATAATGTCACTGTTCAACACTACTCTAGTCTATGCGTATTTGTCATAGTAAGAGGACATTATTAAAATATTTTAACCTGAATTGAATACATTTTGTAAAATCCTTTTCTTTCTATTCATATGTAAATAATAAATCATCATGAAGATGATGAAAATTCATGCGATTCAAAGTTAGTAAAAATGTTATCTGATTTAGTTAAAAGGTTATATTAAAAGAAATTCCTCTTTTTAAATCCATTTTGTATCGTTTGCTTGAATTTACCTGTTGATGTTTGGGACTGCGATTATAGCATATGTATATACTGTGCACATTGCCTCGATAATGCTTTAAATCGCAAGCATTGTAGTAGCTAACAGTGTTATCCAGGACACGCATTTCGTCCTATTTGGGACTGGTCAGCTGAATGTACTTACATCTCAGAATTGATGTTCACTCCAACACTCGAACCTGATACCGTTTGCTCCAAACGCTATGGCGTTATCCACTTAGCTATTGAGTAATGATAGCCGCATGCTTGTCAAATGGGGTAAAGTTTAAATTCACTTGATATTGTTAACTCAAATCATCCTATTGATGCTTAGGACTGCAATTGATCAGTCCCTTATTTATTCAAACACTAACTCGACTTTTCTGTGCTTGATTTTCAAGTCTTTTCACTGATTTATAAATAAGTAAAACCACACAGAATTAGTGTCATTATGTTTCTACTATAACTATTTTTCAGGTTCACGTAGTAGACAAATAATACTTAAAACTATGATTTATGAATAAGTAATCCCTGGTATATTTTCTTTTATCTTAATACAAGAAGGTATAAACGATTAGAAGTTTAGGATTTATTTTAAAATCTTCAAGAATTCATACTTTAGAGTTTTAAAATATACTTTTAATCAGACCTTTTCTATTGAAAACTTTTGATATAAAAGCATAATGAAATGAAAGATCAATCGATATTTTCGCGTTGCGTTGAAAGGGAAGTAATATTGAACAAAAATGACAATGAGCAGAAGAATGTGAATTTGACTTTTTCATCCTATTATATCACCAATTAACTATCTCCCCTCATCCTCACCAGATAAAACGTAAACAGAAATAACCTTTCACCAGATAGTTGAATTCATAATACTTATTATGTTTAGTGATTATTATTCAACTTTGCGCTCTTATAAAAATGTTGATGATTGTTTTTTCTTTTGGTAGCTGCTAGCCAGACGTCTTTGTAGATGATTATCTTGAAATTTACACATTTTGTTTCACAGGTCAGTCAGTCACCTACAACGTAGGACCAGGCACAAATATGCATCGGTCCAAGTTGCCATACCTCATCAGCACAACAAGATGAACACCAAATTCATAGAAGTAGTTAATTTACTGGTGGCATTATATAAAAAAAGGCTGTATATAAGGATATAATACAGGAAGAAAAACAGATATGAAGCAATTTTAATCTCAAGGTTTAAGAAAAGTGTTTCACAGGTAATCTTAGCGTAATCATATGTCTCAAATTACTGTTTAGGTATTACTTCTTTACGTACACATTTCACCCCTCATAGAGAAGCGTAGGCCACCCACCAACATCCTTCGTCGATTTCTTTCCTGGACAACCCTTTCTAATTGTTTGCTGTTGATCTATAATGAGCAGTAGCTAAAGAGGTTATGCCTAAAAGGTCTTATCATATTTGAAAATATATGTGATATCCTAATTTTATAATAACTGTAACAATAATGCTAAAAAGTCTATTTGTCTAACACTAATAATGATACATCGGATTTTTACCATAGCTTCCTAACAATGAAGCATATAAAAAAAAGAAATAGTTGTACTATAACATTCTTAACTTTGTTACATAATAAAAATATTTCATTCACAGGATAACTGCAAATCATTTCAGATATAATGTAATCATAAAGTTGATAGCAAAAAGTTAACATTTTTACAATTTGACTAAATTATAAGCAAAGATGGATAATGACTAGCAGTGGAATTCAGTATCTGAGTGGATAACGCGATGGCGTTTAAAGTGAAAGGTACTGGGTTCGAGTCCCCAAGTGAACATCAACTCTGAGATTCAGGTACATTCAGCTGACTGATTTCACTGCTAACCACTAACCACCTTTGTTTATAGTGCTTGTGAATTCAGGCAATATGGAGACAATACGCACAGTATGCACATATAGCCAATAAGAGACTGACCAGTTACAGTCCTAAACATCAGTCAGAAGATTTAAACAAACAATATTAAGTGAACTTGACTAAATTATGTTATCAATTTAACAATCAACTTAATCTCAATACAGTAATTGAACAAAAGATATTCAGGCAAATGAAAACGTAGACTATTTCTTAGAAAAGGTATAAATATCTAATTTTTTCGGAGAATCACCTACTGATATTAATAACTATTGTATACGTTGTATAATACATAGTTTCATCCAAGAAAAATTGAATTTTTTTCCCTACTCGAACACGTAATTCACGACAACTTCTTCAATGCGCTAATGTCTTTTCTTTTATTCGTTGTAAAATGAAAAATTATCTACCATTTCATAAAGTAAACTGTCAATGTTTTTTTAACATATTAATAAGTTTAAACGAATGAAAAAAATTTAGTGTCGAACATCTCTGAATGTAATTCTTTGTACTTGGTGTACAGTACTTTGTTATATCGTTTTTCAATTGTTATACATATATTTATGTATGATTAATTATATGAAAGATAAATTTATTATCTCTCACAGTATAAAATTTCTTTTTGAATATCATTTGTCATTTATTGTATATTGAAGGAGTCAAATATACGCATTATGACTATCATAATAGTATCCTTGTCCATTTTAAGACGTATGAGTATAGGAGAGAAAGACAGTCAAAGAGATAACGAGAATTGTGTATTAACTCACATGAAATAAGTTTTCTTTAGGTCATATTACTTGACCACAATATTATTTTATAGAAAATACTACCATTGCATTACGTTAATAACTTATCGAATTATTCAGTAAAACCGTGTACTTTCAACTGGATAGCTGAATCATTAGCCATTAATTCTCTTCCTTAACAATTTTGTTAAAAAGAGTTTAGTTGAAACACTTTATTTGAAATATAAATCATTTCTTTCAGTTTATCATCGTAGCAAGTTCTTTTGTTAGTAGACAGTAACATGTAAACTGCTCATTTTTTATGAATTAATCCAAGTCAGGATGCTACGTCAATTAATGACAGATAAAAAAACATCAACTAATTTTCCAGTGGAATAAAAAGTAACTAACTAAAAGTAATAACAAACACTAAAAATAATGATATGTCATGTATGCTTTACCAAATCCAAGAAGGAGGCAAAAGGAGCGTCATATCCATAAAAATATTTTTTTTACACTGTGGTCACTACTTTAGCTAAGAAAAGCTGTGTAAATTAACCAAATAAAGAAAACATTTGAAAAGAATGATGGTGTGATTTAGGTAACATTCACACCATAGAGCCACAAAGCACTAGAGAGAACAATTGAAATAAAACTACTAAATATAAAAATGAGAGATATAAACAGTTTACCAGTCACTGATTCAAATCATTAACAAACATCTTTTAGCGTGTGGTTATTGGTAAGAATTAAAATCAACGAAAAATTCCGTCTTACTTTTTTAAAGATTCATATTATGAAGGGATCAATGTTAGACCACCTGGAAACACTAGATGGCCATCTCGTCCTAGTATGGGACTCCTGAATAGTGCTCACCCATAATCCTACATGTGAGGCTTAGACTCAGGGCCTTTGGTCTCCCGCGTGAACATTTGACCTCTAGGCCACTAGCCGGCATCCAGTCTAACTTTAACCAATCCATGATATTGAGCGAACACATCATTGTCTTTATTGAGTAACTGCCTCACAACAGACATAGATTGAAATTCACTGGTCACGGCTTCTCACTAGAGCTCCACGAAATTCTTCTTGATGTTCAATCGACAATAATTTAAGGATGCTAGCATCTATACCCGGCGGGGTCGTGGACAGGCACTGCTGAAATATTTCATACCAGAATGAAATAGTTGTTCTCTACTTCTTGCTTTTTAGTGATTAGTTGTCAAAAGTCAATCCGTAATCTGAAGTACAAGATTTAACAATCTCGATGATTTCCTTTCACTAATAACAGTCACCAATAAATCAACTTACACCAATACTGTAGCTAATAGTTTTTAAAAAAACCATCTATTAAAATAACATCGTACAAAAGAAACTTGGTTTTACAGAATTATGATGACGGTAATAGTTTAAATTAAATTACCAAGTGTTGATACCATGTTTACAATAAAATTCATCTAACCATGTTGTTTAAAATGGTCATAAGAGTTTAAACAACCAAATTCTCCTTGCTTTTCCTAGTTTAAAGTAAACAAGGACCATTAATTTCCCTTGTATTCAACAGTACCCACTTTCATTGAAGGGGTTTTAATCAATTTGTTTAATTAGTGGTGTTTCTACCTCAAAATATCTTCTTCCTATTCGTTTGGATACAAACAATAAATCTGACAGAAAATCTTCTAAAAATACGACGACTGAACACCGGTTCGGTACTTTTTCACTTATAATATCTAATTTTTTGGTTTTTTTTTATTTTTTGAAGAAAATTTCTAAATTAAAATAAATTTTATATTCGGATAAAGATAATTATTATGATAAAAAGATTTAAAAAATAGTAATGGTAATAGTAATAATTGTTTGCAAGCGACAAAATACAAGCCATTAATTATGAGAGTGTATCAAACATTCTTTTTAGTAGTCTGGTCTATGGTCCTGTTTGTCTTCTCTAACTAAAGAAGTTCAAATCAGACTATAAGAAGTCGATTTTTAAAACCTTATTTAGTTTAAATGGTCAAGTGCTTTTACAAACAGCGATATATATATATATATAGTTTTATTAGGATTATTAAGGTAGATGCCACTTTCGGATCTGGAATGTTTAGTATTCACGGAATAAACGAGTGGTATACCCAGTGATGTCATCAATTGGTAAAGTAAATATTACAAGTTTTTCACTATTCTCACTTTCTAACAGTGAATATGTTATATGAAAGAATTATTTTGTATATTTCTGAAGAATTGCGATGTAATTCATTACAGTTGTTATGATGTAATTGAACAGTTGTAGTCAGGATTATTTTTTGTCACGTTATTACCTAATTTACGATAACTAATTGCTACATTAAATTTTAAACCAAAGTACAGTGCGGTAGATATTCATGTACAAACAGTAAGTTTTCTTAGTTGAAATCTTCTGTCAATTCTTTTTTAAAATGAAGAAATACGCATTTGATTCCAATAGCCTTCATAGTTTGACATGTATTCAAATATATAGATTCAGATATCAAGAACTGCATTCAAAATATTCTGGTTTACTTGTTATAAATTGAATAACTATTTTATGTCTCTAAATAGAGCTTACCTGGGACCAATACAATAAATTCATTATTATAATGATCCTAATAAGCTTTTGTTACATTTGGAAGTTACTCTGTGGGTGGGCCTATTAAATCAAAATAAATGATGCTTTTATTTCAATTAGTAGGAAATGTTTGCTTTCCAGAGACCACAACAATAAAATGACTAATGATGTTGAATTTACCCCAGACCTATATATTTGCAAATTCGTTCTATAGAATTTGATTGCCATTAAATTTTAGATAAAACAATGCTTGTTACAAATACTGGTGTGTAATTGATTTATCATACATTTTCTGGTATTTTGTCTTTTTTATTTTTTACCTCAAATGAATAGTTTCTTAGTATGAAAATTGAATATCTACTCAGTTAACTAAGATAATCATAACCTATATA
Organism: Schistosoma rodhaini; assembly: GCA_944470415.2. Classification (NCBI taxonomy): domain Eukaryota; kingdom Metazoa; phylum Platyhelminthes; class Trematoda; order Strigeidida; family Schistosomatidae; genus Schistosoma; species Schistosoma rodhaini. Next base: position 47,378,481 of record OX104036.1, read on the forward strand.
ACTCAACAAAGCTTTCCTATAACTATTGTTTAGACATGTTTATATCTTCGTATACTCAAGAAGAATATCACATTCGCCTATAAACCATTTGTAATTAATATGCAACATCTTGATTTATTCTTTCTGATGTTTTTCTATCAACGTTAAGTACTAATTAATTTGCAAGATAAAAGAATAATTATGTCATCCTCTTGAGAGATTCCAAACCGGTATTTTGAACAACCACTATAAATCTGTAAGCATCAGATAGTCATTTGGTGCTAGTATGGAATTCGTCAGTAGTACATATCCATGATTCCGCCATCTGGTATCTAACTTGAACGAAACGGCCGTTCAGTCCTTCAAGGTTTTTAGTGGTTATCTAACTTAGATTAGCTCGTGATCTCTCAAGAAAATCCATTAATCTCTGTAACCTCCATACCGAAAATCTTGTTCTGACTAATGGATGGGTATGAAATGAATTTTCTAAGTTCAGTGATCTCTATTATATCGAGAGAAAGGCGATACCTCATATACGACATTGAACAAGGAGAGCTCTATATGACAAGGTGTCCGAAGTTAAATATGTGAACTGCTTAACTAAGACTTATAATCACTTGATATTCATTACTGGAAAGTCAGAAAATAGAATGTAATATCTGTAAAGTTTTTTCAAAAGATCTTAGATGCCTATCAGATTATGGTAAGCATTATACTTAAAAAGGAGATTTATTAGCCTCATAGTTACACATGTCATCAAAATTGAGGAAGACGGGAATCCATATAAAACTGTAGGATTCTATCAAATGCTTTCGGTATTGCATAATTCACTTTAGATACTTTTGGTAATCATTAGTGGTAAATAGTTAAGCTTTTGGCACAATGATGTATTCCATACCATGTGTTTAATTATGAAAGATGTTTTGTATCCATTAATTTCAACGTAATCGACTTCTTCAAATAGTCGAAAAAGATATATATATATATATCACTGTGGTGGTTCTTACTGAAGTTTATAGTAATTATTTTCATGATAACTGGTAAAGCTAATGGAAGTGCGTAAATAAATTATGTAGTCGAAATGTACAACTTGATAGTCTAAGAGAATCTAAGCAAGAAACTAATTTTTGCAGTAGTTGTATATTAAGAAACTGAATCTCTCATATAATTCAACAGAAATCCAGTTCAATGTTGTTGGTATCATCTGTATGTAGTAAAACTTAAAGTAGACAAAAACTATCAACTGAATATTTGACGTTTTACGTCATGTCCTGTTATGAGAAGTACATGAAATACCAAAAAGTGACTAAATAACCGAATGGTAAACTTATATATTCAGTAAATTTAACGAAGCAGCTTTAAAATAACATTTAATTCTCCTAAATTTAATTTAACCATAAAAGTATAACCTCACATTAGAAAATCATTACAACTGTATTTAATTTTTTTAAATTGCCGAATTTATCAGACACAAATATACATCACATTAGAAACAAGCAGTGAAACATTATAAAATTGGACATAATGTTATATGTCGTCATTTTATAGACACATAATTGCAGATGATTTGACAATGAATTTATTGTATATAACTATATTCATATTCACTTTTAGAGGATCTTTTTAACAGTTGAATTTATGAGTCGATTTAAGCTAGACCACCACTGAAAAACTGGAAGCACTGGATGGCCATTTCATCTTAGTATGGGACTCCTGAGCAGTACGCACCCATGGTTCTTCACGCGGGGTTCGAACTCCGAACATTCGCTCTCATGCGCAAACGTTTAACCTATATACCATTAGCGGGTATCCAACAATGTTAGTGTCTAACGTCAATATGGACTAATTTTATAGGATCATTTAGTAATGGAATGTCATTATTCAAAGTATAATCAAGGCGGCTGATAAATTGTGTTTCAAATTTCAGGATTGGTTAAACTAGATATTTTAATCCATACCAGAAGTGTGACTGATACGATGATGTGATAACCGGTCTGCATCTTGTCTTCAGGTGGATATGACACCTTTCATAGAGAGTTTTAAACTCACTCAGTAAGAAAAGTGTTGAAATTAACTAAAAATGTAAACAACAATGAAAACAAAAGTCGTATGGTCTCGGAGAAAAATTTAGCTATACTGTTTGATCTGAAATCTCAGTTATTATCCAAATGACCGGTTTAATTTTTAGTGTAAAGTCATTATTTTAACTGATTTTCTGTGCTTTTCTAATACTCAATATGGTTTAAATTGACCGAATTCAACTCTGATTTCTCAATTGGTTTAAAAAACTGAGATCATCAGTGCTGTTTCCCTGATGATAATATATGACCTCGCATTAAGAATTCTTATCTTAATAATGTCTATTGTTTAGCGTTTTTTAATTTCAATTTTCAACGATTCGTCTATTTCAACTGTTTGTCATAAGTTATTTGTTCCTAATTGAGCAAAACGTTTTCTGTAATTTAAAATGCCTTGAAAGTCATGACACAGATGCTGACTAGTTGCATAACTGAATTTATTTTAATGAATATCAAAATGCGTGCAAATGTTTCGTTGTAGACTTCGTTTCTTTATATTTAAAAATGAATATTAATTGACAAATCATTGCTAATGAAAGTAATCATATCATAATTCACTGTATAGAAATAAATAGTTGGGTATAATAATGTATTATCATAGAACATTTTCTATACTATACAAGATAATTCTATTATAGTAGGTACCTGAAGATAGTCATAAGGGAACCCTGGACACAGATTTGAACTAATTAGGAATAGGTAATAAGACGTGCTTGTAATATTAAGTGAACTGTTGAACGCTGCAGAAATCGAACGTGTCTCACTTAGGTATATATATATATATATATATATATATATATATATATATATATATATATATAATTTAAAAACACGTAAACGTGACCAGAGGATTACCATGTGAATGTTACTTTCCTGGCAGATTTTCATATTTTAAACGTGACTCTAGAATGAACTAGTTTATTGTCACTGTTTTAATGATATGGGGTTTGCAAGGTACACAAAAAATATTGTTAACTTGTAAGCGAAATATCATTATCATTAAAAATAATTCTAGTGTTCGTAGTAGTGGCAACAGTAACCACATCTTTATATTAACATCGGCTTATGTTTAAACAAACATTGCAGAGAGTGTAAAAGAGGCCTTGAAAGTAATATAATATTTTTCTGAATTTTAACGATCACGTAGTGTTATTTTGAATGTGTTGACTAGAAATACGATTACAATAAATTTTGAGTGAAACTTTAGTAAAAAAATGGTCTTCAAATTAGGGGTGACTATTTTGGGATAGCTTATTGATACCTAGAAAACTGAATCGACATATTCCCTGCATTCGCATTGAATTCTGAACACACAAATTAAGTTTAATAAAGATGTGTTATCAGGTTATTAAACTCCGCCTGTAGCTCCTCCAGGGGCTACTGCCGGTCCCAAGCCCGGGTAAAGGAGGAGGGTTGGGCATGGGGTTAAAGACCCCATCCCGTAGAAAATCAACTCGCTAAAAAAACGCTAACCAGAAAAATTCATTCAAACCATTCAAACTCTGCCCTGGGAGTAGAAGGAAAAATGACGTCTCATGATGAAAGCCGAGTTCCTTCGGAAGTCATGAGGCCGATGCACCTTCTTACAACCAGAGCGACAATTTTTATAGGTACATGGAATGTCCGGACAATGTGGGAGACCGGCAGAGTCCTCCAAATTTCTGCGGAAATGAGGAAATACAACCTCGAAGTGCTTGGAATCAGTGAAACACATTGGACGCAGGTTGGACAACAACGACTGTCTTCAGGGGAACTTCTGTTATACTCCGGTCATGAAGAAGAAAATGCCCCACATACACAAGGAGTGGCACTGATGCTGTCCAGAAAAGCACAAAATGCACTTATAGGATGGGAATCTCATGGACCGAGGATCATCAAAGCCTCCTTCATAACAAAGAGAGAGGGCATTACAATGAACGTCATCCAATGCTATGCGCCGACCAACGACTACGATGAAGACGCTAAAAACCAATTCTACGATAGGCTGCAGTCAATCTTTTAGAAGTGCCCAACCAAGGACCTGACCATTCTAATGGGAGATTTCAATGCCAAGGTTGGAAAGGACAACACTGGATACGAAGACGTCATGGGACAACATGGACTGGGAGGAAGGAACGAAAACGGTGAGAGATTTGCAAACCTATGTGCCTTCAATAAACTGGTCATAGGTGGCACCATATTCCCACACAAAAACATACACAAAGCCACTTGGATTTCACCGGATCACACTACACAGAATCAAATCGACCATGTCTGCATCAACAAAAAGTTCAGGAGGACGATGGAGGATGTGAGAACCAGGAGAGGAGCTGATATAGCATCCGATCATCATTTGCTGGTCGCCAAGATGAAACTAAAACTCAAGAAGCACTGGACAATGGCGCGGACAACATCACAAAAGTTTAACACGGCCTTTCTTCGAGATGGTGACAAACTCAACGAATTTAACATAGCCCTCAGCAACAGGTTCCAGGCCTTTCATAACCTACTCAATGAAGAGGGAACCACCATAGAGAGCGCTGGAAAGGTATCAAGGAGGCAATCGTTTCAACATGTCAGGAGGTTCTGGGCCACAAGAAGCACCATCACAAGGAATGGATCACTGTTGGTACACTGGATAAAATTGAAGCAAGGAGGAACAAGAAGGTAGCAATCAACACCAGCCGAACCAGAGCGGAAAAAGCCAAGGCACAAGCCGAATACACAGAAGCAAACAAGCAAGTGAAGAGGAGCATCAGGACCGACCGACGTAAATATGTGGAAGATTTAGCGATGACAGCGGAAAAGGCTGCAAGAGAGGGAAACATGAGACAACTGTATGATACAACAAAGAAACTTGCTGGAGATTACCGTAAACCAGAAAGACCAGTGAAAAGCAACCAAGACAAAGTAATCAACGATATTGAAGAACAACGAAACAGGTGGGTAGAACAATTCAAAGAACTCTTGAATCGACCAGCTCCACTGAACCCACCCAACATCGAAGCAGCACCCACAGACCTCCCAATCGATATTGGCCCACCAACAATTGAAGAGATCAGCATGGCCATTAGACAAATCAAGAGTGGCAAAGCACCGGGACCAGACAACATCCCGGCAGAGGCACTGAAAGCAAATGTAACAGCAACTGCCAAGATACTCCACATCCTCTTCGGTAAGATTTGGGACGAAGAACATGTACCAACAGACTGGAAAGAAGGACTTCTCATCAAGATACCAAAGAAAGGCGATCTGAGCAAGTGCGACAACTACAAAGGCATCACTCTCCTCTCAATACCAGGAAAAGTCTTCAATAGAGTATTGTTAAACAGGATGAAGGATTCCGTGGACGCTCAACTTCGAGATCAACAAGCTGGATTTCGTAAGGATAGATCGTGCACAGATCAAATCGCAACTCTACGTATCATTGTGGAACAATCAATCGAATGGAATTCATCACTGTACATCAACTTCATCGACTACGAGAAGGCATTTGATAGCGTGGACAGGACGACACTATGGAAGCTTCTTCGACACTACGGTGTGCCTGAGAAGATAGTCAACATCATACGGAACTCCTATGATGGACTAAACTTCCAAATCGTCCACGGAGGACAACTCACCGACTCGTTCGAGGTAAAGACCGGTGTTAGGCAAGGTTGCCTACTCTCACCCTTTCTCTTTCTCCTGGTGATCGACTGGATTATGAAGACGTCAACATCTGGAGGAATGCACGGGATACAGTGGACAGGCAGGATGCAGCTTGACGATTTAGACTTCGCGGATGATCTGGCTCTTCTATCACAAACGCAACAACAAATGCAGGAGAAAACGACCAGTGTAGCAGCAGCCTCAGCAGCAGTAGGTCTCAATATAAACAAAGGGAAAAGCAAGACTCTCCGATACAATACAATATGCACCAATCAAATTACACTTGACGGAGAAGCTTTGGAGGATGTGGAAATCTTTACATATCTGGGCAGCATCATTGATGAACACGGTGGATCAGATGCAGATGTGAGGGCGAGGATCGGCAAAGCAAGAGCAGCATACCTACAGCTGAAAAACATCTGGAGCTCAAAACAATTGTCAACCAACACCAAGGTTAGAATTTTCAATACAAATGTCAAGACAGTTCTTCTGTATGGGGCAGAGACGTGGAGAACTACGAAAGCCATTATCCAGAAGATACAAGTGTTTATTAACAGCTGTCTACGCAAGATACTTCGGATCCGATGGCCAGACACTATCAGCAACAAGTTACTGTGGGAGAGAACAAACCAGATTCCAGCGGAGGAAGAAATCAGGAAGAAGCGCTGGAAGTGGATTGGGCACACTTTGAGGAAATCACCCAATTGTATCACAAGACAAGCCCTCACATGGAATCCTGAAGGTCGAAGGAGAAGAGGAAGACCAAAGAACACATTACGCCGAGAAATAGAGACAGACATGAGAAGAATGAACAAGAACTGGAAAGAACTAGAAAAGAAGGCCCAGGACAGAGTGGGTTGGAGAATACTGGTCGGCGGCCTATGCTCCATTGGGAGTAACAGGCGAAAGTAAGTAAGTAAGTAAATCAGGTTATTAATCCAAATTCATTTCTTTTCAATCAGTTAGTCTATTAGTCAGGTTCGAAAATAACATGATGTTTCTACGATTTTGTGAGCCTTGACTATTCACTGTGAACTGTTACAATTCAATGACTTGAAAAATCTAGATACTGAAATAACACTGATTAGAATGTATAAGATTACGTAATAAGAATTGTACAGATAGTTGGTCCATGAAACGTATATTTGAAAAAAGAGGAGGGAATGAAGAAAAATAAACGAACTAAGAGTATGGAAAATAATAAATAAAATCTTTTATTGAGGCTAATTCTGCCAAGGAAGAGATAAAGGTGTTAACAATTTCTTATGAATACAAAAATCTAGATTCTTAGCTGGAATTCCCACAGCTTCTGTTATGTGTAAGACAAGATCGGACCCCTTAAGGAAAACTTCTAGGAACACGATAAATCACCTCAAATGATCTATTTCTATCTACTGCATGATTGCTATCGATTAAGTGTGATAGGACAGAGCTACGTATTGTTTTGACGGTACCCTTTACTAACCACGAAGAGAGGTGTTCACCAGCTGGTTGACTCATTTGTTTTGTTGTTTGTCCAATGTAGCTTTCTCCGCAGGAGAAGGTGGATTCGTAGATACACATAGATGTGACAGACCCGATCTATGGTGACTTTTCAACCAAAAGATAAGTTACCTGGTTCCGTATTGATTGTTTTAATAATTTCGTATATGCATATAAATATTACCGTATATTAAAGTAAGGCCTGGTGAGGATGTAGTTGAAAACAATATTGTTCGCTTATATATGTTGTTCGAATAACTAAAAAGAAAGCAGCATCACTAAGGTCTTTTTAGCAGTGACAAAATAATTTTTATACCCAGATGAAGGAAGAGCCGATGATCAAACCCACAGCCAGTACAACCAGCTCAGAAAACTAAAAATATCATTGCTGAACTATTGCTCTTTAAATTATTTTTACAGTAGAAGTTTGTAAACTCACAACAAATGTGGTTTGTGCGTTGATATCACTACACAGTATCAAGTAAAATCGAACTCTTACATCATTACCATTTACAATAATAACTTCATCTTGTTATTAGGACGATTCACGATAGTCTCCTATAAATTGAGCCTGTATTGTTACTTAAATGAAGTAATTTGTATTGCATTAAGTTAAATACAATACAGTATAGAAGTGTTAGTTCAAAAGATCGATCATATATTAGTCTATTATCTTCATATCAGAATGTCTGATTTAGTTTCAAGTTACCAATTGTACAGAAAGAAATCCTCAAACATTTAAATCAAATTTCACTAAGAAAAACAACATTAATGAAGGTACTATCCTTTAGGTTACTCTATTCAATGGAGTATATCTTTTAGGGTAATTTAAAAGGAATATTGCGACGTAATATTGGAATAAATTAATCTTCACTAGTCTATTTTGTGAGAGAAACCTACTCAGAATATTAGTTTAAGATTAACTTCATTAAAATTTAATTTAGTTGAAATAGGAATCCAATTCATTGTTCTCTTTTAAATTACATTCAATAGACCCCTAGTTAATTATTTTAATTTATTGAATCCAAGTTATTTTGATTAACAACTGAAGATACATAATTTAATCAGAAATTGTTAAAAATGCTCTTCATTAAATGGAAAAGGTTTTATTAGAATCCGGTAATCGATATTATCAAAAACGAGTTGATTGAAAAAAAGAATAAAATAATCAATATTGATAATGGTAAACAACTGGATGATAATGATAAACAAACTGATGTAAGTTGATATGGGACAAAGTACATTATCAATAAAATACTGATGAATAACATTTATTTAATTATTATAAGTATTATTATTATAAGTATACTCCCATTTCATTTACAGAATAAATCCAATATTATTTTTAATCAATTGTACATTGATAGAGTTCAAACTTTAATAATTTTATATATATATTACTGTATTCTATCTGTAATCCACCTTTGAACACAATAAGACTGATTGTGCATTCTGAATCCTGTTATAATACAATGTAAGTTCATTGATAAGTAAATTACAATATTTCAATTCACTTTGTTATTTTATGTTAAACTTATATTTGTTCATGATTGTGTAACGACATATAAGTAACAATGGTCTTGTTTAAACTAATATCAGGTCAATCATATATGACTCGAATTGGTGGAAAATCTAGATCTAATTGTACCAGTTACTAGTGATAACCAATATTTTGTCACATAAAAGCCATAGAACACCGTGTCACATTATCAAATGAATGATTCGTATGTAACTAACTCCGAAATATTTGTATAATATGGCCAGTCATATCTTAATATAACAATACAAAGTACTTAGAAATAGATATGATCAGTATTTTTTGTTATTTACAAAGATTAGCTAGGATAAGCAACTGATGTAGGCGAAGTTTTGTTTTTGAATGTGCATCGTAATTGTCTTTACGAATATCGGCTATCTGGTAACTAACTAAACATTACAGTTTGTTCTTTCTCAGTATTTAGGGAGTAACCTATTTTTACATTTTGTTTTGAAATTTAAGTAGATAATGTGATTATTTTCCTAGCTGAGTATTTCACCAAATCTGTTGTTGACTGACGAAGTTAAATTTGTAAATAATATTATGATATTCAAAACAAAAACATATATTAAGGAAGCTCATATACCCAGACACTAATCAATCGTATCGATTTATTAAATAAATAAAACACCGAAAAAAATAAACTTATCTAATCATTTATTGTTTATTGTTTAAATGGTAATAGTGTTAAGCAGTCTAGTTGATAATCTTGTCATATTTGAATTCATAGGTAATATTGCTAAGGTCATTATTAAATTATCAATCGCTTCACAAAACTTTATACTAAATACTTCCAGTTTATTTGATCTTAGAGACTTACAATTGATTGATCATTAAGTAGTGACCAATGTCATTTGTGTTAGGTCCTTCTTAGTGCAGATCCAACTACCACTTTAGATCTTAAAGATTTATCAGATTATCTTAAGATTAGTTTCGATAACTTATTAATCTTTTGGACCATATATATATATATATATATAATTCAAAAGTATCGAAATTAATAACACAGACTTCGGGGTGCTTAACCTTGTATTAACTGAAAGAGAACAGATATGATACCATCAGTGTTTTGAGTCTATTAAGTACCTCATCTTTAATTTGGATAAATTTCCGACATTAAAAGCCATTAAAAAACGAATACTTAATGTCTGTTCCAATGTCCTGACAAAATAACTGAGACTAAATTTACTGCATAGAATATTTTTCTAGAACAGAAAATTTATTACTTATTTGCTAGTACACAACTTTAACTTTTTATTTCTGAAACCTGTTAGCAGTAAATAAGATGCCATGCAAAATAACGGGTTGTCGAAATATCGTTCACTATCACGTAGATATTTACTTAAATGAACAAAAAATAAGCAGTCTAACTATGGCCACCTTTTAAAGCACTCGACCCTCAAGTATTATATTCCATAAGCGAGAAACCCATCCCACTTATCAAGTTTTTACTTTATCACTAGTTTAGCTCAGAATAGACCTCACGGTTATAGTTGATAAGTTACATTACATTAAGATCCCCAATAAAAAAACAGTTCATAACATAATTCATCTTTGTCATTATATGGCTCAACGTTTGAGTTTTATTCAGTTAAAATTGATATTATGTGGTCCCAGTACTTTATCGATTACTTTTTTCACCAAAATGTATACATGGTTCACTGAGCATGAACATGGAAAAATTAGACAGTGACTCACTAATGTAGTTCATTGTCTCGTTGTTATTCTTATCCTGGTACACGTTTCTTTCTCTCTCTCTCTCTCTCTCTCTCTCTCTCTCTATATATATATATATATATATATATATATATATATATATGAATAGAATATCTGCCAGTACTATAATTATACGAGAAATAGTTTTAAGATCTTTTCATTTTTTTAGTGCGTAAGTTATTTGGAGAAACATTTTTCACTGTCAAACTTAATTCTTTGTTTGCAAGTGCATCTATAAATGTATATTATGATATGTCCTTTGATAGGCACGTGAATAATTTCTTTTTCATTTTAAACTCCAAGTATCATGCTCCGAGGAAGTATTCTATCCCTCTCCTATTATATTTACACCTTTACCTTTTTCTTTATTTGCCATTTGTGTGTCCATTGTTAATATTGTTGGTATTGTTGTCCTTCATTCTGTGTTGGTACTGTTGTCTTGGCTACGTTAGTAGAATGATAACTTTACATTACTTATTAACAGCACCTAGTTAAGAGATAAGAATGGATTAACATAACGGTTATTAAGTACTAGTTAGCGTATAAATAAAATAAAAATAGATAAATAGATGATATCAACAACTGATTATGTGTATATTTGACAAAAGGTAGTGAAGGAGAAAAGATGGAATTTCTCTCAAAATGAAATTCAAACATTACTTGTTTTCTTTTTTTGACAATCAAGATTGTATATGTGTAGTAAATATTTGACAGATCAACTTATAGATTTCGTTCAGTACACTAATTCGCTTCAATAGTCAACGAGCAGTAGTCAAGATACCTTCAAATATATATATATATATACATAAACATTACACCCTAAGCATAATTGTTGGTGACAGCTGTTGAACCCACTGAATATACATAAATCATTTGGAACTCTTACAAAAAACGATTTCAACGTTTGTATTTACTAAAGACTTGACACGATTGGTTAGTTGATTCCTTCTATTAATTGAGTTTTAGCATCGTTATTTTTATATAGCACAAATTTTTATTTTAATTGTAGCCTTTTTTACTAAAAATATACCGTCAAGATTGAAGGAACACGAATAGTATTGGGTGAATTTGTTAAGTAATGGAATGGAAGAGACAGATCATATGAGATAACCAGGCTTGTCAGTACATCGTGAGTAGAGAATATGACTCACAGACTAATTCACTCAAGACCCATCAAATACAATTGTCGCCTGACAACCGTAGAGAAAGTAATAGTATCGAATGTTGTGTACAATATAGAAAGTCCCATGTCTAAACAGGACATAGTGTTGTAGCCACCTAGCAACAAGCGTTCACAGACAGAGAAGGACTGTGAATAGTTGTGAAGTTATTGTATAAGATTAAGAATAAGATATTCGGTAATGCACAAAGCAAATATTACTACATGAAAACAAAATAGAGCCTATTTTTACCAAAAACGGTTATCTGATATCTTCGGCTTGATTTCTAGTTTGAACAACAGAGTTTCCCGCAAGAAAATCTTGAAATGTACCATCTACAATTTAAAAACGTATACATAAAATACATTTTGTACCGAATAAACAATTTCTCACTGATTATTAAAAATTTCATAAAATGGGAAGATAAACCATAGTTCTATTCTCTATTTGTGAGAAAAATTCATCAAAATCCTTTAAAATCTTACTTGATCAATACATCTTTGATGAGCACTACTAAAATGTTATTGACAGACTTTTTTATTGTTACGACTTATGTTGACGATTTGTCTTCTTTATTATTAAGTTCTATTTTTGTGCAGTGGATTTGCTTGTTTACCGGTCTAAAACAATATATAACAATGGGAGGCTAAATACATTTACCATTAGAGTTTTATCCACTGAAAATAGCTTTATAGTGTGTGAATAACTTTCGGTTTAGTTTTCCGTAATACACACCCAACAATCAGTAATTGATTCGTTGGAGTCTTTATCATACTTGCTACAACATCAAATATTGAAATCAGATAACCGACGGAAGAATATATGAAATGTTTCGATTAGTCTATGTGTTTTCACTTAACATATACGAAGTTTGTTCTTTTTTTTGTAAACGTTTGTTGTTTTTAAACCAGGATAAGTTACGTAAATCACTAGACAGTCTGCTTATTGCAATCAAGGATGGAAGTGAAGTCTATTAGAAAATGATTCTAATGGTATATTACAAATAAACCTAAACTGACATCGAAAAATGAGAACTCACCAAGTGCTTATTTATCATTATTTTTATTAGTTACTTGCTAACTGACAAATAATTTCATATCAAGATCAGTGAGGGTTATATAATGTGTGTAAACTTATTCCATATATTTCCGCCAGAACACGTTTTGGGATGTTGTTCGATTTAGGATTATCTGTATTTTTTTGGAATCTTTAATTTTATTTCCAGTTATACTCATGGCCATCGCGTGCATATCACGTGAAAAATCAATGAATTCAAACGGCTACAATATACACCAGTTTTGTCACATATTGGAATAGTTTTAACCCCATCCCATTATTTTCAACCTAGAAGAATAAGTATGAGAAATCTTTGAGAATCACATCCCAGATAAATGTACTGGAAAATGCTCTAAGTTACTTTTAACATATCAACTGAAGAATTATCAAGAGTCATTATTGAACAAATAGTTCGTTCCGTTTTCGAACAACCAAGCAGTAATCTTTCACAATTCAGTAGTGGAATAAAATTAGAAGCTCTAAATAAAGCGACAACATTACTTCATTGATTTAAAATTCAATTTAAGTTTATTTTAAACAATATATATGTTGTTATCTAGGTAGCAAGTAAAAAATGGTCACGAAAATCAAAGAGTAGAAATATTCCTTAGTTAACAGACATCCTCGCCATTTAGTAGTCCGAAAGTAGTAGCGAATAGATGAAAGCTAGCGAATGTGTACCAGTTCAAGATACCACACTTTATTTGGCAATAACTTTCTGGTTTCTAGTAGTTGTCTAGCTAAAGCAAGTTCGTGATGTACACTTTCTTCAAGAAGTTTCACAAATCTGCAATTTGATCTACAGAGTGATTTGAGAATACACTACATGACAATCAACATTCACAACCGATAAAAAATTTATTTCATCAACAATCCTTAATTAATAAGCTGTAATTTAAAAAGCGTTGTCACCTAACTGTATTTCTGGTCATTAGTTTAGACCTTTAACTATATCATCTAAAAAGGATTTTTCACAAACGATATTCATCGTTTATACATGTAGATTTTCGTAAATTTTTTAAAAATCAGAACAGTGAAAATAACCCAAAATAGACATAAGCGATTTTGAATTGCATAAAATAACTAGGTAAATATAACTTGAAATAAACTGGAAAGAGGTAATAAAAAAATTAAATCTACCATAACAGTGATAAATTGGCCGCTATTCTTTTTTGGAAGCATAAGTTAGCTGTTCGTTTTTTGATAGTGAGGCTTCAACAAAAACAAATAATATTTTCCTATATACTGATTGAGATAGATCAATTTAATTACTAATGATCAGCAACAGGATAATATAAAACCATATGAATAAGCATCATTCTAGTTAAAAAATCTACTGGTTATCTGGGCTCACCTTAGGGCACAGAGCATTGGGACTTGCAGTGATATGCATCGAATTCGAGTCTCAGTGTGAAAATTAACACAGATAAAAGACTATCCAACCAATAAATCCAAAATGAACCGAAACACCTTTTCTGGATCCCGTTGTTAGTTATGATCCGAATATACTAAACAGGAATTTAAATTTTTGTTTACACTTATTTTAAATGAACTGCGATCACTGATAACGTGAGTTATTGAACTGTTAATGAATGGGACAGAATTGGATTTCAATTTATTTTAAAAAATACTCAAAAATACAAACATGTGCCCTTCCCTTTGTTCTTCCAAAATTTATGCTTCATTATACACATATACATTATTATGCTTAATTAGAGGTAATATTTTTTTTATTGAAGTAGTCAGTATATAATTTATCTTTACTAACAGAATACTAATTTTAGATCACTTAACTCAATCAGTTGTTATTAGCAATCATTATTTTATATAGTTTAGATCATGAGTCAGTTGAAGCTAGACCACCATGGAAAACCTGGAAACACTGGACGGCCGTCTCATCCTATTGTGGGACTTTTCTTTTTCTGTTAATTTATATACACTGTTATTTCCATCAAGTGGTTAGAGACTTTGGAAAGAAAACCATGTTCTTACGTTTTATGCCAGTTACCATTTAGCAGCAAGATATTTCTGGAATCTGGATTGATCTGATTTGTTTCATGAGATGATCGATACATCTTTCTAACAAGAACCAATTGGCACGATTTCCTCCAATCTATCAATATAGAATGCAGTACACAACGTGAGTACAATTTGTTGAATATTCTTGTTCACATAACATTTATTTTTTTAGAAACGACTTTGAATTTGAAATATGAAGTCGAAATTTCACTTGTCATCATAATCAGAAAAGTAAATTGAATAAATAACTAAATAAAATTCAGCAACTGAAATTATGTAACAAGATTTGCCAAACAATTTTTTATCTTTCCAAATTAATCAATAAATAAATGAACAAACAGATTTTGTAAATTGTTGCATTTTCCTTTTTTTCAATCGACAGTTACTCTCTATCAGAAAAAAATTTTTTTACTTATTTTCAAATAAGTTAAAAAAATGAAAAAAATTATGACCAGTCCAATGGAAATAAAATGAACTCATTTTGTTACATTTTTGTTACAACTGTTCGTGTCAACATCAATATATGAACCTAAAATGTTGCAACTACAGATCATAATCTATGACAATTATTTATTATTATTTCCCATACTGTTTCTTCCTTTATTTTTCTTCACCCCCTTTCATAATTTTGTTTTTTTTCTCTCAAATATACGTTTCACAGTCCAACTATCTAAACACTTCTTATTAGGTAATCTTATAATTTTTATGAATGTTACTTTTATAATCATGGACCTATTTTCCATTATGTAACATTGATTCAAGCCTTCATTATTGTTATCGCATTTAGTACGCCTGTCATCACACTATCAAGTTGTACTTTACACTTAATATATTTACTTATGTAATCTGTTCCACAGTTATCATCGACACATAAACTGCCTTGATTGGTTTAATAATATCGTATATGTATATAATTATTACTGTATATTAGTGTAAAGCCTGATGAGGATCTAATCAAAAACAGTGCTGTTCGCTTATATATGTTGTTTTGAATGATAATTAGTCAAATATGCAATAATATCAGAAATATTCAGTGATTTTAAGTCAATGAGATTACTACAAGTATATTTTACTAGTTAACTAGTGAATGTATTAGCATGTGGTTTTAAAAATGATTTCTGTTACGTCCCTATAGCCTTTTAATATATCATGTGATAAGATCGCTAATTAGAACACTAACTTATCGACTAGATCAAAGACGTATAAACTAGTACAAGCAGCCTAGAGTCAACTGTGAGTTCTTGTTAGTGCCTCGAAAGAGTAGCTCCTCACCTAACCCAGCCGGTTTAGTCCGCCATATGAATCATGTATTTCAGACATACGCATTTTATATACAAACAAATCAGACCACATCATACCATAAAATAGAAAATAAAAGTTACAAAAGATCAGGTCAAAAGTGGCTCTGAGTGTGAAATATATATACATATAATATATTTACTTAGTAGTAATCCAATAGGAATATATACAATAACAGTCCAATAATAGATCCTAGCAGTTATTATTCACTTATTCTTCTTTCGGATATAATGATTTCATATTACTGGAACTTCGATAACCAAAATTTACCAGAAAAGATAAATCAGTAAGCGGAAAAATTTCAGGATTTCTATGACTGCTAATGTTTTCGGAATCCAATGGTTATCTTTATCACAGACAGATTACTTGTAGAAATATCAGGAAAATCTACCAATGAATTATCCTTTGGAATTAATACAGGATTTCTATGCCTACGATGAGAACTTTCACACTGAGATAATAATATGGAACTAGCAGGATTCTTCGGTAAGATATTAGTAGTCATTACCATTCTGTAAACGTAAACGATAACCTCAGTGCAATAATAAAATGAACTGATACTTGAAATTACTTATTAATTCATTTTTCCCAAGCAGTTATTTGTTGCTTAACTTTTATTAAAATTTTGCGCGCATTCCCAATACGTCAAACGTTATATGATAATATATTGTACTTATCATGATAAATAAGTAGAATTTATATTTAGCTGAAAAGTCAAAAATAATGCTTCGGTAATAAGACAAAACACAAAGTAGACGTTTCAATAGGCAAATACTTTGAATAAAACAGCTGTTATAAGGGAGTATATATATATATATATATAGTTTGTACACAGTCAATTTTTGTGTCTGCAACAACTGCCCTCCTAGGGTTACCAGTCTACAAAACCAGTCTGCACATAAATAGATTTTCTGTCGTTAACTACAATGATTGCTGTTGATGTTATCAATAGCTGGTATTTTGAAAATGATATTATTTAAAACTGCAATGACACTGTTTTCATTTTATTGAATGAATTCACTGTATTAATGACTGTCAAAAGTGATTGATTCGGAAATTCTTAAGTCATTAGTTCAAATCCTGACATTGAACGAGTTTGTTCAAATTGTTTAATGTTTTCCTTTCAAACTATTTTATATTTAAATGATTCTAGGAAAGCAGTTTGCAATTGAGGGAAACTTTAGCTTTGTTATCATACTGTAAAGCAATTCTCGATACACACAACTACATTTACGGAAGTTAATGAAATTATGACTATTGTAACATGTTTACTCAAATGTGATTTTTTAAAATATTCCAAGTTTCGTTCTCTGAGTAACTTAAAGTAATCACATAATTATTCCACAATCATTGCGATTCGGTTTTTAGAAAGAATTGAAGTTAGAATTAAGAGGGGAACTATTCGATATCTTAAAAGTCCATAACCAATCATATTTCAGAATATTATGTTTGAACCGATCATGAGAATATATAACTAAAATCTATCCAGTATTTGAATGGTGATTAGAAATTTTAAGTTCAGTTAGGTTTGCTTAAACCTCTGTACATGAATTAATGGCTACTATGAAAAGTAAGCATGAAAAAGCAAAATCAATTACGCCAATCGGTTTAAAAGTATAGAAACAACATTCGAACTACAGTACATTCAAAGACAAAGCAGAAATGTTTCGGGATTAATATTAAACAATGACTTCAATACAAAGAAAGTTTTGTAAGAATGGTCTCTAAATTGAAATTTTTAAAACGCTTAGTGAATTTTCCCTGTCTTGTGAATATTAGTAGCAGAACCAGGACCTACTTTTTGTGCAATTTGGAGTTTGTCGTAAAGCGTGACCTCAGAACAAATCAGGTATGATCCAAATTTCATTACCTCAGAATTCGGTATCACAACCTGTTATTTCCCTGGCCTTTGCTTTGTGTTGTGACCCTGAATACGATGACACATATTGAGAATACAAAGACTAGTTGTAAGAATTTATTTGACCGTGAAAATGAATTAAGATAACACATGAATATACTAGTTTGCACATTGGTTTTATTCACACTTGATGATTAGTTAACATTTATCACACATAGCAGAAATACACGGAATTACAGTAAAGTTCTCAAGCTACAAGTTTTATGCCTAATTAATGCAAGGCATATTATCTTAAATAAGTGTTATATTAGAATAAATCAGTCTCATACTGAACAAAATAGTACACCGTAAATAAAACGAATACTACACCTAATAATCATCATACTGAGTTAAAACGAAAGTAGTCTTAGACGAAAATCAGTCATTTAAAAACGTAATTTTGCCCTTATATCCTGCAATATCACAATCTCCTCCTGAATACAAGTTAAACTTTTAGGATTCTTAGTGACACACATCTGATTCTAGGTAGATCGTTCACTGCTTGTTATCGACTTATACATATCACCAATCCTCGTATGTAATCATCAACTTAAATCGTGTTAGTGAATAACGGAATTAAATAAGTGAAATACGAGAATGGATTTTCGAATAATTATATTCCATACAACCGTTGATCGGATAGAGAAGCAAAAAAATGATGCCCAACGGAAAGGAAGAGTGAACCAACTCAATTTCGCCAAGAGTGAATCGATATTTATAGTCGAACATAGTGCCAGCCCTTATATATTCAAATGAAATCGTTGGGATGATTGAAAATCACAGGTAATAGACACGAAATTGTTAATTAAACTTCGGAAATCAACTTCACATTGGTACAAAGCTGTTTAAAGTTATCTAGGAATACAATTGCAACCACAGAACTCACCATGTTAAAAATTTAGATGATGATAAAATAAATATATTTTATTTGGTAATCAATAATACTAGCTAAGCAAATTAAGGTGACCATGTACTTATCAGTTTTCGTTTTTACGTTTACAAACCAATCTACAAAGATGTGTTAGCTTTTACATTGATGAGTAAAAAGATGTGGTTCTTCATGGTTTATCGAACACATTTAGAAGAATCTGCATATCAAATAGTCAAATAAGAACATTAAGTGGATGATATGCTATATGTTCAACAAGTGAAACGAAGAATATATAACAATTATATTGATAATAACTGCTAAAATGTATGTTTCTTTCCTAATATATTTTGATGAAACTGCTTCATATGTATCCAATGACAGTTATTAAATTTTATCTAGCCGTCTTGATAGTACAATGCAGTTAACTACTTCCCTCATTTTACACCTACCATTAATCAAATTCAACATAAATTTCATCTCCTATTCTCATCACTACTCCATTAATGGTAGTATCATAGTAAATTTATTTACGAACTTATTTCTGGCATATAACTCCTCCTTTAGCCCCTCCGGGGGCCACTGCCGGTCCCAAGCCCGGATAGAGTAGGTGGGTTAGGTATGGGGTTAGCAAGCCGATCCCGTAGAAAACTAACCCGCTAAAACAACGCTAACCAGGAAAAATATTTCCAGCATATAGGAAATGTAAATAAATTTGAGTTTTCCCTCCAAATTTTTACAGTTTAAGCAACAATAAGGTTCACATACCAAGCAATTTACTGTTCTCTGATGAAAATCTGAATTCTTAATTTTCAAGTGTGCTATGATCTGATTATATTCTGAAACATATAACAGAAAATAATCCAATGAAATAAAGTGAACTTTTACCAATGAGCTAGTTGAACTTTGCTAGTAAGATCGCCTAAAATAACTATTAAAATGACACTAAAATTTCTTTGAACGACTTTCATGTTCTTAAGTTAACACTTGGTTCCCATTCATGTTGCATTGTTTATTTGAACATTACTATTGATGTTTGGGACTGCAATTGATCAGTCTCTTATTAGCATAAGTACATCCTGTGTTGATTGCTTCGATACTGACTGAAGACACAAGCATTATGAGCAAAGTAGCTATCAGCACTTAATAGCCAAGTGCATAATGTGAAGACTATTGAAGTGGATGATACTGCGTTGGAGTCCCGGAGTGAACATCAAGTCTGGGATGTAGGTACATCCAGCTGACGAGTCCCAAATAGGCCGAAACGCGCCTCCTGGATTCCACTGCTAGCCACCATCCATCTTTACTTATAATTGATTAAAATATATGTTTTTTAAATTTTATATTTCTATCTACACTTGCCTGGCTTATTCGTTATAGATAGAGAACCAATAATGATAGCATTTTACATTTACATCGTACAACCATTTAAAATCTGGGAACACTGAACAGTTGTTTTTCACCGTCTCTGAATTGAAAGAACCACAAGAAACCACCCAGCTAAATAGTAAATGAAAGAGCTAATTCGTCTGCAATTAGTAATCAATTCAGTCATTTATTTTGTAAGGCTTAATCCAGTAAACGAAAGTGTCCACTAAATATATACTACTTAATTATAATAAGTAATTGTCTAAGAATAAAAACTTTCTCACGATTTATAAAGCCCTTACTTATAAATACACAAGTGTGTCATTTCTATTTTCCTGTGTGGTAATTAATTATCAAATAAGATAAATTGATATTCTACCAATACCATGGATAAACAGATAGATCTACCACTAGACAATTTAATTTTCACTTGTAATTTATTATTATTTATCTTATTTCTGTATTTAATGCATAATTTATCATTTTCTAAAGTTATAGTTAAATGGAACATTTTTGTAAACCCAAATCTAATTTATTTGTTAACCCTTATCTTCTAAGAATACGTGATTGAAAGAACTGTGTTGAACATAAAACCATACCTAATATTTAAGACAAAGCTTGGGAATTAGGATTACTATCACTATAGTAATAATAGACAATATGAGAAGGAATGTTATTATTGAAAATGAATAATCATTTTTATAGATTGTTTTTTCCCCACATGATTTTTACGAAATTTATTGATTATAAAGAAATAAATTATGTTTTACATGGAAAAAAATAGGTTAACACCAAGTTCGTTCTTTGTTCAATATTGGTCATGCTTTGATTAACATAACGAAAATCGTCCTTTCAATTGTTTAACAAAAATTGTAATGGAAAACATCAACCAACCAGTAATAACTAATAATCCTATTTAGTTATTCAACACTAATTTCTATTTCACACGTTATGTTTACTACTGTACAATTTACATCGTTCAACCTAAAATAGTCATTGTATATCATTCTATATCATAGTAAGAAGAAAATCGTATATCAGTAGTAAGTGATTTCCTAAAGAGTGATTTATACAAATATTTTAGTAAACACTTAACTTCAATTAGGTTCATCTGGTATAGTAGTCTTTAAGATGCCTAAAATAATTGTTATATTTGTTGTACCAGTTCATGAAATTTCCATGAAATTTATTTTAGTATCCGCCTGTTTGTTAACAATAGCTTGCTTTTTATATACGATAAACCCTGTTGCGTTCATTAAGAAGTATATGTATGATACAAGGAAGTCGGCGATATCAACTGTTCGAAAGTAATCTTTATACATGAAATTACAATTCAACGGGGATGTAGCTAGTGATACTCTGAAAGATAGGTTAACAAAAGTGATTATTAGGACTTCCTACGCAGCCACATTGGCCAATTATTGTACAAATGTTATTTTCTATTTTATGGTACGATGTGGTCTGTTTGGTTGGTATATAAACTCAGTATGTTTGTGAATCATGATTCATACCACAAAGGCTGTTATTAGTGTTTTGGACTTAACTGCCTGGGCTAGGCAGAAGCAGGACCGGTTAGCGCTCTAGACTGCTCGTACAGTTTCGTGTGTCACTATTCCGATCGATAATTCGCTGCTTCCTGTTTAGCGGTCTCATCACGTCATACATTAAACGGGAATCCACTCGGCCACAAGATATAATGATCAAACTATTTTATTGTTCATTTTATTTAAGAAAATTCACTCTCGTTGTATTTGAAACGTAAAAGATTTGAGGATAACATTAATATTTTGAAGGTGATTCAAGTCATTATTTGTTACTGACTGTAAACTTATGTCACATTATAATTTTTAACCTAAACTTTTCTCGATACTAATAGTGATCATCTTGTTTGCTTTCTTTCAAGCTTGCATCTACCTTAAACGGATTTGTTGTTGACCATGTATATAATTGAGGGTTCGTTTAGCAGAAAAAATAATGTGGTTTACAAATCACAACAGGAATGACTTTATCATTGGTCATAATTACGATTTAATTTACTTTACTAACAATCCAATCTACATCGTTGAGATACATGTATTTTCTAATTATTTTGCTTTAATTAGGCCAAGGTCATTACTATTTATCTAAAGCATTTAGACGAGAGCGACAATTAACAATAATAATAATAATAATAATAATAATAATAATAATAATAATAATAATAATAATGTCCATTCTGTAAAGTGATTGGCTGACTTGCTAAACCAATCAAATTTCCTACAACTCGCGTGCACGTGTAACCTGTTTTAGGTTTTGAAAATAACTAATTATCAAAATATACTCGACCCTATTGTAGTAGTTTCATTCATCTATCTACATAGACTGAAATTTATGAACCATTTTACACAATTCCTATTACATATATAATCATGAATGGGAGAAACTTAATATTTCAGTGATTTGTTTCTAGTATTCAGAATTATCAAGTTTTATTAATTAGTTCAATATGCTTTAGTCTATGTATCATCAAAAATTAAAGGAAGTAATACTTGATTTTCGTATGTATATAACAAGTTAACCAGTTTTACATTGAAATTCAATATGGTTTACGAGAATGGAACGAATTGTGATAAATTATGGCGTGCATGGAACACAATATTAATCACAGTGTTACATATATTTCTCATATATGTTGGAATTAATCGTTATTTAGCTTTTAAGACACAAGCATTTGATGCTAAATTTGGTGGTGCTTGGGATCAGTCATGTATGAATTTCACTTTGGCAATGCTTATCACAACATTGACATGTTTCTGTTTATTTCTTTTCTGCAGTTTGATACGTACAACAAATTATGCTAACGAAGGAACTCAGATTGGTAGAGATACAAACAATTTACATTTATTAAGTTCTACATGTGCTTGGAAATCTGAACTACCTATGATGAAGTTAACTTCAATGACAGATCATCAAAATTATATGTATCTTAACTCAACAAACGGTAACGGGAATATGATGAAAACATTAAGTCGAAATGGTTACAATCCAGGTGATGATGATCATGCTTCAGCTATCGGACCAGATGATGTTCTACCTGGTCCTAATTATGACACATGGTCAGGACGTAGTGGAGTTAATCAAAATTTATTCAACTCTTATGCAACTAACAATCCTAATAATACATCTACTAGCCAACGTTTAATTAATAATGATAATTATTTGCATTTATCTTTTAAACGTAGCTTTGACTTATTATGGCAACGATTTAAAAGGAACTTTTTACCATATTGTGTTGTTTTTCATTTGATTATGGCTTATTGTCTATACATACCAATACCTTTAATGCAATCACAACAAATATATCATCGAGCATTGCCTGTCAGTAAGTAAAAAATAACTATTTCTATATATTTTTTCTGTAAACTATTTTTTTATCTAACTTGCACCGTGATTATAAATCTTTGCAGTATATTTAATCCTATCTATCATGAAACACTCAAATCCTCAGTCTTTATTTATCACATGAATAAAAACTTATTTTCTTCTGAAAAAGTATGATCAAGCAATTTATTATAGGTCCACCACCTTTTATGAAAATTCATTGCATAAACACCAATGTATATCATAGAGACCCTAATGTATTATCAAGAAAAAGTCTATATTAAAATGAATTTCGATATTATCAAAACGCATAGTGTTCGGTATTTATAAACTCATTAAATTTTGAGTGCTGTTAGAGGTATAAAGTCGGTTATCACTTCCCGGTTGCTCACACCATGGAAGGGTTCTTATTAGACGTACCTGAAAAGGAAATTGGACTAGAAGTGGTCTTAATGACCTGAGAACGTGACCTCAGTGTCCAAGGGACAACTGCATGAGGTCGGTAATTTTTGTGTTAGCTCCGTACTTGTTGGGACCTTACCGCCACAAACGGATGTCCGTGGGATAAGGCGAGGTGTGCATTTTTAGCGTCGACCTTTTCTAACCTCACCCCTCCTTGTGAGAAGTCAGCATCGCTGTTATTCTGGTTGTCTGAAGGAAACAACTTACTGCCGCCACACCTCTGTACAGCCAGCAGTATGAATTCGGATCTTGGGTTTGCTGATTTTGGTCTTTCCGCTTTTCAACCTTGAGGACCTTGAGGAACGATTGTTCCAGCCAATGCAGTTCGATTGGTTCATCACGATAGGCAAGCCTGATCACCACGTCAAGGTAGCAGCAACGGTCGGGATTTCACTAAATATAGTTATTTGAAATTCACCAAGATAAAACAGATTAGATTGTTTGCTGACTGTTAACATAGAAATTTAGGATCGTCTTTTTCTCTGTTGAAAAACCTTTCACATTTCTGTGTCTTTTTACAGAGGGTCTTTTTTATCACCTCAATTGACATGCTGTGTTATTAAATTATTTAACGAAGATTCTATAATTTCACTATTGTCTGAAGTTTTCCATTATTTTCCTTTAAAGATCATTCTATTAATCACCTAAATTTTAATATTACTTTTCAAATCATATTTATTTTTACCTCACATGGCACACTGTATCCCCCAGACACAATATCATTATCTCTTCTCTCATACAGAAGAACTATAGAGTAATACAGTTGATTTATGAGTTTTGTGATCTGTTTATATCATGTCATTTAACTTAAAAATATTCCAAAAACTTAGAATATAAGAAGAAAATCTAGTTGAAAGTCTTATTTACTCAATAACACATCTGATAGATTTCTTTGGTTGTTCTTTTCAAATCCTATGATTAAAACAAAAATAGTAAATATTCATTTATTTTCTGAAGTTCGAATCATTTATAATAAAACTTGATTTTCAGTACACTGAAACCTGACCTGGAGATATGTTATGCTCTCATAGAATTATATTATCAGAATTACATGAATTCTTCAATGTTATTAGCAGCATTTCTCTTGACTGGTTTAGTAGTAACAGTAAAGGTTTTCAAGTTAAATGTTCTATGCGTTGAACCTTAAGTGTTACACCAGTTGTTCAATAAATGGATGACCCGATTGCCTATAAACAGTCGATTGTCACCAATGCAAATGTAATAATCTTAATAGTCGCATCATCAATTTATTTTAACAAAAATGAGGTCACTTAAAACACTTTGACATTTGAAGATCTTTATTGTTTCAGCAAATAAACATGACAACCTAATGCTTTTTATTACCTAAAAATGTTAAATTCACTACCTTAGTTGACCTTGAAAGGTAAATAAACATTTCATATGACAATAATAAGCACATAAAACTGCTTGTATAGCTCTTTATTTTTGTGTAGGAGAAGTTAACACTTGGAAAACATTTATTTATTTTTTAGACCTATTAAACTATATGAATAACGGCATTCAATATATCAGTTGGTAAATATATGTCATGTTGGATTAGTGTACTTTTGCTTGATACTAAAAAAAATCGACTTTTAGTGGGAAGAGAGATATTCCTGATTTCAATTATTTAAATACAATATTTATCAATTGATTGCACTGCTGTACTTGTGATGATCATGTTTAAATAAGTGATTCAGAAGTGTGCATCCACGATCCCACACGTGGGACTCGAACCCAGGACCTATTGTCCTGAGTTGGCATCCAACATTGTTGATGTCTATTTTAAATCGATCCATGATCTTACGCAAACTTTCACCCATTGTCTGAGGTGGATGACTGTCTCACACCCGACGCGGATTGAACTCCACTGGTCACGGTTTCTCAATAGAACTCTAGGAAATCTATATTGAAGCTGGTCACTAGTGAGCACATGATCGTTATAAGTATAGGGGTTTCTATATAAAGGTTTCTATTATTAGCCGTTATCAAGTTTTGTTTTGGCTATTGCCTAGTTGCAAAATAGCTCAATCAGTAGTTACTGCACAAACGAGTAGAGTTTCTGAGAAGTTTTCACCTGGATATTCATAATTTATCAATATTCCGAATTAAAAAATGTTTGTGTAAAATAAACTAATACTAATTATACTAGCCTCTTGATAGTAGCCATATTCATCACTTATACAACGACTAGAGGCGATTTCAACATGAAGTTCTTCACAGTGATGTCACTGTTTCATTAGTGAACAGGCCACCATGTGAGTTCAAGTTGTCTCTACATATGCATTTAAAATAACAGCTAGTCATAAATCTTGCAATTTATCCAACGATTGCTTTTGGCCAGCAGTGAATCCCTATCTTTTGTCAATGACCAATGAGCTATGGGCTTGATTCTGTTTGGTAGAATTTGTAATCTAGCTTTGATGAAAACTCATTCAAAAATATCTTATTACACAGTTTAGAATCCTTTTTTAGTTTATCTAAGATGTTATAAAAATACAATTCTTATAAGTTAGCGAGTGTTTGACTGTGACTTTCAGTACAAGTTGATATTTGTAGAATAGTGACTTAAAACCAATGAGTTCATTCTACGTGTCTCATTTTATCATGAGGATTCATTATCAGTCAGCGAGTAAAGCTATTATCATGTGCAAACTAAGAGTCCTAAGATATTTCAGATAACATTTGTTCTGTGAAGGTTAAGACACATTAGATAATTTACAGCCATCAAAGGTAATTAATATTGAACAGTCTTAAGATAAGGTAAAACAACCTTCCCATTAGTTTTGCAGTTATCAACCTGTAATTCCAATCTTCTAAAAATATATAAAAGACCTCATATTATGGATAACATTTGTTAAAATGAACAAATAAAGATTAAAAAATCTAAATATGATATAGTTTTTAAATCTTTGTGATTTGAAAAAAACTATCTGTTTACTATAAATGTACCACCTAGTAGTGACCAAATGAGAGTTTTAAAAAATTGTTAGTCATGAGCAAACAATAAACATCTGTCGGCAACCTAACATTTCACAAATTCGTTTTGAAATTTCATTTCTTTATTGACTGAAAAGAGATATGTGTTAGTAGTTTGTTTATCAACGAAAAACGAATGTAATACAGGAAAGATTATATATAGACTCTCTTGCAATAGGTAAACGGTTATTAATCAAATCCTGTAATTCTAAAAGTTTAATTTCTAAAATAATGAAGATATTCAGCTAAGAATAAGGATTACGTTGTTGTGGTAGTTTAAACATCTAACACAAAAAAATAATGTGAAAATCACATGCCATAGTTAGGGGAAGTTCATTTCAAAGACACTATTTTCATTATGATTCTTTAGATCCTTCAAATCTTACAACTGAAAAGAATACGGGACCAGAACTGCATATTTATTAGAAATCAGGGTTACTGAGTTCTGAAGTTGTTGTGTTACATTATGAACTTCACCTCATTAACTTTATTAATAAAATGTTTTATAATCCACATCCCTGATTAGTTAATAAATAAAATCAAAGTGCGTCTACTTCAGAAGTTTTGCACTACGCGGTTGTTATGTATTTTTATGTTCCTTTATCAATTAGATGATGTAGTAATTCACGCCTTTGTTCAAGAATGAACAGGTTTATGACTATTTTTAAAGAAATCTAGAAATGATTTACGAAATAATATCTTGCTCATAAATTTATCTGGTAAAGAGTTTGATTTGTTACTTAGATTTCAATTTTACCATCATCCACAAGCTCTTGACAATAGAATGGAATACGGACATCTTGAGCTCATTCTACACTCCAAATCAGCATGAAGCAATTGATCAATAAGTTGGTGTTAAATAATGCCTTTAGAATCTTCAGTACTGACAATCATTGACTCCATGCAAGACATAATTCAAAACTAAAACATTTGGTACTCAATTTGTTACAGTTAATTAAGTTTATCAAAATCCATCTGTTTGATTTTCCTCAAAATTTCTGAAACTGTATACATTTATTTGCTTGGTATTTATCCTTAACTTTCAGTGATTTTCTACTTGGAAGTAAATAATTACAGTTTGAATGATTTCAATTAAGTCATTTCACAGGATATATAAAACAGAATTGAAATTTTAACTTGTTTAGGAATCTTGGTTTATAGGTGTCCAATTAAAGCATTTTCATTGTAATTCGCAGGCCACTGATCCAACTCTGCCCATCGAACACCATTTTTAACATTTTTCAAAATCAGTTATACATTAGGAAAAAAATTATTTAGCGAAAGCGTTAAAACTATAACTAACCGTTTTAGATTGTTTATAGTTTCTTTAGTTATGCAAATTACATCATTTTGGAAACTTTCGAGCTGATATGTTTTTCTTCATGTACAAACAGTTGGTAAAAAACGCTAAATGAAAATTTTATTTACGACAAAAAGTTTATGTCTTTCTGCTGATATCACTTGATTATTGGAAGAAAGTATGTCAACAACAATTCACTCATATTTGACAGTAACTCCATTCAGTAATATGTGTTCCCATATAGAAATAGTAAATATCAATAAATTCTATTCCTTTTAAATAAATCATTATTTTCAAATTTCCACTATTGCTCATTGTCACGTTCGTTACATCCATTAGTTCTATCCTCTCGTTCATGCTGACCAGAAGACATTTTGTTTAAAACATTGATAAAAACAATTCAGATAGCCACCAAAGACAATCGAAAATGGTCACGCAACATTGCGGATTGGTTGGAGTTAGATGTTATCACCGGCTCAATGGTTAAGAGACCAGGCGTCTTTGCGCAGAACCAAGGGTTCTGAGGTCGATTCCCGCGTGCGGAGTCGCGGAAGGACTGCTGAGAAGCCCAGTACTTTCAGGTTTCCAATGATGATCTAACACTGATGGACTCACGATTTCAATAAAATTCAACGGTTTTCACAACCAGATACTTACGATGTACCTGTAAGTCTGATAAATCGTTTATTTAGGGATATCTTACTATACATTCGGCTTTTGAAACTACATTTGTTATTAGTTAAATCCTTTATTTACTTTACAAATGGACAATGAAACTGATTTGAAAGTGTCTAATTTTCAGAAATAAGTGGTTAAAAATGTCTGAAGCAGCAATTCCCTTTTGTTTGTTTTTGAGAAACATTTCTCTATTTGTCACACCAATATAACTGATCTCGTTCGAACTATATGTATGAAACAACAGGATATTACTAAATTCGATTATTATACTGTGCTGAAAAGTCAAGGTGGTCATACATAGACCGAATAAAATCAATGTTCGCAAAAAGAGAATGATTTTGTTATTTCCTCGTTACTTATGATGATTAATCAGATAATGGAATAGAATTTTACATCAACTAAACAGAAAAACAGTTGAATCTTCAAAAAAAAATATAGTTAAACAATATTCTAGTTATCCCATTATGTGCTTTCCGAAATTTAACTCCGTGAGAAGAAAGATTTCATCACGAACTACTATCGTTGAAGGACTACCGAAAACTAAAAAGCAATGAACGATTGTCTCATCTCTGTTTTGGTCTTTCTAGCATTTCAACCGACATCGGCTTAAACCCAAGAAATTCGAACTTTATGTTGAGCATGGTCATTCTATTCCACTGAGTTAGAATTCAATGGTACATATTTCCAAAACTTGTTTAATTGTAAGATAATATGTCTTATATTTTGATGTTGATAAATGTGGATAATTTTTCACTCCCCATATAGTGATCTTTTCTGGTCATAGCTTTTCGGTGTAGTAGTCTAGAAAATAATCTGTTAATTATCTTTTTTTCAGTAACAGTCTCTGGAACTGATTACACATGTATTAAATCAACTGTTATGTTAACAATATTTCTATCGAAAAATATAAAAATGCATACTATTATTATTGTTAATGAACAGAGTATTAACGGTAATCGTTCGCATCAGTATTTTCAAGTTTGTATATTTATTGTTCATGTGCTTACTACGCTATCAGGTGACTAAAGGTAGTAACTGCTTGAAATCGTTGGGAATCAACTCCAATTTATTTTATTGCTTGTTTTTTCTGGCTAAAATACTGTGTTAATGCAATAACATCATAAATTGTCAAGAAAATTCATTATGAATTATTTAATTATCATTGTTATGTTATTCACCATAGAATATACACTCAAATAAACAACTTTACATTACAATGAACAATATGTGTAAAATAATATAGAATTTCAGCAAAACCTGACATCTTTTAACAATCGTGTTGAAACTTGCCTTCTTGCAATAAACATAGTAACAAGAAATAAGAACACAGTTGATATATGTGAGGAATGTATGTTTTCTCTATCAGTTACAATAGGTTAATTGCATTGGTTATATGGAGCCTATTCAGATGTAATTGATTTATGATGTATATTGTATTTGCTTAGTATTAGCAGTAGACGTTATCGTATGTGGTATTACTTATGTCTTTTTGCAGTTTCATATACAGAGCAACCAATATAACTCCATTATTAGAATGAAGGGTGAATGCATGTTTGAACAGGTTTGTAAAATGGCTTTGAGTAAAGTGATATATATATATATATATATATATATATATATATATATGCCATCCAATATACAACCCTATCAAACTTACTAATTAGCTAACACATTACGTTTGTTATATAGCATGCTTAATAAGAAATCAGTATAATTTCTAAAGTAGTACCTATCAGTAAGAAAAGAGTGAAGTTAGTTGCTTCAAAACTTTATTAAACTACATCGTCAAACTTTATCGAAACCATTAACTAATGCAAAAACTTTTACCATAAGTATTTAAAAACCTTGGTAGCTAAACATTTTGTCAGATCAACAAATCATCGAACATAAATAAAATCTAACTTTTTAACAAGTTGCGAATGTGAAATCAGATATTAACGATACATTCATTTAGAAGTTAATCTTAAATTTGTGTTAGATTATGATAGGATTTCACCTGTGAGTAAATTACTCATAAATTGTATGTAACGAAAATAATAAAACTTGATGAAGTGAGTATAACGTTCATTATATTTAAGCAAACGAATGCTAACCGAAGTGAAGAAACCTAAGATGCATGTAGTTTTATTCAATTAGTGTTCAAGTATGAATAATTTTCAATAAATTCGAATTAAAGATAAATTTCCAACATTTAGAATCACTTTCACCACACCCAACTTAGTTTCATCCTACACAACATGATTTCCTAATATTTAGACGAAAGTAGACAATAACTTATAATGTCGTCCCCAGTCATTTACAAAATTAACAACCATATACTAAAGAAAGTGTGTTCGTAAAAGAGTTTATGAACACCCATACATTTAATTAAATATACATCAGAGTCTATTACATAATGTTACTAGACTGAACAAATCCCACGCTGATATAATGAACAACCAGTTTTTCCGATATATATGTACAAACAATATCGTTCTGTCCTAATGAACTTCAGAATAGCGAAATCAATTAGTGGGGGGAAAATTAACCCTTTTAGTTATTAGGAATCAGAGTTGAATTTTCAAGTGACTCACTAGCAAGGATATTATAGTTAGTGTTACTTGGTCTTCATTGGTTAGCCAGTTCAATGAACCTTTAATGGAAGGTAGTTTTTATGAACATGTCTGTACCTTTCTAAAAGGAAGTGGAATAGGCCAACTAAGAATATCATCATAATGTAATACGGTGATAAAATTGATCAGTTACCTTTTTTTAATTCTTCAACCTTACCATTTTAAAATTTCAATTTCAATTTCACTTCAATTTCTTGCCACGCCTAATGGTTATTGTTTTGGTTTGCATATATTTTTATCATCTTTAAAAAAATCATATAAAAATGCATATACCAAAAAGAGATTCCAATAATTATAGCATAAATCAAATGAGTGTGCAAGTATCAATGTCAAGGTTGGACTTGATAGTTTCAAATTATATACTTGAGATCACGAGACAATTGAAGCTAGACCACCATCAGGATTGGGTAAACAGATAATGATAAATATATTTTTTGTTAGCCACTCCTTTAGAGTAAATAAATAACAAAAATTAAATTAAAATAAATTCATTTAGTATTGTTTGTTTGAATCTTCCCATTGATGTTTAGGATTGCAACTTGTCAGTCTCTTATTAACCATATGTGCATTCTGTGCGTATTGCCTCGATATAGCCTCAATTCACAAGCATTGTAAGCAAAGATAGATAGTGGCTGGCAGTGAAATCCAGGACGCGCGTCTCGTCCTATCTGGGACTCGTCAGCTGGATGTACCTGCATCTCAGAGTTGATGTTCACATACGCACAGTATGCACATATGCCAATTAGAGACTGACCGGTTGCAGACCTAAACATCAATGGGAAGATTCACACAAACAATACTAAGTGAATTTAAACTTGATCCCATTGCACAAGCAAGTGGCTGTCAGGACTCAGTAGCTGAGTGAATAACACGATAGCTTTTGAAGCGAAAGGTATTGGGTTCGAGTGTTGGAGTGAACATCAATTCTGAGATGCAGGTACATCCAGCTGACAAATTCCAAAAAGGATGAGACGCTCGTCCTGGATACCACTCCCAGCCACTATCCATCTTTGCTTAAATTAACATAAGTTTAAGTAGTACTTCATGTCAGAAATACTTTTTTCTATTTATTGAGATATAACAAAAATATATTTATCATTAATCAAATGAGTTGTTCGATTTGTGGAAACTAGATGAATCTTAAAAATCCTTTATGGTCTTTTTTGCCTTTCTTATAAAATTTAACTATATACTGGCTTAGAAATGAATTGTTATCAAGCTTACTGAAGTCAAAAAGTAAGACGCTATCAATAAGCATATAAAGGAGATATTCAGTAATATCGATGAAATCAAAAGTTAAAAAAATTGACTAATCATCAGGTAAAGCAACCAGCTGTATCATTATTGAAAGTAAGAAAGTGAATTTTCGCTTCAGATAGAAATATGAATTAACTAATTTTTTTCGTTATATGCTACTTGAAAATCACGAACTGAAATGCGATTGCGAACCGTCAAGAATCAGGTAGGACTGGGCAGTTCAGACTTTCATAACAGTACGCTTTCAAGAATGAATCATATGTGACCAACTTCGACTATGATGAAAATATAGAAGTTCGTCACAAAACATTACGAAATTGCCAGAACATTTCTTATTCTTAATTAAAAATTCACTTTTTTATAATTTACATGATATTCCTGATAATAATATTTATAATTATCGCAATAACTACGACACAAAGGTTCCTATTTTGTAATTAAATATTTCTTTACAAGCAATCATAATCCAATTATTAAACCCATTACTTAAAAGCAAAGATGGAGAGTGGTTAGTAGTGGGATGCAGGACGCGCGTTTCGTCCTATTTGGGACTCGTCAGCTTGATGTACCTGCATCTCAGAATGGATTTTCACTCTGAGACTCGAACCCGGTACCCTCGCTTCAAACGCCATCGCGTTATCCACTCGGCCACTGAGTCCTGTTAGTCACTTGCTTGTGCGATGGGGTGAAGTCTAAATTCACTTGGTAGCATTTGTTTGAATCTTCCCATTGATGTTTAGGACTGCAATTCATCAGGTACATACAGCTGACAAGTCCCAAACAGGACGAATCGCGTGTCCTGGATTCCACTGCCAGCCACTATCCATCTTTGCTTACAATGCTTGTGAATTTAAGCTACGTCGAGGCAATACGCACAGAATGCACATACGGTTAATAAGAGACTGACAAGTTGCAATCCTAAACATCAATGGGAAGATCCAAAGAAGTAATACTAAGTGAATCCATTACTTAAAAGCATAGAATATTCTAATCCCTTCCTGTTAGATCTTTTAATTTTTTCTGTGATACATTTTTTATTAGTTGTTTAGTATTCAAGACTAAGTTGACGGGGAGTTCACTATTTTATAGATTTATTACAATTTAGACGTATGCATATATATTTTATTGAATGGAATGCAATAATTATAGTTTTAAAACTGTATAACCTGAAACGCAAACTGTCGAAAAAAAATTGTTTACCATAATATTTTTTCACAAGGGGGTTTTTTGTGGAGATTTAGTAATTTTATAGTTAAGATCATTAGTCAATTGAAGCTAGACCACCATGGAAAACCTGGAAGCACTGGACGGCCGTTTCGTCCTATTATGGGACTCCTCAGCAGTGCGCATCCACGAACCCGCTTTCGCGAGATTCCACAAAAAACCCCTTGTGATAATGATCATATGCTCACTAGTGACTGGCTCCTTGAGGTAATTCCTGGAGTTCTAGTGAGAAGTCGTGGCCAGTGGAGCTAATCCATGTCAGGTAGAGACAGGTATCTACCTCAGTACATTAGAAGTTGGTTGCACAATTTCGTGGATTGGTTGAGGTTAGACATTAACACCGTTGGATGCCAGCTCAGTGGTCTATCGGTTAAGGGCTCTGGCTCGAGACTGGTAGGTCCTGGGTTCGAATCTCGCGAGAGCAGGTTCGTGGATGCGCACTGATGAGGGGTCCCATAATAGGACGAAACGGACGTCCAGTCCTTCCAGGTTTTCCACGGTGGTCTAGCTTCAATTGACTCATGATCTTAACTATAAAACATAATATTTTTTGTTCTCGAATTTACCAAAGTTCAGATTATGGTTTATTAAATTGTGAATTAGCATTGTGCATGTATTGTGGGCCTCATTCGACCACATTTAAGTTTATTTAAAGAAGCGATTATAATTCTAAAGCAGATATGGTCGATGTCTAGTAGTGTAATCCGGGACGCGTATTTCTTACTATTTGGGAATGGATGGTTGGATGTACATTCATCTCACCATATATATATATATATATATATATATATATATATATATATATATATATATATATCACTGAACAGATCAAAGGGTACTTCAATGCATTCCAGTTATCTTTAAAAGCGTTTACTTCTCTTTTCAGATAGCAGCATGTGACGGAAGTTTTGATGCGATAATATCAATGGATGAGGTATAATTAAAAGAAAAATATGCCTATCACTATAACAGTAGGATTGAGGTTTAATAACAGCTGTCATAAATCTCCGTTTCCCTCTACTGATGTTTTCTTATCTATATACATAAAGCATATACAAGAAAACAATTTTTTAATTTTCAATATTTAATCGAAAAGAGCCGAAAGTATTTTATTTACGCTTAATATGTGACATTTCTCATAACCACATTAATCTCTTGTCTCTATCCCTGTCTGTTTACCAATCATGTACACACTTACATATAAAAACAGACACCTGCTGACTTGATTTGTTTACATACAAATATAAGCTAGTGGAATGCCATTTTGTGTATATATGTAATGGTCAATACAAATATTTTTGGTGCAACCCTAATTAACATTGCTGTTTTCATTCTTATTTAGTTTTGTAAGAGGTCGGACCTCAATTAATGATGACTACTGTGTTGTAAATGTTGGCGCCAATGAAATGAAGAGTTTTAGTTTTTTATCACCATGTCCTCCGGTTCCAACATGTATTGAGGATTTTTTTCATTGATAATTCTTTACTTTCAGTAGTGTTTGTTAGTAAGTAGTTAATTGATAGAGTTGTAGTACCCATCCTTTTCTGAGGTGTTTTGTAAATAACAGAGAACGTACTTTGAATAAGTTTCCAGTCGTTGAATATAATGTAAACTTTTTCAATTGGTTTTTCATCATGGCCATATATATAAAGCGCAACTCTAACTCTAACATACAATAACCGCATGTTATATATATATATATATATATATATATATATATATTTGATTGATTTCAGGGAAATGATACTCATCAAATAGCTGCGTTTCCTAAACATTATGTAATGTTCCAGTGATTACAAAGTAATATTGAGTAATTGTACGGAAGATGATTATAATAGGTAGCACTAACAAAATATTTTGATTAGACATCAGTACTATAGTGTTTACATGTGAATCAAGAGACGGATGTTGAAAACATGTTTAAATACGAAAGCGAAAGGAGATTGATAATTTTAATGCTTGGATTCATCAGTCGATCTAAGCTAGGCCACCATTGAAAGCCTAAAAGCACTGTATGGCCGTTTCGTCCTAGTATGGAACTCCTCAGCAGTGTGCATATACGATTCCACATTTGGAGCTCCAGCCCAGGGCGTTCGGTCTCATGTGCGAACATTTAACCTCTAGACTATTTGAAAGGGTTCAGCTCAAAGTTCAGCTCAAAACCCACTCCTACACCGATGTCCTAGGTAGTGAGAGTTTTTGTGCGAAATATTCATTTATCAACAGATAATGATTTATAATTTAGTAGACCATTAGTTTACATAACCAACCTATAAATCAAGAATCCTATTCAATAGTGTGTGAGGAATCCATAAACAAAATCTGTTGTCCGTTGATAACAAATAACTATATTATCCATGTGAAATGAAATAATGTTTGTCACTTGTCATCTTAATTTTCATAATAACACTGTAGGAAAAACGTAGTAAATATTTTATAATGCCTGTTGTTTTTTCGTCAGTAGTTTAACCTCCTTTTTTCCCATTGCTGGCAATCAGTATTTACAACTTTTATTTTAGTTGGCAGTATTTCCTGCAATACACGTTGGTCTTTAGTGATAACGAAACATTTTAAAATGAATGAAAATGTAGGGTAAAACATACACTTACGTGTATTGTCATTGAAATTTAAGAAAAATGGCTTAAGGACTATAAATGTTGAGATATTTTTTTAATCAAGATAAAATTATCATGTGCTTATGAACTGAATACTTGTACACAAGTATATGATAGGGCGGCCTGCTTGAATCCCTGGGCTACCTGTTTCTGCCATCTAAATATTTCAACAAGTTATCTGGGTTTTTTAAAAATTGGTTTTAACCTATCATTATGTCTCTTGATCGCATAACCTATATAGGCGCGTTTATGAAAAGCTTACGTCCTTTCGCTGCAAAAATTACAAACAAGTACAATAAGAGACATTGTGGTGTTTGGCAATATGCTTTAGAGAGAATAAACATTCATCAAATGTCGATTCCCGAGCTGCTTAACTCTAACTGTCGATCTCTAATTAACAAGGTGGACTATCTCCAATTTCTGCTAAGTCAAAACATGTATCGTAATTGTGGTGTCATCACAATTCAAGAATCTTGGTTGACTGACTTACAGGATGATTGCCTAATATCATTACGTGATCTTAATATCTATCCTCAGGATCGATCAAACAATAAAAAGACCTGTGGTGGCGCAGTAGCTACTGGTTTTTTTTGTTTTGTGTTTTTTTTGGTAAAAAAACTTGTTGAAATAACTCGTGCTGAGAATTCTATATTGTACCAGATTATAATATTGAATAAAGCCATTAATTATTATTATTATTATTATTATTATTATACATTATAATTTATATGTTCAGTACACAGTTCGAAAAATGTTAAAAATCAAGTTACAGTTAAAACAGATTATCATCATTCGTAATCCCCTTAGATATTAATCTGCTTATAATACCAACGCCAGAATAAACTATTCTTTGAATAGACTCATGCAGTTGAGAGTTGAGGTTTAGAATTTTAATTATAGCTTATTTCAATGTAATACCAAAAAAAAACAATAGAAAGAATTTATTAAATTCCATTGTCATCCATCTATTAAGGTATTAATGCAATTAACCATATGAAATATTTACACTTAATAGTTTCTTAATGATTACTAAATAATTTACATTAAAAAAGTTTCTATCTGAAACTAAACGTCAACTTAAAAAGGAATACTAGGTAGATTTTTGTCCTAGTTAATAAACTTGCAGTAATAGCGTTTTTCATAATTCTAACATGACTTGACATTTGTAGTTCTCATTTGAGTATCTAGAACGTCCATCAGATTGGAAATTTCTTTTTAGCTGGTGCCCTTTATTTATATTATATTGCTTTAGGTAACTGCTATTAACGTTTAACCATAAATATGAACAGAAATCATTGAGTTAAATACATATAATCGAGAGTTGATAACATTAGAAATTCAGTATCTTATGTAGGCTAATGATAATCATGTGGTCACTGGTGACCAGCTTTAAGATGTAACTTATAGAGTTTTAATGAAAAGCGATGATCGGTGAAGTACAATTCATGTGAGACAGCTATCCACCACAGACAGTTAATGAAAGTTGCTCAATATAGTGAGTAATTGAAACTATACATTAACACCGTCGAATGCCTATTGATTGGTCTAGAGGTAAAGCGTACGCGCGTAAGATTGAAGGTTCTGGCTTTAGTTCTCAGATGTGAGATAGTGAGTACTGATTTTTGAAGAGTCTCATACTAGGAAGACACGGTTTTGCAGAGCTTCCAAGTTTTAAATAGTAGTTTAGATAATATTAGTTCGTCATTTAAACTGAGAAATATGACTTACATCATTATTTATATATAGATAAATAATTCCCAATTTACTTAGGGAAAATTAGCTTTGTAGCGAACATATTCTTTCACAGAGTTCTAACGACCTGCAGGATAATTAATTACAGTTTTATTATTGCTTATAACTAGTATGTAAGAATTAGACTAGAAGAATAACTTATTCATGTAGCTAATTATACCGACGGTTATTATGATACATCACGAGTTGTCTAAGACGAACCAATGTAAACCATTGCTTTTCAACCCACTAATTAAATAGTAATAATAATGGCAAGAATGACAATAATAATAATAGACTAGTTTTGAAACTTAGTCGTCTTTATTATAACATTTATTTGTCAATTTCTTGTTACTAATATCTCTTTCAAATGATCTTAGTTTCAAATAACAACTGTAGTAACCAACAACTTATTGAAGTATATTGCATAAAGAACGGTTAATGTTTGAAATTATTTTATTTGTTAACAAGAAAAACGTTTGATTTGATTTTATGATTTCTCATCTATTATCTACAATTTTCATCAAATTGTACTGAACTATGGTTTCTAGGTATATGTCCTTGATTTTCTTTGCAACACACTTTGCATAACCAAACTACAGTCAAATATTGAATTGTATTCCAGTGATCGATTAATTCATTATAAATTTGTACATGATATATGAGGATACAAGTATACAAATCCATGACTATATATATGTAGTAACATCACTACTTGTAGGTACTAAGATGTAAAATGTGTGAAATAACCACAACTTATCTAATCATCTATGCGACTAGATTTATTTCGTGTCAAAAAAAACAAAAAACAAATCGTTTTGTTCTTAGTAAACTAACCAACTGTCGTAATTTTATCAAGTATAAATGTCTTCTTTCTACATTCCAACAACTTTCTTTATGGCCAAAAAAAATATTAATCACTAAGCAAGACTATAATATGAAATAAATGTCAATATATTTCATTGTATTTCAAAAAGAGAGAAATCAGACAACAAACAATTAAAGATTATTTTACATTAAAAAATAATTTTTCCAAAAAAAAAGAAAAAAATTTCTCTTATTTAAGTATACCTATTTATTATAGTAACATTAAATCTTAGTTTAAATTGCCTAGTTTTATGATTTCCTTTTTTTTAAATTTAATTTATATCTATCCTAGTAACTTTTAATGTTCAATATGGACATTTTTGTTTTCAAATAGCAACTTAGAATAACTCCTCTGGTGTCTGATTTAAATGAGTCATTCAGTTAGATATATAAATGAGTTTACACATGCTATCATCATCTATATATATGTATCCAATACTGTATATATATAGTTCTTTTTACATTAATTATCATGATAACAATACATGACAATAATGAAAATGAGTGTTTTGTTTTCTCTTTTTTATTATTATTATTTTATTGATTAATGATAATATTATTTTTGTTTTGAAAAAAAAAACTTTGAGTGACAATACAGTTTTCCATTGATTGTTTCCATTGATTTGTGTATGGAGATTCTTCCGATAAGCTCGTTTATTGTTTTAACTAAAATGTATTTAAGACTGTCTAGCTAGATAGACATCTGACCAGTTCTAAATTGAGACTATCTCATCAAAATATTCGAACTATAATTATTTTACAGATTTAGGAAGAAAAAACATGATTGTATCGAATGGTAAATATTGTAAATATTAAAGATTCCCATTGTGAAAATTAGAACAACATATGTAAGCGAACAATTGTTTTCAATTAGATCGTCATCAGGCTTTACTCTAATATACATGAATATTTATATAAAAATGTTAGACCAATCAAGGCTATTTGAGTCAATAATAATCACAATGAAATAGAAATACGTTACCAAGCATAATAATAGTTAAAAGTACAAGTTGATAGTGGGAAGACAGGTGTACTGATAGTAGTAAGAATAGTAAATTACGATAACAAAAGTCTTATCAATAATTAAACATAAGAATTAAGAGGTCAAACGTGGGTAAATAGTCTGGAATAGTAAACACAAAACATTAAAATCATTACGTAATAAGAAGTATGTAAGTAAATAGATAGTGAAGAATACAAACGGAAAGAGGTAGAAAATTACAAACAAACAAAAAATGATAACCAAAATAAATTAAAAAATTAAAAAACATTTTTTTACAAATAATAATAATGTCAATTATTAAGTTATGTCCGGCCATGGAAGGGATAGGGGGGTTACGAATTTCTTCTGTACACATAAATTGGGATGGAATGTACGAATCCCTATGGCTTCTGCTATATGAAGTAGACGGGAGCGAACTCCGTTGGGAAACGATGGAGGTATACGATAGATCACTTGAAATGATTTCAATTTATCAACAGTATGACCACTATCAATTAGATGTGCCAAGATAGAACTGCGTATTGTTTTTATTTGGCCCTTTCCAAACCATGCTGGTAGATGTTCACTCATTCGTTGGTTAAGTTGCCTAGTTGTCTTCCCACTATCAACTTGTACTTTTAACTATTATTATGCTTGGTAACGTATTTCTATTTCATTGTGATTATTATTGACTCAAATAGCCTTGATTGGTCTAACATTTTTATATAAATATTCATGTATATTAGAGTAAAGCCTGATGACGATCTAATTGAAAACAATTGTTCGCTTACATATGTTGTTCTAATTTTCACAATGGGAATCTTTAATATTCTAAAATCACGTGGGGACCCTGTTGCATTTAAGGCACTCAATGAGTTCCTGAAGTTCAGTGCACGTCTCACAGAAGCGAAAACGAGCTTAGGATTTACTATAAACTGCATACAATCTAACAGTTATCCTAAAATATATTGGAAGTCTTTACGCCGCAACAGAATCTATCCTAATGCAAAAACTCTTGAAAGACATGCATCGAATCAAATCGATACATTAAAAATGAAAATCTATGACTTGGAAAGGAATCTCCTTCAAAGACAAGATTCCGTTGAAAACCTACCGTCTGAGCTTCAGTCAATGTTCATGGATTACGTTGAAAAAATTGCCAAGAATAGATCGGAA
The DNA here is from genome assembly GCA_944470415.2 of Schistosoma rodhaini. Lineage (NCBI taxonomy): Eukaryota > Metazoa > Platyhelminthes > Trematoda > Strigeidida > Schistosomatidae > Schistosoma > Schistosoma rodhaini. The sequence goes on from OX104036.1 coordinate 47,419,813, forward strand.
AAGACGATGACAAAACTGGTGAAAACTTTGGAAAACAAAAAACCAGATAAGGAATTTCCTTTCGACCCGAAACGGTACGTACACAATTTTTCCAATATCGAACTAGATGTAATACAGCTAGAAGCATTATCTTTGGGTCCTAAGTTCTGTGATAGTAGACATAAAATCAACCCATTAGATATTGATGTACAGTTTGAGAATCTATTTTCACAAACAAGTGACTTGATTCCCACCTCATCAGAGGACCTAGTCAGGTTTAAGACCACTTTAGTTGACAGCAGCCAACAATATAAGAATAGTAAAAGTACTACTAACCGCCTACTTACCAAGCAGCACCGAGACTGTTTAACTAAACTAAGAAAGGAGGAAACCTTGATTATAAGCAAACCTGATAAAGGAGGAGGCATAGTGCTGATGAATAAAAAGGACTACGTTGAAAAGATGGAAACAATGCTTAATGATCCCATCAAATTTCAGAAAGTCACCAGTCATTCCGATATCAATAAAAAAGTGGAAAACCAGTTGACTAACTCTCTTAAGGATTTAAAGAATAAGGGAATAATTACAAAAGAGATTCTGGATTCTATCAAACCGTCTGGATCTTATACGCCACGACTGTATGGTTTACCCAAAGTTCATAAACCAGGTCTTCCACTGCGCCCAGTCCTAGATATGCTCAATTCCCCTTATCACAAAATTGCAAAGTGGCTAGTACGTATCTTAGAGCCCTTGCACAAATCAATTGTTAGTACGAGTGTAAAAGATGTATTCGACTTCACTTCCAAAGTGGAAAATATGAATGTTAGTATGAAAAATATGTTCTCACTAGATGTAGTATCCTTGTTTACTAACGTACCACTTATGGAGACTATTGAGTTCATATGCGAGCAAATAACTGAAAAACAAATCAACATTGGCCTGCCGGAAGATTGTTTGAAAGAACTGCTTTTAAGATGTACACTGAATGTTCATTTCGTCTTCAACAATTCCTATTATAGACAAATAGACGGAATAGCCATGGGCTCACCTCTAGGCCCGATTCTTGCTGATCTCTTCTTAGCTAAGCTAGAAAATGGCCCACTTAAGGAGGCTATTAAGAAGCTCGATCTATACTGCCGCTACATCGACGATACATTCATAGTCGTGGATCAGAACACCAGTAAGGATGAACTACTAGAACAGTTTAACAGTGTACATCCAGCGATTAGTTTCACTGGTGAAGGTGAATGTGACATGAAGCTGAATTTCCTTGACGTTACACTAAGCAGGCGAAGTGATGGCTCGTTAAGTAGAAGCGTGTATAGAAAAAGACCCTCTGCCTGCCAATACACTCACTTCTATAGCTTTACACCTATCCAATATAAGAGAAACTTGGTTAAATGCCTCACTAGTAGAGCAAATAAGATCTGTTCTGTTGATACTTTAAGTCAGGAACTGGAATTTATCTATAACTCACTGACTGAGATCGGCTACCCTGCTGCGTTCATCAAAAAGTACATGTATGATACAAGGAAGAAATCGGAGATTTTAACTGTTCGTAAGAAGCCTCTATACATAAAATTACCATTCAACGGGGATGTAGCTAGTGAAACTCTGAAAGATAGGTTAACAAAAGTAATTAGTAGAACTTTCTACGCAGCCTATCTTGCATTGACTTTCTCGAGTCGACCAGTGATGTCTACTCAAACGAAGGATAAGTTACCTGAGTTGGCCTCCTCCATGTGCATTTATAAGTTCAGCTGCTCCTGTGGAGATAGCTATATCGGGCGTACTACTAGGCAACTTAACCAACGAATGAGTGAACATCTACCAGCATGGTTTGGAAAGGGCCAAATAAAAACAATACGCAGTTCTATCTTGGCACATCTAATTGATAGTGGTCATACTGTTGATAAATTGAAATCATTTCAAGTGATCTATCGTATACCTCCATCGTTTCCCAACGGAGTTCGCTCCCGTCTACTTCATATAGCAGAAGCCATAGGGATTCGTACATTCCATCCCAATTTATGTGTACAGAAGAAATTCGTAACCCCCCTATCCCTTCCATGGCCGGACATAACTTAATAATTGACATTATTATTATTTGTAAAAAAATGTTTTTTAATTTTTTAATTTATTTTGGTTATCATTTTTTGTTTGTTTGTAATTTTCTACCTCTTTCCGTTTGTATTCTTCACTATCTATTTACTTACATACTTCTTATTACGTAATGATTTTAATGTTTTGTGTTTACTATTCCAGACTATTTACCCACGTTTGACCTCTTAATTCTTATGTTTAATTATTGATAAGACTTTTGTTATCGTAATTTACTATTCTTACTACTATCAGTACACCTGTCTTCCCACTATCAACTTGTACTTTTAACTATTATTATGCTTGGTAACGTATTTCTATTTCATTGTGATTATTATTGACTCAAATAGCCTTGATTGGTCTAACATTTTTATATAAATATTCATGTATATTAGAGTAAAGCCTGATGACGATCTAATTGAAAACAATTGTTCGCTTAAATATTGTAAAATCAAAAATAATTTTATTTCAAAAATTATCCATGACTTCATACTACTACTACTACTACTCCTACTTAACTACTCATAATTATTAGCTGTGAGCTTGAACTATTTTCATAGTTAAAATCATGAGTCAATTGAAGCTAGACCACCATGGAAAACCTGGAAGCACTGAACAGCCGTTTCGTCCTATTATGGGACTCCTCAGTAGCACGCATCCACGATCCCGCCTCGAAGGATTCGAACCCAGGACCTACCAGTCTCGAGCTAGAGCACTTAACTCCTAAACGACTGGGATGTCCGGCACCCAGCGGTTTTAATGTCTAACTTCAACCAATCCATGAAGTTTGAGCAACCGTTCACCAATTGTTATCTCACAACAGACGTGGTTGAACTCCACTGGTTACTGCTTCTCACTAGAACTCTATCAGTTAAGTGGCAGTCTAGCTTCAATTGACTCATGATTACAACTATGAAAATACTGAAATCTCCACAAAACCCCTTCTTGAACTATTTGTTTAGTATTGTTATTTGTTCCACATTTTTTAGACAAGCTAGAAATTGATTAATTGTATACATATGATTTTAGTAATCAAAAGGTAAAATTAACCTAAGCATTTTTGTACACTTCTATTCTTTTCAATGAAATGTATTGGTCATGTAGTTTTTATGGGAAATCTTTACATCATACTTAATAAGAGTTGTATTTGTCTACGTTTTTTAACATGCATAACTATTGGCTAGTATTATTAACAGGTTATTAATAATATTTTTGATAATTTTGTTGGGATGATCCTGAAAATTTCTCGCAATAGACGTGACAAGCTCAGGAAATATTAAGAAGCATTTTATCCAATCAGCGTTTGATTAGAAGTTTTGCTAGAAATATCGCGAAAATGAAAATTCACTTGGAGAGGTTCTGATTGGCTGATTACTACACTGCTACTATGTTTAGTAGTATTCTAGAGTTTGCAGGAAAACCCAAGGGCTTCTAAAATACAATAAAAACCCTAAATATTCTGTACATAAATGAACCTTTGAATTAAAGTGCTTCCCGCATATTTTGTGCCTTTTCTCTCTTGTTCAAGTCGCTGTGTAGTTCTACCTTGGGGGTTACGAGACTAGCTTAGGATCCGAATATAGCGTTCAATCACCAAGACTTATCACATTTGTTTGATGTTTCATAATTTTCTCATCAATTCTGGAAGTTTTATTCTTTTATCTTAATGAAAAGCTGATATTAGTCAATAATTACTTTCTAAACTTTCAGAAATCAGAAACCTACAATTCATACATTGGGTCAGTTAAGGTTTAAAAATGTAAACTAAAATGAAGTTTATCATTATTTTTGGTTTATTATGTATTCTTCTTATATTGATAATTCATGCTGAAAATTGTTTTTACATTAACATTGTTATTTTTATATATAGCTGAAATCATGAGTCAATTGAAGCTAGACCACCGTAGAAAACATGGAAGCACGAAACAGCCATCCAGTGCTTCCAGGTTTTCCACAATGGTCTAGTTTCAACTGACCCATGATTTCAACTATATATAAAATTACTAAAAATCTCTACAGAAAGCCCCCTCATATTGTTATTATATGTGTGTTTTAAATGTTTCAGTGTCACATTAAACACTTGTAGATTGAATATTGAAAACTAACCAATACATAGTTCAAAACAACTAGTTTACTTACTTCTTAACATTATTTCTTTAATTTAAATTTAAGCTCAGCTTGTGTCGAGTTTATGTCAACATATTAAATAAATAAAAAACAATATCAGTTTAACATTGTATACATTATTATTTTACATCCTGTATAGAAAAACAAAATCAATGTAAGTAACTACACTAATAAATTAGCTTTGGATTCATTGTGTTTGTGGTATCGTTGAATGAATATGAAATAGTCACTCAATGGTTTGTTGTTTTCAATTATTTATTTCCTAAAGACTATGTTCCATACACTGTTTTTATTTTTATATATAGTAAACATAATGGTATAATCTTTGCTGATTTACATGATTGTTAAATGATTTCGGCTTCATCTCTGATCAACATTTTGTTTTACACTCAGTTAAAAAGATAACGAGTATTTATCCAAATCAGAATTGTAATTCGATGGTTTACTTAGGTTCCCTCAGGGCCCAAATAAAAAACTATTGGTTATCTTTTGAAACATTTCTAAAATGGTAATGTTATAATCTGGGTCTTATTAGTGTGATGTATTGTTTTATACATTATGATTATCTTTTTGGGATTACGGAGAAGACTTACAAACTAGGAGTAACACTATGTTAAAAGCATTTTCTACTAGTTGAATGACATAATCGTGTAGTTTTCATTGTCTTTCTAGAAATGATCATGAAGAGTAGAAACATCAGATGAGCTTTAATCAGACATTTCCGTCAGTACCTAACATGACCTAAAGGAAATTTGAGACTTTCTCAACAATTCAACGGAATGTCAGCTCTGTAATACATTTTATTTCGGCAGATTAACTACGATTAATTAATCACTGAGTTGTGACCACTGTCTTGTTTGTTTAGTCTTTTTTAATACTGTTTGATCCTCACCGGATACACTGACAGAAATGGCTAAGGCAGCTTAGGAAAATGTTAATTATTCAAAACATCTAAGCAATTGTTTTTAATAACTTGACCAAAATAACCGTATCATTCTTACAAATATATGCTGAATATCTGAAGTAAGCAATTACATAAGTAGATGTATAAAGAATCGATTTGAGAAATTGATTAATGTCGGACATTAACATCATCAGATAGTTAATAGAGATTACATGTTTCAACACAACACTAACATTGTTGACTTTTGCCAGTTCTCCATAACTACGTAACTCCTGAGATTACTTAGCTTAGTGATCAAATTAAAATTTTGATAAGTAGGATTTTATCAATGTTAGTAACTAAACAACATAACTTCATATACTACCTGATGACCAGTTTTCGGACTCACTAAACAGTCAATAAATCCTGGTAACACATAACATTGCTAATATAGATATAGTGCAAACAACTCATAGACATACTAGTAATATAAACATTGTAAAATAAATGTGTCGAACTGATACATGGTGAAGAATTAAACGTTCAATAGGAAAACTTATCATGCGCAATCTTATAAAATATAAAAGACCCTTATGTACTTCATTAAATCTGTTAAACCTAATTTTGAAGTACAAACAAATAATCGACCGAACAATAATATAATACCTTATTTTTCACAAATGCAGCTATAGTCATGAGTCAATTTTTTTCATTTTAAATAAAGCAAGAACAAACATTGATGCAGAATAGTATGAATTCATATTATTTCGAGGTTTCTCGTCAGCTGCTTACAAACCAAAATTGTGATAGAATTTTTACATGAAGATAGTGTGAAACAATTGACATAAATAAGTGTAAATAACGTGATTACAAAAATAACTATATATATATGCTAGAAACAGGTCAGAGGTCAAAAGAGGGAGGTTAATCCAGGGTGGGTGGTGTAATAATTTAGTGAAGTTCATAAATTGTGTGATAATTGTAGAGATTAATGGAATTGACTAATGATAAGGTAGATTACCTCTGACCTGTTTCTAGCATATATATATAGTTATTTTTGTAATCACGTTATTTACACTTATTTATGTCAATTGTTTCACACTATCTTCATGTAAAAATTCTATCACAATTTTGGTTTGTAAGCAGCTGACGAGAAACCTCGAAATAATATGAATTCATACTATTCTGCATCAATGTTTGTTCTTGCTTTATTTAAATTCATAAAGGGAACCAATTGCATGAAATTTTTTCATTTTTATGATTTCACTGTACACGTCTGCAATCAATGAAGTTTTCAGTAAGCTAGACAGATAAAAATCACTAATTAAGAGTGACTACAAACATCCTAAACAGATCAAACTGATTCAGAGATTTCTAATGAAATTAAAGACTGTATATCATTTAAGTTATGTAAGAATTGATGAAACTACCTAGTTTTAAAATGTTGGTGTACGGTTTCATATTTCGCTTCAGTGCTTCGGAATTCCTGTAACTGTGATCATATAATAGGGATATGACGTTAACATTAAAGAATTATAATACTCAACTTCATCCTATGGCGATGAAGCAAGTTTTATGGTATGTAAAGTGTGGGATATTTCAGTGGTAATTTTTATCTTGAAACGATATTAACTTGGAAACCGTCGTAAAAAGCCATAGGGACTATTCAATTATTCCTACATACAGATTTAAGAGTCAGAGGTTATTGTTTAACGGTCCTGCACTAAAAAGAAAAGTTTACTCAGCACTTTGGGGTTTTGATGGAAACTATAAAAATTAACTCCAAAAGTCGATTAACATGTAATTGAATCATTTTTGAGTATATTTCGTCGACAAGCCGATGGTGAACTTATAAACTTTCGTACTGAAATTAATCTCGGAATCAAGTTATTGTTGCGTTGCGATGCGTGTTGTTTACGACTCGGTTTCAAAGACTCTTTGGACTAAATTTAATAACTTTACCGTTAAAATGAATAATTTCATAAACATATCAACCAATATTTAGTTCCTAAGTACCATGACTTAGGTGTTTGGTCGACTGAAAAGTATTGATTTCACGAATTTGAAAAGAGCCAACTGTATCAGTTTGCGAATTTGCATTCACCCCCACTGCTGTAAATATCGTAGTTTAATAATCTAGTAATCTATAAAAGCCAATTAATAACCGTTATTTACAAAATTATCATTGTTGTTGTAACATTAACGTCAGTCAAAGTAACCCGATTCGACATCCAGCAAGAAGTTTGCTACCATTTGTTAATATCGATTACAATTCCATGTAACATAGGCTGGAATTTCTGAGAGAAGATTTAGTTCTTCACAAGTAATGTCATCTATTTTTTATATGTCATGATGATTGCAACATCCATAGTAAGCAGTGTTTTGGCAAACACTATCAACAGATCCAAACCAAAACTAATTTGCATAATTTGTGCACTTTTCTGTTGATTACATACAACGTTAACAACAGATTTTAACTAAAAAAGATCATCGTACTGATTATTTAAAATCCTTGTTTATTACGTTAGCATTAATAGAAATGTTTAATAACTTAGATACACAACGTAAATTAACAATAGAAGATAACAGGAATAATTAGCAATAATTTTCATGATAACAATGTAACTCATAAGATGAAAACAATGATTATATTGCATAATATTTAAATGCAACAATTCCTTTATATTAGAATCTACTACTTATTTAGTAACCATAGTGCATTACTAGAATTATAGTAAGTGATTTTGATTATCAATCAATGAATGATCACTCATTTTGATAATCAATATATCACTATCATTAAAAAACTGTAATCTCAAATTAATCAATAAATTTATTTAATTTATGAAAGAATACATCATAGTGTTGTAACTAACCAATCAGATTACTTTTTTATGTTTTATATACGAAAAACATCACTGGATTATTGATAACCTGGAGAATAGAGTTTGAAAAAGAAAAAAAATTGATAATTGAATCATATGAATACAAATTTTTTTACAGTAAATCAGATTGTTATAAGGTGTAATGAAACTTTTTATTCACAAAAAATAAGCTAGCAGTTAATGAATTGATTATTTTTTTGATACTCACATTGATTTCTTGATGGTGATATCGTACTGATAATGCAATGAAAAGTAAAGTTGTAACATTTAGGATAATCATTATTAGTTTACGTAGTGATAACTATTATAATCAATATGTAAATTATCGGTTAAGGTTAACTGATTTAATGCCATCACTAGACGGTAAAAGACTATCAACTAAACAATTGTTACGCAATCAGTATGTGATATCCTTAAAAAAATTGACGTCGTTTGGAGGACTATCAAAGGTAAGGACTTACCAGGACCTTACCAGATAACCTGTTCCTGTTTAGGACTTCTTAACAGTTCACACCCATGAACCAATGTGGAACTAAACACAGTTCGAAGTGAAATATTTGTTGATAGGTCTTATGGTATCCATAGACTAACTGACTTAACCAAAATTTAAGGCCCTAAATTTTATCCTAAGTATGCTCATTAGTGCATGTCGTTGAAAAATCACAAATTAGGATGAATTACATATTTAATGCTCTCCAGTTTTTAATGATATCATATCATATTATTAAAAATATGCTTTTCTACTACTTTTATGGATAATAATTAATTTTATTATTTATCTAAAATAAGCATAATGTTAGCCGTACCTTTGATGACTTTGGTTACGTTTTGAAGTTTGCATTCACTTCCGAAAATGTGGAGGTTTTATTTTTTCTAAAAGCGGAAAGTAATATTTTATACGAAACGCTTTCCTAACTTGTCTAGACTATGAAAACAATACAGAATTATCAATATGGGAGTTTGTGGAGATTATTGAATGTTATTGATATTACAAACCAACCATAATTAGATATCCATTGAAAACCAGGAATCAATAGACAGCCGAGTCGTTCTAGTATGGTACTTCTCATCAATGCACATCCCCTGACCCACTGGTGATCGAACCCACAAGGACACAGCTTTCAGTGCTCTTGGTTCTCAATGTCCCTCTAACTTAAGTGGGTACGTGATATTAATAAAATACACAACTATCTGACAGAAACATTTTTCAGGAATTGGGAGCAGCTGGTTTGTGGCTAGAACCAGAATGAAAAGCTGAACTCAGATATAACTCAGTGCATAACTCATTGGAATTTTCATTCGGAAAGTGGTAGATCCAAGTTTCACTTTGAACAACAATACTAAGTTGTATGTACGTCCAGCTGATGAACCCCGGATAGAATGAAATGCATGTCTTGGATTTCACTGTTATTTATGATCCATCTATTATAAATAATTTGCAATTTTATGTCTAAATAGAAGTATGCATAGGATGCAAATATATCAACTAGGAGTTATCAGATTTCAGTTCTGAATATTAACAAAGAAATAACACCAAACTATACAAATAATAACACGATATTTCGGAAATTTTATTGGAGAAATTATTGTGTATTACTTTAAATTTGTTGGATAATATGGTGAATGATGATTATTGTGTACATGGAAGATTTGTATCCAACATTATTAGATAATAATACTATAAAATGAACTGTACACAGATGAAGCACTGCAGATTACTTTAGATTACATTCAAGGTTATAACTTCTAAGTTAAATTTAAATAGTAAATCAATATAACTCATCATTTAACCAGTTTTAAGTTACCTTCCTATGGTACGTTACAGTCAGCACTCCCAGGTATTATCTTTTAAATTCCTGTAAGTTTTCAGTTACTAACCTTTCGAGCACTATAAATGAATACTTGTTTATTTGAATGTAAGTTATTTATATAATTGTTTATTGGTGTAAAAACTCTGAAAAGACGTATTTTAGTATAAAAGAATAGTCACTCACATCATAGTCACGTTTACCTGATTAAAGTATATCACAATATTAAGATTGAACACATTTCGTAATCTCAAGAAAACCTCAGTCACAATCTACTACTATTTCAAATCCCTATAATTTCAATGGGAGAAAATCGTGTGTAAATTGAATAAAGTTAGGATCTTGGAGTTCAGTAGTAGTCTCCAGCTAACTCAGTTAACATCCAGATTAAATCAAATGTAACTGAATGCAATAGCTATCCATCACCAAATTACAAATTAAGGAGTCAATAGTCAAGGACTCCCAAAAGTTCTATATTGATTACTTCAGATGATTGCTGTAGACATTAATTAGATCTTTCAAACTAGTATAAGATAACGTCTTGGAATATATTAGTGTTGAGGATTTTTCATTTCGTAATGACTTCAAAATAACATGGAAATGCAGTGTATTGGAAATGTCAATCTATAATGATTTTTTATGTTCCATCTAATAAATTTTAATTAGTTATACTGTATTTAAGTCTTTCCCCTTATTTAATCCCTACTTCTTCTACATAAAAAACTGCACAAACATATTCAGACTACACCTCCATCAACATCTTACAATTTATCATTCTAAATTCCATGGAATAAGCAAAACTAAACGCAACTATGATTAAGTGGAACCAAAACAGACGACGCTACTGGTGTTTATGTTGCATATCTATTTAACTAACCGATTATATCTAATTAGTTTACTTGGCTCCACTTATAAATTGCAAAAATAATGATTATAAGCTTGTTTACTAGCTCAAGTGTAGCCTGTTATTAAAGTAGAGGTGAAAAGATTGTTGACATAGATATTTGAAAATCATAAACCACTAAATAAGTTTTGTTGATTTTAATTAGAACATCTAGTTACATCAAGCTAATGAAAAAAACTATTTTTAACAAAGCCAAGAAAATATAATTGAGTGTTAAAAGCCGAGTGTTATCGCTGAACAGTACTGACTTATGACAGTTATTGTAAACAACATGTTGTCATTTAACAACTAACTCATTATCCAGTGGTCGGTAGATATTTGAAATTAGGAGTAACTGAATTTACAAAATAATCTATTTGTATTGTTATGATCAGATATTTGGAAAGCGTCCAGTGTCAACCTTTCATACTAAATAAATGATTTTCTGAGTTAAGAGGCACCTGATATTTAAATTCATCAAAGATAGTGAGAAAGGCCCATAAATATTCCGATTCAATTATCCTGAAAACAATGTAAGAAAGCATGCAAATGATGAAATAGCTAACGAAATAGATCAAAAGTATAATTATATTGTTCATTAAATTATTTTTCATTGTTATTATGATTTTAACCCGCCAATAATAAGCAAACAAGGTGCTTCATGTATAGGGATCAATCTTATCTAGAAGTTGTATATTATTGCTAAGTAATGGAAATTACGTTTATCGTTATATTTAATTCATTAATCTTGTTTATCAAATTTCGTTCAGCTCATTTTCATGATTTTTAAATTATTTGTCATTGTCAGTAATATAACTATCAAAATACTCATCTAACCAGATCCATATCCAGGGAAGATTTCTTATAACTTTCACACTACCAAATAATATCAGCCTAAGAACTACTGTTAACGTTATACGTTCTAAATAGGTTTTTCCCTCTAACTGAGGTCATTTCTTTTAACGTTAAGGAACGTAGTGATCATGATACCGTCGAACTACTGAATTGATATTCAATGATCCTACCTTTAACTTCAGTCAATTAACCATTCATCTCATTTTGTATCTGGTAACATCAGTGGATGCCTTCCATAGGCACAGGGCAACTGATTTCAGAAGTCGAAAATGCACAACAGAACTTCCAATACTCTATCTCAAAACTCTTAGCTAATAACCTTCATTTCGGAAATTAAAGTAAAATTTCCCATAGTTTTCCTATAAATCAGTTGCAATTATGAAATATATAAGATTATTAAATTAAATGAGTATGAGTGAGCGACAGTGGCACACTGACGGGAACCTAGTATAAGGTGTTAACAAGACATCAATTTATTTTTATTATACGACTATCAAGTATTTACAGTTTGTTGTACAATCTTCGTAATTAACCCACGTAGGTTATATAACGTTGATCATGTTTCTTAAAAATAAACCTACTTTAGGTTGTAAGCTTAGGAAATATCAAATTATAACAACTTTTATCGGTATCATTACCCTGACATACTATACCAGTAACCTTGTTCAAATAATTCTGCTTGTCACACCTATCTCTTCAGCCTACATCACTTGTAAACATTTAAAACACTACGTTGTTTACATCATTCATAAAGTAAATATATGTTTAGTATTCACAATATCTTTTTCGATGATGTATGTTTGAGCTGGTGTCCTTTGTAAGTATATTTGAAAATATTGTTATTTACATTGGTACATGGAGGTCGGCTTTTCATGTGACAAATGATTTATTTTTATTGTTTTCTATACTAACTCTAATAAATACAAACAGTAAACTACTAAGAAGCACATGTTCTGTCTCGCAATATTTGTAGGTTATTTATCTCATGTAGTTTTAGCTCTTCAGTTCTGTACAACACTACATATTTAAAAGAGATAATAAATGTGAGATAAGTTTTATTAATGAATAGTGTATCCATGTATGGGAAGTTTAATTACTTGCTAACTAACAATATAATTCGTACAAATAATCTATGTAGCGACAAGTGAAAATGAAATGTAATAATAATAATTATTGTTATAAGATTAAATTCATCTAGTATTGCTTGTTTAAATCTTCCCATCAATGTGTTAGGACTGCAACTGGTCAGTCTTTAATTGGCATATGTGCATTCTGTGCGTATTGCCTCGATAAAGTCTTAATTCACAAGCATTGTAAATAAAGATGGGAAGATTCAAACAAACAATACTAAATGAAATTAAACTTCACCCCATCGCACAAGCGAGTGGCTATCAGGACTCAGTGGCCAAGTGGCGTTTGAAGCGAAAGGTACAGGGTTCGAGTCTCAGAGGGGACAACAACTCTGAGATACAGGCTCATCCAGCTGACGAGTCCCAAATAGGACGAAATGCGCGTCGTGTATTCCACTACTAGCCACTATCCATCTTTGCTTACAATAATAAGATTGGTTTTCACCGTATATGATTTCACTAGGAGAATCATGTTAAAAATTGAAGTACAATCGATTCCTGTTCTATTTTACTATGTTACTTTACAGTAGAACTTACACACGACACTAAAAAAAATCCATTTCAGAACTTTTACTTCTTACGGTGACTATAACTTCTTTAGATTGCTGTGTTGAAATTAAATGATTGATATTTTCAACTTTAGTCAATATGGCATAAAATTTCTACTCATCTGCCTTGGTGTTTTGATTCCAGAATTCAAATATTTTGTATTTTACAATGTCAGCGTTTAAGTTCATCAGTTTAGATATTTCCTAAAAGAGTATATTCTTCATTAGAACCATGACAACTCATTTTGTTTATCGTAAAGTTTATCTGCACATAAACTATTACGTGGTTTCGATTAAGGCAAGAATTACTACAATAATTAATTGAATGATGATGTATATTCAATTAAAAACTAGGTATCATTTAAAGCCATTATTATCATAAAACCTAGATGAAGGAAACATGTAAACACCAGATAACTGTTTTATCATAATACAGGAATACATGTCACTAGCTACTAGTAACACTGGATTGTAAATTCATAGATTTTATAGTTGTTAAGTAGACTATTTTCCAGTATACGTGAAAGCATTTTTAAAATCTTAATATTAATACCTCAAGAACCAGTTATCACTGATAACTTGGTCATTTTGTGTAAACCTTTCAAGTATGATTACGAAATAATTAGTCTAATTTTCTTCCACTTTTATATTCTCCGTAGAATGTAACAGTATCCTACAATTTAGACATAAATGAATGACTTGACATGTTAAATTAACTTACTGATCCTTTCTATATGACTCAATCAACTAACACGCAGCATCGAACACATACGTGTACACATATGTTTCAATGAAACATAACATCTTATTAACAAATAGAACTGACAATTTCAAACTAAATTTTTCCTAGATAAAAACACTAACTAGCTACATGATAGAAGAAATGTAAATAAAAGTTTGCTAATTAGGAAACATAAAGAAAATAATCTAATCATGGTTGAAATATAAAAGTTATGTAGGCTAAATCATAGAACTATTACTACTGCTACTACCCATTTACATGTATTCAAATGAATTAATGTTTTTATCTGACAATAAACTAGAATAATCACAGAAAATAAAACATTTATTTCCGCCCATTTTATCTTAGTATGAAAGGAAATATAATAATTATAATAATATTAATTGAATGTATACTGATCTAAACTATGGAACATTGTAATATACTCATCAGTCCAGTAAACAAGAAATATTAAGTCCTTGTCTCTAAGTTCCTTTATCATCATGCAAAGCACTATACATATTCTAAAAATAAAAGGTTAATGACAAGATATTTTATTTAAGGTCATAAAATAGATTGTTTCAAAGTTAGTTGCAGAAAATCTGATGCAAAGACAATAAAAAATAAATGCTATTAGCTAAATTAGGAAAATATGACCAACAATTGAGCCCTTATATTATTTGTAAATTTTTTCGCATGACTAAATGATTTAATACTTGCAGACTACCGCTCCAGTACCCTTAAATAATAATAATAATAATAATAATAATAATAATAATAATAATAATAATAATAATTGATATTTAGTAAAGGAAAGGGAGTGATCATGGTAATAAATAATTTTAATTTAACAAAAAGCAAATAGTAAACTGCAACTTTTGTTTGGTTTCATAAGGAACATATCATGTCTTCTGTTTTCAAATTAAATATCTATTTAAATAGTAGTCGTGATTTATATAGAGAGCTTGAAATCTGTTTAAATTAACTTGTCAGCAGTGTATGCTGTCTCAATGTCCGATGGATTCATTGGGACCGGTCTGCACATGAGTTCTTCAAAGTGATCTACCCACCCATTCCATTGTTCTTAAATCTCGATAATTGGATTGTCTTCTTTGTCCTTGCACGGTTTCTCTGGTTTACCATATTTCCATGCCAGTTTCTTGGTCGTGTCATACATTTTTCACAAATTTACTTTTCCCTCAGCATTTTCCTCTGTCATTGCTAGGTCTTCCTCGTATTGCTGCTTGTCTGCTCTAATGCTCTTCTTCACTCGCTTGTTTGCTTCTGTGTATTCAGCTTGTGGCTTGACTATCTTTCTTCTTGTTCGAGTGTTGCTAATTGCTACCTTCGTGTTCTTCCTTTCTTTAACCTTGTCTCGGCTTTCGATAGAGATACATTCCTTATGATGATGCTACTTGAAACCCAGCACTTCTTGATACGTTCGAGTTGATGCTTCTTTAGTACCTTTCCGGTTGTCCTCCCTGATAGTTTCCTCTTCTTTAGGCAGATCTTGCAAGGCTTGAAAACTGTTGTTGAAATCTATGTTGGATTCGTTGAGTTTGTCAGTATGTGGAAGAAAGGCAGTATTGAACCTTTGTAATGCTTTTTCTCCAGTTTTCCATTGCTTTTTTAGCTTCAGTTTCATCTTGGCAACCACAAAGTGATGATCTTAAGCTATGCTAGCCCCTCTCTTGGTTCTCGTGTCTTCCATTATCTCTCCGAAATTTTATTAATGCAAATACGATCGATCTGATTCTCTGCAGTGTGATTCGGTGAAACCTATGTAGCTTTGTGTATGCGTTTGCGTGGGAATATTGTGCCGTCTGTAGCCAATTTATTGAATGCACATATGTATGCAAATTTCTCACCATTTTTGTTTCTTTCTCCTGATCCATGTTGTCCCATGATATCTTCATAACCGTTGCGTTCCATTCCAACTTTGTCATTTAGATCTCCCATCAGGATTGTCAGTTTCTTTCTTGGGCACTTCGCTAAGATCGATTGCAGCCTCTCGTAGAACTGATCTTTATCATCGTCGTTGCTATCATTGATGAGTGCATAACATTGGATAGCATACACTGTGATCCCCTTCTTCTTTGCCTTAATTATCCTGTGTCCATAAGATTCCCATCCTATAGGTGCATTTCTTGCTTGTTTGGACAGCATCAGTGCAACTCTCTGGGTGTGTGGAGCATTTTCCTTTTCGTGACCGGAGTACAGCATCATCTCTCCCGTATCTGGCCTTTGCTGTCCAGCTTGTCTCTAATGAGTTTCGCTGATTCCAAGTACTGCCAATTTGTATCTCCTCATTTCCATTGCTATTTGACTGGTCTTCCCGGCCTCCCACATCGTTCGTACATTCCATGCACCTATAAAAATTGTTGCTCTGGTTGTTAGAAGGGGCACCAGCGTCCTGATTTCCGAAGAATCTCGGCTTTTGTCTTCAGGCGTCATGATTCCTTTAAATGATAATCCTTCAAGTCTGATGGTAGAGTTTAAATGGTTTAATTTATTTGTTCTGGCTAGCAATTTTTTTAGTGAAGTTGTTTTCTACGCAATGTTTAACCGTCCTTCTTCATCCGGGTTTGTTACCGACCGTAACCCTAGATAACTACAGTCGGAGTTGTAAGCAGATTTAATTTCTTTTAATTTTTCAGTCACTGGAAAGTAACTTATAGTATCATTTTATCTAATCCTGAGTACTTTATTGGATTACTTCAAAACTAACTATCACATGTGATGAATATGTTACCTTAAATAGCTCTGTAATGTATGCTGCTAATACTGACACATAATTAGCATGTAGCACTAGTTGATAGTGGAATGCCTGACAACAGAATATTGAAATGAAAAGAACAGAAGGGAAACCGGAGAGCAAATAAAATAAAAACATAATTAGACGAATAATGGAGTACGTAAAGGACAGCTCGAAGAAGCTGTAAAAATGATGTATTTAACGTATGATTTTCACATTCTACTAAGCCATTGTATGACCTTACACTAAACATTAAATTGGTTCCCCACTAATTCTTCGTTCACTACAGGTTTACTTCGTTTCTGATGAATGATGGGAAAATCCATAAGGTTCATCACATTATCTTCTTGCATTTTCTTATATATCAAGATGGTTTATTTGCTAACATAAAGAAGTAAAGTTTCTGGGTGATGCCAAAACGAATGGTTGGGAAAGAAATAGTTTCATTCAGATTGCATAAATATGTAATGTTGATGTTTACACGAATATACATGATCCTCATATTTTCACGTTCAAATAATACACTATCAAATTTACATTGTTTTAAGCAAATTCAATACCCTAGTAGTCGATCGCAGCTCACAGATTTCGAATGATTTATAACCTATCGGAAAATTCTAACAAAATTTATGGTATATCTTCTTAGCTCTCAAAAGTTTGAAAATATACTGTCTTTTCCGTGTTTAATTATAACTAAAATAATGAACTTCTAAATACAACAAACCTCTATATTCAAAAAAGGATTAATTTATACCACTTTACTTATACATACATATACTGCAAAGCAACTAAGATACGTATCGTTTCTAAAGGTGTATACTTTTTCTAATTGTTTTCTAAAGCATTCACCTATCATTTGATTATGCTTGTAAAGTTTTTTTTTTAAACAGCACTTTCATGACGTTGTGTAAGTGTGATGTAATGTCATCAAATATCCTATAACCCACACATATTTGAAAACAAATTTATGCTAAAATGCAATTGACTGCAGTGATATACTTCCTACTGTTAATGTTTTCTATACTTTTTATTGTAATGCATTGAGAAAGAAAAGAATGTTAACAATTTCATACACACAATGAATAATAGTTGGTAGTTCTTCTAAAGAATATGTCGGTTTAAAATAGAAATTCTTACTTGCTTATTTGATTTAATACCAATGACCTTATTGTTTTTGTCATTGTTAACTTAAAGTCTGTGAAAATGTCCTATCTTATTGTGTAGGATGTATAAAATAGACGAAGTTAACAATAATTCAGTGAAATAAATAAACTCTCTGTTTTCATGATTGACCTATTAACATTCTCTTACTTCATTCATTATATTATTTCATTCTATGAATATGTTGAAATTCTTCTTCTCATTTATAATAACTAACACTTATTTAAATTCACTTGGTATTGTTTGTTCGAATCTTCCAATTGACTTTTAGGACTGCGATTGATCAGTCTCTTATTGGCATATGTGCATACTGTGCGTATTGCCTCGATATAGTCTTAATTCACAAGCATTATAAGCAAAGATGGACGAAACGCGCGTCCTGGATTCTACTGTTGCCCACTGACAATGGGAAGATTCAAACAAACAGTGCTAGGGACTCGGTTGCTGAGTGGACAACGCGATGGTGTTTGAAGCGATAGGTACTGGGTTCGAGTCCCAGAGGGAACATCAACTCTGAGATGCAGGTACATCCAGCTGACAAGATCCGAATGGGACGAAACGCGCGTCCTGGATTCCACTGCTAGCCACTGTCCATCTTTGCTTATAACATTTACTTAATTGTGAAGTCACATCAAAACCTCTCATCTTAGAGTTCTTTCTCTGATCTTTAGTCTACAGTATGTTTCATAACTTGAAAATAGTTCAATCATTCAGTTATTTGTGATTAATTTATTTTTCGTATTATTACAAATAACAATCTGTAATTTTTACTCACTGTGCCCATGAGTTTAATTTTATTACCGTTGATTTTCGTACTGGTCCTGTGACATTGTGTAGACTGAAATATGATATCTTTAAAGATGACTTATGTTGTTTCTGTCTATCAGCAGGTTCTAATTGTTGGATCGCTATAGAATGGAATTCAAAATCAGTAAATATCTCAACACAGTTGCTTGTCTCATTACTAAACATGTCTACTGTCAATTCAGGAAACAAAATTACGATTTCCCGATGTTACTGCTTATAAATGTTTCTCACTTATAATCTTTCTCACACCAGAAATCATGGTTTTACAATGGAACTCTGTGTAGTATTTCCCTGCAGATGTCGGGAACATTTTGCATTTGATTTATCCTGCCTCATACAAGTTCATAACGAAAAGTCATAATGATAAGCAGTGATTATTATTGTACAATCTAATTTTAGTACCTAACTGTATATAAATTAAGAAATTTACAGAGTAATACTTCAGTTTTTTATTATTCCTCGTCTACAAGGGTTTACTATACAGTTTTTAGTTTCAATGCACCGAACAATGATGTTGTAAATATTTATTTTCTCCTTTTGAGGTAATTTAAGAGAACTCATTGTCTATGAAAGTTATGACCAGTTATTATTTTCTATTTTATGAACTGCGTATACTATCATTAGATTGATGAGGAATAACTATTTTTATTTGGATCTAATTGCTGTTAGACTTTAAACACTAGATTAAGATTCTGAATAGAATCAATTTTTGTAAGCCCCAATCTTAATTAGACATAATAAGATTTAGCCTCTATTCTACATTATATCATTGTGATCAAAAGTCTTTATTTGGGACATCCATTTTAAGTGTATAATCATATGTATTTTTGGTTCATTCTGATACTATTTTAGGCAACAACCATTAAATATAGTTTATTTATTTATCGTTGTGATTTTTGAATCATTTACCATTGGGAAAATGGTTTCCTTCAGAAATTAACGTTATATCTATCGCATTATAGTCAAGGGTACCTAAGAAATTCAAATTAATGCTTTTTAATAGATCGGACTTATGATTACCGGATTTTTTAATTAACTTACTTCGTAGTTAACCCCATTGATTCAAAATGACAGTAGCTAAATGTTGGATTGAGACAGTTCTTTATATAAATTAGTGTTTTTTTTCGAAAAATTCAAGTTTCCCTTTCTCAAAAAGAAAAGCATATTACAACGAAATCCAAACTTTTGTGTCTCTAACAAGTATTTACTTGATTTGTATTTTTGATTTTGAGCAACATAATACATTTATATCGATTTATTGCATTTGTAAAGATGATTAAAATAAATATATGACGATGTTGATATTCAGTCATAGATATTTTCATCCGAATTTAAACATAGAAACAACACCTATAAGTTAATGTGAATGTGGACTGCTAAAAATTCAAAACTTGTTCTTCCTTGTTTTCAGTTGTTGTGGGTTTGATTTTATATTTGTCGTTAAACGTTTCTTACAATTAAACACACTTTTTTTCAAATGCTTAATTAGATTTTCATTGAAATAACAAAGCGATCTTAGTTACACAAATATTGAAAAGTTGAGAGCACTGGACAGTCGTTTCTTCATAACATGAGACTTTTCATCAGTACGTGTCCACAAACTCGCAACCAGAAATTGAACTCGGAACCTATGGTCTTTAGTACAATGTTTAGCCTCAAGATCACTAAAGCCGGGATACATTGATGTACAAGTCTAACTTCAACTAGTCCACTTAACCGAATAATGTCTTAAGTACATATCTTTAAGATGAAAGTGAGCAGGCAAATATCATAGCTCAGTAACATTAAAAAAGTACACATCTAAAGTAATCTTGATGGATAATACAGACATAATAACAGTTTGCTTGTCAAACTTAATTAACCACCCCCTGTTCTGTAATGCAATTCGATTTGACTATGATTTCCTAAAGGGATTTTGACAGATCACTAAAAGCTAAAATATTTAAATGTAATGCTAAGTGTCCAATATCGTTCTTATGCATTCAGATTTATCATCATTTGTTTAAATCAACTTCATCAAACAATTATAATGTAAAGTATAACTGAAAACATACTACTCGCATTTGATGAGTAAACATCTCACTTTCAAAATAACATTACTCTTATAGAATATTGATAAACATGTCAGTCATTTATTGCGTTTTTTTTGATACATAAATTAATTATAAACTTTGAATATAATCATACCCCAAAACTAAATCGATAGAAAACACTGAATATTTCACATTTTATCCTTTACCTAATTATTTCCTACACAGATAAACATATTTGATAGTTATCAGAAGGTGGTTTTGTGGAGATTTTAGTTGAGAAGTCCAACAATAGGACGAAATGGCCGTCCAGTGCTTCAAGGTTTTCCATTTTGGTCTAGCTTCAATTGACTCACGATCTCATTTATATAACATTTGATAGTGTCTTTATTAATCAATGCCTTTTATTTTCACCAACGATATCATTTTTACAACGTACTTTCTGTGAATAATACATATTTTGAAAATGAGATCTTAGTCTAATTTAAATAAAAATAATAAACCGATTTTTTTAAAATTCAACTTCCCTTATGATTGTTTATAGATTACTTTTATAGACAATGATTTGCGTGACATTTTCCTTTATTTTTTTTCTTAGCCAATTGTTTGTTTCCGACATATTTTGTCTATTTTCTTTAACTAAGCACACACTCACATGTATGCAAAAAACAAACAAACAAACAATTTATCAATAAATTTCAAAACGAAAATGTTTAATCATGTGAACACGTTAGATTTATGATACGATAGATATGCTCCCATACATTTTAGATTGTTATTTTTATTTTCCTAATCTGTATACACGTGTACGCATGAGCATATTCTATGGAACTTCTAGAACTAATATCAATATTAAAGAATGCACAATCATTTTAAAATAAAAGCCGATTTCTGAATCATATCTGACATTACTTCCCTTGTAATCATCGTTAAATGACTAGCTTATATACATGTATACTAATGTACAAAACAATGTTTAGTCATGAGTTAGTATAAGTAAAGAAAATCAATATTAAACCTAATACATGTATATATATTTTTTAATTAATTCTATAATGACTCATTTATATGTTTTGATAGTGAATTGGTGATGGCTATGAATGACTTCATTTTTTTTTAAATCTAATTTTTTCCCCATTCAAATAGATTTGTCAGTATTATAATTCAGGGCGTAGTAAATGTGTTTTTGAGTAAACCAACTAAATTTATTAGCATATGTCATTACTCATCCATTTATAAATGAATGTTAATTTTGTTTGTAAAATGTCAATACAGATTCATTATAAATATTACGCTTAGGTCATAGGTAACTTAGTGTTTATGTTGGATGTAGACACTGACCCTAAGAAATTTTAGAAATGAATTCCCACAATATGAAGTCTAAAAAATTTGTGTAACATTTTGTAAAGATGCATCAAAATGGATAACAATTAAGTATTAGTAATCGAATAGATTCACAGACTGAATAGATTTTATATTTCTTATAAATCTTGGATTCAAACTCTTATAAATGAATTATGACTTATACCGATTGTAAAAACTAGTAGCTAGCAAATTAACCAATTAATTTATTATCAGAAGGGGGTTTTGTGGAGATTTTAGTAATTTTATATAATTGAGATCGTGAGTCAATTGAGGCTAGACCACCATGGAAAACCTGGAAGCACTGGACAGTTGTTTCGTCCTATTGTGGGACACTTCAGCAGTGCGCATCCACGAAACGGCCATCCAGTGCTTCCAGGTTTTCCATGGTGGTCTAGCTTCAACTGACTAATGATTTCAACTATGAAAATACCGAAATCTCCACAAAACCCTTTCTGATCTAAAATTAGTATTTGCACAATAGATAGATGATAAAGGATAAGAAACGCTACTGTATAATTAGTTATTATGACATATGTAGTTTCACAAATATATGAAATAACATAGTATAAGAGCCAGCGATAATAAGGAGAGAGCTAAGTATGTTTTTCATAATCATGGAGATGAAGTATGTTACTTAAATCACGTTTAATGAGTCATCTTGGAATTGAGATGATTGTTTAACGATAAACCTTCTTCTAACCGAAGCAGAAAAACAGAGTTTGAACCTGATTCTACATTTGAACGAACATTCCTTTTATTGTTTAAAAAATTGGGGGCCTTGATACCTATTGTAAATTCCGATTAACACTGTAAATGACTAAAAATGACTATTTAATATTTCATTATTCGTCCATTGGGGTTGAACAGGGTATGATCGAATATTTCATTTTTAACTATTCCGAGCACAAAATCATGAACTCATACAAAATTGAAAAACTTAATCTACCTGACCAGCCGAATACATGAAAACGGAACGAAGTTGTTGGTGTAAGTAATTCGTGTATCAATTTCGCTGTTGCGGTACAACTACCTAGAATAGTTTTGCATAACAACCGTAATGTCTTATATTCTTTCGGCTGATAGATTCGTCACAAACATTATAATTAAAAACTTGGTTAGTGTATGGCTATAAATTCATTGTATAATTTATTATTAAATAAAGTCAGTAGCAACTTGAAGACGTGATCCGCAATCTTTCTGTAAAATTCGAGAGTGTGTTGCATCCTTGAAGAAACTGTTGACAATCTGTATTGTTTTTCAGCAGTCAAACCAAATACAAGTTTTTTCATGTAATTAAACATCTATATTATTTTTATATTCATTAAAATATCAACTAAGAAGTTTTTCTTGACTTTTTTTAATTACAACTACAGATCGGATTTGGCGTTCAGATTTGGATGTCTTGTTTGGTTTACGTAATGTATTTGTACAACCATCAAATCAACTATTACCACCTTCGTCAGGAAAAACTTTGAATCTCTTATCATCTACCAAGTTAGAATTGCAATCAAATCTAAAAGATTCACAACAATTACTTCATGATGATAAGTCAACCTGGGATGATTTAAGAGCAATATCACCGGAATTCTTCAATTTAGCTATAGCGTTTTTAATTCTTAGCTTACGTTATCCAAGCGTGTTTTGGTATACCAATCGTGGATTTTCGTTTGTTTTCTCCTTACTACTATTATTGACAGGTGTGAATGCTTTATTAGAATGTTGTGCAACATCTATACTTGTACGACTTGGCTGGAATCAATTTCTACTTCCAAGTGAAATTTGGCCGAGTGAATTAAAACTTCTTACATTACCGAATCCGCCAGCAGGCGATTTAAGTATTGAGAAGAAAACAGTTCAAACAAGTGAATCAACGGAAAGTGATAAATCAGACCCATTTGATGTATTAACTGTGGAGTCAAGTTTTACTCTAAATATTATCGGACCATTAGCACTTTCATTCTCTGGAACTATATTATTTCTTAGTCTTTTCATAGCAATGTTTGAATACGGTTATCATCAATTCACAGAAAATCTTGCAGCTTATAGACATTATCTTATTGGATCATGTAACGGAAACGGTTATCCATTGGTCAATGGAGGTGGTCTTATTTCTAATGGTGAATTGATGGAAAGACGCAGTAATTGTGGAATGAATGCCAATGGTTTATCTTCAGGTAATTTATTCAATCATACAGTGACAGAATCAGTACATTCAGGTCAAATGAGTGGTGGAAAATCCAGTCACTGTTTAGGTACTAGTACTGATGCAAATGGCTGGACAACCCATAAAACTCGTGGTTATAGTTACGGAGCAGAAATGTTACATAATGGGTGTCGATGTTACCTATATTCATACACACCGCATATATGTGCATTGATTGGCAGTTTAATTGTACTTGCTTGTAAAATTCCAATTATGTGGGATTGCATATTGGTATACAGGATAACTAGACATTCCATTTTATTGTTCAGTGTAATCTCAGGAATTATTGTTATGTTCGCTTGGTTTATTGCTTGGTTTGCATTTACATTAAAACCAGCTTGGAAATTTCAGGTAAGTTCGATAACTGATTGTACTGTTACTTAGTTTTTTTTCTTGTTACATATATATATATATATATATATATATATATATATATATCGCATTACTAGACATTCGGAGATATTATTAGTTAGTATAATTCTTATTCAATATGTCATATACCTAGATAAATCACATAAGACGTGAATCTATTAGAATAATATTCGGATGGATTTGTTAAACTGTTAATCTCAATAAATGAACGACGTTAATAATGAATTGATTGAAGGTATTTTAACTAAAATCAGTCTTCAGATGTCTAATAAGGATATCATAAGTTTAATTTTCATCTTACATAATCATAATATTAAGTTACCGAAGTATTGCCAGTGTCATACTATTTAATCTTCAGTGCTAATTGAATTTTGCCAATCGTTATTGGAATGTAACTGCTAAACTAAATGGGTGAAAATGATCTTGTAATTGAAAGGAAATTTTTTTATTAGATGCATTCGGTGACATTAAAACTGTGTGAAGATGATGCATTGGAACTTTAAAATTTGATAATTATTTCGATTGAAACTCAAGAATCAATCAAGAACGCTCTAAAAACTATATATTAAATATGATAAGAATGGAATTAGAATAATGAAATTACAATCTTTAATTGTGAAGGTGCATTCACTCTTTGTGTGCTCCCAAATTTTAATCTTCTGAATTCTTCATGCACCTTTCTTTTTTTCTCTTTCCAAATTTATTTCACTGCATTATACTCCTTCAATAACATCTTCAAACCCTAATCTTTCGGATTACTGCTTATACTTTTAGTACCTCTACCACTATGGGATTTGAATCGACAACTGCATCTCTGTACTAATGTAGTGTGGAAACTCGAACTGATGCACGTACAAACGAAGTTCTACGTTGTGACTGACTGACTTTAATTGTGATTATTTCTGCTAGATAAATTCATGAAATTTATAACATGAACCGAAAATATAGATCAAAATAAACTCAAAAGAGCTTATAATAGCCAAACTAAATCGATGATACTTCGAAATGTGTAGAATTGAAGTAGAAGCTATAAGTATTTATCTTGGAAATAACTAAATAACTAAATTCTGCAACTATTTTGATCAAATAAAACTGAATATTTAAAGGCAATATTCACTATCAGGTGAAATAAAGTGAAACTCATCCCCTAATATTTCATTTAATTTCACACTTAATAAGGCTTTGTCATCCAACTGCTAAGTAGCAGTGACCGTAATTACTTAATTACTAATGCCTGTTACCCCTCGCGGAGGAGCGTAAGCCATCTACCATAAATAAGTAATTATAAATTTGTTCTAAATATAAATAGCACAGTCAATAATTTATAATATTTGGACTAGTAATCCATTTGTAATTAATGCAGAGTTGGTTAATATAGACTAGACTAAAATTTAAGTAATTTCTCTCTTCTTCCTTACCATATAGGAAGTCTTAAAATTTTCACTTTTGCTAACTCTCACATTTTCACAACAACAAATATTTCGTAATAATAAATAATAACAATATATGCTACTTGAAAGAAGTAATTTTAGTTATGTTTTGAAAGTAAAAAACTAGATAGTAGGCAGTTTTTGTTTAATATCTTCAAATGGGCGTCGACTTCCTCATACGATGTTAGTGATTGTTTTAAAAAACCGATGAGGGAAACATAAATGACAATTACAATTATGCATACATAAAATATGCGTATATATATATTAGTTATCTTTATTTTGAGAACATACATTACTCCATTTTACAACCGTACACGTAAATATATAAATGCTTTGCGGGGGCAAAAGAAAGATATACTTTCCGGTAAACCCTTTATATTTTAATTTTCACACGCTGTATAGGGAGAATTTATTCACCAAAACACATCTTTGAAATTAGTCACTATGAAAATAAGTTTTGCATTGATTTCCGTTTACAGACAAAGATTCTAAAACGAGTAAAATGACAGTAAGAAAATATATAACTAGTGGATTAAGATTATAGTAAAGAAAAATGAAATAATACAAACTGGAAACTGTATCAATACAAGTAAACATAAAATTTAGTAGACAAGTAATTTGATGGCAAAGGTCAGCTGTCTATCTCGTAAAATAATCTAATAAACTTTATTTACAAATAAAGTCACTGGTCAGAATGATAATGAATAAAAATTATTTGACAGTATTTTTTTGTATGTATATGACTGATTTTGTTTGTTGATCATTGAAAACATATGGTAGGCAATACTGTCAATTATAATGTATCAGTTTGGTAGCTTTGTTGGTATATTCAATAAGTCGATTGTCATTAAACCATGATTTGTGACAGTACATCCATGTGAGGACACATGTGAGCCACATTCACCTCTTACTATACATGTACATATACTTATATATTCATTCAATATACAGCAGTTTTACAAAAGAGAAAAGAAATTCTATTTTCTATTTTCTGGTAAATCTCATTCAATCATATTCGATTTGGTTAATTAGATTTTAATGACGTTTAGTTTCGAAATATTCTGTTATTTGTGATTTTAACAGAAAAAAATTGCTTTTTCAATCATTAACACATTAATAGGTATATTCAAGAAAGTTTACAGTGAATTATATTAAGTAATTAATAACACCCTTTTCAGTTGTTCTGGCCGGTAACCAGTCTGATATATATATATATATATATATATATATATGTATATATATATATATATATATACTTTCATATTTCAATGAAATTCGCTCCAGGGTATATGTCAGCTACGTAGTTCACATTGCAATTATTTATTTGGCTGGTTGAAATTTAGACATCAAGACCTTGACTTTGATCAAGCAGAAAGTGCGCGATCCCACTTTTGAAAATGTGTTGTTTTTTTAGTCTCAGCTCAAAAATTATACTTAACAGTCTTTAGAATATAACCCAGAAAGAACGTTAACTGTTCGATTTCAAATGAACAGAGAACAATGAGATATAGAAACTGCTAAACATTCGTACATTTCAATTTGCTGGACTAAAATTAGTGAACATATTAAAATGGTAATCTACTTCGAAATCTAGCAGAGTTGAATGATAAATGTATTATAAACAGTTACCAAATTAATGTGAGAAAATTCTTTTCACTAAAGTTTTGAAGGTGGTAATTTAATGAAAAACCATCTAGTTGTAATACAGATGGTTTGTTTAAATGAATAAGGGACAATCCAAATCAAAACTACAATCATCATGATCTGCCTGAAAAACTAAGCTTAGACATTCTTATGACTTCTCAGCTCACTGATAGACAACTTCAACTGTCTTACGATGCAGTTAAGTGCCTTTCTAAGTGGTATGATTAAACACCATGTGCTGAAAACGGGTAGGTGTTTCATATTTAATAAAAACCAATCAAATTAATAATTGCAATGTGAATTGCGTAATTGACAAATACCCTGAAGCGAATTTCATTGAAATATGGAAGTATATATATATACATTCTCATTCACTACAATTGGTCAAACATCTGCTGTAAATTGATCAACTGAGGAAATGTTATCTTACCACTAAAATTTAATGCTTGTCAAGTGATCCTCGGATTCTTTGGAAAGCTTTTATTATGTTCATCTCCGCTTATTTTAGACCGTAAACGATGGGAAGAAAATATTTTTATTCCTGAAATAGCGAACCAGGACTTAGAGTAGTCAGCTTTTATCCAAAATATTGACTGAGATGTATACTGTATATGTGTAAGAACTATGGAGTTTGAATTAAATATATCACAAAAACTTTCAGTTAAAAATGTTTTAGGTTATTACATTAATTGTCCATTTATAGACTTCTTGAAATTGTCTTTGATCATATTTTTAGTGACCAATAGGGAAGTCCATAAACTGAATGGCCAGCTGATTAATACCAATAAAACATAATACATTAGGAGCTTTCATGACGTGAGTAATCTAAAGCGGTTGTTAGAAGTAGTCCATACCACTTAAAAAATCATAAGAATTTAGAGGGCAACGGATAACAACAACCTCCATGTATCCAACCAAACATATGAGGACTTCATATAATACCGAGTGAAAATCAGTGTCATGTCTATTTAGTTCTTAATGTTAGCTGAATTCTACTTACCAGGTTTTAGTATGACTGCTAACCTGGCTGACTTGTTAGAACTTATGAACTGCTTGACTGGCAGGTCATTTGAGGTAATTGGCAACTAGACTGAAAGAAAGAAAAGACATATTACTTCATTCTATTTACCTTTTTAGATATAATTTATTTTAGAAGTTATAGTTTCAACTGAATTTCCTTATTTTTAATGATTCTACTGTCTCAGAAACCTTTAAATAGCTGACAAACATAGGAAGAAGATGAGATATTGTTAGTTCAAATCCTTTTGAAAATTTTCTACCCTACTCATCATTCCTGTCAGTATTGTTTTCAGTATATTCTCACCAGTTAAATAATTAGATGAACGTTTTTTTAAAGTTCAATTCCATCATTATCACATAAGTTGTACAAAAATAGTGTTTATCTTTTATATCTCAATGCATGAACAATACATAATTTACTCTAAGTTAACACTTACTGATTCCGATTGGACTAATGAAGGAAACTTTTTTCAAAAAAATGCCGAAAATCCTATTCCAGGAAGCACGTTTAATAAATAATTTATGTTCATTATTTTCGAAATAGATGGTGTTAGACAATTGAAGGTGTACTCAGTTTTTCTATTATCTTTTTCAGTCCCACAAATGAATAGGATATAAATCTATAACTATTAACAGGTTTTTTTAACCAGCATATTTTGTTACATAACTCATTGTGTTGTTTGATGATATAAATACTTCTCTTCGAATAATATCAAATGTTACAAAATGTTACATATATTCAGATAGGTTTACAAATTTTTTTAGGATAATAAAAGAGCCGAAATGTGATTCACAGGAATATGGGATCGATGCTTTTTAGTACATTAAAACTCTTAAGTGTACTATCATAAGAGAATATTGTTAGGGGAAGAAAAAAACAACAACACTGGGAATCAAATAAAACATATATCATCAATTTATTTGTTGTGTTTTTGTCGACACCAATTCAAAATATTGATAATAATAATAATAATAATAATATAAAGAACATAAGCTTTTTCATCTAACTAGCTGTTTAAATAAACAACATATACGCATATGCGCGCTCGTACGCCAATAATAATAATGTGCAGACGGATAGGCTTGTAAATAATAAGCCAGATTAGAATATTTACTTATTTCTGTTTTTAATATCTTTAATCTGTATTCAGAAATAGTTTTTTATGACTGGTACAAGTTGTCGATGTGTATAAATAGCCTATTCTATGTTGTACGTCTGTGTAGGCAGATTAATTAATGTTCACTAGCAATTTTAGACTACCATTTCATTCAATCTAAACAATCTATCTGATATCATCATTGATTTAAGAGGTTTAAGTGGTTGAATTGGTTAACATATTACTGAAATGCATTTGTTGGTGATCGCTAGCTAGTTAAATAGATATATATTATCAGTATAGGGTTGTGTATATCATTGAGTTTAAATTGATATCATGAATAGATCAACGTTAGACGACCATTGAAAACCTGGAAGCGCTAGACGACCGTTTCGTCCTAGTATAGGATTCTTCAGCAGTGCCTATCCACGATCGCTCACGCGTGACTCAATACTGACTAGCTTTGAGATAGATTTCCCGTAGTTCTAGTGAGATACCTTGATCAGTGAAGTACAAACATGCCTGTAGCGAGGAAGTTACTCGGTGAAGACAATGATGGACTGTCGCGCAATATCGTGGATTGGTTGAATTTAAACATTAACACCGTTGGATATCGGCTCAGTGGTTTAGAAGTTAAGTGTCCGCACGCAAGACCAAAGATCTTGATCTCGAGTCCCACGTGTAGGATCGTGAATGTGCACTGCTGAGGAGTTCCATACTAGGACGAACTGGCCGTCCAGTACTTCTAGGTTTTCAATGATGGTCGAGCATCTATCCATTCATGATACCAATCTAGATACGTATTAATATATGACGATCAAAAGGTAACTGAACTGGTTTTCATTAGAAATATAAACTAATTTCCTCTTCTAAATCATAGTAAGGTGATTGTTAAAAGTACAAATACGTATATACATCGAGGTCCAATGATCCCTATAAATGTCTCTGTTTTTATATTAATTTTTATACTATTTACAACCATATTTAAGTAGCATACTACACAGATGATCATTTTCCAACGTCCAAACCTTTCAATGACAAAAATATAAAACCATTATCCATTAGGACTATCAATGATAAAAAATAGGTGGCTTCAAATCATTCCAATTAACATCGAAATAACAAACAATTGTGAGTACATTGCATAATAAAAAGTAAATGGAGTCGAAAAAGCTTTTATTGTCGTTCCTGATAAAAATGGAGAATTTCATACAATTGTTATAAACTCCAAGGAAATATCCAGTCTTTGTAGAACTCGTCCATTATTCGGCATATACAATGATTCAAAATATTTATAGGTAATGACAACAATAAAATCGTCACTTCTGGAGACAACCAAACAACCGAAAATATCGGCAACGTAATTCACATCGAGCCACCGCGTATGTTGTGGCAGCTGAATGAAAATGAACGATGTAAATCAAGTAATTACAATGGTTGTTTGTTTTTTGGGATTTGTAACACACAAAACAAAGGAGATCATTCCTTGCATTTCAAATTACAATATAAGGCAATTACCATTCACTGTCTCAATGTGTTAACATAATTTTCCCTGCACATCATATGATATTTAAAATAACAATAAACAGACTTAATTCATTTTTGTACTGGTTGTTTGAATTCTTCCATGGACGTTTAGGACTAAAATTGATCAGTCTTTTATTGGTATATGTGCATCCTGTGCGAACGTCCTCAATATTGCGTTAAGTCACAAGGCTTATAAGCAGAGATGGTGGTAGCTATCAGCAGAATCCAATAGTGAGCATTTTACATCCAGCTGACATTCTCAAATCTGATGAAACGCGCGCCCTGGATTCCGCTACCAGCCACCATCATCTCTGCTGATAAATTTAGACTTAGTTGTATCATGATAACTTGAAATATACTATCAATTAAAATCATTTAGTTTTATAACTAAACACTTATGTACATATCAAAATACAGTCAGTATGTGTTTCAGTCAATGTTTATGATAAGTTTATGAGGGCTCTATTATGTTGAATGAAGAAAAGTGATGAAGGTAACTTTACACAACAGTTAGCAGGTCGCATGACGTTAATCAAATTCTTGAATTATTTCGTTATCCAGGGGTCTGAATGTTATAATTAACCTTTTGAGAATTGATTAGTATCTACTGATTATACATATTTGTAACAATACTGAACTTCATTAATTAAATTAGAATCTCCAATAGTTTTAACTAGGTTGATAGTTCAGTTATCTATGGCTTTTTAAGAAATCTATATTAAACTTTTATACTTTGATTTGCAGTAGATCAATAACCAACCACTTCACAAGCAGCTCATTAGATAAATTAAAAAGAACGAGAAAATGATATATGCAACTATCTCACTTTGTTTGAATCCCACGAAACGGAAAAACTTTGTGAAATTAGAAGCCACAGAATGATAATCTCAATACATATGTAGTGAACGAGAACACAGGCGCAGCCAGCCAAATGTCTGTGAACATGCGATTTCAGAATTTCTTACTAAAATCTGATAACCATACAGTAAATACTTCATTTAGAAAAAAGTCAATCAATCGTCCAAAGTTTGATTGTTCCTTCTTTTCCATACCAATTATTCTCTGTTCTTATTCCCTTCTCTTCGATTTTCTTAACCTTATACCACCAGGCATCTCACTTTCGATTGGTGATACATAGTACGTATATCTGTCGGTATCAGCAGCATAGACCACACATAGAATTAATCCATGAATTTAATTTCTAGTGATTCACGTTTTCTATACAGTTGTGGAGTTCCAAAATAGTTTTTTATAAAATTCTACAAGGTATAGCCACCAAAATACACTTCATATGTAAATCTAAGTATTCACTTCACTATAATTTTAATTTTCCTGTGTACTCATGATTTTCTCCTTATAATTTTATTAGATGAAATGAAAGTCTTAAGTTTTAATTTCTTCAGTTTTGTATTTGTTTTTGCAATCATTGAAGAAATAAAGCAGTAACCGGTGGAGTTCAACCAGGTCTGTTGTGAGATAGGAACTCACTGATGACATTGGTGAATGGTTGCTCAATTTCGTGAATCAGTTGAAGTTAGACATTAACACCGTTGGATGCCAGCTCAGTGGTATATCGGTTAAGGGCTTCGGCTCGAAACTGGTAGGTCCTGGGTTCGAATCCCGCGAGAGTGGGTTCGTGGACGCGCACTGCTGAGGAGTCCCATAATAGGACGAAACGGCCGTCCAGTGCTTCCAGGTTTTCCATGGTAGTCTAGCTTCAATTGACTCATGATCTCAACTCTATAAATAAAGAATCATTTGGTCGATATAATTTTTCATAACAAGTAATATAAACAAGCCTTTGACACTAACAAAATTCTTGAAACACTGAAAATGTGCATGAAAATGTAATCTATTGGAGTGAATTAATTCATAATCTGCAAAAAGAGGCTTAAACGAGTCACTAATCTACCATATTCAAATATTGATAGTATCAATTGTTTGGTTGAAGTTAAAGATAAACAGACACTCAGTGTTCCACACTGAACTAAAACAACTACAGTAAACTTATTTTTATTAGTTTTTGAATTACCCCATTGAATTTTACGACTGCAATCGATTGGCATATCTTATTGACATATGTACATCCTTTGAATTACCTCGATGTTGCCATTAAGTCACATATAGGACGAATGCGCGTCCTGGTTTCCATTGCCTGTCACCATCCAACTCTGCTTATAACTATAGTAAATGTTATTTGACTTATTTTTGCTTCAGATATTAACTAGAATTCGTTTGTTATTTGAAAGCAGAAATATTCTTAACCAAAAGTCCATACTATAACTAAAAAATTTAACAGTAAGCTATATTTACATTCGTCGTAATCTTCGTATTTAGATGTTTTATTTATCTATTTGTTTGTTTGATATTTTTAAGGTGAATCTTCCACTTCAAACTGTATCATCACCAGGTGTACTGACAACTGGATTCCAACCAATAACTTTTATTCCTCCTATAAATTATCAACCAGTTAATGATATGATACAGAATTCAATGTTTAATAGTCAAATACGACAAATAACAACGTCAACAAATTATGGTATACCAATGAATGGAACTAATACCCGATTAACAAATACATCACATAATCCAACTTCATCAAATATTCACGCACAAATGACCATGCTTGGCTCGACTGATGATGGTTTCCTTCATACTGATGTGAATGGTTCACAACAAGTTGGTGTACCGGCTAGTCCAATTTATGCATGTTTTCATGATAGAAATACTGGATTTTATGGTATATCAGCAAGTGCATCAAGTATCGGTTTGCCAATGAACGCACAAATACTAGTTACACCAGAAATGATCAGTAATAATAATACATCTAATTTAGTGAATTCATCAATAGAACCTAATAATCAAGTTAGTAGTAATGTAGATACACGTAACGCAGAGCATGGGATTGAAGATGCTGAAGCGGGTAGTAGACAAAGCGGTAAGAGAACCCTGTTTTAGAACTGAATATTGTATAATGAATCAGAAATTTTGTCAATATAATGAATCATTCTACTAACACTTTATTCTCTTACAGGAATTATACATTTTAAGATCATAAAGACAAAGGGAAGTGAATCAACCTACCAAATACGATCCAATTTTCTTATTTGTTTGGTATATTCAAAACCATGACTAAGAAGTAAAACGAAAAATTGAACAACTAGTTTTAATTCTTATTGAAGGAAATTAACAAATGTAAAAACTAATTAATTAAAAATCAAATTCATTGTCTTAGTTGTGTTATTAAGATAAAACGACTTCATTAATCAAGAGGTTTCAATTCATTGGATAAACATTTCTGTCGTCAAGAATCAATAACGAATGAAGCAAACATTCTCTACACTGTTAGATTTGTGATAAGCATAAATAAATAAAACGACTAGAAAAGTTTCTATAATGTAACAGAATCTTTAGTTTTATATGTGATGGTTGTAAATGCTCTTAATTCTTATAATAAAAGGTGAATCGAGAGCAGTTTCGCATGCTATTTATATGATGACTAACTTCAAACATTCATTAATAGATTTATACCTAAAGTAATATGATCAGTAAATAGTGGTGGATGCTGGATAATTTTCTCAGAGCTTTTGTAGATACTATAATAATAATCATAACAATACTAACTTACTTACGCCTGTTACCCCTCACGGAGAAGCATAGGCCGCACACCAGCACTCTCTCTTTTCAACTCTGTCCTGGACAATCCTTTTCAGTTCCTTCCAGTTAAAATTCATCCTTTTCATGTCTGCTTCTATTTTCCGGCGTAATGTGTTCTTTGGCCTCCCTCTTTTCCGCTTCCCTTCAGGATTCCAAGTTAGGGCTTGCCTCGTGATGCAGTTCGGTGATTTCTTTAATGTATGTCCGATCCACTTCCAACGTCCTTTCTTAATTTCCTCTTCAGCTGGAAGCTAGTTTGTCCTCTCCCATAAAACTCTGCTGCTGATAGTATCCGGCCAGTGAATGTTGAGTATTTTGCGTAAACACCTGTTTATAAATACTTGTATCTTCTTGATGATGGATGTAGTAGTTCTCTACGTTTCAGCTCCGTACAGTAGGACTGTGTTGACGTTCGTATTGAAGATTCTCACAATAGTGACCAAACAATAACTTGACATTAACATATTCAGACTTATTATGATTTTGATTGTACTAAAAGTATTCTGCCTTGTTTCCTATGTATTATTCAAACTTGTGCTTATTTTATTTCGGTCATTAATTTACTCTTAAGAAGTGGCTTACATTAATTCACGAAAAGTCAGAAACGGTAATATAATTAATCATGAATTATTCTGTCCAATTATGATGAGCCTTTTAATTCAAAGAATATGTAGCACAGCTTTTTTCAGTAGATTTCTATCAATGTTTTATTACACTTATAAGTAGGTCACTTAAACCGCCAACATAGTTTATCAATCATATTCCTAATGATAACATTGCTAAGTAAGAATCATATGATAGTTTTTAATAGTATTGTGGTCAACATATATCCACATAAGTAGTATATGGTGATAGTCAGACATAGAATGTATTTTGGCGGAAGATCGATTAGGAAAGAACAGGAATGAAGAGCGATCGGTACGAAAATGCATGAACAATGAAATCAGAGAAGACGGACTGATATTTGCAGAAGGATTAGTTAAGATTGAAACAATTAGTTTTAATTTTGCAAATTAACTGTTGACTGTATGGTTATCAGAATTTAGTGAGATAGTCTGTAATTTGTGCTCAAATACATTCGATTGTCCCAACCCGTGTTCTTGTTCACTACAGTATCTTAACAGACATCAACAGATCATAAAAACTAACTTCACTCCGCAGTGAATCGATTCCTGAAGTTAAATTATGAACTAAAACTGATGTCAATGATTCAACCGTAAAAATGTGGATGAAAAGTATGTGAAAAGTTATTAAATTTTGCAAAATATCAAATTCTAAAAGATTATTACAATATGGAATTTTTTTTTCACAATCGGATTTATATAAAGTACTTACGTCTTCACACCTACAAATATAAACTTAATCATTTTCTTCTCAGCTATCTCTTTGTTATGCATAGTACCTAAAGTGTTTCTTCTTTAAAACTCAACATGATTACAGTAAAACATTTCGTATTTATGCTTTAGGTGGGAATAACTATGTCTGTCTTCAAAGTGCCCTGAATTCAAATAATTTTTCTAATATAGGTCAACCGATTCTTCTTAACTCTAGCACCAATAATGGGAATAGTATTAACAATAATGGTAATCATAATGAATGTATTGGATTACCAACAATGACACCAGTTACAATATCATCATCAACGAGTCAGCTCCAATATCCTACACTGAACTTATATTCAGGATATCTTAACAATAATTCTAACAATGATAACGCAACTAACAATACTCAACTATCATCCAGTTCATCAGGTCATGGTGGAGTAGAAGATGATGAAAATTCAATGAGTACAATACAACCCGCAAGTAAGTTACATGTTACATCCATATTCAAGAACAAGAATATCTTTTGGACTATGTTTATTTATTGGTAAAATATAATTTTGTTGTAAGAACTACTGGTTATTTTTATCACAGAGGATCCAGTGAACTAGCATCTATGTACAGTCTTTTAATTATCATTATCAGTATGAATATTTGTCGAGACAAAATATAGAGATCAATATATGTCATGTTGTTTCAGGAAACCGATTTAAACCATTTACTGAAAGTGTTTCCAATTTTTCTGAAAGCAGTCCTTTTTCTTTTATTGATTGTAATGCCTACTTTTGTAGACTTATAAATACTAGGTTTAGAATTATTCAATATATAATAGGCGTATCACCGGAACTCACTTAAATAGATTTGAATATGGAAGTGTGTTACATGTGCTTATCTGTAGAACAAAATAGTCTTCTAAACTAAGACTATGGTTTTTTAGCTAGAAATTGTAAACAACTAGCTTTGAATTAAATTTCAAACTACTGAAGCAATTACACTCAAGTAAATTTCAACTTCAGAGTTCTCAATAAACTAATAGGTAATAAATTCAATCAATAATGAGAAATTACAAAAGGTTAAAGGACAATTTTGATATTTGTATAATTAATGAATAAATGAATAATTGGGATTAACATCAAGGACGAATAACGAAACTAAAATTGAGCGTGACTGTAGATTAAACCTGTATTGATAGTAACATCAGAAAATACCGTAATAAAGATATGGAACTAATTTCAGTTGAAGATACTTAAATGTTCTCGAAATGACATACAACCCAGTGTAAAGTCCCTTACAGGTAAATATATTGCTTGGAAAATCTCTATCCCAATGCTTAGAAATATCGTGATTTAATTTCGCTCTACTGATAAACAATTCAGTAGCATGAAAATATTTTTACTGTCTTTTATCGTGACATCACAAAGTGTGAAGAAAACAGTTATTAATGACCTATCACGTAGCGTTGAAAAATAAAAACTTATTCAGTTCTAAAAGATTCTAATAGAGCTGGCTTTTTGTTGTTATCACACTTGTCTTTTTAGAGGCAAACATTTCACAGAAGAAAAGTTAGCTTGACAATTTATTGTACGATTGTATTAATATGCAACTATTAATATGGTGAATAGATTTGTATTTTCATAAGCCTGTTTCTAATGAATACGACTCATAGATGAGGTTTTACTCAGAATAAGTAAAATAGATTGGAAAGTGAATTATCAGGATATTTAGAAAATACAGACAAACCTTATATACAACCACAAAATGAAGGGTTACGATCTGGTTGTTCGTTAGGCAGATAAACGAAGGTCATTGTAAGCAAGAGTGTGTTATATTTTGAGATAATGTTCTGTACAGAACTATGGTTCTTGATAATTAGGAAACGATAGGGTTTGTTCGAACGCAAACTCGTTCTATGACTGACTCAATAGAATGGCGGCTGAAACACAGCATTTTGACGTTAATAATCCACAGACTAATATAAGATCAAGAAGATGTGGCTTTCTGGATAGCTTTACATTCAATATAGAAGTTGACAATTGAAATGGACCAACATTTTCTTCATCGCAACATCTGATGACCTTCAGACGTAACAAAATTAATCAACTAAGGTTAATAACGAAGGTCATTAAAAGAATTTGAATTTGAAAAATATCGTTGACGTTAATGATAAAACAAATACAGTGATTTTAATGAAATACGTTTGAATGTAACGAGTCAAAATTGTTAAGGATAATTTAACTATAAGTCGAGGAAAGGATAATAATTAAGGTATGGATAAAAATGGGAAAATACGAAGGAAGCTTGGATCATGAAAAGGAAAGTGATCCTACATACCGTTTCCGTAAACACAGACCTTAATGTTTCATATACTCAGCCGTTCTTAAATTCAAAGTAGATGTGTGCATACAATTTTCTGTAGATTTGATTTGCTCTCACAAACAATTTAGAATGATAGGTCCTGTCTACCGAAGTTATGGTCAAATATATAATGAGAAGTAGGAAATTTTGTAATTTTCCATAATCCTTTAATAACTCATGAAAAAGGTACTTTCCTACTCTATCACTTTCGTTATATGCTTTTCATATTTTTCAGTAATACCCTTCATTTGTTCTTTATAGATAAAATTTCTATTCATGGAGGTCCATCGTATCCAGGATTCGGTTTCACATCACCAAAAGTTGCACATTCAAATTCATTTTCATTAATAAATCGTTTCCCGAATCAATCATCCACAGATTCACGAGCAACTACAGCAACTGAATCACATGGGAATCTCCCAAGAATTGGTGCGTCAAACGAGGTGATGTGTTTACGGTCACATCAAAATACTACAGTATTATCACCTGAGGAATGCGGTTTAATGAATTCGAATGTACAGAATACAGGAAATTCATTAACTTCAACCAATATACCATCTTCATCTTCAAATGGACCAAGAGTAACATTTAAAGATGATATTAATTCAATTAGTGGAACTACATCTTACAATCAAAATACATCAAGCTTATTACATACCATTACAACAGAGGGTAGTTCATTTGACGAAAAATCGATCGACAAAGATAAAGTAGGTACAATTACTTATGGTAGTGGACCATATGATAATGCATTCCCTACAACATTTCGTTCTAGTTTATTGTTAAAAAATCAATTACAAAATGTTGGCAAAAATCAAGTAGACACTGTCGATTTACCGAAATCATCTAATACATTTATGAATAATTCAGGTTATTTGAGACATGGAAATATCTCTATAAATAATAATAATAACACAAACAATAATAATTCCAATATATACTCTCTGTATCCAAATACGTCTGTCGGTCAATCAATAATTCCTGAAATGATTGACAATGTACTAACAGATATACATAATAATAATAATAAAAATAATCAGTCAAATAGAATAACCGGTAGTAGTTGTAATAATAATAATGTCATGATTGGTGATACTTTTATTAATGGTCAACCCAGTTCTATGGAAGATTTACCATTATTATTGACATCTCATTTATCAACCGATGAAAATCACGAAACTAGATTATGTAGTCAAGTTTAACAAAAAATTTTAAAGTCTTCTGTTTCCTTTATGAGTATTCTTCGTCTGATCACATAAAATTTAATGTATGCATTTAAGTCATCTTGATGTTTAAAAACCTTATCTCCTCTATTATTCACTTTCCTTCTTTCCTCCATACTTTCTTATTCAGTCGAATCGTAATATACCAGTTAAACTTATCTTGTACATGTTGACATTGTTTCATACTAATACTTTGTCAGTGAAAATTGTCACCACGAAATCCCGAGAAAGAAAAGTTACCATCAACTGTGACGTTATTTCATTCAGGGCATATTTTAAGATACATAACAAGTAAAGATAGTGGATAATCAAATTAAAAAACATTGAAGAATGTGAATATCTCACTTTAGACGAACTTATCAATATCAAATTTTCTTAAATTTCATTGTTTTCATTCGTTTTAAGCACAAGTGCAGTGGTTGCACTCATCTTATTATACCACTTTACTCAAACCAATCAACCACTGAACAAACAGAATATACTACTATTATCAGTATTGTGAATAATCATAATATAGGAATTATAACTTATGACCATAAAAAATATATGTAAATAGTTACAATTCATTTTCTACAATAGTTTACTATAATAATATTCTTCAATATTTTATGATAAAAGCGCCAATTTTTGGGATTGATTCATTTTGAAACGTTATATAATTTCATATTAAAAACATGACATTGATCACATCTGCAATAAATCTTCGATAAAATAATATCTGTCATCCATGACCATGATGAAACAACCAGAAACACACACACACATTTTTTCAGTTTGGTTTTATCAACAAAACAAATATTTTTCAGTATCCCTCAACATCAACAGTACAACTGCCGTCATTTATAGGTTGATATTCCTTCTCTGTAATTTACTATATTTAATGTCAATGGTCTCTTGAGTACACCTTAATCGATATTATACAGAATATTTGTGTTATATTTGTTTATGTGTATATACAAACACTTAAATATAACATTGGGTACGTATATCCAAGTACATATCCACTTATGTTGTTCAGTTAATAAATTCATTCATTATTTTGCTTAAATTGTCAATCTATTTTCCCATTTTATGTTTATGAGTAAATGTCTATTGTTTTTACATATGTTAACCTTTTTTCCTCCATTCTACTTTTTATTTATTTTCTTGATAAAATTGATAATTATATTTTCTCGAGTTAAATATTAAAAAAATTTATGAAATAACTCTAACTACAATTGATTGAACACTAGGTGGTGATTAATGTCATGCGTATCAAGTCCTTCTTAGTGCTGATCGAATGCTATCTCAGTCCTACAGGAGGTCGGTCACGGCCCGAATAGCTCAGTGATAACGTCCCTGACTGTGAAGCTGAGTGACACGTGATCTAATCTGTCAGGGAGTACTAGTTCCCTCAAGATTATAGGTACACCTTGCTGACGAGTGCCAAGTAGCATGAAATCCGGGTCCAGGGTTTCCTGTTGACCACCTCTAACCACCATCTTAACTCTAATTACAATCTTATCATGATTACCATTATTCAGGGTTTGTTCTAATATACAAACGATTACAAGAAACGGATAAGAACTACATGTGATCATAATAGTGTCACTAGGATTTTTCCTTTAACTAAATTGTTTTTTTTTCTTATGTCTAACTAAAATATAATCATGTGATGGTTAACACATGTAAATATTTCATATATATATATATTGTTACTGTAGTTTACCCGGTTCTTGGTAGACGAAAATTAGTTGATCTTAGATAATACCGAATCTTGTACGAGAATTTTTTTGATTAATGTCCAGATGTATCATAGAAGCACAATGTGATAGGAAAGTCAAAAGGATGATATATATATATATATATATATATATATATATAACTGCAAAAGAGAGAATACGATTGAAGAGTAGAAGTATTAAAAAACAATAAATCCAAGCATTAAGGTAGGATAAAAAATGGATACCCTAAGAGTATAAATATTATTGAGGACTAAAACCTTAATTACTGTTATCTTATAGACTCAGATTAAGAAGCCTCCATCTCACCATACGGCTGTGGTTACCAGACGTTAATATCAAGGACTTTTGTCTTTGTTTGACCATTCTTAGTCTTCTAACTACTTATACTAACCAGCTCTAGAGGAGACATAATTTGAGAACTCGTAAAATATATCTCAAATGGATCTCATTCAGTGAACATTTACAGACTTATTAGTCGACTCACAATTTTTTTTATCTAAATTCCTATGTTTAAGAGCCACTGTGAATTTGAAATTATTATCGTGTGCTGTATTACGTGTGAAATCGATCACTTTGTGCACGCTCTGATGTAAAAATTACTTACCAATCATATATAATTAAGAGATTATTATAGATCGCATGATCTCTTAACAAAAATTCAGTCTACAAAAATTACTTTGTTTTCTTGCTGTAAATTTGTATAAGAAGTTTTATTTAATTAGAAAATACTTTACTTTTTTGAATGAATGTTTAAAAACTAAGTAATTACGAGGTGCTTAAATGAAATCTATAAACGATATTGAGGTTATCTGCTTTAAAATGACGTAGAAGTATTATTTTGCGTGATTACGACTAGTATATTTATGATTTTTGGCAGTTGCTGTTTACCTACGTTTTGTCTCTCCTATGTACGTATCGCCTCTGTTCAGTCCGCAGCCTTACTGCTTATACTTGACCATCGAGAACCACTGCAATTCTTTGAAACAAATGCTTATATTTTGAACTAGGAATTAGTACAATATCCAGAACGCAAAGTAAGAAGACGAAAGACTAGTAAAATCAAGATTTATTGACCCTCCAAAAACACTCTCCCAAGTAACTTTCAAAATCACGTCATCATAAGACCAAAATACAATCATTTATACACTAATTTCTAAACACACTTTATGATAACACATAAAAAAACACTAACTAAATATAGTTCACCTGAATTGATACAACAAATATAATTGTCACAGTGAACGAAAAATGAAAGAAAACAAAGTTTATACTAAATAGATACGAAGAATATTGACCTTAAACGCCACACTGAACGAAGTTCACACCTGTCACCCCAGCCATAATTCATGATGAATTAATAGTGACCAAAACAATCTTATCTTTTTATCGCGTCATATCACTACTGTTCAGCTCTAGTGAAGGGTATCATAAGAAAGGAAGTTTTCTTGACCGTAAGGTCGTTATGTTGCTTAGTGACTTAGTGGGCTTCTTACATTGTCAGATTCAATTCTCGTAACTACACGACATTTAAAATAAAATACTAATTGTAGCTATTTAGTAAACAGGCTGTTACAAGATGTGTAGAATGTTAATTAATGGGGAAAATATGTTTTACATAAAACAATGGAATATGTTTGTTTTCACTTCACGACTGACGAGACAATAAACCTCTGGTTAGTAATCTTCTAGAATAACTCTTATCGTGACATGGAATTTCGTTTAATTTTAGCATAGGAATCCAGAAGTAGCACTAACATGTATATCTAATTTA
Organism: Schistosoma rodhaini; assembly: GCA_944470415.2. Taxonomy (NCBI): domain Eukaryota; kingdom Metazoa; phylum Platyhelminthes; class Trematoda; order Strigeidida; family Schistosomatidae; genus Schistosoma; species Schistosoma rodhaini. The sequence continues at coordinate 47,463,198 of OX104036.1, forward strand.
TTATGACTAAATTCCTCATGAAGCGCATATATATATATGATTGGTTGGTTTACATAAACAGTTGGTTTTGAGTGTAAGATAATTGAGGCCAATCTTCATTTAAAAATACGGGTTACCTTAATGTATCCTTGGATGAGCAATGTATTAGGTACCCGTCACATTGGAAACCAATATCTTATCTCCGACTTACGACGTGAAACTGATCATAATTAGTAGACAATTACCTGCCTTCATTAGGCGTTAGTGTATTTACCGCATTTCACAGCTGAAGTGATTTTATGGAACAAGCTTATAAGTGTCAAGATTCACATGGTACTTAATAGATAATTGGAATGAAATGACATTCTTATTTAATTGATTTTCCGTGTAATCACTACAATAACTAGTGACAGACTCTTACATGTATAGATATTTTCTGAGGATCTGATTGACTGCATCCAGCAATGATTGACTAAATTTCTGCATATAGTCCTAATACCATTACATTTCTAGCTCACGTGATCTTGATGCATATAAAAATATTGCTGAAGTTCTATTACGAATATTCGTTTTTATCCATCATCATGTATAATTTATAAAAATGATAATTTTGACACCAGCAAAAAAAAATTAACAAAACAAACTATTTAAAAGACGAAAAATGTGTGAGGTAAAATGTTTGTTCAGCATATCAGAATAAGGATATTCATATTACTAGCTGTTTCCAGTCTAGAGGTGCATTAGTTATTTACCTACTTACGCCTACTGCCCACAATGGAGCATAGGCCACTGACCAGTATTCTCCAACCCATTCTCTACTGGGCCTTACTTTATAGTTCTATCCAATTTTTGTTCATTTTTCTCATGTTTGTTTCCGTTTCTCGGCGTAATGTGTTCTTTGATCTTCCTCTTCTCCTTTGGCCCTCACAATTCCATGTGAGGGCTTGTCTTGTGACGCAGTTGGGCGCTTTCCCCAATGTGTGTCCTATCCACTTCCTGCGATTCTTCCGGATTTCTTCCTCCGCTGAAACCTGGTTTGTTCTCTTTCACAGTAGAATGTTGCTGATAATGTCTGTCCAACGGGTCTGAAGTATTTTGCGTAGACAACTGTTAATAAACTCTAACCAGGAAAAATAATTCTAGAGGTGTATAAACTAACAAATTATTCGATATTTTAAATAATCTAAAACATTGAAAATAAACTAACAGAAGATAGCAAGAGATTTCTGGTTGAAAATGACTTTATGGAAACTAATATTTTCTATTAATTAAGGCTATATCGAGGCAATACGCACAGTAAGAGACTGACCAGTTGCAGTCCTAAACATCAATGGGAAGATACAAACAAACAATACTAAGTAAAGCAAGAACAAACATTGATGCAGAATAGTATGAATTCATATTATTTTGAGGTTTCTCGTCAGCTGCTTACAAACCAAAATTGTGATAGAATTTTTACATGAAGATAGTGTGGTTTGGTTTGTAAGCAGCTGACGAGAAACCTCGAAATAATATGAATTCATACTATTCTGCATCAATGTTTGTTCTTGCTTTATTTAAATTCATAAAGGGAACCAATTGCATGAAATACTAAGTAAAGTTAATATTTTCTATATCTGAATTTATTTGATTGAATGATTATTTTCATAGTTGAAAGCATGAGTCAATTGAAGCTAGATCACCATGGAAAACCTGGAAGCACTGGACGGTCGTCCTTCAAGTGACTCATGCTTTCAACTATGAAATTACTAGATCTCCACAAAACCCCTTCTGAATGATTATTGTCAATAAATATTGAAATTGAAGCCGGTAAAATATTTACTTGTACTTTTTAAGGATTCTTTAGATGACCTTTTTATTTCACGTGGATATTATTCAACTGTATGTTAATTATGAGATTCAATAATAATTCGGGCAAACGAACATGAATTACAAGGAAGTAAATGATATATAATAAATTCTTTTTTTTAATTTTAAAACTGAATATAAACTATATAAACAAAGAATATTCTTAAATTCATTTAGTATTGTTTGTTTGAATCTTCCCATCCATGTGTTAGGACTGCAACTGTTCAGTCTCTAATTAGCATATGTTCATACTGTGCGTATTGCATCGATATTGCCATAATTCACAAGCATTTTAAGCAAAGATGGATAGTGGCTAGGAGTGGAATCTAGGACGCGCGTCTCGTCTTATTTGGGACTCGTCAGCTGGACATATTCTTTTCAATAAATTCTTGTCAGGTTCTATAGCTATAAAGCTAAATTAATAAGCCAAAAGAATGACCAAGGCAACACATCGTTTACAAATGAGTCATATAGATTTACGATTGTTTGTATAATAACAGTTTTTTTAATATTGAAATGATTAGTATTCAATGTTCAATTGAATAAGATTATATGTTAAGTGAAGTTGTGAGATTAATAATCAAGATATGTATCTTTGTATTGTTTTCGATATTATTATTATTGTCATTATTACTATTTATGTAACATTCCTGTAACATATAAACAATTTAGTTGGCACTCATTCAACTTTATTAATTCTTACTAAATTCATATCACTTAATACTCTATGTGTTATTCCACCGAAAAATTTGAAGTGATTTGTAATTGCATTGCGTACATATTACGTGTTGTCAAGTACTTTGGGTGTCTTTATTTCTTAGCTGTGAACAGAATTTTTTCCATCACACCTCAATTTTCCTAACGTTTGTACATGCCTAATGACTTTGATCTCAGTAAGTAGTAGTTTAGGGTGATTGTTGTTCACTATTCGGTCGGATGTTAAGTCAACCTTCATGTGATTATTTGTATCAATCTAAACTTAAACAAGTGAAATGCACTATTTATCAAGTCAGAGATTGAATATTGTCAGATATTTTAGAAAAAAATAAGCTCTAAGAACGTTTAAAACACGATTTACGATCCTAAAGGTTTTTTTAGTATGATTAGCAGTATCCTATACTGATAATTATCCTGCACTGACTAGTGACTAACTTCGAGAGGTAATTCTTTGAGTTCTAGTGAGAAGTCGTGACTAGTGGAGTTACCCACCGAAGATAATGAAAGATGGTCGCGCAATATAATGGATTGGTTGAAATTAGACATTAAAACCGTCACATGCCAGCTCAATGGTCTAGAGATCAAGCGTTCACGCGCAAGATCGAAGGTGATGGGCTCAATTCCCACATGAGGGATCGTGTGTGTGCACTACTGGGGAGTCCCATACTAGAAAGAAACAGCCATCCAGTACTTCCAGGCTTTTAATGGTGATCCAAAATTGATTGACTCATGATCTCAACTGAAGGATGTTGATGAACAAGGCTGTCTAGCAATTGTTCAGCAAATCCAGGTTGAAGCAATTCTAAATTAAATTATTTTCAGCCATTTCATCCTAGCATGGGATTCAAAAGTGCGAGTTCACGATCCCGCATGCGGAACTCGAACCCAAAACCTTCGGTCTCGATAGAATTAGGAAAGAAGTGTGACAGATATTTTCGTCGGCGTCGGGTCATAGCTGTGTGATATCTCAAATCATTTGGAGTAGGAAATTCGTGTCGGATGATCTAAATGTTGTGGTGTTTATCTTGATAAATGAAGTTACAGGGTTCAAGTTTATATAGGGTCATGGGGCCATTGAGGAGTCTCACACTAAAAACACTACGATTTAATTCTATCATCCAGCAGTCCCATAACTTCACCAGGTCGATGGCTTGAGAATTTTGTACTACTCAAGTCCTACCATTATCTTTAAATCAACTTTAACTTTCAATGATAACCGTTTACTATATAGTGACTTAAAAATATTTCAATTTCAAATGCTGTCCAGGTAGTTCATTCATTCAAGTTCATTTAAATTAACGGTTGTTTACATTTTTTTAGCATTCACAAAAGTTGGCGGTGTTGTGTATTCATTTAAACAAAATAGTTTATACATTAGAATGAAGTAAAAATAGACATCACAGTCACTTTGGTTTCATTTGTATTTCAGGTAATCTTAGTATATGATGAAAATATTTGTTAAAATTGACAACAAATGGTTGATGAGTAACCTTTCTATTGATCAGTAGGAATGAAGTATTTATTTGGAGTTTTTCATTTTACCTAAGCAACATAGTTTTGTATAAAAAAACAGCCTCGTTGTAATGGTTGCGGAAGTTGTTAACATGATGATTTTGTCTAAATAATATTCTTCAAATATCATAACGTATAAATCAGTTGTCAGATATTCTTTTTTTTTCTTCAGAAGAGTTTTACCAATTGTCTAAGAATATTCACCGATTTTATAGTTTCGTCTGATTTTTTTTTGTTATACTTATTCTATTATCAAGTACTCTTATCATCAAGTTAAAATGGTTCCAAAAAACAGTCGTCAGTATTCACTAACTGTTTACTTAAATAAAAAAATTCTCATTTCACAGGTTTTCTGATGTTGTCTGTGTACTATATGTGACAAGCAACTTTAACTAAAGTTTTTGTTTGATGTGGAGCATTTTCTTATTTCTGTCTCCGTTATCGCATCATAAATATGTTTAGTTGGAAAACGTTGGATAACTTTTTAGAAATGAAAATAGATCATGTAACAGTAATGTTCCGTATCTAGAACACCAACACAATTCAAACTTCAAAGTAACTAATCTATTTATATATTTGAACCTATTACTGCTCATGAGTCATAGGCACCCAACCAGGAATCTCCAAACAACTCAACGTGTTTATTTCGGGGTGAAAATACCATCACTTGTGGTAAGGTTGTTGAAAACACAGACATTGATCAGTCGCTCACCGTCTGTATTGCTCTCTTCTAGTACATGCCGTCCCATAATATCTTCACACTCAGTGTTGTTCATCCTGATACTGGTATTCCGGTCCCCATCAGGACGGTCAAGTGTTTTCCTGGACAGTTCTCTACGATGGATTACAACCCCCTTGTAAAACTGATTTACATCATCCGACCTGCCATCATTGGCTAGTGAGTAGCACTGCACGACATTTATTGTGATGCCTTCCTTCTCCGTTTTGAAGGGCGTTTTGGTGATCATCTAGTCATCGGCTTACCACTTTGTAAGCGATTTTCGTGCTTTTTGGACAGAACCAATGTAACGCTTCTTATTGTGACCAGAATACAATAACAGTTCGCCTGAAACTAGTCCCTTTTATCCAGACTGCATTCGATGGCTTTTAATTGTCTCAAGTCCTATCAGATTGTTTCTTCTCGATTCCGTGACAGTTTGATTGACTCTGTTTATCTCTCACATGGCCCAGGCATTCCATGTACCTACATTAATTTTTGTCATAGTTGTTAGAAGAGGCACTGGCCTGTTGGATTTCTAAAAATCTCAACTTTTACGATGGGGTGTCATATTTCTTTTATATGAGAACCGTTCAACGTCTGTTGTAGAGTTTAGCTGTGTGGAATGACTTTTTGTGACTAGCGTTTTTGTAGTGAGGTCATTCTTGCTTACTCTTCACACAACCCTCCTTCTTAACTCGTAATTTGGACCTGCAGTAACTCTAAATGGCTCTAGACGGAGTTTACAATAACTAACTTACCAAGTACGTATTTATTCAGTAGGCTTATATTCCCAGATTATGTGAAAGTTAGTGATAGTATTCGACTTCTAATTGGCCAGTTATTAACATTCTTGCTAATCAGTGAGAAATCAGCTGCCCCTCTAAATTAACTATTCAGTATATGTATAATTAAGTTAAACTATATTTCTTATAAACTCAGTTGCTAGTCGTTTTAACTACTTTATAATATAATTATTATCAATAAACCTAGTTTAAATTACTCTGAGTTAGCACATCAAATAATGAAAAGTATCACTATTTCTTGTTAAACTTCATTTAGTATCAAACAATCAATTAGTTATCGTTAATCATTTTTAAAGTCATCAGTTGATCGTTTGTATCAGGTACATATTATTTGGAAAGTAATCATTACAAAATTCTATTCTAAAAGAAGCTTATCAGTCAGTTCCGAATTAGAGAATTTTAAAAAACAATCTAAATATTGTACAAAAATAATTAAAGCTTTTAATTTATAAAAATTTACAAATAGAGTTAATGTAGTCTATAGTAATCACCATATGTATAATTAGTAAGTTACTAAATACAATATCCGTTGTAATGAATAGTAGAAACATTATTTTATTAGATTAGATAATTTACATACTGGATATCATTCATGGTCATTAGGCAGTTTTAGGTAGATTCAGTGATGGAATAATTACAGTATCAAACAGTCAATCATGTAGTATAAATTTTATTCTTAACTATCTATGTGATTATCATGCAATTAACCAACGATTTATTCAAATAATTTAACGTTATACTAGATAAATTAAACAATTATTAAAAGTTATACAGTTTGAAGGTAATTTCTATCATAGAATAACATCAGAAGATTCATTGAAAACCAAACAGTTTTGAATAGCACTTTTTGTTAACTGTAGAAATTAATAACAGTAAGGATTCGTGACTTATGAAAGTAAGACAATAACTTACTTGTAAAGTTGATTGATAGTCATACCGTATTACAAACTGAATAAAAATTTAAAAAATATCGAAGGATCAAACCTGTATCAAGACACTGGAGTGTTCTGTTGTAAAGCAATAAACTCGACCATAACTTCTTTTCAGTGTTTCGTGATTTTTAGTAGTACTCCGACTGCTTGCTGTAAGTAGCACAGACCATTCTCAACTTATGACAGAAATAATGGAAGATGATTTTGAGCAACAAGTTATTATCAACTAAGACTCTACTAAAAAAACAACTGGTAACGGATACATAGTTTTCGAGACATTTTGGCAAGAAACATTGTTTCTCTTAAAAATAAAATAGAGAATTGTCCATGCCTCTATTAAGTAGATTAAAATTTAAATCACTTTGAAAATACCTTTCATTATTTTCATAGTTTAAATCCTGAGTCCATTGAAGCTAGACCACCATGAAAAACCTGGAAGCACTGGATGGCCGTTTCGTCCTATTGTGAGACTCCTCAACAGTGTGCATCCACGATCCTGCCTCGCGAAATTCGAACCCAGGACCTACCAGCCGTCTAACCACTAGACCATTGAGCCGGCGTCCGATGGTGTTAATGTCTAACTTCAACCAATCCGCGAAGTTGAGCAACCGTTCACCAATTGTCTTCAGTGGGTTGATATCTCACAACAAACCTGATTAAACTCCACTGGTCACTGTTTCTCACTAGAACTCCAGGAAATATCTTTTGAAGTCAATCACTAGTGAACATACTAGCTTTCATCTTTTGTAAGATGACTTTAAGATAACTAACCGCTTTTTTGCAAACGTTTACGTCGAATAGAAATATTTAACAGGGGACAACGGATAAATTATTGTATCTAATACATATCTACTGAAATGAATACTTAGAATATGAAGGATCTCTGAAATACTTCTGCATAATTATAGTGTAAATGAAATATTCTATTCAAAGTAGTTGTTTAGTTCATAATTGTTTACTTTAAAACTACATTTTTAAACATTTTTATAATCTAGAAATAGTTTACTTTTGTAGTTATTTGTTTTCGTCATTATTATGGATTTCTATATTTGTGTCCAATTGAAGTAGTATAGATTTTACGTTTTGTTGTAATTATAATCTGTCATAAGTGTACGATAACCTCTTAAATTATAGGTCTAAATGATAATAATCTGTAATTTTGTTTCTATGTAGGTATGTAGTTTACTTTAAATTACATTCTTTCTGGTTTAAATTAGATCAATTATATTTTACTTATACATTTAGTAATTAAAATAAGACATCACTGTATAAAAAGATAAACGAAGAAATGCAACTTGTAAAGTATCATCAAATATGTAGCAAGAACTATCGTTTTTTTTGTTGGACAGATAGTAAGGTTTTAATTCATTGTGAAAATGTTATAACCTTTAAAGGATCAAACGACAAAACATTAAATAACACTGAAGGAGTTTTATTCCAAAATTATTTACTTCTTATCATAAGAAAACTACATTCAGCTTGTAGACTTTTCGTACAACTTTGAAAATGTTCGATTTGTTTTCAAACTCTAAAACAGTTAATAATAATGAATAGTTAACATGCATTGATTATTTAAAGATGTATGGTTAGCGGTTGGTAACAACAATTTTAAAGGTCTTGATACTCATGATACATTAAATTGTCATAAATAGAATATATATCGAACATAACTTTTCAGATATATGCTAAATAACCATTTTCAGAAGGGGTTTTGTGAAGATTTAGAATTTTCATAGTTGAAAGCGTGAGTCAATTGAAGCTAGACCACCAGGGAAAACGTAGAAGCATTGGACAGCCGTTTCGTCCTATTGTGGGACTCCTCAGCAGTGCGCATCCACGACCTCGCCTCACCAGATTTGAACCCAGGACCTACCAGTTTCGCGCCAGAACACTTAACCGATAGACCACTGAGCCGGCATCTTATGGTGTTAGTGTCCAAATCCAACCAATCCACGAAGTTTGAGCAACCGATCACCAATAGTCTTCAGTGAGTTGATATCTCACAGCAGACGAGGTTTGAATTTCGCGAGGCGAGGTCGTGGATGGGCACTACCGAGGAGTCCCACAGTAGGACAAAACGGCAGTCTAGGGCTTTCAGGTTTTCCATGATGGTCTAGCTCCAATCGATTCACGCTTTCAACTATGACAATAACCATTTGTAGAATATAAATAAAACTAAGCTATTATTTACATAGTAAGCAGAGATGGATAGTGGCTATCAAGTGGCTATCAGAACTCAGTGTCCAAGTGGATAACGCGATGGCGTTTGAAGCAAGGGTACTGGGTTCGAGTCCCAGAGTGAACATCAACTCAGATGCAGGTACATCCATCTGACGAGTCCCAAATAGGATGAAACGCGCGTCCTGGATTTCACTCCTAGCCACTATCCATCTCTGCTTACCATGCTTGTGAATTGAGGCAATATGCACAGTATGCACATATGCCAATTAGAGACTGACCAGTTGCAGTCCTAACACATGGATGGGAAGATTCAAACAAACAATACTAAGTGAATTTATTATTTACATAAATGGAAAACTACTACTTAGTTCATTTTTATAATACTTTTCATTAAGTATTCACAGTATCTTCAAAGGCTATTCCGTAGAGATTTAAGAAAAGCTGGAGGATAAAATCTACACACTAGCTATGGAGATTGATGAGTTAAAGAAAACGATTGTTACAGTCCACTCAGTTGAGATAATCTGAACTCCTGACCAATGAATTTGTTAGATCTATCAAGCGAAAGTTGATATAATGTTCATTGGTTGAATATGTATTCATCTGCATTATTGAAAATGATAAAGTGAATTGGTGAACTAGAAAATAAGTTAAACCAGTTGACAGTTACCAGTCACAAAAATCAAGTGTTAGTCATTCTCTGTATTTAAAACGAACTCATAGAAAACGTTACCACTGTGTTAGTGCACAGATTCACAACCAGAGTAAATGATGAGTGATCTGTTTTAAAATATTTTCATGTTTTATTCGAAATTCTCAAGGTTGATTACGGAAAATACCCAATTCACAGTCAAATCAATAACGTTTCCCTATTTTTTTGCCGTCAGTGTTCACAAATCATCTTCTGTATTTACATGAAAAGTAGTGTGGTGAAAGTAAGATTCGATTGACTAATGAGCATTAGTTGACGAAAACTCAACTTACTAACTGTTTAATTTGTCATTTGTCCTCTTTTGTTGATTTCTTTTGTGAACTCAGTACAGACTGTTAGTAACTGTGTTGAATAGATTATTTTCTAGCCTATACACTCGTTCTCCTTATTAGTCATGAATTGTGCATCTAATGAAGAGTGATCTCAGTTTGAATACAGCATATCGATCAAGTATCCAGTTTAGTGGTACATTCGTATTTACAGTTGCAGAGGGAATATATAGCTATAGAAGGTTAGAAAAGACTGCATAATAAAGTGACTCGAGACTCTAAATATCAAATAAGGTTGCATAAAAATCCAGAAGTTAGAACAGAATGAAAGGATGAAAACACTTAACTGGTTAGAATTATGAAAGTTAATTATTCACGTGACAGATATGAAGGAACTGGATCTAATGGAGGCCAATTCAAAAAACAATGCATTGCTCAGGCGTTGGCGATCCACCAATTGAAGCCCAGATTCTGTAGATATATATTCACCATACAAGTACAAATACAAATGTACAGCTTGAGTGAATGATTTCATCGAAAAGAGAATTTTTGTTGATGACTTCTCTCTTTGTTTTTATTGAATGACACATCATCCCACTTTCATTTATTACAGATTGCTGAATGTTAATTTAAAAAATATATTCTATCTTCGTTTTTTATGTAAACCAACTCGATACAGAGTAATTATTAACTCAATTCCTACATATTTTCAGTTTATTATTTTGGTTACTATCTTCAAGTAATTACACTACTATTCAGTTGCTAGGTTAAGAACTTTATTTTGTCATGTGGATTTCTATTAATAATAAAATTGTCACCTTTTTGTAATGTTGATCAACTTTGTAAGTGATTATTATTATTAGGCTGATGCAATGAATATCTACTCCATCACTTTCTCTTACATACAATTATACACCTACACGAGACCTTGTGCTTCAAACAAATAAATTACAACGTACTACTAAAAATAGTATGCACCATAAATCTTCCAGTAATTATGAATGAAATATTGATTTTACAATACTTCTATATTTATAGACACTTCATGTTCTTTATGTTGATCACTTTGATGCTACTTCCTTTCTTGTTTTATTAACTACTAAGCTGATTTTCTAACGATTTTATGTGATTCCCAAATATGTTGCATCAAAAACTGACATCAACCAGAGAACATTTGAGAACTGGACTGTTTTTACTTATATGGGACTACAAGTCTATCTGTCTCCACAAAGTCCCACTCATGCATCTGTCATTTAATTTTGTTTGACTATAAATATCGATTCACTTTTATTTAAATTAAATTGGCTCACTCACCTCCACTACGCGTCATAAAGTTTCGTTTCTCTCTTTCTCCTCTTCAATTCCTTCGCTCCATCTCCCTGATTATCTGTTCACATAAACGATTGTATGAAATATGAGCATTCAAACTTCACTCTCGTATTTGACTTATTTAATTCCGTTATTCACTAACGCGAGTTAAGTTGATAATTTTGTACGAGGATTGGAGGGATGTATTACGATAACAATCAGAAACGACCTAACTGGAGTAGGATTTCGAGCCACCAAATCACTATTCAAAATCCAAATTTCATCGATAATAACTAATCTTTTTATTTATACTCATCCTTGAAGTGATCTACTTTTTCTATTTTTGTTCAACATTTGTCAATTCACTGTGATTATCGTTTTAAAATGTCGTCAGATTTTTTCGTTGAAGTTAATCAAGAAGAAATATAGTTTATAAGTCAATGGACGTAATGAAAATAAGTTTATTCAAAAGTAGATTTTCGTGATTGAACTCTATCTTTTTTTAGGACAATATATTCATCATTTAAAATATAAACAGTGGAAAATACTAAATGTTTTTCGAAATCAATTTTTAAAAAATTTTGACCATGAGATTGATTTTCAGTACATAATAGTTTGATAATCCATAGTTTACTTATACTTATGTATTATTAATTTTCACGTATTTATTTATCCATAATGTTGGCTGGACGATTGCCAAATCTGACACCGATTTTAGTGTAGTTTCCAAAATAATTTAAAATCCCAATTTCACATAGAATCTCTTAAATGTTCGTAGTTACTGTATATGAATCAAACTTTGTATTATAGCTTGCTTTACTGAGGACTGGGAAGCCATCAGGGAATCTGTGTCTAGGAGTTTAGTTAGAAGACATATCAATAACATCGTTTCTTTCAAAAGTTCACAAACGGTGTTAATTCGTGATGAAGACAAATTAGAACTTACAGTTATTAATGTAAACAGTATTTATAATTGATATCTGATAAAAAAAATTGAATGAACTAGCTTTCGTATAATTTTAAATTTTCTGAATGGATAGTTCATGGCTAACAGTGAAATCCAGGACGTACACTTCATTCTGTTTAGTACTGTTCAGCTCGATATCCCTGGATCCCAGTGTTGATATTCAAACTGACATTCGAACTAAATACCCTTTACTCCAAACACCCAACGCAAACTCTGTTGAGCTCTTGGTTCTAGATAGTCACTAACTTGTGAACATCAACGTTGGGACACGGGTTTGCACAGATGATGAGTTCTGAATAGGAATAAACGCATGCTCTGAATTTCACTTACAGACACGATCCTCCTACTTTAAATAACTAGTAATTTAATCTCTTTATCGAGGTAATCCAAACAATATGCACATATGTCATCTAAGAATGATCTAAGTTCAATCCTCAATCACAACAAGAGGATAACTTAAACTATTCCTGATAATAATATAAATTCTAAAGACTGCTTTTTAACTAAAATATCTCACATCAGACAAAGAATACATCCTATGTACTTTAAATATGACGTTAAATGTTATTCTAATCAACTGATTTTCTTAATTAGTGATAGAATGTTTGTAAACCAAAAGTATCTTGTCAGTTGATAATATAGAAAATTCCGATTTTTTGCTACCTGATCCATAGAATTTTATCCGCATTAAAGGAGTGAATAAATATGAACTTTGTTTGTATACAGTGATCAATTGACTGTAAATATTTCAGTCCTACATGAGGTCAGTCACTGACCGAATAGCTCAGTGGAAACTTGTCAGATTACATGGATTCAAACCTACCGGGTAGTATAAGACCCCTTAAGAATATAGTACCTCTTACTGACAGATGGTGATTAGTATGAAGTCTAGGCCAAACACAGATTCCTATCTACTAACTTAGAGCTTCCAACATAAGCTCATATCGAATAAAAGATAGTATTCGTTATCTTTTGTCGTAGGGTAATTTTTTTATGCCACAATCCTTTAAACCAACTTTTCTATCCTAACCTTACTTCTTCTATAGAATCGTTCTTTTGATACATATTTCGAAAAAAAAATTATAATGATCATTCTTGTTCTTTTATTTCAATAATCAATTTTTCATTCAAATGCTTAATCTAGTTCATCCAAACCATTTGACAATGAATGAATCAGTAGAAGTGTAATGTAATGATGAAAAACATCAGTTTGCTATAAATCGTGAACTGAAACACTTAAAAACATCTTTTTAAAATTTATCTAATTATTTGCTTAGCTAATTTTGATTGACACATTAAAATGAAAAAAAATAATTGATTATATGAACCAGTGTAAATCATACGATATCATCATTTAATTGTGATACATTCAATATTCAATGTTTAAACATCCTTTCTGATTATTATCTACATCTTTTATTAACTTTTAACATTCTACCTCATGTTCAGTTTGATGACTTAGAAAATACGAATAATTTAATAAAAGTCTTCAAAACCGGTATAAAATGGGGAATGGTAACCAGTGTAAAATAGATGATTATCAATAAGTTATAATCTCTGTAATCATATTGATTGAATCGAGGCCATTTTCTAACAGTTCTCTTTCAATATCTCAACATAGTTACAAATTACTTTTTATCACATTTGTAAATTTACGAACAAGTTTTATCAGTGATGTACTCGATTGTATTATAACCTGGCATAATGAATTTCTGTAAAAAGAATAAAATCTTTGTTTAAGCACCACTTACCTGGACGGCCTATGTTTACTGGTATAGAATCAAATCGGAAGAAACACGAGAATGACTAAATCAGAGAGTGAAATCAGTGACTAATGGACTAAAACGTGTCGGTAGGTGAAGACTGATTGATTAGGTTAGGATGGTAATTACAATCGGTGTTTGAATAATTCGGATAACATCGTTCAGAATGGTGCACATGCATCAACTTTCGTTTTTCTTTCAATCGCCAGTTTCAAAGACATTATAAAAATTTTATTTTGTATAGAGTAGCCCAGAACTGTATCCGATTGTGGGCTACACTTTTATTAGTGGTCTACATGATAATCAGTCAAGGACGAAGAAGACAATCCGATCAAGGAGATTCAAGAACAGACGAACTGATGGAACAAACACTTTGAAGACCTCCGAAGTAGGCCAGCTTCATTGAAACAACCACATATCGAAGTAGCATGCACAGACCTTCATATACATGTCAATCCAACAACAAACAAAGTAATCAGAATGTCTATCAGACAAATCAACAGTGAGAAAGCAGCACGACTTGACAACACACCATCTGTAGTACTGAAGTTAAACATAAGGTTGACTGCAAAGATGCTCCACATTCTCTACAGAAAGAACTGGGAAGAAGAACAAGTGCCACAAACAGATCGGAAAGAAGCATACCTTATCAAGATACCATAGAAGAAAGATCTTAGCAAATGTGAGAAATACACAGGCATCACACTACTATCGGTGCCAGCAAACGTTTTCAACAGTGTTGTTTAACTGGATGAGATATTCAATAGATGCCTAACTATGGGATCAACAGAATGGATCGCGTAAGGATCAATCTTGCACACACCAAATCGCTACACTAAAGATCATCATTGAGCTCACATTTGAATAGATTTCATCACCGTACATCAGCTTCATTGACTGTGACAAAGCATTCGACAGTATGGATAGCAGAAAACTGTGGAACATTCTTTGACACTATGGAGTGAGTAGCCGAGAACGTCATCAACATCATCCGCAATTCATACAACGGACTACACTGCGAAGATGTGCATGGAAGATAGTTCACAGATGCATTGCAAGTGATGACCGGTGTTAGATAAGACTGCTTACTCTCCCCCTTTATTTTCCGGTGATCGACTGGATTATGGAGACCCCTACATTTGAGGAGAAGCATGGAATACAATGGACAGTTTGGATACAGCTAGATCATCTTAACTTCACAGATCACCTACCTCTTCTATTCCATGCACACCAACAAACTCAGGTTAAGACAACTAGTGTAGCAGCAGCCTCTCCAGCAGTAGGCCTAAACATACACAAGGCAAAATGCAACATGCTCAAATACAACACAGATAACACTAATCCAGTCACATTTTATGGAGGAACTCTGGATGGGGTGGAAACCTTCACTTATCTACCTGGACAGCACCATCAATGGACAAGGAGGATCAGATGCAGATGTAAAGGCATGGATCGGAAAAACAACAACAGCATTCCTATAGTTGAGGAACATATACAATTCAAAACAACTTTCAACCAATATCAAAGTCACAATCTTCAATACGAACGTTGAGACAGTTCCATTGTACAGAACTCAACCTTAGAGAACTAATACAATCATTATCATCAATACTGTACAGGCATTTATTAGCAGTTATCTACACAAAATACTCCATATCTGTTTGTCGGATACCATCAGCAACAACCTACTAAGGGAAAGAACAAACCAACTCCCAGATGAAAATGAAATTAGGAAATAATGATAGAGGTGGATAGGACATACATTGAGGAAATCACCAAACTGCATCAAGAGACAAGTGCTAACATGGGATCCTGAAGGGAAACTGAAACGAGGAAGATCAAGGAATGTCTTGCATCGAGAACTGGAAGCAGACATGAAAAGGAATAGTTACTGGAAATAACTGGAAAGGGTTGTCCAGGACAGATTTCGATGGAAAGTGCTGGTGGGAGGTCTATACTCCTCCACGAAGGGTAACAGGTGAAAGGAAGTAAGTAAGTGACAACAACTGTTGTAAACGATATTATGCAAAACAAGAGATACAAAGATAAATGAAAACAAGACACACATCATTTATAAGATAAATTGCAACAACTGCTACAAACACTACATGTGGCAAAGCTACCCTGCTCTTTATCTACGCCCACATCATCAATAGTAAGAGCTATTAAGCAGCACCACATGTCCTTGTTCATATCAACGCATGTGGACAACTGTCCGATTGAGAAAGCATCAAAATATTGGATAGAGGGGACACAAAGGAACTCGGAAAATTTTTAGGGGCTTGGTAATTTAATAAAGCATCACTCAAAGGCATATCAAGATCGATCAAATCAGAATTGATAAATGCAAGGTCCGAGTTCAAGTCAGAAGAGAAAACAACCAAGACGAACTACACAATTATAGATAAGAACCAACGAAATTCCAGGTCAGCAGAACAAGCTACAAGTCAGTTGTAGAGAATATCTAATAGTTCGCTTCTCTTCGACGTACTTACTGATGCTGTTCAGAAAAACAATGGAAGCTGCAAAACTAAATCATTCAGATCAAAGACTACAACATCTCCAAAAGTTTTATCTTAAAACTATAGCTTGATAGCAGAAATATTTTCTAGAGGTCACGAATAATTACTGTTCTACATCACTACTGTTCACAAATCCTTCTTATGTTGCAATCCGAAAGCCAATCAAAACAACAACTAAGGATGATGTGATACGGAAATATGTTTGAATTATAGGTTGAGGTATATCAGCGTATGGAATCTAATTTGACTGTTTGTCATAGGAGACGCTCAGCGTGGTCTACTCAGACGTTATGTTGCAGATTCTTAACCGAGATGCTTCAATTAGAGCCATGTACAGGGAAACTAATAAATTCAACATAAATATAGAAGGCTTACAAAGCTATTTATGGTATGGATTACCTTATCACTACAATTTCTTTTCAGTTGATATCTGATCATGGCTCGATTCCGCTATATAGTTTTATATTTGGATATAAAAACTAATCCCAATTAAATGATGAGTTCAGACATTCATTTGTGAGATCCACAGACGTCTTCCTTTCACTGATCATTTATTGCATACTTCAGGTACACAATAAGGTACTTTAACACAATTCAATCTTCAAACGTTTTCAGTTACTGAAGTATTCTAATTCAGACATTAAATAATTATTTACGTCTAATGTAATTTTTATGCTTCCGATTTCTTACTTATATGTAATAAAACTTTTAGAAAAGTTACTTCGAAGATGTTCAATAATATGGATTAGTAGCATTTTAGTTAAGAATGAGAGCAAGGTGAAAATGAAAAAAGGCCAACAGAGGAACATTCAGTAACCGCATGTTATATATATATATATATATATATATATATATATATATATATATATATATATATATATATATATACTAACAACAGAACAAAACGCAACTCTAATTCATTTTGACCTTCGTGCAACATGTCCGCTTGTGCACCAATCGATAAACTCTGTAGTCATTTTCGAAGTATTGCTGTTATTCATCAATTGTTTATCAAATTATCATACCACAAAATCAAGAAAAGATTGAATGTGAGATGCATGGTTTTTCAAGAAGTTCCAGTAGGCTTATCAGTTATGAGTGAATCAATCACAAGCATTGTTGCTGATGTGTTCAAGTCATCATGTATAACACAGTATTCACTAGGCTTAACGGTTAGTGAGTTGCGACCTTCAGCGATAACCAAATTAGACTGATCGAAAATTCAATAATTGTCTGTTTCCACTCAAATATGTTTCTTGATTTAAAGCTAATTCATTATGCTTAATGAAAATTTATACTCAGCAAGTACGCTAATAATCATAAAAGTAGTAGGCAGAGACCGTTCTAGTTATGGTTGAAAATAAAAGGTTTATTGAACATAGATTCAGTTAATCAAAAACGACTTTTTTTCATCATGTCTTTCACTATCTACTCAGTCCTTTTATTAAAACGTGATTTTCGTTATTGGTCACAGACAAAGAATGTTAATTAATGTATGTAAACATACCACGTCAACAGCGGTCAAAATTATTGACACAAAGACTGGATATAGTTCATCGGATAAGATTGTGCTCTAGAGTAGTCTTCGAAAGAGTTACCTTCAATAAATTTAATGACACATTCACAGTCCTGTACCAGAACCTAGGTAGTGTTTTTAATCTCAAAACTCGATAATAAGTGTGAACATTTACCGTTACAGATTGGCTTTCTTATAGATTTTCTATAATCAACTATTTAGTGGATAGTGGTGAAAACCTGCTGTCTGGAGATATTGACCTTCAGAGTTCAGATGCCATCGTCTTGTTGTGTTGACATGGAAATCATACAAATAACCACAGACAGTATTATGAAGTACTGACTGTGTTTTAAGTGTAAAAATCAGTAAGACTTTCTAAGCACAATCTCAGTAGTGGGGCGACTGAAAAATTTCAATCAGTTGTATTAGACGAGACTAGTCTACATTCGGTGAAAGCTTGTGATATTGTGGCATTATTCTAACTAATAAAGGTCGTGTTTAAGAGATTTACATGTACACATCTTTCTGCAATGGTAATTTAATTCCCAAGAACTGGACATTTGTGAGGGCTGTATCTAACCAATATTATTTCTTATTACATACACTAAGTACAGAAAGGGGCTTCAAGATATAGTGAGTATACTCACTCAATTATGAAAGCCATCTTAAGACACAGGCATCTGAAGCTTCCATCTAAACTTCGAAGGTGGTTTCATGTAGACTACTATCAATTGACACCGAGGTTGATTAGAAGTAGAAAGGTTACTTTATTATATGACCCCAATGGATAAAGAATAGTTGTACTGAAGTATATTATGGCAATACTTGACACCTTATCACAATCATTATGCTACTCAGTAACCTTAGACAACCAAATATGACTTCAAATTGAAATCAGTAATAATTTACACTAACATTCTAAACAGACACTAAAAGAGGATTTCTTTTGCGTGATAAAACTTACAGTATATAGGTTATACCATGCTTTTACGTCCTTAATGATAATAAATACTCGATTTACAAAAAATCAGAAGGTAAGCTGGTGCTTTACATGAGTGACACTGGCTAGTGAAAAAGGAGGTCGGAAGAAACCTAAGAGAGGCTAAACCAAAACGTGACATGTAAGATGTACATTGTTTGGTCTGGGTCTGTGTGATGACCACAATCAGTGACTATAGATCTTGGGTGACATGGATCAAAATCATTCGCAGTGGAACAGATAGTTTCACTGTTTTTCTTCCTATCTATCTTGAGTTCCAGTACCCCTTTTCACTCTGTTTTTAAAGCTGTATTCCCAAGAATTAGTCTTTTTATTTATCACTGCTAGTGCATTGTTTCGATGTCTTTAGTTGTAGTAATTTCGTCGCGTTAATGAGACATGGCAACTTGAGCTAACGCACATCTACGGTTAACTTTTTGCTAATAATGCCTGTCAATTTATACTCAACAAAATACTTTCCACATGTAAAACTTATGTTCCGTTTATAAATCAAATAATGGATTAAACACTTAACAACAAATACTATGCACCAAGCCGTGCTTCAACTAAAGACATAAACAATTCTAGATAATGATAACTTTAGCAAGAACAGACCATACATAAAAACGTTTATAACTTAATAGTGACTGACGCTGAAGACTTTGCATCCAACTTATGTTATTTAATAAAACGCCTATAACGTAAAATAAATCTGTGATAGATAGTCAGTCAGTCAGCTACAACGTAGGACCAGGCACATATATGCATCGGTCCAAGTTGCCATACCTCGCTAGCTCAACAAGATGAACACCGAATTCATAAAGTAGTTAATTTAGTGGTGGTAATATATAAAAGAAAGGTTATATATAAGGATATAGTAAAGGAAGAAAGACAGATATGAAGCAATTTTAATCTCAAGGTTTAAGGGAAGACAAAGAGTGTATACACCTACACCACTATGATCGATTCTCAGCCATGTCACCAAGAGTCTCCAACCATTGGTTACGATAGTCACGCGGACCCCAACCAAGTAGTGTGCATCTATCAACATGGCTGAGATTAGACGTTAGTGGCTTCGAGCTCTGATGCCACGTTTTGGTTTGACCACCCCTAACTTCCTTCCAACCATCCCCTACACTAGTCAGCATAGCGCGTCGTGTTAATCGGTGTTCAGGCATACGTAACACATGGCCCAACCATCTCAGTCGATGAAGATTCATTACCTTATCAACTGATTTACCATCATTCCCTAATACCCTGTATCTAACCTCACTATTACTTACCCGGTTATCCCAGCAGATGCGAGCAATATTTCTAAGGCATCTGTGATCAAATATTAGTAACCTACGAGTATCTTCTACTCTTAATAGCCATGTTTCACAGCCATAAAGTAGAACAGAGCGAACTGCTGCGCAGTATACTCGTCCCTTAATTGATAGACGGATATCTTGTCTCCGCCATAGGTGACGTAAGTTGGCAAAAGCCAAACGAGCTTTTTGAATCCGTGCTGAGATTTCGTCAGACACCAACCCATTAGGACTGATCAGACTTCCAAGATAAGTGAAGTTGTCGACGCGTTCGACTACTTCACTCCCTATCCTTAGTTCGGGTGTTGACGCAGGCCAGTCCTGGATTAACAATTTACATTTGGATGGGGAGAAACGCATCCCAAACATCCTGGCATTATTACTGAGTTTCAACAGAAGACTCTGCATTTTGCCAGCGTCTTCACCAAACAGGACTATGTCATCTGCGTATTCTAAGTCGCTTAGTGGTCCCCCTGGTAGGAGATCAAGTCCTGTAAATTCAGTCGACGAGAGTGTTATTTCCAGCAACATAGATAGATAAATAAGAAAAAACTACTAATTGAATGAATCTATTAGCGTAAAAATAATGGAATGTTAAATCATAACAAAATTAACTGATTTCTTTCTCCCCCCCCCAAAAAAAAAATAAAAAATAATGTTTGTTAGTCAAAAAGTGAAACTAAAGGTTGAGGGATATATAATTATACAATAAGTAAATTCAATAATAATATACACGACACAGTTGAATAGACAATTTAGTTTATGAAAAGAAAAAAATAAGTGCAATAACGATAAGATCCAAATATGAAAGAGTAATAGGCACATAATCAAGCTAGTATGAAATTTGATTACATTTTCTAGAATATGAGAAAATAAATAAATAGCGAGAACCTGAAGATTTCTTTATACTAAATGTTTCACTTCCTACGTTCATTCGGAATTCATCAAATACACACAGACATACAGGAATGAGTATGAAAAAAACAGACTTGAAAAGTATCACAGGCACAATATTTCTGAAATTTTTAGCACATTAGTAAGTCATTTTTAGGAGAATAAAAGTAAGTTTTTTCTAAAAGATAGGACGATGTGAAGTGACAAAGGTGAACTCCTAACCGTTAACAATGATAGTCTGAGTATCAACCAGTTAATATTTCTTGTGGCTTCATCGATAACATGAGATCAGTGAGGTTTAATATTTTGGTTCAGTATATTCAGCTATACCATTTAAAGTTGGTGAAATATATTTGTGTTTACTAGGTGGGATTAAGTGCGTTGGTAGAGTTTCTGGAATTTCACCACCATTTACAGCTATGTTGACCAAACGCTTAGCAAGAATGAATTCATCGATATCAAGACAACCATCTTTATCAATGTCTGAAAGTTTCCATATACGACTTAGTGTGATATTAGGTAAGTGAGATTCCATCAATTTCGCTTTTAATCGTCCGCTTCCATAAAGAAGACCATCAACTGGTTGAAGACTTTCAAATTCCTAAAAAGAAAAACAATATGAAAACCAATGACATTAAAGAAAACTAGACTGGAATACTTAACTTTGAATTAGTCAAAAACATTAAATATTCTAATTCGTCCCATGTTTGTATTACCACCTATATGTAGTATGGTTTGATAAATTTCTATAAGCCGAAGGTCATGTATAACTCTACAAATACCCTCGTTTTTTTCTGTATACAAATCAACTTTGAAATAAAGCTTGTACTCGCGATTCGCGCTGTTTCTTAATTGTTCCAGTTAACGTGTAGATAGGGTTATAAAAACCGGCTAGGAAAGTTTAGGCGTACCGATAGCAAGGCTTATTACTTACACTTGTTGGTATCACATTATAATTTCTGTTAGCTAACTTCCCTAATCATTAGGTGAGTTAGGTTGAGTGCAATGTCTACTTAATCCATAAGAGGTTGCAAACTACTGATAAAGTATACTACGATCGAAAGAACAATAAACACACTAGTTCCAAACGATTACTTTTTCATAATGAAATAAATTAGTGATTTTTGTCTTGTATATAAACCTCTCCAAAATGTTTGATTACTAGAGTTATAATTACAAAGTGTGATAACCTAAAAGTATGGGAAAATTGATCGCTTCAGTGAATTAGTCATACACAAGTTACGGTGAGCGTAAAAAACGTCGATATGAATCGTGCTATAATTAATCACTTTTCAGGCAATCGGGCAATGATCTTAATGAAATAAGCATACACAGTGCATATGAATTGTAAGGAAATTATTTCAAAGGAGAATAAGAGTGAAACTACAGATTAGATTATCTGTTGAACCATATATGATGCCTTTAACTGGTTTGGGGATCAGAAGCACCACCAATTGAAGATACTACGAGACAATGGTTCGAAGTCAATTTGGACAGTGGAAAAGTACGTCACTTAGTTTTTTCTAAACTTGAAAAACATACTACTATTGTTATATCCCGTGAAGAATTATGAATGATAACTTTGAGGACTATTTATGGACCAATGTGATATGTAGATTTCCTATTGTACAATTTTTAAGTAACTTAACTATTCATATTCATGTTCCTTTTATTATAAGTTTTATTTTGACCTATAGACTATTATTATACGATTTACCATTCTTGAGTTATCCCTAGTCCATTAATTACTGTTCCCCCTATTCACAACCACATTTGGCCAAATCTTGTACACATGTTATTTTCTATTTTATGGTACGATGTGGTCAGTTTGTTTGGTATATAGGCCCAGTATGTTTGAGAATAATGATTCATATTGTAGAGGCTGGTATTGGTGTTCTGGATTTAATTGGCTGGGCTAGGCAGAAAGCAGGACTGGTGAGTACTCAAGACTGCTCATACGGTTTTTGTGTATCATTGCTCTGATCGATAATTCACTCCTCTCTCATTGGCGGGGATCATCACGTCATATACTAAACAGGGCACGCACGCACAAGATATAACAACTACTCTATATTTGTCTCATTTTCTCTAAGTTTATTCTAACACTACAGTATTCTGATGGTAATTTTTTTCTCTGTAAAGAGTATATTAAACAAGGTTTTATTTATTAAATAGGAATAATATATTTGTAAAATCACAGCGAATGAATTTTTTAAATTTTTTTAAAAATTCATTCGCTGAGATTTTACAAATATATTATTCCTATTTAATGTCTTACTTCAACTCGGCGCTCAAATACTGTGAAACTATTCGTTCTAATTTAGACGAGAGTTCTTATAAGGTTTTATTTAGTTTACATTAGATTATTAGTCTGTGCTGACTTCTAACTCGAGTTCATTTAGGGAAAACTATGAAGAGCAGAAAGGCCGAAAATTATTTACTGTCTACAGATAATCAAACTTTGCCTATACAAATTAATTCTCACCACTGAAGATGCTACAGGTCATACACTGTCTTAGAGCTTTTTTGACAGTTTACAAAAATGAGTGGAAATGAAAAGCTCTATCCAGAAAACAATACGTACAACAATCCAAATTTTGGGAGTTACATCAATAACTAGTATTGAACTGGGAGGTCAGGTCGCATAGTTTATAAAATGAGTTTACAGTCATATAAGAAACCTTTAGATATTCTTACTCAAATCGAACATTTTAAGGATATTATTAATCTGAATAAAATTTACAGTAAGAAAGGAAGGAGCGCTGCAGATTAATAAAAAAGTGGACAGAACTTTTCATTTGAACCTTGTTATTCGCAGTTACACCTGATTTCTACTGTAGTCAATTTCAAATAAAAAATTCCCAGTTAGGTTGGGGAATGGGCGGACTGAGCATAGTGATGAAAAGCCTTAAATTAAGATAGAAATTTTTCTACTGTACATTAGTTTTAAAACGATTATGGATGTAATTGATCATTTCTTTGAACAGTCTGCTTTTTCTAGGAAACAATTTACAGAAATGTATCAAATAAACTACAAAAATAAATTTTATTCGTTATGGGCGTTGTGTTTCATAACTCGTACTTATGAAAAAATCCTGTGTTAAAATACAACGAAATGCAAAAAAAATATTTCATCAGCTAAAACAAAAGTTTATTTTAGGATTAGAAGATATGTGTAATAGTTTAATCGACATGAACTTACTTTTATGAGCTCATCTTTATCGTCCTCTAAAGTCGACTTATCACTATATCGTCCACGATTAATAGCCATATCAGCATCGGCCGTAAATGGGCTATCAATTACACTATCGTTGAAAGCTCCTCCCTTAATGAAACTTGTACCCTGTTGAACAGCCGCTGATTGTTCCTATGAGGAAAGTTAACAAAGACATGTCTAGTGATATATAAACGACGAATATAATCAAAAATATATTATAAAGATATATTCAAGTACATTAAATTTACTATCAATTGAATTAAAAGATTAGACAAAAAAAATTGATAAGGTAGCTCATTATTCCTTGTTGTCTGCTCATCAAATGCCATGGTACGGCCAAGAGTGGGGGGGAGTCCGCTCTCCCTCTCGAAATGCTCTCACATGGCCACGCGTATATAGCCTCTGCCAGGGAAGTCCTAATCACTGCCTTCTCGTGGTGGGGGTGTTGTTTACGAAATTCAGAGGACGAAAAGCGAATGTCCGGCGCTTTAACCGGGTTGGTCGACACGGCGCGTCCACCTAGGGGAATTGGAAAACCCTGATTCCAAACTAATGGTGTACATGGGCCCCAGTATACTGAAGGAACAAATAGCGTATGAATCAATCGTTGGTTACCGGATACCATGGGACTGCATCTCCTCACGATGCCCCACTGCCTTGTGGATCAGATCTATTGGTCAAAGGCTCTCGGTGAGGCCCCCTAAGAAAACCACCTGCTCCGGTTTGGGCACCCGGGCAGTATCACAGCCCTCACATAAATCAAATAAGATTTGTGTGGCGCATATGTATTTAGTGCCCCTTTGTACCAATATTTATGTGTTCAAATAAATAATAAATAAATGTTGTCTGGCAAACTAGTACCTAACTTTTTTCTAAAACAACCTTTAATGAACAGAATAGAAGAACTGTGGCTATTAATAAAATCCAGGACGCGCGTTTCGTCACTTTTGTGACTCTTAAACTGGATGCATCAACGAGTTAATTTATCTAATTATTTGCTTAGCTAATTTTGATTGACACATTAAAATGAAAAAAAATAATTGATTATATGAACCAGTGTAAATCATACGATATCATCATTTAATTGTGATACATTCAATATTCAATGTTTAAACATCCTTTCTGATTATTATCTACATCTTTTATTAACTTTTAACATTCTACCTCATGTTCAGTTTGATGACTTAGAAAATACGAATAATTTAATAAAAGTCTTCAAAACCGGTATAAAATGGGGAATGGTAACCAGTGTAAAATAGATGATTATCAATAAGTTATAATCTCTGTAATCATATTGATTGAATCGAGGCCATTTTCTAACAGTTCTCTTTCAATATCTCAACATAGTTACAAATTACTTTTTATCACATTTGTAAATTTACGAACAAGTTTTATCAGTGATGTACTCGATTGTATTATAACCTGGCATAATGAATTTCTGTAAAAAGAATAAAATCTTTGTTTAAGCACCACTTACCTGGACGGCCTATGTTTACTGGTATAGAATCAAATCGGAAGAAACACGAGAATGACTAAATCAGAGAGTGAAATCAGTGACTAATGGACTAAAACGTGTCGGTAGGTGAAGACTGATTGATTAGGTTAGGATGGTAATTACAATCGGTGTTTGAATAATTCGGATAACATCGTTCAGAATGGTGCACATGCATCAACTTTCGTTTTTCTTTCAATCGCCAGTTTCAAAGACATTATAAAAATTTTATTTTGTATAGAGTAGCCCAGAACTGTATCCGATTGTGGGCTACACTTTTATTAGTGGTCTACATGATAATCAGTCAAGGACGAAGAAGACAATCCGATCAAGGAGATTCAAGAACAGACGAACTGATGGAACAAACACTTTGAAGACCTCCGAAGTAGGCCAGCTTCATTGAAACAACCACATATCGAAGTAGCATGCACAGACCTTCATATACATGTCAATCCAACAACAAACAAAGTAATCAGAATGTCTATCAGACAAATCAACAGTGAGAAAGCAGCACGACTTGACAACACACCATCTGTAGTACTGAAGTTAAACATAAGGTTGACTGCAAAGATGCTCCACATTCTCTACAGAAAGAACTGGGAAGAAGAACAAGTGCCACAAACAGATCGGAAAGAAGCATACCTTATCAAGATACCATAGAAGAAAGATCTTAGCAAATGTGAGAAATACACAGGCATCACACTACTATCGGTGCCAGCAAACGTTTTCAACAGTGTTGTTTAACTGGATGAGATATTCAATAGATGCCTAACTATGGGATCAACAGAATGGATCGCGTAAGGATCAATCTTGCACACACCAAATCGCTACACTAAAGATCATCATTGAGCTCACATTTGAATAGATTTCATCACCGTACATCAGCTTCATTGACTGTGACAAAGCATTCGACAGTATGGATAGCAGAAAACTGTGGAACATTCTTTGACACTATGGAGTGAGTAGCCGAGAACGTCATCAACATCATCCGCAATTCATACAACGGACTACACTGCGAAGATGTGCATGGAAGATAGTTCACAGATGCATTGCAAGTGATGACCGGTGTTAGATAAGACTGCTTACTCTCCCCCTTTATTTTCCGGTGATCGACTGGATTATGGAGACCCCTACATTTGAGGAGAAGCATGGAATACAATGGACAGTTTGGATACAGCTAGATCATCTTAACTTCACAGATCACCTACCTCTTCTATTCCATGCACACCAACAAACTCAGGTTAAGACAACTAGTGTAGCAGCAGCCTCTCCAGCAGTAGGCCTAAACATACACAAGGCAAAATGCAACATGCTCAAATACAACACAGATAACACTAATCCAGTCACATTTTATGGAGGAACTCTGGATGGGGTGGAAACCTTCACTTATCTACCTGGACAGCACCATCAATGGACAAGGAGGATCAGATGCAGATGTAAAGGCATGGATCGGAAAAACAACAACAGCATTCCTATAGTTGAGGAACATATACAATTCAAAACAACTTTCAACCAATATCAAAGTCACAATCTTCAATACGAACGTTGAGACAGTTCCATTGTACAGAACTCAACCTTAGAGAACTAATACAATCATTATCATCAATACTGTACAGGCATTTATTAGCAGTTATCTACACAAAATACTCCATATCTGTTTGTCGGATACCATCAGCAACAACCTACTAAGGGAAAGAACAAACCAACTCCCAGATGAAAATGAAATTAGGAAATAATGATAGAGGTGGATAGGACATACATTGAGGAAATCACCAAACTGCATCAAGAGACAAGTGCTAACATGGGATCCTGAAGGGAAACTGAAACGAGGAAGATCAAGGAATGTCTTGCATCGAGAACTGGAAGCAGACATGAAAAGGAATAGTTACTGGAAATAACTGGAAAGGGTTGTCCAGGACAGATTTCGATGAAGTGATACTGGATACTGGAGCCCATGTGCGCCATTGGTTTGGAATCAGGGTTTTCCAACTCCCCTAGGTGGACGCGCTATGTTGACCAACCCGGTTAAAGCGCCGGACATTCGCTTTTCGTCCTCTGAATTTCGTAAACAACACCCCCACCACGAGAAGGCAGTGATTAGGACTTCCCTGGCAGAGGCTATATACGCGTGGCCATGTGAGAGCATTTCGAGAGAGAGAGCGGACTCCCCCCACTCTCGGCCGTACCAAGGCATTTGGGGGCGCAATAGCAAATATCACTATTTCCAAAAAAATGTGAGTATCCTAATTCACTAACTTAATAGCAATCCTTTGTCATTTGAAGAATGTTGTTTCCTAGCTCCGGTAAAAGTAAACACACAACGGCAACTAAACACGTACACCTTATGGGTTTCAAACAAGGGGTCAGTCACGTCCTTATTCCACTGCCAGCCTACACGAAATATAATCAGTTCATTTGACCCGTATGTATGATAAGAATATAGTGTTTTGATAACAAATCAAGGTTATTATATACAAACAGGTGTTTAACTACATAAATCAAAGGGATATGATAAACAGTCTACTGGTTACTTTTTTCCATAAATGAAATGTGTATGCTACAGTTATAGTTAGATGGCGGATAGGATTTTAATTCAACATATTTAGGATTTTTTTATTTGATTTCTCCTTGATATTTGTCTAGCCACATATTAGGAATCGTTTTAAATCATTCAACAGTTGGATACTAAAACAATCATGAGCATTGGCTTTTCTCAACATTGGAAGTACACTTTGCTAGTAGATGAAAAGTATGGAGTTCGAGGTTCAAGGGTTTCTGACAAATGTCATGCACAACAATGAGTATGATAATCTTCAGCAAAACATGGATTGTGTATGATATCCAACAATGAAATCGCTCTATACACCTTTCGTGGAACGCTTCAATATCGAATGAAGCCATTACGCGGATGGCAGTACTAAGACAATCACGAAACGCTTGTACTAGATCATAGTAGGTCGATTTTACTCGGAAATTAAAGACAAAAACAGAAGCTTAGTGAAAATGTTGCTACTGGTCAACCTTTAGCTAAACTTCAAACCCAAATGTTCTTAGGGAACAATCAGATATCCGAAGTAAGATATGCTTTGATGATATTAAACCGAACGAACTAGGTTAAACTATGTTAGGAAGGAATCAATTGATATAGTTTTAAAAGCTGCATAAGTCACGATCATGAACAAGCATAAGTTTTCACAACAACAGCCGTTTAAAACATAATGTTTTTAACTGTCAAATAAAATCAACCGTAAATTTTTGCGTGAATTTTAGTGATGAGCTGTGATAATTTTTGTTGTTTACCTAGTAAAAAGGCATTAAATTTAATTTAATTAGAAGATAAAAGCTTCTGTACGGCTTACACGGTACTCTCAGTATAAACTTAGTAAGACGATAAAACTACGTAATTAGGGAGTGTACTTTGATTGACCTTAACACTTTTTATACACAGGAACAAACTTTGAAAAATCGACAAATAGAAGTAATGCATGCGGATTAATGTAGAATAAACTTACAATTGGTATCATCTGCATTAATTTAGGGATCTCCTGGGTTAACATTACGTCAACTTGTTCAATAAGCCTTTCTTTAAGAGAGGGGAAGGTGGTAAAATCCTGTTCACTCAAAATACTCTTCATATGAGAGAGTTTAGGGAAGTCTCCAGGAGATATATGGTGTAAACGTGAGATAGTATCATATATCTGCTGTAAATTGTTAATAAGTTCTTGCTTCTTTTTGTTTTTTCCAACGATTGAAGGCATCTCTTTCTTAAGATGACCAATTAGGTAGGCATGTACCTAGGTAAGATCCAAAGGATAGTTACTCGTTATCAGTAAAATATATGAAAGCAAATATTCTCTACAGTTCAATTTATTGGTATGCGGAATCAACTTTTACCAGCAAACGTATACATATTCCTCTACAAGCTGATAATTACAATTATCAAATGAGGGTCTAAATTAATGACCTGTTAACCAAAACCTAAAAGATTAAAAAGGGTTTGAACCTTGGAAACTATATAATAATAAACCATAACCCTGTGTACAAAAGTACATAGAACGGAGTTACACCTTATCTGTTTAAGAAACTAACCGCCAAACTGTACTTAAAACTGATTTTATCTACTTTGAGTTGGACACATGTAGCTTTCAAAAAATAACACAAGAATGTAGACCTAACTCCAGTTACACCATTTATCTTAATAAAAGTTTATTTTGAGTTATTATTTATTGATTAATTTGAACACATAAATATATGCGCACCTGCTGGGATTACCGGGTAAGTAATAGTGAGGTTAGACACAGGGTATTGGAGAATGATGGTAAATCAGTTGATGAGGTTGTGAATCTTTATCGACTGAGATGGTTGGGCCATGTGTTACGTATGTCTGTACACCGATTACCACGACGCGCAATGCTAAACAGTGTTGGGGCCGGTTGGGAGAAAGTTTGGGGCAGCCAAACCAAAACATGGCATCAGTGCTTGAAGTCATTAACTTCTAGTCTGAGCCATGTTGGTAGATGCGGACTAGTCGGTTAGGGTCCGCGTGACTATCGTAACGAATGATTGGGAACTGTGTAACATGGCTCATAATCGATCACAATGGCCTAGGTGCATGCACTCTTTTTCTGCCCTTAAACAGTGGGATCCAATTAACCAACAAGAGAATATGTATGTGCCAAAAACTTAACAAACGCCAAACCTATATTTTGTAGCGGTACCCTAACATCAGCGACAAAAACATTTAAAAATCAACATAAACAAAAGCTGACATATAAAACAAAATAATGGAGATTAAACTTACTTTAGCTAGCCTTGCGCGTCGTATCATATCATTTAGTTTGCGCATGGCCGCGTTCGAAGGCAAACTTCGGAGGTCTTTAAACAAGTCCTGTGACTCCAACTCAAATAAGTGACGGTTAACGTCATATCGCAGTGGTTGGTCCCAAAATGAACCGATAAATACTCTTACTACCTCCGGAGTCCCTAATACTTTACCAAGACCCCACATCAGTGCTCCGTAAACGCGCATCAATTGTTGGGAATCAATCATATCAGCTTTATTAAGAACAATACGGACTTTGTCGTCATAACCTCTGAGAGATTCTATCACTCGTCTAAACTCATCTGATATATCGAGTTTATAGGCGTCGAAGAGCAGGATTATTCTGTCAACATGTTCTGCAAACCACTGAACAACAGCAGTGAAGTCGTAACCACGATCTAACCTCTGTTTTTCACCACTTAATATTCCAGGTGTATCAATAATGACTATGCTGTCCAGAACAGGATTCCGAACTTGGCAACACTGAAAGCGGTTCAGAAAGTTGTTTCCGAATTTCGAAAGAGGACGGAAGGGTTTCTGGGCATCGACAACAAGAGCATTCCCAGGAATTATGCCTTCATCCCCAGACATCACAACACTAAATCGGTCGGTTGTCGGCTCTGGGCCAATATGCATGCCCGGAAAGGCGGATCCTAGAAGGTATTTGATAAAGGTGGTTTTGCCTGTAGAATACTGACCCAGGAGAAGAATCATTGGCTTGGAACTAAATTCCCCCGCATCGAGTGTTGGTGAATGAAACTGTGGGAATAAATATGACACTTCCAAAGGCTTCAGTCTTTTCTCATAAAGACCTCTTAACCCCTCCACTACACTGGAAAAATTCCAGTTATCCTCCTTGGCTTGGGAGAATTTCATGTCTGGAATTCAAAAACTTAATATCGATGTAGTGAGTAACTCGATCAGCCGGCTGGAATTGCCGTTGGAGAAAAACCCCCGATGAGATGCGTGTAAATTCTCAGCTCAGTTAGCTTCCAAATAACTGCGACTGCCTGATTAAATGTATTGACCCAACCAATTATTCAATCAATAATTCCAAATCAAAAGTCGTCCCAACCAGCCGTGTTGCTGACGGTACACCGTAAACCTTTAACCTCCGCGCTTGAGTAACGTTTAGGTGAAATGCTACTAAATGTGTTGATCACTTGATCAAAACCTGAAGGAACTTCATTTCGCATGACAGATGAATTATTTTAACTTTGGGACATACTTCTGTGCTGCAGAAGAGCTCTACTTCTAGTGGAAATATGTGGTCACTGTAACTCTCTGAAACTGAAGGGTAAGACAACTTAGTCAATTACGGTAACAGTGATTGAGAGATAATGTTTAGAATAGTCTCTATCGGTAAACATAGGAACGAGGCAGCTATCGCACATTTTTAGAAAGACTCTGAAGAAGGTCTTAGTGCCATCGCTTTAGACAAATGTCTCCACAGCTTGCTTATTGTGATTATGGTGTAGCTGTAAATAATTCCCCAAAATCAATAGCTCATTAAGTGTTCGACATTGGATGCTGACCACGTTGTTTAAGTGGACTTGTTTAGCTGAAGGCTTTCGGTCATGCATCCGCACCAGATCACGTTTCAATACTGCGTGGGACACAGCTCCTACGTTTCATTAGCCAGCTCATAGAAAAGGTCCTCGATATATTGGTAACGAATCAAATATATCTTTCCTGCCTCCTCTCGTCTGACTTCTGATTTCTATCTGACTGGGAACGACCGAACATAGAAGGTGCTACTGGTATCCAGTTGTAAAACTAGAATATCCGTTGCATCTTCATTGGTGAACCCGACGTGATCTGGTACACCAAGTCAATATACTGTGAGTCTGTTCCATTTTGGAATATTATTATTTATTGTTATTCTTTATTTGAATTTTATATATTGTGATATACCGTTTTTTTTCTCGGATATATTTTACTTAGACATTTTTCGATATCTATATTACTATGACGGAACACTCTCCTAAGGTTCTTAAGTTAAAGTCTATTCCCCCTATTTCGACAATATCGAGTCCTGGTTCTGCTATGCAGAAGCCGATTTTTGCATGCACGAAATCACGGACTCGCGCACACGTTTCCTCGCGGTAGTTAAGGCGTTACCGCGCGAGTTTAACAGGTACGTAACACCTAGTATGTTTACTAGTGATGTTTCCGAACCTTACGAATCGCTTAAGCTATCGATTTTAAAACGAGGAGACCTAACTGATCGACAACGGTTAGACCAACTCCTTAACAATATCGACTTGCAACATGGTTCTGCGACGGACATGTTGCTTAGAATGAGAGAAGTCATCGGCCAACGAACTTTCGATGATGGCCTATTTAGACAACTTTTCTTGTCTAAACTCTCTCAACAGGTGCAGGCAGTGCTTGTTTCATTTCAAAACAATGCCATAGATGAACTAGCTGCATCTGCCGATCGAATCTTGGAAATCACTAGATCTTCTAAGGCCGAGGTTTTTTCCGTCAAAGAAAAACCCCAATCGACCTCGACTGACATGGCCGAACTATGTCACACGCTTACACGATATCTTAGAGTTCGCAATGACCGTAGTCGGTCAAAAAACCCGCGTAGAAGTGCCTCACGTAAGCGATCTGGCTCTCGACCACGAGAGACAGACAATCCCGACTGGTGCTGATATCATAACCAGTACGGTAAGTTTTCCAGAAACTGCAGGAAACCTTGCAATTATCCGACCCCAAAATCGAGTGACACGAAAAACAGTTCGGGAAACTTCCCAGCCGGCACGCGTTAACGGCAACCGTAGCCGGCGAACACAGCCGCCTCTTATATGTCACGGATGTGACTACGAAAGTTCGCTACCTCGTCGACACTGGCGCAGAAGTTAGCGTTCTTCCAGCAAATCTCGACGACAGACTTCGCGAGTCTGTTTTAAGTTTACAGGCGGCAAACGGAAAGCCGATCGCTACTTACGGTAAAAGGTACGTCTACCTTAACGTGGGTTTACGTAAACCCATACACTGGACTTTCGTGGTTGCAGATGTCTCTATGCCAATCATTGGTATTGACCTGTTACAACACCACAATCTACTCATCGACACACGCGCACGAAGGTTAATAGACGGAAACACTAAGTTGTCCGTTTGCGTAACTCCTTGTTCTGGTTGCAGGTTATCCCCAGTCACGATTAAGCACGACATAGACCCCTTGTACCAAGCAGTACTCGACAAATACCCCGGGATATACCAATCGCAATCGAAATTACCTTGTGTAACCAGCAATGTTACACATCACATCTCGACTACAGGACCACCTGTATTTTCGAAAGCCCGAAGACTCGCTCCCGAAAAACTTAGGTTAGCTAAAAACGAATTCAACCACATGATGGACCTAGGAATAATTCGACCATCGAATAGTCCATGGGCATCCCCATTGCACATGGTCCCTAAAAAGGACAGCAATGATTGGCGGCCAACTGGTGATTATCGGCGTCTGAATGCTAAAACCATTCCCGATCGTTACCCGTTGCCTCATATTCACGATTTGACAGCTACCTTGAAAGGTACAACTGTCTTTTCGAAAATCGACTTGGTTAAAGCTTATAACCAAATCCCGATGGCAACTGACGACATTCCTAAAACCGCCATCATCACTCCCTTCGGTCTTTACGAATTTCTACGAATGCCTTTTGGTTTAAGAAACGCGGCTCAAACCTTCCAAAGGTTTATAGACGACGTCTTCCGAGGTCTCAACTTCGTACATGCGTATGTTGATGACTGTCTAATAGCAAGTCCGGACAGAGAATCCCATCTCAAGCATCTGGACATTGTTTTCGATCGACTTCAAAGGCATGGCATTACTGTCAACATTCAGAAATGCCAAATCGGAACTAACTGCTTAGACTTCTTAGGACACACCATTGATGCCCAAGGCATCCGACCCCTTAGGAGCAAAGTGGCGGCCATTCTGAATTACCCAGAACCGACCACGATCAAGCAGTTACGAACTTTTAACGGACTCGTAAGTTTCTATAGACGGTTCATACCTAAATGCGCATCCCTAATGAAACCGTTGACCGATCAGCTTCGTGTAAATGCGAAATCAATTAGTTTAGACGACATAGCCCGTAAAGCATTTTCCACAGTTAAGGAACACATCGCTAAAGCAACCTTGCTTGCTCATCAGGACAGTCAAGCGCCCATTAGTATCGCCGTAGACGCATCCGACTCAGCAATCGGAGCAGTCTTACAACAATGGGTTAACAACTCGTGGCAACCTTTAGGATTTTTCTCGAGACGGTTGCTAGACGCTGAATCTAGGTACAGCACGTTCGGTAGGGAACTCCTAGCTATGTATTGTGCTGTACGGCATTTTCAACATTCCATCGAAGGAAGAGAATTCACGCTCTTTACCGATCACAAACCTCTTACCTTCTCTTTAAGTTCATCTTCAGACAAGTACTCGCCAAGAGAGTCTCGACAACTCGACTACATTTCGCAGTTTACTTCAGACATACAACATATTTCTGGAGCAAACAATGTAGTCGCAGACGCCTTGTCTCGAATTAGCTCCTTGAACAGTTTCCAAGGAATCGACCTTCTTAAACTCGCTCAGCTTCAAAAAGAAGACATTGATCTTCAGCATGAGTTATCCTCGACAACTCTTAAACTAAGTATTAGGCAGATGGGAACAGGTAAGGAAACCTTACTCTGTGACACATCTACAGGTAGGGATCGTCCAATTGTGCCAAAACACTATCGCCGCAACGTCTTCAATACGTTGCACAATCTTTCTCATCCAGGTGCTCGTGCAACAATCGAACTTATAGCCGAACGCTTTTGTTGGCCTGGCATGAATAAAGACGTGAGGGAGTGGTCACGCTCCTGTGTAAGCTGTCAGAAATCTAAGGTAATCAGACACAACAAATGTCCCTTAGGTTCTTTCAAAACCCCTGACGCTCGTTTCGACCACGTCCATCTAGATTTGGTAGGACCCTTACCCGACTCGAACGGATACTCATATCTCCTAACATGCGTAGACCGTTTTACTCGATGGCCAGAAGCAGTACCGATTAAGGACATTACTGCTGAAACAGTGGCTCGCACTTTGGTAACGAATCAAATATATCTTTCCTGCCTCCTCTCGTCTGACTTCTGATTTCTATCTGACTGGGAACGACCGAACATAGAAGGTGCTACTGGTATCCAGTTGTAAAACTAGAATATCCGTTGCATCTTCAATGGAAACGTTAATCTGGATTTCATGTTAGTTCTCTGGTGATCTATATACGTTTACAGTTCACCAAGAGTTACTGCTGGCACAAATTACGAGTTATGGAGGACGGCTGGGTGAAGAGTAAGCAACTATACCTCGTAAGAATGACCTCGATACAGATACGCTAGCCACAAAAAATTGTTTCACACAGCTAAACTCTACAACAGATGTTGAACGGTCCTCATATAAAAGAATTATTACACCCCATCGTAAAAGTAAAGATTCTTCGAAATCCAACAGGCCAGTACTTCCTCTAACAACCATGACAAAAATTAATGTAGGTACATGCAATGTCTAGGCCATGTGAAAGATCAACAAAGTCTATCAAACTATCACGGAATTGAGAAGAAACAATCAGACGGGGTTCGAAACTATTAAAAGCCATCGAACGCAATCTGGATAAAAGGGACTAGTTTCAGGCGAACTGTTATTGTATTCTGGTCACAATAAGAAGTGTTACATTGGTTCTGTCCAAAAAGCACGAAAATCGCTTACAAAGTGGTAAGCCGATGACTAGATGATCACCAAAACGCCCTTCAAAACGGAGAAGGAAGGCATCACAATAAATGTCGTCCAGTGCTACTCACTAGCCAATGATGGCAGGTCGGATGATGTAAATCAGTTTTACAAGGGGATTTTTGTTTTTATCAGGCCGACGGGACGAATTGATCATGGAAAAAGGGGAATAAATTTCCGTACAAAAGGATACGAATATTACTGTTGGAACTCGGATGGTCAGTGCAGGAGTTAGCCTGATTCTCCTGACCCTTGACATCTCGGACATCATTAATGAACTTCGATACAAAGAAAAGTTGCCGGATCTCTCCAGGGGAATACTAATTGGGTTTTAGGGTTTAATGCTTTGGTTGGTGATTTATGTTCCGTGTGAACCGTGCATTCTCTGTCTTTCGACATGTGTTAGAAATGCTTGATGCTTAAATCGGCCGCAAGTCCTCGTCCGAGGGAAGGATACAGTCTGTTGCCAGACGTTTTTCATTAATTGATTAAGGACAGTACCTACTGCTTTGTCTGAAGCATCTGCCATCAAAGCTGATGGGGAATTAAAATTCGAATACATTAAGGTAGATGATGGAACTATTGTATTTTGTGGCCGTTTGATAGCGTAAAAAACCTCTGAAGACAACTTAAAATCCTTCGGTTTTCCCTCAAGGGAGTTTGTTAATGGTTGCAGTAGTTGTGCACGACCAGGCACAAATCTACCATAAAATTTGACATAACCCAAAAAATTTCTAATTTATGTGGGAAAACATGGTATGAGGTATCACGTATGGTGCTCATTTCTCCTTTGATCATTGTCATCCCGTTTAAGTTTAATGTATGTTCAAGAAATTCTAAAGCTTGAACACAAGAAACACACTTCGATATACGTTCATTCCATTTTTATCCAGCTGTTTTAACACTTCTATCGCGTGTTGTTCATGCAATTTCAGATCCGGACTGCAAATTAACAAATCATCTGTATAGCGTTGTGCAAAAGGCATATGCCGAGGTAGACTGTCCATGAACCGATGAAATGTTTGTGCAGCGTTACTCAGGTAAAATTGCTTACTTACGCCTGTTACCCCTCGTGAAGGAGCGTAGGCCGCTCACCAGCATTCTCCATCCAACTCTGTCTTGAGGCTTTTTTTCCAGTTCTTTCCAGTTGTCATTCATCCTTTTCATATCTGCTTTTATTTCCCGACGTAATGTGTTCTTTGGCCTTTCTCTTTTCCGCTTTCCTTCTGGATTCCAAGTAAGGGATTGAGTCGTGATGCACATTGGTGATTTCCTTAATGTATGTCCTATCCACTTCCAACGTTTCTTCCTAATTTCCTCTTCAGCTAAAAGCTGGTTTGTCCTCTCCCATAAAACGCTGTTGCTGATAGTATCCGGCTAATGGATGTTGGGTATTTTGCGTAGACAACTGTTTATAAATATTTGTACCTTGTTGATGATGGATGTAGTAGTTCTCCACGTTTCAGCTCCGTACAGTAGGACTGTCTTGACGTTCGTATTGAAGATTCTGACCTTGAAATTGGTTGAGAGTTGTTTTGAGTTCCATATGTTCTTCAATTGTAGAAATGCTGCCCTTGCTTTGCCAATCCTTGCCTTTACATCTGCATCCGATCCTCCTTGTTTATCAACGATGCTCTCCAGGTACTTGAATGTTTCCACCTCTTCCAGAGTTTCGCCATCAAGTGTGATTGGGTTAGTGTTATCCGTGTTGTATTTGAGAATTTTGCTTTTTCCTTTGTGAATGTGGATGTCTATTGATTAAGAGGCTGCTGCTACATTTGCTGTCTTCATCTGCATTTGTTCGTGTGTATGAGAGAGGAGGGCTAGATCATCTGCGAAGTCCAAATCACCTAATTGATTCTGAGAAGTCCATTGTATTCCGTATTTCCCGCCAGATGTCGAGGTCTTCATAATCTAGTGACTCATCAGAAGAAAGAGGATGGGGAGAGTGGACGACTTTGTCTGACTCCAGTCCTCAATTGGAATGCATCTGTCAGCTGTCCTCCATGCACCACTTTGCACTGTAGTCCGTCGTATGAGTTTTGGATAATGTTGACAATCTTTTCAGGAACTCCATAGTGTCGAAGAAGTATCCATAATGTTCTCCTGTCCACGCTGTCAAACGACTTCTCATGGTCAATGAAGTTGATGTATAGTGATGAGTTCCACTCAACTGATTGTTCAACGATGATCCGTAGTGTCGCAATCTGATCTGTGCACGACCTATCCTTACGGAATCCAGCCTGTTAATCTCGAAGTTGGGCGTCTACTGCGTCTTTCATTCGGTTAAGCAACACTCTGTTGAAAACTTTTCCTGGTATCGATAACAAACTGATGCCTCTGTAGTTCTCACATTTGCTCAGATCTCCTTTCTTTGGTATCTTGATGAGATATCCTTCTTTCCAGTTCGTTGGCACTTGTTCTTCCTCCCAAACCTTTTTGAATAGAAGGTGAAGCATGTTTGCAGTCATTTCAATGTCTGACTTCAGTGCTTCTGCTGGTATGTTGTCAGGTCCTGCCGCCTTCCCACCTTTGATTTGTCTGATGGCCATCTTGACTTCTTCGATCGCTGGTGGAGTGACATCTATAGGAAGGTGAGTGTGTTCTGCTTCAATATCCCGTGGATTCAATGGGGCTGATGATGATGCATTTTGCAACCCAGAACCTCCTGACACGTTGAAATTAGTGCTTCTTTTATCCCTTTCCAGTTGTGCTCCAAAGTAATTTCTTGTTCTTTCAGTAGATCCTGTAGAGCTTGGAACCTGTTGTTGAGAGTTATCTTGAATTCATGGAGCTTGCCAGTATCTCGAAGGAAGGCTTTATCGAACCTTTGTAGTGCTGTTTGTCCAGTTGTCCAGTCTTTCTTTAGCTTCAGTCTCATCTTGGCCACAGCCAGATGGTGATCTGAAGCTATATCAGCTCCTCTCCGGGTTCTCACATCTTCCATTGATCTTCGGAATTTTTTGTTGATACAGATGTGATCTATCTGGTTCTCTGTGGTGTGGTCCGGTGAGATCCATGAAGCTTTGTGTATGCGCTTGTGTGGGAATATTGTGCCGCCTATAACCAATTTGTTGAATGTACATAGGTTTGTAAGTCTCTCCCCATTTTCATTTCTCTCTCCTAATCCATGTCGTCCGATTATATCTTCATATCCTGTGTTGTCCACTCCAACTTTAGCATTTAAATCTCCCATCAGAATGGTCAGGTCCTTGGTTGGGCGTTTCTCGAAGATCGATTGCAGCCTATCATAGAATCAGTCTTTAGCGTCTTCATCGTAGTCGTTGGTAGGCGCATAGCATTGGATGACGTTCATTGTAATGCCCTCTCTCTTTGTTTTGAAGGGGGCTTTGATAATCTTTGGTCCATGAGATTCCCATCCAATAAGTGCATTTTGTGCTTTTCTGGACAGCATCAATGCAACTCCTTGTGTATGTGTGGCATTTTCTTCATCATGACCGGAGTATAACAGAAGTTCCCCTAAAGATAGTCGTTGTTGTCCAATCTGCATCCAATGTGTTTCACTGATTCCAAGCACCTCCAGGTTGTATTTTTTTCATTTCTGCAGCAATTTGGAGGACTCTGCCGGTCTCCCACATTGTTCGGACATTCCATGTACCTATAAAAATTGTCGCTCTGGTTGTAAGAAGGTGCATCGGCCTCATGACTTCCGAAGGAACTCGGCTTTCATCATGAGACGTCATAATTACTCCTTCTACTCCCAGGGCAGAGTTTGAATCATTTTTTTCCGGTTAGCGTTTTTTTAGCTAGTTGGTTTTATACGGGATGGGGTCGCTAACCCCATGCCCAACTCTCCTCCTTTACCCGGGCTTAGGACCGGCAGTAGCCCCCGGAGGAACTACAGGCGGAGTTTCAGGCAAAATTATTCGTGTAAAAACTCCGATAGTCTGAAAGGTGTAGTAATGGCTGCCTAAGGGCTCGTACTCTGTGAGCCACTTATAAAATCTCGAATTCGGGGTATGGCGCACAGTTCTGGTATGCCTTGACGGTTGAGGGATCATTGGTTCCCCACACAGTTGCCACTCACCTACATTTTTCTTTGGGGCCATGCGTAGAGGAAACCCATTCGGGCATCAGGGTGACGGGTAATGCACAATTGTATAACATAGCCAAATTTGACTCTAGAGACTTTAAGGTTATTTGATTCCAGTCTCCTGGGTCCAACAAACACAAGTGTGTCCTTAGTTTTGGATTTATGACTTACCTTTAGCTTGTTCATGGAAGGTTGAGACTTTTATTTGGTTTGGTCCGAAAATTCTGCGAATATATCCTGAGACTTAGTGGTTACCACTGACGGAGTTTGTACCGAATATAGAGGGTTGATGTGACTTTCTTTGTCTTTTGTGTCGGTTCTTGGTGTTAAAAAGAAATTAATATCTTTCTAACAAGTCCATACCAGAGTCGTCAGATATAAATCTGTTATGGTGAACAAACAGGGGAATTACCTCCTAAACAATAGTAGTAGTAGGAGCTTGGGGTTATCTTTTCAAACATAGAGTTTTCAAAATTCGATATAAAATGGTATGCTGTATAATGCCTACACAAAAAGGGAAATAGATGATTAATTGAGCTACAATGTTTTGACATCACTCTGATGTTTTCGGCTAACTCCTAACAAATCAACCCATGTTATTAAAAATCCTTATCAGAATTTTAACCAAGAGTCCGTTTGTGAGAAATATTGTCGCCTTTGAAAACTTGTCATAAACCTTCAGTTGTTCGCAAATCGACTGAGTACGATTTCAGTCTGACGTCAAATGAAGACTCTGCTTACTGAATACAATAATAGTTACTGAAAAGTTTAACCGCAGTGTGGAAAATTTCGATGAAATGAGTTTTAGTTATGAAGCTTTTCTTTTTCTCTGAAGCACAGATAATAGATTATTTCACCCGATCTCGTACCGAGAAATATTATTTAAAGAACTTTCACTATAAATTACCGGATGCATATCAAGTAATTGTCCTTTATCTTTAGGAAGGTTAATATACCTCACGAAATGAGATTTCCGGAGGAGCCGTTAAGAGCCAAGGACTACGGAGGACGTGAGCGTGACAGATTAACGCAATTATTTTGACGTCATGCTGCGCACCGTTCATTTAAATGAGTTGACTCACAGTTACAATTGAGTCCTACAAGCTGTACAGAAATAACGAGGTAGTAGTGGCGTCAATAAAAATTTTTGACCCTATCTGTCCGTAACCTATTGATTTCTGAAAGTTACCCACGTCAGTAATTGATAATAAATACCTGAAACTACAAATTTCTAAAAAATTTTTAATTCAAGCGTTCAGGGTTGCAGATAGAGTAAAACTGTGTCAGGAAACAAGCAACCGTAAATCATAAGATGACCATAAACACACGTTAATCAAATTTTCGGACTAAGAGATAAGAAAAGGCTGCTCCGTTCACAACGTAACGATATTCAATTTGTTGTGTGCCAATATTGTTGGCCCGAATTCCCGAGTGTTTTGCACGTATAGACGCACAGTAGGTATTATTATAAATTTTGCTGCATGTCATGTTAGATTGATCAAAAACATAAAAGGTAGTGTTTCCGTTCATACAAAATCCAGTAGTAGTGGATGTGGTTCCTGTAGATGTGACAAGTCATAACGCTAATTTAAATAGTATGTTCGAGCCCAGAAAAAGCAAGTGAAAGTAAATCAGATCTTTCGGTATCAAATTGACCCCATAAGACAACATATTCAGAAGAGAAGGGTCTGTCGTGACATTTGGAGTGACAATTAGGACTATGCGAACTAGATATCTGAGTATTTCTCTACTAGGGACGCATACAAAGGAAAAAATGTTACTCTGTTATCGGTTCTGGGAGCAAACAAAATAAGTAGACGAGATGACCAGACGATGTGGCTGACGGTGAAGACCAGGCGAACAGCTACGAAACTGAGGAGTAAGTGCGAAAACCATTGAAACCAAGCTAGATAGAGAAAAGTAGATTCGACAGCGATGTTGTTGTACTTTGGACATGAAAAAGAAAGTGCTTCGCACATATAGAGAGTTGCATTGATGATATGGACTGCAAGAAAGGAACGAGAATGGCGAGAGATTTTCAGATTTATATGCCCTCAACAAGATAGTGATAGGCGACACCATACTCTCCCACGAATACTTACACGAAGCTATGTGAGTCTCACTGGATCACAGTATAGAGAACCAAATTAATCATACTTGTATCACTAAAAAATTCGGAAGATTCATAGAAGACGTGAGAACCAAGGGAGGAGATAGCATAGCTTCAGATCAACGCCTCGTGGTTGCCAACATGAAACTGAAGCTAAGGAAGCAATGGACAACTGGAGGAAAAGCATTACAAAGGTTCAATACAGCCTTCCTTTGAAATGCTGACCGACTCAACGAATTCAAGACAGTTCTCAACAACAGGTTTCAAGCATTACAAAATCTGTTCAAAGAGCGAACTACTATGGAAAACAATTAGAAAGACATTAAAGAAGCAATAACATTAACATGTCAGGAAGTAGTGGGCCTCAAAGAGCACCATCGTAAGAGACTGATCTATTATGATAATTAGTAGTATTTGAATTGTAGTATAAACTAGTAATCCCAGGAATAACGCAATTTAATCAAGAAGTATCAGATGAGCCCGAACGAATGTATTGTGTTTGGAATTCAAAATTACAACAGTCATCAATACTAAGAAGTCATTGATTTATTTAAACACCACAACCGCCACAGCTCGAATTGGAGTGTAAGTGTCTGTAATCGATTGTTCGTCTTCTTCTTAAGTTCATCTTACATGTGTCCGATGATGTATTGGATGTACACTCTGTATTATCTAGAATGCACTCATTAGTATTAGAATTAACAACCAAAATTGGAACAGACTTACCTGGGTTCTGGAATTGTATACAATCAGCATGCCGGCTTTGTAGTGAAACCATTGATATTTAGAATTTGCATCATGGACTTTCCAACAATATCCTCCCCCACGAAATAATGTTGGGTCCTTATGTCGCAATGTTTTAGCCAATATAACATTTCCAATTTGCAGTATCTTCTCAAATCTCACGCATCGACTACTGTATATGAGTATTTGGGAATAAACACTGATATATAATTCGAGGTATTCCATCATGTGACTTTGATTTGAATAAAAATCATGATACATATACTTTTTGTTATTCATATTAGAATATACAGATGGATATGCATTGATATATGTAATTAACACATGTGATTCAATTAGGCTTGATTTACCTGCGAAACAATCGAATAGAAAACATTCATCTGACTCATATTCATTAGGATAATCTTGGATTTGATTTGGATTTTCTGTCTGTGCAAGCTTCACTTCTGGGCAAGCTGGTTCTCTGATTATTTCGGTAAATTTTGCTATCCCCTCTGATTCATCAT
Source organism: Schistosoma rodhaini (assembly GCA_944470415.2). Taxonomy (NCBI): domain Eukaryota; kingdom Metazoa; phylum Platyhelminthes; class Trematoda; order Strigeidida; family Schistosomatidae; genus Schistosoma; species Schistosoma rodhaini. The sequence goes on from OX104036.1 coordinate 47,506,846, forward strand.
ACCCCTGACTAGGGATTCTATTCGACATACACTGTTCGTGAGAGTATCCAACATATGACACAATAACATCAGAAATATGACTAGAATTCAACTCATAAGAAACATATTTGTCACATTCATGAGGAATATCATTAGAGATAAATTCATTATGAGGACCACTGACACTTGATATGATATCAGAATTCGATTCTTCTGAAATATTTTCCTCAAATTGATTAAGAGTTTCATTAGGTAATGGATCATCAGGGAATTCAGCATCTACCATGACTGAATCTGGTTTTTGATCATGATTTGACTCATTTAACATTCTATTCTCAGAGTTGTAAGAAATTCCATCAGAAGTATGTGAATTATTACGACAAACCATATCTGGTTCAATATCATGAGAAATCCGATAAGTTTGTTGGTTAAAATTTTTTGTCTCACAATGATTCTGAGTTTCAGTTAATTCTGGACTGCTATGTGACGTTATACCACTTCTAAATAAGGATAACTGATCATTAGAAGCATCCATCTTAGCATTACTTTCAGCGAAATGAACCATGGTATTACAAACTGACTGAATATGTCCAGTTATGCCACATTTAAAGCATTTAGAATTACGAAATATACATGAATTACATTGGTGAAACTTGCCACAGAACATGCATTTACTAAACTCGTGCTCATCATCATGGACTGTTTCACAACTCAATGAAGTATTGTCTGAATAACTTTCATTATGCATCGAACTACGACGACTGTTTGAATAAGTGGAATTCCTGATGTTCTGACGAGTCATTTTATCGGATTTTCCTTTCTTACCGCATTCGGAATTTGTATACTTTACATGATCCAACAGTAGTTGCTTAAGAGTTGCATAGGGGGGTGAAATCGGTTTGTCTGGAAATGCCAAAATCTTTATAAGGCTGTATGCTTCTTTCCCAATGAATGTAAGGAAATGGGCCACAATATTAAAATCCTCATCATCTTCCTTGGTCATAGCCCAGATTTCGAACCTTTCCATGTACTCCTCAAAAGCATTAAAATCTGAATTTATATTTAACCGTTCCATCACAGGCTCAGTCGCGACGCCAATATGATAATTAGTAGTATTTGAATTGTAGTATAAACTAGTAATCCCAGGAATAACGCAATTTAATCAAGAAGTATCAGATGAGCCCGAACGAATGTATTGTGTTTGGAATTCAAAATTACAACAGTCATCAATACTAAGAAGTCATTGATTTATTTAAACACCACATCTCTATCGAAAGACTGGACACGACTACAGAAAAGGAAGAACACGAAGACAACAATTAGCAACAGCCGAACAAGAAGAAAGTCAAGCAACAAGCTGAATACACAGAAGCAAACTAGGGAGTGAGGAAAAGCACTAAAACCAACAAGCAGAAGTACGTGGAAGACCTGGCAATGACAGTGGGAAAATGCTGAAGGAGAAGAAAATTTGAGATAAATGTATGACTCGACGAAGAAACTGGTAAGCAACTATGCTAAGCCAGAAAAACCGGTCAAAGGCAAAGAAGGCAAGCCAATCGACGAGATTCAAGAACAGACGAACTGATGGAACAAACACTTTGAAGACCTCCGAAGTAGGCCAGCTTCATTGAAACAACCACATATCGAAGTAGCATGCACAGACCTTCATATACATGTCAATCCAACAACAAACAAAGTAATCAGAATGTCTATCAGACAAATCAACAGTGAGAAAGCAGCACGACTTGACAACACACCATCTGTAGTACTGAAGTTAGACATAAGGTTGACTGCAAAGATGCTCCACATTCTCTACAGAAAGAACTGGGAAGAAGAACAAGTGCCACAAACAGATCGGAAAGAAGCATACCTTATCAAGATACCATAGAAGAAAGATCTTAGCAAATGTGAGAAATACACAGGCATCACACTACTATCGGTGCCAGCAAACGTTTTCAACAGTGTTGTTTAACTGGATGAGATATTCAATAGATGCCTAACTATGGGATCAACAGAATGGATCGCGTAAGGATCAATCTTGCACACACCAAATCGCTACACTAAAGATCATCATTGAGCTCACATTTGAATAGATTTCATCACCGTACATCAGCTTCATTGACTGTGACAAAGCATTCGACAGTATGGATAGCAGAAAACTGTGGAACATTCTTTGACACTATGGAGTGAGTAGCCAAGAACGTCATCAACATCATCCGCAATTCATACAACGGACTACACTGCGAAGATGTGCATGGAAGATAGTTCACAGATGCATTGCAAGTGATGACCGGTGTTAGATAAGACTGCTTACTCTCCCCCTTTATTTTCCGGTGATCGACTGGATTATGGAGACCCCTACATTTGAGGAGAAGCATGGAATACAATGGACAGTTTGGATACAGCTAGATCATCTTAACTTCACAGATCACCTACCTCTTCTATTCCATGCACACCAACAAACTCAGGTTAAGACAACTAGTGTAGCAGCAGCCTCTCCAGCAGTAGGCCTAAACATACACAAGGCAAAATGCAACATGCTCAAATACAACACAGATAACACTAATCCAGTCACATTTTATGGAGGAACTCTGGATGGGGTGGAAACCTTCACTTATCTACCTGGACAGCACCATCAATGGACAAGGAGGATCAGATGCAGATGTAAAGGCATGGAATACAATAGACAGTTTGGATACAGCTAGATCATCTTAACTTCACAGATCACCTACCTCTTCTATTCCATACACACCAGCAAATTCAGGTGAAGACAGTCGTTACGGTGTTCTACGCTGCAATAGGTCACAACATACATAAGAGATAAAGCAAGATCTTGAATCATCCTGAGATAAGATTTTGCCGTATTGCGAAACGTGATGAAGGCAGTTAGTAGGGTATGTGGTTAAATTTGTGAAGTTATTATTAGTATGTTTGTGAACAGATATTTAATATCTTACAAACTCCCGGGAGGTGTTATCTTAGCAGGTGCATGGATTGGCAAACTAACAACAACATCCCTACAATTGGGGGAACTTATTGAACCCAAAATAACTGTCTTCCAACCAAAAATAGTAGACTTAAAAACGAGTAGATACGAATTGGACATGTGCGTATTTTAAATATTTCGTTACGTTTTGGCATTGTACTGAAAACTATGTCCTCGTATCCTTATAATTCAACCAGTGAGGTGCGTCAAAAAATGACAGGCCTTCGACGTCAGCTTAGCCATCCGCACCTAAATAAATTCAAAGAAGCTAAAAAGGAACTAGCTTCTATATACGAAGACATTTTAAGTTATGTTTCCGAAAGTCACAAATTTACTCGAGAACAAAGCGAAGGTAATTCATGTACCTAACTTGACCAAATATTACTTACAGAAGATAGGTTCGCCAAACTTATCGGACAGGGAGTTCATGCTGAAGTTGAACATCATTTACAGAAAATCCGCAATATTCAGGAAATTATTGCTCGTAATCAAATGAAATGTGCTTTTTTTGGGAGGTAAGGTATTCGTAGTGTTATTGGACATTCCATTGCAAACTAGACAAGTTCTAGACATGTGACATTGACAGGTCACAATGACGCTGTAAAGTGACATCTATTGATCGCCTGAGGGCTTATGGACCAAATTTGCTAGAAAGCAGACAGCTAAACGCAAGGTTGATTTGTAAATCACGGGAAATTGCATGGTCATACGTGCTATGTGTTCTTTAATTCCTATTTTTACTGTGATCGAATAACTCGAGTATCAAGTTTCTCATAAATGGTTCTCTATATGCTCATTTTGTTAACTAACGTTGAATGAGTTCACGCCGGATGTTATTTTGACGTTCGTGACCTCCTCCTCTTCCTAAGAGAATTTAATGTCAGTCACTTTCGTTCTCTTTTCGACACTAACTATTAGACAGTAAACTTTGTAGCAGAACTAAGGGCGAGAGTGCTGAACCTCACTTTTGTTGCCTACGTATTTATTGTAGATTTTGAGAAGTTTCATCTTGTTTACAATGTTTGTTTCCCTTAATGCCTTTTTGTATTAAATAGTTTCGGAATCATAAATAGGTCGTCAAAACAAAAGCTGACAAATTTCTTATGATCGATTACATATATTTTATTTTATTTTCCCGTACTAAAGGTTCCGGTAGGATTAAACTATACTGCCGAGCCAACCAGAAGCTTTCGCGGGTTTTCAAGGTCACGGTGCTAAGTTCGGTACCTGATGCTTACGTACGGTCGGTTTACAGGGGATTTTAGGGAAGACGTGATAATTTAGCGTCCACAATAGAAGGGATCATAAGACTTTGGCTCAAAATTCAATTATCCATTTGGATAAATAGAGTTTTGGCATTATAGCTGATGTCAGTTCGTGATGAAAACCCTAAGTATAATTCCTAGCCTTAATCATGAACTGTAAATCATAATTTGAATTCTTCACACAAGTTTATAACCCTCATTTAGTCTTAGTTATTATGTTGACACTCTCAGAGTCACTCTAGCGTCGCTCAAAGGTTGTCTCACCCATAACCCTAAACCCTACACGTAAACCTTAACTCTAACCCTAACCCGTAAACCATACTAATATACTAACATTATTGAAGCTATGTGGTCGAGGCTAAAAGAATTTTTGAGACCTTATCATGGTTTCAGAGGTCGACTACTATGGAGCCATATGGATGTGTTCCTGTACCGTATGCACTATGATTTTAGAACTTCTGAACCCATATCTGACCTTGAGAAGTTTTTGACCCATGTAAAAGAAGTGTTTCCACTTTAATTCTTTGGTTTTGCATAATATATTTTTACTGTATACTAACTGTCTTCTGAGTGGCTAATATTTCTCAAGGTCATTTAAGATTCGTTCAAAGGTCGGCAGTATAGTTTAATCCTACCAAGGTTCCGTAAATACTGTCTTACATCCGATGAAATTCCACCCAAATTATTAAGTCAACGTACTCATATACCACCTCTACTAAACGTTCAGATGTCTAGGATTGGTAATGAGATTTTTTCAAAGGAATGACTTATCCCAGCTTGTTATTTGAATAGAGCGGGTACGGTTTACTGCACTTTTAAGCAACCAAGCCCCAGTTAACGATTTACAATCGTGCCTCATACTCTCGTTTGTAAAGTCTAATGGTTTATCTACCAATCATGTAAATGAAATTTCAAGACATTGGCGATACGCACCAAAAATCCCCCACACAGTAAATATTATTGAGTGAAAATTGTAAGAATAGCAATAGAAATGTAGACAAAGAAGGCTTCGTCTAACCAAAACATACATTTTTATGCGTGATGACCTTGATTAGTGGTTGAAAAGTTGAGTTGACATGGTCCAAAGTCGTTCGCAATGGCACAAATACATTTCCTCTATTATCCTTTTTCTGTTGAATTCCAGAATTTATTCATGCTTACTTTTCCACTATCTTTTCGAACCATGTTAATGTTTAGTTTCTCTATCAATTGGTACTAGATTATCTTAATCTCCTTTGTTATTCCTCTTGTGTTACATGTAGCTAAACTTTGCAAGGATCAAAGTTTCTACTTGTAAGTTGGCATGTCATGCTTGTTGAAGGATACAGTACTAAAAGCTGGGTTCAAATAAGCTTGATATTTTAAAATTTATGCTGACACATTCGAAATCCCCCAAGTTGAGTGTAATCAGTAATAGCGATTTTATTTATTTATTGAACTCGCTTTATTAAAGATGCTATTGATTAAAAAACCTCTGGTAGCTGATTTAGGTGATACTCCGACAGTGTTTCTTGTATTCGCTTTCCTAAGTCGGTCCTTCGTTTTTTCGTTTTCTGCCCTGGTCCAAATGGTTAGATTAATTATCTTGTTCATATTGCACTGTATATCTGTTCTTTTCGACGATACTTGTATGTAGGGATCAGCAACAAGCAAAACACCTGCTTAAACTTTTCAACAACGCTCCTGATAATATCCAGTTTACCATGGAGTATGAAAACGATGATAAGTTCCGCCTTCTCGTCAGAACAGAGGAAGGGTGGCACAACTCAACGTTCAGTTTATCGGAATTGAGCATGGAATAGAGTTCATCTGGATTTTAAGTGTCCAATTAATTACAAACTTTATTTTTATTTAAACACATAAACATCGATATAAAGAGGCACCAAATAAATATGCGCCACATAAATCATTCGACTTTTGTGAGGGCTGGGATACTGCTCGGGTACCTAGACCGAAGCAGGTGGTTTTCTTAGGAGGGCTCACCCGGAGCCTTTGACCTAAAGATCTAACCCACAAGGCAGTAGAGAAACGTTAGGAGATGCAGTTCCATGGTAGCCGGTGACCAATAATTGGTTCATACGCCATTTGTTCCCTCAAATAGAAAAAAGGGTCTATTTTCGACTCCAAGAACATATCCCTAGAAGTTCGATGGGACTTAAGGCTTTCAGTAGTAGCGTTTCAAAGCATATCTTTTGGACACAAATCAGGTTTATATATCGAAATCTTTCACGATTATCAGTCTGCAATCAAACTCTAGTCTTAAATTTGCGGAAACCGTAGCCATTAAACATCTGAGACCAAATCTGCGTATGGGAAAGTAAAAAGTGCATAGTTTCCTTCAAATTCATAATTTTTAACTGATTGATTTCAACTTATGTTGTTCTTACTTAGTAATAATTTGTGTTCATCTTCATTGGATAATCAGTTATAATTTTTTAGCTCTGTGATCTGTTATTACTATGTCTGATGATTTGGAATCTTATCTCACATAATATATTTATTTACAATGTTATTGCACTTACTTGGATTGCCACTGCATCATAACGACACGTGTCCACATCTAACTCAACTGTTTTAAATATACTGATGATAATCCCAATTTCGAATATTCTAGATTGTAAGCAGCTGATGGGAACCTAACAAAGTAAATTGAATTTGTTACTCTGCTCAATTCTTTGTTCTTGTTCCCACTGAGTTAGTTGAAGTAACTTATTGCGTGGAACTTTCCATATATGTTGAACTGACCAAACACTTGATAAGGGTGATTCAGATTATTGAAAACAAATATTTGCTTGATGTATCAATTTTTACGGTTACCTTTATTAGTCGTTTTCTGAAATTACTCTTTTCAAAGAGACTTTCATCTTTCCGGAAAAATTTACGCCGATTAACGTAGATACCGGGGACTTGAATATACAGACTTTCCAGGTCTTTTATTGTCCGCAACAACGGTTGACAACCAGTTTTAACCTGACAATACAATAAGCTAATCAGGCATTAACCTCGACGGCTGATATTGTCTAGTGTAGAAGTAGGCTGTAAGAAAGCTAGGGGTGGCCGAACGAAGACATGGCATCAGTCCATAAAGTTATTGACATTTGGACTGAGCCATACTAATGGGTGTAGACTAGCTAGTTAGGGTTCACATGATTATCGTACTCACTGGCTAGACATTCTAAATGATATGTCTCAGAATCGTTTACAGTGGCTCGGGTTCATTCATTCTTTGTCTTCCTCAAAATTCCGAGCTTCAGAATTCCTTATTACTTTCTTTGTGTTTTTGTCTCACTTATGTATATTTTCTTGAATCGTATCTTTGATGCATAATCTCTTATCACAATGCCTATTGTTAGTACCTCTGCTATTCTGGAATTCGGCCTGACAATTTCATCTCTCTGTGCTAATGGGGTATGGCAACTTGAACCTATGTACATATGCACTGGGTTTTACATTATGACTGGACTGGCTTAGATGCCCATCTCAGATTGTAGCCAAGCCCGACGATATCCTTATTCGTGTCAGAGTGGGTCACGGTATGATTGATGATCATACACTAGTCATAATATTGTCCTTTCCTAAATAGATTTAATCAATTATAAAGCTATCACTAGTTGGTAGTAGATAAATGATCTTTGTGCTCTCCATATTGTACACTAGGCCGATAGTTTCTCTTTATTAGGATAATGGCTCTACTGGAGTTCACTTTGTAAAATAATCAAGATAAAGTTTCAGGAATCAGTAAACATGTTTTTTTATTCTCTCATGCTCAGTTTTGATGTTATTCAGATGTATTGTAATTTTCGCATTTTTACGTATAGAACATCAAATGGAAAGAGTACTGTTATCAACGCAATGTTGGGTTCAAAGTTGTTACCTTCTGGTTTGGGCCACACCACCAGTTGTTTCCTTGAAATTCAGGGGACGGATCAGGACTCAGGATATCTTCTAATGGCTGATTCTGATATCAATGCTAAAGAAACGTCAGATATTTCTCACCAGGTTTGATTAAATATTTAATTAAAACTTTTGAAAGATGACTTTTATTTTGTTTTAATGGGAAGTCGATTAGATTTTAATGGATAGTCTGAAATATAAATATTTTTGTCTTAAAATTTGTTTTAGTTTTGTTGGTGTACTAAAATTCTGTATTCCACCAATCTTACAACTTGTAGTTTTCTACTTGAGGTTTAATTCACCTGTCTTAATGAGTTAGGAGTAAGTTGAAAGAAACTTAAAGTGGGACAAATCAAGGCGTTATCAGCTCATAAAATCATTGACTGCTATTGATAGGTACAAGCTACATAGTCAGCTCTTCGCGGCAACTTTAATCAGTGGTTGGAGATGTTAAGTGACATTTCGCAGATGCATTCACCATTTATCTTCTGGATTTTGAGTTCTACTATTCTGGAGAAACAAGAGCACGATAATCCTAAAAAATATTTGTGTTCATTTACTTGCGTGGAACACATAATTTTCCGAAATATCTGTTCCATAACTTACTACTATTGCTAAGTCGACCCAATAAGTAAAATAGTCCTAGTTGTACTAGGACAATCTCTTAATCAAGTTAATTTTTCTTTATTCAGGCTCGTCCTATTGATTCCGTTGGTCAGTTGGCTCATGCATTAAGCAATGTCAAGCTCTCTACAGACACACTACTAAAAATATTCTGGCCAAATTCATATTGTAGACTGTTACGTGAAGATGTTGTTCTACTAGATAGTCCAGGAATTAATGTTGATCCAGATATGGATAAATGGATTGATCTTCACTGTTTGGATGCTGATGTTTTCATTCTTGTTGCTAATGCTGAGTCAACATTAATGCAAGCCGTAAGTAATTAACATATTTTCTTTTGATTGGTAATTTATTGATTTATTTGAACACAAACATTGGTACAAGGGAACCCATATGCACCATTGGTCTGGAATCAGGGTTTTTCAACTCCCCTAGGTGGACTCTCCGTGTGCACCGGCGAGGTTAAAGCGCCGGACATTACTTTGATTAGTTTTAAAGCTTGGCCAACTAGCTCAGCCGATGTAGTAGACTGGCTGACTGGGATTATAACCAGCTATCATGGTTCTTTAACAAGCATTATCAGCATATAAATGCTGCGGTGTAATAGGCCGGTTACCAAGGCTGATTTTCTCAGCGGTTACTGTTATGCCTGTGGCATCGTTGTGAGAATTTACAGTCACTGGAGTGTCTTTCAACTTTGACCAAGTTACTCAGCTATTCACACCAAATCAACAATTCACAACACGGGTTTACAACAGAGATACTTTTTCAATAGTGTTACTAAAAATATCAAAGCTGGGATATTTTGCAATAGAATATTTATTGAGGTATAACCGTAGAATCAACTTCCTGCGAATATGTGAACAAATAGGAAGATTTCTTCATCTATACACTTCATTGTTTTCTTTTAACTATGCCGTCTCTTCTGTTGTCTACATTTATATGTATTTTGTTCTTCTTTCGGCTCGTCTGCAATCATTATTATGTTCACAATTCATAGGTTGTAGTCAGTTCTTTGATATTGTTGGGGTTAGCGATTACTATTTCACCTTTGTTGAACTTGGCGGCTGTCATACTGTATGACTTTGTTCTTGATTCCGTCTGCTTGATTCACTGAATTGGCTATCCCTAAAGGATAGAAGATAAGACAGCAACTCCGGTGAAACCAGACGAGGAAACCACAGGGTCCCCGAATAAACGCACGTGAAACAAGCTTTTTGAACCGACAGATGTATAGTGAATTTGTAGTACTTCGCTAGTCTTGAATACGGGTCTCGGATAGACAACAAACGTCGATATTAGGACTTTCTAAAGACATTACCAGCCTTATCTGTTGTTCTTCGTAAGTTGTTTAAAACCCGAGAACGATTAACTCGCGAGGAGCAGGCTGGTTCTGCTGCCTGGAGAAAAACTTCTCGACTTTGAGTATGCGGATAATATTGTCTTACTGTGCGATAATGCCCAAGGCGTACAATCCGCACTTAATCAGATGGCAATCAGTGTCCATGGGTACGGTATGTGCTTTGCACCCTCCAAGTGCAAAGTACTCCTATAAGACTGGCAGGATTCTAATCCTGTACTCACCCTGGATGGTGAGCAGATTGAAGTGGTTGAGAAGTTCGTGTATCTGGGTAGTCGCATAAGTGCTGGTGGTGGCGTGAGTGATGAGATCGATGTACGTATAATGAAAGCCAGAGCGACTTATGCCAATCTGGGCCATCTTTGGCGCCTTCGTGATATTAGTCTGGCTGTAAAAGGTCGGATCTACAACGCGTCGGTGATAGCAGTTTTGCTCTATGCTTGTGAAACCTGGCCTCTTCTGGTTGACGTCTCTGTTTCTGATCATTGTTGTCTCTGAAGGATTGCTGACATCCACTGGCAACACCATGTTAATAATTCAGGGGTTCAGCATCTAGTGTTCGGGGACAGAGACGATAATTCAATTAGTGTCACCATCTTGAAACACCGACTTCGGTGTCTTGGCAATGTCCTACGAATGTTGTCTCGAAGAACTCCACGTCGTGCATTATTTACCGACTCTGAGACTGGTTGGAAAAAACGGAGAGGTGGTCAGTGTATGACATGGTGTCGTGGCATGAAAGAAAGCTACAAAGGGCTAGCATCTGTTGGTCCTTCACGACTCCTTGGTTGGGGTCCGAGAGATGGTGCAACACAGTGGTTAGAGACGTTATTAGATATGGCTCAGAATAGAAGCCAGTGGCGATCTTGTTGTAACCTTCTTTTACTTTCTTCATAAAGAGTGGTTCTAACTTTCTTAACTGAAAGTGTCTTCCGGTTGTACATTTCAGTCCCTTTTTTTCATCCTTTCTCTTCCTATTTTCATTATTTTGTGTGGCGCATATGTATCTGGTTCCCTTTTGTACCAATATGTATGTGCTTAAATAAATAAATAAATAAATATATTATCTGTTGTTCGATCTGCATTCGTGTGCAAACGTTGAAGGAAGTCAGTTTGAATGGTGCACGTGGTTTCAGAAAGACTGTTTCAGTATACGTATTCGGTGGAAGCACTCACTTCCGACCAGACAATGTCTCGAGATCGTTTAGATAGGACAGGGTTTCCATCATAGGCGAGCCACTGTGTAAGTTGAAAAATAAGATACGCAAAATGAGAATAAAAGGGAATACATAAGTAACATAATATGAAAGAAATAAAAACTAATGTGATCAGATGATTGTGAGTGGGATTTGTCTGAATGCGAATCGGAGCGAGAATAATTTTCCCAGTAATAATCATTTGGTTTGTGTGAAAGCTGTGATACTGCCCGAGTGCCCAAACCGAAGTAGGTGGTTTCCCTAGGGGGCAACACCCAAAGCCTTCGCCCCAAAGGTCTGATCTACAAGGCAGTGGAGCAACGCTAGGAGACGCAGTTCCATGGTGGCCGGTGACCAACAGTTGGCTCATACGCCATTTGTTTCCTCAGGATTCCGGAACCCATACCTATGTGCACCATCGGTTTGGAATCAAAGTTTTCCAACTTTCCTAGGTTGACTCTTCGTGTCCACCGACCCAGTTAAAGCGCCGGATGTTCGCTTTTTATCCTCTCAATTTCTTAAGCAACATCCCTGCCACGAAAAGACAGTTAGTAGGAGTTCCCTGACAGTGGCTGTAAATGCGTGGCCATGTGAAAGCATTTCGAGAGGGTGAGCGAACTCTCCTCACTTTCAGCCATATCATGGCATTTGGTGGCTTCAAGTATCTATGTAGTATTATATCTATTTATAATGGGTTTGAAGAAAGGGGTAATTTTACTAAGATCAATGCAGTTGTATATCTCTTAATGTATAAAAATGATATGGTCATAGTGATATGTATGCACTTGAAGGTTATTTAATCTTAAATTAACTATTAGAAAGATTAGTAATAGTTTTGTTATCGATAATTAGAGACACACTGTGAATGTTACTTCTTTGAGTTACTTTTTAAGGGACACTGTATAAGCTCAGTTTGTTTTGTATTGGTAATCATTGTAATAAATTATTTAAAGCCAAAGATTGTAACGATCTAGTAGTTAAAACATTCAACTTTTCACCTGTTAGTTTGTAAATCTGAATTCTAACTAATTTAATTTGATCATTTGGGTAGTATAATTAACTTTTACACTAAAAGTGTGTCTAAAATTTGAGTATATAAACTTGCACCTTGCTAAATGAATCATATTTTATTCGCATTTTTTTTGTAGAAAAGTTTTAATCTACACTATTTGTTTCAATTATTTTAAATAAAAGTAATCGAGATTCGTTTTTTTCTTCAGATAAAAATTCTTCTTGTGTACTAAATTTTTCAGGAGAAAGATTTCTTTCATAAAGTCAGTCAGAAGTTATCCAAACCAAATATTTTTATCATTAATAATCGTTGGGATGCTTCAGCAAATGAAATTGAATATATTAATGAGGTATGTATACTTTTTTATGTTTTAGTTATTTTCTAAACTTTCGAATACCTATTGTGAGTCCATTAAAAAAGTGTTCAGTTAAGCTTAGTCACAATAAGATCGATTAGCCTCACTTTTCTAAAGGGTTATTTTTTAGGGGAGGGGGAGAGCTGTGGCAGAAAGGCAAATAATAATAATAGTAACGACTATTTTCCTTTTATAAGACCTACAGTGACGTTATTGAGGTTTATGATCACCTTTTTATCAAACAAATTTCATAGTGAATTAATATCTATCAGTAAATCACTGAAAACTAAGATTCGTGAAAGAGATATTTTCCCCTTGTTCAGGACTTTTAAAAATTGCACACGCGTTGGAACATGACTTTCAGGTCTGGCGGTGAGCATATCATCCAGTCACTGAGTCCAACATTTAGTAGCTCAGATTTTCAACTTTCGTTTATTCGCCATATAATGATATCATCTTTCAACTTCATCGAAGGATAAATGCCATACTCTTGGCGTGATTGGAACCATAGTCCATAACTCAGCAGCTAAATTCTCCAATTAGGTAAGGGTATCTGCGTAGTTTGATCCATCTTTTTACTGCATCACTTTCTCAGTACGATAAAGATCTATCTATGTAGATTCTCGTTACGTTATTTCCATTTTCCTACAATAACTATAATTTTTAGGAATATTACTTTTTAAATTATCATAATTTTTACTTAAATTATTTATATTTTAGGTACGTGAACAACACCTGCAACGTTGTGTAGCATTTCTTGTTGATGAATTAAAAGTATGCACACGTACGGAGGCAGAGGGACATGTTTTCTTCGTTTCAGCCCGTGAAGTTTTAGCAATGAGAACAAAAGCAAATTTAGGTGGAGATCCACATTCAGGTCCTCCTGGAGCAGCTACAAGTATTGGGTCTCCTTTGTCAGCAGGTGGGCCACTATCATTAGTAATTTCTTATGAAGCTTATATTTATTCGGTTTTGAGACACACAGATTATGCTAGTGCTAAAAACATTAACCCTCTGGACTCGATGTTAATAAACTTATCAGATACTCTTTTTTCTCTGTACAGTCAGCACCATACTATCCAACAGTTTGAAAACGTAATTATATCAAGAAACACAGAAACAGCTCGCTTGTAATACATGTGTTTGTGTTCAAACATATGAGAAAGTGTTAAGACATGACCAATGAATCCACAACCTGAACAAAGGCTTCCTTCTCTTGAGGACTCATTGTTTCGTGAGTCTTTCACTACCTATGGGGAATGGCGGCAATCCACTTTTTTGGGCAACCAATGACATCTACCGACGTCTTGGATGATGGGCAGAGTTTTTCGAGGAACTGGTCTGCTGCCCCGGCAACATCGACCGGACCGTCCTGCACTCCATAGTTTGTGACGGCTGGTCCACCTGACGAGACGGAAGTCCGCAAGGAACTCCAACTCTCAAAGTGCCGTAAATCATCAGGCCCAGATGACTTACCTCCAACCCTTTTTAATGATAGTGATGAATTTCTGGTTAAGGAACAGACCGAGTTGTTTACAAAGGTCGTGAGATTAAAATTGCTTTATACCTTTGTTTCTACGAACTAATTCTTTCTTCCTGTATTGTATCCTTATACACAATCTTTCTTTTATATATTACTACCATTGAAGTAACTACTTCTATGAATTTTGTGTTCATGTTGTTGTGCCAATCAGGTGTGGCAACTTGAACCGATGCATATATGTGCCTGATCCTACATTGCAGCTGACTGACTGACGAAAGACCTGGCAATTAGAGTGTCCCAACATCATCGAGTGAGTCTATTGTTGTCCCGTCTTTGCTGAGACAACTATCGGAGGATAAGTCTACTTCCGATTGCGTCTAAACTATTGGCTTCCATCATACTTCGTAGGTTGTTCAAAACCTGAGAAAGATTGACTCGCGCGAAGCAGAATGGTTTTCGTTTTGGTCGAGGATGTATTGACCATATCTTCACCCTCTGCCAAATGTTAGAACACCGTGATGCTTATTACAGGCCAACAATCGTAGTGTTTCTTGACATCAGGGCCGACTTCAATTCTTTGGACAGAACTGTTCTCCGGGATTGTCTATTGAAGAAGGGTTTGCTTGAGTTTATTGACATCTTGATAGCCATATATAAAAACCTCGGGCAGAGTGAGAGGACATAACCACAACCATCTAATCTCATCATACCGCTTCAAATTTGCCATCGATGGCGTTTTGAAAACAGCTCTGATGGATGTAGGTGATGGTGATGTGGAATCCTGAACCTACCCTAACCCTGGGTAGTGAGGGTATCGTGAACGAGAACACAGACAGAGACAACCGAATGTACTTGAACACAAAATTACAGAATCTCTTAGTAAAATCTGAAAACCATACAGTAGATTCTTCATTTGCAAAGTGTCGGTCAACTGTCTGTGACTTCGTTTCCACACCAATCACTCTATTCTCGTTCTCTTTTCTTCGATCTTCTTAACTTTCTGTCGCCAGGCATTCCATTCTCGATTGGTGATACATATTATTTATATCTGTCGACATCAGTGGCATATACCTCAAAGGGATAGAAGTAGTCGATAATTTCGTGTATCTGGGTAGTCGCATAAGTGCTGGTGGTGGTGTGAAAGATGAGACCAATTCATGCATAGTGAAGGCCAGATAGGCTTATGCCAATCTGGGCCATCTTTGGCGCCTTCGTGATATTAGTCTGGCTGTAAAAGGTCGGATCTACAACGCGTCGGTGATAGCAGTTTTGCTCTATGCTTGTGAAACCTGGCCTCTTCTGGTTGACGTCTCTGTTTCTGATCATTGTTGTCTCTGAAGGATTGCTGACATCCACTGGCAACACCATGTTAATAATTCAGGGGTTCAGCATCTAGTGTTCGGGGACAGAGACGATAATTCAATTAGTGTCACCATCTTGAAACACCGACTTCGGTGTCTTGGCAATGTCCTACGAATGTTGTCTCGAAGAACTCCACGTCGTGCATTATTTACCGACTCTGAGACTGGTTGGAAAAAACGGAGAGGTGGTCAGTGTATGACATGGTGTCGTGGCATGAAAGAAAGCTACAAAGGGCTAGCATCTGTTGGTCCTTCACGACTCCTTGGTTGGGGTCCGAGAGATGGTGAAACACAGTGGTTAGAGACGTTATTAGATATGGCTCAGAATAGAAGCCAGTGGCGATCTTGTTGTAACCTTCTTTTACTTTCTTCATAAAAAAAATGAATGTAGCTTCTTTAATTGAAAGAATTATTTGTGGTTATATTTTTGCTGCCTGAACTGTTTCTCCCATTATTATTATTATTATTATTATTATTATTATTATTATTATTATTACTACTACTACTATTATTATTAATATTATTATTAGCGTTATCGTTGTCTGTATTACTATTACTTTAGAACAAGTATGACATTCGCCAACTCATATGAATTTTTTATTCTTATAAGAATGGCATCATCATACAAATCGATTACGTTTCTCTTTACGTCCTATCGGGATTATTAACTGTCCATAATCGGATAAAACACGTTATTATTACGTCACCAAAGTTAACAAAATTTCGATCAATTGTTTGTATCCTTCGATCAGTTATACTTTATGACCTTCATATTAGGTTTCGAACCTAAATGGATAATCTGTATATTTGGAATTTACGGCAAATAGTTTGATTGTTTATTTAGAACTACCATAGCGTTGTTAGTTACTCTAATAATTTTGTGACATTACATTGGAATTATTTTTAGTGGCCTATATGGCTGAGGGTTGGCAAGACAGACTCGTGGAATTTACAAATTTCGAAACTGTTTTCGAGGTTAGTGGTGGTCAAATTTTCTTACTATTCCCTATTTATGCATTGAAGTAATCCATTTGTGATAGTTTTTCTGTTTTATGTCTTGTTTTATGTGCTTTTCTGTTTTGTTCTCCATTACTGATGATCAATGTGATTTCACCAAAAGTAATGATCACTCGTTGCATATTAAACCTTATTTTTAATACTGTTGTGATTCACTGGATTTTAGACACTGAATTCTCGACTATAGAACCGAGATTTTTAACTACACTGTACTTATTTGGATTTGTATAACTAAGTAATTACCATACACCAAGTATAGCTTATGACTCGGTTTTCGTACAAGCTAATAGATTCTTAGTCGTTTTAAAGATTCTTTGAAGGGTTTACAGTGCTTGGAACAGTGTCTTAATGATCATAACAGTCGACTTCAAACCACTGTGTTTCAGGTTCTAAAATCGCATATGCTACCATGATTAACTGTATTGAAAGTCATTCTTTGAGAAATTTTATATATAGTGCTTACCCCTCTATCGTTCAAAAAGAAAAAATTATAACTGTAGGGTTATAGGTTCAATTTACTTTTGTACCACTCATGAGTGGTCTCAGGGCATTCTTTTTTTCGATGGTCACCTTAGTGCACTTTAACTTAAATTTCACTTGAATTATACAACTCCAAGTCGAATAATGGTATTTGACTAGTTCCACGTGAAGTCATCCTCAGCATTCCAATGTAATTAATCAGTTGACAGAATGTAAACTATTGTAATGTAAAAGAAGACTAACAACCAAGGGATTAATGTTTCGAATCGATCATGTTAGAGATAGATTAGTATATTTATGTATGTGTCGCGTTCAAATGTATTCAAATTTAACTATAGTAACACTTGTAATTTATGAATTACTGAACTCCAGTATTGTCAATAAATCACTTGTTAATTTATTTTTTCTTTTATATAGAAAAATCTTTCAGAGTCTGCTACTCGTACAAAATTTGCAGCTCATTCTGAACAAGGCAAGGATGTGGTGAATAGAGTCCGTACAATCATGGAAAATATCTATGAGACAACAGTTGAAGAAAAGTCAGTATTATTTTATTGTTAACATTTTATTTTAATTGAGATTTTTGTTCGATATTTTATGTTGCCAATGGTTATAAGTGAGTGTTTCTTCTTTTTTTTGACTCTTTTCTACATTTATCCTCATTATGAAATGGATTACTAACATTGATTATAGGCTTTAAAAATTTATTGGATTCTGATTTATTTCATTCTCTTTATTTACTTTATCTAATATTAAGTGTAGCACCGTTTGTGCAACACTTTTTCCATTTTGATCTTCATATTAATGAGTAGTTAAATATAAGTTCATATGTTATGTTTAGGTATACACATATCAATTCTGTCAGTTCCTGATCATTTAGTTTTTCACTTCTGTTGACGCTAATATTTTCGTTTATTCACTTTTTCTGTTATTATTTTCCCTTCGTTATAATAGTTTAATATTTGATAACTTGAATCGAAATACATTCGAGTTGAATATTACGTTGTTTTCAACTGAATATGATAACATGCAATTTAGATTTCATAGCAGCATTACTTTGCATTCGATCATATCTTTAGGTTATCTTATGGTGGACACGGGAAGTCCACCTAGGGAAGTTGGAAAACCCTGATTCCAAACCAATGGTGCATATGGGCTCCAGTATACTGAAGGAACAAATGGCGTATAAATCAATTGTTTGGTCACCGGCTTCCATGGGACTGCATCTCCTTACGATGCTCCACTGCCTTGTGGATCAGATCTTCCGGTCAAAGGCTTCAGGTGTGGCCCCCTAAGTAAACCACCTGCTTCGGTTTGGGCAACTGGGTAGTATTACAGCCATCACACAAATCAAATGAGATTTGTGCGGCGCATATGTATTTGGTGCCCCTTTGTACCAATATTTATGTGTTCAAATAAATAAATAAAATAAATTAGGTTATCTTGATTTTTTTTCCCCGTTTTATTAAAGAAACTTTATTTTAACGAGTTAACTAGTTTTACGAGTATACTTTTATTGACAGAGTTAAAGTTATTTTTTATTTACAGCCATATTAGTTATCATATGTTTGTTGTTATGAAATTTAATTTTAATCGCACTTTTTTCTGTATTAGAGATGCTGCTGTTCGTTGTCGTCGTCTTTCTCAAGCACATCTTGAAGAGGTACGTGCTCGGTTGATGAAGACAACTCAAGCTGTAGATGAAATGCTTCATGCTAGTTTGGCACGTGTTGAAGCTCAAGTTGCTAGTGCATTAAATGCTGAAATTCGACGTTTGAGTGAACTTGTCGATAGTTATTCACGTCCTTTCCATCCAGATCCAGCTTTGATTCACGTATACAAGCGGGAACTAAATACTCATGTTGAACGTGAATTAGGCAGAAAACTTACTGAAGCTTGCTCTAGTGATATTCTTAATGAAGTTGCTCGATGTGAACAATTAATGATGAGTAAGTTTTTTTTACTAATTTGGTTGTTAATTAAGAGTGACAGATATTTTGAAACTTGCAACTACACTCATGTGTTAATAGTCAGGGGCTTCACACCATAATAGTAATTCAGTGTTCACTTTTTTTCGCAGTGCCGTGTTTGAGTACTGCTAATTGACTTAAGAATTATCAAGCAAAAATTAAGTCTTTTCAATTTCATATGCATATTTGTGTGATGAAATTGATTGTCACTGTCGAAAAATAACGTTCTTGTATCTACATTAGAGTCTTCATTGTGAATCATAATAGCTAAATAACACACTACGGATAGTACTTAATGGACCTTAATAATGATAAAGATTATTTCCTGTGAAAATCCATTAAATTATTCAAAATATATTGGGTAAATATCTCACATTCTTCTAGTCAATTTCGTCTTTATAGTTCGCTTTTAAAATCTAATAAGTAGGCCATTGTCTTATTGTAAATACCTTTAAATCTAGACTAAAAATTGTTAAGCACTTGACCTGTTAAGCTCTCATATACCTGTTTGTTTATTGATCTTTATTATTAAAGTCTAATATGATAACACAATTGTTTTTTAAATCTTTATGTAATTTATTCGTATGTGAAAGTGGTAAAGTCAGTCCAACAAAGTCATTATCAGAGTTGTAGATGTAGGGTAATACTCGTTTGTCCGAAAGATTTAAAATTCTATCATTAAAATAAATAGTAGTGTAAGGTACCAGATTTTCACCACATTTTACAAAAAATTCCTATATTTTGCATGGCATATAATTTCATAAATTGGTTTTTATTCTTTTTCTCGTTTCAGATAAACATGCGGCAATTGTTTCAGACGAAGCTTGTAAAAATCGTATACTTCAGCTAGTTGATCCTACTGCATTTACTCCGGAATTCCATCTCGATTGTCGTAATTTGTGTGCAAATTTTCGCGAAGATATTCAGTTTCGTTTTTCTCTTAGTTTGGGGACGCTGTTTCAACGATTGTCAGCCCCACGTCGTTCGACAAATAGTGTAAGTTTTCTGTCGCTGTACAACCATTTTGTTAATTGAAAAAGGTTTTTTTTGAGTCGCTATATGTAATGTAAAACGTGGTGACTTGCTAGTTAAAGCACTTAACTTTCAACCGCACCTTCCATTCTCACGTCAAATATTTGATTTCAAACAGCTAAACAGAATCAGTGGCCCTTAAACAAAATGTGTAATTTAGAAACTTTTCCTGTTTGTTGAGATGCGGTGCTCTCCAACACTCCAAAAAATTAATTACATTGTTTTCAAAAGCACTAAGAACTCGAAGACTTTTTTCTGCACTAAAACCTTCACTTACTATCACTTCTAGTTTATTTTAACAGATAATTACATTTGTACACCTTTCTTTTTTCCTGTTCAACGTTTTTGAAAGACAAGGTATCAGTTAACTAAGTAAACAGTTTATAGACAATTTTTTTGAATAATGTACGAATCCAGACTTTTTTATATGCATCATTCTGATAATTCAATTTGTCTTTATTAATTCATCAGTATGTGTTCGAAAGTCCTCTCACAGAAACATTATTGAATAATGTCGTAAAATATTAATAGGGATTTAGTTCGATATTGTTAAAAGAAAAAGAAAATGAGGATTCTGTTTTATCAGAAGGGGGTTTTGTGGAGATTTTAGTAACTTTATATAGTTGAGATCATGAGTCAATTGAAGCTAGACCATCAAGGAAACCTGGAAGCACTGGATGGCAGTTTCGTCCTACTGTGAGACTCAGCAGTGCGCATCCACGATCTTGTCTCGCGAGATTCGAACCCAGGACCTACCAGTCTCGCGCCAGAGCACTTAACCGATTCTGTTTTAGAATTTGTTATAACACCCAGTTTTCCTCGTCTACATGAATGAGACTCTAATTTGCCTTATACGAATATCTACACTAGATACCCTCTCAGTGTCTATTTTACAGGACTTCAACACAACTCAGGCCAGGGACACATAACTAGTCTAACTAGAACGTAAGTTTCTTTCCACACCAAAAACCGACAACAATCCAATAATATTACTTGGTTGCCACTAATCGGACTTCCTTCTTTTGGGTCTTCTTATATGTAGCATATTGTTATCTATTATCGATAAAGTACCCATGTTAACCTGATTAATATCATTCTGTTGCTCATACACACATCTCCTTTTTAAAGGATTGATGTACTTATTGACAAGTGATTTTAGCATTGAAAAACTTGTATCACAGAATGTAACTCAGTATCATGAGTTGTACTGTAGTGTATGCCACTTATACTGACAGATATAAGTAGTATGTAGCACCAACAGGAAGTGGAATGCCTGCCGGGGGAAGATTAAATTAAAGAGAACAGGAAGATAAACAGAGAGCAAATGTATTAACAACCGAATTGAAAGAATGAAGAAGTATGTACGTATGTATGTATGTGTAAATGTGTTTAGTTGTTTAATATATAATCAGGTAGTCGATGTTTTTTATTCATCTTGCTTTCAGTATTATTGGACACAATCTGATGGGATTCCTTCTAGTTTGGTTAACTCTTCTATATTACCCAGATCTTCGTTGACTGTTGATTTGTTCCCTTCTCTTATGAGTCGAAGTGCTGTTGGTACTGTCATTGTTTTTGGAATTGTAAGTTTTAATTCATTTGACATTGTGTTGTATTTACAGTGTTTTATGTATAGAAAGAATAAAAAGTTCCGATAACTCATTCAATGTTCTCTAGTTGTATACATTTTCAGATTTAATGCATATTTCCAATAGATTTCACTACTTGTTTCATAATTCTTTTTCTGGCTATCATAATTTTTATGAAAATGTGGATAGAATACAAAATTTTTAATCTGATTTCTTTTTGAATTACGAATCTCATCATAATAACTGTTCGAATGAAAGTGTATTGGTACAGTCAAATAGTGATTGGATGTAGCTTTTTATTGTAATAGAATTTAGACATGTGATTTAATTACGTTGTCATTTGATATTTCCTCATTTGGACTAATAGTTTGATCAACAGAATGCTCTCAAGTTACAATTTTTTCTACGTTGTTGCTAGAAATATTCTAACTAGTATTTGAATGTTTAATTAAAGTTTACTTTCCATTTTTTGCATATACTTAATCAATCCTTAATGGACTCACTTAGTATTAACAGAATGTTCACGTTACTTGCATAGAAAGGGTAGCATCTAAATTCATAGTTCTGATCAGTAATAGTCTGTTTGCTTTTCTCTCATGCTCACCTTTTAAAATTACTTATTTTCCATTGCGAACGTCAGTAAGAAGGAATTTATTTTTTTATAGCTTGTGATAAACATCTTTTCGTGTTTACATATTTATAAGTGCTATCGGAATTGCCGTTATGGAGCTAATCAATCTGTGCTTTATTAAGTTACTCTTATATAAAATCATTTAGAAATTATAAATTGAGAATTTCATTTCACTACTTCCAATTCATCTCATACTGTGGCAACAACGGTGTACCTTCGTTTGTTCCAAACGATCAATGTGTTTGGATAGGGTATGAAAACCCGAATTGTTTAGCACAACATTACAAACATTTATTTGTTTATTTATTCCCATTTTTTGTATGGTATGACAACTTTGGTTTACAGCACCTATTAGATTGTTTAATTTCATCAACGACCATAACATGAGGCCCTGTATAGTCGATCAGCTTTTCCGGCATCAGATCTACGTACATATAGATACGCCTGTTATCTTACCACAGTTTCTCCACTTTTTCACTCCAAATGACTCTCATTTTCAACTTTGTTAATATGATTAGATGATTTGTTTAGTACATAGTCCATTTGTAAACCATATATTTGTATCCAATGATTTTAATTATTAATTATTTCTTTTGCAAAAGCTTGGATTAGATTGCCAAGCGAAACGTTAGATTCATCATCGTTATTGTTGAGATTTTTACAAGTCTAACATCCTTCTCAATGTTATATACTAACTCGGCTCCAAACTACCGTGGAACTATTTGTTCAAATTTAAATGATAATTCTTACAAATGTTGATAATTCCATTTGAAAGTGAAGTGACTTTTATAAGTTTTGTGAAAATCAATTTTATTAGATTGTAATACTTTTTTCCATATTCTCTAAAGTTCTTAGTGTAATGGCAGATTTCTGTCCATTTATTTCTGAAAAAGCGTTTTTGAATTATGCATTGCTTTTTTTGTTATAAAAACCCAACCATATTAGATGTCTAAAGCTGTTGGTTGGCGAGTTCTAGCAGTAGCTTGTGGAATATACGGTGGTTTATATCTATACGAACGACTTTCTTGGACAAATAAAGCTAAAGAGGCTGCTTTCAAACGTCAATATGTCGATTTCGCTTCACATAAATTACGTTTAATTGTTGATTTAACCAGTACAAATGCTCGGCATCAAGTAAGTTTTGTGGTAAAGTTTTAAAAAATTCTTTGGTTTGTTCACTGAACAATTGTAAGTGTAAAAAATAATTTGATAATAGCGATAATATCTACTTTGTTTTGATATATTTGATATAAATGTATAGAATTTTCATAGTTCATTTGCTACTTGATAATGTGTCGGCAGATTTGGAGTAATTTTAATTTTTGAAAATCTAAATTTTAAGAAATCCTTCTAGCTGTTGATCTGTGTACTTAAAACTGAACAGCATATTGCTCAGCTTTTTTTCCAGTTGCTTTATCAATATTCCTATTTATTCATCCTAATACATATATCACTATACACTTATTCTTGGAATTGCTTAAGATAACTTGTTATCACTATGTTATTATTGTTATTACGGTTTAAAGTATTATTCTCTCGTGGCTAGTGAACTAAATTACTCAGTCAGTTTTCAACCATTTAACTGTAAATTTCAACTTTGTTCTATCTACTTTGGTTTAAGTAGTCAGATATGATTATTAGCCTTGATACAAAAGTATGGTTGAATCCCAGAAGAGATTTTTAGTATTAATCCACTTTTAAATTTGTTTACAAATATGTGCTTGATATGTTTTATTTATTTTATTAGGCTAAAAGAGAGTTACATCTAGCTCATAAGAAGTTGTCTACGGAAGTGGAGAATTTCAGTGATACTTTAGTCGAAGAAGTGAAACAATTGGATAGTGATATTAACCGTCTGGATTTCATTACTACAGAAGCAAGGAAACTTAAGTGAGTAATATGATTTTAGGCTGTTGAATATACGGATCTGTTATAACTTGTAGTCTGTGTGCCCTGGTAATGTATAACGTGTTAATGCCGCCAATTGGAGAACAGTGATTTATCGGTCGGACCAACGACTCATATCCCGTGCGAGCAGTCTATGATACTTATCGGTCCTGCTCACTGCCTAGCCCAGCCAGTTAAGTCCGAAACACCAATATCAGCCTCTGCGGTATGAATCATTTATTTCAAACGTACTGGGTTTATATACCAGCCAGATAGACCATATCGTACCATAAAATAGGAAACAACATTTGTACAAGATTTAGCTAAATGTGGCTGTAAATAAAAGATAGTAATTGATAGACAGGGCATAACTCAGGAATGGTAAATCGTATAATAATAGTTCATAAGTCAAAATAAAGCTCATAATAAGAAGGATATAAATATGAATAGTTTAGTTATTTAACAATTAAATGATAAAATATACTGATAGTATTGGTCCATGGATAGATCCAAAAAGTTACCATTCATTATTCTTATCGGGATATAACAGGATCTTACACTATAAATATGTTAGTGTGAACATGGAACCCTTTGTTTTATGTCCTTACTCATTATTCTGTCTTTTGTGTTAATAGTGTAAAACATTATCTGTTTCTAAACCAAATCCCCATTACAATTAGTCTAAATTATTTGTCACTTTACCGCTTGTTTTGACTTCGTTTACAATGGTAGTTTTAGGTGTAATGGATATCTGGAGTGTATCAAATAAGTACAGACTGTACTTCAGTTTACAGCGTTGATCAATTTGATACAGATTACTTGGTAATAATAATAAATTTAAGGTTATGGAGTCTGAAAGAACATAATTTCTAAGTAACTTCAAAAGGAGAACTTCGAATAAAATTACAAAACGATCAAGGTTATAGAAGATATAAAAGTCTGATTGAGGTGATTTTATAGCACAACATTAGTGATTATATACACTCCATAGGAAAAGTAAATTCAACAAGCATGAATTTGTCATTATTATACAAACTGTTAGCAAATAGAAATACTAAACAGAAAGCACAAATGAATCACTGAATATGTTTTGGTCTGGAAAATACTACATATTTATCATAAAAGGTGCATGAGACGGTCTAGACACTATTATACTCACTGATAGTAGTCTTTAATAGTGTTCTCTTGACCAAAACCCAAAGCCATTGACTTTAGTTACAGACTATGTTAGTCATTCCTCTGTAACACTAAAGTGTCATCTAACGGGTAAGTTGAGTGCCAGATCGATTAACCATGAACAACAAACAAGCGACAAATCATACGTTTTTTGAAGTACAATTGATTAAATAGATACTTCGAGGCGATTTAATGTACTGTGAACAAAAGTCTGTCCAATGTAGTTTTTAAAAGATATAAATGAAATAATAAATTGGATCTGAGAGATTATAGAATATTGTGTGGATAGATAGATGTCGTTGTGTAAGCTAAGTTTTCATTCTGTCCTGTAACAGCAATTAAATGAGGTAAACATAGAACTAGTTTACTGAAGCATAATAGACAATTAAAACATCTATGTGCACGTACATCTTTATGTTATCATGATTATACAGTCATTTAAAAAAAACAACGATATTTCGTATTTGGCCATGCTTTAGTGGGGAGAGTACACTTACTTATGCAGTTCACATTTCTCCTAAATCTCACATTTCAAATATTTATATTCTTTTAAAGGTAAACCTCTCTTGTTTACATGTATTCTTCGTTGCTATTACTTTCCTTTAAAAAATAATAAAACTTATTCAACTATTGACTATTTGTCAATTAATTTTCTTTAACTTTTATTTTACAGAAATCGTGCTAATAACTTGGGGAATATTTTGAATAAATTTCATGAAGCATTTATTTTAAATCCATGGGATGAACCTAGTTAGAAGAATTCAATGTATTCTACTGGTTTCTCTTTTCTTTTTTTGGAAGAAGAAATGCTCATCTATGTTTTAATCCATCTATGGATAACAATCTAATGTATTTATACATATATCATTTTGCTGGTAAAGTGAAAAACATGACTCAAAGAAAGAAGTCTCAAAATTGAACTATCTTCAAAACCATTCTAGTAGTAGTAATAGTTACTAGCAGAAGCAGTAGTATGGTAATAATTCATAGGCTACAAATTTGTATTCCTCAAACAATTTAATTTCCCCTTCTGAATGACTATAGTTTTATTTGAGAACTTTCTATACTCATCATTTATTAGTAGATTCATATCGTTTTATTTTATCTACTCACATAAACAATGAGAGTAATCATTATGGTTATGAATGATTGTTTTAAAAGTTGTAAATTTTAATCTACTCATCAGTCATATGTAGATATATGTCTTTGTAGCAGTTAGAGAAATATTGTATATTATGTATAGTATTCATGTGTCACTTATTTGTCAACATCATCATCTTATAAACTGCATTCTACTTAGTCGATAGATGAGCGCTTCTTATTATTGTTACCATTATTAGTTCATAATTAACTCTTTTTTGGGGTTAATAATATTAATAATTGAATATATGTGCAACATAAGATGTAATTCATATGAATTTTCTTAAATTGAATATACATTGTTAAACAATATAAAATGTTTTTCCATAGTTAACACTTTCATCACCCTATTCATTGGTACTAGAAGTTTATGATATGTTTCAGTAGATCACTCATATTTCTGGTGTATGCGTGATAATCAAATTCGATTGTTATTGCTTGCTTGAATTTTCCCATTGATGTTTGGGACTGCAATTGATCATTTTCTTATCGGCATATGTGCATACTGTGCTTATTGCCTCAATATAGCCTTAATTCACAAACGTTCACTAATGTTGTGATTGTTTTGTTTGTGCATTCAATTTACCCGTTTCTGATGAAGAATATCTTCGAGACTATTCCTATACTTCGTATATTAGTGAACCGGACAAACGCTTTTACTATAATTTCGAACGGTGTATAATTTCCGGGAGGAAAAATAAAATGGTAACCATTTATTTTATGCACAGCTCACGTCGAACGACCAGCGGGCACACAGTACGACGAATTAAAGAATGTAATTTAACAAACAAATATGTAAGGAAACGTGAAGGAGTCATCAAGTACCTTAAATTCCGAACGCTTAAGTGAGTATATATATATATATATATATATATATATCTGCCAATACCATAACTATACGAGAAGTAGTGTTTAGATCTTTTCATTTGTAGGCGAATTACTGCAGATTGAAATAACACTGTCTATCTTCCCTGTAGGTCATTTGGAGGGCTTAATTAATTTGGACCTTTACAACCTCGAGTGAGGATTAGGGTACCGTAATGGAAATTTATTTACTTAGTTTTCTGTTTAATGATCGAATGTAACATTGTCTCAAATAATTCTATCTTTTAAAATAATGCATTATACTACTTATTCAATATGTATAGTACAATCATCAATTAGGGAATTCTTTTGTAATATTTTTCCAATGCGATACTTCATCAAATAACCATCCAATTTGTTTCATGACATTTAATGTCAAATCTCGACGTAAGAAATTTCTATGACTATTTTAAAGTATTCAGTGATAAAAAGTTATCTTTATAGTTGAAAGCGTGAGTCAATTGAAGCTAGACCACCAGGGAAAACCTGGAAGCACTGGACGGCCATTTCGTCCTATTGTGGGACTTCTCAGCAGTGCGCATCCGCAAGACTGGTAGGAAATGGGTTCGAATCTCGCGAGGCGAGGTTGTGGATGTGCACTGCTGAGGAGTCCCACAATAAAACGAAACGGCATTTCAGTGCTTCCAGGTTTTCCCTGGTGGTCTAGCTACAATTGACTCATGATTTCAACTATGAAAATACTAAATCTCCACACAAATCCCTTCTGATAAAATGTTATCTATCTTATCATTGTTTAACAGGTTACTACATTCTGATATTACATTTCATGGTGTTTTTAGCAATGTACCTTCTTATAAGGTACATTGATATTTTCCTTTGTTTAGACATTTTCCCAGAATCCTCTTATTCGAATGAATATAAGCAGTTTATGGCTATGCATATATTGAATAAGATGAATGAGAAATAGTATAATGACTATTATTTAATAGGTGAATTTTAACATGTGAGTATTTCGACGAAAAGCATGGATAATTATTTTGTTTTCTTGAATGACAAATTCTATTTTCTTACTTACATATTAACTGTTAATTATCTTTGTGTAGTGGTGATAAGTTATTCTGTGGTCAATCGAAAGATGGAAAGATTGTAATGGAGAAATTTTTTCCCAAGATGTCATTTACGATAGCAATAATGTTGCATTCATTTTTAGTTTTGTACATGGTAGTGTATCATAAAACATATTGTATCATTTAACGAAGTTATTTTTCCTGATATCAGTTCGTACATTAGTCAGTCTACTTACTCTTATGGAGTAAGGTATATTGATCACCTAAAGCTTATACTTTTCAAATGGATATCCGAGCATTATGTTAAGTAACTATCTGAAATTGGAAATTGACATCAATCAACAGCTTAATCCTGGGATACATCGTTATGTCTAGTCATTTACAGTCACTGTCATTACATTTTAGTATCATTTTTAAAGTCAAAAGTATTGACTTCAATGGGAATTCGGGTTATAAACTTATGCATGTTTGGACCTAAAACAATTCACCGATCTCTGTATGCAAAAGTGTACAATGAATTGTGAAAGAATAATATTGGTTTATTCGATTTTCACTGATTCTTCAACTGATGTTACTTAATGACTAAAACCATATTCAAAGTTGTAAAATGTTTATCTAAATTACCGTTCATTTTCTAAATAATCTCTCATATCGGAGATGAGTTAACGTTTCTAACACTACATATAATGAATCTTACACCATAAAATTATTCGCTAAAACTTGAATATCAAAGATGTAATTGGACATAGTATGTTAATTGTATGGTAGCTTATCATAAAACTTTAATCAGAAAATTAATTTGACAGAATTAACGAATATCTTTTATCAAAGTTATCAGTGATCTGTTTCGTACAACGTTTTTATTAGATGCCCACTGAGTTCTAATATTTAGTTATTGATTAATCTTATAAAAAAAACGGTCCATGTGATTATTTCCTTTAATTAGAAAACTATCTAATTTTACAGTCATAAATGTGTGCGCTTTTATAGAGAAAGTGTTATTCATTGTCTAACAGCCTGAAATGAAATAAACTGAATTAGGTTTGTTCAAAGTTCAAAATTATTTTGTTCCAAATAACTACAATTAATTAAGATTTATTTGATTTCAAAGAACAATTAGTTTATGTTAAGGAATCTAAAAAATGTAATCGGAAATTAATATTAATGAAGAAATGAATGCGATATACAACACGAAGAACACAAACCCAATCACACTTGATGGCGAAACTCTGGAAGAGGTAGAAACTTTTACGTACTTAGGAAGCATCATTGATAAACAAGGAGGATCGGATGAAGATGTAAAGGCGAGGATTAGCAAAGCAAGGGCAGCATTTCTACAATTGAAGAATATATGAAACTCAAAACAACTGTCAACTAACTTCAAAGTGAGTATCTTCAATACGAACATCAAGACATTTATATTGTACGGAGATGAAACATGGAGAACTACTACATCCATCATCATGAAGTATTTATAAACAGTTGTTTACGCAAATTACTCGACATCCACTGACCGGATTCTATCTGCAACAGCGTTTTATGGGAGAGGACAAACAGCTTCCAGCTGAAGAGTAAATTAGGGAAAGACGTAGGAAGTGGATCGGACATACATTAAGGAAATCACCAATGTGCATTACAAGGTAATCCCTAACTTGGAATCCTGAAGGGAAGTGGAAAAGAGGAAGGTCAAAGAACACACTACGCCGGGAAATAGAAGCAGATATGAAAAGGATGAGTGTTAACTGGAAAGGATTGTCCAGGACAGAGTTGGATGGAGAATGCTGGTGTGTGGCTTATGCTCCTCCGCGAGGGTTAATAGGCGTAAATAAATAATCAATTAATGAATTCGATAATAAGAACCAATTTGGTCTAATCGTAAACGGATCGACAACGAATGTAATAGCTACAGTTCGAAACTTAATGCTTTTTAAGGGCCATGGATCTGGTTCTCAATTTGGTCGTATGAATGGTTGATTGTCAAAATATACATCCTGTCTATCCTCGTACATAATAAATAACTTAATCCGCGTTGATGAATAACGGAGTTAAATAAGTCAAATACGAGAATAGATTTTGAATACATATATTTTGTATACTCATTGATCTGGACAGGAAATCAGAGCCATGAAGCGAAGAGAAAATGACACGCATTGAAGATGGCGGGTAAGCCAATTCGTTTTAATCAAGCGTTAATCAACATTTATAGTCAGATAAAAATAAATTACAGACATGTGAAAAATAAGATAAAAAGTGTTCACACATATAAGCTAATATAAAAACAGTCAGGGTTAATAAGTGAATAATTAACACAGTCAAACGTGATTCAAGATGTATAGGTAAATTGGCTTGTCCAGAAGTTAGAATAAGGTATATGAGTTCAACTTATCAACTGACACTATAACTTCATTGAGTCATTGAACATTGTAAAGCATTAATACGTAGCAAAAATATCACTATTCACACATTTTTTTACAACCTATCATTACAATGAAAAGGTAGTTGAAGGATTTGTGCTGATCGGTCGATGTTAGGTGGTTTCGTATTTCATAAAAAAGGTGTATGATATCATAACCAAGCGCTGAACCTCGATTGTTTTCAAGACTTTGGGACCAAAATTGATGATAAGTTAATCGGAAACCAGCCTGAAAGTAAGTTACAGTTCCCGAGTTGTTTGTCAGAGTTATATTTAACTGAAACGATTTAAAGTTACTTTCGTATCCAATTTTCTTTAAGTAGTACAATGAGCATATGCATCGGATTATTTTTTATGTAAATTATTTCAAGAGGAATTCTGCTGCGAGGTTCTGTCGGGCTAGTACAATTTCAAACCCAAATAGGTTATTCTAGGCTCTGGACAGACCAATCTATTCATTCTTCTCAAGTCACATTCTTATCTAATCATTTTTTCGCTTATTACCCTGACTGTTTTTATTTGAGTATATGTGTGTTGATTACTTACCTTGTTCATGATGTCTATAAATTATTTTTGTTTGACTATAAATATCGAGTTACGTCTGATTAGGACGAATTGACTCACTTGCTTCCTTCACTGCGCATCATTTCGCTTTCTCCTGATCGCTTCCTTCACTTTGTTTCCGTGATTGTCGATCCAGGTCAGTGAGTGTACAAAATATACGTATTCAAATCTCATTCTCGTATTTGACTAATATAATTCTGTTATTTACCAACGCAAATTATTCTATCTTCGTTTAATCGTCTCTCTTGCTGTGTTTGTTGGTTGCTGGTTGCTTAATTCAAACTATTCGTTCAACTAAATGTTTTTCCCGTTTCATTTCGGCTCCTGGAGTTATATTAATAACACTCGTCAGGTCAACTGATGTACATAGTGTTATAAACGTCGAGGATGCTTATTATAACTTTAGGGGTTTCTGGTTATAACAGTCCTTTCACTTTTTATACGTATGTGGGACGCTAATTTACCTTAGACGAATATCTACACTAGATTCCCACTCAGTGTCTATTCTACAGGACTTCAACACAACTCAGATCAAGAACACAAGATTAGCCTGACTATAACGTCAATATATTTCCACACCAAAATCCGACACAAAGAACAGTCAATCAATAAGTGTCCATCAACAAGGAACAGTCAATACATAATAAGGATAGGGGAATATATATAACACATAACACTTGTCATCCTATCTAATGTCTGACTCATCAAGACAACCAATCACTGTCATTCTCGCCCACACATCACATAGTATAAACATAATTGCAAAGATATCCTCAAGAGATCAAATTCGTTTGGTTTTTGGAATCCACAAAGTTGATATTGTGGTATGATTTATATCACTCTTTTAAATACACTAAGAAAGACAAACTTTTCAACTACGTGTTCATTGAAATATTAATTATCAATGAAGCAGTCAGATTGCATTACATATGTTTATAATAACACTCTATGTATGAAGAACATTAACGAATGAAAAGGATAAATTAGTTGAATATAGATGACGATTTACTATAAATGACAATTATGATATTTAAACTTGACACCTCTTTATACTAATGTTAAATAATAAACATTGTGAAATTTCCCAGAACTACGTTTAAATCTCATGAAAACCATTGTTACTTTATATATTTTTAACAAAAATAAAACTGAAATTAAAAAAATTCCAACTTTTAAAAAGTAACTGTCTCTTTTTCTTTTGGTGAACTTTTGTTCTTTAAGTTGGATGGTTTGGTTATGGAGCTTTCATTGTTCTTCTGAACGGCATCATCATCACAAACTTCGAGTAGAAATGAAGTGTTCGAATTTCTCCAGATGTGTCCTGTACATCTTGATGTTGATTGGTTCATGTTCACCTTAAAAAAATCTTCCACCTGAGCTGCAAATCTTCTCCATCATCTCAGTAACTATGTCTAACAGACATTAAAGTTTAATCTAAACTGAAGATTGATCATTACATCATAGACAATCTTGTATTTTAAATTCATTCAAAATAAAAATATTCTTACATAGTGATTAATTATTAATATTTTTTTTATAGAACTAATTAAAATTTACATTCATTATGTAGATTGTTGTATGTAAAAAAAAGAAGGAAATTCTTATTTTGTTTATTTAAT
This sequence comes from Schistosoma rodhaini, assembly GCA_944470415.2. NCBI lineage: Eukaryota > Metazoa > Platyhelminthes > Trematoda > Strigeidida > Schistosomatidae > Schistosoma > Schistosoma rodhaini. The sequence goes on from OX104036.1 coordinate 47,539,771, forward strand.
TCAAATTATGTTTCATAATTAAAACTTAGAAAAAAGTACTAATTATCAATCAATATGGAAAATGAACTCATTACTTTTAGTATTCTGGGAAATGTTGAATTACCAAGTATATTGTACGTTTTATAGATTGTGAAGAAAGAGAGAGAAAAAGATTTTGTTTCATAAATCTTGATGGTATAAGTAGCACTAATCACTAAAAATAAATTAATTGGTAAGTTTATTCTTTAATGTTCTTTAACTAGAAAAAACTATCGTTTTTTCAGTGTTTAACTGAGTCAAATAATGAAGATTGCACATATGTAGTCTAAAAGTTTCTAACATAATTATGTATAATTAAGTAGGTTTCCATCACAGAATACAATGAACAGTTTGGAATCAATTAGAAAATTTGGACTTCGAAGATAACCTGGTCCTTCTATCCAATAAACACTAACAAATGTAGGTCAAGACAACCAGTATAGCATCAGCCTCTGCATCAGTAAGCCTCAACATACACGAGAGAAATAGCAAGATCCTCGAATACATCATGAAGAACAGCAGTCAAATGACACTTGATGGAGGAATTCTTTAAAAGGTAGGATGTTTCACGTATCTGGGTGGCATCATCGATGAACGTGGAGGATCTGATGCAGTCGTAAAGGCGAGGGTCGGCAAAACATTAAAAGCTTTCCTACACCTGAACAACATATGGAACTCAAAACAACTGTATGCAAGCCAACATCAAAATCAGAATCCTCAATACGAACATCACGACATTCCTACTGTACGAAGCTGAAACTTCGAGAACTATCACAACCATCATCAAAACAGTACAAGTATTTATAAACAATTGTGTACGTAAGATACTCAATGTCCGTTGATCAAATACCATCAGCAACAGCTTACTGTGGAAGAGAACAAACCAGATTTCAGTTGAGAAGGAAATCGGGAAACGACGCTAGAAGTAGATTAGACACAGTGAGGAAATCATCAAACTGTATCACGAGACAAGCGCTAAATTGGAACCCAGAAAGGAAACGAAAAAGATGAAGACCGAAGAACATACTGGGTGGGGAATCGGAAGCATATATGAAAAGAATGAATCGCAACTGGAAAGGTTTGCTCAGGACAGAGTTCAATGGAGAATGCTGGTGGGTGGTCTATTTTTCTCCATGAGGGGTAACAGGCGTAAGTAAGTAGGTTTTCATAATTATAGAAAATGATGTGCAAAACGTAACAGAAGAAGAAACTGGAATATCAACCATAAAAATAGAAAGAATGTAGACTTTATTTGGTGAATAGATGAAAGATAACTAAATAACGCTGGAATTATTCGATTTACATACACATAAAAACTGATTTCAAACTAGACTTTCAAAGTGTTACAATGTATCATGGATTCGCTGATGTAGTAATTAACTGAACATACATAATTAATTCATACCAGTTGCGTAATATGATGGTGATAAAAATATATTACAGAATAGACAGAGTTAATCAATGTTCTTACGTCCTCAACATAATATTTGAACCCAAAAAATACCATATATATATATATATATATACGTGAGATTGAGAGTTAATAATACTATGTATGTCACAGACATGGAAATACCAAAACATTACGTAAGAAACCTGATAAAGGTGTCACTAATGCACTAAATAGCTAATCAGTGTAACGATTAAGTGAAAAAGCCAAGACAGTCTGAATTACGTTTAACTTCATAGAAAGTGCATTCCTTCCTATAAATAAAATGTTATTACGTAATTCATAGCTTAGTAAGAAAATTTAATTACTGCGTATTGATGGAACTGTGTTTCTATAAATAAATTGGAATTATTATATATGATAAAAAGTTGAAGAAGTGATCAAATGCTTTTTTATATTTTAGTTTTCAGTAGTAATCATAGGAGGTCTATCGACCCATATTAATCCTTGCACTTTGTAGCACTATGGAAATCAAATCTTGTTTTGAACGTATCAACAAATGCATATATTACGTGTTCTGACAGAGAATTTCAGTAATTCATTACTTAGTGCATGAAACAGAACTCCAGACGTAAATAATTTGATCTAGACTTTTGAACTTTCTTGGAATGTCCTCTCAGTCCTAGATGGAAGGAAAATATAAGCCACATTAATATCAAGGTCGTCGTTCAGTAGACGATAAACCAATATTATATCACTCCGTAAGTTGCGGCAAGATAACGGAAATAGTTCGAGGTATCTCAATCTGTCTTTATAAGATAAGCCACAAAGACCTTTACCATTTTGGTCCCTCGACGTTAAACTCATCCCAGCAATATCCGCCTCATACATGAAACATGAACTTGCTGCTTGAGTTCTATATTCCAAATGCGGTCTCATGAAAGTCAGATATAATACCGTAAACATTTCTTTGTCCAAGTAATGAAAAGACCTACAAATAGTACATTATACCCCCAAACCCTTTGACATCAGCAGCCCTGCAGTTGCTCATAGTTTTGAGGTCGCTGCTTACTATGACTCTTAGATCTTCATAGTTTATTACTTTAGGTAACACAACTTCACATACTGTGAAGTGATATGAATCGTCACAGTTATTTTATTGCATCACCACACTCTTGTTAGAGTTAACGTATATTGACCACTTGCTAATCCATGCATTCAGTGAATTTAGATTATCCTGTAGTATTATTTTATCTGACATATTGGGTATGGGTCTTCAAATCATTATGTCATCTGCAAAGAATAGAAGAGATGACTTTGCAGCAGTTGGCAATTCATTTACATAAAGTAAACAAAGAAGAGGAACGATGATTGTACATTTAATAACTAAACTTGTTACAGATCCCCGCCCTGATAGAGTCTTATTTACCCTTACACACTGTCTCCTATCATTGAGAAAGTCACTTATCCAGTCTATGATTTCATAATGAATCCTAAAACTTCCCAGTTTTAATTTAAGACCCAGATGAGAGACTTTGTTAAGGGCTTTACTTAGATGTATGAAAATTACATCTACAGGAATATATCTATCTTTTGCTGCAGCCTAATCTTCTCTTGCAACGAAAATATTTTTTAAGCATTATAGCCATTACCTGAAACCGTGTTGTCCTCTGAATAAAAGAATATGCCCTTCCACATAGTTTAAAATGCGCATTCGAATCATCTTTTCTATTAGTATGGCAAATTCACTGGTTAGACTAACGGGACGGTAGTTACTAGATAAGTCTCTGCTCTCCGACTCATACACCAAACCGATTATTGCATTTTTCCAGTCTCTTGGCAGATAATTTCTGTAATCAATTATCACTGAATTTGATCACTGTGTAACTGAATGAATCTAACTGTAGTCTAATTCTTATGTCATCTTATCAAATAAGTTTTGTTTGCAAATTTTTTTTTGGGAAAACAATTAATGGTTAAGTTAGAAGGAAGCAGTCATATATGATTTGAAATGTCCTTACCGTAAGTCGTGGTACTGCAAATCATAACAATTTCATTATATTCCTGATCACACCATCTATGTAAACTGCGCAAAAATCAATCATAATATATAAACAAGTTAATTTTACCAAAATTATATTTCATTAGACTTAAATACTTCACTAATAATTTTGGTTTCTCTTATCACCATAGATTTTTCTGTTTGTTCGATAATGTCCTTATTTAAAATCCATCCATACTCTCATCAAGTATTTCTATATAGTTAATAATTATCCTAACTATTATTAAATAATAGCATCGTTCATTTTCAATTTTACACATTTTTTAAAGTATTGTTTTCAAGTACAATCATTAATTATCAGAAGAGGGTTTTGTGGAGATTTTAATAATTTTTATATAGGTCCTGATTTCAAATCTCGCGAGGTGGGATCGTGCATGCGCACTGTCGAGGAGTCCCACAATAGGATGAAACGGCCGTTCAGTGCTTCCAGGTTTTCTATGGTGGTCTAGCTTCAATTGACTCATGATTTCAGCTATATAAAATTTCTAAAATCTCCACAAAACCCCCTTCTAATATATGTCTTATGTTGATAAATATTGTTTGAAATTGAAACATTTTAATACATTTCTCTAATTTTATGGTAAACTTTAAAAGTAGTTTAAAAAATTTCAAACTTGTAAATTTTCGGTTACTAAGTGAAATCCAATTATCTTGCATAATGATCAGTAGAAATATTTTTGTATACTGTTGAAAACATTTTAAATGATAGTGAAAATTTAATTTTTATAACCATAGAGTATAAATGGTAGTTCTGAACTTATTACATATTTAATTATGTTTCATTAGATTGTATATAATAGACAAATATATATTATCTTTAATATTTAACTATGAAAGCCTAATTCTCAAACAAACGTAAATTTGGTATCATCACATTTTATGGATGAACGAATTAGATAGAGCCTTTTATACTTTTTGAACAAAATTCCTTCATTCATATGGCTACAGTGCATTTTTACATTTTAGTGGATGTCCGTTCATGATCAAACCCCATACCTAAAACGTCTTATTCTAATCCTAAATACCCAATCCTTATTAGGAACAAAATGAGAAATTTTAAAAATCTGTTTTGATTCTTTTATGGGCTCGAGAATAGAAACAACCTATATTGATTAGTACGAGTTTGCCTATTGTTGTTTTAAGATTTGCAGGCACAATAACCTATAAAAGACTGTTTATGTATAACCTGATTATACTTTGCAATACTATGGATCTCTTTTTCATAAGCTGTCTATTTACACAAACTGTCTTCTGTTGGATAAAACGTAGCTAGAAGTTCATTATTCAATATATTTCATAAATTTTCTTTCCTTTTAATCTAATGATTACTTTATGTGCAATATTATTTCTCTCTTTATCTACCTTAAAATGATTTTATCTGTGATTATGTAATTCAAATAATATTATTACTTTAGAAAAAAACTAAGCTGATATTTTGTTTTACCCATGAACTACTGATAATTTAATGGCACAATTTCGTTTTTTTCAAAAAGATTTTTTGTTTTATTTCAAACTAAGTAGTAGATTATAAGAAACACCGTACTTGCATAAGTGTAATATAACTAAGCAAATTTTAATACCAGTTTGTTATGTAATCTATGAAAAGATAAGAGTATTTGAAAAAGAAGTCCCATAATAGGACGAAACGGCCGTCCAGTGCTTCCAGGTTTTCGATGGTGGTCTAGCTTCAATTGACTCATGATTTCAATTGTGAAAATTATATATTTAACAACGATTTCATTTTCATTGCATACAAGCTCATTTTATTTTATACATACCTATTGAATTGAATTAAGTAGTATACAGTCAAGGGGGGAGAAGTAAAAAAAATTGAAAATATATACAAGTGAAGTGCAATGACGTGATATGAAATAGTTAAAAGAACATAATAACATATGTTAAGCAATTTATAAACTTGTGTATAGCAAACAAATGATAACTAAACAATCATATAAATAAAATGATTATTGATTCAGTTCCGACAAGGATAGGTATTCATCACTTAAACAAAACCACTACAAAAAAGCATTTTTTTTGTTGCTAGACATGTGTACATCTTACCATGTTTATTGATAAAAGACCACCGTGAGTTTATTGAGTTTTTTTGGATCATGTATATGTGTTACTTACTAAAAGTTTTCTCTAAATGTCCCTTTCAGATTCACAATTGAAATCTAGGATATTTTCTGGCCATTATTCACTTTGGAGACCATATAGATAGATCATATAGAAACCAGTCATTATTTTAATGAATATAAAACAATTGTTTAAATAGTTTTAACAAATGTTTCTATCGTAAAAGTGTGATCATTCTAGGTATTTATGAAAAACAGAAGTGTCCTGATGACTGTTTTGATGTAGATAGGAATATATACTTCCATTTAATCTCATAATAAATCAAATAAAGGACATTTAGATCTTGTAGTGATGACGACACCTTTAGATAATAAATTAGAACTCAGTGATGTGTTGCATATTCAAATTCTAGTTAATTTACGTGATCAGCACAGTTTTGATTGAATCATCAAAAAGAACATAATAAATATTGAATACTAATAGTCAGTAGTAACTTTCATTAATCCAGAAATATAAAAAAAGAATAATTAACGTAGGGATAACTGAAATAAATGTGTTTATAAAGTCATTAGACTTGTTGAACTTTGAAGTTCTATGCCTTACTTAATAAGCCAAACCTTTTTACTTGGTTTCTTAGTGAATTCATGTAGTTTGATTAAGTTAAATTTGAATAAATTTTTAATCAATCATTTGAACTTTCTTTTGGATATACCTCTCCTATTGTTTGTCATGTATCTAACTAATAAACTAGGTTTGATGACGAAAGATATATATATATATTCAAATCAAATGAAATATAAACACTTGTTTCAAGAGCAGCTTTATATTGCTGTTAGGATATACAGAAACTATGTGTCGTTATAAATGTAGAATAATACTTAATTTTATTACCTAACTTTTTGATATTTTTTAAGAGAGTCAAGTAGTCACAATTGATTGATCACTGGGTGGTGATGAGTGTCATGTGTGTCAAGTCCTTCTTAGTGCAGATCGAATGGTATTTATCAAGTTGCAATGTGGCCACTTGTCTAGGTGGCTCGACACTGTTCGCACTATGTTGAGACAAGATGGAGGTGGTAATCAGGAAACTCTAGACCCGAGTTTCGTGCTACTTGGCACTCGTCAGCAAGGTGTACCTGTAATCTTGATGGAACTGGTGCCATCAGTCTTAGAGGAGGTCGGTCGCGGGCTAGATAGCTCAGTGGTAACGTCTCTGACTGTGAAGCTGGGTGACACGGGATCGCATTCCTCAGGGAGTGCCAGTTCCCTCAAGATTACAGGTACACCTTGCTGACGGTTGCCGAGTAACACGTAACCCGAGTGCAGGTTTTCCTGTTAACCACCTCCAACCACTATCTTAGAGTCAAGTAGTACCAAGTTATTTGGTTTGCTGGTCATTTTACTGAAAACGGTAGCTTTGTTTTAAATTTTCTGGTGGGAAGTTTAGTTCGGTTTAAAGACGAAATCCTTTTATTTACTGCTTTAAGGCCTATATTTGTGTTTTAAATGGGAGATACGCACTCTCAGTTTGATATGTTTTATTAGTTTCAAGATAGCTTTAATCAAAACCCATCATGAAGTAATTAATTAAGAGAAACCAAGAGATAAATGTTAACTCATCATAGTAGTTAAATAACTGTGTAACTTCGTAAGGTAATGGTTATATTAAAATACTTAAATCATCTTTCATTCAGATACAGTCGATGTAAGTTTTATTAAATTGAGGCTTATAAACTGTTAGTAATTTTAGCTTACATTAAAAAGGCCCTCTCGAATATCAGTCTTCCGTAAACTGATACAATACTTTATACAAGTTTCTCACTTCACTGCCTTTATTCTTGTTCTTCTCATCGTATACAGCTCTCGATCGTACATTAAATTTAATCTTCTATTTAAGTTTCTGTTCACACCATTGAATTTTTCTTGACCAGAGCTTATTAGAAACAGAATTAAAATAAAAAGTGATTGGTACATGGTGGACGAAATTGTGAAACATAAATTTTTATATACAACAACTTTATAACCCCTAACTATTTCATTCCAAGCAAATGTTCTTCTTCCCTCAATAGATTGAAATCCACCTTTGAAAATGGAGTGATATTCATTGCATCTTTAATACAATCCTAGTGTTTATAGATTTATTCATCCTTATATTTGATATTTACATAATAAACATTTGAAATAACCGATAACAAGAGGGAAAAAGATTAATTTACAAACTAAGAAATAGCTTGTACAATGAATTTATTTAAGAACTGAGTGTACATTAATACGATCAACAATTCAAAAGAAACTGATAATTGATCAGTATTATTTTTTTTATTCTGCTAATCTGTTTTCTTTTAATGAAACGTTAAATGTTGATAATCATTGACTCATGGTATAATCAAATGTATATAAGTTTTTTCTTTTCTGTAATATGTATTGTTGTTTTGTATGTGTACATGTATTTCGATTCATGATATTATTATCTTGTTTTATTCTATCACCAGTGTTAACATCTAATAGAGAATTGATTAACAAAGAATCACAGTTTAAAGACCATTAAGATTATCAAGAAAAAAAAAGAAGAATAACGTAAATACAGTAAGATATCAAATAAATTAATATTTTTCTTGAGTAGGTATTTGTTGCGGGGGGTGGATAGAGCGTCCGCAACTAGCTTTAATCTTCTGAACACTGTTAGTTCATATCCTGTTCATTATTTTTCGACCATTGAAGACAATTAGAAATATATTTTACAAAAAGAAAAATACAATAAAAGAAATATAGATGAAGAGAAAAACTACAACCTGTTTCAGGTAATTCTCTATGTATCCATGTAGTTGTACATGTTATTATTAAATAAAATAGAAAAGTTATAAACAAAAAGATTCAGAAAAATGAACAGTGAAATAAGAGTTCCATATTCTTTTCATTTATTCCTTCTTCGTTCATATTCTATCTCTTGTTACGTTTGAAAGTTAAAGTCAAGGAGAAAATATGTTACTCATTAATCACAAAATGTATATATGTAAATTATATGTTTTAGTACACCTAAATAAAACTAATTTAACATATGAGTTGGCTTGCTAATTAACATTTTAATGTTTATATATTAGTTTATGTTTACTAAAACTAAGGAATGTGTTATTATTAACAAGGTATACATTGATATTAGTAAATGAGTATTGATGATATTCACAGTGTTTATTTTTTAAAATTTAAAAAAAAAAAGAAAATGTGAAAAATATGAACAAATAGTCTAAAAAAAATCTATTTTAATCATTTAAAGGCGCTTTAATGATTGATCGATTTTTATCATTTCTATTATTGAACACATTTTTTAAATTATACATTTTAAAGAAAATAGAGAAAGAAAGAAAAAGGAAAGAAAGAAAAAAGGAATAGAGAGAAAGAAAAAGAAGGAAATAAAACAGAAGGAAAGAAAAAAGAAAAAATAGATAGAAAGAAAAAGAAATAAAGAGAAGGAAAGAAAAAAGAAAGAAATGTTGAATGGATATTAATAAATTATCTCATAGCATAATATTTCATTCATCATGGTTTATTAGTTTAAATTTGATTACATAATGAATGATTGAGAAATTGTATAAATAAAATTTAAAATCTGATCCACAATGGTAAAAGTAAACGGATAAATAATAATAATTAAAAAAATAGAATCATTTTGGAAAATTTAAATTAAATTGGGATCGGTTTTCTTTTCTTTGTTTTCTTTCTTCTTTTTTTTTTAAAAAAAAACACCCTTTTAAATTCAGTTTTGATGAATTAAGAGTCTGATTTTTATGAAATAAAAGTTTACACTTTATAATCATAAAGACTGAAAACATTATTATTATTACTACTTAATTCATAGTTAGTAGTAATGTACAATTTATTAGTAAACATTTGATTAGAATATAAAATATAATTAATTTATTAATCATTATACATGATGATGAATAGAATGATGATTATTTGAATGAGTTCTATCTTTTTTGAATGCTAAATATTTTGTTTTTAATTGTATTGTATTATCATTTATATTAGATGAAGTAAATTGATGATAATAATTAGATGTACTTGTTGATAATGTTGGATAATTTGATTTTCTACGTGCCGCTGGTGCACATATAACATTAATTGGTTTAGACATTTCACTTACTATTTTATGACATTCATCACCATTTTCTAAATGACAAATACATTTACATGTTGATGGTTGATGACCTAAAAGAAATAAATAGTAAAATAAATATCTTAAGTATTTATTTCATATAGAATTTCTGATTTGTGTAATATTAACAGTTATCTACGCAAGATACTTAGGATCCGTTGGCCAGACACTATCAGCAACAACCTACTGTGGGAGATAACAAACCAGATTCCAGTGGAGGAAGAAATCAGGAAGAAGCATTGGAAGTGGATAGGACATACATTGAGGAAATCACCCAACTGAATCACAAGACAAGCACACACATGTAATCGTAAAGGTCAAAGGAGAAGAGGAAGAACTAAGAACACATTACACCGAGAAATGGAGACAGACATGAGAAGAATGAACAAAAGTTGGATAGAACTAGAAAGGAAGGCCCAGGACAGAGTGGGTTGGAGAATTGTGGTCGTTGGCCTATGCTTCATTGGGAGTAACAGGCGTAAGTACGTATGTAAGTAAGTAAGTAATATGCATACGAGAACATAATGAAATAGTAACTATGATTGAAATAATATTTCTACATTCTTGATGAGAAGTGAAACAATTACTTTTATTCAAAGTTTAGTTCTAATTCACTACTATAGTGTAAGAACGATATAACAATTAAATAAGTGACATAGTTTCATAAAAAATATATCATAGTTACTGGTGGTATTTTAATGGCTAGTTGAACTCATAAACATATTTTTAGTAAAGAATTACAGGAATGAGTCTAATTCCTGTCTGAATATATAATAAGGGACTGAGGATAACTTAGAAAAAATATGGATGCTGCTTCGTTTAGATAAGACTATCCAAATTTAATGTACAAACATTCAGGTCATAATTGATATGTATATAGAAAACTTGATAAACGTTTAACATTATTCTTCAACGTTTCACATGTTATTCCATTTGGTTAGACAATTTTAGTGTTAGAGTCTCAAGAAATCAGTTTGTGTTGTCAAGGTGAAAACTAACGTAAAACCGACAGTTTTAAACTAACTGATGTTAGAGTGAGTTGTACTATTTAAATGATATTTTACGTTTGGTGAATATCTAAATTACTATTGTTTAATCACTGAAAAGTGACCGATGTAATATTCGTCTATCCTTCTAAATTCTGTCCAAATCCTATCACATAAGTGGCATTTTAGCAATTATTTCAGGTAACACGATATCACATGAACTTCATTGAAATGTTAGGTGGTTGGCGGTAATCAACAAGAAAACATGTTTGATTAAGGCTTCATGCTATTCGGCACTTGACCTGACTAGCTTTCTGATACTATCCTAATATGTGAAACTGGGTGATGCAAGTTTGAATTCCACAGAGTAAATCAGTTCGCTAACTACCACAGGAACAAGCTACTGCTAAGTTTTAATTGATATAAAACCTAGGTCAAGCAGGATTTTTAGTTATCTACTTCCAACCACCTATCATCTATATCCATGTATTTCATTTAGTAAAATAACAAACAAGCTGCTGAAAAATGCTTGAGAATTCTTATGTTATCAATTTACTTACCAGGAGATGCAGCACATCGCAGTAAATGATATACAGGGTCACCAAATTCCACTGAAATCAATCAATAAAGACCATACTTATGTATATTTAACAATACAATGGTATAAACGAATATGTTAACTACAGAAATGTGTCCATTAATTAAAAACTGTTCATCGATAAACACTGATTAATACTCAGTCCTTCCTTATATAACTATCAACCATGATTTTTTGGTGTATATTATACTTTCTAATTTATAATTTCTTAAACGAGATTGCTTCAGATATTTCATTCTATTGTGATACATTGAAAAATATTACCCAATAACTAGTCATTGGTTTTTAAGATTATTTAAATAGAAATACTAGCCTATGGCGAACTGTCATCAGAATTGATTACCACAAGTGGCGTTCGTCAGGGCTGTCCACTCTCCCCATTCTTGTTTAACTTTGTCATCGGCACTTTCATCATCTAAATCTCAGGATACGATTCTCCCCCTTGAAGTGCGAAATGTTACTTCAGGATTGGGTTGCATCGACACCTGAACTAATGATAGGGAGTGAAGTAGTTGAGCGTGTTGACAGCTTCACTTATCTTGGGAGTCTCATCAGCCCTTGTGGTCTGGTGTGCGGCGAAATCTCAGCACGGATACAGAAGGCTCGTCTAACTTTCGCCAATTAGCGTCATTTATGGCGTAGGCGAGAAATCCGTCTAGCAACAAAAGGACGGGTTTGCTGCGCAGCAGTTCGTTCCGTCCTACTTTATGGCAGTGAAACATGGCCGATAAGAGTAGAGGACATTCGTAGGCTACTAGTTTTCGATCATAGGTGTCTTCGAAGCATTGCTCGTATATCCTGAGACTACCGAGTATGTAATGCGGTTGTTAGGAAACGAGTACTAGGTAGGGATGGCAAATCGATTGATGAAGTGGTGAAACTTCATCAGTTGAGATGGCTGGGACATGTGTTACATATGCCCGACCACCGACTGCCCCGACGTGCAATATTTTATGGTGTAGGAGCAGGTTGGAAGAAAGCTAGGGGCGACCAGACCAAAACGTGGCACGAATCGATAAAGTCACTAACAATTGAACTGAGCCATGTTGGTAGGTGTAGGCTATCTGGTTGGGATGCGCCAGATGATAGCAATCGATGGTTAGAGACCTTGAATGACATGGCTCAAAATCGTTTGCAATGGAGAAGGTGCATCCACTCTTTGTGTTCTACCAAATTCTAACCTTTTGAATTCTTCATGTCCCTATCCTTTTTCTCTTTTCAAATTTATTTCACTGTATTATACTCGTTGAATAACGTCTTTAAACCTTAATCTTTCACATAATGCTTATACTTTTACTACTTCTACCACTATAGGATTTGAATCGACAACTTCATCTCTGTGCTAATTTTGTGTGGCAACTCGGACTGATGTACGTATGTACGAAATTCTACGTTGTGACTGACTGAGATAGAAATACTTGGTAAAATCATGACGTTTAGCGAGATAGAGTGAAAGAAGTTAGTAATTTGATAGATTAAACAAAGACCGGCTCAAGAAAACTGATCAAATTAACTTGAATAAAATTTCTTATTTTGTTCATTAAGAATATCAAGGCACGTTTTCTACCTCCGGTAATATTTGATATTATGTCATAATATGCATTGCCAAAGATAAACCTCAAATTACTTGACTATTTCTCATAGTGAAATTAAGATAGATTTTCATTTTACACATTGAAATAAAATAATTGTTTAGTGTTTCATAATTCTTATTAATTCACTAACTGATTTTAATTTATGACCAAAAATTGTATTTGACTATGTAAATCTTATAGTTGAAATCATGGGAAACCTGGAAGCACTGGACGGCCGTTTCGTCCTATTGTGGGACTTCACAGCAGTGCGCATTCACTATCCCGTCTCACGAGATTCGAACCTAGGACCTATCACTCTCGCCCGTGTGCGCTTAACCACTAGACCATTAAGCCGGCATCCAACAGTGTTAATGTCTAACTTCAACCATTTACCATTGTCTTCAGTGAGTTGATATCTCACAACAAACCTGGGTTTGAATTTCTCGAGGTGGGATCGTGGATGCACACTGCTGAGAAGTCCTACAATAGGACGAAACGATCGTCCAGTACTTCCAGTTTTTCCATGGTGGTCTAACTTCAATTGACTCATGATTTCAACTATATAAAATTACTGAAATCTCCACAAAAACCCTTTCTAATGTGTAAATCTCCTTACAAAAATATATTGGGAAGTGTTAATGAATATTGAATAATACAAAAACATTTTCACATAGTATATGAACTTACTGCATTCATCTGACCTTTTCATTTGTTTTTTGAATAGCAACTCTTTCTGTTAAAATTATTAAAAAATTAGAAAATAAAAATTAAATTTAAGTTACTTTTTTAAAATTTAGTATCTGGTGAAGAAATGTGAAAATTTGGTGTGCAGACCATAATGGTTATACAATAAATTGAATTGTATGTTATATATATAATATCTTTTCAGCAACTTGTGTCTGTTTAAGCTCTTCCTAATGTATTTCAGTAAACAAATTGGATGGTCATATAAATGCTTAGTTTTAAATGTTTATTTAATAAACTGTTCGTACCAAAATCAAGAAAATGTCTTATTATAGAAGGTAGCTACTATTACAAAACTCGATAAAACAGAAAACATAGGTTTTCAGTGTGAGGTTATGGAAATTGCTCAATCACGAACCGATCAGTTTTACACCACCATTGAAAACCTGAAAGCACTGGACGGCCGTTTCATCCTAGCACGAGACTCCTCAGCAGTGCACATCTACAATTTATTACGTGGGATTGGAAAACATTACCTCCAGTCTCGCACTAACACTTAATCTATGGACCACTGAGCCATGTTCATTTTTAACTTCAACCAGTCCATGATATTTCGTGACCATCTTTCATTGTCTTCGGTAGGTAACTGCCTCATACCCGACACAAATGAACTCTATTAGTCACAAGTTCTCAATAGGACGTTGAGAAATACATCTCGAGGCTAGTCACTAGTGATTAAATGATTATTTTTAGTGTGATGTTGAAGTCCTGAGTGAGAGTATATGAATCAGGTGATGAATTTTAATATTTTTGTATCTTTTGAATTGAATATCCTAAATGTAAAGCTTTTATAGTCATTTTAGATAATATTAGCTCTTACTTTTATTAACGTAAGACAAATTTTACCGATTTCAAGAATTCTCAATGTAAGAAACTTTAAAAAACAGATATTTCCTATCTACAAAGAATCAAGGATTTTTATTTATTTAAGATAAAATGTTAAAATTATCAATAAACTACATGAAAAAATGGATTACCTAGAATGACCACCTCATTTTGTATTTATCAGTTCGACTGCTCCTGTGGAGCAAGTTATATTGGTCGAAGTTCTCGGAATTTACATTTTGGTGCTTGCGAACACCTCCAAGCGTCGTTAAGCAAAGGTTTGGTGAAGAAAGTGAATAGCTCGATATTGACCCATTTAGTACAAACTGGTCATAGTGCCAGTATAAACCAATCAATTATTTATAGGGTCAGTTATTTTTTGCCAAAGCGTGTCAGGCTTAAAGTCCTTCAAACGTCTGAGGCAGTAGCCAGCAGGATGAAGAAACCGGAGCTATGCGTACAGAAGAAATATATCCAACCCCTGTTCCTCCCTTGGCCAACCACAAGGCAAATTAATCAATAGTAATCTTAGCTATTGAATGACCTAATTTGACTATTGTACTTACGACCTTTCGTAGTCAAATGTAATTGTCTCTCTTATCTTTATTCGCAAATATTTGTATTATTATTATTATTATTATTATTATTATTATTATTATTATTATTATTATTATTGGTTAAACATCATTATTAATCTCCCCAATACATGTTTCATTCACATCGCATTGATCCCCTCTTATTACGTCTTACTAATTTTTCACACAATTTAGTCAGATCAACATTAACAATGTTCATATGTACTTAAAATTAGTTAAAATGAAAAGCAATTATACAAAGTATATTGGACATGATTTAATTAGTGGTTTATAATACTTTTAATTGGGAATACTTTTACATTTTTCAAAAATAGTTCCATAGTTTACGAGTTGTTAGATGACCATTTTTTTAGTTGTGGATAATTTTTGAAATTTTAAAAAAAATATCGCACCTAAAATGTTATTCTTTTATCAAGTATGATTTTCTCAGGCATACTGTAGAAAAGGAAACATCGATGGATTCAAGAATAGATTACAGTTAGGTATTTATTGACATAATTAAATCACAGACAATTTCTATGAAGTCTTAGATTGTCTTAAGTATAGTTTAAAACAAATGAATTAGCGAAAGCTTCGATTTGAAAAAGAAAAGTTATTATTTTCGTAATGGAAATTAATATGTTTATTTTGAGGATTATTCATGAAAATATCGATAATGCACAGAAATATAGTTAGCACACATAGTGATATATATATAGTTACGAAAAAGGTTATTGATTGTTTCGGTTATTACTCTTCTTGAATGAATTTAATGTATAAACTTTAATCTATGTATATTTTATTCATGCTACAATAGTTCCCATCTCAAAAGTCCAAATGTTCAACACTAATTTGCTTTCATTTTTCAATTTATTCAAATTATTCTATCTCTTCAGTTTTTTTATTTGTTAATATTACAAGTGAATATAGTACAGTCACGGGATGAACATGAAATCTGGAATACAGGTACATTCGTCTGACGAGTACCAAATGGGACGAAACGCACCCTCTGCATTTCACTACTAACCACCAACTATCTTTACTTATAAAGCTTGTGACTTAAGGCAATATCGATGGAGTACGCAGAGGATGCACATACGCTAATAATAGACTGATGATTTACAGTCCTAAATATTGATGGGAATATTCAAGTGAACAATACCAAATGAACTACAGTTCTTATTTGTTTAGAATATTGTCAAATTTACAGATTATTTTAAACATTAGACGGAAAAGAGATAGAAATAATTATATCATTTGATAACTTATTTTCAAGTAATTAAATATTCTACTATATACATCCTATGAATGAAGTACATATTATTTAGAAAAAAAACAATTTTCAATCATTATTGTCAAAGAGATGCACTTAGAATAGTAATAGTAACCTATTGAGCAAATGATATATGATGTTGTGTAATGTACTAAAAGGCACACATTCATATACTATTTACAAATCTTAATATAAAATAATTTGTGTAAACTGGATAAGTGAAGTACAATACAGATAATGAGAAGTACGGCACTAAATTATCAACATTTAGTCTTGTGAATATATATATATATATATAAATTTTGTGAAGGAAATGTTTCATCTATTTAAATGATTTGCACTAAGTATATCTTAGTTTATCCGCTTAGTTAATATATATTTGTAGTGAAATGAATAGTTATTAATAAGGTAGCGTTTTAGAAGGAATGTCGGTTTAACTCTCCCCTATATATATATATATATATATATATATATATATATATATATATATATATATATATATATATATATAAGTCGAGGGGATTATTTAATGTTCTATCCACAATTTATCCACAATGAAAACATTGTACTTTTCTTGCTTATAGAATACAAATGACGAACACAAATCAAAATGTCTATTTGATTTACTGTGTAATGAGACAAAAATAGAAAATATACACAGTAATTTATTGTAGTTAAATATTCGATAGTAACCATTATTATTATTATTTAATTCACTCAGTATTGTTTGTTTGAATCTTCTCATTGATGTTTAGGACTGCAACTGGTCAGTCTCTAATTGGTATATGTGCATACTGTGTGTATTGCCTCGATATTGCCTTAATTCACAAGCATTATAAGCAAAGATGGATAGTGGCTATGCACATTTGCCAATTAGAGGCAGACCAGTTGCAGTCCTAAACAACGATGGAAAGATTTAAACAAACAATACTAAGTGAATCCAAACTTCACCCCATTGTACAAGCAAGTGGCTATCAGGAATGGATAACGCGTTGGCGTTTGAAGCGAGAGGTGCTGGGTTCGAGTTCCAGAGTGAACATCAACTCTGAGATGCAGGTACATCCAGCTGACGAGTCCCAAATAGGACGAAACGTACGTCCTGGATTCCACTGTTAGCCACTATCCATCTTTGCTTACATTATTGTTATTATTTCATCTGAATAAACGAAGTTGTTTTGTTATTGTCAAGTTAATTAAATGTTAGCAATTGAAAATATTGATTATATAACATTTCTTAAAAAGATCATGAATATCTCAATTCACAATCAAAGTGTTTATTGTATGAATTATATGAATTAAATAAGAATAAATATTTCAAATCTAGTTATTTCCTAAGTTATATATGAAAATGACATGAATAAGTTCGATTTTATATATTCACTATATAATCAACTAAATTATCCTATCAAGGCAGTATTTTATCAGTATAACTAATTGAACCATACAGTTACACTATTGAATACATTCGTGTGTTTTTTCTCAAGTACAGAACCAATTGATCACATTTCTCATGAGAATTTATTAAGAGGATACTTATCAAAACAAAACGCATGTATATTTCTTAAACTAATATTTTTTCATGATAATTTTGTCTGTAACTTGTTAATCGTGGATGTGCACTGCTTAGGAGTCCTACAATAAGATGAAACGGCCGTTCAGTGCTTCCAGGTTTTCCATGGTGGTCTAGCTTCAACTGACTCATGATCTCAACTATATAAAGTAATTTTGTCAATACGTATCCAACCCAAGGGACTTAAGTGCCAAGTTTATGTGTCTTCTGTATTATAATAACTAGTAATGATCTTGTTATACTACTGTGTAGGTAAATGATATGTGTCTAGTTTTTTTGACTAAATTTTATTTAGTTTAAAAAAGAGTCAGTATTTTTAACTAGTTAAGACTGAAGTGACTTTATATCATGTGGTTTTAAGATCTGTATGGTTATTATAAAAACGTCAGTATTATTTCCTATGATACCAGTTTAAGTATTTTTTGTCTTTTGTGGATGATGTCTCACGGTTAACAATACATGGATTTAGTTCGCTCTTATTTATAATTATTTATTATTCTTAGATGATAATTACCAATAAATTTAGTATTACTGGATGCTTGTTTAAGATGTAGACTATTAATCGAAATATTGCTTAGAGCAGCTGATAAGATATATCATCATGTATGATTAATATATCTTGGAATTTGACAATTCTCCAGGTTGAATGAAGGTTTTATCGTAATATACCCAGAACTAGTTAGAAACTAGTTAATAGAAAAGTTTATATATTTACAATCTTTTGTAGGACGGAAGAGTACTGAAAGATCTCATTTCATATATTTCAAATGAAGGCTACATTAGACGTAAAATATGAACTACTTATAGTGTCATACTTGGTGAAATAAATTATTTTAGATTGTGAAAGATGTGTACCACAAGGTTGCTTGATAGTCAGATTGAAATAGGAAAATAAATGATTAATAAATGAGAATGCATTTCATAAATTATAGCAACACTGTTGATATTTTATTATCAACGAACGTAATAAATTATTACTATGTAAATCTATAAGTTATGTGGATTGTAATAAATTTAATGTTATTTCAAGTATGATGGGTAGATTTCTTTTCAAGAAATCTTTAAGATATACATGTTAAGTCAAACTCGATGAAGAATAATTTATAGATATCTATAAAAATCAAAGGAAAATGTCAAACAGACATAAAAAAGAAAACTCCGTATTCTTCATCCAAATGTTGTATCATGTCATGGAGTCAGTTTAGATACTTATTAATCGAACTATCACTGTTAGAAGTTTTTATGAAATATAAGTTTAGCAATGAATAAGTTATTCAGTATGTATTCAGAATAAGTCAGTCAGTCACAACGTAGAACTTCGTACGTACGTACATCAGTTCGAGTTGCCATACCACATTAGCACAGAGATGAAGTTGTCGATTCAAATCCCATAGTGGTAGAAGTAGTAGGAGTATAATCAGAAATCCAAGAGATTAGGGTTTGAAGAAATTATTGAAGGAGTATAGTACAGTGAAATGAATTTGGAAAGAGAAAAAGACATGAGGAATTCAGAAGATTAGAATTTGGGAGAACACAAAGAGTGGATGCACCTTCTCCATTGCAAACGATTTTGAGCCATGTCATTCAAGGTCTCTAACCATCGGTTGCTGTCATCTGGCGCATCCCAACCAGGTAGTCTACACCTACCAACATGGACCAGTTCACTTGTCAGTGACTTCATTGATTTGTGCCACGTTTTGGTCTGGTCGCCCCTAGCTTTCTTCCAACCTGCTCCTACACCATAAAATATTGCACGTCGGGGCAGTCGGTGGTCGGGCATATGTAACACATGTCCCAGCCATCTCAACTGATGAAGTTTCACCACTTCATCAATCGATTTGCCATCCCTACCTAGTACTCGTTTCCTAACAACCGCATTACATACTCGGTAGTCTCAGGATATACGAGCAATGCTTCGAAGACACCTATGATCGAAAACTAGTAGCCTACGAATGTCCTCTACTCTTATCGGCCATGTTTCACTGCCATAAAGTAGGACGGAACGAACTGCTGCGCAGCAAACCCGTCCTTTTGTTGCTAGACGGATTTCTCGCCTACGCCATAAATGACGCTAATTGGCGAAAGTTAGACGAGCCTTCTGTATCCGTGCTGAGATTTCGCCGCACACCAGACCACAAGGGCTGATGAGACTCCCAAGATAAGTGAAGCTGTCAACACGCTCAACTACTTCACTCCCTATCATTAGTTCAGGTGTCGATGCAACCCAATCCTGAAGTAACATTTTGCACTTCGAGGGAGAGAATCGCATCCCGAACATCCCTGCATAGTTACTTATAGTGGTCAGAAGACTCTGCATGTCAGCGTCTTCACCGAGTAAAACTATGTCGTCGGCGTATTCTAAGTCAACAAGTGAGCTTCCTGGTAAAAGTTCAACTCCTGGAGGTTTAGCTGATGAAAGTGCTATCTCTAAAAGTATGTCAATGACAAAGTTAAACAAGAATGGGGAGAGTGGACAGCCCTGACGAACGCCACTTGTGGTAATCAGTTCTGATGACAGTTCGCCATAGGCTCTAACTCGACCAGTTGTGTTCGAGTAGAGAGCCTTTATGAGGTTAATGTACTTCTTTGGTACTCCTTTCAGTGACAAACATTGCCATAGAACCTCACGATCAACGGAGTCAAATGCCGCTTTAAGGTCAAGAAATACTACTATTGTGGGACGTCTGAATGTATGTCTATGTTCTAGGACCTGACGTAGGGTGAATATCTGGTCTATGCAACCACGTCCAGGTCGAAAACCAGCCTGGTTTTCTCTAGTCTGCTCTTCACGAGCTTTGGTTAGGCGACCTAATATTATTGAAGCTAATATTTTAGACACTATATTAATCAAACTGATCCCTCTGTGATTGTCACAGGAGGACTTTTGTCCTTTCTTATAGACTGGCACAATCAGTGATTGGGACCAGTCAGATGGAATTACGTCCATTTCCCAGATTCTACCTAAGACCTCAGACAATCTCACTGCTAGTACTGGATCACCATCCTTAAAAATCTCAGGGGTCAACCTGTCAGGGCCTGCTGCTCTCCCTCGCTTCAGATTTCCTATAGCTTTTTCAACCTCACAGAGGGTTGGAGGACTTACATCAATTTGCCATTCAGGACGACTGGGGATCGTGGGTAATTGAAATGTGGCTGAAGGCCAGTTGAACTGATCCCTAAAGTGTTCTGCCCATCGATCCAATCTCCTGGATTGAGGATGAATAATGTGCCCATCTTTCACTGATATTCGGGTTCCTAATACCGGTTTCTTTAACGAGTCTGAATAGCTGCCTACTGTTACCTATTGCCGCTGCCTTTTCCATCTCTCTTGCTTTCGCTACCCACCACTGTTCACGATCATTACGTAGGCTTCTCATTAGCCTGCGCTTAAGTTGACTCCGCTCTTCGTTATGTTCAGAGCCAGGTGGGATGAGTTTACGAGTATCTATCAGTGCGGTAGATGCTGCCGAGATCCATTGTTTCTCCCTAACGTTATGGTTTACCTTACTAGCGGATATCACTGCTGTTTCCACAGCTTTTCGGATGTCATTCCACGCTGCCTCGGGGTGGACACAACTTACATGGCTGCCTAACTGTTTTTCTAGTTGTTCCTGAAATATATTCTTAGCTTGCCTATCATTAAGTAGAACCCTTAGAGGCTTCCCTGCAGTGTCTTTCCTACGACCAGTAAGACCCAGACAGATACGTGCTCGCACTAGAGCATGATCTGAATCTAAACATGTGCTCCAGAATGAGCGACAGTCTTCTATCGAGCCCCTCCATCGGTGGCTGATAGCGATGTGATCTAATTGGGTCCAACGTTGGGACGAATTCGGAGGTCGCCATGTCAAAAGATGTTTTTCCTTGTGCTAAAAGTTGGTATTCGCAAGAAATAGGCGGTTATCTGAGCATAGCTGCAACAGACGGTCGCCATTATCTGTTCTTTTAGCCACGACACCACAAGATCCACCCAGGTGTCTTTCCCTTTCACTTAGTTTACCTACTTGGGCATTAAAGTCACCTGCTACTATTACTACATCAGAACGCCTAGCTTCTTGGAGAAGGTCAGAAAGTTTCCTGCAGAACTCATCTTTTATATCGTCTGAGCTGCAGTCAGTGGGAGAGTAGGCAGAGACGACGAAGAGGCAACGACGAGTTTCCCTATCTTTCCGGGTCCTTACTGATCCGTTTAGTCGGACAGCGCATAGACGACTGTCTACTGGGATCCAGTCTAAAAGAGCTAGTTCTGCCCTAGGACTTAATGCTATACCTACTCCAGCGAGGCCACGGGAAGCAGCATCAGGGCTTCCAGATACACGAAGCGTGTATCGAGATGAAACTTTATTTTGATTAAGTGCGGTCAAATGAATGACACTACTCGGATCTTGTATGTGCGTTTCGGAGACGCAGCACACATCGATGGTGTAAGATTCTAGAGTCCTAGCTAAGGAAGCCTGTTGTCCTATTTGGCACAATGTTCGGACATTAAAAGTTCCTACATGTAGTTTAGAGCGTGGTTTCAGGAGACCAGGAATAACGTTCTGTGTACTCGAATCGTTTGCCCTAGCGGTGCGAGGTGATAAAAGGACGTAGGAAGGGTTAGTCGTGGAGATAACAGAGTTAATAATCGGTGTAGGAAGGATTTGAAAGCGACCAACTTAGTCTCGTGTGTTGTTACGGGTATGAGGGCTAGTATCACTTCCCGGCTGCCCACACCGTGGAAGGGTATTTCTTGAGGGACCTGAAAAAGAAGTTGGATTAGTGTTGGTCTTAACGACCTGGGAGCGTGACCGCAGTGCCCAAGGGACAACTGCTTGAGGCCGGTCACTCACGGCCTTTTTGTGGGGGATTTTTGAAGTGTTAGCTCCGTTCTTCAAAAAAAACCTTACCGCCGGAGACGGATATCCGTGGGATAAGGCGAGGTGTGCATTTTTAGGGTCGACCTTTTCTAACCCCACCCCTCCTTGTGGGAAGCAGCATCGCTGTCATGCTGGTTATCTGAAGGAAACACCTTACTGCTTTCACACCTCTGTACAGTCAGCAGTACGACTTCGCCTTCGGACCTTGGGATTGCTGCTTTTAATCTCACCGCTCTTCAACCGACCTGTCTGGCATGGTAGGACCTTGAGGAACGATTGTTCCAGCCAGCATAGCTCGATTGGATCATCACGATAGGCAAGCCCGACCACCACGTCAAGGTAGCAGCAACGGTCGGGTATTCAGAATAAACTGAAACATAGAAATCTATTAATAACTGTCAGTATGAACCGATAAACTCATTTAGTAGGTTAATGAAGGATAAATGGTAACTAAAATAATAACACGTTTTCCTTCAGCTTCTGTTGATATCATATCCGAAAATTCACTTCTCACAGAATATTCGCGTGTTCATACAAAAAATGCTTTTACAGTAGTTTCATACATCTAACTTCTTTGATAAGTTTGAATAGAGCAAAACCAGTGAAAGTTTTAGAACAAAGAAAAGAGAATTCATTTTCAATCAAAGCATCTCATTCGTTATAAAACAGTCTAAATTTATAGAGAATGACAGAATCAGAACAAAAAGTTTGTCATACAACAGTTAATAAAATTGGGGAGATTATTCAAAGTCTAAAAAAACCACCATCGGTTTCAATCATTCATATCAGCTTCATTTAATAAAGTATGTATAACCTTAGTTTCTAATAATAATAATGTTCTTTATAACTGAAATCCGCTTAGATCTAATGAAAAACCATGAAATTAAATAAATTCAGTATGACACAACTTATGAATTTAATGGTATATAATTAAAGAATTGATATGGGATATCGTTTCAGTTTTGTTACTTGTACTAGGCTTTCTGTTGTATCCACTAGGTAACAGATCCTATTTCGATAATCGAACAATGAAATACTATGATATTTACAATAATCTAAGTAAATTATCCAAACATGAATGATGAAACATTGTTTTAAACTTAATTATGTTTATATAAGAACTTTCGTCTAAATTAGGGCGAATAGTTTCACAGTATTTGGGCACCGAGTTAATGTAAGACATTAATTAGGAATAATATATTTGTAAAGTCTCAGCGAATGAATCTGAAGTAAAGTCAACGTTTCGTCTGGCAATCTGGTCTAAGCTTTTTCAAATCCATTCGCTGAGATTTTACAAATATATTATTCCTATTTAATGTCTTAATTATGTTATTATATGAAATCATGATTATAAATGTAGTATTACAAACAACCGGTCAAAAACTCAAATATTCATCATTATCTGACTATGAAAATTTTGGTTTTTAAAATAAATAATTCATCATTGGATTGAAATATGAAAACCATTTTTGGATAGCTTAATATATAATAAGATGAGACTGTCCTCTATTAGGACTCCCTTTATTTCACATTCTAAACCTCTTTATTCCTAGAAATTTTCGATTTATTAGCTGTATATCATCAAGTATTTTGGCTGTCAATAATGTTTCTGTATCCAGCAAGATTTCTCATCCATTATTTAATGTTGTGATGGTTCCCTATTTTCAAGATAGTTACTATGATTGCCTTTTGTTTAGTTATATATCATGAGCTCACTTTACTGATCAGCC
Organism: Schistosoma rodhaini; assembly: GCA_944470415.2. Taxonomy (NCBI): domain Eukaryota; kingdom Metazoa; phylum Platyhelminthes; class Trematoda; order Strigeidida; family Schistosomatidae; genus Schistosoma; species Schistosoma rodhaini. The sequence continues at coordinate 47,564,207 of OX104036.1, forward strand.
GTTTCTTTAACATATATTTCATCCAATTTCAGATTCTAAAAACATAAACTTTCTATGAAGGTGTTGTTTAAAGTTTATAAAAATCGAAAAGAAAACAGCTTGAGCATCATGTTTCCTCTGAGTCATCCAACATATTATTAATCGTACAAAAGCATACGAGTATATAAATCTGAAAGTTAAATTAAATAGTACAGTTAATATAATTCAGCGTTTATTATTAAAACATCTATAAAGCCAGATACATAATTCACTGTATATTGTCGTAGAAACTAACAATGAATTAGTCAGTTTTGATATTCGAAATAATAACTATCGAGTTCTTCTTGTAATAGACAGTGTGAATATCAGTAATAGTTAGTTAAGAGGATAAAAACTTAAACGGTGTAGTTTAACTAGTAAAAAATAAAGCTGATTATTTACATATAAAAATGAATATTTTGTACAACTGATATATTTTCAACATTGAAATTGATAGATATAGTATATACAAGTTTTTTACTCATTCGTTAAAAATTTTTGGTTGAGATCATAAATCGATCAATGTTAGACCATCATTGAAAACCTGGAAGCACTGGACTGTCGTTTGTCCTTGTATCCAATACCTCAGCACTACACATGCACGCATTCGCGCGCGAGACCGAAGGTCCTATGTTCAAATCCTTTGTGTGGGATCGTGGACACTCACTGCTGAGGAGTTTGATACTATGACGAAACGACCATCCATTGCTTTCAGGTTTTCAATGGTGGTTTAACACTGATCGATTCATGATATCATTCAAAACTCAATAATCTCCACAACTTTATACGGAGAAAATATTTTCTCGTTTATCTCATGAACAAATGTTTAATAACAAATACTTGTCACTACTACTTTTGATACTACTACTACTACAACTACTACTACTGTCATTTTACTTCGATGAAATTCTCAGTAAACGTTTTAGTATAATATGCCATATTTTTTATGAAATAGTAGAACGAATATAAATAATTAATCACAAAGTGTTGTACGTATTTATTTCATTTTATCATATAGAATAAAAGTGAATAACAGGAACAAGGTATACAGTTTGTGTACATATATGCTAAATTTCTTTGTTTGCTTGTTTAACTAGTTGTGTAAAAATATTATATCCAATAGTGTGTGAACAAAAGACATTTACATTGTGAACAAATGAAGAATCAATGTTATATATACAATTACTTCGTCAGTGATAAAAATAAACCTAATAGCCTTTAATAGAAAAATATTAAAAAAACTAGGGCAATAACACATTTCAATATGCTTTGAATACATATAAATATATACATTTGGTTACATGTGAGAGAAAATGAAACTATAAAAAAAATCACTGAATAAACTTCATATTATATTGATGTTTGATGACATTATCAGAAGAGTTAAGAAAGTTTACATCCTTAATGGTTGCATTGTTCAAACTAGTATATTTATTAGGCAATATAGTGTTATATTAATCATGTTGTGCATGAGATTAGCCAAACTGATTTTTAGGAATGAAAAAGAATCCGGGTATTCATTACACTGGACTAACTGTGTTGTCGCGCTCACAAGCTGCAGGCTAAATTATTTCAGGAAAATTCAAAAGTAAAATAGTTTGAAATATATAAAGATAACTAAAGATTTCTAGGCAAGAGATTTTTAATACGGTGATCACAACGAACGGAATAAGTACTTGTGTACTAATTTTGTTGATTTAGATCTTTAGTAGGCATTAAAGATGATGTCCTGAAATATGATATATATAGCGAAAACTCTGTAAATAAACCTCTACTGATTCGGAAGTTCAAAAACAACACTAGATTCATAAAGGGAACCATCTGTAGGAAATACCAAATTTAGTTTATCATTTATTTACCGGTAATACCGCTAACAACATATTGGTAAACTATTCTAAAAAAAGTATAAGATTAAAAGAGTTTATCATGTTTAAAATAATCGTTTTCTCTTCCTTACTTAAAGCTGTTTCGTCAAACCATAATTATAAGTGCACTATGATTCTATCCTACATTCTTATTCATAATGTTTTACTACAATTAAGTTAACAATCAGATAATTAACTCAAATATCTAAGTAAATGATAATTACCTCTACTTAAACTATACTTATACCTTTACAGGTCAGTTTACAGAACGTCTACATTGGCATATATTGTGGTGTAGTCTACTTATATCTATATAAGTATTATATGGTGTGGGTCAGACACAGAATGTATTTTGGCAGAGGACCGATGAGCAAAGAACTGAGATGAAGCGCAATCGTTTGGAAAATGCATGAGCAATGGAATAAGAGAAGAAACAGTGAAGATTGAAACAATTGGTTGTTAATTTGCAAATTGACTGTTCATTGTTTGGTAATCAGAATTTACTGAGATAGTCTGTAATCTTTGCTTAAATGCATTCGATTGTCCCCAACTAGTGTTTTGTTCACTACAATATTAGTTCGTTTTAAAAGAATCCAGCTAAGTTTACTTTGAAGAAAGTTGAGAAATATCAGTAAAAATCAACTCTATTGAACATTATTTCTATTTATTAACATTAATATCTTGTATTTTATTGGTCAGTCAGTCAATGACGTTACTTTTAAGTTAGGCTATATTAAACAATTACAATTTTAATAATATAATTTGTGTTAATTTAGTAAACAACTATGAATAGTGAGTAGTTTGGTTTATTCAATTTCTAACTTATTCAAATCATTGAAGTATTTGTAGTTATTATTTACAGGTAGATTCTCTACCTAAAAAGTAATATATTAACAGATTGTAGTTAACATCAAGATTGAAAGCATTATGTTCATAATAGCTTAGTTGATCGATTCTTTTAATAAATTTTTTTGATAGGAATATAATCTATTATGATAATGGCAGTATCATAAATGTGATAAATTTATAAGCAAAGATGGACAGTGTCTAGCTGTGGAATCCATGACTCACGTTTCGTCCTATTTGGGACTCGTCAGCTGGATGTACCTGCATCTCAGAGTTGATGTTCACTCTGGAACTCGAACCCAGTACCTTTCGCTTCAAACGCCATCGCGTTATCCACTCAGCTACTTATTCCTGATAGCCACTTGCTTGTACAATGGGGTGAAGTTTGGATTCACTTAGTATTGTTTGTTTAAATTTTCTCACTGATGTTTTTAGGACTGCAATTGATCAGTTTCTTATTAGCAATTTAATCTTCTACTTGATCGAATTGTAATTACATTATCATATCTCTCTCACCCTATCTGATCCATATTTATTCTGATCACAGATCTTAAGATTTTCACTTAACATATATACAGATTCAAGTTAACATTCTATATGAATCATATCAACATTAACAATTTTATTCTCTTTGGTTTGACAATCCTAAATTTACATACTTTAACCAATGTACTTTGCCGTCAACCTGGTCATTTTGTCGGGTTAGTAATTTAGATTATATAATTGTAGAACCTGAAGAGAAGGAATATTCTTCATTCAAATATTACCCTTTAAAATATCTTATTATCAAAATGAACATTGTCTAGTTACAAAAAATAAGAATAGACCACTGCATAAATTATTGGTTGAAATTCTTTTACTGTTTAAATGTCTTCTGCAAGTATAAAAAACATGGTTTCCTTTATTATAGAAAATTCTTTTACTGATTTGAAATGTTTAAAGATATTGAATAGTAGGTAAGGAAAGTTCTATATAAAAAATCTAGATGAAAATCATATTACTTATGATCCTGTGTAGATCATTGCAAACATGATAGATATACATATCATGTGTTTTCAACACCATCGTTTCAACTGGTTAGACTTTGTTGATTGAAGTATTTGAAGTTTAATGTGACCAATAAATATTCAAGGATTATCGTCATAACAAACATTATAATTATAGACTAGTACTCTAATCTCGTGATGGAACGAATTTTTACAGTGATTTTGTTGTTTTATAACTGTTCAAGTATATCCTTACATGATTTTTTTTTCAATAATCTTCCTTTTCTGTGTGTATTATTTTGATTATGAAAGAAACAGTTTAAAAATATTGATTTGAATTATATAAATTTTGATATTCCCATGTTTACCAGTCCATTTTACATAAGAAATTTGATCATTAAACGTGTATTCTAAAACACTTAGATGAATATGTGATACTTAACTTCAAATTGAATGGTTAAATGACTAGTTTTTGTGGTTTAAGATAGTGATGAATACAAACGCACAGTTATTTTGAGCTAGATGAAATAAGTACTTTGTACGTTAAGCCATAAAAGCAAAAGCCAAATACTTAGTGTTGGGACAGAATGACTGAAAAGTGATTTGGAAAATAGATTTCATTGATTTTATACAGCATGACGATTTTCACAATCAGCTAATAGTCGTCTAATGGTTAATGAAAAACCAGGGAACATTGAACTTGTGCTATACTTAGCTGCCTTATAACTTACACAATAAATGCAATTAGTGAATAGGAATGTATTGACCCATATTTATTTATTCACATACTTATTCAGTTAAATATACGGTATGACCATAATCGAATATGATGAAGCAGTAACTCAGTAGTAAAAGAAATTGATTTTCAGTCTATAAGTAGCAGGTTTTAACCTCTCATCATCAACTTTGGTTTGAACTACCGGGTAGTTTTAGGAGCCCTCACACTTAAAATCTAGCTTGAAGTGCACCAGTCTGTATCTGATAGGTCAGCTGAGTCATCGTCTGTGATGAATGAACACAGAGTCTGAATTCTCTTAATTAGTGGCGGAGCTAACTTTGATGATATTATATTCATTTTCATTTGTTAAATTATAATGATCATAGTGTAACTCGATAGAAAGAAGTCGGTCAACACTTAAGTGAAGACAAACTTGACAATGTTTTCTACCCAACAATAAATCAACACAAATTAAAATCAGTACTCACGAAAATAACAATCATCTATAGGTGTCACAAGTTGCATTAATAAGTACAAATGATCCCAGTACCATGATGACTGAACGTAGACAATAGTAATTTCATTTATTTAACTTTAATCATTTAAAAACTAAAGAAGAATCATACCGAGAAAATCTAATTAACCCTTAATGAAGCATAATTAAATAAAAATTATTTGCATATTAACACTGAGCTAAAAGAATATCTCTCGAACTTTAACTGTAAATAACTATCAGGTTGTAATGATACATCAATGATATACTCTTCATTATAATGAAATTAAAATGGAATAATAGTTACATAACCTAGGTTCTTTGGTCAAAAATAAAATCAATGAAGAAATAAAATTATTTGGACTATGTAAAAGAATGAATCAGAAGCTAAAACTATGTTTAATCAATCAGAAAAATTAAAATATTGATGCCAAATGATGATATTTGTTAACAAATAGATCAAACATAACATAACATAACTACATACAGTCCATCTAATAATTCATAATTATTCTTGAGAATAAAAACTTTTTAAAAAAAAGAACACAACCAGTCATTGTAGATAATGAGAGTTCTGGATTGAATTTTCAGTTGCTCTTACTAGTACGTATTATTGAGAAGCTGTTAAACGCGTCTATTCTATATGCATACGTATATTTTTTGAAGATTTATAAACATGGTATGATATTTTCATCTAAATCTTTAGAGGTGAGACTATAGTTTATCAACGAACCAATCAAATTTACGATTTCGGTGCAAAACAGCATTTTGGTATTTTAAATTATCTTAGTTCGTGATGAAAAACCTAAATCTGTTTCTTAACCCTAATCATCAACTATAAATTATAATTCTTATCCTTCACACAGGTTTAAAACCCTGATTTAGCTTTAATAAGTAGATAAACATTATTAAGGCCACTTGGAAGTTGCTCAACGGTCTTTCATAAGTTATAGTCTCAATTCTTTAACTATAATATAAATCCACTTGACAAAAGTCAACGACATTTATCAAATGAAATTTAGTTGATCCGAAATAAACAATTTAATATACATAGATTTGTTTGCATTTTATGTTCACTATGAATAATAATCGGATACCGGCTCAGTGGTCTATCGGTTAAGTGCGTTGGCGCGAGACTGGTAGGTTCTGGGTCGGAATCTCACGAGGCGAGATTGTGGATGCGCACTGCTGAAGAATCCCACAATAGGACGAAACGGCTGTTCAGTGCTTCCAGGTTTTCCATGGTGGTCTAGCTTCAATTGACTCATGATTTCAACTATGAAAATACTGAAATCTCCATAAAACTCCTTCTGATAATTGTATAGTTCACATTAAAATCCATGGGATAATTTGAAATTTATTCATTTATTAGTTACATTCAATTATCTACAACTTTATCATATTTTTTTATTCTAAAACAGTTTATGAACAAATGGTATCCATTCCTTTGCTTAATAAACATTTCAAGATACCAATAATCAACTTTCTATTTACTATTTCTGCCATTCTAATTTAAATTGACATGAAGCAATTAGTCTCTTTGATAAATTTCGATAATGTAATAATAATAATCGAAACGGGCCATAAGATTGATCTTAACACGGCTTTTGTGGTGTTGTATAAAAGTGTAAAAGGGCGTATACTAAAGTTTATTAAAGCCTTAGCCATACGAAAATTTAAACCCCCTTCGTGTATTCAAAATAGTTTGTTTTCAGCTTAAACCTACCCTGGTAATATTAGCTTATTATCCAGAGTGATTAGGTTTCAAATTGTTTTCACATTATTTTTATTATCATTATCCTTGTCTACTCTTACCCCCCCCATTTCCAGTCTAATTGACCTTTTATCTTTATATATAAATGTTCTTAACAAGTATATGTGTGATCAGATTGTTCGAAATGTATTGCACTAATATCTCATCACATAGTTATGATAATCTTCGTCTTCTTATTACATTATCGAAATTAAATTAACATAATCAAAATCAATAATTTAAGTAAAACTAAATTTAAAGAACAACAAAAAACAACAACAGAGAACACAAAGGAGAATCATTTAATAGTTCATTTGACCAGCTGTTCAATATGTTATTATCTATGTAAGCAAATAAAGAAATGTTTGAAAATTGTGCCAAAATCTTTTTGTTTTAAACTTTCATAATTGGCTATATTTGAATATTTATATGTATATGTAGTATTGTGAAAACACTACAACATGTCGTCAAGTGTAACACCATGTTTTAATCTTATTATGGGCACAATTAATATATAGAAATGTTCTATAGGCTTTTTAAAAACAAACACATCTATTTCCCTTACTATTTTTTTAATTAAAATAAAAGAAGTTTGATTTTAATTTATATTAATGAATTTTTAATAATGAATAATAATGGAAGAATATCGATAGTGTAATAAGAAGACGAAGATTATCATAACTATATGATGCTATATTAACGCAATACATTTCGAACAATCTGATCACATATATACTTGTTAAGAACATTTATATATAAAGATAAAAGGTCAATTAGACTGGAAGTGGGAGGTAAGAGTAGACAAGGATAATGATAATAAAAATAATGGTAAAACAGTTTGAAACGTGATCATTCTGAATAATAAGCTAATATTACCAGGGTAGGTTTAAGCTGAAAACAAACTATTTTGAATACACGAAGGGGGTTTAAATTTTCGTATGGCTAAGGCTTTAATAAACTTTAGTATACGCCCTTTTACACTTTTATACAACACCACAAAAGCCGTGTTAAGATCTATCTTGTGGCCTGTTTAGATTATGTGTTTGGCAACAGATAAAATTATGAATAAAAAACAACAGTAATTCTAATATACACAATTAATAAGTTTTAAATAATTGATGAATGTGATAACGGGTTTTGTCTAATGAAAGTATCGTTGAACATATTCTAAAGCTATAAATTAGTAACAAATGATAGGTTTTATTGAAATTAGTTAGATCTTGATTAAATTCAAAATTGTATATCTTCATAGCCTGAAAGTGAATTGAAGTCCATTGGTTAGTGTGTGTTTAAAGTATAATATGAATAGTAGTTCATGAAATTGTTACAATGTTACACAAAACCTCTTCATTTGACCATGTACCGTAATATACGATATTTGAAACTTTGATTATCGTTTGTTTATTTTTTTGTTTCTTAATCATACACTATCCATCTATTCACTTACAAATTATAGTTTCAAGTAGATAAATTATTGATAAATATGCTTGTGTATATCATTTAAATGGGAAAATTGAAAATCAAAATTTTCTTCAGAAATCGTTCTTATCTCTTCTACAAAAAGGTTACTATCTTTAAATTCTTACAGTTCCGATAATTGTCTTTACGTTAAATGTTATTTTGGTAAATAATAGATATCGGTATCGATTTTTGTTTTTATGAATATTTCAGCATGCGAGACTGAAGGTCCTGAGTTCGAATCCCACAAGCTGGATCATAGATTCTCACTGCTGAGGAGCCCCATAATGGGACGAAACGACCATCCAGTGCTTCTAGGTTTTCAATGATGGTCTAAAATCAATCGACTCATGATCTCAATCAAAAAATATATTTCAACACCATTAAATTTCTCATCTAATCATGACCGTTTCTTTATTATCAGTATATTTAAGTATCATAATGATTATGGTCGTTATAATACATGCTCAAACAAATACTTCAACTGTTTATGATGGTTGTATTACATGTATACATAGATTTACACTATTCAAATAATAAAAATGAGGAATGAAGAATAATATGGTATTCTTGATTCTATAGTATTCAACCTATTCATAATTAAAATGAATAGATGCATCAATTGCTGTTAACATAACGAGCAATATAATAATCATTTCTTGAATGTATTTATGAAATCAATCCAATGACTGTCCTTTTAAATATTTTAAAAAATTATACTTTTGAAGTGATGAATGTAAATTTATACCTGATGTTTGAATTTGGAAGTATTAACAAATTAGAGGGAAGAATAAATTCAAACTTGGAAAAATTGTTGCACATGAATATTATTGATAAAAAGGAATTTAATTTCTTAAAATCCTATGAGTTCTGTGTATCCTCATTTATATGGACTACCTAAAAGTCTTCTTATTACACTATTGGAAGATACTTTTGAAGGTCTATGAAATATACATGATAACTGTTTCAATAATCTTTATTTTTGTTGGGATGATCCAGAAAATTTCTTGCAATAGACATGACAAGCTCAGGAAACATTAAGAAGCATTTTATCCAATCAGCGTTTGACTAGAAGTTTTTCTGGAAACATCACAAAAGAGAAAAGTCACATGTAGAGTTTATGATTGACTGGTTACTACACTGCTACTATGTTTAGTAGTATTCCAGAATTTTCAGGAAAACCCTTCTAAAACACTATAAAAACCCTATATTTTCTGTAAATGAATGAAGCTTGGGAGTAAAGTGCTTCTCGTATATTTTGCGATTTTTCTTTCGTGTTCAAGAAGCTGTGTAGTTCTCACTTGGGGTTTACGAGACTAGCTTAGGATCCGAGTATAGCGTTCAATCAGCAAGACTTATCAACTTTAAAATTGTGAAACTGTAAAATTATATATTATTATATTACTTTATTTAAATAAAATCAATAAGAAGAGTTATAACAATATTATATAGTTGAGATCATGAGTCAATTGAAGCTAGACCACCACGGAAAACCTGAAAGCATTGGACGGCCGTTTCGTCCGCTTGCGCGCGAGATCGATAGGTCCTGTGTTCGAATCTCACGAGGCGGGATTGTGGATGTGCAATACTGAGGAGTCCCACAGTAGGACGAAACGGCCGTCCAGTCCTTCCAGGTTTTCCATTGTGGTCTAGCTTCAATTGACTCATGATTTCAACTATGAAAATACTGAAATCTCCACAAAACCCCCTTCTTATAACTATGTGTTAATAAGAGTTTAAACCCAGTTTGCTGGGTAGATTTTAACTAAATACATTGTTTTTGTATAACTATACCGTTTCATAACTCATTTTTAAGATATTTGAATCCTTCAAAATCCCCTGAAATTATGATTTTGTCAATGAGCCTTGAGTTTATTGTTTATTTTTCAACTTATTTTACTGTCAGAAATTCAAGAAAATGGAGAATTAAAATACAATATAAATCCCTTAATGAAGAATTCAACTGAATAAGATCTCAAAGAGAACTAGTAAAGTGTTCGGTTTAATTCACTAAAGGAAGCAATAATATGAATAGGAAAATGGTTTTCACGCTATATGTACGTTTATAGATTTTAATGAGAATAGTATTTCCTCTAAAATAAAAAAATCTAAAGTTGACATAAGGGAAATGATGAAATAGTATGAGTATCTGTGATTTTATAGCGCACATATTTTTCTATGTACAATATATGAGTCCAGTACTAAACATTTTTGTTCATTTAGTGGGTGGTTGTTGAATATTAGAAAGTAATTTTCTTTAAGGATTTTAGTTCAAGTTCTAACTCCACGTTATTTTCCTCTTCATTCGACAATTTGGGAAGTACTACAGTGGTGTGTTCATGATAACTATGTGTAAATAAAATTCACTTGGTATTCATTGTTTGAATCTTCCCATTGATACTTGGGACTGCGACTGGTCAGTCTCTAATTGACATATGTGCATACTGTGTGTGTTGTCTCGATGCAGCTTCATTTCACAAGCATTGTAAGCAATGATGAATAGTGGTTAGCAGTGGAATCCAGTTTGACTCGCGTTTCGTCCTATTTGGGATTCGTCAGCTGGATGTACCTACATCTCAGAGTTGATGTTCATTCCGTGGCTCGAACCTAATACCGTTCGTTTCATATAATCATTTATTTGACCTCATAAACTCAAATATGATAATGAACTAATTTTGTAAAAGTTGATAATTAGAATATAGTCTTAAAGAAATTGGTGCTAATATGAATGAAGAATATTCTTTTTAATAATTTCTCATCACGTTCTACAATTATAAATCCAAATTAATAACCCATAAAAAATTGAATAAGTTTAAGGCAGAGTACATCATTTAAAACTGTAACATATGAATCAAGGATTGTTTGTCATATCAAATCAAATTGGTAATTTTGGGGTTGACTAATATGAAGTGTTAACTTGAATCAGTTTATACCTGAGATGAAATTGTGAGATAAATGATTAGAACAAATATGGTCAACATGGGGTAAAAGAGATAATCATGTAATTACAAATCTACTATATCTGACCTAATTCATATGATTCTATATATTACGTAATTTCCGATTTGTAATTCCATTATTCTCTCTCACCCAATGTCAACTATATTTGTTCTGATCATTTATCTCACAATTTCGTTTTACTTATAAACTGATTCAGGTTAACACTTCATATTAATCATCCCGACATTGACGATTTGATTTTATTTTATATCACAAACACTCCTTGATTCATATATTACAGTTTCTTAAATTGATGTACTCCGACTTAAACTTGACCAATTTTCTTTTGTGGATTATTAATTTGGGTTTATAATTGTAGAACCTGATGAGAAATTATTGAAAAGAATATTCTTCTTCTTTCATATAATTGTGTTTTAATATAATGAGAGTTTTTCAGCGGTTAATATAATTACAAAATATAATTTCAATGGATTTTCTTTTTCTTAATCAAAATATGTAGGCTATTCAATGATAACCATGTTGTACTGTTATAGGGGAAATGAAATATTAAATTACAAGTATAATCTTTATTTCATGTTAATAAATTATTAGTTCACTTGTGTAACTATGATATAATTGACTAAAATGAGACTGAAATTATCTATTTGTAAGTGTTTGAACCATCCCAACTATGATATCATGGACTGAATTGTGATGTTATTTTTTGACATGTATGTATTCTGAACAGATTACTTCGATATTGCTGTTACACCACAAGTGTTTAAGTTTATATGCATAGTGATTAGTAATGAGATTCAGGACTCACGTTTCGCCGTAGTTGGGACTAGTCGGCTAAACGTGCTCGTGTAATTGCATCGTTATTCATATCGGGACTTCAACTCGTTACACTACCTAGTTACTACCTGGATTAAGCTAAGTGGATCACGCGATAGGCGTCCCAACTGTAAGGTATTAGTTCAAGTTTCAAAGTAAATATCAACATTGGAATGTAGGTGAATCCACCTGATGAGTAGCAAATAAAATGAAAAGCGTACCTTGGATGCTAATGACAACCATTATTCATGTTTAAAGTTTTGTTTAGTGATTTATGGCAACCAGTTTAGTTTCTATAATGTAGTGTGATGAACTAAACTTAATTTCAGTTTCATAATAAAGTAATTTAATTATTCAAGTATGTACGCAATAATACTGAATGATGATTAATTTACAAATCTTTTAAAAAAGGTTCTATAGAAATAAAGTGAGTGAATCAAGTTAAAGATATCGTTTATTTATGATAATAAAAACAAATAGATTACTTTGATATACTTTCATCATTTGATACTAAACAAAACTTAAAACCATAATATAGTAAGTAGAGATGGATGGTAGCTAGCAATGGAATCCAGAACTTATGTTGTGTCCTATTTAGGACTCGTTGGCTGGATGTATCTGCATCCCAGAGTTGATGTTCATTCCGGGGCTCGAACCTAATACCGTTCGTTTCAAACGCCATCACATTGTCCACTTATGTACTGAGTCCAGAAATGGGGGAAGTTCGCCTCAATTTCGTATTGGGTTTTCTGGTCTTACCGTTGACGCAGGCACATCTAGCTGACGAGTACCACATGGGACGAAACGCGCGTTCTGGATTCCATTGTTAGTCACCATCCATCTCTGATTATAATGCTTTTGAATTAAGGCGATATCGAGGCAATCTGCATAGGATGTACATATACCAATAAGAGAATGATCAACTGCAGTTCTAAATTTTAATCAAAAGACTCAAACAACCATTACAAATATGAACTACTGACAATCGTTATTCACCGAAAGAAGTAATATTAGCAGATTTCAAAAATAAAATGTTTTACATATAATACTTGGACCTACTTTTCCTTTCAATGTGCATAATGCTTCTTTCCAAAACTTCTTCTTTTTTTGATTTTCAACTGGAAGTTCTATCTTACCAGTGGCCATCTAGAAAAATTTAAAATTAAAAAAAGGTAAGCTTGTTAGAGAGTAATGAAGAATAGAAATATTGTAGCGAAAAATATCGGTTAATCTTGTTCCGGACCGTAGAACTAATACATAAATCATTTGAAAAACTATTTTTCATGTATAGGACAAAGATATAGTTAGCACATCTTGAAATTTAACGCATTAATACACATGTATCATGAAAGAATGCGTTATGTCAACTTGTCCAAGTGAGTTATATATAATAGAAACGGTCTGATTTGTATAAGAACATACATTGTAACAAAAACAGCGGGTGGTTTAGTTGGAAAATGAATTCTTTATAATCGTGGAGTTTGTAATTTTTTTACTGTCACGACTTAGTTGCAAATCGACTAATTTAAAGTGCAAGATACTATTTATGCTTCTTATCCAGTAAATAGTCGTCAAAAGTAACTACCATTCAAAAACTTGAAACGTATGTCTTGTTCGTTTCCATACTTTAAATCAAAATGACCGACTTTTTAGTGGAAGTCATTTATTTTCTACTTTGATTATGCGTAATTTCTAAGTATATTACCTGGTGAGTAAGACATAGAAGCAGTAGTAAGACTTAGTAAACTTTACTGAATGTTTGATGATGCAAACCGATAGGGATTTTAACTAACCGGCGAGTTTTCTATGCTTACGAGCACATTTCATCAACTACCAATCTACTAAGGCTCAAAACACTTCCAAGATAGGTAAAGAAACAAATGAGCCAAACTGTATCACTCCTTATATTTAAACAGCTCACTATTCTAAGCAAATCCTAGACAATTTCGAGAGAAAGAAACCCATCATAAACATTTGTGTAGTGTTAATGAAGATTGAAGACGACTACATTTCATCAACTTTTTCTCCATGATGGAAAATATACCCTGCCAATGAGAAAATTCTTAGTTACATATGATAATTTTTGTCTGTGTGAACTTTCAGTTTAAACTATGACGAACAGTTTTGTGTGCTTGTTCGTCTACAGGCCACTGTATTTATTTCGATTATCAGTCAAGGATATATGCTTCAACAAGGTCTCTCTATGGACTGGGTTGAATCCTGGTATCACGTTAAGAAATATGGCTGCAGACAGATATCTATAACTTTGATTGTGTTTTAAGCCCCGTTTATTGGTGGATATCTGGTCAGTATCAAGTTGAGAATGGACGTCAGATGATTAAGAAAGTCATGTTCTTAGGAAAATTATCCAGTGGAGTTATTCCTCTACGTTTTTGTAAAACACTGATTTCCTGTTTATTCTCATTAAAGTTGTAGGAATAAACAGTCCTAACTATCCGAAAGAAATAACATTTGGCTCAAAGTCTTTATCTCCTTTAATTTAATAAGTGGTACTGTACCATTGTTCTTAGGAATCTCTAAACTTAAGTCATCAAATCTACTAATTACCAAACTTCAAGGTAATTGCAGCTTTTCAATATTATTTGAATATTTGCCGCTTGGTTATCGGTCAGTAATGGATGTAAAATTTATTACTTCAATTTCTGAGCTTCCTTTTAAGACCTTCAGTACAGTGTATGTTGGAGAAACCAGTCAATGAAAATTAGCTACCATAATGATCAAATGATTTTTTAAATCAGAATTTGTGGTTAACCAGAAACTTATCAACAATAATAGGTCAATACAGGTCTTCTTTAATTGTGTAGTTCTCTGATATTCAAAATATTTTGGTTTACAAGTAAATTAACACTATAAATGCCTAAAAAATCAGATAAATGTTATCGCCAGGGAAGTCCTACTTAGTGTCTTCTCATGGCAGGGGTGTTGCTTACAAAATTGAGAGGACGAAAAGCGAATGTCTGGCGCTTTAACCAGGTTGATCGACACGCAAAGTCCACTTAGAAGAGTTGGAAAACCCTGATTCTAAACCAGTGGTGCACATGGGTTCAAGTATCCTGAGGGAATAAATGGCGTATGAATCAATCGTTGGTCACCGGCTACCATGGGACTGCATCTCCTCACGATGCTCCACTGCCTTATGGATCAGACCTTTAGGTCAAAGACTGCGGGTGTAGCCCCCTAAGAAAACCACCTGCTTTAGTTTGAGCATCTGGGAGTATCACAGCCCTCATACAAATCAAATGAGATTTGTGCGGCGCACATATATCTGGTGTCCCCCGTTGTACCAATATTTATGTGTTTAAATAAATAAATCAATATTGTAAGCAATGTATATGTTTAATCAGTTAGCTTAAATCGATAAAAATATTAGAAACCATCTTTTAAGAAACTTTTATCACCTAAACTCCTTCAACAACAATATCTTATTATTTTAACTTAATAACTAATACCTTCTACTCAAACGGAATGTAGAAAGTGAAGATGAACATAAATAAATAAACCATTAAGTGATACAATAATCAATAATGATTTTCCTTATTATACTTTGTCTTTATTCTGTGAAAAGGTTATATGAAGTTGTTTTTTTCAGTTAGTGTTACAGTGGAAAAAATAATACCTACATTGATTATAATCAATCACTACTTATGGTGTGCATCAATGATAATGTAAACTGATTATCTAAGACTATATATATACACATGAACACTATAGAAAATTTAATAATTTCTGTTGTGAAATAGTCAAAATTAGTGTAAATTTAAACATATTAATTGTTTGAATATGCATTCATATATTATTCTCTATTCTCATTTGGGTATCACAATAGTAAAAAGTATGTTTTGTCACTACTACTACTACCACTACTACTGTGTTGTGGTCTACTTATATCTATATAAGTAGTATATGGTTATGGTTAGACATAGAATGTATTTTGGCAGAAGACCGATAAGGAAAGAACTGAAATGAAACGCGATTGGCAGGAAAATGTACAAACAATGAAACTAGAAAAGATGGTTTGATATTTACAGAAGGAACAGTGAAGATTGAGACAATTGGTTGTTATTTCGCATATTAACTGTTTGCTGTATGGTTATCAGAATCTGGTGGGATAGTCTGTAATTTGTGTTTAAATACATTCGATTGTCCCACCAGTGTTTTGTTCACTACACTAATACTAATACGAAAAACAGTAGCTATGACCAAATTCATTGACTTGTTATTTCCTGTAAAGTATACTGCATTTTATATGTTCTTTTCTCGGTAATGAAAGGATTTATATTGTAAAATAATTATAAATTTTTACAGTATACTATTAACAACTAGGCATTAGTTGCGTATTAAATACATGTGGCTATAATATCCATGAATACAGAAATTTAGAACTTCTTGATGAGAGATAGATTTTCGTGTGTAACTGAATAATTTTATTAGTATGGGGTTATGGAGATTAGGTTTTCGATCGATGTTAGATCATCATTGAAAACCTGAACTCACAGAAAGGCCGTTTAGTCCTAGTATGGGACTCCTCAGCAGAGAACATTCACGATTCCACATGGGGGATTTGAACCCAGGAACTTCGATCTCGCGCAACTCATATGCTCAATAGTGACTAGCTTCATGAGGGGACTCCTGGAGTCCTAGTGAGAGGCCGTGACCAGTAAAGCATGTACGTATCAGGTAGAGACAGGTATCTACATCTGACAATGAAGATGGTCGCGCGATTTCGTGGATTGGTTAAAGTTAGACATGAACACCGTTGGATGCCTGCTCAGTGGTCTAAGGGGTAGGCGTTTCGCATGTGACGGAAGGTCCTGGGTTAGGGTTCCGCATGCGGGGTCGTGAGTAATTTTAGACATCGATCATTTTCAAGTATCATTTATGGCAACGGAAGTCATTTGACAGGTTATTATATTCACACTTTGTCGAATCTCTACGAAAGTAATCCTTCAACTTTAGTAATCGAATCAGAAAGCTGTTAGAAATTTACACTGAACATCTTTATATTGCTGAAAATCAGTTATAAAATGAACCTTAATGTTTGTTTTATAGAAATTATTTCAAAGAATACTTATGTATTCTAAATGAAAATGGTAAAAGTGAAGTTTACGTACTTATAACAGTAAAAATGAATACGTATTATCATAGTGGAAGAATGAGATTAAGACATAAAAAGTGTTGTACATAAAAATAATATGTGATAGAAGATTCTGTTTGATCTGGGAAAGTAACAAGAGATCATAGAGTTGAAATAAATAATTGATTGTGTAATATAGGAGTTGAAAACATTAGTTGAAATCAGTCAGTTGGAAGTGGAATTATGAATCTAAATAACGTGCCGAAATTAAAATAAGAGAGAGAAAATTCTGAGAACGTTGTAATAAAATGACGATAAAGTCACCATGGTATAGTCAAGTTGGAAGTGAGTTTGTAATTTGCTTTCACTGAATTAAATAAATTCATCTGTATGCCTAATAAACGGATAATCTTTAACAACTAGGTTCAATCATAAATAATATTTTGTTTTCTTCAACAATCAACATGGGCTTAACAAATATTTAAAAATCTGACTGTGTACTATGTTTTAAATGTATATTTTTTTCGAAATAATGAATCACTATTAAAGAAGTACCAAATAATTCGTAAATATGGGGCATGTTTAGGGAGATATTGTTCATACTAAGAAAGTTGTCAAGTCGAAATATAACTGATAATAATTTTCATTGTGTAGCTATTCTAAAGTTATTGCCAGTGACCAAACAGGATAAAAAATGAGGGTTGGGCATGGGGTCAGCAACCCAATCCTGTAGAAGACAAGATTATAGAAAAACAGATAAACAGAAAAAAAATAATTAGGCCATTTGAACTCTGCCCTGCGAAGGGAGGATCTTCATTTCGGAAGTCAAGAGGCTGATGCCTCGTCTAACAAAATAGGAACATGGAATATGCGGACAATGTGCGAGACCGGGTGGGCCAAACAAACGGTTGTGGAAACGAAATGATATAACTTGGAGGTTCTCGGGAAAATGAAACCCATTTCAATCGAGTTAGACAAAAAAGGTTAGATTAGGAAGAGATGCTGCCGTACATTGGTTATCAAAAAGATGCATTCCTTCCTCTTTCTCCCGGTTTATGATGACCTCCACATCTGAGGGGAAGCACGAAATAAAAAGCATTGCTTGCATGCACCTAGATGATCTGGACTCCCCAGGTGACCTACCCCTTCTGTTCTATACACAGCATCAAATGTAGGTGAAGACAGATAGTGTAGAAGCAGTCTCTTCAGCAGTAGGCCTCAATACAAACAAGGGAAAAACCACGATCTTGAAACACAACACAGAGAACACTAACTCAATGACACTCGATGGAGAAGCCCTGGAAGATGTGAAAACTTTCACATATCTGGACGGGATCATCGATGAACAATTGGGATCTGAAGCAAAAGTGAAGTTAAGGATTGATGAAGCTGGGAAGCATTCCTAAAATTGAAGAACATATGGAACTGGAAACAACTGTCATCGAACATCTAAGGGAAAGAGGAAGACCAAGTGATACTTTGCGTCGGCAATTTGACGCATACACAGAGGAACAATATCAACTAGAAATAGTTGGAAAGGATTGCCCCGAACAGAGTTCAGTGGAGAATGTTGGTGGAAGGTCCATGCTCATCTTTGAGGGTTAACTGGCGTTATATATTATATTATGGTTTGAAAATAAATTATCACCACAACTAAAAGCTGGATTTTTAATGATTCAGTGTTATATTTAGAGTATATTAGGAAAACGGTAAAACCATTCTTCATAGTATTGTTATTACTAACATAGGTGTAACGTAATTATCATTAGCTGGTTAACTATAAATGCATTTTTCATCCAGGTAATATATTCTCACCTACCAGATACAAAAATTTGTATAATTTGTCTAAAATTTTCAGGAAAAATTAGATTTAGGAAAAATATTTTTAACACTTCATTCAACGATAAAAGCATAAACACTTTCCTTGAAACTCGTTTGAACTCTGTATATTGAATAAATTGAATTTCATTCCCATTTGTTACGTAGCAGCTATCATGAATTAACTATTCTTATAATAAAAGCTATATAAAGAGAGAATTTCAATGTAAGAGAATTATCGTGTCCATATCTGATTGTGATCGTTACTTAAAGTATAAAAAGAATTACAAACCGAAGCTTGTATCTGTATTCAGAATTTAACCGTAATTTAAAGTAGCAGTTTTTCAGTGTGCAAAAATATAAAAAAATATCTATACTTCAGTAATAATTCTTTGCTCACTTTTTACTATTACCGGTGTTTCTAGCATCTTACTAAGCTTTATCTTTATGATTAAATCTATGATTAGTGAAGTGAATAAGTGTCTATCACAACTGTTATGATTAAACTAGTACTTCCTTAGAAGGTGGAATCATATAATGAGGAACATTTCTGATAGACAACGTTATTGTCATTATCATAGTTTCCTAATTATATTTAATTTGACGTTTAACAAAAATATGAATTTAGTTCATTTCACAGATTTAACAATTAAAACTAACGTGATTGTAACAGACGCGTTGTCTAAAATTAGGCTTATAGTCGGTGAGCAGACACAAAATATCACGAAATCTTTCAAAGGATATTCAAACGTAGCATCGATTGGTTCGTATTTTCTACTTTAGTCAATTCACTATATTACACAAACACAATTTGATCAAATAAACATTTGGTTTACATGATTACACCTTTGTTTAATCATCTCATATTTCAAATGTATACAGCCTTTCTATATATTAGTTCAACTATGATGATTGTTTACACACGATTAAATACAGGTGAAGACAGCAAATGTAGTAGCAGCCTCTGCATCAACAGGCCTCAATAAACACAAAGGAAAAAGCAAGATTCTCAAATACAGCACGGAGAACACCAAGCCAATCACACTTGATGTCGAAACTCTGGAAGATGTGGAATCTTTCACGTGCCTGGGAAGCATCATTGATAAAAAAGGAGGATCGGATGCAGATGTAAAGGCGAGGATTGGCAAAGCAAGGGCAGCATTTCTACAATTGAAGAACATATAGAACTCAAAACAACTGTCAACTAACTTCAAAGTGAAAATCTTCAATACGAACGTCAAGACAGTCCTACTGTACGGAGCTGAAACGTGGAGAACTACTACATCCATCATCAGGAAGGTACAAGTATTTATAAGTGGTTGTTTACGCAAAATACTCAACATTCACTGGCCAGATACTATCAGCAACAGCGTCTTATGGGAGAGGAAGAACTAGCTTCCAGCTGAAGAGTAAATTAGGGAAAGACGTTGGAAATGGATAAGACATACATTGAGGAAATCACCAAACTGCATCATGAGGCAAGCCCCAACTTGGAATCCGGAAGGAAAGCGGAAAAGAGGAAGGCCAAAGAACATATTACGACGGGAGACTGCAGCAGATATGAAAAGGATGAATGGGGACTGAAAAGAACTGGAAAGGATTGCCCAGGACAGGGTTGGGGGAGAATGCTGGTGTGCGGACTATGCTCCTCCATGAGGGGTAACAGGCGTAAGTAAGTAAGTAATAATGATTGTTGGAGAATAAGTTAGATTGTCTAACAGAACGTATTCGTACAACTAAATTATTCCATTCCGATGAATCTCCCTTCTATTACGACATAAATATTATTAGTTTTTCTGATAAATTAGGAAGTTTTATTCAAAAGAATTATTTACTAGATATTGTTTTGAATAATGTTTCTTTCGGTTTCATAAAATACATATTTCATTTGGAACAGTTGTCTTAACTTTCATTGAAAATTAAGTCGTTTAATCTATTTGTTTAATGTAATTTCACTCTGCGGTCACAGGTGAACATGATGGATAAACACCAAACTGTTGTTACTTTGAATATAAAAATATTAAAAGGTTTGGTTTGAATTATACATTTGTTTGGTACACTAGCGTCTGTATATTTATGCTTATATTTTTAGTATGTGATGGCATAACTAGTTTCGTGCTTATAATATCGAATTACAATTGATGTATTGCATTAAGTAATCTAGCAAACTACGAGAAAATTATCATACGCGTAAGTTCAGAGAAAAAACTGAATAAATAAATAAATAAATAAATATTGTATCGATTTGTATGTAGCAATCTGTTGTTGCAGACTGCAAACTTACTTACGTCTGTTACACCTCATGGAAGAGCATAGGCCACCCACTAGCATTCTCCATTGAACTCTATCCTGAAGAATCCTTTCCAGTTGCCTCCAGTTGCTATTCATTCTTCTCACATCTGCTTACGATTCCCGACCCCGTATGTTCTTCGTCCTTCGTCCTTTTCGTTTCCCTTCAGGATTCCAATTTAGCGCTTGTTTCGTGATACAGTTTGGTGATTTCCCCAATGTGTCCAATCAACTTCTAAAGTCGTTTCCAAATTTCCTTCTCAACTGGAACCTGGTTTGTTCTCTTCCACAGTAAGCTGTTGCTGATGGTATCTTACGTAGACAATTGTTTATAAATACTTGTACTGTTTTGATGATGGTTGTGATAGTTCTCGAAGTTTCAGCTTTGTACAGTAGGAATGTCTTGATGTTCGTATTGGAGATTCTGACTTTGATGTTGGCTTGTATACAGTTGTTTTGAGTTCCATATATTGTTCAAGTGTGGGAATGCTTTTTTTGTTTTGCCGATGCTCACCTTTACAACTGCATCAAATCCTCCTTGTTCATCGATGATGCGATAGCAGCTCACGTACAACTGAATTTGATCAGATCTAATTTGGTTAAGCCCTTTTGTTAACTTATTTAACGGACAGCGTCATTCGTACAATAACATTCTATCTATACTATTGTACCTTTATTATGTACGCTTGAGCATTGTTCATTCTGCTAGTCTTACTATTAGTCGCCTATTTGATTCAATGATTCATTCATTTCACTATGTATATATATGTATATCTTAATCCTGTTTACTGACTCGCTTACTCGCTGACTGCATGACTCGTTGACTCGCTGACTCGATCACTCGCTCGCTCATTCTACTCTCACGTTCACTCGCTTACTTTACGGCACTATTCTTTCATGCTTGCTTAACGTGCCTGTAATTTGGAATATCTGTGTGTGGTTCAATAATAAACGCAATCAACACTTCGTATTTGCCTTCTGATTTAGACACCGTTGGGGCGTTATCGAATACCGACCACCACAATGCTACCCAGATACTGTAAACCATAATCACTTAATTAGACTTCGAATACTTCACTGTTATTTCATTTCATTATATTAGCAAATATTGTTTTATTCAGAAATTAACCGGTTAAGGTAGTCTTTCCAATAAATATAGACGTAATGCTTATATCATAAATGAACTACCATCGACTTACGAAAAAGCAATATCTCCTTTGAAATATATGTTGATTCATGTGAAAGAGCTTTGTTGTCAGATAAATAACAACTAATCTGTTTTAGTTATTTTAAATCTCGCGATAGAACTGAATTTTGTATATACACTAATTATTGAAAGATAATTATGGTTAGAATCTAAAGAGAGCATTCTTTAAGAGCTATACTACAAATAGTACAGAAGAAAGTTACTTGTTATCATTCCTTAATGAATTAAAATAAACAAAAATGGGTTAAAATTTTAATGTACCTTATCACTCTTTATTCTTCAATCAATTTAGTTTTCGATAGTAAAATGTAATAAAAAATTTTTTCCGTCGGTTTAAAATTGTGAACGAGAAGATAAAAAAAAGATAAGTCATATTCTACACCAATATTTGAATGAGTATAAGTATAAATAGTGATACATGGATCCATTTGTGTTGATAAAAGGGGGTTTTGTGGAGATTTTGGTAATTTTATATAGTTGATCGCGAGGCGGGATCGTAGATGCGCACTGCTGAGGAGTCCCACAATAGGACGAAACGGCCGTCCAGTGCTTCCAGGTTTTCCATGGTGGCCTAGCTTCAATGGACTCATGATTTCAACTATATAAAATTTCTGAAATCTCCACAAAACCCCTTTCTAATGTTCGTATTTCTCCGTAATACATAAATTGGTAATTGATACAGTATGAATGAGGTCAGTAGCAGTTAAAACATGTATCCAAACAAAAGTGACATCATAATGTCAAACGAATAATTCCAGTCAGCAATTATTAAAACGCTAACTATATGTCCTAGTTATTTACTGAATAATAACTGTGAAATACTGACATACATAAGTATATCACGAAAAAAACAGTCTCTTTACAGAATATGTTATTAGTAATGAAGTTCACAAATAACGTTTCCAGAAAAAGCTTTTGATGACAATTGCTATCTGTACTATTTCATGATAAAGTTGTTTAAATCATATTCATGATACTTAACTCATATTAATAGTATTTTAAGCTTGGGGTTGTGACAGTAAGGGCTTTAAAAATACTACTTTTTTTCTTTCATTTGATCTTTTACCAATAACTGACTTTACTTAACTGGTTAAACTTGAATCCCTTAAGTACATATTAATAGTAACTTAAACAATCAAGAAAAATTATCCGCTTTATTGTTCTAAACTTATAAACTGATAGACTTAGAAATTGTTCATAATTATTGAGGTTGCTAAATCCCCAGAAATCACCTGGTAAACGCCTTATTTTTGTAATTTTATTATGGAAATTCGAATATCTCATTTTCTCACCAAAAGCGCCTATTTTTACATTTAGTTTGTATTTTACACCTGGAAAGGTCTTAAATGTGATTGATTGGTTTCCTCTTTTAGTATGTTATTGTGTGACGCTTTCCAAGGACGATTTTACACTATATATATATATATATATATATATATATATATATATATATATATATATATACGAATGAGTTGTGTCAATCCTCATTCACGCATCCAGCCGCTTATGGAATATGTACCTCTCCCGGCTGAATTTCGTCTTCCCCCTCTAATTAGTAGGTCCGGAGAGCAGTGTAATAGCTTAGCTTTTCCTTTTGTTATGTTGCTGACTTTCGTTCTGTTCGCCAATTTTAGGTGATATTGTAGTGTCTTCATATATAATAATAATGAAACCTTTAATAATTGTCATTAGTTTAATCATTTATTTTTGTTATGTAAATGTTGCCTTCTTTATATTACACTTAATATAGATTTATGTTATATGGATACAAGCACAATGAATTTTATTGATTCTATTATGAATCTAAAGTCAAAGTATGGTAGAGCAATAAAAAAAACACTTGAAACTATTTTAAACGTTTTCGAACTGAATCGACCCTATCAATATTCGTCTGAAATTATTCATGAAGGTCTAGTTAAAGAGATTTTACTTTCACATTTTAGAGTTATTTATAAATTTAAATTAAAATATAGCAGTTATAAATTTGACCAATGAATCCTGTAAAGAAATATAACTTTTCAAGAATATTAAGAAGTTGATACTCTAGATATGTTTAAACAAGACAAAAGCAATATAATCTGAAGAATAAAATACATTATTCAAGCATTATTGTTTTTGAACGATTACCGATAGCCTAGAGGTATCAAGAGTAACATTCCTAAAAGATGAGGACAACTTTTAACATTAAAATGAAACTGAAGAAAATGATAGCTTATTATAAGAAAAGGTTACATGATTAAGTAATGAATATAGATACACATCAATACAAAATCTACTGTCACTACTAGAACTTCATGTGAAACAGAAACCAAGTTATGTTACTAAGTTAGAAATCAGCTAAGAATAAATAAAGTTGCTGAATTAGAAAAAAAATACGATAACTGATAAATTACAATTTAACCAGGTTTTATATTCAGTATAAACATTTCCTGTTTTAGCTAGCTGAATTGACAGAATTAAGGTCGTATTTTAAAAAAAAACACATTTCACAATGATTGACCTAATCTTAAACATTTGACCTATTCTTGTTTAATTTGCTTTCTTTGTTTTTTTTTTGCTTAAGAAGTGATAACAGACTGATTGATTTGTTTTTTTAAAAGAATTTCCAGTTAGATATTCAAGATTTATTCTTGTTAGAAGAAATAACATTCCTGGATTTATTGTTTAAATGTTAAAACTTTTTCTTTTTGTTTAAAAGTGCGTTTTCTTTAAGAATCTATCAATATCTTCATATCAAATTTAATTAATGCATAATATATAGTTGAAATCATGAGTTAATTGAAGCTAAACCACCAAGGAAAACCTGGAAACACTAGATGGCTGTTTAGTCCTATTGTGAGACTCCTCAGCAGTACGCATCCACGATCTCGCCTCGCGAGATTCGAACACAGGACTTATCAGTCTCGCGCGCGAGCGCTTAACCACTGTACCACTGAGCAGGCCGGAATCCAATGGTGTTAATGTCTAACTTCAACCAATCCACGAAGTTGAGAAAACAATCTCACTAGTGTCTTCAGTGAGTTGATATCTCACAACAGACGTGGTTGAACTCCACTGATTGCTGCTTCTCACTAGAACTCCAGGAAATACCTCATGAAGCCAGTCACTAGTCAGCATATGATAAGGGGGTTGCTTGTGCATAATGTCTTCATGCAATACTATTAGAAAGGAATAAATAATGACTGATAAATAGTGGAAATTATGAAGTTTTTCTCAACATTTACTTCCGGCACATGTGTAATACTACAATGATTCGAACAAATTAGGTTAGAACAACACATTTAAGCGGATAATATTGTTTTCAATTAGATCGTCATCAGACTTTACTCTAATATACATGAATATTGATACGAAAATGTTAATCCAATCAAGGTTATTTGAGTCAATAATCACAGTGAAATAAGTTGGTAATTTGTATATCATTTAGGATCGTAAGTTATCAATGTAAACTTATGAGTTGTTAAATAAGCGGTAGAAAAATAGTTGACATGATGAAAAGTTAACTCGTTTCATTGATTCAAACTAAAGATTTTGTTAATAGTTGTAAACCGTTTGTAATTTAAAAAAAATGGAAATTTAGAAATATTTAATTTATTTTGCACTGAATTATGTACATTTTTTTTTAGAAAAACCATGACATAAGAACTAAAACTAAGTTAAGAATGAAGCGCTTGCCTGTCGTTAACATTGAGTAATAGTAACACGTACTGGTCACAGAATTCAGAAATATCATACATCATTTCCGAATAAATGTTTATAACTGTAAGTGAGGAAAAACGTAATAGCTACTTAGTAGTAAGTTAATATCAAGCCATCACTTAGGATGAAACATATGTATCTATAATATGTTAAGGACAGATTTCTCAATATATATATGATTAATGTACAACCTATTTATACATGTAACTCTGCCTGTAGCTCCTCCGGGGGTTACTGCCGGTCCCAAGCCCGGGTAAAGGAGGAGGGTTGGGCATGGGGTTAGCGACGCCATCCCGTAAAAAACCAACTCGCTAAAAAAACGCCAACCAGAAAAAAATATTCGAACCATTTAAACTCTGCCCTGGGAGTAGAAGGAATAATTATGACGTCTCATGATGAAAGCCGAGTTCCTTCGGAAGTCATGAGGCCGATGCACCTTCTTACAACCAGAGCGACAATTTTTATAGGTACATGGAATGTCCGGACAATGTGGGAAACCGGGAGAGTCTTCCAAATTGCTGCAGAAATGAGGAAATACGACCTGGAGGTGCCGGGATCCAGTGAAACCCATCGGACCCAAGCTGGACAGAAAAGATTAGATTTGAGAGAGACGCTGTTGTACTCTGGTCATAAATAAAAAAATGCTTCGCACACACAAGAAGTTGCACTGATGCTGTCCAGAAAAGCACAAAATGCACTTATTGGATGGGAATCTCATGGATTAAGGGTCATCAAAGCCTCCTTCAAATCAAAGAGAGAGGGCATTACAATGAACGTTATCCAATGCAATGTGCCTACCAATGATTACAATGAAGATGTTGAAGATCAATCCTACGATAGGTTGCAGTCAATCGTCGAGAAATCCCCAACAAAGGACTTGACCATTCTGATAGAAGACCTAGATGCCAAGTTTGAAGTCGACAACACTGGACACGAAGGCATCATGAGACGACATGGACTGGGAGAAAGGAACGAATGTGGTGAGAGTTTTGCAAACCTATGTGCCTTCAATAGACTGGTCATAGGCGGCACTATATTCCCAAACAAACGCATACACAAAGCCACTTCGATTTCACCGGATCACACTACACAGAATCAAATCGACCATATCTGCATCAACAAAAAGTTCAGGAAGACGATGGAGGATGTGAGAACCAGAAGAGGAGCTGATATAGAATCCAATCATCATTTGCTGGTCGCCAAGATGAAACTAAAACTCAAGAAGCACTGGACAACGGTGCGGACAACATCACAAAAGTTTAATACGGCCTTTCTTCGAGATGCTGACAAAGTCAACAAATTCAACATAGTCCTCAGCAACAGGTTCCAGGCCTTTCATGATCTACTCAATGGAGAGGGAACTACCATGGAGAGCAACTGGAAAGGTATCAAAGAGGCAATCGTTTCAACATGTCAGGAGGTTCTGGGCCAAAAGAAGCACCGTCACAAGGAACGGATCACTGTTTGTACACTGGATAAAATTGAAGAAAGGAGGAACAAAAAGGCAGCAATCAATATCAGCCGAACAAGAGCAGAAAAAGCCAAGGCACAAGCCGAATACACAGAGGCAAACAAGCAAGTGAAGAGGAGCATCAGAACCGACAAACGTAAATATGTGGAAGATTTAGCAATGACAGCAGAAAAGGCTGCAAGAGAGGGAAACATGAGCCAACTGCGTGATACAACAAAGAAACTTGTTGGAAATTACCGTAAACCAGAAAGACCAGTGAAAAGCAAGCAAGGCAAAGTAATCACCGACATTGAAGAACAACGTAACAGGTGGGTAGAACACTTCAAAGAACTCTTAAATCGACCAGCTCCACTGAACCCACCCAACATCGAAGCAGCACCCACAGACCTCTTAATTGATGTTGGCCCACCAACAATTGAAGAGATTAGCATGGCCATTAGACAAATCAAGAGCGGCAAAGCAGCGGGACCAGACAACATCCCGGCAGAAGCACTGAAAGCAAATGTAACAGCAACTGCCAAGATACTCCACATCCTCTTCGGTAAGATTTGGGACGAAGAACATGTACCAACAGACTGGAAAGAAGGACTTCTCATCAAGATACCAAAGAAAGGCGATCTGAGCAAGTGCGACAACTACAGAGGCATCACTCTCCTCTCAATACCAGGAAAAGTCTTCAACAGAGTATTGTTAAACAGGATGAAGGATTCCGTAGACGCTCAACTTCGAGATCAACAAGCTGGATTTCGTAAGGATAGATCGTGCACAGATCAAATCGCAACTCTACGTATCATTGTGGAACAATCAATCGAATGGAATTCATCACTGTACATCAACTTCATCGACTACGAGAAGGCATTTGATAGCGTGGACAGGACGACACTGTGGAAGCTTCTTCGACACTACGGTGTGCCTGAGAAGATAGTAAATATCATACGGAACTCCTATGATGGACTAAACTGCCAAATCGTCCACGGAGGGCAACTCACCGACTCGTTCGAGGTAAAGACCGGTGTTAGGCAAGGTTGCCTACTCTCACCCTTTCTCTTTCTCCTGGTGATCGACTGGATTATGAAGACGTCAACATCTGGAGGAATGCACGGGATACAGTGGACAGGCAGGATGCAGCTTGACGATTTAGACTTCGCGGATGATCTGGCTCTTCTATCACAAACGCTACAGCAAATGCAGGAGAAAACGACCAGTGTAGCAGCAGCAGTAGGTCTCAATATAAACAAAGGGAAAAGCAAGACTCTCCGATACAATACAATATGCACCAATCCAATTACACTTGACGGAGAAGCTTTGGAGGATGTGGAAACCTTTACATATCTGGGCAGCATCATTGATGAACACGGTGGATCAGATGCAGATGTGAGGGCGAGGATCGGCAAAGCAAGAGCAGCATACTTACAACTGAAAAACATCTGGAGCTCAAAACAATTGTCAACCAACACCAAGGTTAGAATTTTCAATACAAATGTCAAGACAGTTCTATTGTATGGGGCGGAGACGTGGAGAACTACGAAAGCCATTATCCAGAAGATGCAAGTGTATATCAACAGCTGTCTACGCAAGATACTTCGGATCCGATGGCCAGACACTATCAGCAACAAGTTACTGTGGGAGACAACAAACCAGATTCCATCCGGCGGAGGAAGAAATCAGGAGGAAGCGCTGGAAGTGGATTGGGCACACTTTGAGGAAATCACCCAATTGTGTCATAAGACAAACCCTCACATGGAATCCTGAAGGTCAAAGGAGAGGAGGAAGACCAAAGAACACATTACGCCGAGAAATAGAGACAGACATGAGAAGAATGAACAAGAACTGGAAAGAACTAGAAAAGAAGGCCCAGGACAGAGTGGGTTAGAGAATGCTGGTCGGCGGCCTATGCTCCATTGGGAGTAACAGGCGTAAGTAAGTAAGTAAGTAAGTATTTATACATGTGAACTAATTACAAGGGCATACGCGTCATTATTAATTATCTTCAAGAAGTAGTAATAAATTACATTCGTTGACAGAACTCTTTTCAGGGTAATGAGATATAGAAATTTTCCTGAACGTATATTGACAGTTTATTCGTTTTAATCTGGAGAAAAATGAAAATGATTCAGTTTGGAAAGTTTATTATTGTATTCTACATTGATTTATAATTCAAGAAGATAAAAATATACTTAGAATTTCTCATTATACACTTCATGATGATAGACAAGACTTCTTACTTACGCCTGTTACTCTCAATGGAGCATAGGACGCCAACCAGCATTCTCCAACCCACTCTGTCTTGAGCATTCCTTTCTAGTTCTATCCAATTTTTGTTCATTCAGACACGACTAATGCATTGAAACAATCATCATTCCGTTAAATATTTCTACTATTTATTTGATAAAGACTCAATAAAATCTATCAAAACCATAAACGTAGTTTTAGCTTTTTTTTTAAATTCATTTTACTCATCATCTTTCAATTTATAATTGTCATAATGAGCATTAAAACTGACCATAACATTAAATTCTATCCTAATGACAATGAACATTAAAGCTGGTAAATATAATCGATAAGATATTTCTCTTCTATTAGTACTACCACTTCTTACATAATCATTCATCTTTCTTATTCTTTTACTTTTAGAAAAAAGACAAATAGCGTTGAAATGTACTTCAAATAATTAACAGAGTTTAAGAAACATTTTAAACAAAAAAAACAAGATTTAACATTGATAAAATCTGTGAAAGTGAATAAAGGGAAAAAGACAAGATAACTAGAAGCTAAACACTGGAGAAATAATAAAAAAACTGTTAAAGATACGGTAACAGAAAGAAGTAGAGAAGGTATAATAAAAGAGAAAACATTGAACTAAACTAGAAACTAAACAAAAGTACATGACATGTAACCTTTTGTTAAACATTCATGGAAACAGAAAGAATATAAAACAAATATAAAAATAATGATAATTCTAGTTATTTAGGTCAGCCTAACTTTTCTTAGTTGACCGTTTTATTGTAGATAATAAACTAAATACATAGTGTTTTGAAATCTTATATACCCATATATGTGTATTCCCTTTTTAAAAATGTGGAGTACATCATAGGAATAAAAATTTTTTTAGAAAATTTTAAAATTTTAAAATAAACTTAAGCATGACTAGGTAACTAAAGTGTTGCTTATAATAATAAAGTAGTTCAGTAATGTGGTAAAGATATTCATTTTAAATGTCTCTTACTGCAATCACAATTTGTTAGGAATAATTAATATGTTCTGTAATCTGAAGTAAAGTTTGCATCGTTGACTCAAACCAACGTGACATAGTATCATTTTGTGATTAATATCAATCATTAAGGAAAATCGATAGGCTGTAATCAAAAGTTAATTATGAAATATAATTTCGATAAATATTTAATCGTTGGTCAGAGTTCATTTCTTAAAGTATAACTTCAATTCACTTGGTTTTGTTTGATTAGATCTTACCATTGACGTTTAGAACTACAATTGATCAGTCTCTTATTGGTCATGTGTGCATACTGTGCGTATTGCCTCGATATAGCCTTAATTCACAAGCATTATAAGCAAAGATAGTTGGTGGCTAGCAGTGGAACCCAGGACGCACATTTCATCGACTCAGTAGCTAAGTGGATAACGCGATGGCGTTTGAAGCGAACGGTACTGGGCTCGAGTCCCAGAGTGATACATCAACTCACAGATTCAGATACATTCAGCTGACGAGTCCCAAATAAGACGAAACGCACGTCCTGGATTCCACTGTTAGCCACTATCCTTCTTTGCTTATAACTTCAATCGTTTTGCTAGTTAACAAATTTAGGAGGTATAATAACTTTACAAGTCTGGACGTCTTGAATAAAAGAAATTATTTCAAGAAATTGTTAGGAGTGGAGTTTGGACTGTTTCTTAAACTGGTCTCTCTATATTAGAATATATGGTTACAAGTGCAACGATTTTTGTTTGTAAATGTAGTTGTGTTATAAAAGTTTAAAAAAAGAATAAGAATCTAGTTATAATAAAATAAATTTTATTCCAAGAACTACGTTAATGATTCATTGTTTAAGAGGTGTATTTATCTCTCGGAAAGCTGATAAAAAGTTATCATCTCTAAAGTCAGACCACATAGAGATAATCAGGCTGTGACTTTCAGTATTATTGGATGGCAAACTTAAATTGTAATTTGCCGTCAACTTTCATTTCACATCATCGTTCATTAATAATTATCTGACCATAAGGACTGAATTTTCTAGAGTATGATGCAACGGGGATGAAATCTGAAAAATCTGAGTATTTTAAAGTGGAAAAATAAGACTTGTTAATTAGTTTTGACTTTTAAATTTCGAGGAAAACATCAAATCCTAGAGAAAACAATCTTGAGTTTTTCGTAGGGCACCTAGATAAGTATGGGATCAATAGACAAGATACTTAAAGCGTAAGTACTTCAAGGGTAACTTTTATAACTGTAACAATATATGGCGAAAATTTTACTTTCCGTAGAAACTTTAATTTACATAATATTTTGAATGAATACGCTGAAAAGTGTTTATATTTGTGATACTACCCTTTCCAACGGGTTGGATTTCTTCCTCACAAATGTCTAACGAAGTAATTAAAAGGTTTGGGCTTAGCATTGTAATCATTTTATCAATAGTTGTGAATTAACTATGAAGATCTGGTTCATCCAGTGATTTAACTACCAGTAGTTTAAAAAAGATTTAAGTGCTTTATTCATACAAGAATTTCTCTTGATATATTCTTGATGACTTACGAATTATACCAAAAGTACCTTAAACAGCTAATTACTAATTTCATACATGAGTTCAGGAAAATACCATAAATCCTGTAAACAGTTTGATTATATCTTAATTTAGTAGCAATTTAGCTATTTTTCCGCTTTACAGTAAAAATATTCGAATTTCAAGAAAACATGTTTGACTTCTAATTTCAATCTTAACTTGTAGTGTATATAACGATTACTTGAAATGAACGTCCATCCATAACTAATTTATTTATTTGTGATTCATTTTGATGTAGTCTCAATTCGAAAAAGCACCCATTTAATGTTTCAGATAAATAAGGTTTTTGTTTTCATTGAGAAAAAGATCTTTTCAAATCTACATTTAACATTTTGACAATAATTGGATTTCGATTATATAATTAGAAGTGATATAAATTACATCTGATTATCTATGAATGATACTTTAAAGCATGGAAAGTGATGTTTTTGTTTCCATAAACCACTTACGAATATGCCTAAAATATAAACCTGTATTGAAAATAATTGTATTTTCATAGTTGAAATTATGAGTCAATTGAAGCTAGACTACTGTGAAAAACCTGGAAGCACTGCACGGCCGTTCCGTCCTATTATGGGACTCCTCAGCAGTGCTCATCCACGACCTCGCCTCGCGAGATTCCAATCCAGGACCTACCCTTCTGGTTACAAATAATTGTATTCATTAAATGCTTGAAAAATGCTCTAGGAATGACTAGTTAAACTTATGTTGTTTTGAAGCACATTTCTATTATGTGAAATATTAACTCCTGAAATGAAGTCTAGAAAACAGGTTTAAGGTTGTCACTCACTAGGTAAATCAGAATACTTTAACAAATAAGCCCAAACTATAATTGAATCCCTTTTAGCTCAACTGAATCAGAAATCTAATTTTTTTATATCTTGTTGCAATTAACTTCATTAAATTGTGTATAAAATTATTTAAAAGGTTGATAAAATGATAGCTGAAAATAGAAACATTTAAGGAACTAAATCTTCTCACTAAACAATGAAAAAAAGAAACCCACCAGAATAAGAATAGTAGAAGTTATTGGTTTTACTGTAATATAACTATGATACAAAGAGATAGATTTATATCTGAAGGCCTGAAGAATTTACACTTTTTTGAAGGAAAAGTATGTAAAATATTAGGCTTATGTGTAAAAAACAGTTAATTATTTGGTTCATTATAAGATGACTATTTCTTCACTCTTCCAAAAAGTTCAGCGAATAAAATGGACTATCTATCTATCCATATATATATATAACGTCGACCGACATATTGTTTATGATTTCTGTATTTGTCAGAAAAAAAGATGGTATAAATATACGCTAATTTTGAAAGTAATTAGATCTGACATTTATTTTGTAGTTCAAAAACACTTCTAAATGAAAATTATTAAGATGGAATGTTCAAAAATCTTTTAATTATTTAATTCAACTTTAGATTTAGTTCAATCACAGCTACTTATTTGAATGTATATAAATGACTTTAAAAAATTTTAAAAATTACTAATATGTACATTCTCATGTTTAGTAAATAATCATAGTATTACTGTAGGACCAACAATCAAACCAAAGAGAGGTAAAACCAAAGTAAAGAAGTAAACAATGACAGGTTTAAGGTCAACAAGAATCAATCAACACCGAGGTCTACATGACAAGTTGTGAGCCACTTGTGGAGAAATTCGAACACTTCACTTCTACTCGGAGTTTGTGCTGATGATGCCGTTCAGAAGAACGATGAAAACTCTATGACCAAACCATCCAGCTCAGAGAACTAAAGTTCACCAAAAAAGCGATAGTTACTTTTAAAATGTTTGAAATTTTTTTTAATTTCAGTTTTATTTTTGTTAAAATATATAAAGCAACAATGGTTTTCATGAGATTTAGACGTATTTCTAGGAAATTTCAGTGATTGTTACTTAACATTAGTATAAAGAGCTGTCAAGTTTAAATATCATAATTGTCATTTATAGTAAGTCGTCATCTGTACTCAACTAGTTTATCCTTTTCATTCATTGTTATCCTTCATACATAGAGTGTTATTATAAATATCTACTTATGGAAACTGATATTATGATAATGTGTAACATCAATTGGAAGTGGAATGCTTGCCAACAGAAGATTGAATTGAAGAAAACAGGACTGTAAAGAGAGAGAGATTATAATAACAACCGAATTGAAAGAATGAAGAAGTATGTACAGGACAACTGAAGGAAGATGTGCAAATAATGTACTAAATGTATGATTTTCAGATTTTACGCAAGTACTGTGTAATTTTGCATAAAACAACATATCGATTCTCCCAATCTGAGTTCTCGTTCACTACATTATTATTAACTGTTAGAATTAATTTGGATATATCATATAAAATATGAAGATCTGGAAACCGTGTTTATCTCATTTAGTTGGGATTTTAATATTTGTTTAGATTGACAGTTCTACAACACTCAAGATGATTTTGTTAGATTTATAGGATATAATGAAAAATATAGGGGGCTTAGAGACAAAAGGATGTATGAATTCACCTTTATGGATTTTGATTACGTTTAATCGAAGAAAAAAAGGGTCAAAATGCTTAGTTTTCTCAGGTTACCAAGGCCGTTGAAGGTTAATCACTAACTCTTTTTGAATACAAAGCTCATATTTAAGTCTTCTGTCTTGAGTCTTTCTAATATTAGTAAGCTAGGATTAAACCGTTTAATAATTACTTTGAATATGTTAGTTTAGTCAAACGTTTGTTCCATGTCTTAACACATGTAGTCCAATAAATCTACGAAGGTTATTTTGCCCCTAAAAATATACAATCCTGGGTAAATGCTCAATAAAAGGAGTACGACCATGTCTTTCACTCTTTCTTAATGGCTTATATTTTGCTCTAGAGAAAGCAACCATGTGTAATGAATTCATTGTATTCTGCAAATGTTCTTATTACTTTGTTGAAACTAATCTTTATATTTTCATTGAGGAGAAGTAACTTTATCTTTAATGAAATTTATTTTTAGTCGTTTTACTTAAATCACTAAAAGAATATTTACTTAAAGGGATCTCTTATGGTCGTTAAGGTGAATTCATCATTCAAAGTCAAGTTCTAAGTGTGTAGATAAGTATGAATAAAAGTCACCATATGTAAATTATGTGTAATAAAGAAATTTACTAATCTTATCACATTATGATCGTTAATTCCATTCTTACAAATCACTGTTTCCTACCTGTCCGCATTGTACGTCAGACAGACTCGAGCCAGTTTACCTATTGTTTCTCACCTTTTTTCTCTGTTGAATTTGTCTAATAATGTTGAGCGACCCATTTTTTACAATTAAAAACCTCTAATAAGTTTCTGTGGCATTTACGGATAATTTTCAGTTTCATAAAACTTTCTTTCCCTAATCGTTTGACGAGGATATCGTTTCTACGATGTAGCAATGTTTGATGAACTATTTTTAACAGGACACATTCTATATTTAAGCATTTACGAAAGCTCTACTGTAACAATTTGAAAGATACGTAATCATTAAATAAGGACTTCCTGACTGAACGATTCTCTCCTATCTTACAATTTAACTGATATTTCTCATTTCATTATTCATCGAAAAACTCCCAAATACTTGAAAATACCCTTCATGATGTCTTTTAGGGTACACAAGAATATCCATTGATAATTTCCCCTTTTCTACAGTATGTAGTTCACTTAATATCCTAATTAAGATTTTTCTATTTATAAACTTTTATTTTTTTAGTTTACCATGATAACAAACACACACACACACACTTTGAATTACCATTAGAGTTTATCATCAGATTTATGTTCAATGACCTATAAAAGATGTTTTATTTAATTGTATTACAGTTACAAATTAAATTATGTAACCATTAGTTTTACATTTTAACATCATATTATATTATGTAAGGGAAGACCTAAATAATTTATAAATTTGATTAAAAATGAGCAAACTAATTTTTAAGAAAAAAGTTATTAACCAGCCAAACACTAAAACATCTCACATGTGTAGGATCTAAATTTTATGCTTGATTTGAAAAGAAATAATAAGATGAAGGAATAGTGAAGTACATTTTTTGTTTTGGTCACTGGTTTAATTGTTGTAAATAAACAGTTTTCTTAAAAAACTGAAAATATAGAGAACCAGTTAAGAATAAGGAAGAATAGATAGGTTTCCTGTAGGTGCATTCACATGATCTCACCCAGGATAAGATTCAAGAACTTTGGATCACACAATTCGGACGAAATGCCTTAATTAGTCATTCGAATTCCAACAGTTTGCTTTTCAAGACTGGGGATAGAACGTCATTTATCAAACACAGTTGAGCAAATTCCCTTAGATAGATATTATTTAATTTCATCTGTCATACTTTGTTGCATAATCTTCAAGCATTAATTTAGAAGCTACGAATTTAAAATCACTTTAGACCAGATTCGTGAGAACTTTGATTAGTAACTTCATTCATCATTTAATCTTTCATTTCACTATCTTCACTGTGAATATTGAATTCTCTGTCCATATCTGCCCTAAGTTATCTCTAAATTATTGGTGAGTTAGTTTTTCACGACTTAAAGTTTTTTTAAATTTGAGGTACTTAAGTGGGACACGTATTATAGGCTGCCAATGAAATGTTGTATTGATCAAATATATATTCAATATCATTGAAATCATGAAATGATCAATTTTTGTTCACCATTCAGAACTCGAAAGCACTAGATGGCCTTTCGTCCTTGGTTTGGGACTCCTAATCAGTGCGAAGCCACGGACACGTACTTGAAAATCGATCCCACTGTCTTCGATCTAACGTTGATTAATTCATGATTTCGATGAAAATTATCAATTTCTACAGCACTATACTTATTATTATTATTATTATTATTATTAGCTTGATTCAATATTATATTATTTGGTACAAAATCGAATTCTCAGCATAAAGTATTTCAACATATTTACGTTTCTTATTTCTTCGTTGCTCCTGATGATAAACATTCAGTGATCGCCAGTTGGATGTCAGAAGTTCAGTCAATCGACATATGAATAATGTATATCCTTTTTTGCTGCATGTTCCCAGCAAACACGACATCTCTGATTAGACCTTTTCTAACTTTTACAGCGAAAGGTTGTACAGTTTTCAGAAACGCACCGGAATAGGTTGTGTGCTTAATAGCCATAATGATGTATTAAAACAAACAATATTAGATAACTTGTTGAAATATATAGATGACGGGAAACAGGTAGCCCAGATGTTTAAGCAGGCCGCCCGAAAGGTATAAATTACAATCATCATATGCTCATCAGTGAATAGCTTCAAGAAGAAAATTACACCAGTTGTAAATAGAATCCATGGTTAATAAAGTTCAACCGTATCAGGTGTGAGGCAGTCACCTACAGAAGATAATGGAAGGTGGTAGCACAATATCGTGGATTGGTTGAAGTTAAACATTAACACCGCTGGATATTGGCTCAGTTATCCTGAAATTATTTGGTCTTGTCTTAAGAAAAGGAAACACAAAATACTTCTAATAGTGCTACTTAATAGATCAACTTTTATTATTTATAAAGTATTCTGGAGTCTTAGATAATCCTCTGAAAGTAAAAAAAAATTGACTGTGCTATTTCAGTACATATGTGGCAAACTAGTGATACTATTTGGATCTTGATTTAAAAGAAATCAATCAAAAACATTCTTTATTCCTTTTATTTCATCTAAGCAGCTAGTGAGGTAAATAGCTTAACAATTGATTGATCACGAAACAGTCACCAGTGAGAAGTATTTTTAATCCTTTAGCGTTAATTGAATCCTGGGTATAGATGACTTAAAATCTTATGCACTGTGTTTGAGTTTTAAATTATTTTAGATTATCGACAGGAAACCCTGAATCCAGGATTTATGCTTTTATAATCCCTAATCATCACTTAAATTTCCAAGCGAATAAGCATCCAAATTAAAAGTATGATATCGGCATGTTTCATCAATAAATAAACTATAAAATACTGAGATCTGTTGACTGGAAATAGGTAACAGATAATCAACAACATTCCAAAATTATTTTTCTTATAACAAAGAAAGGAAAACTTAATCATTATTATCCATGCCTAGCCTTAAAATGTTTTCAACTGATTGTCTTAAGAATTAACTATGAATTCTTAAAAATAATCTTTCTAGAAGATTCATATGCATGACACTGTTTGGAGAAATTACAGAGAAACAACCTTCTCAATTCTACTACACATAAAATTAGGTGAGAATCTAATGATATGATTTTCCAATTTCATCAACTCGTAATATTAAATAAACTTAATCTTCAGTTTTTTGTACATCTATGAATCTTCATTGATAATTACATTCAGAAATTAAGAAAGAGTTCAATGAATCACATTATATTTGAAGTAACAGATCAACTATACAAAAACCTAAAATTACATTATGAACAACACTGAAGCTGAAAGCTGTACTTATTGAAATAAAAGAAAAATAAATTGAAGTAGTATGTCATCATCAGATCATATGTATATATTTATATTTGAATTGTTTTAAATTAGGACATAATTGAAACAAAACTATCATTAAATATCATTAAACTAAAACGATTATTATTGACTTTGAAAATTTATCTTTGATAGACTAGTCATTAATTTTATAGTTGAGTCCATTGAAGCTAGATCACCATGGTAAAACCTGGCAGCACTGGATGGCCGTTTCGTCCTGTTGTGGGACTCCTCGGCAGTGCTCATTCACGATCCCGCCTCACGAGATTCAAACACGAGACCCATCAGTTTGGCGCGCGAGCGCTTATCTCTAGATCACTGAGCCAACATCCAACCGTAGGAATGTCTAACTTCAACCGATCCACGAAATCGAGCAACCATTCACCATTACCTTCAGTGAGTTGATATCTTACAACAGACCCGGTTGAACTCCACAGGTCACTCCTTCTCATTGGAACTGCAAGAAATACCTCTTCAAACGAGTCACTAGTGAGCATATGATTGTATCCTTTCATAAAGAACAATTAATAAACTTCATACATTACAAATTTTTGATTTTTTCTTCGTTCAGTCTGCTTCATTTTATTCTTTTTCATTATTATTGTTAATTGACGTCAGAAAAATGCCACATTACTCTTTTGATTTAAATTTTTCATTTGGTTCTCTTTTCTTTTTTTTAAAAAAATGAGCTAAAACTCTAACTTGACAAGTTTCGTGGTACAATAAGGAACTTATATTTATGTACACATATTATATATATGTATATACTTTTGGGAGGGGGAAATATTTTTTTAGGCAAAATGAAAAAAGAGATTCTACAATAAGACAAAAATTAAAGAAATTTTTATTCTTTATACTTTCATTTACTTTTTAATGTATCCCAGTGTTTATAATCTTAACTAATTTCACTGATGACATAAATCAAGAGATGAAGTGATAACTCCTAAGATATTCAAGACTATTTCATTCAAAGAAAGGAAACAGGAAGACATTGAATATCATGATATCGAATGCAGACTGGATAATTAATGTTTCGTAAACATGAAAATGGAAAATTGCCTATTAAAATGTGTTAATATTCATTCATTATTTCTTAGAATTATAATTTAAACATGGTAATTATAATTAATGACTGTATACTTGAAATGAATATATTGAACAAATGAAAATGTATACTGAATCAATCGTTATAAACTAATTATGCTTTGAATAGTATTATTTAACTATATTATAAGTTAACCTTAGTTTAAAACTTTATATATTTAAGTGTGCACCATTATAAAATTCTTATGCTAACTTCATAGATTACATTTTTGTTCAGGGAAAATTGACCGAATTATACCATAGGTATGAGAAAGTATAAAATATTTATTACTTTAGTTAATCCAGAATATTTCGGCTCAATGTGCAACTTATATAAAGTGATTCATAGAATAAACCTTAATTGATAATTGGAGAGCTTACAAATTTTGGAAGTAATATTAATGTCCCCTCTTTTCTTCATACTTGGAGGATATTTTATGTTAATTGAAATTAGTTTTAAAAATCGCCTGGATAAATGTACTGTATTCATTTACTCTGAGGAAGTAGCTGATATTAAGTCACGAAACGTCAGAAATACAATTTTTCTACTCATTGAGATATGATAAAAAAATATATTTATTAGTAATGTATTATGATATGGAAATAAATTCCGTCGGTTTTTATTTCTCTGTCTAATATGTTCTAGGTAATGACTAGATATTCACTACTTGGGAATACTGAATTAAAATGTTCAAATCAAGTATGAAGAGAACTATTCAAGGGACATTCGAGTAATCGGATGTTGTTTGTCAAGGAAATCTTTTCGCAAATCATCTATAAATGGTTGAACTTTATTGGTTGAATGGGAGTTTCTATTACGCCATTTCCTGATCATTACGTCCGATTAATATTCAATCAGATCATCCGAAATAATTATGATTAACCTGATTGTATATAGTCTAATGGTAAGTTCGACTGAAAGACTCAAATTTAACTTAATATTTACATGATTAATTCAGGTTTATTTCAGTTTTCTCTACCATTCAGTTATAATAATAGATCTACGTGGTCATTATTTATGTCTTTCGGTTTCATTGTATGTATAGTATTTGTCTTTCTGTTTGATATACTTTAATTATTATTCACTTTAATGTCCTACCACATTTTAGTAGTTCCTTGTCACTTCATATATTTCTTAGTTGTATATTTATAGTTTTAACTAACGAATAGGTTGTTTATGGAAGAAAGTTTATTCATTTCCTTGTTAGATGAATGTAAGTTGTATGAAGTCATGAAAATTATGAATCGAATAAATATTCGATTATTTGTTTAAATATATTGAAGAATAGAATAATTTCTAAAACATTTAAATCCAATGGTACTGGTTTATAGTTAGTATCTTTATACCAGTGAATAAATGTCGATCGTTTATTTCACTTGATATTGTTTACTTGAATCTTCCCGCTGATGTTTAGGACTGTAATTGATCGGCCTCTTATTGGCATATGTGCATACTGTACGGATTGCCTCGATATTGCCCCAAGTCACAAGTATTTTAAGCAAAGATGGATAGTAGCTAGTAGTGGAATCCAGGTGGTGTGGTTCGTCCTATTCGGGACTCGTCAGCTTGATGTACCTGCGTCTGTGCGTTGATGTTCACTCTGGGACTCAAACTCAGCACTGTTCGCTTCGAACGCTATCGCGTCATCCACTTGACTATTGAGTCTTGATAGCCAACTG
This sequence comes from Schistosoma rodhaini, assembly GCA_944470415.2. Classification (NCBI taxonomy): domain Eukaryota; kingdom Metazoa; phylum Platyhelminthes; class Trematoda; order Strigeidida; family Schistosomatidae; genus Schistosoma; species Schistosoma rodhaini. The sequence continues at coordinate 47,605,731 of OX104036.1, forward strand.
ACGAGTTTCAAATAGAACGAAATGCGCGTCCTGGATTCCACTGCTAGCCATTATCCATCGTTCCTTGAATTGTTTATTGTTGGAATAACATTTAATTTGATACCAATTCCTTTTATCTTTAAAACTGATAAATTTCTTTATAAAGTGCATTGTACTGTACCTAAAATAAAAGTTTATAGATTTATTGTGAATTATTAAGAATGGAGTATTTATTCTAAATCATTGAATAAAAGTTTATGTCTACCTGAAACTAAATTTGTCTATAGTTCATATCAATAAATAAAGAAGTAAAAATGGGATTATAAATGATTGTTGATAGAACAAAATGATGTGGTTTTATCAACAATCAGAAAAAATAATGAAATACAGACTAAGAATTTATCAGATAAAAATTTTCCCATTTAAATTTTTTCCATTAAAACTATTCAGTAAAGTGTGCTGATCGAAGCTAAAAATGCACCTAAATCAATAAACTGGTAGTCTATAAAATGCCCTTTTTACAACTGACAATTATCGAACTATGATGCATTTAACAAAATATTAAAAAAATAAAGAAATATGTAATGAAGAGAAACATTTGTCAATACATTTATCATTATATTGATAAGCATTAAATTTGGCAAGGAAACAATGTTAACATTTTAAGTTGAACTGATATTACTGGATGATAACCGATGGATAAAAGACTCACTTGATGAATAACTAACTAACAGTTTTGTAATGACTTTTTTGATTTCAGAGAGGATAAAATGAATTCTTTAGGTATTTGAGATAATTAGTCTAACAAAGTTACGAGTCAAATGACAATAGGTAGTGAAGAAGAGTTACAGGTTGGTTGAACTTTATACATAATATGGCATAAGTTATATATACATACATTTATTAGGAATTTAGTAAATTTTTCAAAGTTGTAAAAGCCAACACGAAGAGAATAAAAATTCACCAGAGAAACATGTTACGAAACAAAAGTGACACTCAAATTCCAAGGATTTAGAGGACATGAAAAATTCCCCGAATTGTAAATTAGAATAACACATCTAAGCGAATGATGCTTTTTTCTTTTCAATTAAATTGAAGTTAGTTAAAGTTAGACATTAACACCGCTGGATGCCGACTCAGTGGTCTATCGGTTAAGTGCTCTGGCGCGAGACTGGTAGGTTCTGGGTTAGAATCTTGCGAGGCGGGATCATGGATGCGCACTGCTGAGGAGTACAGTGCTTGAAAGTTTTCTATGGTGGTCTAGCTTCAATCGACTCATGATTTCAACTATGAAAATACTGAAATCTCTACGAAACCCCTTCTGATCAACAATTAAATCTTCATCAAAATTTACTCTAATATGAATAACTATTTATAACATGTATTAAGCTTAAATCAACTTTTCGTAATAAGAAATAGATCGAAAATTTGGAAGGACACAAACACAGGAATACCATTTGTTACAAATTATGAAAATTGCTCAATAAGACAGAAAAGAATATGTTTGAAAAAGAACTGGAAAAAATGAACAAAGTGTAAAAGTAAGTAGAATAGGTGGCTAGACCTCATTTTGCCAAGGAGATAACATTGTTGTGAATTTTTAATGAATTAGGGTATATAAAATGCCTACTTTTCCTTATGGGTCTCGACATTATCTCTTAAATATAGCAGAAGATATAGGAGTCTGATCCCCTCACACTGGTCTGTGTGTTCAGAAAAAATTCATAACAGTCCTGTTCCTTCCTTTTCCGGTTATGACAATAAGTGATTTTATTAATTTTCTTTACAAGCTTCATTTGATCGTCATTCGTGACCTCCTTCGGTTTGTATTTTCCAAAACTTGATTACGTAAATTTCTTGTTACCTTATTTTAAAAAATGATTCTTAAGGGTTTCTCTTTTAAAGTTTTGACCCTCTTTCTATGTTGAAATGTTGATTATTTGATTAATAAAAAACACGTATAAGCGAACAATATTGTTTTCAACTAGATCCTCATAAAGCTGTACTCTAATATATTGTAATATTTATGTGCATATACGAAATTATTCAACCAATCAAGGCAGTTTATGAGTCAATGAATAGACTATATAAATAAACATAATAAGTAAGAATTACAAATTGATAGTGTGATGATAGTTGTTCTGGTTGTTTATTCACGTAACTATTAATACACAAATGGTCTTATTATCAAATTTAGTCATGTGTTATTATATGATCTGTTTCATTGCGATCAAATGACTAGCTAATTGTCCTGATCAGTTTAATATTTTCATCTATCCATGTAAATATTCCTGTATATTGTAGTAATATGTTATGAACATCTAAATGAGAATAAATCTTAGTCAAACCATTTGAAAATTCTTATCTTATATTAAGATTTTTCGCCTATGTAAAATTACATCCTTTAGTTGAAAAGACAATTGTTATATCTAGAGCTTCGATTCTTGCTATGCCGCGTACTACTAGACTGCTTGAACGATCGAACTAACAACGTCGCAAGACAAGACAGAAGATTAGTAAATAGGAATGTATTTCCGAACACAGTGTCAAATATCGTACATAAGTCTCATGTATTTAAAGTTTTCTGACTGAAAGTAAATTATCATTTCGGACAGCAAATAAGCACATAGGGGGTCCTTCTTATTCATCCAATAGTAAAGCTACACGTCGACATTCTGGGATGTTCCTCTAGTGGTGATTGGATGGAATGTCTTCTGCTCTTTCTGGGCTTCTTGAAGCTTCCTTGAGTTCGCCAACCAGCTATTCTTACACCTCCCCTCTTTGAAGTCTGTTACATATGACTTTCTTTTTGGATCTACTTGAAACATTGTCGCCGCTCTCCTTTTTCGGTTCAGCACTCTTATCGGCTGAGCGATTTCACTTTTACGTCTTCCAAATCGTTGGCTATGGTTTTCTTTCAGGCTTTTCAGTATTAAATCCACCAGCATGTGGAACGGTAGTTGTGTATCTACTATCGCTGTCCTATGATTATTTCTAATCTGATTAATATGTCTGATACGCTTTCCATCCCTTCTCCGGACTAAATAAAGTACCTTCCCAATACGCCATTCTATGATCCCTGGTTCCCATTTTCGACGATATAACAACAATGATATTCACTCTAATAGTAATCATTTACAAAATCCAACATGTTAAATAGATTTAGTTTAGGAAATATATTAGACTCGGAAAAATAAAAAAAATTATCTTCGAAGGAAATAAATTTCATTTAAAACTTTCTAAAGATGCCCTATTCTGTAATCTCACTATTTAAACACCGTTATTCCCTCATAGTATACTTTGACCTCATCCAAGTTTCTTTTATTTTTATTTTTACTTCAATTCTTGTATAAGTATGTATTATTTATACTATAAAAGAGGAAAGTTTCTTCATTAAGTTAGTAACCTAATTAGTATTTATCAGAATGAGTAAAATTACCTGTTCAAATTACCTATGACCTCTATAAAACCTAATAAACCATAATAGGTAATCACCGTTTATTGTTTTGCGTTTAGTGTATTGTTTTTTTTATTGCCATAAAAAAGATTTACTCTGTTGTTTTATAAATAAAAGCTATCAAATGAAGTTCAATAAAGTATAAACTTGATATTTGTTAATTGTTCTTAGTTTGAATGGAGCTTATTTACTGTATGAGGCCTATTAACTTTGGAATATCTGTACTCAATCCAATCAACAGATTTAGATAATACAAAAGAACTTTAAAAGAAAATATTCGTTATTGTTAGTATTGTAATTATTGATAACAAATAACTTAATGGTAAGCAGAGATGGATAGTGGCTAGCAGTGGAATCCAGGACGCGCGTTCCGTCCTATTTGGCACTCGTCAGCTGGATGTACCTGCATCTCAGAGTTGATGTTCACTCTGGGACTCGAACCCAGTACCCTCGCTTCAAACGCCATCGCGTTATCCACTCGGCCACTGAGTCCTGATAGCCACTTGCTTGTGCGATGGGGTGAAGTTTGAATTCACTTAGTATTGTTTGTTTGGATCTTCCCATCGATGTGTTTAGGACTGCAACTGGTCAGTCTCCACTGTTAGCCACTATCCATCTCTGCTTACCATGCTTGTGAATTAAGGTATATCGAGGCAATACGCACAGTATGCACATATGCCAATTAGAGACTGACCAGTTGCAGTCCTAAACACATCGATGGGAAGATGCAAACAAACAATACTAAGTGAAATAACTTAATGTTAATTAATATTTGGAACCATTTCTGTTGGTTCATTACAAATACGGAAAACTTTGTAACATTTAGATTGTTTATAAACACTTGTTTCTTTTATCTCTGAGTAAACGGATTGATCAATCATAAAAGTTATAACTAGTAGCAACCAGGTTATTGAAATTCAATCTTTCTGCATGAAATCAGAATCATAGTTCTTTAGACTTTTATAACTGTATATATTTCTGATAAAAAGTTTATTTCACAAGGAGATTTTGTGCAGCTTTTGAGTTTATAGTCTAAAATTATACTAATGCTAATTAATATTTCGTCATGTCGTGGTGTAATGAACGAAAAACTAGTGGGGAAATTCGAATGTGTGTTAGCAAAAATTATAGACTATCTCACTAAATTCTGATAACCATACAATGAACCGTTAATTTGCAAAATAACAATTAATTGTGTCAATCTTAACTGTTTCTTCTGAAAATATCAGTCCGTTTTCTCTGATATTGTTGTTCATGCATTTTCGTACCGATTGCATTTCATTCCTATTCGTTCCTTATAGATCTTCTGCCAAAATACATTCTATGTCTGGCCACCACCATATACTACTTATGTGGATATAAGTAGACCACACTACAGTGGTATTTAGTCTAAATTTCCTTTAACCTTTACTACATTATCTTTCAAATTTATTATTGCTTAATATACCTTAATTTAAATTCTTTTGATAATTCATACCTTCGTTTTGCGCATTTTATTATTTCAAATGGAGAAGAGAACCATCGTTTGCATATCATGAAGCTATAGAGCTTATTGATACCAACTACTCACTGGCCATAAATCGCAGTTTTTTGCATTTTTACTGTTATTTTTTTGTTCTTTTACGTTTGTTGAACTTAATTTCCTTAACTGTGACCTGAAAATGATTCCAACACCTATTTAATGGTATGAGTTAGTTGATCTCAATAGAGACTCCAAGAAAACCATCCAGTCTTACGATACAAGTACACGCAGGTACGACGTTAGTGACAATTCATAAAACGAAGATGTATATAAGGATTATATCTAGTTAAATGCATGCGAATGTTTATTAATGTATTGATATCCATCGATAATAAATTTTGAATGCAGTTTTGTAGAAGAAATACTGGCTGAAATTACAATTATATATTCAGTAAGAATACAACAATTCCGCCTGTAGCTGGGTATTATAGAAGGGTTGGGCATGGGGTCAGCAACCACATCCTATAGAAATCAAACTTGATGAAATACCTATGACCAGATAAGATAACTTTAACCATTCAAATGCTTCCCGCCAGTTGAAAGATCTTCATTAACATCAGTTATTTAGAACAACATATATAAGCGAACTATATTGTTTTCGATTAGATCCCCATCCGGCTTTACTGTAATATACAGTAATATTTATATGCATATACGAAATTATTTAAACAATCAAGGCAGTTTATGAGTCAATGATAACAGTGGAAAGATTACATAATTAAAAATAATAATAAGTACAAAGTACAAATCGGTAGTGTAATGACAGGTATACTAGTTGTGATAAGAATAATAAAGGCTTGAATCAATGTTACATAATAGGAAAATAGGACAATGGTTAGAAAAATATAGACACTGAAATAGCATTCATAAAAATTATAGGATTACGTAATAAGAAGTGTTCAGATAATTGGACCGTGAAGCGAATATTTGAAAAACAATAAGTAAATAATTGATAGGGGGGTGAAGAAAAATAAACGAAGAAAGAGTCTGGAAAATAAAATTATTTATTAAGGCCAAGGTAGAGATAAGGGTGTTACAAATTTCTCATGAACACAAAGAATTGGGTTGTTGGATCGAATTCCTATAGCTTCTGCTATGTGTAAGAGACGAGATCGAACCCCAGAAGGAAAACTAGTAGAAATACGATAAATAACTTTAAATGACTGATTTCTGTCAACTTTATGACCGCTAACGATCAAGTGTAAAAGAACCGAGCTTCGTATAGACTTGACTATACCTTTTCCTAACCAACTCTTTGATTCAGTTGTCTGGTAGTGCGCCCAATATGGCTTTCTCCACAGGAGCAGCTGAATTCATAGATACACATAGAGGTGGCATAACCAGGCAACTTATCTTTCAGTTGGGGAAACACCATAGATCGGGTCGAGTACGAAAGCCAGAGGTCGGCTGCATCAAACGTTCTCTTAACTGCTCTAGTCAGTCTATCACGTAGTACATCATCAGCTAAATCGCCGTTGAATTGTAGTTTCAGGAAGAGTGGTTTCTTCGCAGCCGTTGATATCTTTATTTTCTTATTTGTTGCATGCAAGTGTTTCTTCAGGAAACCTTGTGGATAACCCCTTTCAATCAACATATTATGGATGACCTCTATCTCATTGTTAATTGAATCGACTGAGCATATCTTCCTAGTTCTATTTGCCAGACATTTTACCAAGCTTCTTTTATAGTGGAGAGGTACAAAGCTTAAGAAGTGTGTGTACTGGCTTGATGAAGAACTTTTCCTAAACACCCTTCTACTGATAGAACCGTTCGCTTTTTTGATTAACAAAACGTCAAGGAAATCTAATTTATTATCTAGTTCCTCTTCACATGTGAATTTAATTGCAGGGTGTTTGTTGTTAAACAGTTCTAGTAGTTCGACTTTGCCAATGTCCTGATCAACAATAATGAAAGTATCATCAACGTACCGACAATAGAAGTCAAGCTTATTGATAACATCTTTGAGGGGTCCATTCTCTAGTTTCGCAAGAAAAAAGTCCGTAAGGATAAGACCTAGAGGTGAACCCATCGCTATACCATCAATTTGTCTACAATATGTGTTATTAAAGACAAAATGGACATTCATTGTACATTTCAGAAGTAATTCTTTAAGACTGACCTCGGGAATTCCAACATTCATTTGTTTTTCATGTAATTGTTGGCACACAAAATCAATAGTCTCAGTTAGTGGCACATTGGTGAACAGGGAAGCAACATCTAAAGATATCATCCGTTTCCCACTTAAGTTCATATGTTCAACCTCCGAAATAAAATCGAAAACGTCTTTCAGGCTTCTGTTGACGACTAGTTTGTGTAAGGATTCTAGGATTCGAACTAGCCACTTTGCAGTTTTATGGTAGGGTGAATTATACATATCTAAAACTGGACGAAGCGGAAGACCCGCCTTGTGAACTTTGGGTAGACCGTATAGTCGTGGAGTGTTCGATCCAGTTATGACACCTCGTTATGAAGGCCGAGATTATTCAAAAGACAGGAGACTGATGCTTTGTCTAGAAATTAGAGCAACAACGAACATAAGTACGTGGAATATCCGAACAATGTGGGAGACCAGGAGGAGTGATCAAGTGCTGTGAAAATGGAAAGATATAACTTTTCGGTTTTTGGAATAACTCAGACTCATTGGACCAACGCTAAATAGAAGAGATTAGCTTCAGAAGAGACGCCGTTGTACAACGGTCATCAAGAAGAAAATGCTTCGCCCATACACGGAGTTGCACTGATGCTGTCCAAAGAATCCTAAAAAGCATTTATCAGATAAAAATATCATAGATCCAGGGTGGAAATCAAAATGAATGTTATCCTGTCCTATGCAACCACCAATTAAAGCGAAGATGATGATAAGGATCAGTTAAACGGAACTCATCACTATACATCAAATTCCTTGACTATGAGAAAGAATTCGTCAGTGTGGATAGGAGAATTTTATGGAACCTTCTTTAATACTATGGAGTGAGTAATTGAGATCGTCATTATCATCTGGAATTCATACGACGGACTACACTGCGAAGTTGTGCATAAAGGACAGGTGACAGACGCATTCCAAGTGATGACCGATGTCAGACAAGTTTGCTTACTTTCGTCCTTCCTTTTACTTCCGGTTTATGATGACCTCCACATCAGAGGGGAAGTTCGGGATACAAAGGAAAGCTATATGTATTTATGAATACGCATGACACTTAATGAATACAATCAGCAACAAACTATTGTGGCAGAGAACAAACCGGCTTCTTGCTGAAGAAATCAGGAAAAGGAGCCGAAGGTGGTTTAGATATACACTGCGAAAGTCATAGTTAAGTCACCATGGAAAACCCAACTTGGTATTCTGTAGGCTTAAGGAAACGTTGCGGACCATGGAACGCAGTGCTTAGGGAACTGGAGGCATATATCAAATGAATACACAACATTTGAAAACAACTTCTGAGGATTGCTCAGGACATAGTTTGCTGTATGGTCCTGATGTCCCATAGCGGATAACAGGCGTAATTTAGTAAGTAAGCAAGTGAAGATAAAACAGGGATAGCCCTTATAAAATTGACCATCTATGAACAAATTAATCAAAGCAGACTTCGATTTTATGTCCTGGTTCAGACGCATTCATCAGCTAACACCCCACTGTGAACATGTTCCAAAAATCGTTGGAACAAGAGTAAGAACTACTTTAAACAACTCAATTATAGACATCTCTCGGATACGGGAGGTCGGGTCGATACCTTGGGATCTTTCAAGGTGGTTTATAAACAACCAACTCCATACTTCTGAAGTTTGCTGAAGCCGTTGTTCTCAGGTGTTAGAAACCTGATTTATATGTTCAAAAGTAGATGATTGTTTGTCCTTTTTCGCCTTAGTAACAAATATTCTTTCATTACATTACAAAACTTTTGTTCAACTCTTTCCTTCAATTAATTACATCATTACATCGTTTTATTTTGACTGCCATCTAGGTTAGCAATCTTGATTAACTCAGCTTCACTCATTTTACTCTTGCTTATTATCAGAGTTTGCTTATTATGTAATCACTTATTTTTGCCCCTTTGAATGCTTGTTACTATCAACATGGTTTTTATATACAACGTATATGTTTACAACATTTTATTTAGTCTATAAAATTTATTTATACCCTTACTATAATGTACTAATGTGTCCCTTAAGTAACTTCAAGTGAAACTGTTTCATGTGAATAATTTAAACCCATTTTGTATTTACGACTTTTAAATATCAAAGAACCAAACGGAATAAAATGAATTCATGCTATTCTGTTCAAATTTTTGTTCTTGTTCTCTTCAACTTTCTGATAGTACAGAAACAATAATTTGATGTGAGTATTTCAAAACATATTCAAAAATAAACCTTGGATACTAACACTGAAAAATATGTTAGTTTATGTCAAGGTAATAACAACAGTGAAAGAGATCATATAAGTAATTGTAAAAAGTAAAATTAAAGATTGATGATAAGATGGCTGGTATAGTAATAAAGGAAAAAATAATAAACAGTGTGAAAATGTGAACAAGATTATAGACATATGAAGTAGGTCAAAACTTGAAGCAGTAATTTTATTGAAATAACAGTCAATAAGATAATGTAGTAAAAAAACATATGAATGGTTATTTGAAGTACACAGATTGTAAAGTAGAGGAAAGAAACAAAGAGTAAAGAGAGTTAATTAAAGGGTATGTTAGGGTTTTCTCTGACCACAAAAGAATTAGAAACATTAAAAACCACTTATGAACACAAAACCATGGTTGTTATTCCCTATAGCTTAGGCTTTATATGAGAGGCAAGCTTGAACCATTTTTGGGAAAATCAAAGGTATTTGGCCTATTACTTGGCAGATTTGATTCTATTTGGTGCATGACTAACATTGTCCAAGTATGATATAATGAAGGTATGCATGGATCTTGTTTGACCGGTCACAACTTACGAGGGAAGGTACACGTTATCTGATTGTTAACGTCATGTTATAGTAAAACCTGATGAAGATCTAACTGAGGAGGGCATTTTCCACCTATATTTTATGTTCGAATGAATGGCATTTGGCAATTATTCTTAATTAGCAGTCGAACTAATCCTTGACCTGGATATCAATAAAAACAAATGCTTTCCCAAATAAATGAAGTTGGTTTATATATGTTTTTACATAGTCATTTACCATAATTGAAGTGAATAACATGGATAATCCACAGTATGTATCTTTTCAGACAGCATATAAGATCGAATTTTAGTGGTGACCTTTTAGCATTAGATCCGCATAGAACAATAGTAAACACTACTAGCTGATATTTGCTTTGACTTTGTCATTTAAGCGATGAGAATTCATCTTTTCTTTACGATTTTCACGTTACTTCGCTTCAAATAACAATTCGGTGTTTGACTAAAGTTAATATTAGCGTGTTTTGTACAATTTTTTTATTAATATAAAAGTGATTGAAACATGAATAAAACTGAAGATCAAAGTCATCTTTCAAAAGAACATTTCCATCACTGAAATCGGTTTGCATGGAATTTCCTAAACGACGCCACCGTGGTCGAACTACCAAGTCAATAAATGTCATGATTAATTATTTAAAAAAGAAATTTTTATCGGTTGATAGAAACTGAAGAGCCTCTCGATAATGATCAAAAAACACCATACTCGTCACGAGATCTGAATATGATAAGTTTATATATGGCAGCAATTATTTCGCAGTAGAGAACAAATGTATAGTCACATATTACATTAGTTTGCCTTAGATGTTTAAGGTGACCAGCAAACTATATTATTTCTGAAAAGTGATTGAAATATTATTGAAATATTTTTAATTCAATAAAAACATCGGATTTCTAGGTCTTTTCTATCTGTTAATTTAAGTTATCATTAATCGAATTTCAGTTTAGATTTGATAAAGTTATTGGATGTTTTGTTTTTTCCATTAGAGAAAGTCATACTGAATAACCCTCAACGATATATTTAAATAGAATTTACTCTAGACCTGAGAGCAAGCTCATTTATTATGATGAACTAACGGTCGTTACGTGATACTTTTTATTTGACAAAATCAAAATCATAGCTTATTCATTTCATCTAATCTACTTTATGGATTACACGGTCAGATTTTCATTATAGTTTGCTAAATGTCTAGTTGTATTACTTCTTTGAGCTCGAAAGACTCGTTATTTTAAGTGAAGTGATTTCGAGTAGTCATTCACCAATTAAACTATGCACTTAGATTAGTAATTGCACTTGCGTGACTGAATGTATGACGCATAGAATTGCTTGTGGCTGATTTTGCGGTTTCACCGCAACTTCTTTATGCTCATCATTCTATTAATCCTAGTTATATGAACCATGGTAACGTCCCAGACAGGAAAATGAATAATAAATTGAGATTATTTCTTATTTACATGGTCTAAATTATGCAAAGAAATTGAGCAAACCAATCACTAGAATAAGATCAGATATGTTTATTTCCAATGTTATAACATTGTCACAGTTTTACAAGCCGATATAAGTAAATTTCATTAATTTATCATCGAGTCATCAAATAGCAATATACCTAAAAATAATCGTTTTTTTTTTCATTTAACCAACAATGACATTCAAACAGAAACTAGAAAAAATAACTCTATAAACGATTTAAATTGTTATCTTAAAAAAATATTATCTGCTTATGGAATGTTCTACAGATTTCTCATTTATACTGACTTAAAGATCAGTTCATTTAAGTTGGTTAAACAGTTCACATTTGTCTGTGAAATGCAAATATCAGAAGGGGTATGAGCGGAGATTTAGTATTTTCATAGTTGAAAGCGTGAGTCAATTGATTCTAGACCACCATGGAAAACCTAGAAACACTGGACGACAGTTTCATCCTATTGTGAGACTCCTCAGCAAAGCTCATCCACGACCACATCTTGCGAGTGGTGATCGAGCTTCAATCGACTCAATCTCAACTATTGAAATTACTATATTATCCACAAAACCCCTTCTGAAATTAAATAAAATAAGTCTTTATCTTTATTTATGACCATTAAAAGCCAAATGAAAATGTCACTTTAATTCATCATTTGCTCCTTAGAAAGGAACGAAACTTATTACTGACAAATTTACGACTAGCGATTTATAAAGTAAATGCTTGTTTTCTAAAGTGTCATACTATGATATTGAAGTGTATCAAATAAATACAATTCGATTTATTTCGAATAATAAATGGTTCGTAAGCAAAAATGGATAGTGGCTAGCAGTGGGTCCAGGACGCGAGTAACAATGGGAAGATATAGACAAACAACACCAAGTGGATTTAAACTTCACCGGATTGCTCAAGTAGGTAACTATCAGGACTCGGTAGTTAAGTGGATAACGCGAACGGTACTGGTTTTGCGTACCGGAGTGAACATCAACTCTCAGACGCAGGTACATCTAACTAAGTTATCTGCCTAAGTTATCTATCAAAATAACTAAAACAATAAGCTAATTATTTAAATCTACGTGAAATACCATTTGAGACAATATGTATATAAATTAAAATTAATCAACCACACAAAAATTTTAGTTTAGACAATTTTAAAGAAAACACCTGTCTGTTTAAAGGCGGTAAAGGTAAAAAAAATATAAATTGAAAGGTATACTTTTTAAAGAAATAAATAAAGTATGAACAGTTTTACAATTAGCATTTTGATTAACTTACCCACACATAATAAACCTTATGGTGTTCAAGTAAAATGTAAGTGGATAAATTCCTGGAGTTTACATTTACAGTTTATGTGATTTTCCTTTTTTAGAGATTAATAGAGATCAAATACTGTGAAACTATTCGTTCTAATTTAGACGAGAGTTCTTATATATTTTTTAGAGATTGTTTGTGAAAATTAAAATTTAATCGAATGTATAAATATTGATAAAAGTTCCCTTTTAAAACGATTAGTCCCTTTGATAAATTTCGATAATGCAATGAGAAGACGAAGTTTATCAGAATTATGTGATATATATATATATACCATTGTTGAAAACGTGAGTCAATTGAAGCTAGACCACCATATATACCATTTAAGAGTGACTCAAATAGTCTCATGTTAAGACGGAGACTAAAATTAGCCATAAACAGGACATTCTATGCAGCTCAACTTGTCATCATTGAAAAGACAAGGTCGATGTTTCACCAAAAACCTAAACAGCACATAAGCGGTTGTGTATACCAATTTACATGTATGTGCGGTAACACGTACACAGGGAGGAGCAATCGTGATCTACAAATAAGGGTGGCGGAACACATGCCTAAATGGCTGCAGAACCAAATGAATTCCAATGGTCAAATAAGATCACAGGATAGACAAACATCTTCCTCCATTGCGAAACATCTGGTTGAAACTGGTCATAAGGTTGACATCAAATCAGCGTTTGTAGTGTTGTACAAAAGCCTTCAAGGACGCATACTAAGGTTTATTAAAGCCTTGGCTATACGGAAATTGAAACCCCCTTTATGTGTTCAAAAACAATTTGTTCTTACCCTTAACCTACCCTAGTAATGCTGATCCAGAGTAGTCATCACATTGTTTTTGTGTACTTTATTTATTTTCTTACCTTAACCTTTCTAGTTGACCTTTTAATTTTCATATAAAAATGCCTTAACAAGTATATGTGTGATCAGATTGTTCGAAATGTATTGGGCTAACATATCACATAATTCTGATAAACTTCGTCTTCTCATTGCATTATCGAAAAGTTCCCTTCTTCAAATATTACAAAAGGAAAACATCATTAAATAAAGTAAGGTTATATTAGTGTACTTATGAAGAATGGTATAGAAGAAATTATCATTACATACATTTATAGGTATATCATTCAAGGATGTATATATGAAGAAGTAGATCAAATGGAATTGTTGAGCTAAGGTTTCATTATAGATCCCATTTATCAACTAAGCTTACTTGTTATTACGAAGAGAAAGCTGTAATGCCAAGAATTCATACCTCTCATCATTATTATTTACAGTTACAACGTTATTATATATTTCGTTTATGTACTCTAACTTGATCTACACAGGTAGATCACTAAGTTTTACCTATAAAAAAAACTGTCCTAAATTCCTGTATTAACTTTCATCTGTACTTTGCTTAATACTGATTTTTATACTATGAAAAAGATTAGGGAGAAGTAAGTACGACTTGAAAGGTAGTTATAAAGAATTAATTTAAAAACACTAAGGCAAGTAAATATTTTTACAATGGTCGCTAGAAAGAACACATATATGTATTAAATAACTAATATCGGATGACTCTAGATTATTTCTGATTTTTTGACTACGAAATTGTGAGTTTACTTGATTAGAATAAACATAAGAGTGTCATACACCTACAAACAAATAGTAGCGCTTCCATTTATTATGTAGGTATATATACCTTGATGTGTGGAAAATGTCCTTGTTCGTTGATTGAAAGAGTCTTAGTAACAGTAAGAAAAATACTTGTATACAACGATAAAGGTCAGTACATAAAATTGTATGTTATCCAGTACAACTATTTAAGTGAACTGAAAAAACAAGACAGTAGGTTTTGTTAACAAATATGCATACATATGTGTACACAAAAACAAGATCATTGTTTCAATTTTCCAACATATTCTCAGTGATCGTCCATAAATGAATCTGACCTACCTTTTAATTATTATGCTATAGATTTAAAATTCATTTCAAACAATATGTCATAACGTTACAAGATAATTTGATGTGACAAGTCAAATAACTTTAACAATAATAATAAAACGTGTTTACACGCTTTTAAAGGCGGTTTTCAAAAAAAGGTGAGAATGTATTGCTGATTAGAAATGGTGTTTTTTTAACAGGAGAGGTTACCAGATCAAATTTTATTAATACCAAAGTGGTTGAGGAAAATTTATTTATTTTTCTATTAGGTTAAATACTGTGTGAACTAAAGATATGTTAAAATTATATAGTTGAAATCGTGAGTCCATTGAAGCTAGACCACCGTGGAAAACCTGGAAGCGCCGGACAGCCGTTTCATCCTATTGTGGGACTCCTCAGCAGTGCACATCCATGATCCCGCCTCATGAGATTCCAACCCAGGACCCATCAGTCTCACGCGCGAGCGTCTAACCTCTAGAACCAATGAGCCGGCATCTAACAGTGTTAATGTCTAACCTCAACCAATCCACAAAGTTGAGCAACCGTCCACCATTGCCTTCAGTGAGTTGATGTCTCCCAACAGATCTGGTTGAACTACACTGGTTACTGCTTTTCACTAGAACTCCAGGAAAGACCTCATTGAGCCAGTCATTAGTGAGCATATGATAATTATTAGAAGGGGGTTTTGTGGAAATGGACTCACGATTTCAACTATATAAAAAATTACTAAAATCTCCACAAAACACCCTTCTAAGATGTTAGAATTCTTTACCTTTAAAGTTATGAGAAAATAAAGTACAGTTTTTTTAAGAATTGAGTAAAACCTGTAATCTTTAAATAATTTTAGTTCGGTGACATTGTATGTTAGCTTATCTAACGGAAATAATGATTGAACTATAAGAGCGAAACTAAATTTCTGTAATATTTTAACTGAAGGACTTTGAAATATTAATCAGTTAATGTTTTACTCGGGTTGACAGACCAAACGGTTTGTTCTAGATTTTATTTTTCACATCATTAAAGAATGTCGCTAAATAAAGACATTTTAAAATGTTTAGTTATTATAACTTGGTCCTTCTACTTTTGTTCTGAATACGATAAGTTAAAAACCTGAAATTATTATCAGTTGGATACCAGTAGAAACATTTTGTGAAAAGAATAACAGTTTCATCTCGTTTCTGAAGCTACAGACAGAGAACATTTTTAAACCACATTGTGAATCAAAAACAAAACCTTCATGTTTTATCACGTATAGTTACCTAAAATCATTGAACTGGAATACATTTTGTTCGATCCCTAGTGTGTTTAGAAACGTAACAATTGTCAGTTTTCCTTCTGCATCAGTTATTCTTGTCTTATTAAGTCATACAACGAAAGGATTTTGGCACGGATTATTTTTCATTATCAAATCTTGACTGTTTCTTTGACACAGATGACATTAATATAAATAATAATAAAGCTAACATTAAGCGCACTTTTTTTCATATTCTACAGTAATATTATTATTATTATTAATATCATAATCACTTTGGTGCATTAGATAAGTAATAGTGATAAATCATAATCAGTTCAAATATGTTTACTTACAAATTCTATAAATAAATCAGCTCAGATAAACAGTTTTTACTTATGAAGTATGTAAACCTGAAGGTGAACTTTGTCTTATCATTAATAGTTCAAAAACATACTGCATATTTGAAAATCTGATTGATTTCTAAATGTTAACATAACAAAATATTAGCATTCAATATTTTATATTAACTGGAGAACAATTGAAAGACAATGTGTTATAGCCACTTATTTGGTGAACATCAGAGTGAACATTAACTCTGAGATGCAGGTACATCCAGCTGACGAGTCACAAATAGGACAAAACGCGCGTCCTGGATTCCACTGCTAACCACTATCGATCTTTGCTTATTTGGTTTGTTTATATTATCTTCTAACAGTTTGAATTAAACATTCGAGTTTCATGATGTTTAATGAATTATTTAGTTACCAAATGTGAAATCTTATTTTTCATTTTAATTCATTCCTGATATTATGTAATTAACACTCATGTTCCATTTTTAATTTCATTCATTCTGTAGATCACAAATTTCTTGTTGAAGTGTTCAAACACCTGTTGTAAAATGAAGAATCTTACTGAATTATTGTCAATTAGTTTGTGATGATTAACAGAGATTCAGATGTTAATCAATACGTTATCATTAAGTGATTTGATGACAATAAGGTCGATATCACGTCTGAAGATTGAATAATCAATAAAGTAAATCTAACAACAATTTAAATCTGAGATAGAAATGATGTTCAAAACTTCTTTACGTTAGATATTCTTCTAATAGATGTTAGTTAGTAAAGAGAAAAACCTCCTATCAACTTTAGAAATGCCATTATAAATTTGACATGTTTGATATTGTAAGATGATAATCATTAAATAATTTCTCATGTTTAATTTTTCCCGGAAGGGATTCGTTTAGAAGACGTAGGTGGTTGAAAATGACTTTATCAAATTTAAAGACAATTTACGGTCTGATAAATATTAGCTGAAGTACCAAATCAATCACAACACCTTTTTAACAGTTAAACTCATGAGTTGGTCTGAACTAGATCACCAGTGAAAACCTGGGAGTACAAGACGTCCGTTTCGTCCTAGCGTGGGACTCCTCAGCAGTGCTCATCCATTATTCCGCTTAGATCAGCTTATGAATTGAACTATTAAAATT
Source organism: Schistosoma rodhaini (assembly GCA_944470415.2). Taxonomy (NCBI): domain Eukaryota; kingdom Metazoa; phylum Platyhelminthes; class Trematoda; order Strigeidida; family Schistosomatidae; genus Schistosoma; species Schistosoma rodhaini. Next base: position 47,623,053 of record OX104036.1, read on the forward strand.
ACTACAATCTCCACAAATCCTCATTCTGATAATAACCATGTTCTCATTAGTGGCTAGATTCAAGAGTTCTAGTGACTTCCAGTAAGAAGCCGCCATTTGGTCCAAATGGTGCTGGATGGAGACAGTTAACACCTCAGACAATGGATGAACGGTTGTGTAAAATTATGGATCGATTGAAGTCAGACATTAACACCGTTGGATGCCAGATCAGTGGTTCAAAGCTTAAGCGTGTATGAAACAATTTAAGGCAGAAAGGTGTAATGGAGAAGATCCGGAGCTCAGATAGATAATTTTGGTTGAGAGAACGAAACTCCATCAAAATTAATTCAAAAGATTTAAATGATAAAAACCTAGGTTATCATTAATCTACTAAATACTTCACAATCTTTTACTGAAAACTAGTCTCTACGCATGATTGGTTTTCGGCGTTTATTTCATTTAAGTTGAAAGTTTAAAACCTTCTACCATACTTGTAAACTGTTAGTTTCAAATTCACTTAATATGATCAAACTCTCACTAGTGATTGGAGAGAAATAACTATAATCTCTAATATTACCCAAAATTTTACTATATGAAAAGGAGTGTGAATAGATTGTTCATACGTAAATGTATGTATTAATAAGATCAATTTTCGGTTTGTTAAGTGTTCTTTGCAATTTACTTACTTACGCCTGTTATTCCTCCTGGAGGAGCATAGGCCGCTCACCAGTATTCTCCATCCAACTCTATCCCGAACCTTCCTTTCCAGTTGCTATTCATCCTTTTCATATCCGCTTCTATTTCCCGACGTAGTGTGTTCTTTGACCTTCCATTTTTCCGCTTCCCTTCCAGATTCCAAGTTAGGGATTGAGTCGTGATGCAGTTCTGTGATTTCCTAAATGTATGGTCGATCCATTTCCAACGTCTTTTCCTAATTTACTCTTCAGCTGGAAGCTGATTTGTCCTCTCCCATAAAACGCTGTTGCTGATAGTATCCGGCCAGTAAATGTCAAGTAATTTGCGTAAACAACTGCTTATAAATACTTAAACATTCTTCACGATGGATGTAGTAGTTCTCCACGTTTCAGCTCCGTACAGTAGAACTGTGTTGACGTTCGTATTGAAGATTTTCACTTTGAAGTTAGTTGAGAGTTGTTTTGAGTTCCATATGTTCTTCAATTGTAGAAATGTTGTCCTTGCTTTGCCAATCCTCGCCTTTACATCTGCATACGATCCTCCTTGTTTATCAACGATGCTTCCCAGGTACGTATAAGTTTCCACCTCTTCCAGAGTTTCGCTATCAAGTGTGATTGGGTTGGTGTTCTCCGTGTTCTATTTGAGAATCTTGCTTTTTATTTTGTGTATGTTGAGGCCTATTGATGCAGAGGCTACCGCTACATTTGTTGTCTTTGTCTGTAGCTTGTGGCCTGCCCGTCCCAAGCCCGGGTTGTTGTATCCCGAAGAGAATTGTGAATGGTAGCTTTTGAGGACTATTTGTGAACCTATTTCTCATCGTATAATTGTTAAGTAACTAACCTAATCATATTCGTGTTCCTCTTATCATTAGCTCTATTTTGACCTTTGAACTTTTATTATACGAATCTTGAGTTATCACCAGTTTATTGATTACCATTCACAGTCACATTTGGCTGAATATTGTGCAAATGTTATTTTCTATTTTATGGTGCGATGTGGTCTGTTTGGTTGGTATATAAACCCAGTATGTTTGTGAATAATGATTCATACCACAGAGGCTGTTATTAGTGTTTTGGACTTAACTGGTCGAGCTAGGCAGAAGCAGGACCGGTTAGCGCTCTAGACTGCTCGTACGGTTTCGTGTGTCACTGTTCCAATCGATAATTCGCTGCTCCCTGATCGACGGTCTCATCAAGTCACACATTAACTAGGCATCCACTCGGCCACAAGATATAACACGGGTAAAGGAGGAGGGTTGGGCATAGGGTTAGCGACCCCATCCCGAAGAAAACTAACTCGCTATAAAAAACGCTAACCAGAAAAAATTCTTTGATATATATATCTCATTTTAATTTTGTTCCACTTATCTTTACTTTGGAGTGAAAAAATTTATGTCACGCTAAGTAGTGGACAACAGAAATAAAGAGAAATTACACTTATTCCAAAAAAAACTGATTTTGGATAAATTTTTTTCATGTTTACTTATGATTAAACATCGTAGTCTATTAACATGAAGCATTTTTGACATCATTCTACTAGTCATCCTTGTCAAATGTCATTCACTTATTTATATATGATAGTTTAAAGATTTGTTGTAAATACGATTGAAATACTGAAAAATAAACAAATCAAAATCCATGCCTTATATTATATGTACACTGATATCAACAATTTATCACACAATATATATAATACTATTTACGTGACATAATTCTACAACAATACTGTTAACCATGATCAATAAGTTACAACAAGTTACATTAAAAGGTTAAAAAGTGATATTTGTCGATGTTTGATCACCTGGTCTTATTATGAAACATACACTTTTCATAATTTTATTGGTTATGTGAAGAAGAAGAAGAAAACCTTTCTGTCAAAAAAAGTTTTTTATGAAAATTGGACTTTTAACTGTAAGAAAATAAGTATTGATGAAGAATGAAATATTAAAAATATCGACCATTTATGTTGTACATTACTGTTTAGAAAATATAGGGTTTATGAAGCTTAGATGAAATGTTAGGCGGTTGAAAATAAAGAAGAGGAAACTTTAAACATAGTTTTCATAGTATTTAGCATTCTCCATCAAGGTATGCATGTAAAATTTATGGGACTGATACTTTTTGTAAGATTCGAACACATGTTACTAAGCTTTACGAGCTGAAATATTATCATTGACTACTTCCGACCTCCTAGAATCTGTACATTAGTGGACAGTACAGCTAACAAACAATAAGCTGATTAAATCAAACTGAAATGGTGAATGACAATGCAATATCTGTGTAGCTGAGATTGGTCCAACACAAAGATTCACTCATATCGCGAAGTATTTATAGTTTAACTATGACGATCTATATACAGTATTATTTGTAATTATTCAGTCTGTAAAAGTTATGGCTATTATAAGCTATATTGATTTGTTGATATATAAAATATATTTCTATATTATTTCTAAATGTATAATAGGTAAATTTTATTGATTAAGGGAAAAAATCTTTTTGGTCAATCAATACACTTACACTAGTGTTTTAATCAATCAATGAGAAGGTTTATATATACATGTATATATAAGTGACTAACTATAAATCTCTCCTTTAAAATAAATACCATTCTAATTAACTGATTGTTAATTATATATATATATATATATATATATATATATATATATATATATATATATAAGTCATTAAATATTGATCGATTAAATATTGAATTTTTCACAATGACACAAAAATATTTTTTTCATGTTGGGAAATATTTTAAAAACCTAAAAATATTTACTCTATATTCAGTAAACTAAAAAAAATAAAAATAAAAAAAATAAAAAAATAATTGAAAAAGAATACTAACATTAAGAGTTTAAGGGAAAATTTAACTGATCTCAATTGATCATTTAACGTATAATTATTTAACCTATTCATACTATAACTATAATAATAATAATGATAAGCAATTAAACAAACTACATAATTATTCATTTGGTATTGTTTGTTTGAATCTTCCCATTGATGTTTAGGACTGCAATTGATCAGTCTCTTATTGGTATATGTGCATACTGTGCTTATTGCCTCGATATAGCCTTAATTCGCAAGCATTATAAGCAAAGATGGATAATGGCTAGCAGCGGAATCCAGAACGCGCGTTGGCGTTTGAAGCGAACGGTTCTAGGTTCGGGTCCCAGAGTGAACGTCAACTCTGAGATGCAGGTACATCCAGCTGACCAGTCCCAAATAGGACGAAACGCGCGTCTTGGATTCTACTGCTAGCTAGTGTCCATATTCGTTTATACTGCATAATTATTGTTTATTTTATTATTTAAATAGTAGCTCGTTAATACTGATGTCTGAAACCTTGTTTCTTAATAAAATATAATAAAATATTTTGCTGGTTCTAATAACTAACTTATTATATTTTCTTACCAGTAAGTGAAAACTTTATTTTTAAAGAATATTAGGGAATATAAACGATTAAAGAAGATATTACGATAATTCTTAGAGTTATACACTGAGATGCATTTAAATATGACGAAAATAGAGCTGGAATCATACGATACACAAAATAATTTTGGAGGTTAGTAAGAAGTCAAAGAAACTTTTAGTAAAGGTGTTGATTAAAAATTGCGTCATTCTTTTATACCCAACTAAACAACAGTTAGGTGTTCACTTATGACTAGTTTAGGAGTTGACTGTCAAATGTTATGTCTAACGGAGTCTAAACGTTGTGGAAGTTGTAAATCCTTCAACAATAGTATTGAAGACTGAAGTCTGAAATTACTGATCATTATATCTCCGTCTAATGTGGGGTTGTTAGCTTTCGCTAATGAAACCTAAAAAAGAAGTAAGAAATATTTGAATACTTTTCCATGATTCTCAACGTCTGTTCAGCTTATATCAATCTTGGACAAAAAGTATCTTCAGTTCATTTATCATTACTTAATAGCTTTATCAGATAACATATATATTAGCGGTATCCTCATATAGTTTGTAATCAATGTCAAGTAGTGGTAAATTAAAGACTTTGTCTTGTTCCATTACATTACCAAACTATAATCCACACTAATGTACTCATTGACCAGGTAAAAACACATGTGTAATCATTAACAAGAAATATAATGTTTAATTATCAGCTATGTCAATTGAATGCCGATAGTTACTCTAGATAAATTCAAAATTAGCTCGACAACCAAATTTCAGAAGCAGTGGACTATCTTTAATTGTCTGTTATGAATATTTATGACTTCTATCATGTGTAAAAAAATAAAATGAACCTTCACATAAACCGCATATTTTATTTCTTCAACAATTAATGATGATAGCGGGATGAATTTGTCAAGTTTTATAATTTACCAGAGACAACATATCGTTTTACATATGTTTTGTTTACTTTAAATACTTTCGCATATTTCATTAATCCAATATCATGACTCAGTTGATCATCAAAACAGTTTCTGTTTACTGTCTGGAATCCTTGAAAATTCGTCGGGGATCATAATGATCTAAAAAGATATTTAAGGTCTAATTTTTAATTTCGAATTAATCTAAATCAACAACCACAAATGTGATCAAATATATTTAATCTATATAAGACAAGTTTCAGTATCAAATAGTTAGGTTAACTCTTTCAGTAGCAGTTTCACCTTAAAAAGATTGAAAATTTATCTAAAATGAATACTATTGATTATTCGTATAACATATGCTTAAAACATGTTTACGATTTAGTAAAGTACATTTAACAGAAAAGTCCTTTTTATTTATTGTCTTATTAATTATATTCATTCATGAACTAAGATACTAAAAGCGGAATTGAACCTATATAAAAGTAAGAAATATTCATTGAAGTGATTGCACACATACATGTATACTTACACAGTTATTGTTTGTTGATTTAGTAATCTGTTGACGTGCTAGATCCTACGTATGTACATGTCTACGAGTATACAACTTCACCATACAACGATATACATATATATATATATATATATATATATATATATATATATACCAATAGATTTGTTATTTATCTCACAAGTTATACCTAAATATAATGACTACAATTGTAACTAAAGGAAAATACAAAATTTGTAATTTCCAATGGAAAGATTTAAAGGAACTATGTATATGGAAAACGTTCTACTATTAATAATAAGTGTATTAAAGTCAATTATGTATCTTACAGATAGGGAGACATAATTCATCTCTCTATTTTCAAATGATAGATAAGGAATAAAATGTTCTAACAGCTTAAATGTTTCTGATTATAGTTTCTAATACTGAACATCATAGTAAACTGTAAACCATTTCTATAGAGCATGAATACGCACAATTAAGGTTCAGAAATATTTAGTCTAAACAATTTTAAAGTAGGAAACATCTACACAGTTGAAAAATAGGTGGTCCAAACATTAAAGTAGGTTATATTTACGAGAATTTATTGGGTTGGATTTAATTTAAGCTTAACAAGATATTCTAAAATTATTTCATTAATTTATAACTGAACATATGTTTTTCTGAATTATAATTCTTTTCATAATGAAGCGTATTTATGGTGTAGCTGCTTGATCGATTGATGGGTAATTTTGAATTCGGTTAATTAGGTGTTATGTTTTTCTTTTTTTTACAAAGCTAGATAAATCGATCTAATGTCTTTGTGAAATCATGATACCAAGTTATATCACTTAAAAATTAATAACAAGATGTAATGGACTAGTTGTCAGTTGATTAGCACATTCATGGTGTAAGTGCATAAAGATTCTAGAAATATATTTCTTGAATCCTAATCTTCTGAAATTTCACCGACTTGATAAATTCTTTGGAAACTAAACCCTTTCAGTTAGATGTGACCATTTGAAATTAGTTAGAGAATCTGTAAAAATCAGGGTTTGTCAGATAGCTTTTCAGTTTTTATTCTTAAATCTTTGCATCAGTGAAAACCCATTATTTTGAGTTAAAAAGAGCCCCAGTTATAGGTTGCCATAGAAATAGCCATCAACTAGTCCATATTTTTATTATAACTTCTTGAATAGTCCAATCCAGAATCATTTAAATCAATCGATGAGGCGGTTTAAATAAAGCGTCTGGTAATACATTTCAAAGATGTTCAAGGATAAGGACTGAGTGTACACTGCTAATGGGTCATAAATGGACTGTCAGTATATACTATAAGATATCTTTTTTAATTTTTATAACATTGAAATTAATCACATTACTTGTCCTACTGAGATGTAAAACATTGAAATGAAATACATGTATAATTATCAAACAATTTTCTAAATATTTATTTGACTTTAAACTTTAAATCGAGAAGCTTTTGAGGATGTGAAAACCTTTACATATCTGGTCAGCATCATTGATGAACATGTTGGATCTGATGCAGATATGAAAAATTTTCAAATAAAATGTCAAGAGAGTTCTACTGTATGGGGCGGAAACCTGGAGAACTACGGAAGACATCATCCAGAAGATACAGGTTTTTACTAACAGTTGTCTACGCAAGATACTTCGGATTCATTGGCCAGACGCTATCAACAACATTCTACTGTGGGAGAGAACAAACCAGATTCGAATAGAGGAAGAAATCAGGAAGAAGCGCTAGAAGTGGATAGGACATACATTAAGGAAATCTACCAACTACGTCACAGGGTAAGCCGTCACATGGAATCGTGAAGGCCAAAGTAGAAGAGGATTACCGAAGAAAACATTACTCCGATAAATGGAGACAGATATGAGAAAAATGAACAAAAGTTGGATAGAACTAGAAAGGAAGGCCCAGAACAGAGTGGGTTGGAGAACGGTGGTCGGCGGCCTATGCTCCATTGGGAGTAACAGGTGTAAGTAAGTAAACTTGAAATTAGATTATTATTATTTTTACAAAAACTTTATGATCGATGTCGTATCCTAAGTGGTTCTGTTAAAAATAAAAACGCGTTATTGGATTAAATTTTATCGGTAACGCTTAAATCAAACTAGTATGAACAGTAAACCTATTTTATTGATGTATGAATCATATGGATCATATGGATTATTATTGTTTATTCATTCATCTTTTATATAAAGACTGTATTGAAAAAAGTTGAGAGCTTTTAATAAAAATGACAAAACAACTTCTATGTTCTAACTTTAAATGAATACTGGAGAAAGTATGATAAAAAATTCCTAGAAATTTATAAGTTGAGACTGGTATTCAGTGAAGTGTAGTCTCGTTTACATGAAAGCATGTCAAAATACTAATTAACATATGAGGATGTAATACTAATTATATTAGTAGTTTATTGTTGAAGTCTATCTCTTTTGATTTATCTAGTTCAGCCGGGATGTTTGTAAGCGTATACCTGAATATACAAATTTTTTAACATATAAAGAACACTCAATAAATGCACGCATATATAGGATAATATCACACTGGATTAACTTACTTCATAACTTGAACGTCTTACAATATGCTGTTCACTCTGCTTTATTCCATCGTCATCCGTATAAAAATTAACTTCAGTACTTCTGTATAACTTATCTTCCTTTTTGTTTTGTCTAAGTAGTCGTGAACCAACTGATGTGTATGGACTACCACCGGAACTAGTAACACTAGGCATGCTTATTGAGGAATCATGTGACTCTGTTGATTTTTGATGCACTAATCCTAATAAAATATCATCACCTGTATTTGATGCTATTGCTGATGTTGATGTCATTACAGAGGACGTCATCGGAATCAAGTTTTTCCCTGTTACTTGAGGACTTTTAATGAGTTCAGATTTAGGATTTAATAGACCTTTCGGTTTAACTCTATTATTAGTGGTGTAGATTTCACGTGAATGTTTGTCACTTGTATCTTTATTTATTTGATAGTCAGGATTTATGGAATCATATGAAAAAGCCAAAGGCTGTAAAGATTTATTATAGGGAGGAATCAAAGCATTCGGTGAGCCTACACGTGGAGACGTTGACAGTGCACGCATAGTTGTAGTGACCTGTGTTAAATTTTTTTCAAAATGAGGTGAATAATGTGATTCGGATGGTGACACAGGCATTGATGTTCTAGACTCAATTGAATCGGTCTTATACATTTTTTTATGACTGAATGTGGATCTTGATGATTGAGGACTAGTAGTTAAGGAGTTTTGATCATCGAGTGATATTATTGGAACAGTTGGTTTGGAGAATTGTTTACGTGCATTAAATAGACGTGTATTCACACGTGTAGTTGGAATTTCTTCAGTGATTACTGACTTTTGTTCATGTTTTATATCCTCCAGTTTGTTAACTGGTTGAGGAGTCATTTTGTTTGTTAAACTGCGGATCTGACCACGTATACTGTTTGTTCGACCTTGTCTCCTTAATACAGAACCAGGGGATTTAATCAAACCAGACTTATCACTTTCCATAGGTCAACCAATTATATTTATACAACAGTCGTTACATAAACACTAAAGTACGATTTTAAGTTGTTACATAATTGAACTTTTTTTGTTTTTTCGTTATTAAATATGAATGTAAATTTCGAGAACTATAGAGTCTAAACAAACATATCTCATTTTAACTCAAAGTGTGGAAATAGATTGTTAATATGTGTCACATGACAACTGATGATAATAATCCAAGAGAAGATACAATCTGATTCCGATAAAACCAATTATATAATATAATGCATAACATTACTAGGTAGATTTGTATTCATTTATATATAGTCTTTGAAAAGGTTATTATGGCAGTTGACTGCTCAATTTCCAATGTTTAATGATTGTTCAACTAGAAGGTATTTCAAAAAGTTCAAGGATTCTTCAAGGTAACATAACTTTTAACACCAGTTTCTTTTTATGAATTAAAAATTTTCGATTATGATTATCATTACTAGTTCCTTATAACAATATTTACATTTGTATACTATTATATGTTAAATGTGTTTTAATTAGTAAGATTGAAAGTATCTAACGATTTATGATCGTTAGATATTTCGAGATCATTGGAAAATTTGAAATAGGTAAAATTTTGAATAATGTTGTGTATGATCGTTAGTGGAATTGAATACAGTTTAACAAGACAGAAAAAAAAAGACAAGAAGTTAACTTTTTCACATATACTTTAGCACAGACACACACAGTTTTGTGTTTACAAACAAATAAATATACACACAATCATAGCATTAAATTAGGACATGTAGACACATATATATTCTAAAAGAAAATACAAACAAGACTTCTGATTGGTATATATATGTATATATATGCGACAAACTTCAGTTACCATGTCAATAGCTTTATACATAATAGTGATTCAGATAGTGCAAATAAGTATACACATGTATGCTAAAATTGACGTACCTATCGAAATAGTAGTACTGGGAACATCACTTTAAATTTTTTTTTTGAAAAAGAGAACAATTTTTATAAGTAACAAAGGTACATATTCTTGTTAATTTTTATCAAAACATTTCTATTCAGCTTATAAGCAAACAACCTAAGAATGATACAGTCCCATTTGTGTTCTCTTTTTTGTTAATTTCTATTATTCGACTCCAATTTCACAGAATATCAAATTTAACATGCAATAATTAATGTTTGTTAACTAACGTGACATGTAACGAAAAGGTTTACCATTTTACTGTTGTGTGATTCTGAATATAAGTGGATCAAAAAGTAGGAAAAAATAAAGGAAAATAATTGCCAGGATGTTCTTTTCACAGATGTTCTACTTATTAAGTTGGCTAATAATGTGTGTCATTGATTACTCTTAATGTCAAAGTTACTTACTTACTCACCACTCACCAACACTTTTCATTCAACTCTGTCCTGTCAAAGTAGTTTAACTAATTAAATAGCTGTACTGAAGTTTGGTAATATTTGTTCAAAAATCCTTTTGCTTAAGAAAAATGGCATCATAAAACACATGTTAGTGTAATTGAATTCAAAGGACTCTCTTGTTATAGTATCACATACCATTTAACTGATTTTATTTCCATTTTCGGAACTTCAAGAATCTATCAGCTTCAAAATGGCATTAAAAATGTTGACAGTTAGAAGTACAACGGTACTTTATTGACATCTCAAATAAATTAACTGAAATAATGATTAAATTAGTATACAAACAAGTTAGAGGTAGGCAATTTTTAACGATCTATTCCTGATATCTCATTGCATTTAATTCACCATTCACTTTATCTAAATGTGACCCTTAAAACTTAGATTTTAGTTCAATTCCCAACCTTATCGTTTTAACAATAAAAATCGAAACAAAATGTGTTCACTAACAACTTCTTAGTCATATTTCCATTCTATAGTCTCAATGAACTTAAAAAACATTTATAATTTTAATGAAGTTACTTAGTGTATCACATTTGTTTTTAACCTTAGTAGGTTAAGGAAACATTGTTGTGCTTTATCATAAAGCGTTTATTCCTTGTTTAAATACAAATTCCTTTCTATATCTCTTTGCAGATGATCTACAGTAATATTTATTACTTCCTTCAAAGATTCCTCTCCTAACTCCCATATGACCGATTTCAACATGTAAAAAGTTGTTAGGTGACTTATGAATATTTTCAAATTTATGCAACATATATATTTTTACATAGAAACCCAACCTTAATTTCACTTTGGAAGTCCATTTGTAAGACGACTTTCTTCAGTCAATGATTGTAATCAATATGTTCTTGCTAAGTAAATAAACATAAGGATGTATTTAATAATGCAACTCATAGCTTGTCAAATGATTTATGAACATCGGTTTGCTTCTAATAGTTATTGGGTCTAAAATCACAAATACAAATGAAGTTACAAATGTATTAGTAGATCACAATAAATTGATCTTATCTAAATGAAATAAAATATGATTAGTCGGTTGAAATAGAAATAAACAGTTTATGCCTAAAAATACAATGACTAACTTCCGACTTTTCCATTAAGATTAAAATGCAGTAGAAATAAAGTGAACCATTTCTATATGTTCTATTTTCTCTTGCAAATTTAAACATTTAGATTGGCATTTCTTAAAGTTTGATAAATTTATGTTTATTTTCATTTTCCCAGGCTCCAATTTTTTTTGAAGCACGTTAATATCCCTCGACAGATAATTCATTTTTAGTTTCAACGTAAGGTAATCTTCATTACAAGCTAGAAATAACTCAGGATTTTGGATAAAGTTGAGAACACACATGAATTAGGCTTAATTTACAAAATAAGTCTTCCTTGCTTTATGTCAACACCAAATAGTTAATAAAGAATAATATTCAGTAAATAGAACATTAGTGTTCTAAACCATTGACAACTGAATTTGAGTATGATGGTTCTTAAATTCAAATTCTATCAGTTCTCAACATACAGTTGTGAATAATCTCATCTACTTAATATCATCGTGATTGAACCTCATTAGCTACAGCTTCACACAAGAACATCAGGGACATGTCTGGAACTCATTGGCGAGCACATAATTGTAGTTAGATTGATGGGGCTGTTTAGTATAATTTAGTTCACCTTTGGTATTCGTCACAGACTGACCTTAGTTGAGGTGTAGACGAAAACCTTGGGATATTGTTAAGGAACTTTGTTCTAGAATGATACCTCATGAAAAGTTAATTTGTATTGAATAATACCCATAAATTAAGCTAGTATCCACAGAAATCGCTAAATTAAATTCAGTGAGGTCTAATAAATTTAGATTCTGCACAGGCTTTTCTAACAGTGCTAATGACATAACAGTGCTTTGTTCGCTGACATTTAGGATATATGTGGATGTATATTACGAACCAAATAAATAATTAGTCAGAAAGGTGTTCATGTTACTGAAATAATAGATAATGATAAAGTTTTACTTTAATCCATTTTTCACTCCTATACTATTGGAATAAACTATATCTATGTCCACTGCTTAGATTGAGATGTTTATTGCATAAATTGGACTGCGACGTTAACTTCATCAGAAAAAAAACATTTAACACTTTGTTACTAAACTGTTGACACCAAGAAAGTTCTGTTCAAATACAAAAATACAATACATAATTTTACTCAATTCAGAATTTACATACTTACCATACATATCACATTTTATATTTACCTTAACAAATTACTCAATTGCTAATTAGTAAATTATTTGAGAGGTTATGATAAATAAGAAAATAACAAACATATGCATGAACAAATGGTTTATAAGCTGGAGTAATTCATATTTTACTAAATTAAATGGTCTTATTACAGTGGTAGAAAAGAAAAATGTATGACTGCTCTAATTTAAGGACAACTTTTAATAAACTGTTAATCATTTTCGTTAATTTCATACTGCCGAGTAAAATTACATAAGACTTATAATAATATGTTATTTAGGCAGTAAGGAAAATGGTAACATCACGGAGTAATCATAATTAGACAACCATAATAAAAGCATAATGACTTTGGCAGCAGTTTTATTCTGATTTCGATGTCTTCAGAAGTAAACACTCGCTTGACCATAGATTAAATCAAAGACGTTTAGGTTTAAGGATGGATGTGCCAATATTAGATCATTGCATCGAAATCTAGTGTTTCACATTTCTGGCCTTCGTCATCTTATATGGAGAGTGAAACAACTTCCTTATAAATAATCCGTTAACATTGAATTTTTTTGGCTTGAATTATTATTTATCTGTATTTATCTCCTTTCCTTGTCCATTTGAATTGCTTTATAAAATATATGCTGATAAATGTTTGACGTATGAATCATTTAAGTTCTGACAGTTTATTGTATTATGAAATCTCAACTCGTTTAATATAATATAAGAATGTTTGAACAGAAGCAAATAACAGGTTTGTTAGCAGGAATGACCTTCATTTTTTAATCAAACATATTTTGGAAAAAACAGAGCCATTAAATAATTAACTGAAGATACCAAGAAATTAAAACTGTTAAGCTGATTTTAAAATAGTAAAAATACAAATTGCTCGTTACATAACATGCAAATCATCAATAATGAAAATACTGGTCAGAAAGCTGGTAGATATCTTCAATTATTGACTTTTAACTTACTAAAGTTCATAAATCAAGAGAAATATAATTATGTTACATTTTCGAATTAGATTTAGTATTTTTTAAAAACAGTCGACATAAAGAGTTGTGCTTGAGTTTTATAGGTACTGAAATTCATCAATAAAGAAAACCTTAAAATAAGAATGAACTCTAACTCTTTAATGGTTTCCCTCCATTTTGTAAACCAATGGAGAGAATTCTTAAAGTATACTGAATCCGTGTTAGGTAGAGACAGGTATCTATCTCAGATAATGGAAGATGGTCGCTCGATTTCGTTGATTAGTTGAAGTTAGACCTTAACACCGTTGGATGCCGGATCAGTGGTCTAGATGTTAAGCGTTCTCGTGTTCGAATGTCACGTGTGGAATCGTGAATGTGAGCTGCTGAGGAACCACATACCAGGAGGAAACTGCCGCCCAATGCTTCCAGGTTTTTAATGATGACGATTTAATTGGAAACAATTGTTCGCTTAGATGTGTTGCTATAACATTGATCGATTCATGATCTCAATCAGAAACTTAACAATCTCCACAACCCCATAATGGTATACAAAATAACTTTTAACCATAACTTTTAAATTAAATTTACTCAATGATGGAAAATTATATGCTGAGTAAAACTGTCAAGTATTCTAATTGTGAATCATACTTCAATCAACACAAATCTTTGATTATAAATATTTGTCCAATAAGGTGTATCTATCACTGTGGGAAAATAAATTATCTCATCTGTTTGCTTTAAACCTATGAGACGTTCTATACCATTCGATAAATTATGTTTATGAAATAAAGATCATGTATTTATTTCTCTTTTAAATAGAATAACTACTGAAATAAGTATCTAAGAAGTTTATGCACATTTAAATCAATTTTAACATTTTGATATTTACCAAATGCATCTAAACTTGTTAAACGTTTCAGTTACACAAGTTTATTTTTAAAGGTGGAATGAATCAACCGGCATATTATTCGAATTAATTACGAAAAGCACCGTTAAAGTAGTCCTCAGTTCAAGTGAAATTATGATTAAAAATATTTTCAACCCAACAGTCATTATAAGCAGAGATGGATAGTGAATTAAGGCTATATCGAGGCAATACGCACAGTATGAACATATGACAATTAGAGACTGACCAGTTGCAGTCCTAACACATCGATGGGAAGATTCAAACAAACAATACTAATTGAATCCAACAGTCATTAGTTAGCCAATGAATATATAATTGTGGTTACAATTTAATACATAGAAGAGACATAACAGATTATTCAGTTAAGAATAATTACTAATCTATCACGAAAACGTGACCTTTATTATGCTGCTAAGGTTTCAGTATGGATAAAGCTCTACCGATTCCGTTCGGATTCTGACTGTTCAAATATAAATCCGAAGTCAATAAAGTGTAATATTCGACGCTTCACAGAGGCTGACAATAAGTGGAAAAATATTTTGTAGGATTCCTAAAAGTATCAACCATAAATAATTTTTCAGCATTTTGTAACTTAATAATATTTTATTTTTAATTATATATATATTAGCACTGCTAGCCGACTAAGTTTTTTAGAAATCACGTCTGATAATACTGTTTACACTGATAATAAACAACTATTAGTCTTTTTTATAGAGTTGAGATCATGAGTCAATTGAAGCTAGACTACCATGGAAAACCTGGAAGCACTGGACGGCCGTTTCGTCCTATTATGGGACTCCTCAGCAATGCGCGTCCACGAACCCACTCTCGCGGGATTCGAACCCAGGACCTACCAGTTTCGAGCCGAAGCCCTTAACCGATAGACCACTGAGCTGGCTATTATTAGTCTACTGTAAAAATAGTACAAATACATGCATAATGTCCTGTAGGTTTATTAGTGAAAAACCTTGTATGGTAGCCTATTAATTTGGTGACTTTTTTTACATCTGCTTGTAACGCACCTGCCTTAATAAATCTGTATAGCATTATATAAATAGATCTTAATACAATTTATCAGCTCCAGGAACATTGAAGTAATGAATACATATAGTTTCAATTGTGTAAGTAAACAACTGAATATTGAATCTTGTTATCGTTAACTCTGCATCTGAGATTTATAATCATTCATGTGCACACTTAGAGTTCAAGTATTTCATTATATAGTCGGTATAACACTGTGTAGAATTGATCAGGACTACCCATAGCTTTTTATAAAGAGACTATCGTAAAATCATGTGTTCACTTTACAGACAATTGTATGAAGTACATGATTTGACATTATGAGTACGTGCCTGTGTCAAAATGTCAATGTTTCATTTGAACAGAAGTTGCTTAACTGATGAAATGAAATTCTTAATAGAAATTCACCTTATAAATAGTGATGATTGGGTAAGTTAACGAGAAAAACAAAGACGTTACTGGCAAAAAAAAACATTTTAAAAAACAAATCACGATTTTGTTAGCAGTCAAATAGGTAACATAAAGCAGTAGAAATAGTACAAAAACGCACATCCACTCTTTAAGGGTAACTTTAAGAATAATCATTTTCCTAACTAGTTATAACGATTACATTAAATGTGCAGTGCATTTTCGTATCCATGATTATTTATATTCAAAAAAACATGTCATTTTCCAAACAACGTCATTAACTTTTCGGTTATAATGCAATGGTACTTATTTTTGTTATTACCATCATTTCAGCAAACGATTTTACGATAAAATAAATCTACAATAGGAGTATTTTATTATTATTAGTCAGTTAAAAATTTTAGATGTTCAACAGACTGATCACATATGACTTTTATTGGTATTTACCGATAAAACAAAAGCGTAGAATTCATTATATGAATAATCCACATTAATGGAGTTATGTTAACGCGATTGATGCAAAGCTCATGACCAATATACGTTCTACATGGCAAATGTCAACGACATTTATCTGTAAGTTTGAAGGAACTGATATTCTCTATGGCATTCAGATCTGTGTCACCCGTTATCATTGTCAGTGAAGCTATCAGGAAGTTATTTCAGCGAAGGCTAACCACCTGTATGACTGGACTTTCCCCACTGATTTATAGCTAGAAAGTAACCAATACCACAATATCTAATCCTTGCTTTGATTGAATTCTGTTGGTCGAGTTACAATGTGGCCATTAGACTCAGTAACTTTAAATAGCCTCTCACTGTTTGGTCTCAAATTATTGGAGGCAATATGAACGATATCCGGTCACTGCGTTTAATGATCATACTGCATCTTGTTCGATAAAATTAAGTCAATACTGAAGACTGGATAACCTGATATTGGTTAACACTTAAAATTCGTTTTGTTTAATTTCTGTCTTACGATTTTAGTGTGTGAGTTAAACCAATCCCATACATAAGATTTGGGTGTGTTACCACAAATTAACTACTTTTTAAATAATTTCTGACCACAATAATTCGAACTTAGCACTTTTATTTTCATTATTTTATATTCGGTTTTACTATTTTTGTAGTCTCAGAAAAGAATTTTCACTAGACCCACTGTGCAAACAAATAGCACCAAATAATAACAAGGGTTTGCTTTTGTATATTGTCAAATTGTGAGTGTATGATATAGCTTAAATTGTTCATTTGAAAATGGTTACAAAGTGACAATGCCAATATGTTTACCAGAGTTTGTCCATATCAAGAATAATAAATCAAGGAACTTTGATAAAGGTTATCTATATTTATCCAAGCCAAAAGTTATCAGTACACGTTGTTAAATGTGTATGCGATATTTTTGGACTTAAATCATTAAAGTATCAACATCATTTATCCATGAAGATCTATTAGAATAGAATAAAATTTTGGGTGTTTTTTTCAATCGTTTTATTCATATTTTATTTTTAGTCACTAATTTTAGCATGTTGAAATAGTTTCGGCATAAGGTTATTATGTTTTATGTTCACTAAACGATACTACTAATACTGTCCTTAAATTAATATTAAATTAGGTCTATTTTTAGAATATATCCACTCTGTAAGTAGTACAAAGTGATTTAGAAAACCTATTCGAAATAAAAAATGATGAAATTATTCTGTTAGACAATTCTTCTGATGACGTCAAACACAATCTTTAATGTTTCGTATTTTATCATAAATTTATCCGATTATTCAAAAACGTTTTTCATCCAAAAAACTCAGGTTTAGCTATTAAAGTCTATTTCTAATATAAAATGTAATCACGGAGGTTTTCTACGCATGGCGTACTGTACTTTATGCTCTTCCAATCTTTCAAAATATTTGATCGCTACAATATTCGGTCATAAAACTAATAATTATAACACCTAAAATTTCGCAATAGAAAGACGAATTAGGAACTGCGATGTCGATACTGACATCTACCTTTTTATTTAGGAACAGCAAGATTGTTGTAATTAAGTTAAACGAATAAGTTAATTTAATGAACAAATGTATTTGATCTTTGTATAAAACAGAAAGTTCGGCGCCCAAACTCTTATATTACATTATGCCCAGATAGAAAAATTGAAAAAGGAAACAACAAATAAATGTTTCATGGCGTCAAATC
Organism: Schistosoma rodhaini; assembly: GCA_944470415.2. Classification (NCBI taxonomy): domain Eukaryota; kingdom Metazoa; phylum Platyhelminthes; class Trematoda; order Strigeidida; family Schistosomatidae; genus Schistosoma; species Schistosoma rodhaini. The sequence continues at coordinate 47,641,230 of OX104036.1, forward strand.
AGATGATGAAATACCACTTACTGATATTGTATCTTTTAATGAGTATTTCACAGTTCCTTATGATTATGATCAACAACTATTATCAAATCATAACCCTCTATTATTTTGAATTTCTTTTCTTCGTAACACTCAAGCCCAAGTCCATGTTACGTAACAGCAGTTGAAATCATGAGCTAGGGTCTTGTTATATGGAATATAAATGTTCTTGAAAAATGTATCGTTCAGTCACTTACTCCTTACATAAACTATTTTCCCTATCATTCCCCCATAAAAGTTTTACTTTCTAGATATATTTTCTAGTCCGTCCATTGAAAATATCGAAAGCCATTATACACCTTCATTTTGTCATATATGATCACTTAGGTTCACTAATCAGCTTTCCATCTATTAATTTAAAACTACCTGTTAAATCATAAAACAATTATTTCAGAAAAATAATACTGTTTTGACGCATTCACTTTTAAGCTAATCTGATATAATCTGATATATATATATATATTTTTCGATTATCAATCTGATGAAATGAGATCAGAAAATTAACCATACACTTCTCAGTAACTAGTTGTGGGAAGGGAATTATGAAATATAGGAATTATGTAAGTATTAAGGTAGATAGAACTTGGAATAAAACTTCATGAAGTATAAATAAATAATTAATAATCTTAAATTTAACGACAATCGGCAATAATAATAATGTCTTTGAAAAAGAAGATATACATAATATTTCTAGATATCAATTCAAGGTAAATAATGATAAAATAATGTTGGGCATGGGGTTAGCGACCCCATCCCGTAGAAAATCAACTCGCTAAAAAAACGCTAACCAGAAAAAATCATTCGAACCATTTAAACTCTGCCCTGGGAGTAGAAGGAATAATTATGACGTCTCATGATGAAAGCCGAGTTCATTCGGAAGTCATGAGGCCGATGCACCTTCTTACAACCAGAGCGACAATTTTTATAGGTACATGGAATGTCCGGACAATGTGGGAGACCGGAAGAGTCTTCCAAATTGCTGCAGAAATGAAAAAATACAACCTGGAAGTGCTTGGAATCAGTGAAACACATTGGACGCAGGTTGGACAACAACGACTATCTTCAGGAGAACTTCTGTTATACTCCGGTCATGAAGAAGAAAATGCCCCACATACACAAGGAGTTGCATTGATGCTGTCCAGAAAAGCACAAAATGCACTTATAGGATGGGAATCTCATGGACCGAGGATCATCAAAACCTCCTTCATAACAAAGAGAGAGGGCATTACAATGAACATCATCCAATGCTATGCGCCGACCAACGACTACGATGAAGACGCTAAAAACCAATTCTACGATAGGCTGCAGTCGATCTTCGAGAAGTGCCCAACCAAGGACCTGACCATTCTGATGGGAGATTTCAATGCCAAGGTTGGAATGGACAACACTGGATACGAAGACGTCATGGGACGACATGGACTGGGAGAAAGGAACGAAAATGATGAGAGATTTGCAAACCCATGTGCCTTCAATAAACTGGTCATAGGTGGCACCATATTCCCACACAAAAACATACACAAAGCCACTTGGATTTCACCGGATCACACTACACAGAATCAAATCGACCATATCTGCATCAATAAAAAGTTCGGGAGGACGATGGAGGATGTGAGAACCAGAAGAGGAGCTGATATAGCATCCGATCATCATTTGCTGGTCGCCAAGATGAAACTAAAACTTAAGAAGCACTGGACAACGGGGCAGACAACATCCCAAAAGTTTAATACGGCCTTTTTTCGAGATGCTGACAAACTCAACAAATTCAACATAGCCCTCAGCAACAGGTTCGAAGCCTTTCATGATCTACTCAATGGAGAGCAACTGGAAAGATATCAAGGAGGCAATCGTTTCAACATGTCAGGAGGTTCTGGGCCACAAGAAGCACCATCACAAGGAATGGATCACTGTTGGTACACTGGATAAAATTGAAAAAAGGAGGAACAAGAAGGTAGCAATCAATACCAGCCGAACCAGAGCGGAAAAAGCCAAGGCACAAGCCGAATACACAGAGGCAACATTGTATGAAAAGTTAACATGTCATGATACAAACTTTCTTTAAAAATATATTACTGTAAGTATAATGTTCACGCAAACTCACTTGGTATTGCTTATTTGAATCTTCCCATTGAGGATTGCAATCGATCAGTCAAACAATACCAAGTGAATTTAAAATTCTCCCCATTGCACAAACAAGTGGCTACCAGGACTCAATAACTGAGTGGATAACGCGATGGCATTTGAAGCGAAAGGCACTGGGTTCGAGTCCCAGAGTGAACATTAACTCTGAGATGCAGGTACATCCAGCTGACGAGTCCCAAATAGGACGAAACGCGCGTCAAACTGTATTCCACTGCTAGCCACGATTCATCTTTGCTTATCATTCATGACAACGTTTTTAGACTCAATAACATAAATTTCAAAATTTTAAAAGTATTTCAATATAGATATCACATTTCCAAGATATGCATTAAGAACTCTTTCTCATGTTGATTAAAACAATACAGCTGTTTTTCTACATTACGATATTAATTGTTTTTGTTGATGTATAACTAACATTTCTTTGGTCTGGTATTCCCAAGATAACTAATATCTTCTTCATACACTTAGAAAAGTTATATGTTTTGTAAAAATAACATGATTTTGATGTATATATACCATAACAAATGCAACCGTTCACTATTTTTAATATGTATATCATATATCGACCTACAACATGATTCCGCGACGGACATGTTGTTAAGGCTGAGAGAAGTAATAGGTCAAAGAACCTTCGACGAAGGACTATTCAGACAACTTTTCTTGTCTAAACTCCCGAAACAGGTGCAGGCAGTGTTCGTCTCGTTCCAAAACAACGCCGTAGACGAACTAGCTACATGTGCTGATCGAATCTTAGAAATAACGAAGTCTACTAACGCTGAGGTCTTTTCAGTCAAAGAAAAGCCTCAAACGACCCCTAATGACATCTCTGAATTATGTCATACTCTCACACGCTACCTTCGATTTAGCAATGACCGTAGTCGGTCAAGAACCGCGCGAAGGAGCGTTTCACGTAGGTGATCTGTCTCAAGACCACGAGAGACAGATAATCCCGACTGGTGCTGGTATCATAACCAGTACGGCAACTCTTTTAGAAATTACAGGAAGCCCTGCGATTACCCGATCTCTAAGGCGACCGACACGAATAAGAATTCGGGAAACCTCCAAGCCGGCACGCGTTAACGGCAAACGTAGCCGCCTCCTATATGACACAGATGTAACTACGAAAGTTCACTACCTCGTCGACACCGGCGCAGAAGTTTGCGTTCTTCCAGCAAATCCAAACGACAGACTTCACGAGTCTGTTTTAAGTTTACAGGCGGCAGACGGGAAACCGATCGCTGCGCATGGTAAGAGGAACGTTTACTTTAATGTGGGTTTACGCAAACCCATTCACTGGATTTTCGTTGTTTCAGATGTCTCTATGCCAATCATTGATATAGACCTGTTACAATCTACTCATCGACACACGCTCACGAAGATTGATAGATGGTAACTCCTTTTTCTGGTTGCAAATTATCCCCAGTCACAATTAAACACGCCATAGACCCTCTGTTAAGTTTGACTTACATTGTCCCTACTCACTCTCCTTCCACTCCTTTGTTTATTGTTTTATACTACTTATTTATACTCAGTAAGCAGTTGTATCCTCAACAATTTTCACATCTACATTGTAATGCAAGTTGTACTGTAACATTCGGAAACGTTCACATATATTTATAATGTTTATTGTACTTATCATTATAATCACTGTACCTTAATTACTGTAACGGTTATCCACAGTTGTGGATTTGTTTAAACGCAACAGTTTCCATATCGTTTGCTCTTGGTTCGAGCTTCGATTGTTCGTAATGTAACGGTAATAAAAATCATTACATGCAACATTAATGTGAGTTTGTATTTCTTATTGCAGGGCAACAAAGAGTGAATGCACTGGAAGGAGAAAAACAAGCCCTACGCGGTCTCAACCTGCAGAATAACGAGTAAAACTATTTTGTAATAACTTTCCCTTTTTGTACTAAAAACCGCGTTTTTCAATTTCAAATCTGTTGCATCAGCACACCGTGTTCTCACTTCAGAGGCACTTGTCTATCCTGACTGTTGTGTTGCTGTTTCAGGTCGCTCCTGCTCCCAAGTAAACGCCGAAATATAACGTACTACAATAAACTGTTGTCTGGTTTCGACACAGCCATCGGCTGTCTTTGTACTATCGAAGCCCTTACTATTTCATTACTGAACGACGCGTTAAACGCCTAGACGCCTAACAAGTTGAGGTTTGTAATTAAATTTTGTGTTTTATATAATAATAGAACCGCTTTTGTAGACAAATCGTTGTTTTTGGAACTTCGATTTTGCGCGTATCTCAATCAGGTCACTTGGACGCTTCGATAGACTTAACACCCCCTATATCAACAACTACTCGATAAATACTCCGGATATATCAACCGCAACCGAAATTGCCGTGTGTAACCAGCAGTGTTACACATCACATCTCGACTACAGGACCACCTGTATTCTCAAAAGCACGACGACTGGCTCCGGAAAAGCTTAGGTTGGCTAAAAATGAATTGGACCATATGATAGACTTAGGGATAATTCGACCATCAAATAGTCCATGGTCATCTCCATTGCACATGGTCTCTAAAAAGGACAGCAATGATTGGTGTCCAACTGGAGATTATTGGCGTCTGAATGCTAAAACCATTCCCGATCGTTACCCGTTGCCTCACATTCACGATTTGACAGCTACATTAAATGTACAACTGTCTTTTCGTTGTTTTGGAAGTAGAAAAGATTGAGTTGGAGATTAGAGAACTTCAACTGCGCAAACGATTGTTAGAGTTAACTCCGAACTTTTTAAGCCAAGTGAGAAAAGCGAGAGAGACTAACGAGTCATTGGGGTCTCGATCTGGGGACGTAACACCAGCAGCCTCGTTAAGGCGCCAATACACCAATGCACATTTGAGCGAAGAGGTGCAACTCAAAGCACAAGTGGATAGTATCAAGTCACTAATTATGACAGCCAGTTTGCCTAAGATAGAGGTTATGAAATTTGATGGAAGTCCTTTGAAATTTTAGACGTTTATAAAGGGATTCAAGGCAAACATTGCCGACAGAGTAGAGGATGATACTCAGAAATTAATGTACCTAATACATTATTGTGAAGGCACAGCTAAGGACGCTATAGAGCACTGTGTTTTATTACCAGAAGAAGAAGGTTATACTAAAGCAATTAACATTCTGCACAAACAGTTCGGCAGACCACATGACATCGTAGAAGCGTTCTTAACAGAATTGTTAAATGGAACACCACTAAATCAAGACGATGTACAGGGACTACAGAAATTAATGAGACTCATGACCAACTGTAAGACAGCCTTGTCACAGATGGGCAGAAATGCCGATCTGAATTGTTCGACCAATATAAAACGAATAGTGAAACGACTACCACGAGGTTAACAGTTTAAATGGGCGGAAGCCGCAGACGATATTTTAAGAAGGGGGCTAGAACTCAATTTTGATGATTTGTTGCAATTCTTAGAAAAGAAAGTGTCAATCGCCACGAACAATTACGGACAGTTAGCAAGTGGGAGCTACAAAGCTCAAACGACATGGAACAACCGGTCTGCTTCTATTAGAGCTAAGATCCATAAATTGTCGAGGAAAGGAAAGGTTCATTGTGTAATTTACAACCAAATACCTATTGCAACCGACGACATGCGAAAAACCGCCATTATAACTCCTTTCGGCCTCTACGAATTCTTACGAATGCCTTTCGGCCTAAAAAATGCGGCTCAAACTTTCCAAAGGTTTATAGAAGACGTCTTCCGAGGTCTCAACTTCGTACATGCGTATGTTGATGACTGTCTCATAGCAAGTTCGGACAGAGAATCACATCTCCAGCATCTGGACATTGTTTTCGAACGACTCCAAAGGCATGGCATTACTGTCAACATTCAAAAATGCCAAGTCGGAACAAACTCCTTAGACTTCCTAGGACACACTATTGATGCTCAAAGCATCTGATCGCTTAGAAGCAAAGTGGCGGTCATTCCGGGTTACCCAGAACCGACCACGATTAAACATTTGCGAACTCCAAACGGCCTCGTAAGTTTCTACAGACGGTTCATACCAAATTGCGCGTCCCATATGAAACCGTTAACCGACCAACTTCGTAGAAATGCAAAATCAATTAGTTTAGACGACACCGCTCGAAAAGCATTCTCCACAGTTAAGGAACGTATCGCTAAGGCAACCCTGCTTGCTCATCAAGACACTCAAGCGCTCATTAGTATCGCCGTAGACGCATCCGACTTAGCAATCGGAGGAGTCTTACAACAATGGGTTAGCAACTCTTGGCAACCTTTAGGATTTTTCTCGAGACGGTTGCTAGACGCGAAATCTCGGTAGAGCACTTTCGGTAGAAAACTCCTAGGTATGTATTGTGCTGTACGGCATTTCCAACATTCCATCGAAGGAAGAGAATTCACGCTTTTTACTGACCATAAACCTCTTACCTTCTCTTTAAGTTCATATTCAGATAAGTATTCACCCCGAGAGTCGACAACTGGACTACATTTCGCGGTTTACTTCAGACATACAACACATTTCTGGAGCAAACAATGTAGTCGCAGACGCTTTGCCTCGAATAAGTTCCTTGAACAGTTTCCAGGGAATCGACCTTCTTAAACTCGCTCAGCTTCAAAAAGAAGACACTGATCTTCAGCACGAGTTATCATCGACAACTCTTAAACTGCGTATTACACAGATGGGAACAGGTAAGGAAACCTTACTATGTGACACATCTACAGGTAGGGATCGTCCAATCGTACCAAAACGTTATCGGCGCAACGTCTTCAATACGTTGCACAATCTTTCTCATCCAGGTGTTCGTACATCCATCAAGCTTATAGCCGAACGGTTTTGCTGGCCTGGTATGAATAAAGACGTGAGAGAATGGGCACGCTCCTGTGTAGGCTGCCAGAAACCTAAGGTTATTCGACACAACAAATACCCCTTGGGTTCTTTCAAAACCCCTGATGCTCGTCTCGACCACGTTTATCTAGATTTGGTAGGACCCTTACCCGATCCATCACCTTTCGGGCGGCCTGCTTAAACATCTGGGCTACCTGTTTCCCGTCATCTATATATTTCAACAAGTTATCTAATATTGTTTGTTTTAATACATCATTATGGCTATTAAGCACACAACCTATTCCGGTGCGTTTCTGAAAACTGTACAACCTTTCGCTGTAAAAGTTAGAAAAGGTCTAATCAGAGATGTCGTGTTTGCTGGGAACATGCAGCAAAAAAGGATATACATTATTCATATGTCGATTGACTGAACTTCTGACATCCAACTGGCGATCACTGAATGTTTATCATCAGGAGCAACGAAGAAATAAGAAACGTAAATATGTTGAAATACTTTATGCTGAGAATTCGATTTTGTACCAAATAATATAATATTGAATCAAGCTAATAATAATAATAATAATAATAATAATAATAATTCAAACGGATACTCATATCTCTTAACATGCGAAGACCGTTTCACTCGATGGCCAGAAGCAGTACCTATTAAGGACATTACTGCTGGAACAGCGGCTCGCGCTTTCGTCGAACGATGGGTAGCAAATTTCGGCTGCCCTTCCACGATCACTACAGACCGCGGACGCCAGTTCGAATCTGGACTTTTCCGTTGTCTGACCTCACTATTAGGAATCACTCGCTTCCGAACGACCGCCTACCACCCACAAGCAAACGGGTTGGTAGAACGTTTTCATCGACAACTTAAAGCTTCACTATCAGCTACAAACGTTTCACAGTGGACAGACGCTCTTCCACTCGTCTTACCAGGTATTCGCAATGCAGTGAAAGCTGATATCGGATACACTGCATCTCAACTCGTTTACGGAACGACACTCCGACTTCCAGGAGAATTCGTGGATCCTTCGTCTTCTTCATTGAACATGGATCTAAACTCTTACACGAGCAGGCTTACAAACGCAATGCGTTCAGTTAAACCTGCTCACACTCGACCTCAATCAACTGATATTTTCGTTCAACCTGAATTACGACATAGTACACACGTCTTCGTCGACCCCTCAAATCAGCATACGAAAGACCCTTCAAAGTTCTTCAACGTGAACCTAAGTACTATGTAGTCGATAAGAACGGCATGAACGATAGCATCAATATCGATCGCCTAAAAGCAACGTACTTAGAAGGAAACCCTAGCTACGTCGAATTTCCTTCGGTACAATCGAACGATACGGCTCCTACACTTGTAGTACCCCATACGGCAGCCTACACACACCTTGATACTTCGTCAACGTCGGAAGATAAACTTAAGACAACGCGTTCTGGAAGAAGAGTAAGATTTCCAGAACATCTAAACGACTATTGCACGTAGGACACAAACTTAATCTCGAATTCCCTTTTGATTATTTATTATAGAAAAAAGAATTTTTTTTAATATGCTCGTTTTCTTTTATACATTTATTTAAAAAAATTGTTATACTTATGAGCGTATTTACATTTTTTTCATATATAAAAAAACCCAAAAAACAATTTTTTCCCATCGCTTTTACGCTGTCGCAAGTGTATTAGTTTTTTTTCCCGCTCATCTTGTGTCCTTACGCAAGTACGTGTATTTTCGACATGCACTCACACGTTCTAACTCCGACTGTAGCTCTTCTAGAGTTACTGCCGGTCCCAACCCCGGGTAAAGGAGGAGGGTTGGGCATGGGGTTAGCGACCCCATCCCGTAGAAAAGCTAACTCGCTAAAAAAACGCTAACCAGAAAAAATAATCCAAACCATTTAAACTCTGCCCTAGGAGTTGAAGGAATAATGACGTCTCATGATGAAAGCCGAAATTCTTCGGAAGTCACGAGACCGATGCACCTTCTAACAACCAGAGCAACACTCTTTATAGGTACATGGAACGTCCGGACAATGTGGGAAACAGGAAAGACCAGCCAAATAGCAATGGAAATGAGGAGATACAACTTGGCAGTACTCGGAAACAGCGAAACCCATTGGACACAAACTGGACAACAAAGGCTAGGTACAGGAGAGATGCTGCTGTACTCCGGTCACGAAGGGGAAAATGCGCCACACACTCAGGGAGTTGCTCTAATGCTGTCCAGAGAAGCACGAAATGCACTTGTGGGATGGGAATCTCATGGACCCAGGATAATCAAAGCATCATTCAGAACAAAGAAGCAACGGATCACAATGAATGTTATCCAATGTTATGCACCCACCAATGATAGCAACGACGATGATAAAGATCAGTTCTATGAAAGGCTGCAATCAATTATAGCAAAGTGCTCACGAAAGGACCTCACCATCCTTATGGGAGATCTAAATGCTAAAGTTGGAGTGGACAACACAGGATATGAAGATGTAATTGGACGACATGGACTAGGAGAGAGAAATGAAAATGGGGAGAGACTTGCAAACCTATGTGCTTTCAACAAATTGGTTATAGGCGGCACAATATTCCCACACAAACGCATACACACAGCTACATGGATCTCACCGGACCACACCACAGAGAACCAGATTGATCACATCTGTATCAACAAAAAATTCCGAAGATCAATGGAAGATGTGAGAACCCGGAGAGGAGCTGACATAGCTTCAGATCACCACCTGGTTGTGGCCAAGATGAGACTGAAGCTAAAGAAAGACTGGACAACTGGACAAACAGCACTACAAAGGTTTAATACAGCCTTCCTTCGAAATACTGACAAACTCCATGAATTCAAGATAACTCTCAACAACAGGTTCCAAGCTCTACAGGATCTACTGAAAGAACAAGAAACTACTTTGGAGGACAACTGGAAAGGGATCAAAGAAGCACTAACTTCAACGTGTCAGGAGGTTCTTGGTCCTAAGAAGCATCATCACAAGGAATGGATCTCTATGGGAACCCTGGACAAAATTCAAGAAAGGAAGAACAAGAGACTAGCAATTAACAACAGCCGAACACGAGCAGAGAAAGTCAAAGCACAAGCAGACTACGCAGAAGCAAACAGGGAAGTGAAGAAAAGCATTAAAGCCGACAAGGAGAAATATATGGGAGAACTAGCAACGGCGGCGGAAAAAGCTGCAAGAGAAGGAAATATGAAACAACTATATGATACAACGAAGAAATTGGCAGGGAGATATAGCAAACCAGAGAGACCAGTCAAAGACAAAGAAGGAAAGACAATCACTGAGATTCAGGAACAGAGGAAAAGATGGGCAGAATACTTTGAGGAACTGCTGAATAGACCAGCCCCATCGAATCCACCGAACATCGAAGCAGCCCACACTGACCTTCCAATAGATGTCACTCCACCAACGATCGAAGAAGTCAAGATGGCCATCAGACAAATCAGAAGTGGGAAGGCGGCAGGACCTGACAATATACCAGCAGAAGCACTGAAGTCAGACATTGAAATAACTGCAAACATGCTTCACCTTCTATTCAAAAAGATTTGGGAAGAGGAACAAGTGCCAACGGACTGGAAAGAAGGATATCTCATCAAGATACCAAAGAAAGGAGATCTGAGCCAATGTGAGAACTACAGAGGTATCAGTTTGTTATCAGTACCAGGAAAAGTTTTCAACAGAGTGCTGCTGAATCGGATGAAAGACGCAGTAAATGCCGAACTTAGGGATCATCAGGCTGGATTCCGTAAGGATAGGTCGTGCACAGACCAGATTGCGACACTACGGATCATCGTTGAACAATCAGTTGAGTGGAACTCATCACTATACGTCAACTTCATCGACTATGAGAAGGCGTTTGACAGCGTGGATAGGAGAACATTGTGGAAACTTCTTCGACACTATGGAGTTCCTCAGAAGATCGTCAACATTATCCAAAACTCATACGATGGATTACAGTGCAAAGTGGTGCATGGAGGACAGCTGACAGATGCATTTCCAGTAAGGACCGGAGTCAGACAAGGCTGTCTACTCTCCCCATTTCTCTTCCTTCTAGTGATTGACTGGATTATGACGAATTCGACATCTGAAGGGAAATACGGAATACAATGGACTTCTCAGAATCAATTAGATGATTTGGACTTCGCAGATGACCTAGCACTCCTCTCTCATACACACGACCAAATGCAGATGAAGACCGCAAATGTAGCAGCAGCCTCCGCATCGATAGGCCTCCACATTCACAAAGGAAAAAGCAAGATTCTCAAATGCAACACGGAGAACACCAACCCAATCACACTTGATGGCGAAACTCTGGAAGAGGTGGAAACATTCAAGTACCTGGGGAGCATCGTTGATAAACAAGGAGGATCGGATGCAGATGTAAAGGCAAGGATTGGCAAAGCAAGGGCAGCATTTCTACAATTGCAGAACATATGGAACTCAAAACAACTCTCAACCAATTTCAAGGTCAGAATCTTTAATACGAACGTCAAGACAGTCCTACTGTATGGAGCTGAAACGTGGAGAACTACTACGGCCATCATCAGGAAGGTACAAGTATTTATAAACAGTTGTCTACGCAAAATACTCAACATCCATTGGCCGGATACTATCAGCAACAGCGTTTTATGGGAGAGGACAAACCAGCTTCCAGCTGAAGAGGAAATAAGGAAAAGACGTTGGAAGTGGATCGGACATACATTAAGGAAATCACCAATGTGCATCACGACTCAATCCCTAACTTGGAATCCGGAAGGGAAGCGGAAAAGAGGAAGGCCAAAGAACACACTACGCCGGGAAATAGAAGCCGATATGAAAAGGATGAATAGTAACTGGAAAGAACTGGAAAGGAAGGCTCAGGACAGAGTTGGATGGAGAATGCTGGTGAGCGGCCTATGCTCCTCGACGAGGGGTAACAGGCGTAAGTAAGTAAGTACTCACACGTTCTATTTTTTCTCTTTTCCAGGACGGCTGGAAGAGAACGACGAAGTTTCACAACGAACCCAAATTTTCATTGTACTCTATTTCTTTATAGCTATGTTGTACATTATGGTCTCTTAGTGTAAGGAAAGACGATCAGACGTTGTTAAACGAAGCAAGCTATCAGAAGAGTGTTTACCAACGAAAAACTCGTTGGGTTTAAAATTCTGGCTGGTCACGTCTTAGGGTCATCACTACCTCACTAGGGGGGGGAGTGAACTGTAGTTGTAAATAATTCCCCAAAATCAATTGCTCATTAAGTGTTTGACATTGGATGCTGACGACATTGTCTTAAGTGGACTTGTTTAACTGGAGGCGTTTGGTCATGCATCCGTACCAGATCACGTTACGAACCAGCGTGGTACACAGCTCCTACGTTCACTAGCCAGATTAGAGCAAACGCTTCTCGATATATTGATAACGTATCAAATATATCTTTCCGATCTCTTCGCATCTCACTTCCGATTTCGATTGGTTGGGGAAAGCTTCGAATATAGAAGGTGTTACTGGTTGCTTGTTGTCAAACTAGAATACTAGTCGTATCTCCAACAGCTCCCCCCCTAGTGAGGTAGTGATGACCCTAAGACGTGACCAGCCAGAATTTTAAACCCAACGAGTTTTTCGTTGGTAAACACTCTTCTGATAGCTTGCTTCGTTTAACAACGTCTGATCGTCTTTCCTTACACTAAGAGACCATAATGTACAACATAGCTATAAAGAAATAGAGTACAATGAAAATTTGGGTTCGTTGTGAAACTTCGTCGTTCTCTTCCAGCCGTCCTGGAAAAGAGAAAAAATAGAACGTGTGAGTGCATGTCGAAAATACACGTACTTGCGTAAGGACACAAGATGAGCGGGAAAAAAAACTAATACACTTGCGACAGCGTAAAAGCGATGGGAAAAAATTGTTTTTTGGGTTTTTTTATATATGAAAAAAATGTAAATACGCTCATAAGTATAACAATTTTTTTAAATAAATGTATAAAAGAAAACGAGCATATTAAAAAAAATTCTTTTTTCTATAATAAATAATCAAAAGGGAATTCGAGATTAAGTTTGTGTCCTACGTGCAATAGTCGTTTAGATGTTCTGGAAATCTTACTCTTCTTCCAGAACGCGTTGTCTTAAGTTTATCTTCCGACGTTGACGAAGTATCAAGGTGTGTGTAGGCTGCCGTATGGGGTACTACAAGTGTAGGAGCCGTATCGTTCGATTGTACCGAAGGAAATTCGACGTAGCTAGGGTTTCCTTCTAAGTACGTTGCTTTTAGGCGATCGATATTGATGCTATCGTTCATGCCGTTCTTATCGACTACATAGTACTTAGGTTCACGTTGAAGAACTTTGAAGGGTCTTTCGTATGCTGATTTGAGGGGTCGACGAAGACGTGTGTACTATGTCGTAATTCAGGTTGAACGAAAATATCAGTTGATTGAGGTCGAGTGTGAGCAGGTTTAACTGAACGCATTGCGTTTGTAAGCCTGCTCGTGTAAGAGTTTAGATCCATGTTCAATGAAGAAGACGAAGGATCCACGAATTCTCCTGGAAGTCGGAGTGTCGTTCCGTAAACGAGTTGAGATGCAGTGTATCCGATATCAGCTTTCACTGCATTGCGAATACCTGGTAAGACGAGTGGAAGAGCGTCTGTCCACTGTGAAACGTTTGTAGCTGATAGTGAAGCTTTAAGTTGTCGATGAAAACGTTCTACCAACCCGTTTGCTTGTGGGTGGTAGGCGGTCGTTCGGAAGCGAGTGATTCCTAATAGTGAGGTCAGACAACGGAAAAGTCCAGATTCGAACTGGCGTCCGCGGTCTGTAGTGATCGTGGAAGGGCAGCCGAAATTTGCTACCCATCGTTCGACGAAAGCGCGAGCCGCTGTTCCAGCAGTAATGTCCTTAATAGGTACTGCTTCTGGCCATCGAGTGAAACGGTCTTCGCATGTTAAGAGATATGAGTATCCGTTTGAATCGGGTAAGGGTCCTACCAAATCTAGATAAACGTGGTCGAGACGAGCATCAGGGGTTTTGAAAGAACCCAAGGGGTATTTGTTGTGTCGAATAACCTTAGGTTTCTGGCAGCCTACACAGGAGCGTGCCCATTCTCTCACGTCTTTATTCATACCAGGCCAGCAAAACCGTTCGGCTATAAGCTTGATGGATGTACGAACACCTGGATGAGAAAGATTGTGCAACGTATTGAAGACGTTGCGCCGATAACGTTTTGGTACGATTGGACGATCCCTACCTGTAGATGTGTCACATAGTAAGGTTTCCTTACCTGTTCCCATCTGTGTAATACGCAGTTTAAGAGTTGTCGATGATAACTCGTGCTGAAGATCAGTGTCTTCTTTTTGAAGCTGAGCGAGTTTAAGAAGGTCGATTCCCTGGAAACTGTTCAAGGAACTTATTCGAGGCAAAGCGTCTGCGACTACATTGTTTGCTCCAGAAATGTGTTGTATGTCTGAAGTAAACCGCGAAATGTAGTCCAGTTGTCGACTCTCGGGGTGAATACTTATCTGAATATGAACTTAAAGAGAAGGTAAGAGGTTTATGGTCAGTAAAAAGCGTGAATTCTCTTCCTTCGATGGAATGTTGGAAATGCCGTACAGCACAATACATACCTAGGAGTTTTCTACCGAAAGTGCTCTACCGAGATTTCGCGTCTAGCAACCGTCTCGAGAAAAATCCTAAAGGTTGCCAAGAGTTGCTAACCCATTGTTGTAAGACTCCTCCGATTGCTAAGTCGGATGCGTCTACGGCGATACTAATGAGCGCTTGAGTGTCTTGATGAGCAAGCAGGGTTGCCTTAGCGATACGTTCCTTAACTGTGGAGAATGCTTTTCGAGCGGTGTCGTCTAAACTAATTGATTTTGCATTTCTACGAAGTTGGTCGGTTAACGGTTTCATATGGGACGCGCAATTTGGTATGAACCGTCTGTAGAAACTTACGAGGCCGTTTGGAGTTCGCAAATGTTTAATCGTGGTCGGTTCTGGGTAACCCGGAATGACCGCCACTTTGCTTCTAAGCGATCAGATGCTTTGAGCATCAATAGTGTGTCCTAGGAAGTCTAAGGAGTTTGTTCCGACTTGGCATTTTTGAATGTTGACAGTAATGCCATGTCTTTGGAGTCGTTCGAAAACAATGTCCAGATGCTGGAGATGTGATTCTCTGTCCGAACTTGCTATGAGACAGTCATCAACATACGCATGTACGAAGTTGAGACCTCGGAAGACGAAAGTTCCCTATTACATCGATGCTGGCGTAGAAGTTAGCATTCTTCCAGCAAATTCTAACAACCGACTGCACGAAGCAGTTTACAACTTACAGGTGGCAAATGGGAAACGCATTGTCACATATGGTAAGCAATGTTTATCTCAACGTGGGTTTAGGCGATCCTGTTCATTGGATTTTAGTTGTTACAGATGTTTTTATATCACTCATTCGTATAAACCTGCTACAATATAATATTGTTCTTATGGACACGCGCAAACGGAGGTTAGTAGGCGGAAATACTAATCTGTTTGTATAACTTTCTTTTGCTGGCTGTAGGTTATCTACAGTCAGTATCAAGCACATAATCGAACCATACGACAAACGGATGCTCGACAAGTACTCCGAAAAATACCAAACGCGAACAAAACTGCAGTGTGTAACCATCAATGTTACACATCACATCACGATCACAGGGCCACCTGTATCCTCGAAAGCGAGCCAACTAACTCCCCAAAAGCTGAGGTTGGCCGAAGACGATCTTGACCGTATGAAAGGCTGAGCAATCCCTTAGCCATCAAACAGCCCATAGGCATCTCCCTTGCATGTGGTCCCTTAAAAGGACAGCAATGATTGGCGTCCAACTTATGACTATCGGCGGCTGGCCTTTGCCCTCGCCTACCATATACTCTGAGCTGTCCTGACCAAGTAGGAAGAAACAGACGGGATGTATAAGATCTAAAATATTTTCTTAAGTATTCTATTTATGGAAATCGGATCAACTCTTAATCTGCAGTAGGACAGAGTGAATAGGTTTGGTTTCTCAATCCACTCTGTATATAGCGAGCTCTGGAGTTCCGGAATTGCTAGAGTACCTGCCCTCTTTGTATTTTCCAAAATATATAAGTCACCTTTTAAACCGGACCTTGCAGCTTAAATGCCGATTTCAACATTGGATCTCCATAACGTTGAGTATACTGCAATTAAAATATTATTGGATCCTATTCGAAGACGTATATGTAAGTATTCTCTAAAGGATTCTTTTGAATTGGTCGATCATTTAGGTGACATTAATATCAAAGGAAAACCTATGTGCTCATTTGATGTGAATTCCTTATTCACCAATGTACCTTTAAAAAAGACTATTGACATATTATGTGACTATATATCTTCAAACAACCTTAATTTACCTATCCCCTTAAAATTTCTTAAAGATTTATTACTTTTATGTACTGATAAAGTTCAGTTCACTTTTGAAGGCGAATACTTTCGCCAGATTGATGGGGTCGCTATGGGTAGTCCGTTAGGACCATTACTAGCAGATGTGTTTATGGCACATGTAGAAAATTTATCGAAAGACTTAATCAAAAACATGTCACTTTATAAGAGATATGTAGATGATATCTTAGTAATTGGTGAAAGAAAGGAGGATATAAACTGCCTATTGAATAAATTTAATACTATCCAAAACCATATCAGTCTTTCATGTGAAGAGGAGAAGAACGACCAGCTTCCCTTCTTAGATGTACTTCTAAACAGACGAGAAGATGGCTCAATAAAACGATCCATTTTTCGAAAACCGACGTGGACGGGTCAATATCTTAGTTACTATAGTTATTGCCCTGTACAATACAAACGTGGTTTGGTAAAGTGCCTTTTTAACAGGCTTCGTCGTATTTGCACAAATGATGCTATTGATGACGATGTTAAGTTGTTAACCGAACATTAATCGGGAATGGCTATCCACCTAAATTTATCAATAGATGGAAAGTTCAGGGCACAGCGAGACCTACTGTAGCCTTGGTAGAGAAAAAGCCTGTCTACATCACCTTACCATTTAGAGGTGATTCAAATAGCCTTTTATTGAAACAAAGGCTTAAATCTGTTATCAACAAAACGTATTGTGCTGCGAAAGTCATAATCAAGGAAAGAACGAGGTCCATGCTTCATTCAAAACCTAGACGAAATGAAAACGATTGTGTCACATCCCACTGTGTTTACCAATTTAAATGTGTGTGTGGTCACACATACATAGGGAGGAGCAATCGTGATCTGAAAATTAGGGTGGGTGAACATGTACCAAAATGGTTGCAAAAACAAATACAGTCGAATGACCCAATAAGAGTAGAGGATAAACATCCATCATCCTCTATTGCTAAACATATAATCGAAACAGGTCATAAGATTGATCTAAACTCGGCTTTTGTGGTGTTGTTTAAAAGTGTAAAAGGGCGTATACTAAGGTTTGTTGAAGCCTTAGCCATACGAAAATTCAAACCCCCTTTGTGTATTCAAAAACAGTTTGTTCTCTCTTTAAACCTACCCTGGTAATATATGCTTATTATCCAGAGTGATTAGGTGTCAAATTGTTTTCACATTATTTTATCATTATTATCCTTGTCTATTCTTACCCCTATTTCCAGTCTAGTTGACCTTTTATTTTTATATATAAATGTTCTTAACAAGTATATGTGTGATCAGATTGTTCGAAATGTATTGCGCTAATATATCACATAGTTCTGATAATCTTCGTCTTCTCATTGCATTATCGTAAAATATTAGTATTAGAACAAAGACTTGAGTTACTCCAGTAAATACTAATTTCAAGAAGGAGTATCTAGAATTATTTCTTACTTTCTGTCTACGACCTATCAAGAAATCCTTGATCCACTTTAAAGATTTTCGGCAATTCCAAGATTTTAAATCTTCAGGAGCAGTCTGTTCTAGTGGTAAATAAATCCTCAGAACAGATAGTACTGTAAGTTTTCAACACTGATGCTGACCTCACTAGGTTCACTGGACACATCTCAGCTGAAGGCTCTTGGTCACATCCGCAAGAGATCACCATAACGTTCTCACTAGAAAAAGTTTCACAGTGAAATCCGAAAGTGGACTCAAGGATCAAGGATTTCTTGATAGGTCGTAGACAGAAAGTAAGAAATAATTCTAGATACTCCTTCTTGAAATTAGTATTTACTGGAGTAACTCAAGTCTTTGTTCTAATACTAATATTTTACGATAATGCAATGAGAAGACGAAGATTATCAGAACTATGTGATATATTAGCGCAATACATTTCGAACAATCTGATCACACATATACTTGTTAAGAACATTTATATATAAAAATAAAAGGTCAACTAGACTGGAAATAGGGGTAAGAATAGACAAGGATAATAATGATAAAATAATGTGAAAACAATTTGACACCTAATCACTCTGGATAATAAGCATATATTACCAGGGTAGGTTTAAAGAGAGAACAAACTGTTTTTGAATACACAAAGGGGGTTTGAATTTTCGTATGGCTAAGGCTTCAACAAACCTTAGTATACGCCCTTTTACACTTTTAAACAACACCACAAAAGCCGAGTTTAGATCAATCTTATGACCTGTTTCGATTATATGTTTAGCAATAGAGGATGATGGATGTTTATCCTCTACTCTTATTGGGTCATTCGACTGTATTTGTTTTTGCAACCATTTTGGTACATGTTCACCCACCCTAATTTTCAGATCACGATTGCTCCTCCCTATGTATGTGTGACCACACACACATTTAAATTGGTAAACACAGTGGGATGTGACACAATCGTTTTCATTTCGTCTAGGTTTTGAATGAAGCATGGACCTCGTTCTTTCCTTGATTATGACTTTCGCAGCACAATACGTTTTGTTGATAACAGATTTAAGCCTTTGTTTCAATAAAAGGCTATTTGAATCACCTCTAAATGGTAAGGTGATGTAGACAGGCTTTTTCTCTACCAAGGCTACAGTAGGTCTCGCTGTGCCCTGAACTTTCCATCTATTGATAAATTTAGGTGGATAGCCATTCCCGATTAATGTTCGGTTAACAACTTAACATCGTCATCAATAGCATCATTTGTGCAAATACGACGAAGCCTGTTAAAAAGGCACTTTACCAAACCACGTTTGTATTGTACAGGGCAATAACTATAGTAACTAAGATATTGACCCGTCCACGTCGGTTTTCGAAAAATGGATCGTTTTATTGAGCCATCTTCTCGTCTGTTTAGAAGTACATCTAAGAAGGGAAGCTGGTCGTTCTTCTCCTCTTCACATGAAAGACTGATATGGTTTTGGATAGTATTAAATTTATTCAATAGGCAGTTTATATCCTCCTTTCTTTCACCAATTACTAAGATATCATCTACATATCTCTTATAAAGTGACATGTTTTTGATTAAGTCTTTCGATAAATTTTCTACATGTGCCATAAACACATCTGCTAGTAATGGTCCTAACGGACTACCCATAGCGACCCCATCAATCTGGCGAAAGTATTCGCCTTCAAAAGTGAACTGAACTTTATCAGTACATAAAAGTAATAAATCTTTAAGAAATTTTAAGGGGATAGGTAAATTAAGGTTGTTTGAAGATATATAGTCACATAATATGTCAATAGTCTTTTTTAAAGGTACATTGGTGAATAAGGAATTCACATCAAATGAGCACATAGGTTTTCCTTTGATATTAATGTCACCTAAATGATCGACCAATTCAAAAGAATCCTTTAGAGAATACTTACATATACGTCTTCGAATAGGATCCAATAATATTTTAATTGCAGTATACTCAACGTTATGGAGATCCAATGTTGAAATCGGCATTTAAGCTGCAAGGTCCGGTTTAAAAGGTGACTTATATATTTTGGAAAATACAAAGAGGGCAGGTACTCTAGCAATTCCGGAACTCCAGAGCTCGCTATATACAGAGTGGATTGAGAAACCAAACCTATTCACTCTGTCCTACTGCAGATTAAGAGTTGATCCGATTTCCATAAATAGAATACTTAAGAAAATATTTTAGATCTTATACATCCCGTCTGTTTCTTCCTACTTGGTCAGGACAGCTCAGAGTATATGGTAGGCGAGGGCAAAGGCCAGCCGCCGATAGTCATAAGTTGGACGCCAATCATTGCTGTCCTTTTAAGGGACCACATGCAAGGGAGATGCCTATGGGCTGTTTGATGGCTAAGGGATTGCTCAGCCTTTCATACGGTCAAGATCGTCTTCGGCCAACCTCAGCTTTTGGGGAGTTAGTTGGCTCGCTTTCGAGGATACAGGTGGCCCTGTGATCGTGATGTGATGTGTAACATTGATGGTTACACACTGCAGTTTTGTTCGCGTTTGGTATTTTTCGGAGTACTTGTCGAGCATCCGTTTGTCGTATGGTTCGATTATGTGCTTGATACTGACTGTAGATAACCTACAGCCAGCAAAAGAAAGTTATACAAACAGATTAGTATTTCCGCCTACTAACCTCCGTTTGCGCGTGTCCATAAGAACAATATTATATTGTAGCAGGTTTATACGAATGAGTGATATAAAAACATCTGTAACAACTAAAATCCAATGAACAGGATCGCCTAAACCCACGTTGAGATAAACATTGCTTACCATATGTGACAATGCGTTTCCCATTTGCCACCTGTAAGTTGTAAACTGCTTCGTGCAGTCGGTTGTTAGAATTTGCTGGAAGAATGCTAACTTCTACGCCAGCATCGATGTAATAGGGAACTTTCTTCATCACTTCAGTGATGTATGACAGGCGGCTGTGTTAGCCGGGTACGGTTGCCATTAAAGAGTGCTGTCTGGGTAAGTTACCCTAAGGGTCTTTCTAATCGGATGGTTTGCAGCTCAGAAAAGTGCAGAGCTTTTTTCAATTTTGAGAAGACTTGGTATAATTATTATTGTACCAGCACCAACCAGGTTTATATGTCTTTCATGGTCTAAAGGCAGATCTTCGTAGTGACGAGCTTCTTTGAGTAGTCTGAGAGCGTCTACGATTACGGTGAATATCGAGACTACAAGTCAGATTGCGACAGAGGTCTGCGAGGTTGTGTGTTGTTTGAGGCTTCTCTTTGCTAGAACAAACTCCGACGTTGGAGGTTCTGGCTATACCCAGAATTCAATAGGCAGATGCAGCCAGTCCGTCTACATCGTCATTTTAAAATGAGACAAAAAGTGTTTGCACCTGTTGGGGAAGTTTAAACGAGAGGAGTTGTCTAAACAGGCCCTCGTCCAAGGTCCGTTGACCAATGGCCTCTCGTATTCGTAGCAACAATTCTGTTCCTGAGACATGCTTCAGCTCGGTGTTTTAATAGATTTGGTCTAACCTTTGTTGGTCGTTTAGGATATCTTTCCTAAAAGTTTTGTTAGGTGAGCATACTGAGTATCAAAATCGTGTGGTAGTGCTTTCACTACTGTGAGGAATTGTGTACATGGGTCTATCGAGCCGTGCTCGTGGAAGTCACCTGTGTATCAGAAGCAGACTTCCTTATTATAGGGTCAGAATGGCATTAGCTGAAATAAGGAGGGGAGTCAAAAGGATTTAATCTTAAATAGCTCAGGAGCCTGTTCCGTCATGATGATCATAAAGAATGCCAGTAAACGGGAAAAAATATCCGGGAATTCGGAAACAATATCATAATATGTAAGAATAAAAACTAAAAATGATATATAACATTCCAAGAAGGAACAAATCTAAGCTGGCGAACGGTTGCAGAGGGTGCATAGCACGGCATACCCACTACTGATCTGTTGTGGATGAGTGACCATGAAATATCGAGGACTTGTAGAACTAATTGTTATAGGGACTTATTTACCGCTACATTCTTGTGGCGAACAAGCTTGCGAACCGAGTCATCGATTATTTGAACGTGTTACTCGAAGGAGCGGTGTCCACCTCTTTAATAGACTCAATCAACAGAAGAACAGACAGTAATAGTAGCTTATTGGAAAAGGGCTTCCTCAATACACAAATCTGAACTGGTGCGTTACGTTTGACCTTTAAGCATAGGGTAAGTCATCTTAGTATGTTCTTGGGGAGCAGCTTCGTTTGACCAAATGAGGGCAAGTCTAAAAAAAATTAGCTGAAAATAAGCATTTTCAAAAATGCATGTAAAAAATAAGTGCAATAAAGGATAGGGAATTCGCCTGAATAAAAAATTTCGACGAAGCGTAGGTTTTCTCTTAGGTAGGTTGATAAGACTTGAATGGTGTGGGCGTCATCCTAAATTCCCCTAAATTTTGTTATAAAGATTACTTCTGATTCCTGTAGTGTCATCCCTTTGGGATTTAATAAATCACACTATCACGTTTAGATACATTAAGGTTGAATGGTTTCTATGTTTATCATTCTGTATCTGTACAGGCTGAAATCATGTCATCTCAAGACTTTCACGGTGAGCTCCTAGAGAGGTTTACCTGCATAGACTTTCATGGGTATGTACTACTAAGAAGCGACTGTAACTTGAATGATGGCTATTTAAAATGAGCACTTCCCCAGCTGATTTTCAAAACCGATCCCTTTCATTTGGAAGTTTTCTTTGTGTTATTATGGTCAGCACAATTGACTCCTACCAATTACTGACAATTATGAGTGTATTTCAAGGCTTAAAATTTATCTTGTACACTTAGTGCCCGATAGTACGGAAACTGAGAAGTGTGTGTCAGACTGAAATATCACAATTAAGTCTTGTGCCATTTTATAGCAGAACCGTTTCGAAGCTAGACACCTATTGTCTACGTGTGATGTAAATCATGGTCAAAGCGCAATTCAGTGAATACTACTTGTTTCCCCATAACGATATGTTGATAAGTGGTTACACAAGAGTTATGAGGGCTTCGTGGTAATACTTATAAAACTGTTCATACTTTTGCTAAAGATATATAGTCTGTATATCTACGCAAGTATTCTTTATTTCCAGCTTCAGAACCTGACCATAGACTTTGAAAATTTCACAAACCACGTAGAAATGTTATAAAGATCTCTGGTCCCTTACATTTCTAGCCAAAGATCCTTTATCTACCATCATTGTCGGTGATATGGTTTGATTATTCAGCGTAAAGAAATGGTGTTTAAAATCGAGGAATATAAAGTACGAGTGCATACATGCCACTGCTACTGACGCTATATCATCTCACCTTCGGTCTCCAACCATAGATTTGTTTTTAGATCCCAGGTAGTAAACCTACGAACCTACTCCAATAATATATGTCCTTATGAATTGTAATATCTCAGTTTAGCGACTTACCCATATTCCAATCTAATCATATACTAGCCAGCACAAAGCATCAGAATGGGCGTTTGTATCACGTTTCTACTCTATTGTATGCAATAGAGAGTTATCACTTCGTCGGCAGACTTGTAACTTCCAAAATCGAATGGTTCCATCGTACACGAACAGTTCTGAAAATACATGTGATCTAATACTAAGAGATCTACTCATGATGTCAATTTAAAAGGTTGTTTCATCGTAAGACAGCAAACTCGTGAAATATGTACTCACCTTTTCATAAATGGGCAGATCTATCCTGTCTTACAGGCGGCGTAAAGTAGTCTAAATTAAGCGAGGTTTTACATCTCATGTCTCAGTGCATTTGCCAGTGGCTTCATGAAATTGATCTTAGTTTGGCGGCTCTTAACTTTCTTCAAACTTACTCCTACACTAATTGCTTTTTGAAGTAGGCAGTGATTAGGGGTGTGTCAGTCAGTCACAACGTAGAACTTCGTACGTACGTACATCAGTTCGAGTTGCCATACCAAATCAGCACAGAGATGCAGTTGTTGATTCAAATTCTATATTGGTAGAAGTAGTAAAAGTATAAGCATTATGTGAAAGATAAGGGTTTGAAGATGTTATTGAAGGAGTATAATACTGTGAAATAAATTTGGAAAGAGAAAAAGGATAGGGACATGAAGAATTCAAAAGGTAGAATTTGGTAGAACACAAAGAGTGGATGCACCTTCGCCATTGCAAACGATTTTGAGCCATGTCATTCAAGGTCTCTAACCATCGGTTACATGTCCAAACCACTTCACTACCTCATTAATCGATTCTCTGTCTCTTCCTAGTACTTTGTGCCTAACCTTAGCATTGGTCATTGGATGGTTCTTGACTATGCTTCAAGGAAACCTATTATCAAATACTGATAATCTACGAATATCCTCTGATTTTAACACCCATGAAGTAAGATAAGATAAATCGTTGTATGTTCATCTACTTCCGAAACTGAAACCAGTTTGGTTCTCCCGGATTTCCTATCCACTAGTCCCTGGCAAGCGTAGTATGATTATCGAAGCTAATATATTGGTTAATATTCGTCAAACTAATTCCTGTGATTATAAGTGGAGAATTTTTATCCTTATAAACTGGTACTATCTGTGGTAAAAGCCAGTTACACAGGGTGACATCTAGTTCTCATATTATAGTTAATATCGTAATCAATTTGACTGCTAAAACTGGACCACATTCCTTAAAACTTTCCAGAGCTAATTTATCAGACCTCGTTCAAGTTATTTATAACTTTTCCAATTTCATGAAGATAGAGTAACATGCTTCAATCTCTCATTCTGGTTGTTTTGGAGTGGTGGGTAACTAGAGGTCAGTTGGACTATTGCTTAAGGTTTTCTGCAATATTCTGGATTCATAATGAATAATGATCTTGTCCTTCTTCATGAGGGTTTCATTAACAGTTAAATTCTTAATATGCTCCCTTAATGGATCGGAATGGTTACATGGTGTCACCTATCACCACCTTTGCTTTTGTTCCTCACCACTGACCATGATTGCGTAAGTTTCTTATCAATCTACGTATAACCTGCCTTCGCTTCTCATGTTCAAAGCCTAGTGGGATGAGTTTCCGAAGTTCTGTAAATTTTTAGGTTCTTAGCGAACAAGCCTTTCCTAACTAGTAACTTGACATATTGTTATCCTAACCCAACAGTGATGTGTTTGATTCAACTTATCGTTGGGAAATTGCAAGAACCTTTTGTGATTAGACTGATCTAAACTGCAGTTCTGATGTACATTCTCATTTGGTAAAAATGGTGACTCGGTCTTATTACCTTACGATTATTATTTATTTATTTGAACACATAAACGTTGGTACAAGGGGGCACTAAATACATATGTGCCACACAATAACAATGAGACCAGTAGTAGTTATCATTATGTTTCTGTAGTAACTGAACCGAAATCAGATCCTTGTTACAGGGTCGATTCCTTATTTGTGGCGTTCCTCATTAATCTTTTATTCCCCAAAGTACTCTAGTATCTAACATACTTATGATTTAACCCTAGACTCAGATTAATCACATCGCTATCAGCTACCGCTGGCGTGGTTATGTACCAGACTACTGCTCCTTTTGGAGTACCTATCTGGACTCTGATTATGCCCTTGTTCGCGCTAATCTCACTTTACGTTTCAGTGGCCAACAAATTCATCGTCCTAAACAGATCGATGTCAGCAGATTTGTTGCAGTTTCTGTTGTAATTAAATATCAAACCGAGCTATGTTCAAGGCTAGCTACTATCCCAACGAAAAGTATAGATGAGTATTGGTTGCGATTGCATCACGCCATGAAATTGGCAAGCAAAGATGCCTGCGGCCTCGCGAAACGTCCTGCTTCTAAGTACGGGATTTCTCCAGTCTCCTTTTTAACTCAAAAAGCCCGTCTGTTTACTCCAGGTGACCGCGAGTTTGACAACAAACGAAGACTGTTGCTCAATGAAATTGGACAAAAGCTTACGTAAGGACCTAGAAGTCTGGTGTTCGGAGCGTGCCAATGAGTTGGAAGCAGTAGGGTGCATCTGGTGACTGCCGGAAGCTCTTTCAACTCATCCGGGTCACTGGAAGCATGAAGTCTGGTGTGAGTGAAGCAATCTGTGAAGATGACGGTATACCGACCAATAACATCTACCGACGTCTTGGATGGTGGGCAGAGTTTTTCGAGGAACAGATCAGCTGATTTGCTGCCCCGGCAACATCGACCAAACTGTCCTGTACTCCATGGCCTGTGACGACTGATCCACTTAACGAGACGGAAGTCCGCAAGGAACTCCAACTCTCAAAGTGTCGCAAGTCACCAGGCCCAGATGAATTACGTCCAACCCTTTTTAAAGATGGTAGTGACCTTCTGGTTAAGGAACTGACCGAGTTGCTTACAAGGGTCGTGAGATTAAAATTGCTTTATACCTTTGTTTCTACGAACTAATTCTTTCTTCCTGTATTGTATCCTTATACACAATCTTTCTTTTATATATTACTACCATTGAAGTAACTATTTCTATGAATTTTGTGTTCATGTTGTTGTGCTAATGAGGTGTGGCAACTTGAACCGATGCATATATGTGCCCGATCCTAGGTTACAGCTAGAACACCGTCATATTTATCGCAGGTCAACAATCGTACTGTTTCTTGACATCAGGGCCGACTTCGATTCGTTGGACAGAACTGTTCTCCGGGATTGTCTATTGACGAAGGGTTTGCCTGAGTTTATTGACATCTTGATAGCCGTATATAAAAACACTTCAGGCAGAGTGAGAGGACATAACCACGGCCGCATAATCTCACCATACCGCTTCAAATTTGCCATCGATGACGTTTTGAAAACAGCTCTGATGGATGTAGGTAATGGTGATGTGGAACCCTGAACCTACCCTCATCCTGGGTATTGAGGGGATGAAAGTAGTCGAGAATTTCGTGTGTCTGGGTAGTTGCATGAGTGCTGGTGGTGGCGTGAGAGGTGAGATCAGTTCATGCATAATAAAGGCCAGAGAGGCTTATGCCAATCTAGGCCACGTTTGACGCCTTCGTGATGTTAGTCTGGCTGTAAAAGGTCGGGTCTATAACGTGTCAGTGATAGCAGTTTTGCTCTATGCTTGTGAAACCTGGCCTCTCCGGGTTGAGAAGCTTAGACAGCTCTGTGTTTGATCATTGTTGTCTCCGAAGGATTGCTGACATCTAGTGGCAACACCATGTTAGTAATGCAGAGGTTCGGCATCGTGTGTTCGGGGACAGAGATGATAATTAAAATAGTGTCACTATCTTGAAACATCGACTTCGGTGGCTTGGAAATGTCCTACGAATGTCGTCTCAGAGAACTCCACATCGTTCATTATTCGCCGACTCTGGGACTGGCTGGAAAAAGCGGAGAGGAGGTCAGTGTATGACATGGTGTCGTGGTATGAAAGTTTTACAGGACTGGCTTCTGTTGATCCTTCACGACTCCCTAGTTTGGGTCCTAGAGATGATGTAACACATTGACTTGAGACGTTATCAGATATGGCTCAGAATAGAAGCCAGTGGTGATCCTGCTGTAACTTTCTTTTACTTTTATAAAGAATGGACGTGAATTTTTAACTGGAAGAATTCTTTCGGGTTATATTTTTGCTAACTGAACTGCCTCTCTAATTATTATTTCACTCTCATACACTGATTTCTGTTCGCTGTTGTTTTTCCTTTCTCTACGCACTTTACATTCTCTATATCTTCTCGTCCTCATTGCTATTTTGTGACGCATATGTATTTGGTACCCCTTTGTACCAATATTTATGTGTTTAAATAAATAAATTTCTTTATTTAAATCACTGAATATTTTACATGTTTTTTTCTCTAAGTGAACCTCACTTGTTTGTATTTTTCATCTTGTTCTTTATTCACCTGTCTTTTCTTAGTTATATATATGGTTCATAACTTTACCATTTCCTTTGTAGATCTCTTATTTTATTCAAACTAGTTTTCCAACTGCTTTTGCATAATCTGCCATCATTTCATTGAAGAGGAAGTCATAAAACTGGTGAATCCACATTTAGTAGAAATGAATGGCGTGAAGGATTTTACACGATCTAACCCGTCTATTCGATCATACACTCTGGAGAAATATCAGATGCTTCGTTTTGAAGTCACTTCGCCATCTGGCTTGACTTTAGTTTCTGGTGCTGCTGAAGTTTTTGGTACTGAACTCGTTTGTGGTTGGGAGTTACAGTTATATCCAGGTCAACGAGGAACAGTTGTTACATTCCATGGTTGTAAACTGATTGTTCAAGACCAGGGAGTTGCTGCCTATATAATCGCGTCATCTGAAGATCAAGAAATTGTGCACGTATATATGAACATTCATGCAAACCTAGAAGTTTCACGACAAAAAGCTGTAAAGGAGCAAAGTAGAGGACCACGCGTATTAGTATGTGGTCAAGAAAGTGTTGGGAAGTCTACACTTTGTCGCACTTTGGCAAGTTATGCGGCCCGTAGAAAACACAAGCCAATACTTGTAGATGTTAACGTCGGACTTAACCAGGTATCGCACTTGTTATGTAAAACTTTTTCTACGTAATCTAAATCAGTTTTATTATAGATTCGCTTTAGTCTTTGTAAAATATCTAGTCAACATGTATCAGGGTATTTCTGAAATCGACCTTCAAATGTCAATGTTTTACTTTATGTCAATATTACCATGACCGATATGAAACTCCTAAAAGCCTACCAACCAGTTCTCGTTATCTGATGTATTTTATTCTGGTTTGGCTCACGTATGGCTTCATACGTAATCAAATTCGTCTCCTTTCTAATTGTGCAAATGCTTTTTTCTTCTAGTTACTCTTTTTCTGCAACTATATATTCAGTTTTTCAAATATCTCCGAAAAATTAAGTAATTAGAGTCTATCCATCAAACACCTGTCATATGTGAATTCTATTTCTTTATTTAGTATGTAGATTTCGTTTACTTTCAACGAAATATTAAATGTTTATTTAACTCTAACTGGTATGTGTGGCTATCCTTACTCGTGTGTAATTTAGCTCTGGTGGATAAGAATAAGGTTTTAATTTCTGTAAACGTCAATAATCTTTGTCAATAACTGCGTAATCGACTACTGAGATTCTTCATGAATAATGCCAACCTATGACAAAAAACTTAATATGATGTGGATCTAACTTAGTGGATGATTACAAAATGTCCAGTCAAATTTCGCTATTAAAACACCCCAGTATCATTTTACAAACTCTGCATTTGAACTTTAAAATGCTTTACAGTATATTTAAATGGCTATTAAAATTAGTTTTATTACCGAGGCAAACGGAGCTGATGAATAAAAAATTCATTATCGGCCCCGAATTTAAAGTACTTAGAAAACATGTACTAAAGTGTCAGGTCTAAAGTCATTGTTCAGTGAACTGGTGATAATCTATAGTTACTAAAAATAGTTGTTAACAATCAAATTTTTGGATATTAATCATTCTCACTATAAACCAATGCATGATGTTTCTCTGTTTCGTCCACCAAAGGTTTGACTGCTAATTTTAACGAAATGAGTGACTGCTCTTCATCATGTAGTACATTTAAGTACTCTAACACCACTTCGCTTATATTGTAAGCCTGATCAGCCCTGATAGGTTGATGTCTGACCTTTTTCAATTTACGTTACTTGTGGAATAGGCGAGATATCTGTCTGTCAACCAGAGAGCGAGTGTACTATGCAGTAGTCTTCTCTGTTATTCTGTGGCTGTATAACATGGTCTATGAAAATAAAAACATGCGTAGGCTGCAAGTTATTAATCGTATATGTCTTCAACGCATGGTTAACTGTTGATATGAGCCATTTAGTAGATAGGGGCTACCTGGTTGGGTTTCACGCAATAACTGTAATCAGTGGTTTGGGACTTTGGGTGACATGACCTAATTTCCTAAGGGACGCATATCTGTAAATAAATGAGTACACATATGTATCGATTCTGCTGGTCACTCTCAGCCTTTTCACTTCAGTAGCTGATTGAGCTTGTATATGGGAAGATCACGTGTCAGTATCAATTCACAGACACCATAAGTTATAACACTACTTTTAAATTTATGTGGAATAGATGTGACCTTATTCCTGAGCACTTGGTTTGTAATCGTATTTTTGAATGGTGTGGTTCAATCATATTTTTTCCGACATTTTCAATTCTTATGACTAGTTTTCAAAACTATATTTTGTCGTTTTCAATGTTGCCGCATTCCTCCTTCATTAACAACTTAGATCTCTATATATATTTAATTATATACATAACAGGTGTGTATACCAGCAACTATTGCCGCAATAAGTGTTACTAAACCATATGATTTGATGGAAGGGTGGAGTCTAGAGGAAGATCCGCTAGTGTTTTGTTTCGGTCACACCGATCCCGCAAGTAACTTAAATCTTTTTCGAGAACAAGTATGTTTAATTACTGTTTTTCTAATTACTATTTGTCCAGTGTAGCATTTTCCTTTAAATTTATGTATTTGAAAATCTCTACGCACTCGAGAAGAGGCTATATAGTATATCATTTAAAGAGTTGAATCAATGAGTGAACATGATCACCAATTATTTATATCATGTAAAGTAGGTCTGTTACATGTGGATTTAGGTCCAGTAGGTGCTAAAGAGGTTGGTTTGTTTCACCAAATAACTTAGTTCGAATTGTTTTCACTCAGTCATGTACATGGTCTGCTCAGTAAACATGCAAACTAGACCACTAAAGTTTTTTCATAAACTCTGAGTGAACCTCAGGAAGTTCATTACATCTTTAGAGCTGTTTATGGCAATAAACATTTGGAGAAAGCAATTTTTTAAAGTGGATCAATGTTAGCTGTAAATACTACAGGGGAAATCGTCAGGTCAGGACGACTGTCAGCTTTTTATGTTGATGTAAATGCAGAATATGTGCGACCTTTTAGGCTTTCCGATCGCTGTATAGATGATTGCGTGTAAGGTGAATCTTCGAAAATCTGCCCACACAATTCTAACAAAACACCTAAAGAGTTTAATTTGTCATTATTTTTAGAAGCATTTTCAATACTAGAAACAGATAGGACAAGTTTTTCGCTACAAAATGGAGACATTTTGAGAAAAGATATGATCAGTAAACTCGAAGTTCCGCAAAGTTTTTATGACCTCCATTCTCATCTGCTTTATTTAAAACGATGACGTCACATTTCTAGTAATTCGAAATTTGTATCCAGTTCATTGAACATGCTTTTGTTGACTTTGCCTTTTACATATTCCATTCATCGTAAGAATCAGTTTTACGTAGTTGTTCTCAAATAATGAATTTTTAATTGGATCCAGGATGTTAAATCGAACCTAGTTAGATCCTTTTATAGAATAAGTGGATTTTCGCCTATCACTGGAATCCAGGACACGAGTTTCTTCTTATTTCTTGTTGGTTCTACTTAGTTTCGGAAAATTAAATGATTTAACTAGCTTTTGCAATAAATATGCATCAGTCAAGTACATGAACACTTAATTGGGAGGTTAACTTTTGTAATATATTAAGTATATATATATATATATATGTCTTGCTTCCGCTACGCCTAAATTGTCTTCTCATCTGGTTCCCATAAACCTAACTAATTCTACACATCAATTGGAACAATAGAGATAGAGCGCTAAATGCGGGTAAAAAGTCTCATTCCAAGGTTATTTTATAAGCAGAAAAAAGGGTATTTGTGGAGATACATACGGCTTTGGAGTTGCGGTAATTTCTGGAATCATGATGAATATAGTGGTAGTATAGGTAAATATTGAATCAAAACTGTGACAAGTGATTCTGAATTTTCTAAATGTTTCTTCAGAGATTTTATTCAACGTTGATTGGATGCAATGTTTCCAGGCGTTTCTGGGCCTCTAGGGACTTTTTGGAACCTCTCCAACACTAATGATTATTTACTAGTTTTTGAGACTATAATTCAGGTTGCTTTCTCGTTGGCACTGTCTTTTAGGTCAATCGACTAGCTGAACTTATCAATATTCGTTCTGAAAATGATATGAGTATATTCACTAGCGGTTGTATAATCAATATGAGTGGATTTCGTAAAGATGATTCAGATGGTGGGTCAAGTAAAGAAAAGGGTATACAAGCCATACGAACGACTGCTGCAGCTTTCGAAGTAAGTTAACAACGTATTTTACTACCTCAAAAACTAATTTACTTTTTTCAACAAATAAATGATTTTTTTATGATCAAAATTCAAATATTTCATGCGATTTTACCCATTGATAAATTTGAATAAAGCAAGAAGTATCAGCGTAGCGTAATAACATGAATACAGTTTACCTAGTGACTGCTTATCAAGTACTTACATCCTGAACATAATAGTATTAACCACTAGAAATGAGTGTACACAATTTATATCAATATATCAGAAAAGTTTTCATCAATACAGTTTTTTTTTAAACGATAATAAACATTTGATCGAATTCTTGATTGCACCACTATTCCTTTTATTCTATCGTACCCATGTTTATTCTGATCATGAATCTCACTATTTCACTTAAGGTATAAGCTGATTCATGTTAACATTGCATACGAGTCATCACAACACTAACAATCTTATTTTATTTAGCAATCATCCTAAAAACCGTCCAAATCGTTGAATAGTTCTATGTTAACTGATATAAAAGTTATAGGGGAAAGTATTTTTATTAAAAAAAACATGGAGACAAATTAATGAAAATGTTGATTGATAATTCAACTTTGCACAATGATAACAAGAAAATGGATCAGCGAAAATAAGTGAAGTTCAGATAAAACTCAAACAAGTATGGAGAAAATTAGTTACAAAATATTAACAAAGCTTTGTTCCGGAACTACACTTTGGAAGATTAAGTCACCAGGGCAAAGTAAGAGTGAAAACATTATCATATTGAATGCATAAATCTTGTTTTTAAACATTTTAATAGCTATGGCTTGGGTAAAACGCATCAAGTTCAATGTTGTTTGCTTATTAATAATTTTGAATGATTTTGAAATCGGAGAACAAAGAATATTAGAGCGAACTATTTTACTCAATAGCTTCATCAAGCTTTATAGTCACAAGTCCAAAATTATTATGTTACAATAGACAAGATATTTTAACTAAGTTAGTCTATCGCGTTAAATGTAAATGGTAAATAACGGGAGAGACCCATTATATCATTGAAAAAGAAAACGCAATTCAGCGAAGAAAATTTTCTTTTCGACGATTTCGTTTACTTAAGCTATACAATCGTATTTATAGTTAGCTTTGTTTGCTAAAATAGTATTCTATGATAAGATAGAATGATGTTAAATAATTAAAAAACTTGAAGTGGTATGTTGTCGAGAATTAGAGATCAGATATTGGAAGGAAGTAATGTAATTATCGGCTGGTTAAAAAGTGTTAAAATGAAGATAATTGTCCACTTGATAACTTTTAAGAACAGAATAACTAAAAGTTGTAATTAGTGGTTATAAAAATAATTGGAAAGGAGTTGAAATAATAAATTAAATAACGATAGATTATGGAAAATAGAAAGGGAGGTTAAGACCATCGAAGAAAGAGGGACTGAACATATTGTGTTTGTGCGCAAAGGTTAGGCTTAAACTGGTGGGTAGTAATAGCCTCTGCTGTACATAAGTTTTTCATTTGCATTCCTATTGAGTTGACTCTTCTGACTGTATTTATGACTTTGAAGGAGGCTTCTGATGAAGTGAAGTGACCCTAATCGACTAGATTCTCCAAGATTGAGCTTTTCACTGACTTTTGTAATCCTTTTGGAGAACTAGGCAGGTTCATGTTCAGAGATGTGTTTCTAAAGAGCTCGCTTTGTGCGGCCAATATAACCTGTTCCACATGAGGAAGTAAACTAATAGATTCACATTGATTTAGCTCAAAATTTCACATCAATGAAATCTTAAATGCTACAAAATACTAACAAAACAAAATTCATACAAATATTTGTCAACATTTAAATAAACAGTTTAACAGAAATTAGTCACCTAGTAAAGAAAAGACATTATTTGTGAAAATTATATTTAAAAATTAAATAATTCCAATATTTTGTCCAGAAAACTTGTCTTCAGGATAATAATAAAAAATGAATATTATCAAAAGAATTTATAATGTTTAACAAACAAATCTACTCTTAAAACTTATCTAATTTCATATTTGGTTGTTGACTTTAGTATGTAGAATACATATGATGTCAGTAATATGTGAATAATGTGAAAAATACACATTGTGAATAAGAATGAATGTGTATATGGTTTATGTAACTTACATTACTTTTAGTTGATATTTAGTTGTTTCTTTTATTTATTTAAACACATAAATATTGGTACAAGGGGGCACCAGATATATGTGCGCCAAACGATATTTTGGTGAATAAATATAAGTAATTTGTTTATTCAAAATTAAAAAAAAATAAAAGTACAAATTGAAAATGTTTTTAAAACATGGATTGTATATAAAATATGAATCATTAAATACATAGTTATAATGTTAAAATATTCAAAAAATAATTTTTTTTGTCGGAAAAATAATTGTATTTAATATAAATCAGAGTGTGTATATATAAGTAAGGTAAATGTACTTGTTATCACAATTGATTGATCACTAGGTGGTGATCAATGTCATGCATGTCAAGTCCTTCTTAGTGCTGATCGAATGCTATCGATCAAGTTGCAATGTGGCCACCAGTCTAGGTGGCTAAGAAGGTGGCACTAAGAAGGACTTGACATGCATGACATTGATCACCACCCAGTGATCAATCAATTGTGATTACATCTCAGTCCTACAGGAGGTTGGTCGCGGCCCGAATAGCTCAGTGGTAACGTCTCTGACTGTGAAGCTAAGTGACACGGGATCGAATCCGCCAGGGAGCATCAGTTCCCTCAAAGATTACAGGTACACCTTGCTGACGAGTGCCAAGTAGCACGAAACCCGGGTCCAGGGTTTCCTGTTGACCACCTCCAACCACCATCTTACCTAAATGTACTTGTTCCTGATCATTTAACAAAAAGTTGACTTTATTCAGTTGAATAATATGAGTCTATAAGATGTGATAAATATGAATGATATGCAAAGTTTACAATGTTAAAATGAAAAAAATATGTAATTTTATGTTATTAATAGTTAATGTTTAGTAAATAAATGTAGTCCCTATCCATTATGATTATGTTTAAGTTGTAAATTGGTGATAAAATACTATGCAATAAAATGAATCCATTTTATTTACATATTACTTCATTAATGTCAACTGATCCACGAAGTTGAGCAACCGTTCACCAATTGTCTTCAGTGAGTTGATATCTCACAACAGACGTGGTTTGAACTCCACTGGTCACTGCTTCAACTGTGAAAATACTAAATCTCCACAAAACCCCTTCTGATAATAATAACAATAATCATATGCTCACTATTGACTGACTTCGAGAGGTAAATCTATGAGTTCTAGTAAGAAGCAGTGACCAGTGGAGTTCAAACCACGTCTGTTGTGAGATATCAACTTACTGAAGACAATTGGTGAACGGTTGCTCAGCTTCATGGATCAGTTGAAGTTAGACATTAACACCTTCGGATAACGGCTCAGTGATCTATCGGTTAAGTGCTCTGGCGCGAGACTGGTAGGTTCTGGGTTCGAATCTTGTCAGGCGGGGTCGTGGATGCGCACTGCTGAGGAGTCCCGTAATATGACGAAACGGCCATCCAGTGCTTCCAGGTTTTCCATGGTGGTCTAGCTTCAATTGACTCACGCTTTCAACTATGAAAATACTAAATCTCCACAAAACCCCTACTTCATTAATTGATTGTCAGATGCATAGTAATTTATCTTACATAATATTAACTGATATAAACAGCTGAAAC
The DNA here is from genome assembly GCA_944470415.2 of Schistosoma rodhaini. NCBI lineage: Eukaryota > Metazoa > Platyhelminthes > Trematoda > Strigeidida > Schistosomatidae > Schistosoma > Schistosoma rodhaini. The sequence continues at coordinate 47,676,870 of OX104036.1, forward strand.
TCAAAATGACTATAGATCTTCAAAAAGAAAGGGATAAAATCCATCTTTCATTGATAGACGACGGCAAAATGATTTCTAGTAATAGTTGATTATCTACTTTGTAATTGAAGTCTAAGCGTTGCCTCATATTAAATCTTCAAATCAGACTACTTGCAAATAATTTAACAAAACTCAAACGAAACATCACTAGCGCTCGATTGATTGTCTGGAGTTGTTTATAAGCATAAGGATGGATAACCAGTTATTGATTACAAACCAATTGAATTTCATACCTAAATGAAAGTAAATATTTTAAATCTCGCTCATCGGCATAATTTCCAATGTCATGTTACTTATAGTTCTCGTTTGCAAAATTAAATCAGCGTTGACTGTTTATAAAATATCAATGTCTCCTAAACCTGGAAACAATCATTAACTAGTTTGCTAAAGTTACCATTATGTATTAAGCTAGTATAGACATGAAACACGCTCGAAATTCAAACTTGGAATCTTCTGGAAATAAAAAATAATTGAATATGGAAGTTCTGCTTTCGAATTCCTGTTTATCATCAATCGTCCAGTGTACTATATACTTGAACGGAACAAGAACGACAAATTTTTCACAATGGATTATATTCAGTGTAACTTTTTGTTTTTCCGATCACGCTGCAATGTGGTCGCTAGTCTAGGTGACTTGACATTCAAACAAACTTTTAGAAGTTTTGTAACTAGTCAAAACAATCGTTTAAGAATATGAGTATAAACAGTTGATTATATATTTAAAGTACCCGGAAAGGAGTTGGTTGATTTACTTATTTATACCAGGAATAGGTTTATATATTCAGTTTTCAATAACTTTTTAGTTGTTTGGAGGCTAACCATACTACCAGGTTGTTGTCCTAACCGAAGTAGGTAGAGCGCGGTTCAAACTTGCAACCTACCAGCTGAATATTGAATGCTTTAGCAACTAAGCTCCCCATCCAGTCAAAAAGAAATTATGATCAGGATAAGTAACAAAGTGTAATGGAGTTGAATTCATTGATCTGTAATCATAGTAAATAGAAAAAAAGAAGAGGTACGATATTTACTAAAATTCACCAAACACTAAGGTTATCTCACTGTTTCTTTGTAGTAAGAAATATTATATTGCACCCTCCATACTGTTGTTACCTCTGTTCGCTTCAGCAGATCTAAATTACCAGTCTATTCACCACGTTCTTTATCAGTGCATCATGTGGAGCTATGCAAGCCCACATAGCTTATTCTAGCTTCCGGACAAGCCAATTTATTCACTCTTCTTGAGTCACATTTTGACCTTGTTAATTGTTCGCTTGTCAACCTTGACTTATTTTATTGTAAGCGTGTGTGCATTTACTATCTTACTCATAACATGTCTGTAACTTATTTTCACCTGATTATAAATGTCAATTCACGTTTGGTTAAATCGAGTTGGCTCACGCGCCTTCTCCATCGTGCGAAGCGAACTGAAGGACATAACACTACAGTCATACGTACGAACCATTAACTTAATGATTAAAGCAATTGATTTCTAATCACTGCATTACATATAAATTGATAAAATGATGTATTTGTAATGTTCCATTTAGTAGGAAATTGAATCTCTAAAATCTTGTAACTTATTTAAGTTACATCCACAAAAAATGAATAAATAATCAAAGCAAATTAGCATAGTTCTGTATGTCACAGAAGTCAGTCAGTCACAACGTAGAACTTCGTACGTACGTACATCAGTTCGAGTTGCCATACCACATTAGCACAGAGATGCAGTTGTCGATTCAAATCCCATAGTGGTAGAAGTAGTAGGAGTATAATCAGAAATCCAAAAGATTAGGGTTTGAAGAAATTATTGAAGAGCAAATCAAAATGTTTAATACAATTTTTAAAAAATTCTGATCACGCCAATGCCATCATTTAGGTCAAGGACAAGACATATGTACATTTTTGTATATCGAAGTGGACGTCAAAAAGGTGAAGATGTAAGAATAGTTTGTGTGTTTATGCTATCGAACTCGAAGTCATCAAATGTTGTTTTTTGAAAAGATGGTTAAAGGTAAAACTGCGGTCTATGATATTTGGTTTGATTTACCATTCAACGACTAATTGTTTCGTTTTAGTAAAGTTTTAACGGTTTTCTGGGGAAAATTATTAAATCATAAGATATTTATTGCACTATTTTGTTTTGTTTTTAAATAATCCACCAAATGCTATATTTTTTGGAATTATCAAGTCAAACCTCGGTAGTGATACACTGCATTGGATGTTCTAAATTTGATTTGCCTATTTCTACTCAGGCAAATAGAAAGTATCACTAGGTTTAATAAAATGTATAACTTACAGCTGAGTACATACACTTTTATCCACTGAGTGCGTTATATATATTTTTATATTCATGAAATTAAAAGCACCTTGTTCTTTAGGTTGACACATTATTGGTCATAGAAGATGGATTTTTGGCTTCGTTCCTGCGTGAAGATCTTCCTCCCGAGGTAACTATAGTAAGATTGCCCAAATCATCAGGTGCTATAACTAGAAGTCTAGATCAGTGGACACGTCAGCGAGATTCTCGAGTCTGCACCTATTTACATGGCGAAAACCCCTTGAGACGTCTACATCCACATCAAATAACGCTTAAATCTTCTGAGGTTAGTTTTTTTTTCTATTGACTTTTCACTAAAATAAGATTGTAGTCTGTTGGGTTTAAGAAATATTAGTGCATTTGTATGTTTTAGTCGTTGGATTAGGAAATTTAACTGTATAATCGACTCGCCTACCAAACATAAGTTTGTATAGTCATCTTTGAGCCACTTTGATTATAAGGGCTATTGACACTTTCTGCTCAAACTTGCAGTAAGTGGAGCGCGTGGTCTTAACCTGTAAGGCAGTTTCCCTCTCGTTTGATAGACTCTACAATAAATCTGGTTAGAAAGTTTCAGTTTACATGTCCAAGTTTTTCATCGGGTTATCAGTCTTGTGAGTTCTGCCTTAACTCGGAAAACATACTTACCTAATCCTCTTACCTCTGTTTGGGCATAGGCTGATCATCAATTATCTCTATATGTTCTTTGACCTACTTTGTAAATATTGGGGCTTATTTCCGAAGAAAAGGTTGTTACACCGTATTCATCTGAATTCGTTGCTGTGTGAGATAGGAGAACTAAGTCATCTGCGAAGTCCAAATCACCCAGTTGCATCCAAGGTATCCACTGTATTCTGTGCTTCGTCTGAGATTTGTAGGTCGTGATAATGCAGTCAACAGCTAGCAGGAAGAAAAAAAGCAATGATGGTCCAGTGGTTTAAAACGTTTAACCTTCAGGCACTATATACCAAATCATTAGCCCTCACACTCAGAGTGTGGTTTATATAAAATTATCTAGTGAAAAAAAGCCAGAGTAGCTAACCTTGTTTAACACTGGCCTTCACTTAGAATGCATCTCTAAGCTACTCTCCATGCACAACCTTGCAACTCAGTCGTTATTTGATCGATACATGATCAATCCTCACGGAAACCAGGTTGGTCTATTCAAGAGCTCTTCAAAGTGTCGGTCTACCTGTTTCTCTGTTCTTGAATCTCAGTGATTGGTTTTTCTTCTTTGTTCTTGACTGGTCGCTCTGGCTTACCATATTTTCCTGCAAGTTTCTTTGTTGTATCATATGGTTTTCCCACACTTTCTTCTCTCACAGAATCTTCCGCTATCGTTGCTAAGTCTTCTACATATTTCCGCTAATCAGCTCTAATGCTTCTCTTCATTCTCTTGTTTGCTTCTGTGTATTCGGCCTGTGCTTTGACTTTCTTTGCTTTCGTTCGGTTGTTGTTGATTCCTGTCTTCTTGTCTTTCCGTCCTTGAATCTCGCCTAGATTGTTTACAGAGATCCATTCTTAATAGTGCTGTATTTTGATGCTCAGCACTATCTAGGATATTGAAGTTATTGCTTCCCTAGTCTTTTCCCAGTTGCACTCATTGTGGTTTTCCCTTTCAGTAAATCTTTTAAGACTTGGAACTTGTCACTGGGAGCTATGTTGAATTCACCAAGCTTGTTAGCATCTTGAAGAAATGCTGTACCAAGCTTTTGTAATCCTGCTTGCTCGATTGTCCAATCGTTTTTTATTTTAGTTTTAACCTAATCACAACTAGGTGGTGATCTGAAGGTATATCAGCTCTTCTATTTGTTTTTACATCTTCTATGGACCTTTTGTAGCTATTATTTGTGCAGATGTAACGATCTAATTTTATATAATGTAGTCCGGTGGAAAATATGTAGCTTTGTGTGAGTTTGTGGGGGAATGCTCCACCTATGACCATGTTGTTAAGAGGAAATCGATTTGGCAGTCTCTCACCATTTCCGTTCCTTTCTCTCAGTCGATGTCTCCCCATGGTGTATTCATGCCCAGTGTTGTCCATACCAACATTGGCGTTTAGGTCCCCGACCAGGATGGTCAGGTATTTTCCTGGGCACTTCTCTATGATCGACTGCAGCCTCTTATAGAACTGATCTTTATTGTCTTCGTTGCGATGATTGGTGGGCGCATAGGATTAAATGGCATTCATTATAATCCATTTTTTTGTTTCGAAGGATGCTTTGAAGACCGTAAACCCATGGGTTTTTCATCCTATATGCGCTTTTCGTGTTTATCTGAAAAGAATTAGTCCGACCACTTCTGTCTATAGGTCTTTCTTTTTCGTGACTAGAATACAATAACAGCTCTCGTGAAGTAAGTCTTCTTCTATCCAGTAGGTTACACCTATTTCAGACAGAGCCAGGTTGTGTCTTCTCATTTTCGCAACTGTTTGACTGGTCCTCGCGGTCATCCACATTGTCCAGACATTCCATGTACCTATATTGTTGCTCCGGTCGTCGAATAGTGCATTAAGCTCTCGGCTTTCGTCACGAGGCGTCGTGGCTCATCTACATGAAAACCCTCAACTCCCAGGGCAGAGTTTAAAGGGTATTAATAAATCTTTTTGGTTAGTATTTTTATAACGAGGTCTCTACTACGAATTGAAGTTGTTAATTTTATTCTTTTACCCGGGCTTGGAACCAGCAGTAACTAGGTGGATTTATCTAGAAACCATTATGGAGTCGAATGTTAAAAATATTTACAATGGAAATGTCACTATTCAGCTCCTTAATTAAATGAATGTCATTCATACGCTAAATTATTTCACTTCACCCCGTAAGCGCTGTCAAAAAGTGTCTGGTTACCCTTGCTTGCTGTCATTTATTTAGAAATTTTCACCATGGGATTACATTTTTTGGAACTAGTAATTCTAATCACCACCACTTGTATTCTCTGAATATTTTACTCCTTATATTTTCAGTATTCAATTTACAAAGTTGGAACTGAGGCTATTCCCGATGCACTTCTCCCACATGGAGCACAAGAAGAGGAAACATGGCGTAATCCCATCCAGGTTTCAGTTAGTCGAGATTTGAAAAATCGTCTGTTGGCAGTTTCTCAAGCTTCAGAACCTTATCAAGTTCCAGAAGCTCCTGTTTATGGATTTGTCGTAGTTGTCAATGTTTCCGAGGACAAGTCCACATTCTCCATACTCAGCCCAAGTCCACATCCTCCTCCAAATAATCTATTTTTATTAACCAGTATTTGTTACGTCGATCCTGAGTCATTGTAATTTCCTATGTAAAAATTGACCAATGGTCTTGTAAATATATTCCTCTGTTGTACTGTTAAGGCAAACGTTTATTGAATTTTATTAGAAATAAATATCGAAAAGCTGATCCATCGCAGATGAGAGCCTTGCATACAAATGATATGAATGGGTACATAATACATCAAGCTGTTGAAAAAAACAAGTTCGAATATTTTTAGCGGGGTGAGGGACAAGTAGGTTGGGAAGTCGTACTTAAGTCTTTTGATTTTGTATAACTACACTTCACCAGAATGTTCACCTAAAAAGAACTTCGGTACAATTTAAATAGTTAGAAATAAACGGGATGTAGTTTTTATATAAGCTAGATTATGTTTAAACGTGTATTGGTTGTACAGTCTTAATACGAATACATCTGATCATTGGGACAAAACATATGCGTTGTTATTCACTTAAATATATCTACAGAAGTTATTTATATAAAAATCTAAAGAATACATTTTCCTGTCTTATTGCCAATGTTTTCTATGAGGCGGAATAGATCAATTGTAATTGTAAGTACTATATTAGTCTCACTATTGTTGGGACATTTAAATTAAAATTAGATTCATGAAATAGGTATATCGTTGCAAGTCTAAATACTTAACTTTCATTCGTATTTACTTCATTGTTTCTACGTTTGCGTTGACAAGAGTTATGTACTGGCAGAGATGAAACTCAAAGTTCTTTTATCACTATGCATATATGTAAGATGCTTGTTAAATAAATAAAATTACAAAACTTTCAGGTACATGTGACCTTGTTCCCCTGGTTGTATAGTGAAAGGCTGTAGGTAATTGAGAAAGACACTGAGTGGAGAATGCCATTCTCTTTGTAACATGTACTACTTCAATGTTCTAATCAGTTTTTTGTTCCTATTCAAACTCAATGCAAGTAGTCTCGTTTTCTAAACACTATTTCTACCTTTAGATTTCAGTATTATTCAATAAATTATTGCCTGTGATTTAAGAAGGCTGTTTTTGTTGAAGTCTATCAACTTTCTACGGTCGTGCATGATATGGTAGTATTCCGATTGATATTCAGTGTTAAATTACGAAAATATGTTACCCAAACTTCATTTATGGTAGCATATCCTAGCTTACGTACTCAAAGTGTTGCGATGTGTGGTGTCCGAAATCTGATACTGTTACGCCCTAACCCCTCCTCAACTGACTACTTGAGCGAGAAAGTGTATTTGGCTACTGAATAAAATGCACAAATGCTCATTCATATGTGTGCCACTCTATCCTTAGGAAATCGACTCATTTACTTAATGGGATGCACTTAATCTTAAGGTGACATCTGATTGCTATCGACTGAACTTTTCATTAGGCTGCTTCTTGTTGGCTCTCCGTATCACCTTTCCCTCCTGAAAACTAAATCTTGCTTCTAGGATTTAACTGAAGGCGTCGAGGGAAATGACTTCTTGGTGGTTTTCTTTAGGTATGGTCATCAGTTCTTTCGCTCTGATCCTGATGCTCCAAACCGACTATCAATTAAATGATACAAGTGTAACAAGGAAGGAATACTGCTCTACCAGTTACTGACACTTCGTGTATTAGTCAAGGCTACGCCAGTAACCTGACTTATAATCAAGAAAACTGCTGATCTAAATAAAATATTTTCAGCGTCCTTACGTACACAGGTTCTTCCAGCAGGGAGCAGTCTGATGTTTCCTCAGTGACAACAGCCCCGTCATAGATAAAATATGCACCGTATAAATTGAAAGTATTGTGTTCTACATTGTGTGTTCCATATGTTTCTGCAAAGTGTCTACTAATTGTATATAAGACCACACCATTCAGTCAAGGTTTCGAAGAAAGTGAATGTCTCTAAAACTTACGGAGCATGAATCTTTTATTCCGGTTATGAATGAATAATTAAAGACAAATTTCTAACTTATGCACTATCACTAGGTTCTTTGAGTGATACATGGACACCAGTTGATTGATAAGATGCGCTTGTATCGGAAATATAGGTGGTGTGTAAATAGATTTTGAAATTTGGCAGGATAGGTTGTAGGAAGTAATTTCCTATAGACGCAGTCCTAAACTATTCTCCAGACTGTCGAACACAGAGTATTAGCTTAGCCAAAGTCAGAACAAGTAAGTTATTTGGCTTGCTGAACTTTATCTGTTTCTAAAACGTAAATTAACACTGTTAATAAACAGAAAACAATTAACTCAGTATATCAAACGACACAAATAACATACCAAACATTAACTACTAGAGCATACGAAAAATCAGTCAGCAAATTTAATATCGTTTATGACAAACCTAAAAATTATGATTGGTGAATAAACAAGACAAAGTCATGCAAAGTCAAAGAAAGTTAATGTGGTAGTGGGTGTTTATGTTGTCATTACTGAGTTCGTTTATCGATCATATCTTTCAAAGGTTGTGTAATGGTTATTTTACATTTAAGCAGTTTACACAATTAGTGAAAATTACAGAATGGTGAAGATGGTTCAAAAGAAATCATGATAGTAGCAACAATATGACGCTATACTTAAATCCTTCTAAAACAACTTTATGAGTGCTTTCAACTTAGTAAGGATAATATTCGGATGTTCAACCGAATTAAACGTTAAGTATATATCTTGTAACAGATGTGTATAGCGAGAATATTCTTTAAAGCTGTACAATCGCATATATATACTTATTTTTCAGGATGATAATAATTACAATAAGCGATAATAAAATTCTATTAAACATGGTAACAGTGAAGTAAAATAAATAAGGGTATTAAAACATTATTTACTTATAAGGGAAATTACAATTGGGATGACCAATCAAGCCTATAGTGACCGGCCTGTCTCGATAAGAACAAGATTGGAATAATAGAAACAATTATTATTATTGTAACCAATTGTACCAGCGATTGTTTTACTATACTTGTTTAACTGTATCAGACTCATTTCTTGTTCCGCTATCCGCCTTGTTCGGTTCGAACTTTCTTACGCTCTGCCCACTTTGCTTGTACACGTTGGCACGTCTCGGTATTCTTTCGATACCGCGAGATCGCCAATAAATATACTTTATCTGGACTAATTAAAGCCTTCTGATTTTCAAGTTATCGAAGGAACCAAGTCGTTGTTGGGCGCGTAATCGAATTGTAGTGGTGATCATAGTCCGTCCTCGACTCGACGCTATTACAAGCCCTTAACAATAAAACTACTAGTAGTTAGCCTGATAAAAATATTATTTTAATACTTTTGTTTATTCACCCTCACTGTTACCATGTTTAAGGGAATTTTGTTATCACTACTACTGTAATATTCTTTAAGATAAGTTATCATCAATTCCTACAGTTATAAATCCAAATTAGCCACTCAAATAAATAACCAACCTACAGATAACGTTAGATTGACATTTTATGAAAATATTTATTTAACTCATGACCAACTGACACCAGCCTGAAAGCAAAAAGGTTAGCGATAGGTATTAGATCAGCTGCAGTTGAGTTCGATTTATTTTTATTTATTTAAACACATAAATATTGAAAGACTAATATTTGAAATTATTTATTTATTTAAACACATAAATATTGGTACAAAAAGCACCAGATAAATATGCGCCTCACAAATCTCATTTGATTTGTGTGAGGGCTGAGATACTGTCCAGGTGCCCAGACTGAAGCAGGTGGTTTTCTTAGGGAGCCACACCCCGAGCCTTTGACCTAAAAGTCTGAACCACGTGGCAGTGGAGCATCGTGAGGAGATGCAGTCCCATGGTAGCCGGTCACCAACAATAGGTTCATACGTCATTCGTCCCATCAGGATCCTGGAGCCCGTGTGCACCATTGGTTTGGAATCAGGGTTTTCCTACTCCCCTAGGTGAACTCGCCATGTCCACCAACCCGGTTAAAGCGCCGGACATTTGATTTACAAATTATAGTTAGGGTTTTCATCACAAACCGATATCAGCTGTCATGGAGTGATTACTTATCACTCTTTTGTTTGCAGACTTAAGGAATTACATGTTGAGATTGAGAGTCAAAGTGGGAGAATGCTGTCTAGCTACACTAAACACCCTTAACTATGGATTGAATCACATTTAATACTCTAACATACAATCTGCATCAGGAGCAATTATTTCTTGTAATTTGGCATAACCACCTTCTTATATTCATTGTTTGGTTCCTTAATATATAGTTTTATTACTTTCAAAAACCAAATATTGCCGATTTTTTTCTAAATCATAGTAACAAGTTATCTCTCACTCCACTTCCTATTTCGCGCAAAATCCACGAGACGCTATCTCAGTTCTTATTGGTCCCCCCAGGGTCGTCAGTATAGTGTACTATTACTGAGTTCTTATGAAATCACTAATTACTATAATTTACGAAATAACCTTGATCCAGTAAATACATTTGTAATATGCATGGTGAAGATTATTTAAAAATTTTGTAAGTAAATCAAGCTAATAGTTTGGGAAGTCGGAATTATTATTAAATAGTTTGACCTTCATAAAAATTTTGTGTACATATTAGCTTGATAATATTGTTATGAATAATATGACTTATAACAATAGTAATGATAGGAAAAAATATTATATGGTGTACGGACAATGTTGACTGGTACTATATTCTATCCAATTAATAATAACCTATATTTCTCATAGTAGTCATAAACGCGCCACTAGGAAAAGGGCCATCTCATTGGTTCAACTACCTAGGCTGGAAAACCATCAAATAACCAAATTCCGGGGGTTTAAGAAAATTGAAAATCGTGACCTCCATACACAGCAGCAAATGCAGTTGAAGAGGGCCAGTGTCGCACCAGTAAGTCTCGACCAACACAAAGGTAAAAGCAAGATCCCAAAATAAAACACAATGAGAACCATCCAAATAAAATTTGATAGAGAAGCTCTGGAATAAGTGGAAACCTTTACGTAACTAGGGAGCATCATTGATGAACGAAGGGGATCTGATGCAGATGTAAATGCACGATTCGGCAAAGCAAGGGAAGCATTCCTACAATTAAAATTTTTTTGGAACTATCACCCAAGAACAAGGTCAGAATTTTCAATAAAAACATCAAGATAGTTCTGTTGTACAGAGTAGAAAGTTAAAAAGCTACTAAAACCATCATCAAAAAGGCACAGGTACTTATAAACAACTGCCTACACAGGACAGGATGGCGGCCATCAGTAGGAGATGACAAACAAGCTGCAGATGAGTGAATACGCAGGAAAAGTTGTAGGTGTATAGGTCACACTTTACGGAAAACAAAGAAACATACCACAGGCCAAGTCCTAGCTTGGGATTTTAAAGGCAGAAGAAATGAGATAGATCAGAGAACACAATACGCTGTAGATGGGAGACAAAGATCTCGGGAATGAATATGATTGGGGAACAACTGGAAAAGAGCAGGACACAATAGGTTGGAGAATCCTGGTCGTTAGCCAATGTTCCACGACGGACAACAGACCTTTATATCTGGCTGCGCTCTCGGTAACGGCTGTTCAGTTTCGATAGAGCTACTCCTCAGTTAGTTATAAGGTACTAAGGGGAACAGCCGTATTTGTTGCCAAATCATATTTCATCAATAAGATCTACTCTCATTTTCATTTCAGTTTATGTTAAGATAGGTATACAGTGTTCTTGTGCTCAGATTATGTATTCGCAAAAAATAATCGGATTACTGACAACCAAATAGTCGCCAGCTTAGGTAGTATTTGCCTGGTTTCTGCTCACATGAGCTATTAAATAAATGATTATATTTAAGACAAACAATTTAGTTCTGTGATCAGATTACAAATAGGGCTAAAAGTAGAAAATAGTGTGATTTGATTGTTTCCATAATCATAACTTCAGGACGAACGAGAACATGGTCAAATGAACCACAATATTTTTGTCACAGTAAATGTAATTTTGACTTTTCTTCATGTTCAGAACTTTACGTACTATCCATGACTATATACACACACAAGCACATCTCACATAAAATCATATGAACTGAAATGAAGTGCGTTCATTTCATCTGATTTTTCTTATTGTACTGAATACTATGCTTTGTTCCTCTGTATCAAATAAACTTATCATACTTTAATGCGCTTAATTGTTTACCCTCTGAACAAGCAACTTATACTAGGTCTTGAAAGATTAGAAACTTATTTTTTTATTTATTAAGATATCATTATTTTTATTATTATCAATTTACTTCATTTATTTGAAATTGTCCAGTACCCCTTCATTGTCTTTTTGAACCACATTCTAACTGTTCAGTTATTCTCAATATCATTGTTGTTACATTATTTCGATTCCTTTGCTATTAATTTTATTTCGTCGTACTAATATGGCATGATAATTTGGGCCAACGCACATCTGTATCACGCTTTACGTTGATCATTACTGACAGATTGAATCTTGTAATTTGGTCACATTTTTGTGTGAAGTCTAACGAAACAACCGAGTTACCCGCGCCGGAGCCGTGTAGCTGCCATTCTTGTAACTTAAATGGCTAAAATTCTATTTTTGTATCCACCAAGTAGCTATTCCATAAATATTAATGAGATTAAAAGTTATAGCCTACTTATTGTTCAGTCATACAAGTAGACTGTTACCGAACTGACCAACTTACTCGAAGGTAACGAAGGGAATTTCCTTTTCACCAGCAACATATCTATCCTAATGTAAATTCTTTACATAATGTGAAAAGTTGGTAAATATGGCATATTTTCCTGGCTTCCCATTATAAACGGATCACAAATACAAACAACAGAATTCAATTAAACATGTTCTATTTATTTCTAGAATGGATAGGCGTTTTCGGAGACGGATCTACTACTTATCACATAATACTTTATGATTAGTTGATCACTATCAGTTTATTACCTACTTAGTAAGCATCAAGCAAAGATCGACTGAAATAATATAGTTATGATCATTTTTTAGTAATTCGATTCATATATATTCAGTTGCATTGAAGTCCTAGCTTGATATGATCGCATGCTGAAATACTAATCTATAGATCGCAGAACACTTGATAAGAAGTGAATACTGTAGAATCTGAGTCAATAATTTTTGATCGAACTATCGATAATAAATAGCGAGACAATAGCGGGAGAATCAAAAATTCCAATTCATTTACAACTACAAACATGACATTATGAATAAAGTATTGGTATTTCTTTACTTCATATTTATTTTTTTGTCGATGTACCACATATGTTTAGTTATTGGTTATAATTTTTCAAATATTATTGATTAGACTGAATGTTTGACCTCACTGTGGACTGACTGTTCAGAGTTGAAAATAAGCCGATTGTTCTTTTTTAATATATTTGGATATATTTAATTCTGATGTGACGTATAACAGAAATAGTAACAATCAATTTTCTGACTGAATATTTTTACCTTAAAATTCAGTTTATTAATTTAGTATTTTTTGGATCCTTCAGCCTTAGCTTGACACTTTATTAGTAGTTGTACAAGAAGCTTGTCATGACTTAAGTGCTGTATGAGGGCGGTTATCACTTCCCGGTTGCCCATACCGTGAGAGTTCTTCTAGAGGTACCTGAAAAGGAATTTGGGTTCGCGGTAGTCTTATTGATCTGAGAGCAGTGCTCAAGGGACAACTGCCTAAGGCCGGTCACACACGACCTTTTTGTGAGTTTTTGTGTTAGTTCCGTACTTGTTGGGACCTTACTGCCGGAGACGGAAGTCCATGGGATAAAGCGAGGTATCCACTATTAGGGTCGGTACTTTCTAATCCCACCCTTCCTTGTGGGAAGGCAGCATTGCTGTTATGCTGGTTGTCGGAGAAAGACCTTACTGCCATGACACCTCTGTACAGTCAGCAGTACGACCTCGCCTTCGAACCTTGGATTCGCTGCTTTTAGTCTTACCTCTCTTCAACCGACCTGCCTGGCATAGTAGAACCTCGAGAAGCGATTGTACCAGCTAGTATAGCTCGATTGGTTCATTATGATAGGCACGCCAGACCACCACATCAAGGTAGCAGCAACGGTCGGGTTGTAATGACTTGAAATTACCAGAATAAAATGTACTGGATAAAATATATCTACATATAATATTTTTGATTTATTGATAATATCGTTACTTTGATTTTAATTTTCATTTAGTGGCAATTTTTCTTTAAAAGACCTACTGGTATGCTATTACACAACTACATATGTACATCTGTGTTTTAAGAGAATTTTGAGTTAGTGACAGACGAGTAGTGGTGAACGGAGATGAAGTGTAGCTGTAAACAATCTAGTGATATCAATTATGAAATTTATGGAAATTCAGTAGAAGAGAAGTAAAATGTAAGAAGATAACAAGCAGTAATTAGTACACCACTTGTTTTACTATTTATGCAGGGATCATTTTACGACTGCTGTCTTAATAGGGTTACTAAATATGAATTGCTAAAAGTAGTGTAACACTGTATCCAATTAATAAAAAACCAGATAGTTGAACTAAGACGATAATTTTTAATAGTTGGCATACGATTCTAACCAGTTTATATAAACTTTGATCCAATCGAAATACATACCATAAGAACAAAAATAACATTACACAGTGACAAGTTTTAATAATTAAAGTCAAACCTTAAAATAAATGATGATAACGAATAACTCTAACTGGCTATGATATATACTTATGCCACTGAACATAAGTTGTTAAATTTACACAACAAATCAAGGTTATGTGGCATTTAGACACGAGTAAAGATTTCCAGATAAGAGAAAATAGATGATAAATGGATTATCAGTATAGGGTTGTGGAGATAGTTGAGTTTTGGTTGAGATCATGAATGGGTCAGTGTTAGATTACCAGTAAAAACCTGGAAGCACTGGACGGCCATTTTATCCCATAATAAGATAAATGGATTATTTACAGTCAGGGATCAGAGTTTACGCTGACGTGTTTTGATCATCTTAATATCAACATAATCTGTACGTTTTGACTGTTTGGCAATAAACCTACCAGTGGAATATATACCATTTTATTTAGTGCAGTCAGATTGGTTTTAATACTAACGTCTTGAACAGAATATATACACTATGGTAAAAACATTGAAAATTACTCTGTAATATATCACGGACAATAAAATTAAATAAAACGTAAAGTACTTATCAAGATAGAAAACTTGCAAACTACATAAAATTATGCAAAGAATGAAATTCATAAGTGAAATTAGATATGACACGTGTAACACATTACAAATGATACTAATAACTAATGTGTTCAAAAGTTTAAAGTAAATAGAATTAACTTGATGATAGATAAATAGGAAATGCAACGATAAAGAAACAACGCAAATAAGAAGCAAATACACGAGTGGAAAATAAACAGTTCTATAATATTGATTGAAAGTATGAATAAGTATGAGAAGAAAGCAAAGTAGTTTAACATCGAACCAATTTCACGAATTTTTCAGCTTTAGTATTCATAAAAATATTATAAAGGGACTTACAACACAAAATAATGTACTTAAAAATTACTCAAGTTAGCTCAAACATTGAATGCTATAGACATACATTAACTGGAATGGTATTTATCATATATATATATATATATATATATATATATATATATATATATATATATATATATACCTCGTTATTTCGAATTAACAACAGTAGACATAACTAATCGGCTTTATTCTGAGATCTTTCTAGTTCATCCACTGAAGCCATATTCACACAAGCTGCATGAAGCTGAATAAGGCTAATCAACATTTTCAGAAATGCTATTGGTGCTGTTAAACAAATCACTATACTCCATAACCCAAAACCAAATACTGCTCAAAGAAAAGAAAAGAAAAAACACAAATGAGGTGGAAGATTTTTATACCATGTCATACGACTTTTTATAATATTAATTACCATACTTCCCTTGACAAAAAAAGTTGGTAATTCATAATTAGTACGGTTAAAATGAATGAAAACGATATTACAACTCTATAGATATAAACAACGTAAAACGTTGCACATATATATTTTTCTCTTCAATTTGTCATATCAGTTATAAAATAAATGTTTCTACACTTGATATTGCATCGGAGTCCATATCTACTACTGTACAATTTCAAAGTCCAGTCTCAACTCTAAGCTGTGTATCATCAGATTTTTTAATAATGGAAAAATGAAGATAAAGTATTATGACATAAAGACATAATAAGCTATGTAGGTTAAAGTACTACATTTGTCTTTATCGAAACAATAGCATTCATGTAACAGTTTAAGTTTACAAACTAGACTATTTTTGACACCAAATTGAGCAAAGGACACAGATCTATTAAGGTTTCAGAATTGCCTTCCACTTAGATTGCAAAACACAAAATGTGAGAACAGTTATCGCTTACTAGTTAAATATCTATTGCGTAATGTGTGCTACTGTACATTAAAATAGTACTATCTAAACATTTAAAATCTAGAGATCGTTTCCATATAGTATATTTACATAACTGGTAATAACTTCCAAGAAAACGATGGCCTCATTGAGATATCAAAATTAAAAAGGAATGTTAAAATCAAAAACCTGCTGAATTATTGTAAGGCAAAACTTTTATTACTTAAGGTGAATATCAGATAGAGCGATATGTATCACTTGCTATCAATTTACTTAAGAGAACTTTAACTGTCAGTCAGTTGTATGTATAGTTAATTAGCCGATAATAATAATATAATTAACCGATTTGTATTACAGATTGATGTATAGCAAACAAATGATTGTCAAAGACAACCGAACTAAGCTTAAACATAACAGTTACTATTCCTAGCTCTTTACAAACCCACTTTTCAAGCATTAATCATAATAACCATGGATATTTCTGTCAAACAAATTGAAAAATCAGCTTGTAGTTTTTAAAATGGATTATGATTCGGTCCCAGAGAACCCCTAAAGACTTAAAATCAGAAAAAACTACGTGTTGGTACATAAATGATGGGCTAGAATTGAAGTTTTATCTCACAAACAAACAAATCACTAACCATATATAGCTGTATAGTCTTCAGAGTTTTGGCTAACTAATTCATAGCAAGTTAAACTTACAGTAGAACATGAAAAATAAAATGTGTATACTTGCCTTTTGGTCCGGTATAGAAATGGTTTATATACAGCGTTGTATAGAAAAGTTCATTTCCTGCACACATCAAGAAAAGGATGATCTGTAGATAATGAAGAATAAATTTTGAAAATGATATGACCTACTCTATTTGTATAGTACAATTTGAGAAATCGATTTGCTTTAAGATCTATAAATTTATGACTTGATTTTCCCGATAAAACAGAACTAAACCAGTGATAACGATATGAATTCTCACCTGTGTAAATGTAGCCAATGGCTAGCTATGTCCACAATCATACTGAATTGAAAAAAGAGTATGTATGATGGATAAAAATAAATAAGACAAGCCAACAAACACATTGTTGAGCATCGGTCAACAATCATGTCCAACATAGCACCAAACTTTGTACCTAAATGAAATCACTGAAAGACGTTACTGAAAGAGTCTTACTTTGGTTTAGCGCGCGTGCAGCACAACCATCCACCGCATCCAATAGACACGAAATGATGTACGTAAGAAGAGTTAGTTCACAATTAGTTTTCATAAAATAACATGCTTGAAACAGAAGTACGATTCGTATGTAACCTACAAAAATCAAATAAAAAACACCATATGTCCTATTATTTAATATTTCGTTGTTTTAACCACAAGCAAATAATACCACTCAAACTTTTCTACACCCAGTTAAATAGTCGTTTAATAAACTGAGCGTCATCCCGTTAAGGAATACCTTAAGCCATTTCTAGAATGGTATCAAATATACTTCTAAACAATAGTGAAAGCTCATGTTAGCTATGTTGTTCATTTGATATTTTTCTCTCATAAAGAATTAGTGAACATAAGTAAACTGTAGAATTGTAAAATTTGGATATTTCTGCAAACTCCAAACTACTTGGGCCTTAACGAATAATTATTGATTTACTTTTCCATTGTTCACATCAGTACAGCAGTAGAAAACTAACGACATTAAAGACAAAGAATCTTAAATAATAATACCCGTAACAGTAAAAAGACTAAATACAGAATAAGTAATCAAAGAGAAACGAATAAAACTAGGATGAAAAATATACAAGATAATAACAAAGACCTGGATTTAGGGGTAGATAAAGAGGGAATATAAGCTGTGCTGTTTTTTAACCAAGGATTATTATTAGCTATAAAGAACTGATTGAGAAGCCTTTGAATTTGAATGAAAAATAAAGGGGAACAAAAGACAAACAAATGACTCAATGTAAGTGGAGAGATTAAAAATGAACTGTATGGATCTTCACATACCCAATTAAATGTTGAAATCTCAACTACCTATACGACGGGTGAAAAGAGCTGAACCATGTTGTGATGTAAGAGGTTTCACAAACCACATTCCTCCGACAAAGTCTTCTTCAAGTAAGGTACCGAACTTCTGATGAGCTGTAGCGATAATTCCTATACATAAGCGGTGATTGCGACTTATTAGATGGGTTGATTAAGTAATCACGTAAGACAGCATGAGTATATCTTTTTAATGGCTAGCCGAGGTAATTAAATAAAGTGATCGTTGGGATTCGGGATAAAACCTTCAGTTCAACCTAAACATCAGCAGATTTTATTCCCTTCTTACTAGAGAGCAACTAATTGGTGGAAGGTACCTGCATAAGTACCGCTAGTTGTTACCATGATTCTATTCATGTTCTATCTCCGTCAAATATAGATATTGGATTTATTATTATTTCATACTTTATATCATATGATTCAGTTTGTTCATTGAGAGCTATACTTCCTATGTTTGAACTTACTACATTTGAGATTATCTTCCTAAAAGTTCCACATCTTGTTAATTTCTTCCCATTATCCAAATGTGGGGTGACAACTTAAGCTAATGCTACGTTCTACAGTAAATACGACGGATAGCATGAACTACTATAGTGTTGGAGATTAGGATTTCACTCCTTCAGGGGGTTTGTAATTATTGGGTAAAACTCAATCGTCGGTTTACAGTATGCAATCATATGATATGTCCATTTGTTGACAACACACAATTATTGACGACAGCCTACAGATGCCACAAGACAAGAAAACTAACATCCAGAGATTACAATAGTAGAACAATGTATGTTAATCTCAATGACTTAAAGGTGACTTGTGGAAGGTGGATATATCAGATTATGATTTAATAAACCGGAGGCCTTTTTATCTACCAACGAGTCAACTAACAGAGGCATCGAACATATCAGTCACGTTTAATCTGATATCCTTATTTTACTGAAGTCGGGTTTTGCCTGACTCACAGTCCCGGCCATCCTCTTTGTCGATTTCATTTTTGTGGCACTGTATCTGATTCCAGTTCGATCGAATGAAAAACTGCCATCGAGATATACTTTCTTGGTACGAGATCTAACTCCAGGTATATCGTTCACTGCTTGTCAACGACTTATACATATCGTCAATTCTCGTATATAATTATCGACTTGAATCACGTTGGTGAATAACGGAATTAAATAATTCAAATACGAAAATGGATTTTTGAATATGTATATTTCCTACAATCGTTGATCGGAAAGCGAAGCAAAACAAAGTGACGCGCAATGGAGAAGGTGAGTGAGCCAACTCAATTTAATTAAGCGTGAATGATATTCATAGTCGAACACACATAATGAGTAGGCTAGATAAATAGCACATATACGAACATATAAAAAACAGTCGTGATTAATAAGCGAATAATTGACAGGGTAAGAATGTGGCTTGAGAAGAATGAATAGATTGGTCTGTCTAGTGGCTAGAATAATCTATATGGGCTAGACATAGTACCAACCGCACTACGTTCTCTTAAGTCACGGCCATTTGGTTTCCATCAGTAATCTCCTTGCTAGAAGCTTTGGAAAAAATTCAAAGCCCTTGTGAACACTTCTGCTTCTTTACTTTATTCATATCTGTTTCCAAAATAAACTTACGGTTCTTATCTCAAAACGTATATATCATTGTAAAGAAATACATATATTTACTATGATACGGCCCCAAGAATGAAATATCCCAAGAGTTTTCATCATTGAACAGTTCTCTCGCATTAAGGCTATTCGAGTTATTTGTTTTCAGGAATTTTTGGAAAACTTTGTTTAAACTACGTTTGAGATGAGACTCATAGTTACAATAGTAAATATCTAGAAGCACACAATCAAAATGATCAAGAACTACTTATTATCGAAAATAATTGAAGCTATCTTATTATATTCCTTTTGATATATGTTGCATCACACAAACGTTATCCACTACGATCTTTAAAGTGAGTGCATGAGATGGTGACGACAGGTCCTCTAATACCATCCATCTACCCACCTGCCCTGTGTTGAGACTTAACCAGGTTAAATGAAACCTGGCTGGTTTATTTGCGGTTATTTTCTAAAAAAACGTGCCTAACTTGATGTAGGTTAGGGTAACACTTGAGAACTTCCGTGAGACGTTTCGAAACATTTAGGAGACTATAATTACAATGGCGTCCACCTAACGAATTTTCTGGGTTCCTATGTTGTGGTAATAAAGCAACAAAGAAAAAGGTACTCCTGATGATGATTGCAAAGCAAAACGCACCAAAAATTAAAACCTGCGGATCATTGGCCGGAATATGTTTCGCGTGTATTGATGTGCCGAAATATTCCTAGCACATTTCAGTTCGCTCGTGGGGATCAATTATAACATATTCCGAAATTATTAATTAATTGAGGGACCAAGTGAGAGCTACGGTACTACAGTACTAACAAGTTGCTAGATGATCGGAATTCAAATCCTAATAACAATCCACGTTTCGACGAAATAACATGTGAACCCTTAAGAGTAAAAGAATAATTTGATAATGAACGACTCGGGCAAAGTTCCGGTAACGAAATTTCTGAGGAAAATCTATAGTGGAACGACTAGCAGCTTATATTATAACTTGAAGTAACTGAAAATTGAAAAGCCTACAAGAATTTAGTAAATCAAATGTTAAAAACTACACGACAATTCGTTTTAGCTCTAAAACAAACATCTAGATCACGTCTGCATAGTGACTACCAACGAGATAAAAAAGTACGCATATAGAATACAGTGAGTCATGATATTAAGACCACGACCCATTGCCAGCAGGTCACAGCTGAAGCGTTAAAGACCGTATGAACTTTAAAACGGATATTCACCAAGTTAGATACTACTTTATTCACTGCAGTATACACAAGCTTAATGAGAACTAAGCTTGAAAACTGCATTCAGGCTGCAACCTCTTGTTTGAAAGGTGACTCGGATATCCTGGAAAAAGTAAAGAAAGCAGATACCGTTCAATTCTAGAACTTCGAGGTTTACCACACAAGGAGCGGCTTGAAAAGCTTGATTTCTTCACTCCGTTCTACCGCAGATTAAGAGGTGATCTGAATTTTATGTATTGAATATTAAAAAATAATTTCAGACCTGATATACCTTCCTTTTTTTCTTTCTAAGAGATGGGGAAAACTCAGAGGACATAACACGAGAGTAGAAAAGCCAAGAACGGATAAAATACCAGTGGCATACAGGTTTTCACACCGGATTATCAATATTTGGAATCTGTTACCCGATGCGGCGGTATCTGAACTCTCAATGGACTGGTTCAAATAGAGACTAGACACTCAAAGGAGCATACTAAGAAAGAAATAACAAACGCTGTAGGCCTTCTGTCCTTACTACACAAATCTGAAATCTTAATCCGTAGGCAATGAAGCAGATCGGAAAAAATATTACTTCTCGTAGCATTCCGAATAATGGAAAAATAAACTCTTGACACGTAACATAGACAAACTTTTCTTACCAATTACATTTGGGATAAACAGAAACACGCTCATATTTTTCTAGGTATTCGATGAAATAGTCGTGTCCACTGTCCAGAAATCCTACGAACAGAGAAACACGCGAATGGCTGAACGTCTAGTCAGCGACAGTTCGAATTTCAGCCTGCTTTTGCAAGACGTATTTATAAGCGTTTAAAAATTACTACTGTTGAGCAACAGAAGTACAATCAGCTGCAAAAGATCCTGAATTGGAGTGAAAAGACAATTGTAAAAGGTTAGAAAGCTACGTATGGATGATGGAGTAAATAATACCTTATGCTGTTATTCAAAATATGTGAAAGTAATCACGAAAAAAGGGTACCCATACTTTTGAAGCAAGAGATTGAAGACACAACAGCTACAACAACCAATGACCTTGATTCAAAATCCCGGGATTGTGCAAATGGCTCAAAATGGTTCAAATGGTTGAGGACGGAATAGAAGAAGCTTTCGCTTAACGAGCTTCTGTGTCTAGTAGCAGCGGATCACCAATACCTCCAGGCAAAAACCTAGGTATATGAACGATAATAGAGGGAAAAAAGAATTTGGTAAATCATAATAATATGTTATCCTTAGTCCTTAAGAATAAGTTTCCTCTTAAAGGACTCCTGGAAGGTCGCTTGGACTAGCTCAATCGGCAGCGAATTCCAGCACTTGACAACTCTAAAGTAGTAGAAGTTGTGTCTGCAGTCTTCTGCTATATAGGGTCTCCAATTTCTGGGTGTTACCTCTGAGGTTAGTGTTATGACTAAGCTGAAGAAGACGTTTAAGGAGATGACCAGAAGTACTAAGGATACTGTAAGTCATAAGAAGGTCACCTCTAAGACGCCTGTACTATAACGGGTAAAGGTTAAGTGATTGGAGGCGCTCTTCGTAAGGTTTGAGTTTGAGTCCCCGAACTGATTTCGTGGCTCGACGTTGGATACGTTCCAGAGTGTCCTTGTCCTTTTGGAGGGAGGGAGGAAATACTATGTTTCCGTACTCTAAGTGGGGACGAATAAAACTGTTGAAGATTATGTGGAAGGTTTTACCGTCTAACTGGCCAAAAATGCGCTTCAATGTTACCAGTGCAAGGTTTGCTTGAGAGGCGTTTTTGTCACAGTTCGCATACGATTTCAGGTCGTAGGGTACCAACACTCCTAAATCTTTTTCAACTTGGGAAACTTCTAGAGGTGAGTTACCTAAGTTATAATTATAGTCTGCAACATGTCTCAGATGGACTACCTTGCACTTTGAAGTGTTGAAGGTAAGTCCGTTGTCGTCTGCCCAACTTTGAAGTCGAGTCAGATCCTCCTGAAGAACTAGTATATCATTATGATTACGTATCTCTATCCAAAGTTTCACATCATCAGCAAAAACCGATAAGTCAGATGAAACTTGTTGAGGAAGATCGTTAATGTAAATCAAGAAGAGAAGAGGTCCTAGTATTGAGCCCTGGGGGACCCTACTAGGACATTCCATAGCCTGAGAGAGAGTGAAATTAACCATGACCTTAAAGTGTCGGTTTTCTAAATATGAAGAGAGCCAATCAATCAAAGGGGGTTTTATACCCAATCGTCCAAGCTTCTTGATAAGACATGCGTGGTTGACCCTATCAAAAGCTTTTGAGAAGTCCAGGTAGATGACGTCAACGTTCCCCTTGCGATCAAGGATGGTTGTCCATCTATCCACCGCAGTCAGCAGGTTGGTCATACAAGAATGACCTTTTCTGAAACCATGCTGTTGAGGTGAGAACTTTAAGGATGATAAGTATTCTAGTATACCGTCGTATATTAAGGATTCCATAATTTTTGAAGGTATGGAGATAAGGTCCACTGGCGGTAGCTTGAGGGTTCACTGAGCCGACCTCCTTTGAAAATTGGTGTGATGTGGGCCAGCTTCCATATTTCCGGTAGTTTGCCTCTGCTTAGCGAGTGTGCAAACATCACACTAAGTGGTGTCGCCAGGATTGAAGCTGCTTCCCTCAATACAGCGGAATGAACCATATCCGGACCAGGAGAAATGTCTTTTCTTAGGTGCTGCAGTTTACGGAGCACCAGGTCAGCACTCAGGTCCACTTCGGAAAGTCCTGTACAGGTGCAGGTGAAGCTTTCGTCAGTATGGTTGATGTGGGTCAGTTGGAATGTCCGGGAGTAATGTTCAGCCAAAAGGTTAGCGGCATCACTGTCGTTACTGGTCGGGCCATTAGGACCAAGCAGTTGGGAAACTCCAGTTTTGCCTTGTCCAAGAGAAGCTGCGTAACTGAATAAGCTTTTCGGATTGGAGACAAATTTATCGATAAGTTTGGTCTGGAACTGCAGCCTGTCTTCTCTTACTGCCTTTGAACATATGTCATTTATGCGTTTATATTGCCTGTATGCGTCGTTATTGTCGGTTCGTTTATATTCGACCCAACAGTGCCTTTTGCGGCTTAGCAAACGATGAGTGCGTTTTTTGATGATTAGAGGTTGTTTGTAGCTATTTGGGACCATTTTAGGAACTGAATGGTCAGTAGCACATAAGATCGTGTGAAGTAAAAAATTCCAATGAGCATCCACTTCAAGTTGAGGGTGAACATCCCAATCCACCTGTTGTAGATAGTCCTGTAAAGATAATACATTCAACCGTTTGAAGTTCCAGCGCTTGTTGCTAATAGGATATCTTAGCTCCGTTTTGCTGACAAAGTTGAATGATAAGACTGCGTGATCACTTTTCCTCAGGGGAGCCAGGATTGAGAGGTCGTCAACTAGGAATTTTTCATTTGTGAATACCCAGTCTAAGCGCGACGGCGTCTGACTGTTTCTCCAACGAGTTGCCGACTTCACATTTTCAAATAATCCCAGGTCACCAATGAGGTTGAAGAACAGAGCTTCAGTAGAGTTGTCACCTCCAATGTATGTATGTTCCACGAAGTTGATTCTAGGAAGATTGAAATCCCCTAGAATCAGGATTTGAGAGAATCCGAGACGCGTAGAGCGAGTTAATCCTTCCAGCAGACGTTTGTCCTACTCGATGTCGGCAGTGGGCTTCCTGTAGATGACCCCAACTAGACACTTCGAGGTGGTAGACAATCTTACTGAGTACCATACTGACTGATCACGATTGAGAAACTCTTGGTTGTGAAGTTGGTGCGCATCCAGGCATGACCGTATGTATAGTGCTACCCCACCCCCATTCCTGTTTTTCTGTCGTTGCGAAATAAAGACATTCCAGTTATTGCTAGCTCCTGGTCCGTAAACTGAGACGTTATCCAAGTTTCGGATATTCTTATCAAATGGGAATCATTAGCGTTGCTAAGTTCACGTAGCTCATCCATTTTGTTTGGCAAGCTCGCGGAGATCGTGTATAGGCAGTTCATGCTTTCAATTTGGAACGCGTGAGCTTCTTCCTGTTTATCTATATGAACCGTGCGTGAGTGGACAGGTAGCTTAACTATACGATGTTTACCGAGTTGGTAGTCCCTGTCCTTTACACTTTTTTATGATCAAGACAATCCACGAGTGGAATTGTCAGCTCCAGCTTTCCCTTGTGCTTGATCCTGCTGTCGTGGGGCCTATCCGGATGCATATGGGTGCCAGTTGGCAATTGACATCTATTGGCACGAAATGCTTCCAGAGTTGCAGCCGCCACGTGGGAGGAGGGGAAGGTTATCTTCAATAGCCGGGGCCTAGAGTCTCCGTCTTTCTTGGCTAGTCGTATTACCTGTTGGGTCAATATGTTCTTAAGTTTTAAGGAATGCTTAATGAATTTCCATTCCCAAATATCAGAGTTTGCTTGAGTTGGGTCAATATTTTTCAGTACACCTTGCACAATGATATTTCGTCCACGGAAAAACGCCTCGCGAGATTCCTTAGGGATGTTACGGATGAGATTTCGTTCAGAATACGGTATGTCGGGCAGTATTCTTACGTTCCCATCGGATTTCAGTAAGTGACTGGCTAGCAGGACGTCCTCAACGTCGGAGGCATTCTCAAGTGTAACACGAAGCAGTCTCGGGTGGTTTAGGTGGTTAGAGTCCTTCCCCCGAGTGAGCCGTGTGACGGTCAAAGGCTCTATTCTAGGGAGTTCAAGCCTCTTGTTTAATTCTCCTCAGAGCATCCTACCACTTTGTCCTGCAAACTGAAAGGAAGGTCGGGGTTGTCATTAAGGTTCGTGATTATGTTAGAGTCGTCACGAACCGTAATTGATTTCCCAGGTTTTTCAGGGCGTCTGGGTTTGGTATCTTGTTGTTTGGATGTCGAGGTGCGTTTTCGATTCCTGGGCTCGGTGATGACCGGGCGGACAGTCTTGGGGGTAGACTGTGCAGCCAAAGCATCAATTGATTTCCGCACGGTACTTGGGATGTTCAGTTTCGGCGGGGACGCTTGGGCCTTTTTACTCCTGTTAACGTGAGTCCAACCACCTACAAAATTTTTGGGAACCACTGTCTCATTCAAAGACTTCCCTGGGGGACCCAATTTTACTGAGGGAGTCGATGACAGTCGATATTAAGATGGTGCTCAGTTTCAGCACACCATCACTCGTGCTGTTAACAGCACCATTGATAACCGACCTGTCAATATCCTTTTTCTTGTTTGCCCTATGCTTTCCAGTTTTGTTACCCGTCATGATACTATCATTTACCAAATTCTTAGACAACTTATCTCTCAGACCTGTTAGTAAAGTAATGATGGTACCCAACATAACTAAGATATCAGTATTGCAGGTAAAACATACCTACCTACGATCAGACTTGCTGAGTCTGCTATAGGCTGCTGCTGTTAGATCTGTACATGCTTCGTGGAACCAACCTTTGCAGTTGTCACATTGCATGCCAGATGTAACAGCGAAACGGCAACCAGGTCTTTTGCATGAATTTTTCATGGCTAGTGATTTAGACTGTCTTAAAAATACAAGCAGTAAATTCAGAACCGTTAAAAAAAACACAGTAAACAAAAACTGGCAAAAATGTATAAAAACAGTTAACGATAAGCTAAAGCTAGTCTTCACGTGAAAACTATAAAAAAACCGATAGTGAGCTGAGGTAAAACCACAGTTAACTATTAAGTTGAATGAAACACAAAAAAGAAGTAATCTACCGAACGTATAGCTCAGAATAGATTCTTTAAATCGGAAATGGTACTTTTGTCGCGTAAGAACACAGCAAAAGTTTGAGAAATGTAAATCACGTTAGGACTCAACTTCCCGTTCGAAAAGCGCGCGTTTACGGAGAAACTGTGTTAGGTATGTACAACAATCAGGCCATGGATTCATGTTTAACAGTGCCTGTGAAACCTCGTTTTTTGGTTTTCAGTAAAGTTTTTAAAATAAATATTTTATGATCCGATGTTTATGAGAAATGTCAATAAGCATTTTTTTGTGGTTAATTTGTTATTACAGATTTCAAACGTTTTTATCAATACTGTTCAGCAGTTGTTATTGCAACGTTCAGTGTTTGATGTACTTGCGTTCACCATTGTGTGTTGGTGGATCATGAGTAGCAGATTCTGAGAGAACATCGAAAGTACAGACATAGCAACTACACTTAATTTCGATTAGGGATAATTTTCGTTAAGCAATTTTATTAGCTTGCTTAACAGACATTGTCATTTGGATATTAACAATTTACACATTTCTTTGTACTGTTATGATCACTAGAGCACATGACAGACTCTATCCAAAATGTTTATTGCTTAAATATCATTCGATGATTCATCGTCCTTCCTATATATGCATGAACTCAAATCCTATTATTAGCCTTTGCTTTTTCTTGCTGCGTCTTTGTACGAATTGACTGTAAATTCACCTATGTAATTGCTCGCGCTTTCTCGCTGATACTTACTCATGAGCTTGTAGCTCTGTGGTATGCGCTATTCGATAATAAACTATAGTTGCCGCTTCTCTTTGTCTTCTGATTTCATGCACAGTCAACATTTGTATTATAACGGTTATCGAGGCGGAAGATGTGCGAAGCATTTCACTACAAAGATATACAGGTAATACTAGAGGTACTAGAATTATAGCGATTATCAGTATTACCCATATATCTGTACTTACGTTAGTTCAGTGTTGAAGATTACCTATTGAATTAATTGTATTGGGTCAGTAAAATATTCTGGACACCAGTCATTTCGCCTGTCAGCAGCAACACTCTCTATACTAGAAGACCGATAACGGGATATTGGATTCTTCATCAAACTTTATTTGGAGCAAGGGTGACTGATTAGCGTTTATCAGTCAAAGACAGGAACCTACCCATACTCTAATATGGTCACATTCTGTACTTGCCTGTCATACTTATCAAATTATTTGGCTGATAAGGTGCAATTAGTCCTCCAGGAAGGCTAAAGAACCGAAATAGTACGGTGTGATGTTTAAATAAATCAATGACTTCTTAGTATTAATGACTGTTGTAATTTTGAATTCCAAATACAATACATTCGTTCGGGCTCATCTGATACTTCTTGATTAAATTGCGTTATTCCTGGGATTACTAGTTCATACTACAATTCAAATACTTCTAATCATCATATTGGCGTCGCGACTGAGCCTGTGATGGAACGGTTAAATATAAATTCAGATTTTAATGCTTTTGAGGAGTACATGGAAAGGTTCGAAATCTGGGCTATGACCAAGGAAGATGATGAGGATTTTAATATTGTGGCCCATTTCCTTACATTCATCGGGAAAGAAGCATACAGCCTTATAAAGATTTTGGCACTTCCAGACAAACCGATTTCACTCCCCTATGAAACTCTCAAGCAACTTCTGTTGGATCATGTAAAGTATACAAATTCCGAATGCGGTAAGAAAGGAAAATCCGATAAAATGACTCGTCAGAACATCAGGAATTCCACTTATTCAAACAGTCGTCGTAGTTCGATGCGTAATCAAATTTATTCAGATAATACTTCATTGAGTTGTGAAACAGTCCATGATGATGAGCACAAGTTTAGTAAATGCATGTTCTGCGGCAAGTTTCACCCATGTAATTCATGTATATTTCGTAATTCTAAATGCTTTAAATGTGGTATAACTGGACATACTCAGTCAGTTTGTAATACCATGGTTCATTTCGCTGAAAGTAATGCTAAGATGGATGCTTCTAATGATCAGTTATCTTTATCTAGAAGAGGTGTAACGTTATATAACAGTCCAGAGTTGAATGAAACCCAGAGTCATTGGGAGGCGAAAATTCTCAACCAATCAACTTATCAGATTTCTCATGTTATTGTGCCAGATATAATTCACATACTTCTGATGTAATTTCTTACAACTCTGAGAATAGAATGTTAAATGAGTCAAATCATGATCAAAAACCAAATTCAGTCATGGTAGATGTTGAATTCCCTGATGATCCATTACCTAATGAAACTCTTAATCAATTTGAGGAAAATATTTCAGAAGAATCGAATTCTGATATCATATCAAGTGTCAGTGGTCCTCATAATGAATTTATCTCTAATGATATTCCTCATGAATGTGAAAAATATGTTTCTTATGAATTGAATTCTAGTCATATTTCTGATGTTATTGTGTCATATGTTGGATACTCTCACGAACAATGCATGTTGAATAGAATCCCTAGTCAGGGGTATAATGATACAGAGAGGATAGCAAAATTTTCCGAAGCAACCAGATAACCAGTTTGCCCAGAAGTGAAGTTTGCACAGACAGAGAATCCAAATCAAGTCCAAGATTATCCTAATGAATATGAGGCAGATGAATGTTTTCTATCCGATTGTTTCGCAGGTAAATCAAGCCTAATTGAATCACGTGTGTTAATTACATATATCAATGTATATCCATCTGTGTATTCTAATATGAATAACAAAAAGAATATGTATCATGATTTTTATTCAAGTCAAAGTCACATGATGGAATACCTCAAATTATATATCAGTGTTTATTCCCAAATACTCACATACAGTAGTCGGTGCGTAAGATTTGAGATAATGCAAATTGGGAACGTCATATTGGCTAAAACATTGCGAATCAAGGACCCAACATTATTTCGTGGGGGAGGATATTGTTGGAAAGTCCATGATGCAAATTCTAAATATCAATGGTTTCACTACACAACCGACATGCTGATTGTATACAATTCTAGAACCCAGGTGAGTCTGTTTCAATTTCCGTTGTTAATTCTAATACTAATGAGTGCATTCTAGATAATACAGAGTGTACATTCAATACACCATCGGACAGATGTAGGATGAACTTAAGAAGAAGACAAACAATCGATTACAAACACTTACACTTCAATTCGAGCTGTGGCGGATGTGATGTTTAAATAAATCAATGACTTCTTAGTATTAATGACTGTTGTAATTTTGAATTCCAAATACAATACATTCGTTCGGGCTCATCTGATACTTCTTGATTAAATTGCGTTATTCCTGGGATTACTAGTTCATACTACAATTCAAATACTTCTAATTATCATATACGGTCATTAAGTTATTGTAAGTCAGGCTAAGAAAGACGTAAACTGGTGTATCTGTTGTGTACGGTTATATAGATTAATATTATTATAAACAGGACGTTCGTGTGTTCGAGGAATAGCTTAGAAAATTTGCACACTGAAAGTGGGATCGCAGAACTATCGACTGACATGTCACTTACCAGTCATTTTTTAGCCTTGAGATAATTTCCCTTCTGAACGTTATGATAGTTTTCAGGATTGTTCCATGGTTCGTATGAATCATGTATTGTTTAGGTTGTGATAACCTTCCGCTAGGTAGGACAATCAGTTTAATCTTCCTTCTATCATTCTAAAATTTCTCAAACAAAATTAGATTACTGACCCCTCAAAGTGCAGTTCGTTACCATGTCTTCAAAATCTTGAGCTTTCTGTGAGATGATTACTATTTGGCAATCAGCAACATGTGTTTTTACCTTTGTACTGAGGAAAGGTTAATTTGTAGATTGTTGTCGATGGTGCAACAGTATATAAGGAAGGCTCTAATATGTTTATGAAGACACTCTGTTTCATATAATACCCTGCAGTAAAAAGAGGCACGCCTTTTTTGTTGACAAATATGCCATTCTGTCCCATGTTAGTTGCGTTATTATGAGTAGCGGACTGCACATACTTCTCATAACCTGTCTCGTGAGGAGGATCATGATTGTGAAGAAGCTATACAAAAAACGTGTAGTGATAAATAATTTCGTGGGATAAACAGTTTTCTACGTTCTTGACATCGATGATGACCCCGTTAGGTTCATTGGATTCACCCTATTAGGTAAGCTTGGTACTCAGGTACTCAGCGATAAACAAGCACATTGAAATCAATCCAACTTATCAACCAATCAAGAAAATTATCGAAAAACGTAGGAACAAAATTCGAACCAATAGGAGATACAACAAAAACAAAGTAGTAAACAATGACGGATATAAGGTCAAGAAGAACCAATCATCATCGATGTGTACGGAATAAGCTGTGAACCACATGTGGGGAAATTCGAACACTTCACTTCTACCCAAAGTTTGTGCTGATGATGTCGTTCAGAAGGAACATGAAAGCTCCATGACCAAACCATCCAGCTCAGAGAACAAAAGTACTTCAAATTCACCCGCCAAGATTTTATAAATATGTTCTTCCTATTTAATGTCTGTGACCTAGCGTCTCTAAACTCTTTGAACATCAAAATGGTTAATAAATTATTAAAACCATTACACCAGAAATCGGTTGAGTATAGACTCAAGGACGTATTTGAGTTTATGTATACAAGAAAAACATAAATATAAGTGACAAAAACCACGTTATCACTAGACGTAACATCATTGTTCACTAACATCCCATTGACTAAACCATAGATTACATATGTGAACAATTGCTAGGAACAAAATAGAGATACCGATCCTGATAAAAAAAATGAAGGAGCGTCCGTAGAAATCCACCACTGGCTGGTATACCCATTTCCAAAGCTTCACACCTCTTCAATACAAAATAAATTTGGTTAAATGTTTCAGCCATAGAATCAAACTGTTGTGTCCTGAAGGTGGTGTATATGGCGGAACAGATACACTGAAGAACACACTACGAAATAACGGCTATATAGATAACTTCGTCAGAAGATTCTTAGTAGATGGTATTAAAAGAAGAAACTGTGACTTAGACAACGAGAAATTTTGTATCTGTGACTGGATTTTGAAGGGGATATAGCAGGTGACATATAAACATGTCGACTCAAGATGTCTGTTGAAATCATCTAGGTCAATTTCTGAAGACCGAACTTATTTATCTAGAGGAGGTATATCTAGCCTCTGTGTTCACATTGGCCCACGATTGGATCATCTGATACCTAAACTGGATATTATAAACTTACAACCCACCTCCAAATTCCTTGTGTTTATATCTTTCTTAATCTGCCCGCAAATGCCCTGGTACGGCCGAGAGTGGGGAGAGTCAGCTCTCCCTCTCAAAATGCTATCACATGGCCAGCGAATATATAGCCTCTGCCAGGGAAGTCCTACTCACTGCCTTCTCGTGGCATTAGTGTTGTTTACGAAATTGAGAGGACGGAAAGCGAATGTCCGGCGCTTTAACCGGGTTGGTGGACAAGGCGAGTCCACCTAGGGGTGTAGGAAAACCCTGATTCCAAACCAATGGTGCACATGGGCTCCAGTAACCTGAGGGAACAAATGGCGTACGAATCAATCATTGATCACCGGCTACCATGGGACTGCATCTCCTCACGATGCTCCACTGCCTTGTGGATCAGATCTTTTGGTCAAAGGCTTGGGGTGTGGGCCCCTAAGAAAACCACCTGCTTCAGTTTGGGCAATTGGGCAGTATCACAGCCCTCAAGCAAATCGAATGAGATTTATGTGGCGCATATGTATCTGGTGCTTCCTTGTACCAATATTTATGTGTTTAAATAAATAAATAATAAATAATCTGCACATTCATCTTTCCCAATTTATTTGAATTCTTTTTATCGCAATTACCTTGATGAAATTCCTGTCATTACTTATTATATTCACACAATGATATTATTATAATATGACCTTATTCCTGTGCTAAAGCAATGAGATATCCATCAGTACTAGCAGCTTTCAACCAACTTCAAGTCCTTATACACCTTCTGTATAGTAACTTCTAGCTTTATCCTGTCAGTTCAGTTCAGAACACAAACATCAAAATCCGCCTGGTTTTTAAACAAACATTCAAAAAATGACTTTTTATGACATCATTTTGCTTGTAATTTTTGAAGATAAGTTGAAAAAATTAAATTTATCTTTAGGTAAATCTAAGATAACATCACCAGTTACAAATCTTCAGTTCAAATACACAATCTGTTATTCAGAATGGTATGGAAAATATTTTGATTGTTTTCTTGAAACATCTCATAACTCAAGTTGTTAAGTAAGTACAAATTAGGTGCATATTGAACGTGCACAAACCAAAATATCAGACAACAACAAATTAAGTGTTTTCTAATAACATTTAAACTGAGATATTTATCGAAAAAGTTTTGATGATAGTGCTCAATTTTTTCTAATTTCATTTCAGCCGGTTCCTTCCTAGGTACATTTAAGTGTAATATGATAAGGTGAAATCCCTTTGTTTATTTATGAAGAAAATGAAAGAAAATGGCATACAATAGTACAATTCTTTGAATTATATTTCAAAAGAAATTTAGCTAGTGTATTTGATTTTCATATCCAAAAGCATTAGTTAATAAAAGTTTTGGGAATACGCTCATGGTTGATGAAATATGAATGAAAGTTATTAAACAAAGGTGAAATGTTTAGATTCTGATGTTTTTCCGCTTTTTTTTCTCTGTGATCAAATGATTAAGAAAAGTATATGATTTACTCTTTCAATACAGTTAAATTATTTAAAACAAATAATCCATTTTCGTAAATAGGGATTGTCACTATTTCTTTGGCTATCGCTTATTTTGTTGCTTTTTTTTAATTGACTAGAAAATTCATTTAAACAAAATTCAGAATTGTTGAATGTTTATTTTATTTGGTTGCATCATTTGACGAATAATATGTATTTTGAGCTGATAATTTAGTAAGAAAATATTGTTTAACTGGTAATATCCATCCTTTGACTTGTATCTTTGAAAGTTTTACATGGTATATAATAGTAATCACTGTTAGTACGGTGTATAGGTAGACTATCCAGTTCAATTGTTTTGTTAAAAGATGAACTGTTCGAAAAGAAACGAAGAGTGATTTGAAAATAAAAGTAAAATGAAAAATATTTTCAAGTTAAGATTTCTAAAATATTGAAAATGAATTAAACGTGATTTTATAATTAAGGCAATAAAAACACGTAATTTAAGTAGTATTCGAACCTTAAGTTCGAGGGTTGGAAACTGTGAGTTTAATTGCTAAGCCAATATTATAACTTGCAGTTTGAGGTTGTGTAGATTGTTGAATCTCATTGAAATCATGAACCGATCAATGTTAGACCACCATTGAAAACTTGGAAGTACTAAACGGTCGTTTCGTCCTAGTATAGGGTTCCTCAGAAGTGCATATTCACGATCCTGCATACTAGGACCAAACAAAGGACGCTAATTCTCGTGCGAACGCTTGATCTCTATACCACTGAGCCGGTGTCCAACGATGTTAATGTCTAACTTAACCAAACCAAGATATTGAGAGACTATTTCTCACTGTCTTTGGTCGATAGCCGCCTCTCATCCGACGTGGTTGGACCTCACTCCAAACTGAAAATTATCATGTACCCACTGATGACTAGCTTCGGAAGGTAATTCTTGGAGTTCTGGTGAGAAGCCGTGAGTAGTAGGGTTCAACCGCGTTGAGTGAGAGGCGGCTATCTACAGAAGACAGTGAGAAATAGTCTCTCAATATCGTGGTTTGGTTAAAGTTAGATGTTTAACATTGTTGGATACTGGCTCAGTGGTATAGAGATCAAGCGTTCGCACGAGAATTAGCGTCCTTTGTTTGGTCCTAGTATGCAGGATCGTGAATATGCACTTCTGAGGAACCCTATACTAGGACGAAACGACCGTTCAGTACTTTCAAGTTTTCAATGGTGGTCTAACATTGATCGATTCAACAATTTACACAACTTTCATGCAGTTAGTTCCCTTTATGAATTTAAATAAAGATAGAACAAATATTGATGCAGAATAATATGAATTCATTATATTTCGTGGTTTCTCATCAGCTGCTTACAACCAAATATGCATTAGAGTAATAAATAATGCGGAACAATTGACATAATTGAATGTAAAGGATTGGAATAACGATAATATTTGTACACAATTTCTCTCTATACACAAGCAGCATTTTAAAAATATTAAATTATCTATATTTAATCGTCAAAACCTATTCAATATTTATAGGTAGTAACGCCAAAAATATGCTTATTTACTATTCAATATTTTATGATTGAAATCATGAGTCAATTGAAGCTAGACAACCATGGAAAAGTTGGAAGCACTGGACGGCTATTTCATCCTAGTATGTGGCTCCTCAACAGTGTGCATCCAATTTATTTGTTAGTGTATCATTTTAGCTCTCTGACTACAAAATATAATATAAAACTAGATTAACTAGATACAAACATTTTCTAGTTTGTTTGTTTTTATTTCGTTCAACAGTGGAAAAGGCTCATTCTTATTTCAGTATTTTCCAAATAAAATAAAACAAGTTTTTTGCTTAGACAAATTGTCAGTTGTGTTACAAGTCACGTAAAAACTAAGAAATATCAAGTATTAAGTTCATTTTAATTGATTCTTTATTTAACTGGTAGCAAATCATATTAGGAACTAGTATTGAGTTTAAGAAAAGACTAGTAGATTAGAATCATTCGTTTCCAGAATCAGTTAAGGGATTTTTCAAACCGAGCAAAAAACAGAAAAATTCGTAGAATAAAATTTTTTTTTCAAGATTTTTATCAGTAGAAAACAAGCTGTTTTCAAAAAATCAACAAGATGATAGATAAAAGAATAAAAAAAGTAGTCGGTTAAGTTAAGACTGAAGTTAAATACAAGACAGTATTAAATAATCTAATTATTTTACCGATCTACTGATTTTCATCCACCAAGTTTGTTTCATCCTACTTATAGAGATTGATAATTCCGTACTTTTTCTATTATTAGTATGATCATTTGTGATTGTGTTTCCCTTACTTTTTAAGATAGAATTTTCCTAATCAAAATACATATCGATCTAAACCACGATGTATCAGGTAAGTTGAGATGGTTAAGGAAATTTTTAGCTCAGGCGGTTGATTTTGGTTAAGTTTCATTCTCTTAGCAGGATGATTTAGTTATGAAAGCAAAAGTTGAAGATCAAGTTAGACAGGACTAGCTGTCAGTTTGTGCTGATGATATTGTTTAGAAGGACAGTGAAAGCTTCATGATTTATGAAAATGTTAAGTATTTCTTAGTTGTTTTTCATATGATAAAAAGCACAGGAAATACATTCTAAATAAACCAGCCACTTAACTAATTATATGCTTCGTTTGAGTGTACTAAATACAAATACAGTGTCAGAAAATATTATTAACTTGAAAAGCAGAAAAATAATGTTGCCTGAGTTGATGTTGATCAGAAACAAAAGACATCCATAAATCAAAACAATTTACATAAAAATGACATTGGTTTTACCATTGAGTGCTACTTGGAGACTCAGTTCAAGAAAAATTTCAACGCTCTAGTTAAGATTTGTTACTGATGGAGTTTAACCATGTTGGGATCGAGACAGTCACTATCAACCGATTGTCGAGAGGTAGAGTAAGTTGATTCGAGTTAAGAATTTTAGCTTTAAGAAAACAAACTGTTGGTCTGAAGACCACGAGGTTTCACAAGACATTATTTTCTTTGGGTTAAATTTATGGTTAGCCTTTATTGTGTATAACTGAGAAATCTGTAACTGGGATAAAATATAGATGCATTGATTGATATTTTTGAATGGTAACACAAATGGTTTAAGTCTTAGTTGAAAACCATTTACAAAAAACAAAAACATTAAATAAGAAAGATTGATCAACTATCAATCTTGTATACCTGTGTCACCATTAGTCGAGAACGGGACTTGATTGCATAATTCGCTAAGCGAATACGAAGAATTTATAGTCCCGAAGTCATGAACAACGAACTGAGCATCCTTAAGAAAATATTCATCGAAAACGGGTATTCTTCCATATTTACCAACAGGAATTTAAAACCCAAACCCCTTCAAGGACAATTAACCTCAGTTGAAAAGAAAATACTTTACATGAACATCGACTTCAAAGGTGATGGAGTTACAGGCGTTCTTAAAAGAAGAACTTACGATTCTCTAAAAAGAACGTTCTTCTGAGCAACTTTACGAACAATGTTCTCCAGCCGATCAATGATCGTCAATAATCTTAGGGACAAATTATCTCATTTAACCAACTGGATATGCGTTTATCAATCTATCTGTTCATGTGGAGCCAAGTACTTGGGCCGTTCGATGCGTACTTTTTCCAAAAGAATCCATAAACATTACCCAGTTTGGTTAAAAAGAGACAGAAACGGCTCAATAAGAAGCTCAATAATCTAACACCTTGTGAATACAGGTCACTCAACCAAAGGACACTGCGTTCAAAGTCATCTCCAAGGTAAGTAGAAGGCTTAGAAAGGCAGTTATATTGCATCTTTTGAACATTGCCGAAGCAAAGGCTATACACCTAGAAAACCCAGAATGACATGTTCAAAAAGAGATTGGTACAACCTCTTCTTCTATCTTGGTCTTAATCTCTCATAATTTTCTTTCTTATTCCCTTATGACCATCTGCTTCCACTTCTATCTTCTCTGTGGACCTTTTATTTATGTTTCTATCCTCCTCCTGATTCCATTTCATCTCAATTACAACATTTTGTCTTATCGTGTTGAGTCATTCTTTCCTAATTATAACTTCCCTATCTATCTTCCTGACGAATATTCAAGCACCCAACAACGAAACTATTATTAGTTTCCCTGATAAAAAGAAATAACATTTTAATACCTTTGTTTATTCTACTTCACTGTTATCATGTCTAGCAGGATTGTGTTATCACTATTATTTTAATTATTAACATGAAAAATAAGTTCATATTTGCGATTTTACAGCTTGGAAAGTGCGTTCACTAAATAGAGAACTCATTGCTATGCCAATCTTTCTTATTCGATGTTTCAAAGGGTATATTCCATCTACTTAAAAACATTAAAATCAAATTCGTATGATTACCTGACACAAAAGTCACTGAATAAGCAGACGATAACAATTGCGATACATGGATTCCATTCATTTTTATCATCGAAAGAGAATAAAGCATACCGGAAGCTATAACTAAAAAAATAGAAAAATAAGACAAGGAAATGTAAGTTAAGGGAGGAAGGAAACTTGCCATTGAGAAGATAAAGCCGACTTATTTGCATGAAAAGATTTCATAGTCTCGAAAAAATCGGTTTTTGTAAAAATCATTGACGAATCGATCATAATGTGTACAATGTTTATCAACATTTCAAAACCTTAGAAAAAGGCTATTGGATGCTAAAAAGTTTGTATTGAGCTAGATGAAATCAAACATCCAGTGCATTTTACATTTTCTCAATAAGCCCATTTTTTCAGGCTAAGATTCAGTCTATGTTCAATCGAATTTGATTAAGTATCAATACAAAGCAATCTGTAAAGGTAACGGGATATGTTTATTTTACATCAAGTTAAAATGTACACATATAGCTTTAGAAGATGAACAGAGTGTGGAAATATTTCTTTTCAATTAATATCTGTATTACAATAAATAATATAATAAGTTCCATTCTTGTTGAATTCTGTGTAAGGGTACTACAAAATTACATGTCTTGATGGAAACAGTAATGAATGATTCACAAAGTAATGAAAAGGTTACGGAAACATTCAAATGTAATATTCATTAGATGAATTAAAAAATAGTTACAAATTGTAAAACTATCATATAACTAATAACGTTTATCGACCATGAATGATCTAATGCAATCATGAGTATCAAAAAAGGGAAATTACAAACCCTTACAAATTGTCATATACGATGAACAAACCAGTGAGTAGTTTGGCTCACCAGTTTAGTAGATAATGTGTTAGGAACTGAAGCAGCAAGTACTCAGTTTATGTCGCGTTATGAGAATTAAGAGTGAGTTCGAGTTGATTCTACCTAATGAGACGTGCGTCCTGCAGTTCACTACTAGACAATATCAAAAAATACTAAAATCACTAAGTGGTTTTAGAAGTTGGATATTAATAGTAATCACGAAAGATGGAGGTTAAAATAAACATCCAGAGATAAAATGACTGTTGAGGAATAAGGTGTACTTTTTCGTTTCAGTAAACATTCCCTAAATAGTCTTTTTTACACATTTTGTTACTATTGCACCGAGTGCGTTGTTTCTGAATGCCAGTCTCAAAAACGATAACCACTTCGAAACCTTTATTATCTTTGATCCCTGGTACAATACATTCAAACCATATTAAAGCTAGTATTGAAATATTTTAGAAACCTGACTTGTGTTTGCTGGGAAGCATGGCTCAGGAAAACAGATTTAATTGACCACTAGGAATCTATAACCAGCATAGGTAGATTATGCGGCTTTTATAGATTTTGCTTGCATCGATATTTATCCAGATTTGATCTAAGTTTAATTGAACATAAT
Organism: Schistosoma rodhaini; assembly: GCA_944470415.2. Classification (NCBI taxonomy): domain Eukaryota; kingdom Metazoa; phylum Platyhelminthes; class Trematoda; order Strigeidida; family Schistosomatidae; genus Schistosoma; species Schistosoma rodhaini. Next base: position 47,715,941 of record OX104036.1, read on the forward strand.
TTGCATTGATTACCTGGGTGACTTACCATATAGATCCAGTTTAATAAATGCCTTAAAGTCAAAAATATACATGAGAAAACAATGATTATGGAATCAGATACTTAACTTCCTATTGGACAAAGTGTCAATTGAAACAAAATATTTTTTGAGTTGGTTTGTATTCTAAATGTCCCAACAGGAGTGCATAGTCGTAATTGATCCGCAAACATTCTATTTCTACTTATTGAGTCGCGAGATCTATTTATCTGCATAATGTCATGATGAAGAACTATTTGGAAAGAAATACTTCTTTATAAATTATTGCTTCATAAGCTGAATGATAAGACGTTTCAATATGCCTGAAATATAATCTGTTCCAAAAAATGTTTTCACTAGGTTGAGTATCGCTGAAGTGCATTGTAAGACTCACAACTGCGATTCTACAAAGTGTAATTTCCACTTGTTTAAAGTCCATGACTAATGCCATTAAGAAGGAAATTGTCAAAAAACACGTATGTGAAAAGAAAACATGAATTATGATTATAACTAAAATCTTCTAATCTGGGAGATAAAACATCTTTTGACTAATTCGTACAGAGAATTTTTAATGTAGTCATAATTTAAATAAGTCAACAGTTAATGTTTGATAAGCAACACTAATTGCCACACTACAAAAATAAAAGAAAACCAGCTAGTTGTAATATAACTTACCTAAATGTAAGCATCCAAGATGCTTGGAAATGTAATGTATATTAAATGATCTTGGAATACTACAAGATTCAGTTGATATTGGATTATCATAGTTATCTGAGATTGGAAATAATCTTTGAAGGAACCAATCACTATGAGGTATCGGAAATCCTACAAGCTACGAAATTTGGGAAAAATTTCATAAAATTATGAATTAGTTTTTTAGAATTTAGTGTACAATTATATAACATCATGATTCAATATATGAAAATTCTATGTCATTTCATATACTTACTTGTTTAAGAATGTTCATTACATAAATAGTAAAATGTTGAAAGTAATTTTCCATCAGCCCTCATCCACTGGAAAATTATGTGAAACCAAAGAGAGCTAAAAGATTATTTCATACTAGTTCTGGAGTATTTGAAATAGTTAAACCATGTTTTCTAAACGAAACTTTACGTCTTGAGAACAGTACGATATCAGTTATTGACTGACTTCATGTTGAATTGTTAACAAGTATAAATTCAGTTGATTTCTTATAGGATGATACAATAAATGAATTACTACTTTACTCGATAATTGGTTGATTCCAGAGTTTCTGGGTTCCCCTTATCATTAATATAAGTAGACTAAGCTAAATCCACTAGATCGGGCCGTGATTTATCGATGGTCGGATTTTAGTGGCCCTATAACTGACTTCAGTGAGACTAGACGAATGATTGTTATTGAATGATTGCTGTCGAAATATAAATCCAGGCTACCCTCGTATATAACCATCAACTTAAATCACGTTAGTGAATAGCGGAATTGAATAATTCAAGTACGAAAATGGATTTTTGAATATGTATATTTCCTACAATCGTTGATCGGAAAGCGAAGCAAAACAAAGTGACGCGCAATGGAGAAGGTGAGTGAGCCAACTCAATTTAATTAAGCGTGAATGATATTCATAGTCGAACACACATAATGAGTAGGCTAGATAAATAGCACATATACGAACATATAAAAAAACAGTCGTGATTAATAAGCGAATAATTGACAGGGTAAGAATGTGGCTTGAGAAGAATGAATAGATTGGTCTGTCCAGTAGCTAGAATAACCTATGTGGGCTTGAAATAGTACCAGCCCCTACGAGATAAAGTTTAACAAACGTTTCTTTAACAATTATAATTATCATAATTATTTTCCATATCATAATTCATTTATTTTTCTTCACTATCTTTTCATATACATTCTTCAATATCGAACTAACAATTTTTGCTACGCATTTTGATAAAGTTTAATAAATGTTATTTTATTGTCAACTTTTTTCCAACTATTGGCCTGCTTCCAATCTTAAAGATTGATTCAAACTTTAAGTAAATCCAGCGTTTCACTTGGGAATCTGGTCAAAAGAGATCCCTTCGCTGAACTTCGTGTTTTAATCTGGTCAAAGATTTTTAAAGGAAATACAATCAAATATCAGAATTATGGGATAGAAATAAGTACATGATTCTCTCAGTATTTGTACACTAAACACATAATCTGATCATGTTAACAGTGTCAATAGTAAGAATTTTCTATAGTCAGTATCAGACATTTGGTGTAAAGAAATGTGTTAAGATAACAATTGTATGTATGTGTAAATGGATCTGATGTAAGAGAAAAAATTTAATTGACTATTTCGCTTGCGATAGGTGAATTTTTTTATGAAAACAAATGACTTTAGAGATTATATGAGTCAAGTGTGTCAGTCTCGTATAAAATGAAAATAAATAAACAGAAATAAAAACACATTCATTCATTGATGTTTATGACTGAAATTAATTAGTAATTGCGCATCCTATGTGGGTTGTCTCAATATTGCCTTCAGTCACAAGCATTATAAATAGAGGTGGATGAATGCTAGCAGCGGAATCCAAGATGTATGTTCCGTCCTATTTGGAATTCGTTAGATGGATGTACCTGCATCCTAGAGATGATGTCCATTCTGAGACTTAAACCCTGTACCGCTTGCTTCGTACACCATTGGATTATACATTTAAGTGTTTGTGTTATTGTGTTGACCAAGTTAATTATTCATTGAATATTTAGATTAAACGACTTATTAGAACAGTTGAAAGTAATCGTTGTTCTTCAGATGATAAGTGATAGTTTAAGTGAAGTGAAATGTGATAAGGAATTCAGGTCTACTTATTAATCATTAGTTGTTATAGGAAAGCTAGTTGTATTCCATCTTTCCTATTGATACTGCTTTGATTCGCCTATATCTGTAGGACTTCAGCTGTTAGTCATTATTTGTAAGAACTAAATCCTTTCCGGAGGATTCTTGTGACACTGAAATCAATTGTATGACCATACTCTATTGATTGTAATGTGACTTCTGACCAGTTTTCTAGTTTTTTAAGGTTATATGACGACGGAATATGCTTCAAACAAAGTTTATGTTCCCTCAACCTCATATTCAATTGTCGTAATGCCTCACTTTCATATAATACAGAATCAAAATCACTACATTTTATCTCATATGAGCAAATTTTTGTTCCCCCTTTCGTGCTTAATCTCTGATTTTTACCAGTTTAGAGATTAAAGTACTGTTTGTTTGAAAGAATTCTCTTACATTTTGATCATTTAGGGCCCTTCGGATCTCTTTTTCGAAGTTCTTTTACGATGTTGGATTTACGATATGAGATTTCACAAATATAATTTTTCCTCCTTAATGTCTTACATTGACTTGGCGCACAACTACTGTGAAACTATTCGTTCAAGTATAGATGAAGACCTTAATAAATATTTTTAAACTGTTATTATTCTTATCACTACCGATTTAACTATCATCACACAATCAAGCAGTACTTCTACTTATTATGAGTAGTCACGCGATCTATTTTATTGTCATGATTTACTGATAAAATGTCTTGATTGATATAATATTTTCCGCATACTTATATATTATTATTTTGTTTATTAGAGTAAAATTTCATGCACTTAGCTCCTTTTATGAATTTTAATAAAGCCAGAACAAATATCGATGCAGAATAATATGAATTCATTATATATCGTGGTTTCTCGTCATCTGCTTACAACCAAATATGTATTAGAATTTTAGCATTGAGATAATAAGTAGTGTGGAACAATTGACATAAGTGAATGCAAAGGATCAGTGGTGTAATAGTTGAGTGGAGTTCAGAAACAGATAAGATAAATTGTGTAATAATTTTAGAGGTAATAAAAGATTCATGGAATTGAAAACAAATAGGATGAATTGCGTAATGATTAAATAGAATTTGGAGAGTTCACATTATTTAAAAGGAACAAGTGAGCGGAAATGTGTGAGTGAAAGAGTGGTTTAAGAATCGGGTAATGGAAGAGGAATATAATACAAAACCAAATATTAACCAACATAAAACTAATGACCAAGAAAAACAAAAAAACAACCAAAAAACACACAAAATAATTGAATTACCAGGGTAGTAATAAGTTTATTAATGTCTTTCTTTGAATACATAAATCCAATTCAAGCTTTTTTATCGCAATCGCTTCAGCAAAACGGAGAGCAGCCGTACTTCTTTGTCTACTAATAATTTTGAAAGCATGAGAAATTTCATTGGTATGCCTGGTGTCAAGTAAATGCTGAGCCCTGGTCCCTCGCAGCCTCAGTTTCTTTGGAACATGCTCAGAAATGCGAACATATACTCTTCTCTTGTTTCTTCCAATGTATGTGCTTTGGCACGTGCATGTAAATTGGTAAATGCATTCACGTATGTCAGTTGTTTCACAATATTTATTATCTCAATGTTAAAATTCTAATACATATTTGGTTGTAAGCAGATGACGAGAAACCACGAAATATAATGAATTCATATTATTCTGCATCAATATTGTTCTGGTTTTATTTATATTAGAGTAAAACTTGATGCAGTTCTAATGGAAAACAGCACTGTTTGCTTATATGAACTAATCCAATATATAAGTGTAAAGTCATGTTAATGAAATCACTTTTCTCTATCATAAGTTATTAAAAAGTAGCTTCATTATACAAGATGCATTCATAAATGCATAGATACAATTCAGAAAAATGTTCCTGTTTTAAGCGTTGTTTGTATGTTTGAATAACTAATTTTCGGATTGGATCTGTTGTCGTTACTCACTTTTTTATAATTACATATTTCATCTAGAATTTTGTCGAACTGTTGTCTAAACAAAATTACTTAGAATTTCAAAAATAGCTAAACTTCTGTCCGATAAAACTCTACTAGATATCGTTCCCAATAAATCGGTTACAGCTTCGTATTTGTTGTTCAAGTGAAAATCTGATATTACTTTCAAAGCCTTGTTACTTACTTAGTGTACTGTACTGAACTAGTAACCAAAAGATCAATGCATCGATCCATGTGTGACAGAGTCTCGCATTCAATTTTATTCATTTTAGTATATGTAACAATTATTTTTCTTTTTGAATCCCGACCCTCCTAATAAGTTATCTTCGTTTTTTCTATAAAAATAACTTTTAAAAACAAATAGCATTGAACCTGTGTTATATCCCCTGGTGAATTATGAATGGTAACTCTAAGGACTATTTATCGATCAGTGTATTATGCCTATTTCCTATTGTACAATTGTTACGTATCTAAACTATTCATATTCGTGTTTCTCTTATCATGAGCTTTATTTTGATCTTTGATTTATGATCATACGATTCTTGAGTTATAATCAGTTTATTGATTACTTTGGTTTGTATAAAAACCCAGTGTGTTTGTAAATAATGATTCATATTGCCGAGGCTGTTATTTGTGTTCTGCACTCAACTGGCTGTGCTAGGCAGATAGGAAGGGCCGATACGCACTCAAGACTGCTCGTACGATTTTGTGTATCATTGGACGTTTATGTATTAAGAGGGCATACGTTATAACAACCTGTTCATTTATCATATTCTCATTTCGCTTTATAGTTACCTTTAATTTATACAGTAATTCTTTGAACTGTATTTAGTGCTGAATTTCTAGATATATTTCTGACAGGCGACTCAATTCATATGACGTTTCCTTTATTTTTCTGTCTATGAAGTGTGTAGGAAAAAATATTTAAATTCGATATATATATATATATATATATATAATACGTACGAAAATGTTTTTCTATTTCCCGTATAGTTCCTGTGTCTGTATAATATATCATAAGCATACTTGTATAAACGGACTTTGGTAAATACATTTAGCATGGGAATTGATTTATTCATAGATGAAAGTTATTTACATGGAATATTCTCGTTGTATTTACGACTAAATAAATATAACTACTTAAGTATTTTTAGAGTTAAAATAATGCTTTTATTAGAGATTACGAAATAGACTGACTAAAATTACTTTCCAGTTATTGACTCATAGTGTTAACTGAGATTTATTCATTTTATACTAAATACAGACAGATTTTAACTACGCAACCCCTAGAAACCAGGAAGTTAATAGGCATATTGGTTCTCGATTCTATCTCGTCTAGGGTCACAAGCTAGAACGAAATATTAATTCATTGATTCCTGTTCTTTAGTAGTTGTCTAGCCAAGGTTTATTCACTAAATCCAATCTCCGTTATATTTCTCAAGTAAATATTTTATTATAGTAATAGTAATTTTTAAAAAAATGAGCATTATAGTTTACTTACTAAGATGTGACTTTAGGAGTATAAACACAAATCCTCTCTTTCTTATTCTTTTAGGTCAACCTAAGACAACATTCAGTTCCGTCAAGTAACTTTTCAAACTGAGTTTGTTCTCAATTTGAGTATACTTATATAGATTTTACATGCTTAATGTATAAACAAATCATATATGATGGTGGTTGGAGGTGGTCAACAGGAAACCCTAGACACGGGTTTCTTTCTACTTGGCACTAAGAAGTACTTGATACGCATGACATTGATAGCCACCCAGTGATCAATCAGTTGTGAAAACGAATCATATGTTTTTCAGAATAACAGTCATTTATGACTAGAAAATAAATTAACTTATTATACTAGTTAAATAAATAGTTATGAATCAACTTATAAAGAAAAGATGGATAGTAGCTAGCAGTGGGATCCAGTTTGACGCGCGTTTCGTCCTATTTGGGACTCGCCAGCTGGATGTAACTGCATCTCAGAGTTGATGTTTACTTCCGGACTCGAACCCAGTACCTTTCGCTTCAAACGTCATCGCGTTATCCACTCAGCTACTGGGTCCTGATAGCCACTTGCTTGTGCAATGGGGGGAAGTTTAAATTCACTTAGTATTATTTGTTTGTATCTTCCCATTGATGTTTAGGACTGCGACTGGTCAGTCTCTTATAAAGAGTTAAAAACACATTATTTGGGTAAGTTAAAGGATCAAGAGTATAACTAGTCAAAAGTTTACAACAAAATACATTTAATATGAATGATGATCAATAGCAGTTCCTAATAAAATAATAGAATTAATATTAAAAAAAACTCTAATTTTATAATAAATATCATCATTTCGTGTCTTAAAAACCTATTCAATGTTCAATTTTTTTCAAAGTTATCATTGTCAAACATTGATAATCATACTTACTAGTGAGAATTGTTTGTGTAAATCTTATGAACAAAAACAAACTGTTATGAAATCAAGTTTATGGAAACAATAATCATCTTATAAATAGCTCATGTACACATAATTTCGGAGGACTTCGACACTAAAAGTTAGAGTAAACTAGACTATAAACCTTAAGAAATGTCTTTTTACATCCCATAGATAATAATCAACGAGAAATTTAAATTTATTATACACCTTAGAATAGAGACTATGAAAAATTTAACTTATCCGTTTCTAAATCAAGATGATAGAAATATTCAAGTGCAACAAGAGATAGGTCTAGATGAATGACCACATGTTTAGCTCCACAGGAGCACATAGTGACCTATCTATCATCAAATAATTATTAACAGGAAATAAGTTAAATTTTTTATTATATAAGACATTTCATAAATTGATTATCTCTAGTGATTTGTAAGTATCTCGCCAACATGATTCGTGATGGCGTTTACGGTCAAAAGTAATATTTTTCTCATAGAAACTCATATGGTGTGTGAAGATTTTTTATGTTATACATGTTTAAAAATAAGAAGTAATGGTAAACCATACCTTTTAAAGCATGATTTTAAATGGGTTAATTCATTGACTAGAGTCTGGTTAAGAGTTTCGCTATATAAAGGGTTGAATAAAGCTGGAAAATATGGATCAATTTTTTTTGTGCTATGCACTCAAAAGATACTCTACCAATTTCAAATTAACAATGATTTGAGCGTTTTGTAGCTTCATAGTTTTCCACTGAATTTTTGGCGGTACATGATTTCCGGTTACCTTTGACAAACATGTCCTTATCGAAATTACCCTTTTAAATTTCAATTATCAATTACACTGTTCAGTGTTTAATACTTTTCTACTATTCTTTAGGGTAGTTTGCTGTATACAACGCTCCATAGAAATATTGTCTGACAACCATTTGTACGTTTAAATATTAGGTTCAGTGTCACATATCAATTTATGAATAGCTGAGTTTCATTAGCATTCAAAGAACAGTTTTAGGTAACTTCCGTATGTGTTATTAAAGACCAAGATGCAAAGATTTGGGAATTACTAGTTCAGATTTCATTTTCATTTTAAAATATTGACGATTACATTCCATTTTCATTAAATTTTATTATATATTTAATGAGAAGGGGTTTTGTGGATATTATAGTAATTTTGATAGTTGAGATCATGAATCAATCGAAGCTAGACCACCATGAAAAACCTGGAAGCACTGCACGACCGTTTCGTCCTATTATGGGACCCCTCAGCAGGGCGCATCCACCATCCCACCTCACGAGATTTAAACACAGGACCTTCAGTTTTGCGGACGAGCGCTCAACTTTTAGACTACTGAGCGGGAATCCAACGGTGTTAATGTTTAACTTCAACCGATCCATGAAATTGAGCGACTCATCCAACATTGTGTTCAGTGAGTTACTATCTCACAACAGACCTGGTTCAACTCCACTGATCACTGCTTCTTACTAGAACTCGAGGAAATACCTGATGGAGCCAGTCACTAGTGAGCGGGATCGTGGTAGAATCGTGGATGCGCACCGCTAAGGAGTCCCATAATAGGACGACACGGTCGTCTAGTGCTTCCAGGCTTACCATGGTGGTCTAGCTTCAATTGATTCATGATCTCAACTATCAAAATATATTATATGATTAATTTACACTACGTTAGTAAACTAAAAAGTATAGAAACGCTAATTTGCATACATGATGAAATTCATAATAACATGTGGTCTAAATATATAAGTTATTCACCTAAAATGAATTTTTGAAATTCATTAATTGGTCTTAAAATGAATAAAAATCAAGATAACACTTTTCTTTTGCTTTAAATTGTGCAAAATGCAACTATACTGATAAATTATATATATGTACTACTAATTTAACTTTAGATTACAGATCTCTAATTTGCTAAATTTGACATTTTGCGTTATTGTACAGAAATAACATTTATGCATGTAGATTAAATTTAACATTCTACCATCGGTTATGTTTTATTATATATTGTTCATTATAATCTCCCTCTCTATTTATATAGATAGTTTTCAATAACATAGTTTTAATACATTTTCATATATATATATTACGTTAAAGACGACCTACTATGGGATGTTACATTATTCATGTGTACACAAATGTTATTTAGGTAGTGAAACATATGAAATTTAATAAATCAAAAATGAACAATGTGAGATTCAGAGTATAGCCGATTGGAAAATTATCTACATTAAATCATTTGAAATCATAATAAATCTTTCGGTGTAATCCAGTGAAAACTTGAAACTAGTTCGTTAATAACTTTAGAAGATTTATTTTTCTTACTTTGTACTTATTAACCTTTTTAAAACAAATTTTGAAGAAAAATAAGATTATTAACAACTTCATTGAAGTATAAATAATCTTTTCTGAAGAAATATTTTCTTTGTAACGTTTGTAATTGATCTTAGCACTGTTAACAAAGATATATTTTCTCACTATATGTCTATTGATTGATCATCTAGTCATTGGTTAGTTAAAATTCTTTAGTATACCCCAAATGTAAAGCAAACACTTTTTCTGTGAAAATGTTGCCAATATTTTTCATCTTCAATCAGTGATGCAAATTAAAGTGTAAATTATTGAATTTACTAGTATTCATAAGTAATCACAAATTACCAATGAAACGGCTATAACTACACGCATATAATGACTTACCAGCAATCCAAAGAATAATATCAATGAAGCCATTAAATAATTCCAACAGTTTATACACGGAATATCCTGAATATCTAGTTTTGCTTCATTAGAATCACCAAGTAATTGTGTCACCTGTGAAAACATTAGATATGTATAACTGTAAACATCCATACATACAAAATAATTGTGTCATATTTAAGATTTTTAATCATAAAACTCTTCTGTATTATTTAATTTTACTACTATCAATTTCAAAGTTACCACCTTGTACATTACCGGAAACTGTACATCAGAAGAAGCGTTGAAATATATATTTAACATTTAACAACTATAAAACTATTTTTAGTCAATAAATAACAAGTTATTTCTTTAATAAACTAAGATAGAAGTACTTCCGGAGTAAAAAAAAGTGTTTGTTTGTTTGTTTTCTATTCCACACATTCAACCAAAAAATGTCTTTCATAATTTAACGTCAAAGGTTTTAACTTCAATAATAGTAACAGGAAATATTTTTTTTAACAAGTTTCCAAGTTAAAATATTTAAATTCCTTCTCCTGTTACTATATAAGTAAAAATTTATTCAGCGATCAAATGCTCAGTTGATTTTTTTAGGTATTAATGCTGAGGTTGAGCTTGATAGTTTTAAATAAATTGAGCATTGGGTAGAAAGTTAGTAATAAATATATGTATGATTTCTTCTTAGATCTCGATGAGTAGAAAATTGTATTTCTGACGTTTTATGATGTGATGTAAGTCCGTTCTTCGGAGTTTGACAATATATGTCTTTATATATATTATTTATCTGATTATTTGATCAAACTTCATATAATTGATTCTCATCACTAGTATAAATGAAATAAAATAAATAATGTTTCCTTAATACATTGAATTCATTGTATTTGATTGTTCTCTTCAAATATACATACAAGCTAATACGTTTAGATAGCTTGAAATATTAATATAATTAGAACATAAACTTTAAATTGACACATAATGGAACGATGGAACAAAGATACAATCAAACCATCATACTAACTAAGAAACAATCTATTTCTGTCATATTAAGGTTCTGAGAAGTTAAATGAATAATTTAAATAAGAAGGGGTTTTGTGGATATTATAGTAATTTTGATAGTTGAGATCATGAATCAATCGAAGCTAGACCACCATGAAAAACCTGGAAGCACTGCACGACCGTTTCGTCCTATTATGGGACCCCTCAGCAGGGCGCATCCACCACCCCACCTCACGAGATTAAAACACAGGACCTTCAGTTTTGCGGACGAGCGCTCAACTTTTAGACTACTGAGCGGGAATCCAATGGTGTTAATGTTTAACTTCAACCGATCCACGAACTTGAGCGACTCATCCAACATTGTGTTCAGTGAGTTACTATCTCACAACAGACCTGTTTGAACTCCACTCGATAATTTTTTAATCCGTATTTAATGGTGGTTTCGGATTTGAGTTTAACTTACAATGTTTTTAATGTCACTATATCATGCCTTTTGAATAAAAATTATTTATAATAATGGAGTTAACTTATTTAACTTTTAGCTTCATTTTAATCTCAAAAAAAATCGTTGTTTAAATTTTTTCATAATTTTGCCAGCCGAATAATTTATTATAACTTCCCATTGTAAAACTTAGAACAACACATGTAAGTAATAGGAGGAAATTTTGACACAATTACATTTTTCTGGCTTATATATACATATATATGATTGAAGACTAGGTCAGGAAAAATAAACAATTCATGGATTCTAAATAAAAATGATTGTAAACCACATACTTATACAAACAAATACTATGTAAAATGTAGAAACTGAAAATCCAGCTTTGTTTTATGTAAAAATAATAATACTAATAGGTGAAAAAGTGTATTTATTCATTAACTAATGTTATCCAATAGCTACATGATAAGGCGGCGGACGAGACAAAACACCATACCTTAGGTTTTGTAGATGGATGGAAAGAGCGTACTATGTTTGCCATTATCACCCGTTTCATATGAACAATTAAACTAGTTGATATATATTAAGTTGACCGTACAAGATATTCTTTACTTGACACTACCCAAATAAGCTGTTGGCTACAAAAAATCATTTGACGTTTAGTCAGTTAAGTATCCAGAACCTTCAGTATATATTGAGCTGAAAACGTCTACTCTTTCTTCCCGCATCTCTGAGCATTATTCGTATGGTTATCTAAGAGTGAATGTGCGAGGAATATTGGTCTCGTTATTTGGTAGCTTATCAATTCTTGTCACTTGATCTTACCAGAACTATCTCTTTAAAGTTTATTCAGTGCAGTATGTACAAAAACAAATTTTTACCTCTCTGAATCTGAACTGGTAATCTTTAATCCATCTTAATCTCTTGGATGGGAGGACAGTTTTTTATCTCTATATTAAGTCATTTCTCTTTCACATATTAAATTGTCACTATATGTTTATTTGATCTTGAATTTAATTTACCTGTTCTTCGTATAAAATTGCCTAGAACGGATAACTCTAAGGAAAAGTACTGTACAGATATATCAAATCCCTTAGATTAATTATGTTTCTGACTAAACCTTCGAACTTTTTATAGAAGACTACTAATTCAAAAAGTAGTACCTATAACAAACAGGTTGATAGAAAGTTCTATAGGTTTATTGGCATGAATAATAATAAAATAAATTATATACATAGTGAAACCAAAAAAAGTAATAACCTGAATAAAATACTGACGGTATTTGCCGTATATATGACGATTAATACTAAATCTTGTTTTGTATGTCCGTTCAATGAAAAAATGTTGAATTGGTATCGCATCTATTTAGTACATTTGATTAACGTGATAATACTGCCAATCAGAGAGCAGCGAATTATCGACTGGGATAGTGACACACGGAAACTGTACGAGCAGTCTAGAGTACTTGTGGGTCCTGCTTCTGCCTAGTCCAGCCAGTTAAGCCCAGAACAGCCTCTGTGGTATGAATCCTTATATTTCAAACATATTGAGTTTAAATACCAATCAAACTGACCACATCGTACCATAAAATAGAAGATAACATATGTACAAGATTTAGCCAAATGTGGCTGTGAATAGGGTGAACAGTAATCAATAGACTGGGTGTAATTCATGAATGGTAAATCGTATAACAATAGTTTATGGTTCAAAATAAAGCTCATGTTAAGGGGAACATGAACATGAGTAGTTTAGTTATTTAGCAATCATACGATAAAAAATATATGCATAGTATTGGTTTACAAATGGATCCCAAAGTTACCATTCACTATTCTTATTGGGACACAACACTGTAATTGAACTAAATGTCTTTTTAGCTTCCAGTTCTTTAATAGTTTCAAGACATATATAGTCCAGTATAAAGCTTTAGGATGATATATACTAATTTATATTTACTATGCAAGGTCTGCGAAAGTTAATATATATAAATTATTTCAAGTCATTGTCTATTTTTACATCCAGCTGAAGAGTTCATAATAGGACGAAACGCGCATCTTGGATTCCACCGCGAGCTACCATACATCTCTGTCTGCATTGTCTGTTTTTGTGAAGATTCTTGTTAATTCTAATGAACAATATGTTTAGATAGTTTGTGAACGACCGTTATTATTAACTGGACAGGTATATACGATATTAAACTCGGTCAAAAATATAGCATGTCTTAATAGATCTAGTTCACAAGCATAGGTTACGAGATAACCTAAAAATTCGCTTACTGTAGGTCTAAAACTTCAATAAAAAGGCAGACAAGTAACTTTTTAATTGAATTGTCACTTATGAAGATATCATGATCATTGGGAGATCTGGATTAAATTAGTTTCAGTACTTCTATTACTCAGGTAGATACTGAATGAGATTGTTTGACTGTAATCAGTTTTCTAAAAGAGTATCGTTACTTGATAAACATCATGTTCAAATCTTTGTAAATCACTTTTTTTAATTTTAACCAATAAAGGGAAAAGATTTCAATGTTACAAAATTGTCTTATAATTGAAAATTATCATACATATTTTTGTATTTACTAACGTTTTTTTAGATTTCTTTCGTTTAGTTTATCTAGTAGGGGTGTAACTTATCAATGTTTAGCAATTGAATTGTACAATAAAATGTATCACTGTTTAGTTCATCTTGTTTTACCTATATTTTTCTAATAACCTATTATCTCAAAATCTGTATAAAGAATATTCAAAGAGAAAAAAATCTAATTCTACTTGTTCTGTTTCCTTAATTTGTACGTAGATAAACGATAAGTTATGACAAAATACTGGTACACTAAAATATCACGTTACTTTCTAAGAATATACACCCAAAAAATGTATCTCAGAATGCCAAAAATTCCTTAAATTCTATTTTTTTTAGTAATATGACCTTGCCTGTCAATAATTTGAATGAAAGTAATAAAGAAAAAATACGCCTATATTCACTGTTTAAAACTAAATCGAATAAAAAATAGGTGTAAAATTTAGCGCAAAAATTGAAAAAAAAAGATGCAAAAAACGTTGTAAATAAATAAGATAATTGTAATATTCAAATGAGTAGAAAAATTAGATTTTCTGACGTTTCGTGACTTTGTGCAAGCTACCTCTTCAAGGAATAAATAAAAAAATCTTTGTACTTTATTAAATATCAAACACTGTAAATAATGTAAAAATACTACCAATTGTGAAGTCAATAAAGAATTTACTGAGAATAGTAACCTTACAATATTTCTGAAAGTTATTCATTTCAAGTAAAATTAATTGAAAATATTCACTTGTGAATGATTTACACTTTTTTGGGGGGGGGTGGTTTGCTTATTATGAACGTTAATCATTATCACTTTGATTTTAAGATGACTTTCTTTTGTTTAATGTCAGAAACCCTTTACATAGCATAAATGAAATGGTTAGCATTAAGCAGTTTAAAAATGATGTGACTGAGAAAAAAAGTATGCAATAGGGTTTTCGATAAATTATACATTTTTTAGAAATAAAAATAATATGAAACTTTGAATCAATATGGTGAGTTTCGTGTTTAACAAAATTGCTTACTCACTATGATATTAAATGAATATATTCGGTGATAGTTCAATCCAGACAAGAGTGATCCATTGAGATAAATATTTTTCAAGAGTTTATTGAGGTTTTTGTAATGCCGATTGAACTATAATACTTAACTATTATAATTAATATAATTGATCATTCTTCAATGAAATGAATATTACTATGTTTGTTTTGAAGTCTGTAACATATTATTTTTGTATATGTAGTTCGTTTTTGTCGGACGTCTTGAGACGACATGGACTGGGAGAAAGGAACGAAAATTGTGAGAAATTTGCAAGCCTTTGGGCCTTCAAAAAAAAACTGGTCATAGGTGGCACTATATTCCCACATAAACGCATTCACGAAACCACATGGATTTCACCGGATCACACTACACAGAAACAAAATGACTACATCCGCATTAACAAAAAGTTCAGGAAGACGATGGAGGATGTGAGAACCAGAAGAGGAGATGATATAGCATCAGATCATCATTTGCTGTTCGGCAAGATGAAAGTAAAACTTAAGAAGCACTGGACAGCGGGGCGGACAATATCACAAACGTTTAATACGGTTTTTCTTCGAGATGCTGACAAACTCAACAAATTCGAGATAGCGCTCAACAATAAGTTCCAGGCCTTTCATGATCTACTCAGTGAAGAGGGAACTACTATGAGCAGCGACTGGAAAGGGATAAAAGAGGCAATCACTTCAACATATCAGGAGGTTCTGGGCCAAAAGAAGTACCATCACAAAGAATGGACCACAATTGATACACTGGATAAATTTCAAGAAAGGAGGAACAAGAAGGCAGCAATCAATACCAACTGAACAAGAGCAGAAAAAGGCAAGGCACAAGCCGGATACACAGAAGTAAACAAGCAAGTGAAGAGGAGCATCAGAATCGTCATACGTCAATATGTGGAAGACCTAGCAATGACAGCGGAAAACGCCGCGATAGAAGAAAACATGAGACAACTGTATGACACAACAAAGAAACTTGCTGGAAATTACCATAAACCACAACGACCAGTGAAAAGCAAGAAAGGCAAGGTAATTATTAACTTTGAATAATAACGAAACAGGTGGGTAGAACACTTCAAAGAATTCTTGAATAGACCAGCCGCATTGAACCCACCCAACGTTGAAGTAGCGCTCGCGGATCGCCAAATCGATGTTGGCCCACTAACAATTGAAGAGATCAGGATGGCCATCAGACAAATCAAAAGTGGCAAAGCAGCGGGACAAGACAACATCCCGGCAGAGGCACTGAAAGCAGATGTAGCAGCAACTGCAAACATATTCCACATTCTCTTCAGTAAGATTTGGGATGAAGAACAAGTACCAATAGACTGGAAGGAAGAATTTCTGATCAAAATAACAAAAAAGGCGATCTCAGCAAGTGTAAAAACTACAGGGGTATCACTCCTCGCTCAATACCAAGAATAGTCTTCAACAGGGTATTGTTAAACATAATGAGGGACTTCGAAGACGCCCAAGTTCGAGACCAATAGGCTGGATTCGTTGACTACGAAAAAGCATTTGACAGTGTGGACAGAACAACACTATGGAGGCTTCTTCGACACTACGGCGTGCCTGAGAAGATAGTCAGTATCATACGGAATTCCTATGATGGATTAAACTGCCAACTTGTTCATGGAGGACAACTCACTGACTCGTTTGAGATAAAGACCGGTGTTAGGCAAGGTTGCTTGCTCTCACTCTTTTTCTTTCTCCTGGTGATCGACTAGATTATGAAGACGTCAACATCTAGAGGGAAGCACGGGATACAATGGACAGCTAGAATGCAGCTGGACTATTTAGACTTCGCAGATGATCTGGCTCTTCTATCACACATACAACAACAAATGCAGGAGAAGGTCACCAGTGTAGCAACAGCCTCAGCAGCAGTAGGTCTCAATATAAACAAAGAGAAAAGCAAGATTCTCTGATACAATACAACATTCACCAATAAAATTACACTTGATGGAGAAGCTTAGATGGATGTACAAACCTTTACATAACTGGACAGCATCATTGATGAACTCGGTGGATCTGACGCAGATGTGAAGGCGCGGATCGGCAAAGCAAGAGCAGCATACCTACAACTGAAAAACATCTGGAACTCAAAACAATTGTCAACCAACACCAAGATCAGAATTTTCAATACAAATGTGAAGACAGTTCTACTGTATGGGGCGGAGACGTGGAGAACTACGAAAGCCATCATCCAGAATATATAGATGTTTATTAATAGTTGTCTACGCAAAATACTTCGGGTCGGTTGGCCAGATACTATCAGCAGCAACCTACTGTGGGAGAGAACAAACCAGATTCCAGCAGAGGAAGAAGCGCTGAAGGTGGATAGGGCACACATTAAGGAAAGCAGCCAACTGCGTCACAAGACAAGCCCTAACATGGAATCCTGAAGGCCAAAGGAGAAGAGGAAGACCAAAAAACACATTACTCCGAGAAATGGAGGCCGACATGAGAAGAATGAACAACAACTGGATAAACTAGAAAAGAAGGCCCAGGGTTGGAGAATGCTGGTCGTTAGCCTATGCTCCATTGGGAGTGACAGGCGTAAGTAAGTAAGTAAATACTATTTTACACAATAGTTTTAGAACTGTAAGGAAATGTTTAATTTTAATGTCGATAATATCATAGGAAAAATTATCCTTAGTATTTCTTCGCTTCTCATTTAATTTTGTGCCTTGGAGATTCGATCACTGTTTTCCATTATGTTAACATAATAAAGTACATCAGCCCAAAATATAGATAAAAAAGTATTTAAATTTATAGTAATCATACATGTAGTAGTAGCTAATATCGTGCTATGGAGTGTTGATATAATTTTATCATTCACTTCGACAATGTATCCACTAGGCTAAAGAGGTTGACATTGTAAACCACTTTGATTTGATGTCAGATGTTTTGTTTACAGAGTTAATGCTAAATGAGACGCATTAGTCTTGCAGAAATTCCGCGGTCTGGATAACACAGAATTGTTTTCACTGATCACATCACTCGATCAAGTTATCTTGAACATCTAAGAAAGCACTAGAAACTTATGTTCATGTTTTTAGAATGGATCGAATATAACTAGCACTGGAATCTAGGACATGTGTTTCATGCTCTATGGGACTCAACGGCTAGATGTGATTGCATTCCAGTATTATTTTCACACTGGGACCTAAACACAGTACCTTTAAATTCAAACACTATTCCCACTCGAAAGACAAATCCTAGACATAACAGAATGCGCGTCTTGGACTCCACTGCTATGCACTATCCGCTTGTTCTAAAAACTTGTGACAAAATTGCTATTTCTAGGAATTCTATGCAGAATGGAAATATACCAGTAAAGGTTGGTCAGACTTCAGTCCTTTATATCGACAACGGGATAAGCAAAACCTTTACCGATGATAATATAAATTTTACTCAAGTTCTAAACTAGGACAAGATATATCTATTTCATCTTAATGAAGAGATTGGCAACCCCTTGCACTACTTCATTCAATGATAAATGTCTGCATTAATTGACATTCATTTATAGATATCTGTTACATAAAGCTTTTCAGCAGCGCTAGATTTAAATCATAATAATTGTGGTTGTGTTGACAGCTAGCTATCTGAATCCTGGATTCATTTATTATTATTATTACTGGGAAGTAAAAGACAGAAATTTTGCGTTTTCACCTTGGGGATAAAAATTATTTAGGGCGTTTTTAAATTAACTTCTTTAAAGTTTTGTAGTCTTGTTGTAGACCGTTATATAAATATACGTTTTTTTTTCTTCTCCTAAGTTATACTAAACTTTTATGGATAAACAAAAAGATTGTTTGATTAGCTCAATATATATAACTAAACAAACATCATTTGTACTTATAAACTTAAATTTCTACTCTATGCTTCAACAAATAGTTAGATTCATTAACCTACCCTATTTTTTTTCTTTGATTTGTTCATGGGTTATTTTGTTTTCATAATAAATCATGCATGTAATTTTTTTTGTACAAATCAAAGAGTTCATTTATATCCTGTTAATTACAATAAATAAAGTTGTTGTTTTTTTGGGGGGGGAAAGATTTTTATTTTCCCATATGCTCGTGATCTAAAGATGTTCATAGCATTTCACGAATTGGATAAAAAAAAGTTTAATAATTGTTTGTTATGTTTTTGCTTCATCACTCAATTTTCTAAGTATATATACAAAAAATAATTAAAATATTTGTAAAATTTGTAATTTGCAAAAAAAACCCATTCTGATAATAATCATATGCTTACTAGTGACTGGCTTCAAGAGATATTTACTGGAGTTCTAGTGAGAAGCAGTGATCATTGGAATTCAACCAGGTTTGTTGCGAGATAGTAACTCACTGAAGACAATGGTGGACGGTTGCTCGAATTCGTGAGTTGGTTGAAGTTAGACATTAACACCGTTGAATGCCGGCTCAGTGGTCTGGAGGTTAAGCGCTCGCGCGTGAGATTGATAGGTCCTGTGTTCGAATCTCGTGAGGTGGGATCATGGATGCGCACTACTGAGGAGTCCCGTAATAGGACGAAACGGTCGTCCAGTGCTTTCAAGTTTTCCATGGCGGTCTAGCTTCAATTGACTCATGATTTTAACCATAAAATGAAGGTGTTATCTAATAAAAGAACAACGAATTCTTAGCTCTAGCTGATTGTGAATAGGATAACGTAAATGAATTCATTAAATATTTAAAGGTAATATCCAGCTAGATGTAAAGTTCCTTCTCATTTAAACCTACACTATCATTGATGTTAAGTAAACTTCTATGAATTCATTTTCTTCTTTCTGATTACAAAATACTCATTTAATTATATAATATTGTCAAATAAATTCACTTTAATTTGAACAAAGCAAGGACAACAAACGTAGCCAAATAAGTCAAATTCATTTATTTCATGGATTTTCATCAACTTCTTATAATGTAGAAACGACTATGATAATTCACTTAGTATTATTTGTTTGAATCTTCCCATTGATGCTTAGGACTGCAATTAATCAGTCTCTTATTGGCATATGTGCATACTGTGTGTATTGCCTCTATATTGCCTTAATTCACAAGCATTATAAGCAAATATGGATAGTGGCTAGCAGTGATTATGATAATTATTTGTATTAATGTTTACACTTTATATAATAGTAGTGAAGATTAGTAGAATAATGATAACAGGTTTGGAAGTATTAGAAATTGTTAAAGTGGATAAATATTTATGTCATTAAGTGTAAAAATTCCAGAAGAGAAATTCTTACATACGTGGAGAGACATTTCTAGAGAATGAATATTGATGTTAAAGTTACGTAATAACAACCGAAAATTCGATAGAGTAACATAATAAAACAAGTGAAGCTTGACAGGACATGAAAATGAAAAAAATGGATTTGTTATTACGAATATGAAATATTATAGTATATAAGTGAATGATGAGAAATAGAATTCGCCATGGTAATAAGCGATTTTTATTTTATTTAAACACATTAATTTTAGTACAAAGGGGCACCAAATGCATACGCGCCACACAAATCTCTTTTGATTTGTGTTAGGGCAGTGATACTGCCCGCGCGCCCAAACCGAAGCAAGTGGTTTTCTTAGGAAGCAACACCCGCAGTCTTTGACTTACAGGTCTGATCCACAAGGCAGTGGAGCAACGTAAGGATATGCAGTTCCATGGTAGCTAGTAACCAAAGATTGACCTGTAGCAAGCCCATTCAACTACTGTATTATTTGTGTGTTCTTTGTAATCTTAACATTTAATCCACTGTAAATATATGTGTGAGTCTGATTGAGCGCATGTGTCTGCACATCAATCTTTGATCTGTTCTCTCATTGATTGTAAACAAAGACAATCAATAGTTTATCCACAACCCATTGACACTCATAAATATATGTGGATTTTTAACACTAATTGACACATACTCACTTGTTTTCCCGGTGTGCTTGCTATCTGTACGCTTGCGGATTTTTAACGAGCTTCAACAACAAACTATCTCCATAACTGGTGTTCATGCTTTTGAATAATCCCGAGTAAACCCATAATTCTACTAGGAGATTTAGCCTGCCTTAAGTATTCAGTTATCGGGATATTATTTATTTATTGGAGTCAGATATAGAGGAATTAATCCTCAACAGATCTCTACGCCATTTGTTCCCTTAGAATACTGGAGCTCATGTGCACCATTGGTTTGGAATCAGGGTTTTCCAACTCCCTTAGGTGGAATTTCCGTGTCCACCAACCCGGTTAAACCACTGGACATTCGTTTTCGTCCTCTGAATTTCGTAAACAACAGTAATGCCACGAGAAGGTAGTGAGTAGGACTTCCCTGGTAGAGGCTATGTACGCGTGGCCATGGGACAGCATTCGGAGAGGGACAGCGGACTCTTCCCACTCTCGGCCGTACCAAGGCATTTGGGGGCAATACGCGATACGCGATTTACTACTGTTCCCCTCTAAACACATAAATTTAGTTTAAACCTTTTAATTACGATGATATTAGAGTAACATAATTGATTTAAAGTTGTTGAGTATTGATGAAAAGCTTTGCAAACATCCATCTACATTAATCACACATTAGAGCACATTTTTTATATTGTTTATGAGTGAAGAATAAGGTAACTGAGAAGTATTCATTAGAATAACGTAATTATTTGAATTATCAATCAAATCAGTCACCATGAGTGAATGACAATATTTTATAAAATAAAATTATATTCTGAAATTTTTCGGGTATGATTGATTATTGTAATTAATCTAAGAAAAATGAGAATTCAGTCAGGAGATTTCTCTTTTCGATGAAATCATTTACTTAAGCTGTACATTCACATATATAGTTTAGTTATATGGATAATATATGTCTATGGGAGGCTAGGAAAGATAGCATTATAAATTGATTCAACAATAAATAGCAAATGAGGTTACGTACTGATCAAGGGATGAAGAAAGAAAATAATTTCGTCGAAAAGAAATTTTTTTTCGCTGAATTCTTTTTTTTTTCTTATTCAATAACACTATGGGTAATTTAAATAATTAAATTAATAGATAACTTCAACCGAATTCTTTGAATGAATTTCGTATTTATTCAGTTCATGTATAAATAAATTTAACAAGCATTAATCAAGGAATGTTGTTTTTTCCATAATGATTTAATAAATATTTTTTCTAATAATTAATCAAAATTCATATTTTCGCCCATATACCTTTATCATTATTATTATTATTATTATACAAATTTAAGTTATATCGCATTTTTGATTGTTTGTACTGGAGAAAAAATGAGTGTTTTATTTTTAGTACTTTAAATTATCCAAGAGATCATAATGTGGGAACGGTCAACATGCATGGATAGTATAGTTTCACAAACAACAGTTCTTTAGAAATGTTATAAAATGTATACTACTCAACTATATGAACAGAATATTGCTAAAAAGAGAAAAAGTGGTTATTAAAGTAATCACCTAACTTGCATTTCGATATTTCAGAATACGCTAGGAAACACAGACATGATTATAATACTCACCGTATACATTATTTCATTTACATGGTTATTAAATGGAAAGACTATAAACCTTAGTCACATCTGTAATAAATTCCACCAGTTCCTAACATCGTTTTTTCGGCTATTTGTTAATGTTACAGCCTAAAATATTCAATTACTCGGCCAGTTATTTTTCTACCATAGATTCTTATCTGCTTTTGTATTGTCTTACTTCTGCATTATGCATATTTATAGGTCCGGCGTTTCTATGCGCTTGAATAATGAAGAAGATAGAATTAATCACCTTATGGTAAGTATATTGTAAATATGAATATAGAAATAGATTCTATACAGAAAATCAAAAGATGTTCGGCGAATAAACAGCTGCAGCTTAATATATATATTCTTTAAAACGGCTTTTTTTGTAAACATCTAATAAAAAACAACTTATTTTCTTGCTTAATGTTACTAACATAACTAAAGATAAATTAGAAATGAATCACTTTGTCAGTAAGAGATAAAATCAAACAAGTTTATAATATTATTAACTTATATGATAGATAAAATCAAAAGGAATAGCTCTTATGTAATATTAAGTAATCTAAAACAATTAACTGATATACATCTAAGTTTTGTTAATCTTTTAAAACATTTACATGAAAACTTTGATTTTTTCAAAGTTTTCTTATCCTGTGGTGTAGTCTACTTATATCCACATAAGTAGTATATGGTGGTAGTCGGACATAGAATATATTTTGGCAGAATCTCGATAAGGAAAGAACAGAAATGAAGCGCAATCGGTACGAAAATCCATGAACAAGGAAATCAGAGAAGACGGATTGATATTTCCAGAAGGAACAGTTAATATCGAAACAATTAATTGTTATTTTGAAAATTAACTATTCACTGTATGATTGTCAGATTTTATTGAGATAGTCTGTAATTTGTGCTTAAATACATTCAATTGTCCCCACTTTAGTTCTTGTTCACTACAACCTTATATAAACTTTTATTTTACAATATAAGAAAGAGAATGAATAATCTGTTTTTCATAGATTATTATTTCAATTATAATTTACATTTGTCAACCTAGGGAAATTTTCAATAAGTATATACAATAAAAAAAAGAAGTATATGAATTTTATAAATTGTTATATCTAGAGCCTTGATTCTTAATATGCCGCGAAATACTTGACTACTTGAACGATAGAAACCGCAACGTCGCAAAGAGAGAGAAGACAAAGACTGGTAAGCAGGAAGTTATTGCCCCGAACAGTGTCAAAATATAGCACAGAAATCTCGTGTATTTATAGTTATTGGCTGAAAATAAATTATCATTTAGGTCAACCAATAAGCACATAGGTATCAAACTAATCCATCCAATGGAGAAGCTCCACGTTGGCATTTCTAGAACAGTCCCCTAGCCGTGATTGGATGGAATGTCTGCGGCTCTTCCTGGGCTTCTTAGGGTTTTCTAGAGTCTACCGACGGGCCGTCCTTACATAAATATTTGAAAAACGTGATTCAATGAAATTATCAAATATAAGTAACACATGTTTAAAAATTAATCACCATTGAAACGATAACACAACATAAAGACTGTTAAATGGATTCTTGGTTATGGTTATACTAACTCATTCATTATTATATCATAGATATTACATTTATGGATGTCAGTTCCGTATCTAAACAATATAGATTGGGTTGAACTTTATAGATTTATAAGTTGTGTAATCACAAAGTATTCGTTGGCTTAATTAGTGACACTACGAGGATTTAAAATGCAAATACTGGCATTCTTACCCAATGTGTCATTCTGATAAGTCTTGCAAATTGAACGCTATACTCGGATCCTAAGCTAGTCTCGTAAACACCAAGCTAAATCTACACAGCGACTTCAACACGAGAGAAAAGGCGCAAAATATATGAAAAGCACTTTACCCCAAAGGTTCATTTGTGTAAGGAAAATATAAGGTTTTCATAGTATTTTAGAAGTCCTTGGGTTTTCCTGAAAATTCTGGAATGCTACTAAACATAGTAGCAGTGTAGTAATCAGCCAATCAGGAACTCTACATATGACGTTTCATTTTCGTGATGTTTCTGGCAAAACGTCTGGTCAACGCTGATTGGATAAAATGCTTCTTAATGTTTCCTGAGCCTTTCTTGTCTATTGTGAGAAATTTTCAGGATCACCTCAACACATTCAATAAAAGACATAGAGAATGAAGTATAGTAAAATAAATGTTTAACGTTCACTTAGTTAGATAAAAATCTTCATAATATTAGAGAAAGTAATCAGTCGATTCGAGCTCAGTCTATAAATACACTTAAACTAGAGATTGAGCACCTTCATTGAACAAGTTCGGTTTAATTTCATAACATATACCATAAGTGTAATCACTTGTTATCATGCAAATATTCCATTTTAAATTTCATTTAGTGTTAAATAAATTCTAAAATTTCTTACACAATGAATTAATATCAAAACTGAATTAAGACACTAATTGATTTAACGTGTGGTTTGTTTAATTTATAAGACAAAAAATTTCAATAATTTAGGTCAGTTGATTAAAAAACAGAATATTTTCCTAGAGAATTCACTTTAGAAACTGTAGAAACAAAAAAAACAGCAACAATGAAATGAAATCAAAAAACAAAAAAAAATTACATCAGTATAATTTTTAATTATATTTTAAAATTTAAAATCTCCTACCGTCTTATGTCAACCCATAATTATCCATTATATATTATAGAGAAAAATCTAACTTACAAAAAATGTATACAGCCAACTGTTTTATTTCCC
Organism: Schistosoma rodhaini; assembly: GCA_944470415.2. NCBI lineage: Eukaryota > Metazoa > Platyhelminthes > Trematoda > Strigeidida > Schistosomatidae > Schistosoma > Schistosoma rodhaini. The sequence goes on from OX104036.1 coordinate 47,741,183, forward strand.
CTACCGAATCCTAATAACAATGAATTCTCAGATTATAACGTAAACAGCAATAATAACAATTCTAGTCTTTTCTTTTTCAAATTATATTTATAAATGATGTTTCCTTTTCACATAAGTGAACTAATTATTGGACGTATTTGTTTACTGGGAGGAAAAAAGTAAGTGTATACTATATTTTTCTTTTAAACTAATTAGGTTATACAAATGTAATTCTGTTTATCAGTTAATTGTATATGATTGGATAAAAAGAAATATTTACGTAATGAGATGAAATCCTCGATTTTTTTAGTCAGGAATCGATTAACAGAATCTGGTCAGTGATAATTGACTGTACAACATTTACTACCACTACTACTCATTAACTTTTTAGAGGAATAATAACTCTTCGAAGTCGATTGGGTTTTCTGGTCATTTCAACCAAATGACTCAATAATCTTGAAAAGCAACAATTTAATAAACGATCTGTATAAATAGAGGTCAACTTATTAAAGGTCATCATTTCACTTTATATCAAGATCAAAATTCTTTCACATAATATGTTATGAGTTTCTATTTATATTTATTTAAAATAGCTATATATTGTGTGCAGTAGTGAGTAGTTTTCAGTTATCAGTAATGACGATCACTTTGATGGTTTGAAATATATCAAGAACAATAAACATTTGTTGTTCTTGCTCCATTTAGATTGTTCGTGGGAAAAATTGTATCAAACTTTGGTTTTTTGGTGACGAACGTATCTATTTAGTTCAAATAATGTAACTGGGATCAAGTTCTAAGGTCAAACTTTATGACTTTCCATCAGTCGCCTTTAAGAGTGATATTGCAGTATTCTATTAATAATGATCACATTTCAAAGAGTTCAGTGTTCTGTCACAGAAGTGATTCTGATAAGAATGAAAGTTTGAACCCTAATACAAATTAGGGACTGTGTATCAGCTGCTTAATACTTTAAACGTGTGGAAAATATTTTCTTATGTTCATTTAATTTGACATAAACAAGGTATGTTACATGATGGCGAAAATATGTTAAAATCAAGATATTGAACCGCAATCAAACGTGTTCAGCTCATTTTTCATACTTTATTGGTTCATTACAGTTAACGTCAATCTTGAATTACTTATATTTCTTTTAACTTAAAGCTGGTGTAAGTTCTTTTAAAATCTTTGAGTTGCTATTAAAAGATAGGATGCATGTTCATGGATTTATAGCATATTAGTTTTTCATTGTTCCAATTATGCGTTATATCAGGCATTTTCGGTCTCTTTTCCTTTCATTTAACGATTATTGCATGTAAGTTACACTAAGAATTTCATTCCAAAATCTGGATTTTACTTTTTCCTTTTTTAATCCTGCAATTTGGAGCGTATTATAATGGCGTGTTTTTATGGGACATATATAATTAGCTTCAGATGATTGGAATTAAATCATTAGTAAAAATTATGCGTTAATATACAGCGAAGGGTTTTGCGAATCTAAAGGCAAGGAAGTTCACTATCTTTAGATAGTTCCCAACTGTGAATCTGTTTTGATGTACTGATCTGGGCCATCGTTAAGAACTATAAGCTTCTTTCTCATTAGCATTGCTTTTGTCATATCCTTCATTGACTGATTTTCCAAATGTCGTAATTCCATGAACCAAACTGATGAATGTTAAAGTGCTTGGTTTAATAACATACAGAAAATAAGTTAATTCAGACAATCATTAGTTTTATCCGGCAGTTAGATCGATATTCATTAAAATGGCTATTTAGGTTGTCGTTTCACTTTTATGAGAACAACCTGTGAGTTTGAAAGAATAACTCCTTCATAACGTAATTCACACTTTAGACTTTCGAGTTAGTAAGAGTTTCTTTTAATTTAACAATAATTCTTAAATAAATAACCATTTATGAATATGCAACAGTAAACATAATCTTTTGTCGACAAAGCACTAAGGGACAACTGTCATGCTTAATGTTCAAGCATATAAAAATAAATTCTAATTAACTGAACAAATTGTTTCTGCACTAGCAAATTACAATTAATATTTTTCATACAAAACTTAGAGAACAACAACAACAAGAAATATTTTGCTTTCAATCAACATAAGTCAATCATCTTCACACATATATATTTGCTTAGAATGTATTTTTAAATTTATAACAGAAATAAAAATAGGATGTAAATAATTAATGATTACTTTCTACGTTGATTGAGTTCAACTTTTATGATGTGAATAAATGTAGATCAGGGTATTTTCTAAATACGTATTGAAAAACAATGAAATCCAATTTAAACAGTTCAGTCAGTCAGCTACGACGTAGGACCAGGTACATATATGCATCGGTCCAAGTTGCCATACCTCGTTAGCACAACAAGATGAACAGTTGGTTTATGTGTAACAGTAATCTATTATCTAGATAGTTCTAATGGTAATTTGACTTATTTTGAATCAGTAGTTTGATGAAATAAATGGATAATTTGAAAATGGATTACTCCAAAACTATCTTCATTATGCTAGTTTCTTTTCCTTTAAGTGGTTTGTGGAGAAAAAAGTCATATAGTATAGGATACTGTCTGCTAAAGTGGCTGGGTTTGTATGAATAAAGCTTATGAAGATCATGCAAAATGAGCTATCTTAATGATTTGTTCTTCTATACTCATATTCAGCGTCATTATTATAAGCAGAATTTATTCACTTCATTTAAACATCTAGATGGTAGTACATGCTTCCTAGATATTAGGTTTAGCTTATAGATTGACTTATCACATAAGATATCAATATTAAGGTATTGATAAAAGATTAAATTCGTTTATTAGTATGAATATATTTGATACTCAAATAAAAAATGTAATTTCAATAGCTGAGATCATGAGTCAATTGAAGCTAGGCCACCATGGAAAACCTGCTAGCACTGGACGGCCGTTTCATCCTATTGTGGGACTCCTCAGCAGTGCACATTCACAATCTCGACTCATGAGATTCAAACCAAGGACTTGTCAGTCTCGCGCACAAGCGCTTAACCACTGAGCCGGCATCCAACGGTGTTAAGGTCTAACTTCAACCGATCCACGAAATAGAGCTACACATCCACCAATTTCTTCAGTGAGTTATTATCTCACAACAGACCTGGTTCAACTCTACTGGTTACTGTTTCTCACTAAAACTCCGGGAATAGCCGCTTGAAGCCAGTCACTGGTGACGAAACGGCCATCCAATGCTACCAGGTTTTCAATGGTGGTCTAGCTTCAACTTAGTCATGATCTCAACTATTGAAATTACTATAATATCCACAAAACCTCTTCCTATAGAAAAAAAATGTAATTGTTTGGTCGGTGAGTAGTTTTATGTTTATGCACAAATAAACTGTTATTCATATATTTTAATGCATAATTACTGTATCACTAGACTACTTATCTAAAGTGAACACATCAAGAGATCTGTCATGGTTTAACATATGAAGAAGTTATTTTTTTACATTATTAAAAATTACCCTTGAAAGACTCTAACTCACAACCCCTGTTTGATAACAGGAAAGTCTTTGTAAAATTACCAGTTTTATAAAGCTAATTTCATACTAATGATATGGCAATCTAAAATTTTCATTAGAATCTTACTTTCAAAAAAGTTGTAATAGTGTTTGCTGACAATTTATTCCTTATAAATTTCGTGTCAATATTTCGAACCAGCTATAGTAATTAGCTTGTATGTAGATGAAAGTGAAACATGATAAACAGTTAATTCACCTTATTCTACAGATATTTTTATTCCGATTTGTTTAAACTTATGAGAACTAAGTGCGAAAAAAAAATGTATGCTTACATCAGGAAGTCTTAAAGTTTTAGTAATACCAAAGTTGATAAAAATGGTTATTTTTTTCCTGAACCAAGGGTTACATCCTTAAGTGCAAATTACCCAGCTATAGTGATGTAGGTTTGATCTTATTTTGTGTTAAGATCAATAATTGTTGAGGTCCTATTTGATAAAATGAAGTTCGTTTATAGTTTTGCATAAGAATTAATAATTATCTAAACAAGGCCACTTCATGATGAACAGTATCTTATAGGTATTTCTGTTTTGCTGATGCCTATGATGTCAGTTAACATGCTTACTTTTGAAGAAACGACATTACCAGACGATTCACCAACTCCCAACATTTTTCTTGCTTTATATCTGCTTAGCAAATCAGAAGAACTTTCCTTTCTGAAATAAAATGGAAAAAAGTATTTTGAAAAGTGAAATTTTAAAAAGTTATTACTTCAAAATATAATTAATGAAGATATATTTTTCATAGGCATCATTACCAAGGTTTTCATAGTTATATTTCTTCCTATTATTATATTTTAGTATAATTATGATTTGATTCTGCTATGCGTAAATATGTAGTGGAATCCACTGCTAACCACTATCCATCTTTGCTTATAATGCTTGTGAATTAAGGCTATATCGAGGCAATACGCACAGTATGCACATATGCCAGTTGGAGACTGACCATTTGCACTCCCAAAAATCAATGGCAAGATTCAAACCAATATTAAGTTAATTTTTATGGAATTTTGAAGTCTATAGTCCTTAGGGATGTTGAATGCATTTTTCAAGGTTTATGTAAATATACTCAATAGTATTGTGTGTATGCTACTGATGTTGACAGATAAAAGTAGTATGTACCATCGATTTGAAGTGAAATGTCTCGCGGAAGAAGGTCAAGAAGACCGAAGAGGAGAGAACGAGAACAGTGAATGATTGATGTGAAAACGAAGGAACAATCAAGTCTGAGACAACTGATTGACATTTTGCAAATGAAGTATTTACTAAATGGTTCTCAGATTTTACTAAGAGATTCTGCGATTTTGTATTCGTGAACATTTGGTTGTCCCCGCTAATTTTTGTTTACTACAGTATACGATTATGATTATCAGATTACATTTGGAATAAATTATGATGAATTACCGACATGAAAAAACTAAATATTAGATTAGACAATGTAAATGATAACATTGAGAAGTCTGTAGCATTTCATAAACAGGCAATGACCTTTTTCATAACTTTTAAAATAAATCATCTAAAATGAAAGTGCACTATTTAATCTTGAGAACCTGGGAAATAGATTTATTTTAATTTTCTAGTTCAGACTTGTTTAATGTAATTCATAATTAAACGTACGAAATTCCCTACTTGATGATGCTATACCGAGGGCCAGAATGTTGATAGATCACTAATGAATACTTCTATCCACGAGTGAGAATTTGTTCTGAAATACTATCATATAATTATAATAATGCATACGCAAATAGGTTAGTTCATTATGTTATTTTCACCAAACATGTTGTCATTGGTCTCGTATGTCACTTATAAATCATTTAGTTCTTTAGATGAAATGAATTCATGTCGATTATTTTAATCATAGAATAATACCACGCAAAGAATCATTCAGATACCGTTGATAACTTGAAATGATAATCTTCTATCACTAACAGGTTAAGTTTTTCAATGTCTCTAGCTCAGTTCTATGAAAATTTCATTTCCAATGAAAAAATCTGATTACCATTAATTTAATTCTGTATTAAGGTCATAGATGTTAACTGATGATAACTTTAAAACAAGTATGGAACACCTATTTAATGTTTTTTTAAAGTTTCCCAATAGTTTTTCCAGATGATTATCATGATAACTCTTTCATATGGTATTTTTATCTCTCTATCTAAAAAAAATCAAAATTTTCCCAATTTATGATATAAAGTTTATTGTTTTCACTGAATAGGAGATTTTTTTAAATTTTTATTTTCATTATTAAATTCATTACTATATTTTTTTTTAAATCTTTCATCTGAATTTCACCCGTAACAAAATATAATTTTTAGCCAATATTCTTCATTTAAAGAAGTCAAATATAATTATCATCAATTTTTTCGGCTAGAAAATAGATATGGAATAGAGAAAAAATCACAGTCAGTAAATAATGAATATCACACTTCCTATTGTTTTGGATGATACTTATCAGAATGACTGTAAATACGACAGAACGATCATGATTTAGTTCAAATTTTACACTTAATCTCTTTTCCTTCTATTAAACGTACATATTTTTACGTTTAACAATAATTATACTAAATATTGATCAATAACCTCGTGATGAAATATCAACATTTATCTTGTTCAACAAATTATTTATCGTATTATAAGTGTCTTCTTTGCCTGGTTAATATGAGATTTTATCAAATCTGAACTAATTTTATGATCTATTTTTCAGTCACTGAGTAATAGAAGTGCTCTGGCGCGAGACTGGTAGGTCCTGGGTTCGAATCTCACGAGTGTGGGATCGTGGATGCACACTGCTGAGGAGTCCCATAATAGGACGAAAAGGCCGTCCAATGCTTTTAGGTTTTCCTTGGTGGCCTAGCTTCAATTGACTCATGATTTCAACTATGAAAATACTGAAATCTCTATAAAACCCCTTCTGATCTAATAGAGGAGATTATCAATATCATTGTAGACCCGAACCTAGTTTCAATGTTGATTTCATCTATTCGATGTTTGAAACCGAAAACTCACTGTCACTAGATAACAACTATCATGATTCTGCAGTAATGCTATCTGCTACTAAAAAAAACTTATTGATTACCAGTTAGTAATTATTATGAAGCTGATCAATGGAACAATGTTAACTTTAATATTTCCGCTCTAAAGTAAGATATTGATCGCTAGAATTGTTCAGTGAGAATTTTTCTATATCTGACAAGGTGACTTGAATTATAATACTGCGGAGGGCATCAGTTCCCTCAGAACCGAAGTCATGCCTTGTCAACGTGTAATTAGTGATAAGGAACCTAGATCTAGTATTACAAATTGATATTTCATAACAATGAACACAATAAGAATATATTGAAACTTATATGGACAATATAAATTACCATCGTACATTTTTAAGTTATCTGATTATCTGTTGACTACATGCTATAAATGTATGGTGTAATTTTATTCCTACACATTTGCGTAAATTACAATAACATTAACATTTATAAAGTCCGATAACTACATCCAGTATATACTTTTCGGATTTCTACGCAAATTTTTATGGTGAATCAGGAATTGATATAATTAATTATTATCAATCATTGTTTAGTTTTATTATTTATTTATTTAAACACATAAATATTGGTACAAAGGGGAACCAGATATGTATGCGCCACACAAATCTCGTTTGACTTGAGTGAGGGCTGTGATACTGCCTGTATGCTCAAACTGAAGCAGATGGTTTTCTTAGGGGGCCACACCAGGAGCCTTTGACCTAGAAGTCTGATCCACAAGGCAGTGGAGCATCGTGAGGAGATGCAGTCCCATGGTAGCCAGTGACCAACAATTGATTCATACGCCGTTTCTTCCCTCAGGATACTGTAGCCCGTGTGCACCATTGGTTTGGAATCAGGGATTTCCAACTACCCTAGGTGAATTTTCCGTGTCCACCAACCCGGTTAAGGCACCGGACATTCGCTTTTCATCCTCTCAGTTTCGTAAACAACACGCCCGCCAAGGGAAAGCAGTCAGTAGAACTTCCCTGACAGAGGCTATATACGCGTGGCTATGTGAGAGCATTGTGAGAGGGAGAGTGGACTCTCCCCACTCTCGGCCGTACCAGGGCATTTGGAGGCTGATTAGTTTTACATCAGCTTGTACTAAACTTCCATTTAGATTGCACTAAATTTCTCTATTTTAACTAAACTATTCGGTCACTTTCTTTATTCATGCAATCCTACAAAACTTGAACTTGAAAAGGTTTCTAAGATCAAACAAAATAAACTTTATCTAATTGTTTGACGTAATCTATAATAAAACCGAAAGAAATAAATAATAAACAACAAATATTTCTTTTAGCAAAACTTATTTATCGACTTCAATAAAATATCTAAACAGTTGTCGATTTTTCATAGTTGAAAGCGTGATTGAATTCATAAGTCAATTGAAGCTAGACCACCATGGAAAACCTGGAAACACTGGACGGCCGTTTCGTCCTATTATGGGACTCCTCAGTAGTGCGCATCCACGAACCCGCTCTCGTGAGTTTCGAACCCAGGACCTACCAGTCCCGAGCCGAAGCCCTTAACCAATAGACGATTTATTATTCATTTTCTTATGAAGTTTGATAAATGGGTAGATAAACTGTCTTCAAAAACTATATACATCAAGTCATTTTTTAAAATATTAACATTAAGTAAATTAAATCTTACTTAAAATGATTCAATTTTTTTCCTCATTCAATAGTTAGGCTTTATAAAAGTTAACCATAATATCTGGGACAAGTATGTTTATGGACTGATTAAGTTTAGTTACATTATGTGTATATGGTGAAGTTACCTGGAAATACAAGTGGTTTTCAGTCAGTGAAATCTATGGAGAATAATACAAATATATTTTTATAGTCGAGTGTTATCATAGAATCTAATTGAATACCTCTAATTCAAGCAGCGCCATGAACTGGGTTCCTTTTATAACTCCCATCTATATGATTAAAAATTAAATTAGCTTTTCAATCTACTATCTAAATTAGTCTTTTCAAATTTACTGAATGGTTCGTTGAATAAAATATATAGCTTTCAACCTTATTTAAGACTACGATATATCTCTATTAGTGTACAATTAAAACGAGACAGCGATTTCTACTGATTACCTTCAGTTTCTACAAATCTTATACAAAAGGTTTGACTATTATATCTTGTAAAAAAAACTCATGTCAGATTACTAGATAGATAATTTTAATGTACAGCTCGAGATCAACTTAAATGTTGTTATATATGTCTGTTTCAAAACAATAATAAAACTGTTAGTGACTCTGATAGTTTCAAATAAACTGAGCATTGGAATGAGAGTTAATAATAAATATATTTTATTTATTTGCTCTGAAGAAGTGCCTTGCATCAAGTTACGAAACGTGAAAATACAATTTTATACTCATTAGAATATAAAAAATATTTTTATTATTATTAGTGACTCTGATTTACTTAGTAAAGAAATTGTTCATTGATTTCAGACTAACTAACTTGATGGCACTTTCCGTATAGTGTTAGGTCAATTGTATTATCACTTTTATTGAAGAACAATATCTCAAAGAAAGAATTATTTGTGAGGCATTTTATCAACTCTGATGTGTCTGCCTATAAGAATGCCTTATATTCAGTACTCTTTTACAGTCAAAAATCTACGCAACGATGAACATGTAAGCTCGAACTTTTCACCATCACTTTCGTGTCTTAAGCAAGGATAATTAAATACGTGAACATCATAGTAATTATATGTCAGACAAAGGAATCAATAAGAATGGCTGTCAATTGCTATATTCATATCACAGTAGTGCTGAGGTACAAAAGGACACAACTGTAAGTATTGTTGTGACAACACCAACATGTCATAATACTGATTTTGATCAACTGTAACAAATCCTTGGTGATAAAAAAACTTGGCTTTCTAAAGAAGCATTTAATCCATTAGAAAGGTTGTACACAAGTGACAGAGTTGGAAAGAAGGGACTAATAATTAGGAAGTTCCATAATGTATGTCAAAAACCGCGTAAAGCATACCATAATACATAGAAGATAAAACAGCATAAAGATCAAGTGAGCGACTGCTTAAATATTCAAATTGTCATTCAGTTTCTATTTAAGCTATTCAGTTTCTTACCAATAGTTAACCGGTACTAAAGGTGATGTGATAGACCTTTCCATAAATACTAACTCTTTTGTTAGTCTTCCTGGTACATAGTTATTTTAGTGTATATTTCTGATCCAGATTTTATAAAAATAGTGATATATTAAACTCATAGTAATCTACGTAACTTACCGTTCAATGAAGGCTTTCATGTTGATGTGACTTGACTGTTCAAACCACTTATTTCTATTTGAGATTATTTGTTGTACTGTGTAAAACTAAATTTGTTAGTTTTGGTTTAGATAGTTGTTTTGTGTACCAAAAGAATACGTTTTCTTTAAAATGTTTATGCTGTATATTTGGTGAACAAGTTTTAAAAAAAGATAATTTATTCGTTCCTAACTTTTGATTGGTGCATTTTATTCAACCAATGGGAAACTAGCAATCTGCTCCAGTTTCAAATGTCTCCTGGATCAAAACAACTTGTTTTTATCACATCAATTAAAAGTGAACAAGATTAGTGACCCGTACATGGATGAGAGAAATCAAAATTTAAAGACCCTAATTCTTACTACTTTTTAAAAAGTAAGAATGATGAGACTCATTGTTTGTTTGTATTTTACATATCCGAACTATTGTGTTACCATGGTGAAGCTTTTAAAACAATGTTTATATCTTCCTTTTTGAAACACTGATCTAAAGAACTTAAGGTAAAACAATGATAAGGTATTACTGGCTTTGTAGATATTATTAAAATGATAATTTTAGGGAGTTGTTTCATTATTTAATGATTGAAGCCAATATTTTTGAATGGTGATTAGCAAGCAAAATAGAATATAGTCTAGAATACAGTTCATTTGTTGATGAATTATACAATTAATTTTTACTATTCTGATTATTTCATAACAAGAGTAATTCTTCACAATAATTAGCACTAGATATGTATCTTCATAACCTACTATACTATATTTCAGAAACGATAAATTTAGGATATAAATAAATGGACAGTAGCGCAATTTAGTGGATTGTTTAAAGTTATTCATTAACACTGTTGGATGCCGGATCAGTGGTTTAAAGGTTAAGTTTTCGCAAGCGGGATCGTCGATGCACACTACTTAAGAGTTCTATACTATGACAAAACAGCTGTCCAGTGCTTCCAGGTTTACCATGGTGGTCTAGCTTTAATTGACTCATGAATTCAACTATCAAATTACTATAATATCCACAAAATCCCCTTTCTCATATAAATGAATTTCCAACTACTTATTCATATACATACTACAGTCAATTAATTAAGATCATGTTAATTTACGCTTCAGCTATTAAGTCTATTGGCTTTATATCCTACGTATGATTAAAATATTAGTTTGATTTAAATATACTTTGAAAAATTTATAGCCTGTAGGTAAAGTTGAGACAGAAGTAAACGTGCGACTGAAATAATTATTTTCTGACATTGGTTGATTATAAAAAGTGTCTTTAACCAAAAAATCACCAGAAAAAATTAATGGAATATAAAATATAATTATATAAATGATTATTTCAGTCACGAAAATAAAAGTATTGACTTAACTATGATAGACTCTATTACTCTTGGACAATAGAACAGTTATAATTTTGTGAATAATGTTAAAATGTGAAATTTTTTCATGTCATTATGAATATACTTTCATAAATGAATTATGCCACATGATTCCTTATGTCTGAAAATATCTATTAAAAATCGTAAGTGATTCATGCTCAAATTTATAAAAACAAATAAACTACAAAAATGAAGCACCTTATTTATGATTGACCAGTTACTAAGTATTGACAAATATTATGTAACACAAGTCCTTTTTAACGTTGGTCGGATTCTCTTGACCAAGTTGTAATTCGACAAATAGTTTTAATGACTTAATATCCCACTTGTTATGCTTAGATGTGATATAGTTGTTTGATTTAGTCAGCAGGATATCCTGGACCTAGCTCCATGTTGTTTGGTACTCCTTAGCAAGATAGACCATTGATCTTAGGGAGAATGATGCTCCCTGGCGGATTCAATCCCATACCACACATCTCCACAATCAGAGACGTTATCACTGAACCAGTCGAGCTGCAAGTTCTGCCAGTTGATACCTTACATCTCACAATAATAAATGAAATATCGAGTCACTTAGACTAGTGGTAATATTGCAACTTGGTCGATAAAACGACCAACTTTAAGAAGGACCTAACGCACATGACATTAGTCAATAGCTAACGATCAATCAAATGTAATTACATCTCAATCCTACAGATCGTTAGCTGCACAAATAGCTCAGTGGTAACGTATCTGATTGTAGAATTGGGTGATATGGCATCGAATACGCTAGAAAGCATCAGTCTCCTCAAGATCATAGGTATAGCTTGCTGACGAATGCCAAACAACATGAAATTCAGGTCCAGGGTTTCACATCAATTACCTCCAACCACTACCTCAATGTACTTCATATAATAATGAATGAACAAAGTGTTAACAAATTCTAAGCTTGATCTACTAATAAAAATTTCAACTTTAAAATAATATACCCTTTCGGAATTCGCTAATCAATAATACCCAAATTTACTGTTTTGTGAACCAGAGGAAAAAGAATATATGTAGTTTCACTTTCACAGTAGTGATGAAAAGGTAAAATTCGTCAGAAATTACCCCAGTGATGAAAATTTTTAAAAATAGTGCTCCCCCCATATTTAATTGGTATGACGGGATGAAAAGGCGAACCCATATTCTTTTACTCATTGTGATTTCCATTCAACTATCTTCCCTTTTTAATTTAATGTGATGATTAATCATGGTAACATTTTGTTTTTCTTTCCAGTGTGATATTTTATTCGGTATAACATTTATCTATTTGAGTGTAATGTTTATTCTTGCATAAAATTAACGTGAACTATGCTCAGCACGACATGCAATGTGTGATTTGTTATAACTGTGAGTAGTTTTCTTCTATGTGATTTTTTTCTAATTAACAATCGATATGGGTGTATAATCATGAGCGTATTTTCGAGTAGGTTTGTCATTGTGTAGTAGGATTAATAAATCTTCACTTGTATCAGTCTTGGTGTTTATAATTCACATCGTGGGAATTTTAGTACTTTGTTGTTTCAAGAATAAGCGATATATTAACAATAATTTCGTTGAGAAATTTACCTACTTCAGAAAAAATTCCCATCCAATATTTACGTTTTCACAATAAAATTATCGATCGAAGAAATTGGATTTACATACTCTCAACTGTTATTTACGGAAAACACAATTCTAACATTCGCTTCATTAAAACTAAATCAGAAATTCCATATGAACAATTAAATCATTATCAGAAGGGGTTTTGCAGATATTATAGTAATTTTTAACAGTTGAGATAATGCATCAATTGAAGCTAGATCACCATGGAAAACCTGGAAGCACTGGACGGCCGTTTCGTCCTATTGTGAGACCCCTCAACAGTGTGCATCCACGATCCGGCCTCGCGACTGTCATTAAATTATTTAAAGTTTAAGATGGTTATGGAATGTTATTTGGAAAATCTAGAGTGAAAAAGATTAAATTCTTAACCAGATTTTAGTATTTTTTATGAGTTGAATAAAAGCAATTGGTTTATGTGAAATGAAAATAAAAACGGTAATGATATGCACCAGTATTATGTCAGGTAATGATTTTTGTAAATATTGTTTATTGACTTTTCCTTTCAGTCTATTCAGTTCATAACTTTTTTCAAATTCCATAGTCTATAAAAATTGTTTGTAATATCATTTTGAACATATTGTTCCCTCATTCGAGCTCATATTCTCAACAAATTCATGAAGCAAAACTAGATGGTTGAAGTAGTATTGACATGTTGACAATGTTGAATATTGTTTAAACGTCCATCTCTTCTGTGATCTGTGTCTTATGTTCCTTGTGTGTCATGTTACTAGTTACTGTAACTGGTTTTAGCTGTGACATTTATTTAAATGCTCCGTGATGAATTTGTAGTGTCATCGCTGATAAAACTGGGAGTAATGTCTGTCATCTTAATTTCACTGAATTTTGTAGTAAAAATCTTCCATACATGTTTTTCAAAATCTCTACGCTACAATTTCTATACTTATCTATGAGGTAAAAGAATATAACCAAGCTATTTCAATGTTTTAAAGGACGATAATGTTCCTATTATGTAATCATGTGTTTTTTAGTTTGTTATTGTTTGCATTTCTTTCTTAATGAATCTGCTTTGCAACAGTGATAAAAGAAAAAAAAATCGTTAAACTTGAAAAAATGAAAGAATCCCTGGTGTTTAAATCATTTAACCTTATTCTCTGTATTATTGTTTTTACTGAATTCATATCCATACAAAGCTTTCCGTGATGACTTGGTATCTGTCGTTCAAGATTCATGGGGTTTTACATTATTTAGTATTATCAGTAGATAACAATGAAGAGTATGATAATTATCTTGACATAGTTGATTAGAATGGAAATAATTGACTGTGTATTCTACTTTGTGAATTTATGTTTTTATAATTAATTACTTTTTTGTATTTATTTTGAAGTAGCGGTTTCAGGTAGTCGGCAGGAAACCCTGGACTTAGGTTTCATGATATTTGACACTCGTCGGCAAGGTGTACTTGTAATCTCGAGGTAACTGATGCTCCCTGATGGATCTAATCACATGTCACCTACCATCACGGTCACAGACGCTACCACTGAGCAATCCGGGCCGCAAATGACCTCTAGTAAGCCTGAGATATAGTTACAGTTGTTTGAACACTGGGTTTACTTACTTTACTTGCTTACTTACGCCTGTTACTCCCAATGGAGCATAGGCCTTCGAGCAGCTTTCTCCAACCCACTCTGTCCTGAACCTTCTTTTCTAGTTCTATCCAGTTTTTGTTCATTCTTCTCATGTCGGCCTCCATTTCTCGGAGTAATGTGTTCTTTGGTCTTCCTCTTCTTCTTTGACCCTCAGGATTTCATGTGAGGGCTTGTCTTGTGACGCAATTGGGTGATTTCCTTAAAGTGTGCCCAATCCACTTCCAGCGCTTTCTCCTGATTTCTTCCTCCGCTGGAATCTGGTTTGTTCTCTCCCATAGTAACTTGTTACTGATAATGTCTGGCCATCGGATCCGAAGTATCTTGCATAAACAACTGTTAATAAACACCTGTTTCTTCTGGATAATGGCTTTCGTAGTTCTCCATGTCTCCGCCCCATACAGTAGAACTGTCTTCACATTTGTATTGAAAATTCTGATCTTGGTGTTGGTTGACAATTGTTTTGAGCTCCAGATGTTTTTCAGTTGTAAATATGCTGCTCTTGCTTTGCTGATCCTCGACCTCACATCTGCATCCGATCCACCGTGTTCATCAATGATGCTGCCCAGTTATGTAAAGGTTTGTACATCCATCTAAGCTTCTCCATCAAGTGTAATTTGATTGGTGCATATTATATTGTATCGGCAAGTCTTGCTTTTCCCTTTGTTTATATTGAGACCTACTGCTGCTGAGGCTGCTGCTACACTGTTCGTTTTCTCCTGCATTTGTTGTTGCGTGTGTGATAGAAGAGCCAAATCATCTGCGAAGCCTAAATCGTCAAGCTGCATCCTGCCTGTCCACTGTATCCTGTGCTTTTCTCCAGATTTTGACGTCTTCATGATCCAGTCGATCACCAGGAGAAAGAGAAACGGCGAGAGTAAGCAACCTTGCCTAACACCGGTCTTTACTTGAAAGGAGTCGGTGAGTTGTCCTCCGTGGACGATTTGGCAGTTTAGTCCATCATAGGAGTTCCGTATGATATTTACTATCTTCTCAGGCACGCCGTGGTGTCGAAGAAGCTTCCATAGTGTCGTCCTGTCCACACTATCAAATGCCTTCTCGTAGTCGATGAAGTTGATGTAGAGTGATGAATTCCATTCGATTGACTGTTCCACAATGATACGTAGAGTTGCGATTTGATCTGTGCACGATCTATCCTTACGAAATCCAGCTTGTTGATCTCGAAGTAGAGTGGAGTATCTTGGCAGTTGCTGCTACATTTGCTTTCAGTGTATCTGCCGGGATGTTGTCTGGTCCCGCTGCTTTGCCACTCTTGATTTGTCTAATGGCCATGCTGATCCCTTCAATTGTTGATGGGCCAACATCGATTGGGTGGTCTGTGGGTGCTGCTTCGATGTTGGGTGGATTCAGTGGAGCTGGAATTCTTTGAAGTGTTCTACCCACCTGATTCGCTGTCCTTCAATGTTGGTTATTACCTTGCCTTCCTTGCTTTACTCTGGTCGTTCTGGTTTACGGTAATTTCCAGCGAGTTTCTTTGTTGTATCATGCAGTTGTCTCATGTTTCCCTCTCTTGCAGCCTTTTCCGCTGTCATCGCTAAATCTTCCACATATTTACGTTTGTCGGTTCTGATGCTCTTCTTCACTTGCTTGTTGGCCTCTGTGTATTCGGCTTGTGCCTTGGCTTTTTCTGCTCTTGTTCAGTTGGTATTGATTGATGCCTTCTTGTTCCTTCTTTCTTCAATTTTATCCAGTGTACCAACAGTGATCCATTCCTTGTGATGGTGCTTCGTTTGGCCCAGAACCTCCTGACATGTTGAAGTGATTGCCTCCTTGATACCTTTCTAGTTGTTCTCCATGGTAGTTCCCTCTCCACTGAGTAGATCATGAAAGGCCTGGAACTTATTGTTGAGCGCTATCTCGAATTTGTTGAGTTTGTCAGTATCCCGAAGAAAAGCCGTATTGAACTTTTGTGATGTTGTCCACCCCGTTGTCCAGTGCTTCTTAAGTTTTAATTTCATCATCCCATGACGTCTTCGTATCCAATGTTGTCCATTCCAACCTTGGCATTGAAATCTCCCATCAGAATAATCAGGTCCTTGGTTGGGCACTTCTCGAAGATTGACTGCAGCCCAACCCTCCTCCTTTACCCTGACTTGGGACAGGCAGTAGCCCCCGGAGGAGCTACAGGCGGAGTTTTGAACACTGGGTAATGACCAATAACATATATGCCCAGTCCTTCTTAACTTTGATCGGATTCTATCGACCAAGAAGCAATGTGGTCACTAAACCCACGTGACTCGACATCGTGTGCATTCTGTCGAGATGAAGCGGTACTTGAAGGAAGTCACCAGGAAACTCTGAATTTAAGTCACTTGTCTTTTGGCACTCGCCAGCGTGGTGTTTTTATTGTTTTCCTTATGCCATCAAGTATTCTATTCCATGTTAATAATTCATAATTACTGGAGTGTTATATATAATATTGTTCATTGAAATATCTGATAATTCATGTTAAATCATGCCAGGTTTATTTAAAAAAGTATTAATAATTATCTTGAATGTGAAGTGTTCATTAAAACGTTAAAAAATATGAAGGACCGATATCTAGAGACTATTCGCAATGCATTTTCAATAAATATTTTGGATTTTCAACTTGAAGAAAACTATATTTGTTTTCTCATTATGAAATGCATACCATAAGAGATTCATACTACTTGATATTTCAGTTGGAAATCATCAGGCACAAACAAAGTATAAGTCATAAAAACTGTATACGGTACTATTATTTATTTATTTATTTATTTAAACACATAAACATTGATACAAGGAGGCACCAAATAGATATGCGCCACATAAATCATTCGGTTTGTGTGAGGACTGGGATACTGTCCAGGTGCTCAAACTAAAACAGGTGGTTTTCTTAGGAATCCACGCCTGGAGCCTTTCACCTGAAGGCTTAATTCACAAGGCAGTGGAGCAACGTAAGGAGATGCAGTTCCATGGTAGCCCGTGACCAACAATAAGTTCATACGCCATTTGTTCCCTTAGGACACTGGAGCCCATGTGCACCATTGGTTTGGAATCAGGGTTTTCCAACTCCCCTAGGTGAACTCACCGTATCCACCAACCCGGTTAAAGTGTTGGACATTGGCTTTTCGTGCTCTCAATTTCGTAAGCAACACCCCGCCACGAGATGGCAGTGAGTAGGACTTCCTTGGCGGTGGTTTTATGCATGTGGTCATATGAGAGCATTTCCAGAGGAAGAGCTGTCTCTCCCCACTCTCGGCCGTACCAGGGTCTAGTCCAGTCTAGATGACTTGATTGAGATGCTGTGGTGGGTTGTGCTCGAGTCGTAGCTTATTGACAAAACGAAGATTACAAACTACCTGTTAAGTAACAAAGAAATAGAAGCAATAGTACCTATTGAATTCAAAAAAATAGGGACTTCATTTATAACATAATTTAGCGTTCATAATTTCTATGATGGTAACAAAGAAATGTATTTGCTTCATTGCAAGTAATTTGCAATTCTAACCTGACATCATGGTACTACTGTAATAAACTTGTTTTAAATATTTTGTTATGGGATAATGTAGTTTCCAGGGTCAGTTAATACCCATCGTCATTTTAAATAAGCGTAAACTGTATTGGAAAATATATGAAAACAGCAAGCGTGATAACATAACGTTTTTGGAAAATTTAGTCCATGGAGTCCCAATCAAATAAATTTTTTGATCTAAGTACCTTAAAATTTCCCGGTTGAGTAAAGAAATAAAACATTGCGGTTCGTCCCTATCAAAGGCCCTACGTACTAATTTACGGCTTTTTTATTAGCGGTGACAAAACATCAATTAGTCAACAGTAATAAGTTGTTCTACCTTAATTTTCAACTAAATCTTTATCTTCTAGTCAAAGTTTGGAGATCTGAATAGAATACAGCAAATTGATTAGTGAATTATACTAGTCATCGTGTTAAAATTTATGGACAAACAGTGATGTCAATAAATAATGGGAACTTCTGTTCGTTTATTTTCATACAAACTATCGACTGAGGTTAGACATTAACACCGTTGGCTCAATGATCTAGTGGTTAAACGTTCTCTCGCGAGTCCGAAGGTTTTGGGTACGAGTTCCACGTGCGAGATTGGGTGTGCACTGCTGAGGAGTCTTATACCAGGAGGAAACGGCCGACTAGTACTTCCAGATTTTCTCTTGTGTTCTAGCTTACTTCGACTTGTATTTTCAACTGTGAAAATACTACAATCACCATAAATCTTCATACTGAATTTTTAATTTAACATTAACTTTAATAATAATAATATAAAATCAATATGTTTTCATTTCCTTCTTCAGGAAAATATTCAAATCTTTATAGCTTTTATCATCATTTTGTATATAATCCATACTTATCAACACAATCATCCATTATATTGTCAATAAAACAAAGTTTTTTCTGAACCATACCTTACATCTTAAAGTATGTTCATTTGGTACTAAATTAAGTAGTAGATATCTTCCTTTGTATGAAACATATTAAACATGTATAATTTACTATTATCTCCAAGTATGACAAGAAACGTTTTAGAAAATAAGAATAAGAATTTTACATTTTTTTATCTTTATTTGATGGATTATGGATGACTGTTGTAATTTCTACGTTTACTTTAGAAATTACATTAAACCTTAAAATCAATTAAAACCACCTAAATGTATGTTTGAGGTAAAAATTATCCTCAGTTGTAAGAAATCCATATGGATTAGATTACTGTAAGTTCGTATTTGTTGAAACAATCGATTGCCTCGAGATATGATGCTTAAACATAACTAATTACAGAGCGAACTCACAATTGAAACTATTTTAATAATATTGAAGTCCTAAGCGTATTTGAAGCCCCTATCGGACTAGAACTTTACACAAATTATAGGTATATCTCAATTAATATGTACAGTTAACATCCTGGATATTTCATAGAGTTTTTTTAATCAGATTATAAATTTCATCCTGATCTATTCTCTTTGTCAACTTTAGAATATAGATAAATAAACAAATAAATAAAACGTTAGAGGTTATAACTTCCGTAAACACATTAAATTTGTATGAAAACACCTTGGGGAAAAGATGACTTATTTCTAAATTCTAATTTTAATGTGGTTAAATATTCAAGTTATTGTTTATGACAGGAATCAATTTCAAACCAATAACATAAACTTCTTAAAATCTTTATCATGATTTAAGGTCAAATTTAATCCCTTTTACTTATTTCTCTCACTTGAGTCCACTAACATTCAAACCATAAATCTAAGTAAAATTTAACAATAACAGAATAAAACATCTATGAACATTGATACTTTATAATTGATTAATCGGAAGTTCACCTCTTAGGATGAAGAAAGTCTTTAATGGATATATTAGTTAATAATCAATAACTTGTTAAAAAAAGGTATGGTGAAGATAAAGATGTAGATATAATGATTCATAACTTCTAGTTCGATTAAGAGAATAAATTTTTCAAGTTAAATGTGCTGTCAGACTTCAAATTAATAATAGTTTTCCATTCAAATAATTTTACAAAATGTCTATAGTTGAGTACTTAATGAGAATTCTTTAGAAGTTGGTAATATGTTCTATTCTCTTGATTAATATCGCCTCGAAGAGTGAACACTGTAAAACCATTGATATCTGGTTCGGGAGTACTGAACAATGCATATCTATGAACCTACTAGAGGTTAAATTAATGACTCTTAGATCCTGAAGTTACAGAGTTACTTTATGTTATTAAAATGGAATTGAGTGATCTATACTTTCAACCAAGTAGAGGTTGAAGCATGTGTATTGTTAATACTGAATGGTTATTATTGTTATATCACAAAAAACAATATGCTCGCTATCGGCACTGAAGGTCCTAAGTTCAATTTCATAGAGGTCTATGCATGGTCACTTCTATGGAGTCTGTAACAAAGACAGTGTGGAAATTCTTTTCTCTCGGGTTGTTACTTGTTCACTGGCTGATTTCACACTATGATAGGAACAATCGCTAAATAAACGTTTAATGATTTATCATAAAATCGCAAAACTACATTGTATGACAACAATGCAAATTTAATTTAACATGACATCTGATTATCTTTATAAATACTGTGAATCCTCCTAAAATCAATATATTGCCTTTTTACGGACAGATGGTTAGCATATTTTCCACATCTGTTTCGGATTACTTTTTGTAAAGTAGAATTGTTTGTTCAAATAGTATATTCCATTGTTTAGTAATAATTTTGTTACTCTAAAAACCAAATGAAAAATAATCAAGCAGTTTCGTGTCTAATACTATTTCTGTCGAAGACATTTCGTTCTTTATGGGTAAAAAAACTGAATTCTCAGTTATGTTGGATAATTCAACATTTATTCAATGTTGTATTTCGATGGATTTTTTTTGAGCTGAATGGTTTAATCACGAAGCTTCTACTGTTCTTCTAAACAACGTTATTACAGCAAATTTAGGTAGTAATGAGTTATTTAAATTTACTTATGACAATCAGCTTGTTCTGTCGACCTTGATCATAGTTAGTTATTGTAGACCCTTGACTTACCATTATCTCCACATTTATTCTGACTGTCTCCCCATTTAAACTGATTCCTGATCCTATATTTGTTAATGATTTTCCTGATTCATTGATAAATTGGATCGATTTTGATATGTTTATTAATCACTGATTAGCTTGAATACCAAGCTTCTAAGAATGCTCTGGTGTTATGAATACTTCCTTTATCCGATATTTTAATACTTTTCCATTAGAATGTGTGTCCCTTATTGTACACGTATTTTGATATAAGCGAAGATATGTCACAATTTGACAAATAGTTGCATTCCATGCAAGTTAATATGAAGAAGATGTCCACTATATTCCATGCAGTGTTTATCGCAGTCGGAAAAATTAATTTTGTAGATGATGTTTGGTTTTTCTCTTTTCATTTCACAGTTCGCCTCTAAAATAATTCTTTAATAATTTTACTCATTTTCAACCATACACTATCAAGCTTCTGTAAGACAAAATTCTATTGACACAGCATGTTTGTTTTTCAATCACGAATTCAATCTGAGATGAACTATCAGTAAACCTATGCTTAATTAGACAAATTATACAGTGTTTGACAATAACCAGTTCCAAAAACGATGAACTTTACAATCGCATTTAATTTATTTTCTTCAAATATCATAGTAATTAATACTTTTTTAATTAAGGAAGACTGTTCTCTTGTAGCCACACTTCTAAGGGAATCCATGAATAGCAATTATTTAATTTCACATCTGATATGACTTAATTACTTTCATTGAAATCATGAACTGATTCAAGTTAAACATCTAATGAAAATCTGGAAGTGATACACAGTTTATTCGTCTCAGTGTGAGACTTCTCACAAGTGCACATTCACAGTCCCACAACCGAAAATCAAACAAAACAACATCGGTCTCTCATACGAACTCTTAACCCTTAAACTACTGAGCCGGCACTCAACACTGTAAATGTCTATGTTCATTGAATCCACAACATTTTGTGACCATCTTCCATCGTTTTTGTTAAGTAATTGTCTCACGCTCGACACAGACTGAACTCCACTGGTCACAAGTTCTCACTAGAACTTCTGGAATTTTCTCCCAGTTAACACCTCAGTAGTCTGGAAACTAAAATCTAGAGCTCAAAACCGAAGGTCTCTAGTTCATCATCCGGTTGTGAAATAATTTATGAGGATCTCAGAGGTGCCTCATAATAGGATGAAAAGACCGTACAGAGCTTTTAGGTTTTCAATAGTTTTCTAACTTAGATTGTCTGATGATTTCGGTTTAGAATGTCGTTGAAAAAAACGGGAAGTGACGACTGCTGAGTACAAAGGCGCACATCGAGAACATAAGTTTTTACTTCTGGGAGTATGACTCCAAACGTAGTTCTTCGATAGAAATGCTAACGTTGGGGTAGTTGAGACTATGCTATTACTATCAGTGTGCAGAAATTTCGCTCGACTGCTTGTACTGATGGTTCGTGTATATCATGTGTCGCCAAACCTCCAGTTTGCCTAGCAAGTTCCAACTTCTTTGATTAATTAGCAGCTAGCAAATAAGTTGAAAATATCTGATATATAGTAACAGGGGAACTGAATGATAATGAATAATTAGTCTCATAGAGCCATTGCTGTGATAGATGGTTTGGAAAATAACAAAAAATTCAATCTTAGCGAAATGGCTTATCAGAATTAAGAGCATCTACAGACACCACAGGAGATTATATCAAAATGAAAACTGTGTGATATGATAACATAAAAATGACCTCAGCTACGTCAATGTGTGTAATAATCCGGCAAAATAACACGGACAAAAATGGAACAAAGTCACATCAGGAAAAGTTTTCGATACTATATTATAAAAAGTAGTTCAGTAAGTTCCAAATGTTACAATGTAAATGCAATGTTCATAATACTATAATCCGATGAGTGAGTGAAAAAATGCGGAAATGTCACAATTTAATGTTAATATGAACAGTAATAATAATTTCCTATTAGGCGATAATATTGCGACGGACTGACTAAGGAAATATGATAATTATTATAATTGTGATGGAATAATCCCCGAAATATATGAACGAGAAGAGTTGATACGTGCGCAAAATACCTATAAGGTAATACGATTTGTGTGTATATCCATGTCCTTACTGTTCTGGCTTCGCTACTTGAATCGGGTTCGAGAGATTGAGTCGTCTTCATTGCTCGTCGACGTAGTTTACAGGTTGCACTAAGTTCCAAGTCAGGTTTGCCACTTTTGTGATGCAGTAACTGACTCCGATTTGACTGAACGATGATGGTAAAGAAATATATAGATGCTGCCAACCCTCGTATATAATTATCGAGTTAATTTGCGTTAGAGAATAACGGAATAAAATAAGCCAAATAAGAAAATGATTTTCCAATATGTATATCTCATACACTTGTCGATCCTGACAGATAATCAGAGAAACAAAGCTGAGAAGTGGACCGTAAATAGCAATCGTGCCAACTCTATTTGGCAAAGTGCAGCTCAATATTTACAGTCAGGCAAAAGTAAGCTATAGACATGTGATGAATAGCGTAAGCGATGAACATAAATACACTCATATAAAAACAGTCAAGGTTTTAAGCGAATAATTGACAAACCCAAAATGTTACTCAAGAAGAACCCATATGGGCTTGATATGTACCAGACACCACAATTTATCTTTAAGTTTCATTTCGGATAAATAGAGGTAAGTCAGTCGTATACATATACTCACATAAAAAACAGATGAATAATGACTTTTTGAACGGCATAATATGAATCTATGTTATTTTCGTACATTTTAATCCTCTGACTATAACCTGTAATATTTAAATAACAGAATAACTTATAATATTTAATATCTTTTTATGGGAAACGATTCAATTACTAACTAATGTAAACACATACCAACCTAGTGAAACAATAAGTTATGGGAATCGAAATAAAGGTAAGAAGATAGATTAAGAAAGGATAGTTATGCATTATGTTCAAGGTTCTTAATCGTTAACAATTTCTTCAACCATTGATTATATTCAAATAAGTCTATACTTTCTGTCAGCGTATCATTCATGTATACAATGTGAATGTTATTCCTTCAGTTTGAGACATTGACATAACGTTTGAAGAAAATTACATTGAATGAAAATTAACTGAGTTATTTAAAATAAACTCTTTATTGTAACTTGATAATAAATAATGTTATCACGCAAACAAAAAGAATTAAGATAAAATTATAGCCTCCAAAATGATCATCTTTTTACGGTAATCTATCTGACAATTTCATTAATATGCATCATTTATTTTCAACTATCATATTTATGATATGCAACTATGGTTCTATATCAGGCTGAAAAAGTCTAAGAGAACTTTAGATTAGAATAAAATAATTATCCCACCTTATTTATTTAGTTTCAAATATTTTTTTCAGTTTAATATCAATCTCTGCTTATTAATCATCTCAGTGATAGTTATATTGCCTTTATAAAGGCTGTCTACCAAAAAGTAATCACATTTAAGTCTATAGGTATTTGTGAGAAATCTTTATTCAATTACTTCCAATAAATTCAACCAATCAATTACTTACAATTATAGTTACAATGAATTTCTTTTCCATATTATTGGGAATAGGAAAAAGATTCGATTGTTAAAACATGAGTTGTCGTATACGAATGAAAATCCTTATACCTTCAGCTTAATCAATCATTTATCGGAAAACTTTACAACAAAGTCCTCACGTAATGAAATCTGAATATGCCTGACAAGTGTAAATTTGTGTATCACTGCAACTCAGTAACAGTATATAAATAATAAAATTGTAAATCACACGGCAGTTCAGTGAATGTAAATAGTGGTATTTTCAAGACAAAAGAATTAAAGTTCCTATTTATGGTTTATCCGTTTGTTTTCGTCTCACACTTTCCAAATCTATGTAACTCCATTATAGAACATCTAGTCGATGTTAGTCATTTTGTAGATAAAACCAAACATCTAGAGCGGTTTATCGTTCCCCAATTGGGTTTAATCTCGTTTCTTACATGTGGTAGAAGCTATGAAGATACGAAAATATAACCCTATTTTATATGTTCTAAAGAAACTCATAACACTCATATACCTCACTTTGCTTAATATGCCTTAAAAAGATTTTACTGATTTTTCACATCTTTTATTTTTTTGCCTTTCTTTTATATTATTCATCATCTAATTATTTGCACACTTCCTATTGTGTAATTACAAAATATTTTAATTCGAAATGCTGAAAGATTCAAATGGAAGCATTATAGTTGTGTGAATATTCTCTTCTTTGTTTGTCTTTTGAAGAAACGTGAGATAAATACATTGAGATCCATACTTCTTACGTATAGTAGATGGCAAATGAGCTCGAAGGAGACTTGAGCAATTTAAGATGGGTAGCAGATACTAACTACTGGAAAACATTTAAAATATATATATTTCAATAGCGACAAGTTGGGTATATATTAAACAAGAATTTATTAGAATATTGAGCAATCACTGCTGAAAATTTCTAACTAAAAAATTTTTATGACGTTAGATTGTTGTGAATTACTTAGAATTAATGACTAACTATGAAAACTACATTTTGTAATATGAGCGCGCTCACTTCTCAATCTGTGATTACTGGCATGTAGTTCGTGTACCTTTCACATTCCGGTAATCATAAGCTGTCGTTTAACCTACAAACTGTTGTTATATCTCATTTTATTCCAAAGTTATTCTAACTTAAAAGTAAGTTGTGTGTTCTAACTACACTAAATGCCCTATTTTGAGACTTATTAATTTCTTATTTGTTGTGCGCTGTGGCCCAGTTAGTCATATATTTACCATCTACCTTTTAGATGAACATCGAATATTGTTTTCCAGATCATATATACAGTTTCCTAACAACATTCATCTACTCTTCTCCTCGTAACCTACTAGCGTCCGTGTAGTAGGTCACAATAGCTTCTGATCCCAAGATCAAATTAATCGCAATCGAACTCATTTTAAGTAGCCTCCCTATCAGAAGTGTTAACTATTTCAGAGACAGCTTCAATACATATTTTGTGGCCATAATCTGACTTTAATTTTAGTAAATGTATAAATGTGCTATGAATATAAATTTTCCATTTAACTCCATATATTACACCTGAGCATTGAATGAATCTGTATTTTGTTATTGAATTATACTAAATCGACTACTATAAAGCCGTTCTGTATCATATGAATTAGTATGTCATATTTGGCTAAGTGTTAGATTTGATTAGTTTTAATAACTAAGAAATAGAAATATTAATCGTCTGCTGTCCAAACAACCAACTCATAGAGGAGGTTGAACCTGAATATTATTGGTTAAAAATAGACAACTTCAATGTTCTGAAATTCTATTGAAAATCAACATCACTTTCTCATAGATTATGCAAAGATCACTTTTTTAATCTCAAAAGAGAAATCATTTATTCCTGTGAGGGATTTCAGAGATTTCCTCCAACCATTTTGTACTAAAAGGCTTTACTATCGGCAGATAAATTTAAGTGAAATAACAATTATATTGTTTCTTATCACTTCAGTTTATCTCTCCTAGAACCAATACCTTACTGTATATATATATATATATATATATATATATATATATATATATATATATATATATATATAGTGACCTAATTAAATAAAATCAACTCGAAAAGAATGTCACATGAATAAATAATGAAAGCAAAACTTAATCTGATGAGATTCTGGTCAGATTCGTTAAAAAGGTCACGAGAATGAACATCATGAAAGTGGAAACTATTTGTAGTAAAACTGAACCGGCATGCAAATTAATACTATATGATAGCCCTTATGATTACCATAGTAATTCAATAAAATAAAAATACAATCTATTTTGGACACAGGTTTCTCATCACAGCTCTTTTAAAGCTTACTTTAATAAATCTACGAATACAATTTTGTAAATTGGACAGATTAATTGTTTGGACGTAAAAAATAACAATACAGGAAAGGAATTGACTATTTCCACTAGAAGTGCTCTCATCCAACTTAATTATCTGATCTTTTGACCATTATATATATTTATACTTTATAATTGTTTTTTATCATTACAATTCTCATTGAACATAAAGCACTACTGACCTATCCTTCTGTTCTACTTAACAAAATCTTCACTCAGCTAATTACATGACAGACTTATTTTAATTTATGAGTCTAAATTATCGCGATGTTGAGATTCTCAACTGAATTTTGATCAGTTTTAGTTGGTATATGTGTCTTTTGAGTGGATAGCCTTGACGTAGTCATTTGTTACAAACATTATGGAGAAGATGGATTGTGGTTAGTAGTGTAATGAAAGCCTCATGTTACGTCCAGTTTGGTTCTCGTCAGCCTAATGTACCTAGGTTCGTGTCTGAGTGTGAGGATCAACATAGGGCTAAAATCACATCCAGCTGAAGAGTACCAAATACAATTAAACTTATTACAGGTTCAGTTTTATCTTCCAACAATCATTTTATTTTTCTTACACAAATTTTAACAGATTGTTGACGTTTATACTGAACTACACAAAATCTTCTACATTTCTGATATTGATCTGTTTGGTATTCATTTAGATCATAATCCAGATTATGACATAATCATGCATATTTTCCCCTACACTTTTCAATATTGAAATTATTTATCGGCTTTATTTGCTAAAAGACATCATACATTTTCACCTATCAATCGTTAATCATTTCAATATCATCATTATCGAAATATCAATGTAATTCAGTTATCATCTTCATGTTCATATATCACTTTCATTCGAAATGAAATCAAACTATTTTTCTGTTTATATTCTGTTGTTTCCAGTCAATATCTGCTTGGATTGTCAAGATTAATTAGGTTAGTGATATACTATTGGTATACGATAAATAGTTATACAAAATAACAAAATAACAACTACTTATAATAGATATGAATTTTCTTTTACACCTATTTAGGTTACGTGTTTTGATTTATCAGGACTGAAATGTAAAATCGTTTGTTCATATTTTCAAGTTAGAAACTATTCATAAAATCCCTATTCACTACATGACGTCATCTGATAAACTAACTGAATTTAACAGATATTGTCTTATCATATAAGGTACATAGTAAATATTTTTATTCAGTTAGAAGTAAAAAAAGAACATTCTAAAAACAATGAATATTAGTAAACAGGAAACTGATGAATGAAATGATAAGCAAATATATATTTTGAAATGATTATAGTTTAAAACTTGTTAAGACTGATAACTATCTAAATTAAGTCATCAAATGTCTTGCAGGATGTGATGTAAACAAATTCAACAGACAGAGTTCACTAAATGTTGACATTTTAATAAAGAGATGTCACGTTCACACAAGTCAGATTACTTCATTTGTTCCGTCACTATAAATACGATTGTACAGATTGAGTAAATTAAATGATCGAAAACAAAATTTTTTTTCATTGTGTTGCATTTGATAAATGATAAGGTTGTAAAACATGCTCTATTAAACGAGCATGACTGTTATCTTTGATAAACCGGTAGTTCATACTGATAAGAAGTAAAAATAATTCATTGTCTTCCTGCTCTTAAAAACGCAGTAAGAAACCGTGAAGTGTTTAGGTTTGAGAAGAAATCTCCGGAGTTCTTGTGAGAACCAGTGACCAGTGGAGTCCAATCTGTGGCGGGTGTGAGACAGTTACCTAACAAAAACGAAGGAAGATGGTCACACAATGTTGCGAATTTAATGAACATAGACATTAACACTGTTGAGTTCCGGCTCAGTAGTCTAAGGGTTAAGAGTTCGCATGCGAGACGGAAGTTGTTTTGTTTGATTATTGAGGAACAATATGAAATCTGTCCGATATACAACACAGTAATCTGTTAATGTGAATCTGAGATTTCCACCTGGACATTTATGA
Source organism: Schistosoma rodhaini (assembly GCA_944470415.2). Classification (NCBI taxonomy): domain Eukaryota; kingdom Metazoa; phylum Platyhelminthes; class Trematoda; order Strigeidida; family Schistosomatidae; genus Schistosoma; species Schistosoma rodhaini. Next base: position 47,770,060 of record OX104036.1, read on the forward strand.
TTTCTGACGTAAGAAGTATCTGAATAACAGAGATGAACAAGAGGATGCGAAACAACTTGAATACTACCGAAATAGTTATTTACTGGATTAAATAGTAAGTTTCACTTTGCAAAACGACTAGGTTATCAATACCTCTTTAAATAAATTACTGAAATACTAAACTAATAATAAAAATTGAGCTTGATTTCCCGTAGTTTCAGCTCTTTGTGACCATTTCTAACGTTTAATACTGCATACTTAAAAACCTTTGATTTCAATACTCACAGAATGGTGTTTAAATGCTATACATATTCTTTTATATGGTCAAGCACTTTAATGAGTGATTAAACAAATGTAAGAAATATGATAAAGTTGGATGATTTAAACTCGTGTACTAAGTTAAATTTAGCTGTTTTTACTTAAAGTACGAGTCACTTAAGATAACACCAAAGTAATTAACACAGTATGGACATATGTCACTTAAAAATCATGAAGTACAACCTTCAATGTCAAAGACAGGAAAATTCAAATCGTTGCGTGATTCAACTGACAACAAACGGTCGACGATTAACATGAACTTTAAAAAGATTATCTCCTGGATGATATTCAGTAATATGTTAATAACTGTAGGTAACAAGTATATAAGATAAGTGGTGGTCTCAAAATCACGGCATCATCACACCATCGAATCACTGGTTCATCATTCAGTCTGTGTTATGAAGCCTTTGTTAAAATACATTACCTACTTATGAGTAGTAAAACGTGGTTCGTAAAATAATGTAACCTTTTGGCTTTTAATTCGCATTAATGGGATATTAACAGTCATAGACGTTTGCTAAGGAGAAGAGTCATACTAAAAATCAAGCCGCCGCCCACTGACTCCTGGTAATCAATGGGCATATAACTAGGGTCATTTCGGAACAGAGTGCATTAATTACACTATTTTCTGTCAATGTAGGCTACTGTAATGTAGTTTATTTATCTGGTTACAATGGAATTAAAAGATCACTAAGTCATTGAATCAGTGAAGTAATTACAGACTATATTACTAAAACTTAGTCTATGTCTATTGCAGTCTCAAAATAAAACGAAAATCTACTGAGTCCTATTGTTAATATTTTGCCGAATAATATTTGATTTTCTAATTCTTCAAATGTTTTCACTTAAACTAATAACATGCATCTGAGAACATCAGGGTTTAATAGCCCTACTTCTAGCATGATGGACTTGACAATTCTACCAGTTTAATATCGACAAGTGTCTTTAGACCACATGTCTCCATCAACAAATCGATTGAACCACAGTGTGCTAAATAATCAGTGGCTATTCAAATAGAAGATATGAATTTATTTAAATTTCACTGGTATGAGTATAAACGTTAGTCACTTATGTATTCAATCAACTTAAAAATGTTATTTAGATAAATGTTGATTAGGCAAATTTATTTTTGTAACTTCAATATCAACAAATTTGATAACTAAATTTCCTTCAATTATTTCTTTATCTAAAAGAATAAAGACGTTTCAGTGAAACAAACCCGTTTTATTCAATACTCGAAAACTATGATTTCGTTGAAATAACATAGTTCCATTTATAAAAATTATTATTCACAATGCTTGAAATATTTGGTAATCTTGACTAGATTATGCAACATCATTACATTCCCATTGACATCCACTTGATTAATCTAGTGTATGATCTCATTCACTCATGATCATACATTAGTAGAAATTAATGTATATATTAATAGGCTTTGATTACAGTTCAGACTATTGTGAACATGAATCGATTAGTGATTAATGTTCACCTATGAAAATATAGGGATATGCAACCACGATGTAAAGTAAATAATAAACTGAGTTAAGTTTGAGAATATAAATTTTTATGTTTATTTGAACTGGCTAATGTTTTCCACTTTACTATAATTACTTACTGGACAGGGATTGTGAACAGTGATGTGTACGTCACTTACAATGTCAAGGTTATTTTAATGTAATTTGGTCATGCAACCATTTATCTAAATATTAATCATTCGACGATCTACGATGAGGTTTAATGAAATGTTATCTCATGGATCATAAATATACTTGTTTGATTCGAATACTAATTTCCAGCTTGTTTTATAAATTACTAATGTTCTCTATTTTTGAGTAGGTAGAATAATTATGTGATAGATAAGGATATTATAAGCGTTGATTTAACCAATTAATAACCTAATTATTAATAATATTCCTTTTTTATTTAAAGTGTTGTAAACTGGTTACGATAAAGAAAGAAAAATTACAAAAGTCGTTTCCTTATCTTAACTACGATGGTTATATTTAGATTGACCTGATTGTCTACTAATTGGGATATAACAAAAAGTATATTTATTATTAACTTTTTACTCAATGCTCAATTCATTTGAAACTGTCAATTCCAACCTTAACATTGATACCTATAAACTAATCAATATGTTTTATATATCTGCCAAAACCGTCATCTTGCATAAAACGAAATGTTCGGTAAAACAGCAAAATATCACCACATTATCGCTAATCGAGTTTACCAAGTTTAATGTGCTCAACAAAGTATGCACACTAAAAAAACAGCAACATAGGTGCATATTCACATTCTTTAGCCTGTTAAAAAGAAATTCAAAGTCTATGGTTTAAATGTTCTTAACAGGAAAATTATGCAACATCTAATTATTTGTAGTCATAATTCTGACATTTGAAATAGTCAGTTAATTAATTGATTTCTGTAGTCTCTAAATCCTTAGAGTGTAAGGGTTGATGTTAAGCTAAACTAGTGGATATAGCACACCAGTTTCATTTTCCTGGACCAAAGTAGAGAAGCATATTAACTTCTCAGCACTTCAAGTCGTTAAAAGAATTACGAAAAAAATGCTAATATTATTGTGGTTAGACCTGATAAAGGATCAGGTATCGTTGATATGAATAAATCTGATTACAAAAATAAAACGGAATCCATTCTCAGTGATGACAACAAATTTATGGCTGACGTTGACTCTGATAGATTACGTAAACTAGAAAGAAAAGTAAACTCGAATCTAATGAAATTCTGTAATCTCTCTTGTCACTTTTCAGGTTACTTATAACTTTACCTAGTATTTCTGTTTTTGAGAACAATTATTAATGATATTGCATGGCAAAATCGTCGGTGTTAACCTTCATCATTTCAGGTACAGACAATCACTAATATTATACCGGTTTATAACTGAATATTAACTAATTGGTAAATATCTCAATTCCAAGTAAGGTCAGTTGAAACCTTAACAGCTTAGTAGTATTTCCTTTAATTAACAGTTGGTGACGCAGATTAAAACGTTACAGCACCTAACAATAAATCTAGGTTTACAGCTTACGAAAGATCTTTTTCAACCAACTGTGTAATATCACCTAGTATTTTTTTAATTCAATAGAAGGTTGTAAGCAGATGATGACGGTTTTCACGGTATAATAATTGATGTTTTCTTGCTTTACTCAAGTTGAAAAAAACAATGATTAAAAGCGTTTCGCTTTATTAAGACGTAAACTTTTTCTGCATAATTAACATTTTTAAAAAGAACAAAGTGGAAATAAAAAGTGGATATAAAAAACAAACAGGAAATCAACCTATTTATTAAAAAATCGGAAACATCATTAAAATAAGAATTGAAATATATTTCACTTAGCACTACATTTTTGTGTTGTGTAAAATAGAAAAAGACAGAAGATAAGTCAACAGAAAAAAAATAATGTTTCTTCAAGATATAACTAGAACAATTTCCAACAGTTTACAAATAAATGCTTGTATTTAAAATACATCTCTAATATATCGGATAAAAGGAAGATAGAAGATTTATGAAAAAAAAAAAGAGTATAAAAGAAAGACAGAAGTATACATTATAAATGATTGATTAATCTCTGTGGGAATAAGAATAAAAATAATACTTAGAGTAAGCAATGGCTTTATTTAAGATTTTTTTAAAATAACAAATAAACAAAATAAAATCTGAATTGGCATTACAACAATTTGATATTTTAAACAATGCTCATGATGATTTGAAAGTGTTGTTCAATTGTGGTATATGTAGAAGTATATATTTACTTCAAGTCATTTCGAATTGGTTTTCTTTGCATCTGTTGTCTATTCTAAACTGATAAAAAGTACCGGAAAAAGAGAATATAAATAACTTTAATGATTTCATTAATATCACTTATAATTTATTTTAAGAGAATGATAGTAATTTTGCTTTATCAAAAGTACTTTCATATTAACAATTAAAAAAGACACTACTCACTAATTCATAAATCTTAACTGTTATCAATAAAATCAGTTTGATGACTATTCATAGTGTAGTGGATTGGCTTTGAGATAATTCATTTGGCTTAGTTTATCAATCACCCTGATAACCGTGATTAAATAGATCCCAACAGGGCATGGATTCAGATGGCAATACGAAGCAGCGACTACAGTTTATTATTGGATAGCACAGATAACAATTACAAGCAAATCGAGCGAATTCGGAGCCCAGGGGCTGTGTGTAAGCGAGCGAATACAAAGGCGGATTTATAGTCAAATCGAGACAGCGAGAGGGGGGGCAAGAGACAAAGGGGGCAGCGAGACAAAGCAAAGGCTATCAATAGGATTCGAGAACATATATTCATGTTAAAAAGAATGATTCATCGAGCGATATTTAAGAGATTAACATTTGAGCTAGGGATATGCGCGTAGGCTGTCACATGTGACCAAGCATACACGTTTATACAGACAGGATGTTGATCATAATAATACAAAAAAATAAACAAATTGTTACTATCCGAATAACATTGTCTGTTAAATAAGTTAATAAAAGGGCTTGACAAAATCACAAGTATGCAAAATTAATTGTAGGGAGGGTTGCTATAATAATTTATTATTCTAAGATAATGTACATTTTGAATTACCGTGTACTTGTCCTCAATTATCTTTTATTATCATTTTTATTTTTCACTACGTCATAATAGCATGAAATTACACAACAAACAAATAATTATACAAGACTTTGAAACATTCACTGTTTATTATTTTTTTCTCCTTATAATGTTGCAATTTACTCATGTCTCATGTATGGTAACTTTGCTTAGCGAAAAAATTATTTAATTGGAAGTTGGAATATCGAATGTTGAAGGCAGTGGTACCATAGATAACATGAAAGTACTACCAATGGAAAGAAACTTTTGATAAGAAAGACTAAAAGGCTTAAAGTAAACAGAAGTAGTTCACATAGATGCATGAAAATTACCTTAAGTAAAGGAAATATTTTACTGAATGAATAAAAGAATTTGCAGACTCTATTGTTATTGATGATATCTGATGAATTGAAAGAAACATAATGTAAAATAAATTTCATTAAAACTCCGCAACAATAAAAGATGAAATTAAAACATTTTTAAAATAAAGTCTTAGTTTTCAAAAGAATAATGCATCGACAAAAAGAAATAATGAAAAGTTACTTACAGCACAAAAGTCTGTTTGCAGGCATTTCACATGCACAAACATCCACTACGAGATTGGCTGTATAAATAAAATAAGAATAACTATTATTAAAAAATAATATCATACAGAATTTATGATTTAAATAAATTGTCTAGTTGTTGGCGCATCTAGTCGATGCCGGTCACCATTAAGATAATACTTCAGCGTTTCAAATATTTATAAAATCTCGCCGGATTTACCCTATGGGTCTAGAATTCGACTTTAACATATAACAGAAGTCATAAGAATACACATAAAAAGAAACTTGACCTTTGTACACAGAAAAAGTTTATGCAGCTTTTGAATCTACCCTGGCCTTCTACTTAAATACCATTACATGTTTCGAAACCTTTCTTTTCCTTCACTTAAAACTTCCCGAACTTCGATTTCGTTACCATTGTAATTTCTAATTCTAATCTTACGTAACCTCTTTATTAATCATACTGTCTAAGTTTCACAGCACCCGTCAAACTAATTACTTATCATTAATTTCAAATATAACAAAAACCGTTTATATTTACATCCAATTTTAATTATGTGACTGTTTGTAACTGATCATGATCATTCACTTTAGTTTTAATCTTCATTTTCAATTTCCGTACGTTATGTAACTGTGATTATTATTTTGTTGAACTGGCTAACAACCATCTAATTGGTATCGTCTCTCTACTCACCTATAAAAAATATATGCTAGTGTGGAACCTTGATGAAGAACGGATTGAAATAAAATATTTCTTCGTTCAACTTGTCTCTCTGACAACAAATAAGTTTGCGAAATGAAATTAATTCACTTTATTTCACAACATCTCATCAGTTGCCAACAGCCTAAAATTAGAATTATTGATAGGATTATAAACAAATGTTCAATGTATTTAAGTTGGTGAAGTTCAGAAGAATATAAAAAAGAAACCATGACAGATCGTAATAACATGAGGAATAGTATACAGAATGTACAAATAAAAAATAGTTAAGACTGTTTGGTATTTATATTGTTGGACGGTAATAACGCAGAGTGGAACAGATGATATTATAGTTGCAGGCAATCATAATGAAGATAAAAGCGTATTCAAATTAAAAAAAACACGAGGTTCAGAGAAGGGATCTCTTTTCAACGAAGTCATCATCAAGCTGTACAATCGTTCATATATATAATTTTTAAGCATTAATTCCGTGAGGATACATGAACAAACATGATTATGTAATAGGAAGGTTATAATACTTTTTACTTTGAGCTTATTGAAATGTTTAAATGGCAATTAAATAAGCAAATGGTTGCATAATCAACCAGTGTGATTATAAACTAGAATAAGTTAGTATGTAGACGCTAACAAAATTATGTAACATAAAAATCGATGAAAAAGAGACTGAAAAATTGATAAAGGTTACTTAGTGGTTGTATTTATGAGTCAATTAAAGTTAGACCACCATGAAAAACCTGAAAGCACTGAACGGTCGTTACGTCTTAATATGGGACTCAGCAGTGCTCATCCACTATCCCACACGCGGGATTTGAACCCAAAACCTGTCGGTCTTGCGCGCGGACGCTTAACCTCTAAGCCACTGATCCAGCATCCAGAGGTGTTACTATCTCAAAACAGACACAGTTGAACTCCAATGGTGACAGCTTCTCATTAGAACTCCAGGAAATAACTCCTGTAGCCAGTCACTTGTGAGCACATGATGACTATTATTAGAAGGGGGTTTTGTGGAGATTTTAGTAATTTAATAATTAAATTCATAAGTCAATTAATTTGTTTAACACATTGTCGCTATTACAGAAAAGTTAATCACAATTTCCTCCTGTATAAATAGGTCAGATCGGAAATGCTTGATAGCTATTACCTCTACACAATGGAGTAAAATTGTTTCTTGTCTTCTGCTTACTTCGAATGTTATAGTTATATTCACTTTATGTTTATTATTCAAAAATGTTTAGCGATTACAGTCGTGGATATTTAACTCGCTTTAAGGCGTAGGTTCTTAGGTATATGTATAGAAAATCGATTAGAAACCTTTTTCTCTATCCTTCCTATATACTTGCCAGCACAGGTACATGTAAGTTCTTAGAATTATCTAGAGTTGAATTTACATGCACCTGTGGTGACAAAGTCACTAATTTTAATCCGTTTTTCAGAAACAATGGCCATCAAACATTTCCAAATTGATCTATTTGCTATAAGTAAATTAAAGATATGTTTGTGTAAACTGTTTATATTTCCTACTGTTGCTATCAGATGAATTCAATTATGATTAAAATATATTGTTAAAACTGTTCTTCATGTAACGCAATAGCGAATGATATTAGGTAAATTTCAAGTAAATGTTAGTAAAATAATTTTTATTTGCTAAAATCTAAATATAATTAATTAAAGTATGTTTAAATAGATTCTAGCAGCTATTATAAAACGTATAAGTTTAAGAAAGATGAAAGTAAATCATATAATTAACTAACTCATCATTCCATTTAATTTGATAGTCCTTGTCAATTTATCACAATCGTAGTAATTTGAGTTTTTGATCGTAAGTCGTTTTCATTCATTTTTGGATATGCTTTTTAACCTCATCAATATCCAAAGTAATCTTGAGTTCATTGGATGACTTCTACTAACGTGAATTATCACGATTGTTACATAACAAATTTTATTAATTTTTTTTTCGTTCTAATTCATTTCTGCTTTTGCACAATTTTATCTTTTCTAGCTCATTTGTTTTAATAGTCTTATCACTGATAACCTGTCATTTCAAGTAAATTAATTGTGCAATATGTTATCTTTCAATTCGGCCAATACGTTTGATTAGTCCGATTACGGATGTAAACAACTACAAAAACCTACAGAATATAATGAATTCTTATCAGTGTATTTCATTTGTTTGTTTCATAATTTCCAATCCTTTTTAATCCAGTGATATTCAGTACTGAATTAAGTTGAACTTGATATATATACAGGAACTAAGATCTTAACCTAAACAGTATAATAATTAGAATGATGGCTAAACCACATGTTAAACTCGACCAAACTAATAAACATTTTAAATATATAGGGGATTGGTGGAGTTTTCATAGTCTGAGTCAAGAACTGATATTCGCTAAACCACCACTAAAAACTTGGAAACACTGAACGGTCCTTTCGTCGTAGTATAAGACTCCTCAGTCGTGCTCATTCACGACTCCACTACAGCGAAACAAACCTAGGACCTTTGATATCACCTACTAACACTTAACAACTAGACCATTAAGCTAGCATCCAATGATATATATGTCTAACTTCAATCAATTAAGGATATCGCGCAACTCTAATCCATTGCTTGAAGTGGATAACTGTCTAACATTCAATACGATTGAACTCGACTGATCACGGTTTCGCTCTAGAACTCCACTTCTAGAAGCCGGTCCGGTGGTCTAGAGGATAAGCATTCACTCAAGAGATCGAAAGTCCTAGGTTCAATTCGTTGTGAATGAGTCGTGAATGGGCACTGTTGAAGAGTTTTTACTAGGACGAAACGACAGTTCAGTGTTTTCAAGTTTTTAATGATGGTCTGGTTAATATCAGTTCGTGATTTAAACTACACAACAAACACTTCTTTAGGTTTTTTAAAATGAGATTATAATGACATGATAATGCATTATTTCGATTAGATATTTCGAATATTTCAAATTTTGTAGTGACTTTCAACAAGAGGTTTGGTTGCCACCCACGGATAATCAAGTTAAACATGAGTGATCATTATTACTTCATAAAACAAACCTTGAATAAGAATAATCAACAGTTTATAGAGGCGAATCCAAAGACCAATTTTCTTAGAGATAAGTTTCATTTCGTATTCATAAAATACTGAGAAATATATTATTACGACCAACATTTGTTTCAAGTGTATGAAAGAAAATTATGTAAACTTACGTTAATTGAGATGGAAATGAAGTACTATGAGTATCCTTCGAATGATAACAACGATCACTGCTGTACGAATGATTTCCTGTATTGAATGGAATGAAACTTGATGTGAGCCTATCAGGAATACTTGTTATGGATAACAAACGAACAGGATTGTTTGAATAATCAAGTACCTAGAAGTCATTTTAAGAACAGGATATTCTGAAATATTTTTTACAACCAAATGAAAACAGACTAATATTACAATGGAGTTACGGAAAACCTTCAAACATAGAATTAGCTAACATGAAAACCTGGACTTAATGAATTTGGCATTCATAAAAAGAAGCACCTAAGATGCTGCTATAGTTGTGCATCATGATATAGTGTTCAGCTTGGAAAAGGGTAAGAAGTATGTTCGATGAGCTTTTCTGGACTATACTTCTGCCTTTGACTCTATTCCTAGACAACTACTTAATAAGTTAGTCATCGTCAACACTGACAACTAGATAACTAACTGATAATGTTCATGCCTCTCTGGAAGAGAACAGCACGCTGTGTTTGAAGGAAAGTGTTCAATGTCTCTACTGATTCATCATGTGCCACAAATTGTTCTTTGCTTTCTATTCTATCACTTTTTTTCATGATCTACTATCTTACAAAGAAAATACTTTTGTTAAATATGCGGACGATTTTACTGTTTGTATGCCGATTTCTGCCTCTTTACAATTCCTTGAAATGAGTGAGTTCTTGTCTTGTATTGGATGGTCTGTTGTTAATGGTCTCACACTTAATCCGTCTGCCAAACTTTTAAATTTAGCGTAAAACATGAACAGCACCAAAACACCTTGTCGGAATCCCATAAAGATAGTACCATTGTACATTCTTTAATGAAAACGTTCTCGAAGGTCATTCATCTTGATGTAAGTTTTTCATCTGAGCTCTCTTGGTCTTTCCACGAAGAAAGTTTGTCTTCTGACTTACTGTATGAAGAGGCTGCATGCTTTTTCCATTACTCGACATTAACTTTTACATTATGTTAATTCTTGCATATTACCCATAATTCTTTACTGTTCTCCATTATTCTTTCCCGGGATTGTGAAAAAAGGGTGTGTAGTGAATCTTTTAAGGTCATTATTAATATAGTTGTAGATAAACATCTAGGATCTTTCAAACTTCTGAAAGGTGTTGTCATATCGGATGCTAACCATCCACTTCATTTATACCTTTCTCCTTGTATATTTTCCGGTAGAACGAGATCCAAGTACATTAGAATTCATGTATGCGAGTGAAGATATAAAAGCTCTACAATACCTTATCTAGCAAATATAGTATGTGATGAACAGGTTGTTAGAGCTAACCTAGTCAACATATTGTATTCTTAAACACGTTTCTAATCAAAATGTTGTGCAGATTCAAATATCTTTTAAAAAACCTTTCAATTAATTAGAGGTAGTTTATCTACTTAACTTATAAGTATGCAGTTATCAATTTCTTTCTCTTTTTTTTCTTTTTTAGAAGAGAAACTTGTTGAAATACCTTAAGCTGAGAATTCTAAAATATAATATTTAATAAAACCACCAATAATAATGATAATAATTCAAAATATATTTTGTTTTTAACTAATTGGATGTAGAAACTAAAACTCTAACTATAACCAGTGTAAGGGAAACATGAAATTTCCTTCATCAAAATGATAAACTTTTAATGTACATGGAACTACAATGACGCTAAGCATTAGTTACGAGGTGAGGGTTGCAAAACCATTGAAAAGCCAGAATTTAAACTAACTGATATGATTGAGAAAATACTTGCGCCCACCTAGTTAAGGCCTACTTCAGCATATCGGATGAGTGACCTGGATTGAAGTAAAACAATGATTAACCAGTGTCAGTGATTGAGGATTTCAAAGTAGAGATCTAGATTTCCTTGATCAATGGTTGAGAAATTTAAGATAATATAACTGTAAACCAGTTAAAGTGGCTTATATATTTCCTGTAGGAAATATAGTCCCATTAAAAATTCAGTAATAATTTTGGATACAAAATTCAATCTCATAATCAAGGATCTCTCCCTCAGCTTAGTTAATAAATTCAAATCCGCTCGCCTACTATGAATGATACGCTCTAAAGAAATAACGAGTTGATAACAACATATTTAGCCTAAAATATTATTATATGCCTAGTATTTTACGAGATAATGACCTCTTCCATTTCATTTGTGTATAGGTGCCTCTCTTCTAAATCCATCATAGGATTATTAGTTTATTGTTTACATGAACCATATGTTTTTCTTAAACATCATTTTTCCAAATTATAATTATCATTACAAAATGGTGGCAAATAATTTAGTTCAAAGTTTGCTCTTCATAACTTCAACCTAAAATACACATGGTGAACCATCTAAAACACTAACGAGTAATTTTATTCTTCTGAAAAATTATTTTCATATTTAATTAAACCAAACTGAATAACTGTTGATGATAGTCACTTTTGTTCAAGAAAAAGGCATTTCTAATTTCAAAAAACGATTTACCTTAATGAATTTCGCTTTACTGCATGATTTAAACCTCGGGGTACCAGAATCGATGATAGTTAAATGTCACTTGATGAAAATTATAAATATCATCGAGAATTCGTTTTGCATTGTAGGAGAACCTAGGAAAATACCCAGCCTTCCCTTCTTAAAATCACTAGCACTTACATTCGGGTTTTCTTGGGACAATTAAAGTAACAAGTCTATGGGTATATGATAAAGAAATACTTGGATGCTTATTACTTCAGTATCGAAATATATGTCATAAGTAATATGGTCTTAAAAATAGATTACTATATGAGAAAACAACATATTAATAGTGTTTCTTAATTTTTGTGACGATGAAACCAATAGTAATGATGTCCAACCAAGATATTTGTTCTTCTTTAATATTTTAATGAACAGAAAGTTACGGTTTCTTACCAAAACAACCAACCGTTTGAGATAAGGATAAATGAATCAAAATTTAGAAAAAAAATGACTGAAAATGTAACTTTACAGTTGGCTAACCTAACAAAGCATTAATGTATTTCAGTTGGCTTAAAAACCTACTGATATATCGAGAGATCTCAGACAGGTCATATGCAGTTGCAACATCAGATAGACTATTGAAAGGGAAGTGTAGGTGTGGAAAGGCTTAGTGTATGTGAGTGGATTATTTACCTGGCCTACGTCACTACGCACATATTCTCATCTATAACACCTGAGCATTAAATATATATATATATATATATATATATATATATATATATATATATAATAGCTGCATATACAGCTTTTTGTTTTTTAGCAATTCCATCATCCTGTTTACTTTTCACTCTCTTACTCGAAATTCCAGGTTCGGCAGACGTTAAAAATTGAACATTGTGAACGAATAGGATTAGAGAATTGTAACACAATGTCGTCAAAAATTATAAAAATGTAGACTCAACTACAATGATAAATCAGCATGGGTTTTATTTCCGTTAATTTATCTCACGTACCTTGATCATATCCCTCTTAACAAGGCATTTTTTTAATAAACTGCATAAAATATATTTATATAACATGATAAGAACTAGTTATCATATTAAGATGTAAAAACAACAACTATAACTGTTCTTCGATTTAGTATCAACTTACTGAGGCATCAACGAATTTATTTTCTTTAAATTTAGACATAAACGAATGACAAAACAGTCCACACTGTTTATCACGTTTTGATTTTTCGGGATTAAGTTCAAGACAACCAGACTCATAAAATATATGAGAAAGCCGATTGCTTTTCTCGGTATCACAACCGATCGATTTACGTCTACGATATTCCTCAAGCTTTTGTTCCATTCTAGATGACTGAAGAAAATTTATTGGTGAAAGGGGATTACCAATAGTCAACTCCTCCATTCCCATCCTTTGAAAGATTCCAGAAGACTTCATTGTCTATTGGTAATAAGTCAAATGAATAATATTTACTAAGTGTTTGTACTGATAAAAGGTTAAAAATAGTGTTTAATGAAAGCTATTTTGAAACTGCACAAACGTACTCTATGGTGTGTCGTCAGTTAAGTATGAAATCACATTGAACTGTCAACAAAAATAGTCAAATAGCCTGCGGACAGTGATGATTCGAATAGATTATCTAATGTTAGTGTTTCCATATATACATGTTTAGAGTTATTTAGCCAAATTTTCAACACAGTCTGATAAAGCTCAAGAAATCGCTCCAGAATTAAAACAAATAAAACCATTTAGTGTAGGACTGGCTTCATTCTTTTAAAGCTTCATTTCTATTAGAACCATAAAGCGTAACATTTGAATGAGTAAAACATAAATGGAATTGTGATTTGTTAATTTTAATCAGAACAAATTTTTCACACAAGCTTTCAATCTATATATTCCATGAGGTTAACCAATAGCATTGTGTAAATTCATACAAAAATTACATAACTTTCTACAAATTATTGTTTTATTTATAACAAGGAGTCTTAAATTTGTATATATTGATAGCGATGCAATTCAATGACCGAATAGATGTTTATACATAATTCTTTAAGGTATATTAATCAAGAAAGGAAAAGAGTAATTGATTTTTTTGAAGTCTAAGCGGATGGAGTGAAATTCTAGCCTATAACACTAGGCTTTAACATTAAGTCATTATATGGCCGAAACAGGTTTTTTTATCGTGCAAGTAATCTAATCTCATAAATATCTAAAGTACATATTACCTGGTCTTCACCTAATTCAATTAGTTAATAACCTAACAATGGAAGTAAAGCGAACTTCCGAAAAGATACGAAACACTTTCATTGACTCATTATCCAACTAAAAAATCACTTTTTTGATGGTCGTCAACCACTACTATAAAACGTGGTTTTAGTACTTTCTTTAAATATTTCACATTATAACGAACGTTCAATATATATAAAATTGAAGATGAAGGGGTTGTTCACCTAGTTCGATGTAGTGTTTCTCACAATCGGAGCACTTCGTTTTGTAGATAACATTTTGCCTATTTTCTTGTGTCAATGCATATGATTGATTAGAGTCATGTTGCCGGTTTATGTTGTTTGTGTGAGCTTTTGATTAGTTTTTTGTCTAATTCAGTATGTTGATTACGTCACCCACATAAATGTGTTATGATTTGTTAAACAACAATCTGATCCCAAAAAGCTAAGTTATGATAGTTTCCATAATATATTGTATACTGTTACTAACTTAGACGTGTGAGGGAATATGGGAAGAGCAATAAAACGCAATAAGTTCACGATATTTTGTTCAACCAGTTGTTCTCATTATATGAAACTATATCAACTGAAGGATTATCACCTCTTCTATTATTCGTTTCTGTTCCAGCCATTGTTCAAATTGAATAAAATCTGAAGCACGCATTGGCCACTTCGCACTGCTTTCTTTACGAAGGCTTTTTCGTGCTGTTTTAACAGCTCTGAAAAAGAAACAGGTTTTGAAAATGTTTAGGTATAAACTAACACATAAATCTGTTAGGCAAATGACCTAGTCACAAAGAAATGGAACATTCTAAACAATGATATTTAAATGAAGTAAGTAATAACAAATATATTCTGCTAGATGAATAAATTTAAAATGTGGAAGTACTTTGGGTTGATTATGTTAAATGTTAACAAATCGGATACTTCATTTAAGTCATCATAAGTAGGTTAATATGCTTCTTTTAAATTCACTTGGTGTTGTTTACTTGTATCTTCCCATTGTTATTTAGGACTGCAACTGGTCAGTCTCTTATTGGCATATGTGCATACTGTGCGGACTGCCTCGATATGGCCTGAAGTCACAAACTTTATAAGTAAAGATGGATAGTAGCTAGCAGTGGAATTCAGGACGCATATTTTGTGCTATTTGGGACTGTTCCGCTGGATGTACCTGCATATCAGAGTTGGTGTTCACTCTGGGACTCAAACCCAGTACCGTCCACTTCAAACGCCATCGCGTTGTCCACTTAGATACTGAGTCCTGATAACCACTTGCTCGTGCCATGTTTCTTTTGTTTTAAAATAATTAACTATTGAAAGTTTGAAGAAATTTCTTTTGCATTTATGTAAATTTTATGTGCATCTATATCAATACTGTATAACTGTAAAAACCACATCAAATAAATACACTGAGTCTGAGAATACTGTGGTTACATAACTGTGACTACTAAGAATATACGACAAAGTAAAAATACCGCTCCACAGAATGTATGGAACACTTACTGAATAGCTGTCTCCAAACTAGATATCCAATCTTCTGCTTCATTTAAATTTCCATTCACGATAGTAAAATTAGCGTCACGACAATGTACCTAGAAGACAAAAATATTCGTACATCAATAATAACTGTTCCAGTAAAAACATAACAGCTGTGAAAGAATATTTAAGTCCTATATATTATGCTTGAACTTTTGCAAAACAAAAAAAATTATGGGACTAAGTCAATTCATTTCATTTGGTGAGGCTCCAAATCTCCCACTGACTTTTATAAATACATAAGATGTTTCACAAATGTAATTTCCTATACGATATGCATAAAGTCATTTAATCCACTAATAAAAATTATTATCATTACTTTCTATGTTGATATAATCTCCAGAGATTATTTTTACCATTAGTGTGATTACCTTACTATAGTTTCGTGGTAATTATTATCGATTTTGTGATTTTGTCATTTTTTTCCCTTTTTTATTCCATTCTTCTATAAAGTGAACTTGAAAATATAGAGGGTTATTATAATTATTTTTCGTTCGTGAACTTGATAATCTTACGCATATTGCACACTAAGCTACATTTGAAAAATATTTGATGTGTTAGTACAATTTGGAGTCTATGTGTAAGGTTCAGAGTACAAGAGATGAGATGAATTGATTTCAACTTAAAACCCCAATGCTTGCTGTGCATTTTCACAAATATTTATAATAAGTGTGAACCAAATTTAACTAAATAGCCGATCTATGTCCTTACATGTGCATACGTAAGTTTCCTTTGAAACGGGGTAATCTTGGCAACAAAAAAAGTATAATCATTAAACTACCGAGAACTTACGAATCGATCTATTTTATCGACATTACTTATTTAAGGATGATGCTCCTCGGGTATTGAAAGCAACAACACTAGACACAATAAACAAATGTGGATTACTGTAAAACAGGTGAATGAACCAGAGAAAGTGAAATCTTTAATTTATAAGGTGGTTTTAAAAATAGCATTTTTGTTGTAAAAATATATGACAAGAAACCATACATGTAACTGTGTTGTCCGTATTAAAATATACTGATTTTTATAGTCTGAGAAACACCTATTGAAAATTGAATTAACCCATTGTGTTACTGAACAAAAATGAAGAGAATTCAGCGAAGAAAATCTTCTTTTCGACGAAATCAATTACTTATTCTGTACATTCGTACTGAAAAACATGCTGTAAACTGCTTTAAAAATATAGGATATGAAGTTCACCAAAATGCGGCTGTATAAAAATGGTTAACTAATTAAAATAGATGAATAAGACAGTTAAAATCGTGGGAGACAATATGTTTGCTGAATACTTATTTTATTTGATCCGGAACCACGACCATTTGAGGAATAAGTTCAAGCGAAAGATTTAACCTTGAATGTTTTGTTGAGGGATATTAATACAATACAATAGGCTAAGTATAAAAATCATTTATTTATGATATCCCTAAACATTGTCATTACTACTACCAATTGTTTGGTAATAAAAACACTTCGATTATTGACAGTTTGTAAAAATTAGTAAAAACTGAAATATAGATCCTAGTATACTCTATAAAAGTACACTTTTTAGGTGAGGACCAGTGATCTACCTTGACTACAAAAACAGATATATATCGATGAGACTTTTAGCCGTTGATCGAACACACTAATAATGCCGTCTTATTACCTAATTTTATGCTGAATGTATATTACATGATTATCATGTACAAAAATAACAAAGACAGGTTATTTAAATGGTAATTAAGACATACAGTGAAATTGTATTCTTTCAAGGGTTCAGGGTGTTTCATTGTGCAGTCATCTTCGTTGAAAGTAATAAATGAATCCGATTTCAATCTTACAACAGATGCTGATTCACAAGCATATTCATCGAATGCCAATGGTGTTGATGCAGTGTGACCTGAAAAGAAATCCAAATACAACATAACTATTGTTGACTTGTTGGTTAGTTCAATCATAAAGAATACGTTAGAATAAGCTGGTTATTGCATTGTCGATTTTTTTAATTGATATATCTCAAGACTACGAAGAGCCCAAAGTGGGCTGCTATTCTACTCCCCACCAGATAGTAAAGAGTTTGTTGATCAATAATCGTTCAGAACTTTTGCAAGTCATAAGGCATTTAAAGTTGTAACCACATAACACATTCATTCCTTAATGTTAAACCAAACATTAGTGTACGAAAGTTTTGGATTTATCACTTTTTATTCAACAGACACAAGATGTGAGTAACTTTAAAGTCACTTAAATTGGTAACCCTAGACTCTCAATAATTTGTACTATAAAGAAAAAGATAGAAATCAAGGTCACACCATGACAATCAAAATTTACGGCTGTTTACATCCATCCAAGGTTAATTGATTATTTACTAAGTATATGGAAGTAAACCTTATTAACTCTAACGGTATACATTCTCCAAAAAACCCCAAATCCCCTGGTACAGACGAGGGAGAGGAGAGTTCGCTCCTCCTCTCGAAATGCTCCCACATGGCCATGCGTATACAACCACTGCCAGGGAATTACTACTCACAACCTTCTCGTGGCGGGGGTGCTGTTTACGAAATTGAGAGGACGAGAAGCGAATGTCCGATGCCTTAACCGGGTTGGTGGATATGGAGGATCTACTTAGGGGGGTTGGAAAACTTTGATTCCATACCAGTGGTGCACATGGGCTCCAGTATCCTGAAGGAACAAATGGCGTGAGTCAATCGTTGGTCACCGGCTACCATGGGACTGCATCTCCTTAAGTTGCTCCACTGCCTTGTGGGTTAGGCCTTCAGGTCAAGGGTTCGGGCTCCTGTTCGGGCACTCAGATAGTATCATAGCCCTCACACAAATTAATGATAACTACTACTGGTCTCGTTGTTATTGTGTGGTGAATATGTATTTTGTGCCCCCTTGTACCAATGTTTATGTGCTCAAATAAATAATAAATAATAAAAGCCGTCGGAAGGTGTAACTTATATGTAAATGAACTACCTTCAGGTTCACCATTAGTAGTATGGATAGAGAAAAATAACATTTAAACGATAACTTAAAACCGCCTTCAAAGAAACTCTGAAAGCTAAAACATTTTACTGATTATAGACTGAACATTTTTTTCTCATAATTCTAATGACTACGTCTTTTTCACTTAAGAAACACAATTGTTCTAAAGTAAAGTAAACAGACATTATCTGATAAACGGGTGCTATCGAATTCATGTTGGCTTAGCTAGTGAGAACGAAAACGTCCCAACGTAGTTTATACCCGAAGTCGGAAAACTATTTTCTCTTATTGTAATCTAAGCATCACATGACAGAAATGAAAATAAAAAAGGTATGGTATATAAAATAATATAATAATGATATGAAAGTGAAGTTTACTATGCAATAAGCAGAAAATTATAAATATATTAAAATCGTTTTGAATTCACACATGTTTGTTCCGATTTGACATTACAACTACATTTAACAAATTTATTATAGTTGAAAGCGTGAGTCAATTGAAGCTAGACCACCATGGAAAACCTGGAAACACTGGACTGCCGTTTCGTCCTATTATGGGACTCCTCAGCAGTGCGCATCCACGAACCTGCTCTCGCGAGATTCGAACCCAGGACCTACCAGTCTCGAGCCGAAGCCCTTAACCGATAGACCACTGAGCTGGCATCCAACGGTGTTAATGTCTAACTTCAACTGATCCATGAAGTTGAGCAACCATTCACCAATTGTCTTCAGTGAGTTCCTATCTCACAACAGACGTGGTTTTGAACTCCACTGGTCACTGCTTCTCACTCGGCCGTCCAGTGTTTCCAGGTTTTCCATGGTGGTCTAGCTTCAATTGACTCACGCTTTCAACTATAATAAATACTAAATCTCCACAAAACCCCTTCTATATTTAACAAATTGTTTTGCAAAAGCCTGTTAAAATCCCCGCATTATTTCTAAAAGTTTTGTATCAAACCAAAAAAAATAGCTCAGCGAATAGACTGATGACAGATAAATTCATATACTTAAGAAAACTGATAAAAAACTGAATAATTCAGATATTTTTAGATGTTAAAGTTTGGTGACAATATACAACACTACACAAACGAACAAATCAAGCTACGAGTATTGTAATTAACAAAGAGAATAATACTCACGGCTAAATCCTCCGATAGAAACTGGAGAAATAAACACTGAATTGTTTTGATTCGGTTGAAATTCAGGAGACTCAAGAATCGGTTGCAGAAACGTAGTATGTGGTTTAAAATGGATTTGAACATGACAGTGATGAAGAGGATAGACAGCAACACATGAAAAACAAACTTTACTATCTGTTAAAAAATCAGTCGAATCGTTAAAAGTTTGAGAATTAGAACTTTGTGAGATTGATTTAGAGAATTTAGGAACCTGAATCAATGGGTTCGTGTCATTCAACCTTCGAATATGTTTTGTACATTCTGAAGACACTTTTCTTCCGTAAAACTGTGTAAAAGGATTAGGATATTTTCGATTATAAACACACTTTTTTTTACTGAAAATGGATTCCAACTCCGTCTGGGTTCTTGGCTTAGCACATATCAGTATATCAGACATAATCACTAGTAAACGAGTTTCTGCAAGTCCATCGAGAGAATTCACCTGGAGTGAAAAAAGCTATGATTAAATGTTGAACAAAGTAAATAAGTTAGGTTATCGACATAGAAAAGGATTGAATTGAGAGATGAATTACGTGTTTAAGTTTTTTGCACAAATTGCCAAAAAGATAAATCAAGAATGATATATATGACGTTGTACGCAGCTTAAACACTTAATACTCATAGGTAAAGCCTAAACCGACTTTCGTTTAAAGATGTCAATGAAGAGTGATACAAATCCGGAAACTAAGATTTCAAAACATATAGAAAGTCAAAGATCCCTGCTTAGATGGTATGAAGTTACCGAATGACTATATGACTTCAAGAATTTAACATCGCAGAACTTTGAAGTACTTACCTTTTTCACCAATCCATACTTCAATAGTTTGCGCCCAGGTACTAGAATGAGGTTGTGCGACCATTTGCCAAAAAGTTTTGATTGTAATATAGCGGCTTTGTTAGCTTGTTCACTGATTCTAATCTGTTCATTTAAAAATGTTGCTGTCGCTACCACACTAGCAAAACCTGCTATTAGAATAATTGTGGAAGCACACATTCTATGAATATAACGTTTCAGATCTGAAAAGGTTGAATCATGAGATTCCGGAGAGTAATGAACTTGTTGATGATTATCCCATAGTTTTAAAATAAGAGTGGCTGCATATTCTGGTATCATAAAATGTTGACGAGCAGCGTCGTTAATACTAATGGCACATTTATTTGCTTCTGAATTGCTGAAACCGTCCAGTTGAAGGCAAATGACAACAAGTTCCTGAAGCATTAAAGAATACCTACAAAAAATAGAGGTTCGTCAAGTTTTCGAGCACATTCATCGACATTGCAGAAACATAAAAGTAATTTCACTGAAGACATAGTCCTTCTATTCAACAGCACGTATAAAATAATTAATAACCTATCTGTGAGACCATACACATGTTTGCGTACTAAGAACTAAACCACACAAATCCTGGTACAGGTAAAACATGTGCGTAAACGTTGAACCACAGACCACAGGAAACATAGTTTGCGAGCGGAGCAACAATACAATAATATTATATTTTCAATAATTTGACTATGACACGAAAGTGTAGCGTAATTTGCTGACAGGTTTGGTCAAGTATATCGCTTTTAGCCTTCAAAGATGGCACATTTCAGGAATCAAAAAATATCTAAAACTTTTTCTAATAGTTCTTTCTAATGACGTCAATGTATATAAAATCCTTCTTTTAAAAAAATTGATGCGATCAGGCAGGCGATCATTCAGACGTCCTACAATAGTAGTATTTCTTGACCTTAAAGCGGCATTTCATTCCGTTGATCATGAGGTTCTGTGGCAGTGTTTGTCACTAAAAGGAGTACCAAAAAAGTACATTAACCTCATAAAGGCTCTCTACTCGAACACAACTCGTCGAGTTAGAGCCTATGGCGAACTGTCATCAGAATTGATTACCTCAAGTGTAGTTCGTCAGGACTGTCCACGTTCTCCATTCTTATTCAACTTTGCAGTTAACATGCTTTTATAAATGACATTTTCATCATCTAAATCTCCTGGAGTTGAACTTTTACCGGGAGACTCACTTGTTGACTTAAAATACGCCGATGACATACTTCTATTTGGTGAAGACGTTGACAAAATGCAGAGTCGTCTGACCACTATAAGCAACAGTGTAGGCATGTTCGGGATGCGATTCTCTCCCTCGAAGTGCAAAATGTTACTTCAAGATTGGGTTGCATCGACACCCGAACTAATGATAGGGAGTGAAGTAGTTGAGAGTGCTGACTGCTTCATTTATTTTTGGAGTCTCATCAGCCCTTGTGGTCTGGTGTATGACAAAATCTCAGCACCGATACAGAAGGCTCGTCTAGCTTTCGCCAACTTGCGTCGTTTATGACGTAGGCGAGATATCCGTCTAGCAACCATAAGACGGGTTTACTGTACAGCAGTTCGTTCCGTCCTACTTTATGGCAGTGAAACATGGCCCATAAGAGTAGAGGATATTCGTAGGCTACTAGTTTTCGATCATAGGTGCCTTCGAAGCATTGCTCGTATATCCTGGGTCCACCGAGTAAGTAATGCAATTGTTAGAAAACGGGTACTAGTGAAAGATGGCAAATCGATTGATGAAGTAGTGAAACTTCATCAGTTGAGATGGCTGGGACACGTGTTCGTATGCCCAACCACCGACTGTCCCGACGTGCAATGTTTTATGGTGTAGGAGTAGGTTGGAAGAAGGCTAGAGGCGGCCAAACCAAAACGTGGCACAAATCCATGAAGTCACTGACAAGTGGACTGGGTCATGTTGATAGATGTAGACTAAATGGTTGAGATCCGCGAGATGATAGCAATCGATGGTTAGAGACCTTGAATGACATGGCTCAAAATCGTATGCAATGGGGAGGGTTCATCCACTCTTTGTGTTCTGCCAAATTCTTATCTTCTGAATTCTTCATGTCCCTATCCTTTTTCTCTTTCCAAATTTATTTCACTGGATTATACTCCTTGAATAGCATCTTCAAACCCTAATCTTTCCGATTACTGCTTATACTCTTACTACTTCTACCACTATGGGATTTGAATCGACAACTGCATCTCTGTGCTAATGTGGTATGGCAACTCGAACTGATGTACGCACGTACGAAGTTCTACGTTGTGACTGACTGACTGGGGCAAGGCATTAGTACATATGAAAATCTATACTCAACAAGCATGTTTCTACAGTAATCGTACATAATAAAACCAAAGATTTAACAATACAGAGACATACCGAGGAATGCGCTGTATGGGCATTATGAGGAGTGCTGAAAGCTGCAAATTAACATCTGGTAAGTTTTCTTGTTTATTTATAAACTCCACTAGTCCTGGTATGAATGCATTACAAGTCTAAAAGACCAAAACAACACTTAATTTAACATGTACGGACACCATTAATTAATCAAAATGCAAACCTCATAAAAGTGACTTTTTTCTGCTAACCCGATTGTATTCCATAAATTGATTGTTTGTAAGTGTTACAAAATAATTTAAATAGCAAATGAGAATTTTTTAAGAGCTGTGATTCGTTCCAAAGCGTCAACCAAACAACTTCAGGAGAATAACAATAAGTAAAGGAAGTACGAAAGAACATTTGCCCACTGTGAATACTATGGTTTATATACTTTTTCGAGTCCATATGTTGTAGGTAAATAGGTGAAAGTAAAAAAAACACTGTATATGCACTCCGAAAAAATAATAAAAGTTTCCATATGAATATATTACGAATAAATTGAAACTTTTACAAAAAATTAAACTTTGATAAAGGGTTAACTCAGCTCACCTATTGACTTTCCACAATCGATTTATAATTACGTTTGTTAATGTGTGATTTTATGGACACTCATATTCTGATACAGGGTGTGGCCCCCCAAGAAAACCACCTGCTTTGGTTTAGACAGCCAGGTAGTATCACAGCCCTCACACAAATTAATGATAACTACTACTGGTCTCATTGTTATTGTGTGGTGAATATGTATTTTGTGCCCCCTTGTACCAATGCTTATGTATTCAGATAAAATAAATAATTCAATCTGCACATTTTAGCAGAAGCATACACCTTAGCTATCTTCATTCTTTAAGGAGAGATCTCAGACTAAGTCTTTGACTTGTTTAGTCTTATAATGTGAAGTTTCTTTCATCAAATTTTCTATATTATAGCTAACAATCACGATTTACTGCAATATGCGGAATATGGAAAGAAAATTATATGAACCTATGTTATTCGTATTACGAAATCAGTGTATTAAGGAGCTGAAGAAAGATTTTCCTAAGAGATCATATGGAGTTAAGAGACTCCCTGACCACTTGAAGCAACAATTTCGATAGTAAGTGACTCAAGTAATGAACGTAAGAAAAGAAAGGAAGCGTACTCAGTTACTTCAAAGCTTAGAAAACTGGATCCCAAAAATTAGATTCCCAATAAGTTTATGTCGAAATTTCCGCGGATTTTCGAGTTTTTATCCTTATGTGACTATTAAAAAGTATCGTCTCCTGGTCTCGAGTTTTGTGATGGTCATAGTGCTGTTTGCAAGTTCAGGTTTAAAACATCTACCCACAAATAAGAGGCCTAATACCTCTTATTTACGGGGATGTGGAAGGACTTAACTCCAGTTTAGTAGATTGTGGATATTAATATCTAAACTGCCAGCACAGAATAAAAAAAGTGTTGACCAAAAGATACTAAGAATCATCACTTAAACTGAAGAAAAATTAAAATCTAGCAGTCAGTAAACCTTACAACGAGCCAGGAATAATCTTCATAGAGAGAGCAACGTATGTAGAAAAGATAAGTACAATATCCTTGAAGAATGACCCAACAGAAGAGACTATGTCAAGTGACTTATTCACTAAATATCCCGAAACAAACAGGTGCAATCTTTGAGGACTTTTATGTAACACTCAAACTCAGTGGTACCGTGACACAAAGGCATTATATCTATCCAAAAGTATATAAATCTAGATTACTACTTGGTCAAGTCCTTGGTTTGGTAAATCTACGTCTCTGTGGCAGAAAGATGGATAGTAGAACCTCTTAAGCTACTAAATAGAGACGTCTTACAGCACAACGTAAAAGATAGTTTTAAATCTATTGATGAAACTAGAAATTTGGGGGTGAATAATAGATTTATGATATCACGGAATGTGTCACAAACGTATCTTCAACGGAAACAGTTTATTTCATATATAGTGAGCCTCGAAATCAGCTAGTGGAACTCAGTATCCTCATTTCTTCCTTGCAAGCACTGATCGTAAAATGTACGCTGAAAACGCATTTTCTGTGTAATAGGGAGCTCTAAAGATAATATAGTGGTGTCGCTACTAGGTCATAACAAAGACCCGTCCTAGGGGATTTTTCTTTTCCGAAATTAGAAATTGGAGCTTTGAGGACCGTGGTGAGTTAAACTTTTATTATCACTATATGGATGATGCCTTTGATGTCCTAAAAACAAAGATGAAGGGTAGGATTTATTAGAAACACTGAACAGAATTCACCAAGCAGTTACCCTCAAAAACGAAAAAAACTATGATGGCATCTCCTTCCCAGGTCCCTTATTTACAGGAGAGTTTGTTCGGCCTCTTAGTTTACCATGGTTTTCTTTGCTTTAGTTACTATGCTTCCAAAAACTTTCAGTTCCATTCAATTTTAATCCTTAACTTCATTTTACATGATCTATTTATCTTAGTAATCGGAATACCTAATTTTTTTACAACTGGTCGGTTAATTTTCCAGACAATACTAAACATGCATATTTAATCGCTAAATTTTGTATCTATTATTTTATTACTTAAACGCATAAATATTAATTACAGAAGGGGAACAGAGTAATAATGCATCACAGGATAAGAAAACAAGATTGTGCCAAGATGGAAGGGAGGTGATCATAATAAAAAGAGAAAACAAATGAGTGAAAATACGTGAACGAGGGCGAAAAATAACGGGAGCAGCTAACCAGTTTTTTCAGTCAAATAATTCCCTCTTACTTTTAAAAACTAAAAGAAAACCACTACAAGACCGCCACTGTCTTTATCTGGGCCATGTCTAGTGATGTTTTAAGTCACGGTGTAGTATCATCTCCAGGACCTAACCAGATAGTCGTGGGGGACCGACATAACTTTCTAACTTACTCAACTTCTATTCTTACGTAACCAATTGTGTAATTAAAAGATTATACAATCTGGTTTCTAGATGTTGAGATTCTGACTACCGTTTTAGAGAAGACATTGTTAAACTAACCAACCACCACTTACTTGCCGCTGATTTCATTCTTAACTGTAAAACCTATGTATTAGCGTAGAGCCCTGATGAAGAACCATTAGAAAAGAAATATTTCTTTGCTCAACTTGTTATTGTCAGGTTGCATTTCAGCTCGGAATCTTCAGTTCATCAAATACTTCAGCAGATGTCACAAGGACTCTATTTTACAAAGCTTAAGGGTACATCAGTCTTAGTCTCTCAAAGTACTTTCCAACTCTGTCAGCGTTGATTTCTTTGTTCACAACATTCCAGAAATGTTGTGCAAGACAGGCCTTTTAGCTGCCTTATTGTTTCATTTTTTTGCACAATCTCGAATACAGACGATTTTTCCTAATTTAGGTCATTAGAAACCATGCTAACAGGGAGTCAACGATAAAAAAGCGAAAGAGATTGGTGCACGTTCAGTGTTTTCATCAATACGGACATAGGGTCATCCTAACCTTGCATCAAACATGTAGTCTTCACAACTCACGCTGAAAAATTCCATTGCCTTTTTGTGAAACTATATTTTTATAAACTCCCCCAACTTTCCATGAAATTCATGAGTTTTTCTAATGCTCCACCGAAGATCTTAGTGTCACAGTTCGCTTATGCATTAAACAAACCACGTATTTCAAACGCAAGATTTTAGTTGTGTAGCTCTTTATGCCAATAGTGAAACAGTGCATCTAGAGAGGAGTTACTTTTAGTATGTTATATTTCGGCCAACTATGTATTGCAGTAGCAAAAATGATAGATCAGGGATAAACTAGAAACCCACGAAGTTAGAGGAAAATGTCATGCTTTGCAAACTTTTAAGTGGAAGCAAATATTTACATCTAACCAGTCTGGAGCTTAGAGGAGGTCTTATTTTGATTCATACTACTTGATTTTGCAAATAACAATAATAATACAGATAGAAAAATAATAAATAACAATATATCCAAGCAGACTGAACAAGAGATTAGATACTTCAGCCGTTTTGTTCAGGGTGTTAACTTTGAGCTAAAGATTGCTCTGGTCATGAAAACTGTGTGTTGTGTTCGAAAAGTTTTACGTTTTGAAGTGTGTTTTAACAGAAATTTCTGTTACTAGACCTATCTGTAGTCAACTAACTAGTGAAGGTATAGTGTATTAAGTTCCATGAAATGCTCAATTACCAATTTAGTCACATTCTAGATAATTGTGTTTGCCTAGGATCGGGGTTAGAATCTGTATAATTACTTCCCTTAGAGTGCTGATAGGACATTTCATCTGCGTGATACATGACCAGACAAGAAAAATATGATGGTCTAATCAAGAAGAAAACCATATCGTTAAGAAAACGATCTACATAAATTTTGGTGGGTGTAAAATTAACGAATCTATCTACGGACGCGTCTACATATGACGAAGGTCTCAGATAGAGCAGTCTAAGGAACTACAACTCACCTCCATAAACACAACGTTTGTTTGATAGCGGCTAGCATAATCTGCATATAATTTCAGGCAAGGAGAAATCTTGAGAAATGCTTTCTCGACTCCAACAGTTAAAACAGACTCAAGAAGAGTTTCATTGACACTTAATATGGGCACGAGACGTCCAAAAATTT
This sequence comes from Schistosoma rodhaini, assembly GCA_944470415.2. NCBI lineage: Eukaryota > Metazoa > Platyhelminthes > Trematoda > Strigeidida > Schistosomatidae > Schistosoma > Schistosoma rodhaini. Next base: position 47,797,636 of record OX104036.1, read on the forward strand.
CAGAGTGCATATCATCCGGCAAGTATCTGCGGTCAATTAAAGGCCTTGCAAAGTACTAAAAGACTAGATAAACAATATGAAGTTACCTTCAAAACTTTCTTCAGGTAACTTATGTATTTAATTTCAGAAGTTACGAGTTCGTGTATTAGGTTATGTTTTGATTGTAGAAGTTTAACCTCGGCATTGGAATTATTTGCACGTAAAGAGAATGAAGTTTTCATCGGGAGGATTTATAACAAAAAGTAACAAATGTTTTTTAGAATGTTGACAAAATTAACTTGAACTTTCCCTTAATTCAGCTAAAACTGAAGTTAAATTTATGAGAAAGAGTTAAATGGAAGTAAAGAAATAAAGCTATTATGTGTACAAAACGTACCCGTAAAAGAAACGAGATATATACAAAACTCTGTTTGTAAGTTCATCGCTCCAAAGCAATTAAGCGTCCGCAAGAAGCATCATGAACGCGCGTCAGTTTCCTCAATATACTACTAAAATTGCCAAACATAGCCGAGAGATGATTGCTTACTTAAGCCTCATGCTCTTTTGAGACATAGGTGGCTGATCAGAGATCTTCGAAAATCGCCAGTTTATGAACTGACTGATCTTCCCCTTAGCTTTTGCACGGAATTTACTCAGTTTAACTTTTAATATCCGTTTCTACAGAGCCAGATATGCTGAAGTCGTATTCTTTGAATCTTTGTTCCCATAGTACATTGAAGTTTGGTATACCATTTATGACTTTTAAAGTGATGCCATATGCTTATTGACTCAATAATAAAATCAAAAATCCCTTCAACCTCAGTCAAACAATTCCAAGAACACGTAAGAAGCCTAACTAATATTCACATTGAAACCTAAATTGTAGTTAAAAATATCTCAAAGTTTACCACTTTCATAAAATATTAAGGTGTTTTTATCAATTTGTAATTTTTACTAATTAATCTAAGGAACTTACTTCATACCAGTCAACATAAACGTAATATTGTTCTATTCTTATTTAGCTGCGTGCTTTGAAAGTAATGATTTTAAAACTGTTTAATCGAAGCTTCGTCATTGTTCTATTCATTACTTTGTGAGTTATCATGGCTAACTTCAGATAAAGATATCACTCAAAATCCTATTAAATACTATTGTGAACCTCTTATTCGCTTTTAGCCAGCTGTTTTATTTGGTTTCCCATATCTTTTAATAAAGTGCAATAAGACTGCGACACATCCACAATGATTTGATTCTACTTATGCCCACAGTTTTTTTTAGAATAATCGGTCAAAAGCACTTTTGTGGTTGAAAACTCAGTTTCTCTTGCTGATAACAACAAGGCGTTTAGTAAGGTATTAGATCCTGATGCGTATGACTAATGTTACAAGCCGTCTACATTAATGCTTTTTGGCCGTTGTTAACATCCGACAAACCAACTACTGAATAAACGGATACAGAAGCTTATTGGTGTATTGGTATGGGTCTTGATATTAAGTTCTATACGAATTGATAGACAGTGGGAGATTTAGCCAGTTTGTGGGATTTTAGAGAATCCCATTTTCATGTAAATTAACCGCCAATCTTTTCAAGAAACGAAAAGGTAATTATTGAAAAATGTGTTTTTTGAATTCAAAGTATATTAATTAAGTTTAGATCTCAATAAAACTTCATTTAAATCATAGATGAACATGCTTGCTTTGTCGAATGGCACAACTAATAGCACTCACAGGTTTGTGGCCGCAATCACAGTCTAAATAAAAGATAGTTCATGTACAACCTGACAACAGCGGAAACAACACAACACACGAATACAGATCCAGAAATCAAAGTGAGCGCTTCTAAATTTTTAAAACAGTCAGAATAAATTTAGTTTCAATCTCATTTTGGAAAGGACTTGAGCTTGTTCTGAGGATCCGAGTTTCTCAGTCGGTCTAACTTGTTTTTGGATGCGTTGGCAAGATCAGATCAAAGCATGTGTTGGGGTAGGGAGTACCATATTCTAGTGACTGACCTTTTAGGGAAGACGAACATTCTCATGTTCGAAAAATTTGAATAGTATGTCCTAAAATCGCGCTAGATTTTAAAGAAGATTAACTCTCTATTCGGACACCTGCACCTTTATTTTTGTATATTTTTTAAAAGAACCTTATTAACCTTACAGGTTGAGACTACGGGCCTATAGTTCACTTTCTTGTTTTGAAGACACAACTAATATGGCGTTCTTCCAGTAGTTTAATAATTCACCTTTTCATTACAAATAGAAAAAATATCCTTGGCGTACATACTTTGCTAAAGTATTCTGGTATTATCTGACAATACTGTGGTCGCTTTTTACTGGTTATGTAGTACTACTATCAGATTCAGATTTCTATAGTAAGGACAGAAACCCTGTGGCCTATGTCATTCCCTTTCTAGTATGTTTCTTTAAGTGTTCAATCTTCCCCGGAATGAGTCGATTGAAAGAAAGAACACCACTGCCTCGGTTAACAGGTCCCGAAAATTGATTACTCGGTATGAAAACCAGTATGCCACTGATATTTTATTCGTTCTTGACTTTTCTACTCCCCCGCTACTTCGTCCGAGTTTTCACGATCTCGTAGAAAGAAAATGTGAGGATATGTCAGATCCAAAATCATTTCTTTGTATTCATTATATCAAATTCAGACTACCTCTTTATTTGTGGTGAGACAGAGTGAAGAAGTCTAAATTTTCAAGCCACTATTTGTATGATAAATCTTGTAGTTCTCGAATTGCACGGGTAGCTGCCCTATTTACTCTATCCAGGCTATCCGCATCACCTGAAGTGCACATGCATCTGCATCCCCTGTTATACCTCACCATGTTTTTATATCATCAGCGTACAGTAACAACGGAGAGTCAACTATACCTATTAATTCACTTACGTACAGTATAAAAAGCAAAGACCCTAGGACAAAGACTTGTGGAACCCCATCAAGTACTGATTTCTAGGAGGAATATTTTGTATCTATTCTGTTTTTCTGTCTTCGATCTACAACGAAGTCGTCAAGCTCTTTTATATGAGAGGTCTGAGAATGTCCAGATTTTCCAGATTTAAGGGCAGTCAATTTTTTGGCACGTTATCAAAAGCTTTATTTAAGTCTATGTAGACAACACTCACTGATTTTCTATTGTCCAGACTCTTTATCCATTGCTCCCTTGCTATAAAGAGGTTTATTATGTAACATAAAGATATCCTGAAACCATTTTATTTTCTGTTTAACAAGTTGTTGGCTTCCACTAATGTCATTATGGTCTGTTTGACTATTCTTTCCAGTATCTTAACTGCGACACTGCTGAGGCTGACAAGTCTGTAGTTCGATGGAAATGATCTTGATCCTGTTTTATGCACTGGAGTTCGTAGGTAACACACTTTGACCAAGTGACATATTGAATATCAGTTAGTGGGGTTGCAATATAATGTGCAATTTGTCTCAGTATTTTTGGTTGTAATTCATTCGATCCTGTTGACTTTTCCGTACCTCAAGTGCTAAGAGCCTTAAGTACATCGCTTCGATTAAAGTCCACGGTGAGCAGATGGTTTGTTGACTTTGTATTTGAGTCCAGTTCTTCGTCTAGAAGAGGATCCCGAGTGAAAACTGCCTCGAAATCGTTCGCTTTTTCCTGACCATACTCTATCATTTCAGATTCACTCCGTCTTTTAATTAGGTTGGGAATCCAATGATGAATTCTTGTCCTGTAGTTTGTGTGCGAGAATAATCTATTGGGCGGCTTGAGTGCAGATTGTGCCAACTGCATTTCAAATATCCTTCGAGCTCTTCAGTTCTTGATTACACACTTGTTTCTCGCCAACCTGTAGCGTTCCATGGTACTTGGTGTGCCAAGGCTGACAGCAAGATTTCTGTTTTGGTAAATGTCAAATATCCCGGCCTATTCAGGGGTGAATGTGCTTCTTCCCTGGGATTGTTGAGGGCATGAACAGTTGAGTTACTTGATTGTATGTTTACTGGAAATTAGTACTAACCCTTTTTACTGGTGTCCTCGAATCAGTTATCCCGTTTTCAACTGAGACTGATTGCCCTCATGCCTGCCTTTTGTATATAAGGACGGGCTGTCGCAATTGTTTCAAAGGTAATCTCAGCCACGAACTTAAATAAGATGACTGCATGATTACTTGTCCGTATAGGCGAAAGGAAAGTCAATTGACTGACATCACCGTGTGTGAAGAATAAGTCCGAGAAAAACGGAGAGCTTTTGAGGTCGTATTTTGTGGAATGTCTAATGCGCTAGAATAAATCTAGTGAGACTTTGATTTCTAACTATTCGCAATGTTTTTGATGACCCTACGTCTATGTTTCCTCAATTTATAGACGGTACATTAAAGTCGTCTGCACCTGTTTGACCAGGATTTAGTTTTACTTTGGAGAATTGGATCCACCACATATTCTTGAGTGTGGCATATTACAAGTAATTCTATGTCGGCAGAGCACAGTCCTGACATGCCATATGGTTAGGGTGCTTTTCGTGTACACGATAACCATCCATCCCTAAGGTTCAGTCTGTCAGTCCGACTAAGTGAGAAGCCAAGCAAACGAATTCCGCTATTATACATTTCTGACGCTGACCATGTTTCTGAGATGGCAATGACATTAGGGTTTTCTGTGTCCACTATTGTTTTGAGCTTCGCCATTTTATTTTGTAGACTGAAAGCATTTGTATAGCACAGCTTTAATTTTATGAAGAACTCTCCTACACCACTTAGAGTGTTTTGAGGATCATTAACTCTGGACGTTTGCAATGTGAGAACACCTAAGTGTAAAACCTATACACCGTTCCGGTGGCGCTCATTTATTTCTGCCTCTGCCAATCGTCTTTTTATAAAATCAGCCAAACTGAAATCCACATGGACATATATTCCGGACTCAATCAACCTGTGTAGTAGTTTTCTTTTGTCAGTAGAAGTAAGGGCAACTTTTAAGAGACGGCTTTTCTGCGTACTTTCAGAATTCATTTCTTCCCCTATTCTATAAAGTTTATAGACGCTAACTTCCGCTACCGTTTCTGGAAGTAGCTTGTTTATTGAGTATTTAATGTAGCTCGGGTTGTATTGAGATATAGCATTCGGTTCCTTGAAGGAAGATTTATTTAACTTATGAAAAACCACTGGCCCGTCGGCGCGGCCCGTCTTTACAGGCTGTGAAGTTTTGCTTCCCGTAATCTTCTCATCCCTGCGGTCGGATCCGGCATCAAACGTAAAGGTCTCACTCTGTTTCCTAGATATTTTTTCTGGGTGTAACTGTAAGCTAATAATAATTATTGTTATATCTTTTGTTTGCATCATCTACACTGTTCAGACTTTGCTTCTCCATAGTCTGTTTGGCATTGGTATGTGAATCTGGAGCTGAAACCTTTGACCAACATATCCTAGAGCCCCCAAAGATTTGTTTCTTCACAGCGTTCTCTTTCTATTTTCTTGTGATAAGTCTCTCTAATTGGACGCTATATTCGTATCCTAAGCTATTCTCGTAACCCCCAAGCAAAATCCACACAGCGACTTGAACACGAGAGAAAAGGCGCAGAATATACGAGAAGCACTTTGCTTCCAAGGTTCATTCATGTACAGATAATATGGGGTTTTTATAGTATTTTAGAAGTCCGTGAGTTTTCCTGAAAATTCCGGAATATTACTAAATATAGTAGCAGTATAGCAACCAGCCAATTGGAAGCTCTGTATGTGACTTTTGACAATCGCAATGTTTCTAGCAAAGCGTCTAATCAACACTGATTGGATAAAATACTTCTTAATGTTTCCTGAGGTTGTCATGACTATTGCGAGAAATTTTCCGGATCACCCCAACACTTGTACCTATGCTTACATCTGTATATTTTTGTTAACCACTACCTTATTGGGGTACACTTTAATGGTTTCATTCAAATCCAAAGCTGGACTCATGAAAACCTATGACTTTTAACAACACATGATCCAAAGTCAACATTGTAAACTATGTTGAGTAATGCGGGTGTCAGGTTATATAATTTTGTGGAGTGAAACCTTAAGGGTGATTTAGCGTCATCAGATGCAGAATTCCAAGGGGATTAAACAATTTTTGGTGTTGTCAGACAGAAGGTAATCGGATGATCATGTCACAAATTACCTAATTTCACTCAAAGATATTACTAAGCAGCAGGCCATCCCTTAATATCTAGGTTTCCTTGGGTACTTGGGATAGGATTGATTGGTCTTTTTGGGTTGTTTCTGCCCAAATGACAAACCATCTCTTTCCTGTCAGTGACAATAGTCCTCATACGGATTTTTTGGTAAACACAGAAACAGAAACTAGTATAATTCCTTTGACAATACTGTGATAGCAAGTAATTCGGGTAACTGGGTTGCTTTAGACGACCTACGAAACCACTATCCGAATGTACAGAAGGCAGTTTTCAACATTAGACCTGGGACTTCGTTGATATTTTCAATGAATTTTCAAAATAGCAAGAGTAAGAAAACGATTATCGGGGTTTAGTTTCTCGGTGCTTTTAACCTATTTGACATAAACGAAAATAAAGTTATATGCGGGAACATCCGTGCTACGTACACTGTACAACTGTTGATAGGGAGCTTTTCGGTACTTATATTGTAATACTGACAAAAATCTATTCACAGATGTCCTGTTTGATTGTATTACAAATGCTGATTACCGAAGTGACAGAATATCGCACCATACAAAGCATTGTATAACTCTCGCGCGTCAACCAGTGTGTACGAGATCGCGTAGAATATCACTAGATTAGCTGAAGATAGCAAAATTGGAAGTTGAACAAGTAATGAGGTTGGTCTTCATATAACAATCCAGTAGCCCACAGGCTTCTCTTTTACACATGGTGCTCAAGAAGAACTATAGCAGCTCACGTACAATTGAGTTTGTTCACATCTAATTTGATTAAGCCCTTTTGTTAATTTATTTAACGGACAGTTATTTCTACAACAACCTATCTATACTGCTGTACCTTGATTATGTACGCTTGAGCGCTGCTTACTGCTTAAGCATATATTCATTTCGCTGGCCTTACTACTAGTCGATTAATTGATTCGATGATTCATGCATTTCCATTTGTATATATGTTATGCCTCGATAAGTATAATGAATGATAACTTTGGAATCTATTTGTGGACCAATACAATGCATATATTTTTTGTCATATAATCGCTAAATAACTAAATTATTCAGATTCGTGTCCCTCTTATTATAAACTTTATTTTAATCTATAGATTATTATTATACGATTTACCATTCATGAATTACACCCCGTCTCCTAATTACATTTCCCCCTATTAACAGCCACATTTGGCTAAATCTTTCACATATGTTGTTTTCTATTTCATTGGTACGATGTGGTCAGCTTGATTGGTATATAAATTCAGTATATTTGAAATATAATGATTCATACCACAGAGGCTGTTCTGGACTCAACTGGCTAGGCTAGTCAGAAGCAGGACCGATACGTACTCTAGACTGCTCGTACGGTTTCCCTGTGTCACTGTTCCAATCGATAATTCACTGCTCTCTTATTGGCAGTCTTATTAACATGGCATCCACTCGGTCACAAGTTATAACAATGTGATATTAGGTGAAAATGCTTTTTTTAAATAACCATTTTGATATTTATTGAACTGAGTAAAAAATTGATCTGGCGTCTTGATACTTTACAATACTTTTTGCTACTCACGCCATTTAAAATTTGAAAAATTCCCGTATTGTGATTTAGAACAACATATATAAGCGAACAATATTGTTTTCGATTAGATCCTCATCAGGCTTTACTCTAATATACAGTAATATTTATATGCATATACGAAATTATTAAACCAATCAAGGCAGTTTATGAGTCAATGATAACAGTGGAATAGATTACATAATCAAAATTAATAATAAGTGAAAAGTACAAATTGATAGTGTTGTAGTATCAGTTTATATATTGAGCCCATATACTTTATTCTAGTTGCTGGCCAAGCCAATTCACCTTTCCGTTGAGTCATCTTTTGATCTTGTTAATCATTTGCTTATAAACCTTGACTATATTTTTATATGAGCGTATATGTTTGCACACTTCGTATCTTATTCATCATATGTCTGTCATTCATTTTTGTCTGACTATAAATGTTGATTAATGCTTGCTTAAATCGAGTTGGCTTCCCAGCCATCTCCACTATGCATCATCTTTGCTTCGCTCGCTTACATTTGCTCATGTGCTTACAACTTTCTGGTCTGCATCATTTATCAATAAAAATGTAGTTGCCGCTTCCTTATGCCTTCTGATTTTATACGCTGTTAAGATTGGTATAGTAACGGTTATCGAAGTGAACTATTATCGAAGCACGGCACTACAGTGTAATGACAGGTGTACTAGTTGTGATAAGAATAATAAAAGGCTGAAGATGTACTACGGGATAGACTGACTAAAGCAGTTAAGAGAACGTTTAATGCAGCCGACCTCTTTCTTTCTTACTCGACACGATCTATGGTTATTCCCTAACTAAAGGATAAGTTGCCTGGTTATGTCACTTCTATGTGTATCTATAAATTCAGCTGCTCCTGTGGAGAAAGCTATATTGGGCGCACTACCAGACAACTGAACCAAAGAGTTAGTGAACACCTCCCTTTGTGGTTAGGAAAAGGTATGGTCAAGTCGATACGGAGCTCGATTCTTTCACACTTGATTGATAGCGGTCATGAAGTTGACAGAAACCAGTCTTTTAAAGTTATTTATCGTATTCCTACTGCTTTTCCTTATGGGGTTCGATCTCGTCTCTTACACATAGCAGAAGCTATAGGAATTCGATCCAACAACCCAATTCTTTGTGTTCATGAGAAATTTGTAACACCCTTATCTCTACCTTGGCCTTAATAAATAATTTTATTTTCCAGACTCTTTCTTCGTTTATTTTTCTTCACCCCCCTATCAATTATTTACTTATTGTTTTTTCAAATATTCGCTTCACGGTCCAATTATCTGAACACTTCTTATTAAGGAATCCTATAATTTTTATGAATGTTATTTCAGTGTCTATATTTTTCTAACCATTGTCCTATATTCCTATTATGTAACATTGATTCAAGCCTTTATTATTCTTATCACAACTAGTATACCTGTCATTACACTACCGATTTGTACTTTGTACTTATTATTATTTTTAATTATGTAATCTATTCCACTGTTATCATTGACTCATAAACTGCCTTGATTGGTTTAATAATTTCGTATATGCATATAAATATTACTGTATATTAGAGTAAAGCCTGATGAGGATCTAATCGAAAACAATATTTTCGCTTATATATCACGCCATTTATTCAATGTCACACTATGTGCTGGCTGGTATGTTAATGGACTGTAGTATCAGTTTATATGTTAAGCTCATATACTTTATACTAGCTTCTGGCCAAGCCAATTAGCCTATCCATTATGAGTCATGTTTTGATCTTGTTAATCATTTGCTTATAAACCTTGACTATATTTTTATATGAGCGTATATGTGTACCCTTCGTATCCTACTCATCATATGTCTGTCATTCATTTTTGTCTGATTATAAATATTGAGTAATGCTTGCTCATATCGAGTTGACTTCCCAGCCATCTCCACTATGCATCATCTTCGCTTTGCTCGCTTACACTTGCTCATGTGCCCACAGCTTTCTGGTCTGCAGCATTCATCAATAAAAATGTAGTTACTGCTTCCTTTTGCCTTCTGATTTTATACGCTGTTAAGATTGGTATAATAACGGTTATCGAAGTGAACTATTATTAAAGTACGGCACTACAGGTCCAACCGTGTTTCTTTCTGATCTAATCTTGTTAACACATGCCGTCGTTCTGATAAAATTATTCATTCTATTCGGCCACGTTTCCGGTATAAAAGTCCTTCACGACATATTGAAGACGTTCTTAAACGAGGGTATTCTGCCAATGAACCACCGTAAACTACAGTTATCATAATACTTTTGGAGATTTTTTTGAACAGTTGAAGAAGATATTTTCATATTAACATAAAAATCTAGCTGTCGGTACGTCTGTTCAAAGATCCTTGAAGTGTTAATTTAAAAAGCCTCTTCGTTGTTTATCCTATTTTCATTCAGTAAATTATTACATGTAACAGTCTGTCACAACTATGTCCGGTTCGATGTTGAACATCCTAATTTTTTCGTTTAATCTGCTATACTTATCCTTCATATACATAACACAGGTAACTAAAAATCACCAACCAAATGATTAGTGTATTGAAACAATGGTAAAGCAAAAATGAAAGATATAAAACGTGGATAACACTCAACAGTTTCATATAATAGTGTGTACAAGTAATACATAGGGACAGAACATTAACATAAATAACAAGAAACAAACATTGAAAGTTTAAGAAAAGGGGTTGTCACGTCAAGCACACATATAGGAAGTAATGTGAATAAATATTTTATTCTTGTATGAAAAAAATCATTTCGACTGCAATGAACCAACCCATATTGAAAACACCTTAATCAGTGATATTCAAATTACCTGGGAACATCACCGTTCAAGATCAACGCTTAATTTATGGAGAATAACACAACGAAATTAGTTAGTCTCCAGCAGAAAAAATATTCATTTCACTTTTGCCCAATGATTGATATTGTTTATTAGCTACTGAAATTAACCTACGATATACACCGTCCAGGCTTTTCTTGAGAAAACTAGAAACATTTCTTCTCGTGTTGTTTGTAAGTCTATGCTCCTGAAAAATGTATATGCTAAGGACCATTTTGTGTCGCCAATAAACCAAACACAAACTTGGACATTTGAATGGAATGTCCTCTCCTTTGAGTAAATGCTTGATACGGGAATCGGTGACGAAAAGTTTCAATGCTAAATCGAAGTTTCTTTTTTCAAGCACACTTTTTAAGAATAGCATAAAGTGAAGAGATATTCAAAAACAAGAAGGATAGATACAAAAGACTATAGAGATCTGGTCCATTAAGAACCTGGTCGTTTTCAAATAAGTATAACCAATGGCAGAATGGCGGTTTTTGAATGACGAAGTAAGCAGATTGATTATGAGACATAAGGCATTTTGATCAGTCGAGCACCAGAAGTTAACAGATCTGAAAATAACTAGTATCTGTCCTCGTTTAACTATAAATGGATCCGTTAATACGCTTCATCTCATAAGTTAGATTGTAAAGGTCACAACAACTAAAGCACAGCACGGAATTAATAGTTGACAAGAGCTGGAAAGGTTTCAATCAATGGAAATGAAACTAAAAAGACATCCCATCAGGAAATAAAGAATCGAATAACTCTCATACATAATATACTAATCATGCATAATAATAATAGTATGAACTATCAAAGATAAAAGAAATCTAATACATGCATCGATATTTTCGAAACTAAAACAAAACAGAGGAGGGAAAGCATGTATTTGGTATAGCGTGAAAATAGGTAAATAAATGGGAAAGGGATTGAATATGCAAGGGAATGAATTTAGTTTATTTTTCACCCTTTCTATGGAAATGTTAGTCCTAAATGTCTTGATTGCCTCTCTTTATGAGATTCACAAATCCATCGTAATCCAATTTGCCTTCTTTGATTGGAGCTTCTTTCCACGTTTGTCTTATCTACATAGAGTGGGAATAAAATGTTTGCATAACATATATTTAAATTACGATTCAGATTTATTTAAATAAGTGAAAAGTTTTTGAAATTTGTGTTAGATAGTTGTCCAATGTTCTCTGATCTTAGTCTAAATCCATATAGTTTTATGAAATAAACTGCACCCAATTTAGTATTCTCTAATTTTAAACAATAATCTGAACGGGAAGTTATCCTGTAACTACATCATTGATAAATAGGTAAAAGGGAAATCTAAGGATAAAATCGGTAAAATAGTACAAACTTCATTCTGTAGTCACAAAAATTTTCTTCCGTACCCTCAAATATGCAGTCAATTTGAATTTTGGACATAATTACCAAAGAATAGATACTTGAAGCTCAGTATGCAAACATTATAATTAGAATATAATTATTAGCATAAATCCATGTTATATTACATTTTAGAAAATGGAGTCTAGTGCAAGATTAATTGGCAAAAATATTTTACATGTGCATTGGTTTATTCATTTATTTATTTCATACATTACCTTGTGGTGTGTGCTACTGATGTCGACAGATATAAGTAGTATGTATCGTCGATCGAAAGTGAAATGTCTGGCGTAAGAAGGTTAAGAAGATCAAAGAAAAGAAAATGAGAATAGAGAATGATTGGTGTGGAAATGAAAGAACAATGAAGTCTGGGACTATTGACTGATATTTTGATATTATGGTTCTCATATTTTACTAAGAGGTTCTATAATTTCGCATTAATATTTATTTGGTTATCCCCACTTGTGTTCTCGTTCGCTATAAGCTGTTCTTTAATAACACACTCCTTAACTTATATCTGTTTTATTTAACCTAAACAATTTCGAATTCTAAAACTTAAATGACAAATTACTATACAATTACTTATTCAAATAAAATACTACTATTCAGTTTCAATCACTCACCTCTTCAGCAGAAAAATTATCGCCCATATTTTGTAAAAGATCTTTAATACTAAAATATGATTATGATTAATTGTAAGTTATAAAACACATACTATTCTTCTTCTAAATATCGTTTGTTCCCTGGATCAAACATTGCAAAAGCATTACGTAGTGCATCTTCAGGATCAGTACCTGAAACATATAACAAAATTGTGAAAAGATAGTTTATTGATTATAGTTTTAATGGTTAGTTTTAAAATGAATTGAAGTCTGTATGTGAATCTTGTAAATCAAGGAGCAATAAACAGGTAAACAATACTAATAGCAGTCATGATCTCACACATTACCAAACTCGGGACCTTAAGGTTCTATTAGAGATATAAGTTTTGTCAGTATCCGAAATTCTCCACAAAGTCACTTCAATTAACTACTTTAGTTTATCAATATGGGGATTTGTGAAGATTTTAGTATTTTATTAGTTTAATTCATCAGTCAATCTTAGTTAGACAACCATTGAAAACCTGGAAGCACTGGACATCCGTTTCATACTAGTATGGGATTGCGTATGTAAACTGCTGAATAGTCTCACAATATTACGAAACGGCAGTCCAGGTTTTCAATGGTAGTCTAGCTTAAATTGACGATCGTGAATTTAACTGCTAAAATATGGTAGTTTCGTTAAAAAAATAAACATGAATTATTTAACTTGAGTCAACTAAAAAAAGTTTACCATTTAGTTTTTCACCGAATAAGTTGATAAACATTGTGAAATTCAATGGGCCAGGTGATTCATCTAACATTTCTTTTAATTCCTTATCAGTTGGTGTCCGACCTATATAAATTAAAAATACATTGATTTTAATTTGAACATTTCAAAGTTAATTCTTACCCAATGATGCATACATATCTTTTAAATCTTCAATATCAATAAATCCATCACGATTTTGATCGATCAACGAAAAGGCCTAACCATTCATATGAATATTTATTTTATTATTAAATTAGATAGATTAAAGATATACCTCTTTAAATTCTTGAATTTGATTCTGAGGGAACATTCCAAAAACATTTGAAGTAGCTCTTTGAGCTCGTTTACCACCACCACCGCCTCCACTACTCGCTGTCTCTTTTTTATCCTCTGCTGGAGCTCCTGCATCCTCCTCTTTTTCTTTTTTCTCTTTCTTCTCTTTCTTTTCTTTCTTTTCTTTTTTCTAAAATGATTTTTAAGGAATTATGGAAGAAGAAGGAAGATGGGTTTATATGTTGTATAGAACTCGTTAATATGTTATTGATGATATAGCTCACCTGTAATTAACATGTGATTTTAACACTTAACTAGTTCAGTGAGGAAAAGGATGGAGATATCTTTCATAAGAATCTGTATTTTCCAAGTGACTATATAATTTATATTAGACTTGTATCATTTTACGTCAAATGATTCTTTTCTCTGTCATAATTTATGTGAAATAAATTTGATTAAGAGGCTAGTTTCCTAGTATGGGTGAGAACGATTGTAATAGATTGTAATTCTATTTGATTACCCATTGATATACCGATTACTTTCACATAGTTATATGCATGTGAATTCTTATTTAAATGAACACTATATAAAGCGTTTAGTTTAGATATGCGGTAATTAAATAAAATATTAAATATAACCATCATGGAAACTAGAACAATATACAACTAGATCGTTATCAGGCTTTACTGTATTATTCAATAATATTTATATAGATGTATGAAAATATTTAACCAGTAAAGGTACTTTGGGTCAATGCACACTATGAAGTAGATTGCATAGCTACATATAATAGATTTAAAAAAAAAACAAGCTTTAGTAGAAACGTAGGTGTACTAGTTGCTGCAAGAGTAGTAAAATGATTAAATTTCCATTCGCTAGTTCAACACAGATGATAATCGACAAAATTTATTAAAATTGTATAGTAAGACGTGTATAAATAGTCAGATAGTGAAGGATATAAACGGAAAAAGGTGAATAACGGCAAACAAATGAACAGCATTAAAGTTGGAAGCTATTCAGGATTGGTTGATAATATTCTTAGTGATTTCTAGTCATACTAGTATTATCCAAATATTCTATACAGTATATTTTATGTATTCATCTATTGGCTGAACAGAGTTTTACTGAAATAAGCAGGACTACTACTACTACTACTACTACTACTACTACTACTACTACTACTACTACTACTACTGTGGTGTGGTCAACTTATATCCATATAAGTAGTATATGGTGTGGGTCAGACATATAATGTATTTTGGCAGAAGACCGATGAGCAAAGAGCTGAAATGAAGCGCAATCGTTTGGAAATGCATGAGCAATGAAATTAGAGAAGAAACAGAGAAGATTGAAACAATTGGTTGTTAATTTGCAAATTGACTGTTCATTGTTTGGTTATCAGAATTTACTGAGATAGTCTGTAATTTTTGCTTAAATACATTCGATTGTCCCCAACCAGTGTTTTGTTCACTACACTACTACTACTACTACTACTACTACTACTACTACTACTACTACTACTACTACTACTACTACCATTTCAACTATGATCAATTAACTAGCATACTGCAAATCGACAGTATATACTTTAAACAAAAATGTTATGAAGCTTCGTAAGCACGTATACTTCAGCGCTTAATAAAATAATAATCCATCTGTTTGTTTAAACATTTGTTATGTATTCACAAGTGATATGTGATAACAATAACTGTAACGATTAAAATACGATTGATCCTGCGATAAAGTGATGATTTCGTTTAAAGTAATAACGGAAGTGCAATTATTGGGGCTTTAAATAAGGGATTTTCGAATTTCTGTTATCCTATTTTGATAAATAGTATACAGGAAATCTCAAGTGAACAACTAATAAAACAATTCAGTAGTTAAAATTGTTTGTTTACTTTCGTTGAGAGTCCTAATTATCAAAGGATTGAAAACAATAACTTGGTATAAAAGCCATATTCCGTGCAATGTACAATGCTTTTTTCAATAGTTTTAATCGGTTTCGTCATCTTATTTAAAGATAACAGTAAAAATTCTCATTAAAAAAAATTAATAATTAGGCAAGTTGTTAAATTGTTAATTTCGGTTTACCGATCTAAAATACTGGTGAGTAACCTTTTCAGAAGATACTGCCCGGTTGAGCTTACAAACAAAACAATCAAACATTTCTAGTAATGAACTATTATTGATAAACTAATAAACCACTGTGCAGTAATCAACATTAATGATTTATCACGAATGAAAAGTTTATATAGATAGTTACCAGCTTTCAGGTTTTTGGGATCCATGCTTACTTTCCTCCTTATCGAATGTACAGGTTAGTTAACAAATAAATCTGTTTTAAATTTTTTGAAATCGTAGAGAAATATTGAAAACACAATACACCAATTGAGACATTAAATAAGAAAGATTGGTTCGGCGAAAAGTCCTCTTTACGGCATATTTATTTTCAAGATGAAAAATAAGTAGATATATATTTGCGATTGTACAGATTTGAAAATAGATTCGCCGAAAAGAGAACTCCTCGCTGAACCAATCTTTCTTATTTCTATTTTCGAAAAATTATTGTTAAGTTCTAAAATCTGGTTATGTTACTAATGTCGAGAAATTAGAGTACTTCATCATCAAACGTTGTTTTGAAAGGATATTGAATTGGGTTTTGAACACTAGTTACCTCATTCATGGTCACTTTCGAATATATTTCTGGGGGTTGCCACTTGTTCAAGTGCTCCCACCTCTGGTCTAACCAATCAGGTTTGCTCGATATTGTGAGATCTTGTCATCTCATTGACACATATGAATTAAGCCTAACGATTTTTCCAGTAATCTCATAAACAATTTATAGTTGATGAATATTAAATCAAATTTTATTCTATTTCTTTAATTATCTAGGGTGTCACGTTTGACTTACTGTAATGGAATTTCCTATCTACCCTGAAAACAAAGATTTTAATAACAATTATTACCAGTTAAATGGCAACAACTAGTCGACTGGTATCAGTTCACTTTCTTAAAAGCTATCAAAAATATAAGCCTTTAAAGTTTAGATCTCCATAATGTCATTAATAATATTTGAATGCTTGTAGTCTGAGTGATTGTTTAAGATATAGCACAAGCATTTCTGTTAAAATACTACAGATAATTAGCTGCCTAAGTGTCTTTTGACATTCAACAGGAAGAAAGACTAACCGTTACTTTTGTGAAAGGAAAGAAACCACTCGAAGGAAAATAAATCTCAGGAAAACCACAAGTTCCTGAAAAGATTTATTCATCTCAGTAAAACGACCTATTTATCTATTATTCAACACATTGTTAACAAATAACCAAAGCAAAATCGAAGTATTCTTGTAGAAAGTAAGTTTAACTATCAAGTAGCTACCTAGGGGGATGAGGCTATTGATTATCAGAAGGTATGAGGAAATTATATATAATGACGTAAGATATTTCATTTCTTAATAATTTAGTTTTAAAGCTGTACGACTGGAACAGTAGGATTTCTTTCACAAAAGTTCAATGGATAACACTGTTTAGTTTTCGTAGATGAAATCTTTCTTAATAAACATATTTTTTGTTAGATAGAATTACATCCACTTCCCTCTCTATATTTCTTTTATACAGTCATGACAGATTTTGGTCTCTAATAAAAGTATTAGGTTCAAGATAGTTACTTAAACAAAATAATTTATCGTTGTTATGTAATTAGATCTAATATGAGAAAAAACTTTCACCCATTATCACAAATAGCAATAATTCAATTAGATGTACTTAGCCTTTCTTTACACTATTCTGATCATTAATTACATTTAAGTTAACACTCAACTCTACTTGCATGTTAATCAATATCATTTTTCAAGTAGAAGAAAGGATAAAAATAATAGTTATGATATAATAATGATTATCAAAATCTAACTTACTTCTTCTCCCATGTTAACTTAACACAGAGCAGCTAATGCAAAACAAAATGATGCTTCTAAAATCTAAGGAATTTTTATTCCATAAATATATATGTGTATATATATATATATATCTACATTGAACCGTTGAGACGTGGGCGTTCCAGAAAAATATATGAATGAAAGATTTGTATTATATTATTGAAAAAAAATCAATAATATTCCACTTTTTTAACTGTGTAGATTTCCCAAAAAATTTCATGTATAATCCAATCAAATTTGTTTGTGATGTTTGTGCACAAGCACAACTATAATAAACATTCATAACTATTTAAACTAACAATGTAAAACTTTACTGAATAACAGTTTTTCATATTGTGTATATACATAATACTGAATAGAAAATAGTGTAACCTTTCTTTCATCTAAACTTACAAAATCAATAATGTGGTAAGAAAACAACAGATAATGAAACTACCTTTCTTAATATTTGATTACTATATTATTTGCTTGTAGATTTCAAATGATTGGTTTAAACCAATAGAGGTAAAATTATGTTACTCCATGATAAATATTTCTCTGTTAGAAAAGAAATATATGCTAAAAAAATAAGAAAGATTCAAATAAAAATCGTGATATTATAAGCAAAGATGGATAGTGGCTGGCAGTGGAATCCAGGACGAGCATTTCGTCCTATTCGAGACTCGTCCGCTGGATGTACCTGTATCTCAGAGTTGATGTTCACTCTGGGACTCGAACCCAGTACATCTGGCTTCAAACGCCATTGCGTTATCCACTCGGCCACTGAGTCCTGATAGCTACTTGTTTGTGCAGTGGAGTGAAGTTTGAATCTTCCCATTGATGTTTAGGAGTGAACATCAACTCTGAGGTGCGGGCACATCCAGACGACGAGTTTCAAATAGGACGAAACACGCATCAAACTGGATTCCACTGCTAGCCACTATCCATCTTTGCTTACAATGCTTGTGGATTAAGGCTTTATCGAGGCAATACGCACAGTATGCACATATGCCAATCAGAGACTGACCAGTTACAGTCCTAAACATCAATGGGAAGATTCAAACAAACAATACTAAGTGAATTTAATCACTTAATATGTTCAAAATAATCTAAAATTACTGAAAAAAGTAATAAAGTAGAAACTTACATACTACATTCAACAATTACTTTATTTTGCTTTTACTGAAATGGTCTGTGAGAAAATTACCATTATTATTATCTCCGTTAATGTCAACTAACATGTCAATGAAGTGAAATATTTGACTGCTAATCTTTTGGCACAGCTATTCCATTGCCGCTGAACTAAATACGAGAATTGTAGGAGAATAATATAAATCTATTAATTTCAATGAGAGAATATAAATACAGATTTGTAAAGAGTAATGAATGTAGAACAGTGATAGGCATTGTTCATATGACTGACTATTTATAAGAAAACCTTATGAGTATTCTAGAAAAAAGTAATAAGGGCATCAGGACAGATTTCTAGAAGTCTAAAATGAACTTCATAATTAAATTCACTGGAGTATTAATTGGAGATGATCTACAAGAAACCATGAACTCAGTTTTCGAGTTAGTAAACAACCTTCAGCAAAACCTACCAAGAATCCTGAGCAAACTTACTCTGATTGTAGGATCTGAAACCTCATCACTTACTTTCACGGTCTTTAACCGTGGTAATGAGCAGTTTGTTCTGTGACTGACTTCCTTTATGATTCAAATATTGACAAGCTGAATAAAGCCCAGATAAAAGTCCTGGAAAATGGAGAAAGATTCATAACTTAGCACATAATATACGGTGTTAAGTAACTAAGTAGTGAAAATCGAGTTCATTAGTGGAAGCAAGATAGTAATAACGATGAAATATTATAAAAATAACAAACATAACTGGGTAAATATTAGCATCAGACTGCTTGACACTCTAGTCATCATATTGTTACAAATATGGATTATGATTTGATCAAATTGGATAACATGCATAGCACAGACTAAATAAATACTAATTTTATTTATTGAGTTTGTTTCAAACCCTTGTGTGATATACTGTTTGAGCATTTAGTTTCTCAAGGCTGTACACTGTACAGACGACTCAGGGGTTGTTCTAATTACTTCACAAGTGAAACTCAAATGTGTGCACAATCAAAATACTTATACCAGTTGATAAATATAACTTTTTTGCTCAATATTGTATCTCTCTATAAATCAAGGCTTCCCTATACATTAGGCTTTTCCATAGTCTGCTTACAGATTCTCAACATGCAATAGTCTATTGTGAAGTTCAGAGCCTTACACTGATCGCTAAATTGAAATTTGATTAATCAAACATAGTTAGCTTTAAGGATCAAATTCTATTGGTTACTATTTAATGAGTGATTAGCTCAATTCATCTACTCCCACAGACTATTGCTTTTAGTTTAAAAACTTTGTTGCATTTAGCCGTGACAGCAACTTGAAGTAGAATGGGCTCAATTTTATAAGAGTTGTATAATTTGTTTGATGTTCAAATAAGGTTTGTTGATAAACGTTAATAAGAGTGAAACGTATGGTAAACATGATTGAATGATAGTTTAGTTCAAAGTTTTCAAAGATTTCAAATAACAAGGTTAGATGAAAGTAGGCAGCACAATAAGAAAAACATTAGTATATTTATAATTTTTACATGTGAAGATTCTAGAGTCTTCTCCAAGTTCCCACTAGCGCTGATTGGTTAGGAAATAATCAATCAGCGTGCACCAACACAATCCTGCATGGGACGTGCTTAAACCCAATCTATATTCCGTTAACATTAATATTCATATTAAGTGATTAAGTATCATATGAATAAAAATCTATGGAATTTCATAAGTAAAACACCAATGCTTTATATTCAACTAAAAAATCGTTTCTTTCATGTTACAAACAACATTAATTAGGTTAGATTAAGTTGATATATATCAAAAAATGTCAGATTTAGCAGATAATTTTCCTTCAAGTACTCTACATAAATCCTTCTGAATTTACAATTTGCATGTAAGATATGATGTGGATAATTTATAATTTTCACACAAACACACACATCATGACCTTGACAGCTGAAGTGTAGGCCAATAAGAAAAGTCTGGAAAGTCAGGTATCGATCCGTTAAATGTAGTTGATATTTGTATTTAGTCAATTAAAGTGTTTCACTACATTTATAAGTTATTTTTACTATGGAAACTGTCGGTTGTCTAAAAACACTGAATAACTGGTTATTTGATGACTAGGCTCAGGTACAACTGAATGACTTGTTAGTATCAAATTTACAAAGTACCCTTGAAAATACATACTTGAGATGTTTATTATGTCACTTACCAGATACTTGTTTTTGGAATAACTAGTACTAGTAAGTTCGGGAAAGTAGAAAATTATTTATATTGTCTCTTAGATACAGGATATCTTATGAAAAACGTTCTGGTTGAAAAAAAGCAATCAGAATTTTATTGAAGTTTAATAAAAGTGGGAAACACTAGAACCTCTATTTTGTTTCAACTCCTTAATTTATAAAAAAAGTTCCCAAATAATTAGAATCCAAGCTTGAATCAACCATAAACAATTATCGCTTTTGAGTTACTTAGTTCTCTTGTGGGACTCTATAATTTCGAACAAGGGATACTGATAGCTGAAGACAATAAACTTAAAGAAAACACTGATGAAAGATAGGCACTGAAAATAAAGGACATTATAATTACCTCACAGTTTAGATCTGAAAACGATGAACTATTATAATAAGACTAATTGTTTTATTAGTAACCTGATGTGAAGGTCTTACTTTCAATCCACTAAATGACTCATAGTATAAAATATTGAGAAATAAAACAAGATGAGAAGTTAGTGTGATTAATTTACTATTCAAGTATTTCGTGAAGAGATTTCACAGACTAATATGATCTATTTCGGAGTGATGATGATATAAAGTTTTCGGTAATATTAAAAACTCATAAAAGTCCTATTTTCAGCCAATTGTCAATTTTCCTGTGATATCTAGTTCATGAAATATTATCCCAGATGATTATAACATGTTATGTCCCTATAATACGGCCATCATCAGGAAGGTACAAGTATTTATAAACAGTTGTCTACGCAAAATACTCAACATCCACTGGCCGGATACTATCAGCAACAGCGTTTTATGGGAGAGGACAAACCAGCTTCCAGCTGAAGAGGAAATAAGGAAAAGACGTTGGAAGTGGATCGGACATACATTAAGGAAATCACTAATGTGCATCACGACTCAATCCCTAACTTGGAATCCGGAAGGGAAGCGGAAAAGAGGAAGGCCAAAGAACACACTACGCCGGGAAATAGAAGCCGATATGAAAAGGCTGAATAGTAACTGGAAAGAACTGGAAAGGAAGGCTCAGGACAGAGTTGGATGGAGAATGATGGTGAGCGGCCTATGCTCCTCGACGAGGGGTAACAGGCGTAAGTAAGTAAGTAAGTATGTCCCTATAAGGATGATGAATGGTAACTTTGGAATCTATTTGTGAACCAACAGTATGCATATATTTTTTACAGTATAATCGCTGAATAACTAAACTATTCATATTCGTGTCCCCCTTATTATAAACTTTATTTTGACCCACAGACTATTATTATACGATTTACCATTCTCGAGTTATCCCTAGTTTATTAATTGCTGCCTCCCACATTCACAGACACATTTGGCTAGATCTTTTACAAATGTCATTTTCTATCTTATTGGTACGATCTGGTCAGCTAGATTGGTATATAAACTCAATATGTTTAAAATATCATGATCCGTACCACAGAGGCTGTTCTGGACTCAACTGGCTGGGCTAGGCAGAAGCAGGACCGATACGTACTCTAGACTGCTCGTACGGTTTTCGTGTGTCACTGTTCCAATCGATAATTCACTGCTCTCTGATTGGCGATCTTAACAAATCATACATTAACTGGGCATCCACTCGGCCACAATTTATAACATAACA
Source organism: Schistosoma rodhaini (assembly GCA_944470415.2). Lineage (NCBI taxonomy): Eukaryota > Metazoa > Platyhelminthes > Trematoda > Strigeidida > Schistosomatidae > Schistosoma > Schistosoma rodhaini. Next base: position 47,820,053 of record OX104036.1, read on the forward strand.
GTAACAGAATGATATTATGATGTGGATATAAAACTTTTCAAGCAATGTAGTGAAAGGATCATTTAACATTTGTGCAATTTTTGGTCTTATACTAGATTTAATTTATGAAGAAAATACAAAATATTTTATACAATAGCTCTTTTGATAAACTTTTATTGGGTAAGAATAACAAAAATTATAGGAGGGATAAAATTCATCAAATTTTGTGTGTTCTGAATCATTTGTGTACCTAATTTACATTATATACTACTTGAGAGAATCCTTGACACATATGAAAAAATTCGAGAGTGAATAACTGTAAACTGTCCAGTACTATATACAGACAAGTTCCATTGTTACAAATCATGAGTCTGGTTCACTTACAATATTTCATATGGCCATCTGAGAGTATAACAAAAAACTGAGACCATAGGTAAAACTCCTCCAGATACTTTGATGATAGCCTTATTATTTGTAGTGATATGAATATTACTCCCAAAATGCTTTTATATTTAATGCATGCCAATTCAAAAATCAAGTTTAAAACGGTTACCTATTGAACCTTGTAGAAGTAGACAGAAAGTGAAGAAATGGTGGAATTATTGAGAAAAGCAGATATAATAAAGAAACATGGACTGGGCAATGACATATTTCGTCCTGACCTTTGCAAACCATCCAACTCGAGCATTAATGAATATTTCTACTTGTCAACTGAATTATTTTAATAATATTTCATATAAACCTACACTTATCAAGCATCATACTAGTGAGAATAAGGTGTATATGATAGATTAAAGACTTGAGAGAAGAATTAACGTCAGTTTACAATATTTTTTGTTCATCATCAATAAAATATGCGGTAACTTATGCAGTACAATAATTGAAAATGAGGGAAATAATTGTAAATTACTTTCTTGGTGGAGTTTATTATTAGTTTTATTGAAAGTCCGAATCTATCCATGCCTCAGTTAATTAGGGAATAAAATTCACGCGTTATATATTTTGCAAATTTTTTTATGAACTAAATATATTTTATTACTTTTTTCTTTGTATTGAGTAAATAAAAGTTATTCGTTTATATCTAGTAATAAAATTTGGGGTACTTTAAAAGGAAAAACATAACACACATGCTTGAAATTCAGTATCTTTCAAAATCCCTCTTAGTTGTTTGATAATGCTTAAATCTGCAGGATACATCATTTCTTAGGTAAAAAATACCTGTAAGAAATTTAACTACTTTAATAATATTAAGTAGTAAAACGTATTGTAAAAAACAAGGCGCCAGATCAGTTCAATAAATATCAAAATGGTTATTTAAAAAGCATTTTTACTTGATATCACATTGTTATAACTTGTGGCTGGGTGGATGCCATGTTATTAAAACCGCCAATAAGAGAGCAGTGAATTATCGATTGGAACAGTGACACACGAAAACCGTACGAGCAGTCTAGAGTACGTATCGGTCCTGCTTCTGCCTAGCCCAGCCAGTTGAGTCCAGAACAGCCTCTGTGGTACGGATCATGATATTTTAAACATATTGAGTTTATATACCAATCTAGCTGACCAGATCGTACCAATAAGATAGAAAATGACATTTGTAAAAGATCTAGCCAAATGTGTCTGTGAATGTGGGAGGCAGCAATTAATAAACTAGGGATAACTCGAGAATGGTAAATCGTATAATAATAGTCTGTGGGTCAAAATAAAGTTTATAATAAGGGGGACACGAATATGAATAGTTTAGTTATTCAGCGATTATACTGTAAAAAATATATGCATACTGTTGGTTCACAAATAGATTCCAAAGTTACCATTCATTATCCTTGTCGGGGCATAACACAGATAATCATGCATTATGAGATAATTTTATCTGTGAAAATGTAAGAATAAAAGGGGTAGAGTAATTTTAGAACGTGAACACCAAGAATACATGTACTGTCATCTGAATTTTTTCGTAGTTCCCTACTTGAATCTATGGAAAAACATATTCATAGTGGCTTCATGAGAAAGTAATCAGAGTACAGAGAAATACATCCACTCAAAAACAGTATAAAATCCTAAACATGCGGTAAATGGAAACGATAAGAATGTCTCTGAAAATATTTTTTTGAAGGTCACTCATACATAAAAATATCAAGTTTCATTTAAACAGTAACATCATAGAGACTCTATTACCAGTCGCCAAAATTTCATTATTTTCAATACCAATTATGTAGAGCGCTTCCTAAATGCTTTTCAGAAGCCATTAAACCCATATAGATGGTGAGGAAGCGACCCCTTTTTAAATATTTTTAAGTCTGAGCATCAATACGACCTAAACAAATACAGACTGTGTATATTGCGACTCTTTTCATAATAATCATGAGGTTATATATGGACTTCAAAATAGACCAGGAAACATCATAATAATGCTTATGATAACTGCGGTTGAAGATTAAAAAGTGGCCAATAGTTTAATATCTATTTGTTAAATTTACTGTTTACCTTATTCAAGTAAACTAAATAGTAAGAAAATGATACTAAATGATTATTAAACTAAACAAATTTATTGAAGTGACTTCAAAATCTATAGTCAGTGTGGTCACTCGTAGTACACAAAAACTACAACTTCACGCTTGATGCTTTCATTTTAATTATTAATACGTTACTTTGAATAATAATCCACTTCATTTATCTGGTTTGATTTCAAAACACTAGAAAAGTCATTGTTTAAATAGAATGAAATCTCGTTTTATTGATAAATACTATCAAGAAGATAGTTGAATAGTTCAAGTGTAAGTAAAGCTCTTATTTTCAGCATACTTATGAAATGAAAGAAACAGAAATTGTGCTAAGGAGGCGGAGAAACACGCTTGTTTAAATATAATGGGACAGAGGCTATTAGAGCGAACAGACAGAAGGGATATAAGGTGTAGTAATCGGTCAACGGACGGTCAAATTATCGAATCATTAAAATTGAGTCTTATCAATCAAGAATATGATTTAGCTACTGATACAACTGGTTTACTATTCATAAAATATATTTAATTTCGGTTGGCTGTCAGGAAGCGTTTGTTAGTTTTGACCCTGTGCTAGTTGTCATTGACAATTGAGGCTGATATTCAGACCCGTTCTTCCGTCAGACACTGCAACAAACACCCCAACTAAGGATCCCCGAAATCGTCCACCATTAAAAAAGCTCACTTCCATATCAAATAGTTCAAGCTATCAACCATACAAAAATCTTAGGAAATTACTGAACATTATTAGGTTGTTGAGGTTTAATTCCTCTATATCTGACTCCAATAAATAAATATCCCACTAACTGAATATTTAATGCAGGCTGAATCTCCTAGTGGATTTATGAATTTACTCGAGATTATTCAAAAGCCTGAACACCAGTCATACAGATAGTTTATTGTTGAAGCTCAGTAAAATCCGCAAGCGTACAGATAGCAAGCACACAGGGAAAACAAGTGTGTGTATGTGTGTTAAAAATCTATATATATTTATGAGTGTTAAAGGGTTGTGGATAAATTATTGATTGTCTTTGTTTACAATCAATGAGAGAACAGATTAAGGATTGATGTGCAGACACATGCGCTCAATCAGACTCACACATAAATTTACAAAGTGGATTAATGTTAGGATTACAGAGAGCACAGAAAAAATACAATAGTTGAATGGGCTTGCTACAAGATCAGGTGAGTCAGAGATACCACATGCTGCATGAGAAACTACAGTCACCACACTATTATGACCAAGGGACATATATTTAAAAAACCAAAGTTACCCCCGAGACAACCCTATCAGTTTAACATAATCTAGATGTACCAGATACGATAATTATTAGGCTTTTGATAATAAAACTCGGTTTTGGTTTTATTACCTGTATAGCTGGAAGTTTAGAATTATGATTGAGATAGAACTGAATTATAAGACGTAACAATAAAATAGGATCCCCTAGTTTTGATTTTTTTATAACTTATGAATTTCTAGGTGTACACTTTAGAAAGATGTGTGATCGAAAACAACTCAGATTCAGTTATAGAGCATGACAATTCTAAATAGTGACATTTTTTGTCACAGTAAAACTTTCCAAGGTAGTTTATACATACATCGATGGATTATGGTATTTTAACATGACCAAACGATGACTTATGAGAAGCGAAGTAGTCAACAGTCTAACGTAGAATATATAATTTATTTGGAAAGCAAACATATCCGACCACTACATAACATAGATGATATACTAGACTTTACAAATTCGAATGTGTGTACACGTGAAATATCACTTCATATTATTAGTAATGCTAGCATGTTTGAAATGTCCATGAAAACATTGACTTCTGGACCGAAAAATGTAGGTGAAGACCACCCGGTTGGGTTCTGCGTAGTTATCTTAACCAGTGGTTGGAAGTTCTGGCTAACAGCTCAGAATCGTTTGCGACGACGCAGGTGCATTCAATTTTAGTCTTCCCTTAAGCTGTATGTTTACAAATTACTTTATAAAATTATTTATTTTACTAAATGATATTTTCTCGAATCATATTTTCGATGCCCAACCTTTTTTACTACCGCTAATGCTGTTACTACATGTAGTACTCTGGGATTTGTTTTAACAATTTCACCTGTGTAAATTGGGTTTCGGAACATCAACCAATGTTTTCATATGTCAGGTACTAAGTTGAGTATGAGTGAACGACTTCATATAAGAACGTTATATATTAAACCTACTCATGATGGTATTAACTGAAAGGTTAGTATTTTAAAAGTTAGACATACATAGTATGGCTTAAAATTTTAAGGACAGAGGGCTGTCTATTGTACAACACGCCATTATGTTACCTACTTTATTTCTAAGAAAGATGATAATATGTTACACACAACTGAATTAAATACTTTATTAATTTTCAGATCAGTAATAACAAAAGTCTTGTAGATATAAATAAATTAAAAGTATGTAAATGATGACAATTTCACAATGAGTTACAAGAAAGGAAAGCAGTAAAAATACAAATGAAGTCGAAAATATGCGGTGAAACAGACGAAATAACGTGGAAAAGTAAAGACAAATGCAATTTAACATCTGCATATCATCATCTACCCATATACTCAAGTATAGGAAAAAAAGCAGTTGATGAATATACACAGAAGTAGAAAACTATGAATAGTTAAGATAATGAATACTAAAGAAAAAGTAGTAAACAAAGAACCATGTTAACCAGATCTATTATTAATTACGTAACGATATAGAAATATCAAAACTTACCAACAACAATCGTCAACTTAGATAATAAAACAAACGCTGACAAATAATGTATGAAAAAAACAATAACGTTCGAAAAAATTGTGAATAATTAAACGTGACTGTTTGGTAAACAAGCTTTATATAGAGTTACTCGAAAAAAAAAATTAAGAACCTAATTTTTGTAGAGTATTCTCGTTAATATCGTTAAATACACACAGTGATGATAAAATATGTTCGATCAATTGAACACACGGCATCAAATTCACTTTGAATGTGAGGAGAACACACAATATGTTGCAGAGGTCATAGGTGAAGTCAGAATGATTGGTAACAATTGATGGATTTTGTGAACTGCACATCTTATTGATGAAGTCCATCAAACAGCTAGGTAGTTGTTGAATTAAAGATTGATTCACGCTTGAAATGACTTCATTTATTCGGTTCCCATGTGATTGAAGAATTTGTCCCAATTGAACCTATGAATAGAGATAAACACACATCGGGTGATATAAAATATTGAATATACTAAACTCAACAGACACAAAAACCATACACAGCGACAAAACATTTCGAAAACTGAGAATAATATAAACTGATTTTTCTTAACAACGATCATTTAAAAGGTGTACAAGTTACTAATGTTTTTATTAGTTTATAAGTGTCTAAATTATGTTTATACATCCAATATAGACGGAATGTGAACAGTAGACATTACAGTGTTATGCAAACAATAAGGTTTGGAATTTATCTTACCAGTGACTTCGGGTTCTGTTCCCAATAAATAAAAAAATGAAGATCTTGGCGGGAAGAATTTCGGGAATTTTTTTTAAGTCGATGATGAGCACTGCAAACTAGGCAGTAAGTTCTCAAAAAGAAATTTTTCTAACAAGATGATGAGTTAGAGTGACTGATTCCACAACTATTACCATCTTACAAATACAAAATGATATTATGTTATCAATATACTCTAATGATATTAGGATTACGTTTAATAATGTCTTTAGGGTTCAAAAAATAATATAACAAGTAGACTTTAAGTATCACAGGAGGGTAGATCAAAGAATTAGATTCAGCATATGAGAGATTCTATATTAGAGTAACAAGTGTATGTTGATGAAAATAAGCTACAAGAGATCGTTTTAACTGCTTGAAGTAGTATGTGAAGTGATGGAGAACTGGAGGCTAACAGAATTAAGTTTTCAACATGTACAGAGTTTTTGTTAGCATATCAATGGGAATAGTAAAGCAAATAGCAAAAAACTTTCCCGAGATTGAACAGTAACTTACCAAATACTCTTGAATTTGATTTATACAAAGTCGAAGAGCAATAGAAACAGGGCTATACAGAAGAACTAAACTGCCATAATTTCCACAATCCTTTTCATCAGTTAGATCAACAATTTCCTCATTGTTCACACTAGATGAGGCAGAAATGGACCAGTGATGTTCAAAACACACAAGCCAATCAAATGTGGGATATACTGATCGATTTTCTGAGCATACTGAACATAAATCACAAGGATTGTGTTCGGAGATCTGGATTGTAATGGAATGAGATGCATGATGTAATTAAAAAAAAAGATGAAATGTTGAAAAGTTTGATAGACTACAGTACTGAGATTTGAAAGCAAACAAACGTAAGCACATTATGTTTAAAACACAAAAAAATCTATTATTTAGTTAAACTATTTAGCTCAGTCGACTGCATAGAATAATTCAATTCGACTTTGTTTTTTTAACAAACTTATCACTTAAAGTTAATATAATTCACTGAAAGGAAACCAACGTTCACGAAATAACTGGAGCGAAAACCCATCTCTCTCACAATACCTTTCTTCTATATAAGACGAAGTCGGTTACTAATTCATTTAAATTCAATTACTTTCATAAAAACTATATATATATATATATATATATATATATATATATATATATATATATATATATATATATATATAACTAGAACTTGTGGTAGGATCAATGTAAAAAATCACAAGAAAGACAGCTCAAGAAACAATTGACAAGAGAAACAATAACAAAGCCTAGTACAACATACAGTATGATCTGTAATGACTCTTGTTATTTTGAAGCGTTTGGAACATGCATAACATGATGTGCCTTTTGTGAACATATTTGTAAGTGTTGACGATAGATAATCAAAATGATCCTTCATTTGTTGTTTATATACAGACTATATAATGGAAAAGAAAACAATAGTAAGAAAAGAATTTAAAATATCAAAAAAACTGAAATCAGTAATAGAATCTGTAAAACTATTAATGCATTAATTACAATATTATTTAGCTCACGAATCGAGCTAAGATGAACAACCATTGAAAACCAAGGAGCATTGGACGACCATTTCGTCACAATATAGGACTCCTCAACAATGCACATCCACGACCTCACCGAATCAGGGCCAGTGAACCCGGATCTTATGGTGTTTTAATTTTTTTTAGCTACATTCAATAAGTTATGTACTGTGTGTGACATTCTTAAAGGATTATTATTATGCATATTTGTATTTACCACATAATAAATGTCTACGACGTTTTTTAGGTTATTTTTTAGTAGGAAGATGAATGAATAAATACAAAGTGGAGGATAAGAAATTGTAATATTGATTATCAACTTTCTATTAATTCTATTAGCTTACTGCTAGGTCAAGGAACAGAGTTACCGAACTTCGATAACCTTAGGATACTGCAAAGCAATATAGAAATATAAACAAATGGTATAATTTGGTACATAAAATCTGATTATTTGATTAAAATCGATACTTGACTGACTAATTAAACAAGAATACGTAATATAAATCATCCAGAAACAATTTGGAATAAATAGCTGCAGAGTTCATAGGATTAGTTATCTTATAAGCTTAAAATATGTAAGTCAGATAATTTGACCGAGATGATTGAGATCACAAAACGTGCCGAAAAAATTAAAAAGAATCAGTACTAGAGACACTAACTAATTTAGCCTACTAAACAATGACAATAAAATCAAAAGAGGTTAAATACATACTGTTTACCTAGTGGAGTGAAGCTTTTATAAGACAAACTTAAATTAAACTTATCCTTCTAATTAATATCTTCAAATCTGTTCGGTTAAACAGATTCTCAAAGCATTGAAGTAGTCGAAAATAAACAATAAAGAGTCAAAAATAGCTTACTTCAGGAGAGGAGGAGAGTAATTACACCACTAAATGCAATAGATAAAACGACTGTGATGAATAATAATTTCAAGTACTTTCGGAAATTACAGTTCAGGGACTGATAGTTGAACGTTACACGTAATTTCGAATTTATTATTCAAATCTACTTAAAGAGCACAGCATTCGAAACACTGATTTAATAACTGAAAGTTAATTATTTAAACCTAAGAACCACAACTAAACAAAGTGAAAATCAATTTATGTAAACTGAAGTATAAAGTAACAAAGAGAAAATAAAATGGACCAAGACTGTACAGTGACATATCAAACAGGGATAATGGACATTCAAAACAACACACACAATATATGAGTTAGTGATTTGGACAAATAATAAAGATTAGTAATAAAGTATAAGTATGTCCTGGTACGGTCGAGAGTGGGGAGAGTCAGTTCTTCCTCTCGAACTGCTCACATGACCACCCGTATAACGCCTCTTCCAGGGAAGTCCTACTCACTGCCTTCTCGAGGCAGGGGTGTTGTTTACGAAATTGAGAGGATGAAAAGCGAATGTCCGACGCTTTAACCAGGTTGATGGACACGAAAAATCCACATAGGGGAGTTGGAAAACCCTGATTCCAAACCAATGGTGCACATGAGCTCCACTATCCTAAGGGAACAAATGGAGTATGAATCAATCGTTGGACACTGGTTACCATGGGACTGCATCTCCCACGATGCTCCATTGCCTTGTGGATTATTATTATTTATTTATTTAAACACATAAATATTGGTACAAGGAAGCATCAGATAAATATGCGCCTCACAAATCTCATTCGATTTGTGTGAGGGCTGTGATACTGCCCAGGTGCCCAGACTGAAGCAGGTGGTTTTGTTAGGGGCCACACCTCAAGCCTTTGACCTGAAGGTCTAGTCCACAAGGCAGTGAAACATCGTGAGGAGATGCAGTCCCATGGTAGCCGGTGACCAACAATAGGTTCATACGCCATTCGTTCCTTCAGGATCCTGGAGCCCGTGTGCACCACTGGTTTGGAATCAGGGTTTTCAAACTCCCCTAGGTGAACTTTCCATGTCCACCAACCCGGTTAAAGCGCCGGACATTCGCTTTTCTTCCTCTCACTTTCGTACACAACACCCCTGCCTCGAGAAGGCAGTGAGTAGGACTTCCCTGGCAGAGGCTATATATTCGCTGGCCATATGAGAGTATTTCGAGAGGGAGAGGTGACTCTCCCCACTCTCGGCCGTACCAGGGCATTTGGGGATTAGGCCTTTAGGTCAAAGGCTCCGAGTGTGGTCCCCTAAGAAATCCACCTGCTTCGGTCTAGGCACCCGGGCAGTATCATAGCGGCGCATATATCTGGTGCTGCCTTGTAGCAATATTTATGTGTTTAAGTAAATAAATAAATAAGAGTATAAGTTTATACGTAAGGCTATCGACTTTATCGATTGGGAGAGAGTAAAATGAATTATCTGATTTCTTAGACCACACAGCTGATTCGAATACTCAGAGTTATATATTTTAAAAAAGTACTTCCAACAAATGTTAGTTGTAAGCTGAAATATGAAAAACCAACTGTCGGAAAACTTAATTTTAGTCCTAGTTTCTAGAACATTTAGTCAAGCTTAAAGATAAACTTACAAGTGCACGTTCATAACTCGATGAGGAAGCATCTTTGAATGACTGTAAAGCATAGCATTTCTGATGTTTCATTGAAAACCCAGGCAACAAAACCTACAGTTGGAAAATAAATTATTTAGCCACGTTCTACATTAAGGAGAATAAAAATGTTTCAGAAGTTTTGGGAACATATAACCACATTTGTAACTTATCTAGCAAATACGTGAACTGATGTTAAAAAAAGTAAAGGTAAATCTGTTTAATCTCCTTCAACATACTAAGAACTGTTTGCATTATAATAGTATCTTACCAGTTGTCGTACCGTTTGACTTTTATGCTGCAAATATGTACACAGACGATCTTTCAGATTCAATTCATTATCAATCCTTCTGGAAAAGAATCGCTGATTGAAAAGCATATAGACGGTAGATGTAGGTTGCTTACATCAACAATGAAGATTGACCATATTTCTGACTCTATCAACTTTATGTTTTTTTACGAATAACTTTAAAATAAATATGATTTAGATTTATAATTAATATCGGTCCACGCATTAATAAACAGAATTTTACTCCTTCCTTCTTTTCGTTCCTCAAATCCGTCTCACGATAATGTTAATAATTTTAAAAATGGTACAACCGGAAACCATAGTAAGATTGTTTTCAGATGGATATCAAAGCCGATAATTTGTATTCATCACCTTATTGACAGCCATTAAATCTAAGAATCACGCTAACAGTAGTTCATATTCAAATTAGAATGAGTTCACAGCCAGAAATGATTTGTTTTCCAGCGTCTTGCATCTTTATATTTATGTGAAAGTATGAATTTGGGCAAATCGGTACACATTCCGTTAGCGTTTAAAAGAATCACTATTTTTTGTATATTTATGGTCATACCCTCAGAATTTATAGTTATACGTAAAAAAATGCAGTCGTTTTGATGTCGGCTGTTTTTTACAGCTTTCAATTAAAACGCTTGATCCACTTGACGACTTTACATCAATTTTCCATAGAGTGCATCCAAATCTTGTTGCAAAGCTTAATGATACAGTCCAGATATTTACTGAATCGACTATTTTTACATGTATATAACTTTTATGGATTAAACCCAATATAAATACGACACCGGTCATAATTTGTATTGCTTCATACTAATCTTAGCGTATCAGTGATGAAGTATGAAATTTAGTTTAGAGGAGGATTGTTCAACTATCCTAAACTGGATGATATTTTCTTCATGACAGATAAACGTTTAAAAATAGGGATTTCGCTGGATAAAAAATATATCTAGATGACCAGGTGATGAACAAAGATTGGAATTTCTATAATTAGAAGTATCCTAACAACTTACTAAGATATGAATGATCGACTTGACAGGTATGAAGTGAGATGAAATTTTCAAGCCTGAAAACACCAGCTCTTACACAATAAAAGTAGAATTGTTTTTTTGTTTTTTGAATTATTGAGAATAATTATCTGAATATACGAGAAATCTTCTTTGGGGAAAACAAGTTTCCCAATCGGTCTAAAGGTAAGCTAAAAAGCGATCTTTTACAGTATTATTGGTTTACAATTGACATTTTCAAAAGTGAATAAATTTACTGAGAACAATCAGTGTCAGATGATATATGTTGTGATCAATTATACGATGATGAAACATATTAGGCCAAGGTAAAAACCGCAATAATGGCTAAGTTTTGTGTTTCAGAACCTTTGAATCCATGTTATTAAAAAGTAAAAAGTTTAACTGAGTTTAAAGGAGGTTTTAAAATCACACATAACATACCTCTAATAACAAATCTGTCTGTATATTATATCCAGGTAAATCATGATGAGGAAGGAATTTGTCATACAAATCCGATATAGCACGTTTTGTGTTGTTAACATGATCATTTAACTTTTTCAACTGGCGATCTAATTTGTCCGATATAACAATAATTTTCTGATGAGCTGTAACGAAGCTTAATAAATGATCTGAATCTGAAGTTGGTGAGAACAAATGACCGAGTTCACACAAGATTTCTGCCTATAATAAAAAAGAAATCAGTTAACAATTTGTTACGTCTGGCCGATTTTGAACGCTATATTCGCTTCCCTAAGCTAGTTCCGTACCCCGAGCTAGAACTATACACCGCGACTTGAAGACCAGAGAAAAGGCACAAAGTGTGAGGGAAGCACTTTACTACAGGGTTCATTCATGTACAGAAAATACAGGGATTTTATAGTAATTTAAGAGACCTTGAGTTTTACCGAAAGTCCTAGAATACTGCTAAACATAGTAGCAGTGTGTTAATCAGCCAATCAGGATCTCGTTATTTTAGTAACATAACTTCACACAACTAATTAATCGCTGATTGGTTGGGGCTCTTTATGACCCTCTGGAGGCTCTGTTAGAGTTCTCCGGAAGCCGACTAAACACAATTAAAACAGTGCGAAATAACAAACATAAAATATAAAATAAGTTACATGAAAAAATATTCGTCTGATAGTCACTGGGGTAGTTATACTTTGTTTTTGTACAGATAATTTTATTGCTGGGACACTGGATACTAAATTCAAAATAGTATGACTTATAGGATCCGACGGAATGGACCACTAGTTATTAATAAATCACATGGACTCAAGTACTCGAAATTCAATTAACGAATATGACATAAAATAATAGCTTGTTGTCAGGAATTAAAAGCCGTTACCATTGTGAAGTCCGAGTAGAAATAAACGGTGAATAAAATCTACAGTACAATAGTCTTGTATATTTAGCAGAGCTGGATGTGTTTATCTTCGTTTATTAGGAAGTTGCATATTACTTTAACTATGGTACGGCCGAAGGTGAGAAGAGTTTTCTCTCCGTCTAGAAATGCGCCCACAGAGCCACGCATATACAGCCACTGTCAGGGAAGTCCTACTCACTGTCTTCTACCGGAAGGAGTGTTGTCTACGAAATCGCGAGGACGAGAAGTCTCCGGCGCTCCAACCGGGTTGGTGGGTACGAAGGATCTACCTAGGGGGTTTGAAAATCATGATTCTAGACCCATGGAGCATATGGGCTTGATTAATAGTCAAATAATGAGGCTTCACAAAGGTCAAGCTGAATTAGAGTGATGAAAATCTGTTATGGTTGGTTGAAAGCTTACTTATGTTTATAATTAGCAGTTCGGCGTCCCTTGATCAGTGACGGCATAAAATGAAGTAAACATTACAGCGACAGTAACATTTTAATTACTTTATTTCCCACTAAGCTTCATCCAACTTCTTAGCTATCAATTACGACAAAATCTAGTGTCAATTGTGTACACTTAATAAAATAAGTAAACTAGTAAAATGAGGCATAACGAGGTTTATGAAACAAAATAGAAACTAATGAACCAACTTCGATTAAATAAGGTTTGGTTTCTGAACTACATTTATCCCTGGAACACAAATTTATCATGTCATCAACATGTTGTTTTAAAAGTGTTTTTAACTGAGCGATGTCTTCAGGTGTAGTAGCAGACTGAGTATCTACAATGTTATTGAAATGGCGTTCATCTAAAGCTGCATTAAGTTGAGGTTCGTTCGTTAGTGGTATTTGTCCATTAACAGCCGTAAGGTGATCAATTCCCAGACTCTTTAGTCGGTGCAGTGCATCCCCGATTTCTTGATAGATGGATGACCTGTTTTAGTGTAAACACACAGAAACAAATTAAAACATGTTTAGAACAAAAAAGTTTTAGCACGACAATATAAAAGAAAGACTAATAGAATTCCAAGACTCAGTATAGAATATCCAGGTAGACCATCTCCTGTAAACCATATACCAAAATTAGTGGATACGTAACATTCTTCTATTCAAAATAATTACATGAGGGTTAACAGTACTGGTCTGAATAATTTAGATCGATTCTATCGATATTTCACTGAGATCAGTGACAAAGTTTAAGTGGTCAGTATATTATCGTGGATATCTAAAAATACCTAGTGCAAAACCTGTTAACCAATCTAAAACAATAAGTCCCTCTGATAAATGTCGATAATGCAATGAGGAGACGAAGAATATCAAGATTATCTGACATATTTGTGTAAAGCATTTCGATCAATCTGATCACATATATTCATGTTAAGACATTTTATATGAAAAATAAAAGGTTAACCAGGCAAATTAAAAGGCAAACGAAGACAAAAATAATACTAAAGTACACAAAAGAGATATGAAAACCGCTCTGGATAATAAATTAGTATTACCAGGGTAGGTTAAGGATAAGAACAAATTGTTTTTGAACACATAATATGAGTTTTACTTCCCGTATAGCTGAGGCTTCAATAAAATATCTTGACGAGTATACATGTGATCAGATTGTTTGAAATGTATAACACAATCCTGATAACCTTCGTCTTCTTATTGTGTTAAAAAATCACCAATTTACAAAATATTTAGTGATTCATAGAGCAAAGAATTAATGAAGTGTGATCTTATTAGCACAAAAATGAATTATATATTATCATCAAAAGTAATTCACCTTGAACTGCTGAGAATCCCAGTTAAAACACCAACTAAAGTTTCAACTTGTACACCCAACTGGGTCAGGTTTCCTAAAGACGTATGCATTCGAGCGAGTACAAGTCTCATGATCTGAGTTAAAGCAGTGTCCATATTGCCAACGTTAACAGTAGATTCTGAAGACTGAGAAATTGTTTGGTTGTTTCGGATAGATAATAAAACAGGTGACGAAGATGAATGGACTATTTTCGAGTGAGATTTTTGACTCGAGGTAATTGCTGTCAGCTGTGAAATAATTTCCTCACCAAAAACCAAATACTTTCGGAGATGAGACAATGGCCAACACGTACTTTTATTGTTATCATGTCGACTATAAATACAGAGCCATCTCAATGCATGACGTAGCTAAAATCAAATAATATAAATGGTGAAAAATGTACGGTCAGATAGCTCAATAGACGAAAATGTGACAATTATGTAACAAACAATAAAGTTCCTTGAAGGTGTTTGTATGTCAAGAAAATTTAGTTCTACAACTTCTTAGAAAGTGAACAAATTAAAGATCAAACGATTTTAGAAGGAAACCGATAGATATTCTTATGATTACTGTTTTGATAGGATGTTTATGTTGAATAGTATCCAGAATCACTTCAAACTGAAAACAGACCGTATATTGTAGTTCTTGAAGCTTACGATGCACATTTAAGTACGGCAATTAATAAGCTACGTTTAGAAGGGTATTTCAAATACTAACCTAGATTAAGAACACTGTAGAAAGGGCAGAACAAAGGAAGTGGAAATAAATAACAATCAATGAAGTGTTGAGAATTGTGATTTATTTCACAACATACATGTCATATACTAAATAATACTGTAGTGTGGTCTACTTATATCGATCTAAGTAGTATATGGCGATGGTCGAACATAGAATGTATTTTGGCAGAAGACCGATCTAAGTACTAGAACTTACCAGTGAAACATAAAGTCTATTGATCGACATATGAAGTACATGTTGAAAAAATGATACACTAGTATTATTAATGTACCATACACAACACACAACTACTCATGCTAAAACTCACGAGATTAAGAGAATTCCATTCCGATACACGATACACATACGATGGGAATTCACTTCGTAAGTTCTCCAAAAAATGGTCAAGGATAATTAAAGCTTGATCATCTGTTGAGAAAGCGTGAAAATCATTAGGGAGACAATCCACACTAATGCCAATATTAGACAAGCTATCTGATATGGAAAAATTGGTAGAAATACTTCGAGTGGCATTTGTTAGGATTAAATTGCATAGTAGGTTAATAATATCACGAGCTGATTGGTGCCACCTTGTTAACTGACTCAACAGTCGTTTGACTATTTGTACTGATGGATCTTCAAAAAGATTGAGAGGATGCAGTTGTTCACAGGACTCCATTAGTCGTAGAAGATCATATTCCCGAGGACTAGAAATTAGGAGTAAAAAACGACAAAAATTGGCACAATATTCCCGTTGTCAAAAATAGAAAACATTCAAGAGAACGATGTTATCTGAAATTAGATCATCATCAGAGTTGATGACTTTAATTCCTATTGCGTTTTAACAGTAAATTTCGCCAGGGAGCAACAGTTCCCTCAAGATTACAGGTACACCTTGCTGACGAGTGCCAAGTAGCACGAAACCCGGGTCAAGGGTTTCCTGTTGACCACCTCCAACCACCATCTTACCTCAATTTCTCAGTACCAGTAATTACAACAAGCAATAAATTCATTACTCATATCACACGTGATTAGTTTCCATGTTGTCCTGAGTGGAGTTATTATGTGAAATGGATCCTCATAAATTAACCTTATGTATTTCTGCTCACAGATTTTCAAACTGAGATAGGAACTAAACTGATTTCCCTTTATCTTTTTATGTACTCATGAAGATGAGTGTCGTTTTAAACTAATTCAACGGTTGAGTTCAATTAAGATGATTAGTTAACAAAAAATAGTTTCTTCTGCGTGACACACGGGTATTTGAATATTGTGCATTAGAATGAGATGTTCCCAAGAGATCTACACTTACTTGTTGACATCAAGTTCATGGTTGAGAACCACGTATCCATTATTCGAAGGCAATTTGATAACTTTATGTGGTGTTGCACAACCGTTAGTTGAAGAAGTCGCCACGGTAAAAGTAGCAGGACGTCGGGTTTGAAATTTTACAGGGTTGACAGTCGATGATATGTTCGTTGATGAGCTTTTGAACTTATCAGTGTTTCCGGTACCAATAATGGAGGGTTTCAATTTGACACATATTTGTTGAAGATGTTTACCACGATCTAGTATAGTCTTAGCATCGTTGTAGGTGTCATCGGTATGATAGCCAGCAGCCTTGCCTTCGGCTAATTTTATCTGATATCAAGAATAGTGCAAATTTGTACTTTTATAGTATTAAGTATAACAATCTTGTTAAAATAGTTATTATGAAGAAAACGTATAACGATAGTTTTGTAAAAAATCTTCGAGTAATTGGATTTAGGAATAAAGCTGAAGAATACTTAGCTTGTAATCAGATAACTGAAAGTACGAATATACGTCAAGGTGATTAGAATAGTAGACAAAATTCTAAAAATAATAGTACATTAAAATCACTTCATCCACTAGTTCTAACATAGCAAATTACTCATCTATGGATAACATTCATTTAACAACTCAAGTGACAGAGTAAACCTCATCTACTTCAACTCAATTATTAGGCACAGATCCGTGTACCGAACTTGCAGCCATACTTGATATGTGAGGGTTAATGATACTACCCGGTTGCTTGAACCAAAAGTGGAATGAGGTTTGAACCAGTGATTTGCTGGCTGAAAATCGAACAGCTTAACAACTGGTGCTTCACCCCGATGGTCAACATTTATGGGAATTCATTGAACATTCCCATTTGTTTAAAGGTACTTAAATCCATACAATAAGAAAAACGAAGAACATTTTTAGAGATACTGACACGTAAGAATAGAAATCACTCTAATGAATATAGAGATGATAGCATTGTACACCGTCAATGAGTCACCAATAAAAGATATAAAAATGATTTTCATAAAGTGATTGGGTACATGCTACGTCTTTTACATAACAAGTGATGCCGAAACTCTGACAAATTAATATCTCATGCAACGACATTATGAAACAATGAAAGTGAAAAAAGTGAATTCGTCACTTTACAGTATGACTGATTACTTATTGTATTCAGAAAACTATGAGAATATAGTTTTTTACTTTATTCCTGGGAGCTATAACTTGCGGTCAAATGAATTCAATATACAGGGTTCTATTTTTTATTAAATGTGTTAAAGTAGAAACCTAGTAGTCAAAATTCTGGTGCCTATATATTATTATTAGTTTACACATAATTGGCATGGTCTGAAAAATTGAACATAGGCCTGTGAATAATGGTTAATATTTAGTTAACTTCCTGACGGCTTCTTGTGTAATTATTTATGAAAACAATTATTGCAAGAATATGAATGTTCCCATCTAAATATGTAGTTATTGAATTCAATGAAATATTTCTTTAAACTCTTGTCTTTCCTGTCTGCTCTGAAGAAAAGAGAGCAAAGATTTCATCGAAAAAATGGAAGACTCTACCAGATAAAGTGAACAATAATGCTTGATTATCTATTTTAAATTTAAGCCTCTGTAAAAATCTAGATGAGCATTTCGTTGATTTTAAATAGCATAAGTGAAGTTGCTGCAAAATAAACATCTAATCGCAATTAAATGTAGGTTATTAAACACTGGCACGCATACGTAATGTGCTAGGAGCTACACTTACCCTATGAAAACAAATTCACAAAATAAAGTATGTACAAAAAACGTATAATTTATGATTAGTTGTATCAGTGCCTGAACTACTAACACGAAATTCCCGTATATAAAGCATAAATAGAAATTGAAAATTTTGTCACAAATAAAGTTTGGCTAGTTATTTTACCATATTATATTCCAGATCATCAATATAAATTTCATACCAAAAATATGAAGATCAAAAGACTAGTCTTATAACACTATTAATTACCTCCAATTCCTCAAGAGTCATAGTACCTGAAGTTGAGTTGTCAGAAACAATAACACATGTTGATTCATGATTATCATTAGCTTCTTGTTTCATGAATTGATTATTAAAGAAAGTGTTTGAATCACTGGGTTTAATTATAACCGATAGTTGATTTCTCCATGCATAAAAATGGGCTAAGCGATCAGCTAGACATTGTTCTAAACTGCATAGTTCCTCTATCGAGTAGTGGTAGTTGAGTACAAAAACCGAGGATGGACATTTCTTGCACAATTCAGACACATGTTTCAGACAAACCATATGGCTAGGAGGTCGCTTTTCCTCTGTAAAGGCCAAAAAAGAGAAAGACGTTTTTGAACACTGCGCTAAAACATAAGTACCAGGTTTGTTTAAATGAAATTTAAAATACCACTAGTATAACATAGAAGTGTACTATTCACTGGTACCATCTGAAAAATGTCATTCAGATTTCCCTAAAAAATATAATTTAAGCTAATTTACACCATATCTGATTGTCATCTGCTCACTCAATAGCCAAAATATTGGATGAATGGTACAATTTAGTAAAACTACATTTGGGAATTTATGTAAGAATCAGATTAGCGATAGTATTACAACTAATTTTCTATAAACGACACGATATTATTGAGAATTCACAACTGAAAAATAGTGAAATATTCAGAATCGTGGATCGCTTTTAGAAATAAACTGTCTACTGGCTAGGTTTTTGAGTAAAAGATGTAATGAAGAAATATGAAGTGAAAAAAAATTAGGGGGTTCGAAATTTATCTATTGATTAGTAGCTATGTGCAAAACATCCTGAAGTAATACATCATTGAAGACTGACTGGTAACTTTTTGGATTTTTGGGAAAAAAACGAGGGTAACAGGAATTTCAATGAAATGAACGGTTATTTTGTTGTTTTTTTAATTTAAAAGAACATGATATCACAAAGATATACGAGAATTTAAGTCAGCCTGCCATAAGGGGCCCGTAAGCCTGGCACGAAACATGTATCACCCACAGGTTGTCACATCTCATCAGTACAGAAAGATAAAATCACCAAGATGAATACCAGCGTAGTACAGGTACTACTAGTGATATTTAGGTCAGGCTTAGAGGGTATAACTCGATACAAACGAAATTGTGGGAAAGAAGTTGTAAAATGATTATGAAACTCAAGAAGTTAATGACAAACATTGAATGTACGTTGTATTACGATCTGAGGAGCTAAAGAACCATGGTAAATTATGAAGTGATAGACAGGGTTTTCGACGACTTGAAACTCCTAGAAAATCTACACCCTTCAACACTCAAGAGATAAATTGATTGATGAAACTGAGTTTTCATATAATCTGGTAGCTGAGGTATGTAATACTTAAGCCTATGGCTAACCGCTGACCACCTCGACGCCAAATATATTGACTGAATTGGGGACTGGTTAGAAGAAGACTGTTGAAGGCCAAACGAAGACCGAATATCAGTCAATGAAGTCAATGACCGTTGGACTGAGACATGTTGGTAGATTTACCCTACTTGGTTGAGGTCTATAAGATCATTATTGAGAGAAACTGGGTGATATGGCTTAGGATCATTCATTGTGGCGTCAGACAGTCAAACATGACGTAGAACCTGATGCGTGTGCACATAAGTTCGTTTCCATACCCGATTAGTACGAGATGAAATTGTTACGGCAAATCCCAGAGTACCAGAGGTAGTGATGGAATTAGCGGTAACACAGCAAATAAGATACTATTGCAGTGTGGATGGAATCACAATACATCTTACCCTAACTTTTGAGCTTCAAAATTACCACTAAAATTCACCACTCCGAACCATATTTTCTAATCCTTCATCTTACTCACTACTAGTGATACTATTATGATTTCAATTCTTTTGCCGTTCATATTGTGAATTTCACCTCGTTGCGGTATGGGATGGTAACTTTGGTTGATTTTTTCCAAAAACTGACTGACTGACCTAGCAGGTTAAATTATAGAAGCCTAAAGGTAGGCAAAATGTTTCTTGTTTTTCAAAATGGTTATCTAATTTAACTTTAGAACGCGATGAAAACTCATAAAAATAACCACACTACTTAAAAGTAGTGGAACGCTATTACTCTAAGAGCCTTCATAACTTTTAGTAATAACTTAGCTAATACTGCTGATTATCAACAAAAATGCTTAAAAGAGTAATTTGGAACAAAAAAGATAACGAATCAGGAAATTGAAACAAAAAACACACCTTCATTAGATTCATCTATAATTTCACGTTGTTCACCCAACATATTGTATTTCCGTGCAGTCATACTAAGGTTATCCAAAGAACGGTCAGTTGGGTTTTCTAATCTTTGAATACTGGTATTCGATTGATAAATACATGAACAACTAACTCCAGATAAAAAAAGAGTAGTCAAACAGAAATCACAAACACGTGCATCATCTGACATTTCGTCGAATTTAACTTTTCTCGAGTTAGACACACCACTTTGAGTAATTAGTTCTCGCAACCGCCGTTCTTCTTTGAGCATACAAGTAAACTCTTGATGCACAATAGCTACAGCACCTATGTCGAGACCTGAAGTTGAACAACCAGGGGGTAGTTTTTCACTTATATGAGGTTCCGGATTGTCTGAGCATTCACCATTTGAAATATAGCTAGTAACAGGATTTGTTAAAGTGAGTATTTCTTCTGGAAGAACATTGCCCACAGCCACTTCGGCCAATGTACATAATAGTTCATCGTTTGAAAATACACAATGTCTTTTAATTTCAGCATAATGTTCAATACAAGCACGGCCAATAGGAAGCTTAGGAATTTAAATTTTTAAAACATAAGATTGAAGAATTATCAATGAGAAAAGCACAAAACTAACAACTGATACCAGTTATTGATTCAATCTATTGGTACTAGAGCAGTAGAAAACGGCACGTAATAAAAAATACACAAACTAACAACAAGTATCTTTCATTTTAAGATGCCATTGTACAAAGTGAACAGTGATCAAACTCGAGGAGCAACGTAACATTTTTCGATTATGCAAAGTAGATATGACAAAGGTAAACAAAAGACATTCAGTGAAGCTTATGTCATGCTCAACCTTTTAGAATTAGAATATCGTCTCTATGAAGCTTAACAATAAAAATCCAACAAGAGTTTGGATAATAGTTTGGACAGAACAGGAGAACGTAATCAAAACAAATTTCAAATAACTAACAAAACTGGTTGCCAGTAACTTGAGGTGGTACGGTTCAAAACCAACTTTAATAGTGTGAATGCGTTTGTACTCAACGTTGTAGTGGGTATTATACTGCATACTGACATTTGTTTTCTATAATTGCAAAAGAAACTACAGGAACATTTTAGAGCTACTGGATTTTCTAATTATACAACAAAAATTTTTTAGAATGTGACTTAAAAGATCAAATGGATGAAAAAAATTTAGCTTACCCAATCAGGTAGACATATATTAACAGCCTCAGCGAAATTGAAGCCTTGATTGAATCCAGCATGATAAGCGCGTGGAAATGTCACGACAAACTCTCCACAGTGTTGATCGGTTCGATATATTGGTACACCTTCTGCTTGTAAAATATTTGGGTTTATATTAGTTGTAATGTGATGCAGTAGATCTGGGGCTTGATCAAAAAGTTCTGTAGCGTGCTTCTTCATAGCACGTTCAAAATCATCTGCGTGCAAACGTGATACACCATACCAAGTTTTCGGCTCACCCCTATTTTACGGTCCACAAAAAACATTCCAATTTAAAAGATGATCAAAGTGGATAGTGTCAATAAAAGTTCTAGATCTCCCAAACAAAAATAACTTAACACTGAATAAAAACAGATAGCAGTAAAGTGAATATAAAATGAATTAATGCCTGGCTGTTAAAGAATGTACAACTCATTGTAACTGAGAATGTTAACTGAATTTATGAGTATTTAGTGGTAAGAAAATTCATAAAAATATATAAATATTTCTAGTTTATCAAATTTAGTCAATAATCGCTTCATACGGATTTTATTATTACTAGCCTGAGTTATATGGCTTAATAACACGTATACCTTAAAATGATAGTTTTCTTGCCTCTTCCAGTAGCAATAACTAGTGTTTGATGTGCACTCTGGCAGCAGTTTCGCCAATAAATTAGTTGAAAGCTAGTGTTTTAGAACTACATAAGGAACTGCATAGTGGCTTCCAAAATGCTCAAACACACGGAACAAGACCATAAAGAGATCAGCGAAAATCTAAATGATAGATGCAGAATGATACAGAGGTTGCTAATATACATAGACATTTATATAGAGTAATTATGAGAATAAAAAGGGAAGTTTCATTGTTCACAAGTTAAAACCAGAATCGTGAATCTAGTTACTGACATGGGAGATAGACTCGAGTTCATAAGTGGACAGTTTTTAAAGTCAAATTTACATCAATTATTAAAAACTAACTCCTAACTAACCAATGATTAAAATTGATGGAGTAGCTCCAATGGTCTTCAATATGCCAACAAAAGCTAGAAAAAACCATGCCAACATAGCACCAAGGGATTTTCATGCCGTCTATGTTTCCTTTAATGAACCTCAAGACTGATCTGTTAGTCATCAAAAAATCAAAAGTACATTATTAATCGTTTATTTAACATTTATTGAATAATATGTGATATATGATAAACGAGCTAACAAAATATTATATTTCATACAACTACCGACCTTTCATAGATCATGTTAATCCCAGTGAGTCTCCTTAGGTGTTTCATAAACTTCTTGAATAATAAAATTGATAATGTCCTGTAGAAGCAATTAATGTTTATTAAATTACGAGTACATTTTAACAGTTTGAAATGTGATAAAGATGTCCATTTTGTTAGTTTTCTTGTGCTTAACAATCAAGGTCCCTAATATGGTCACTGTATGAACTTATATGAGAATTTAGAAAGATGAGTTATGTTTATGAATGCTTCAAAAATCAAGAGTAGGTATTCTTTAGAACAGATAAACTGAACCAGGTAGATAACAAATGACGAACTTCCAAGTGAAAAGGAATGGAAAAATCTGAAAGTGGAAATGGGCTACAATTTGAAGTGATATACACATAAGGGAGTTTTGAATTATTCATTGAGACAATGATATATTTTGGTTAAGGATTATGTTGTACGCAATTAGCTCAATTTCAGTTTGTTATCTATAAAGCTACTGTTGAAGTATCGAGTATGGATAGAAAATCGTTACACGAAACCACAAAATTTCAGTTGAAATGAATGGTGCCCATCGAGTAAGAACAAGAAATACTATTTGATTGATTCGATAGTAGTATGTACGATTAGTTTGGAATCTGATACTTAATAGATAAAATTAAGTGGCTAAATCATAGGGTCATCATCTTATTATAGAATTGCAATAGCTGTAACCACATCCGTGTTGCAGTTCATATTTCTAAAATAAACTACGTTAAACCGCATTAACATTTTTGGTAAATAAACCATCAACGTTATTCAACTTACCGATCTAGCAAAGGTAATATATTTAAGTTCCAAGGGCTATCAGCGTACTTCTTTGCTTCTGCTAGTTGGGAAGCAGTTCCGACTAAGTTCTTTAGCATTGATTTTGTTGGAAACCCCGACCCCTGAGAACTTGAGTGGATATCAGCACCGTATTCGACGACCACATCATCATTGTACTCCTGTAATATACGCCAGAATTCACGTTCTACTTCCCCGCATGGCACATCCTGTTCATAAAAGAGACATGTTACGTATTCGTTTATAGTAAAACTACTAGTTATGGAGTATAATACTTAACTCTTAAATAATATGTACAGATAATATTCTCATTTGTACTTGATGAAGGTATACGTACGATCATATGTTCAAAATTTTTAGCAATAGCTTATAAGCTA
The DNA here is from genome assembly GCA_944470415.2 of Schistosoma rodhaini. Lineage (NCBI taxonomy): Eukaryota > Metazoa > Platyhelminthes > Trematoda > Strigeidida > Schistosomatidae > Schistosoma > Schistosoma rodhaini. The sequence continues at coordinate 47,844,487 of OX104036.1, forward strand.
GCCTTAAATCAAACAACCGTCTAGTAGGATGGGACAAAAAGGTGAGTAGCAGATTGGATGAACACTTATCCGATGAGACCATGACATCATCTTACCACGTAACTAATTGTATACCATTTCCCTAAAATAGGTAGAAAACGGAAACGAATTCGGGGAGATCACTGTTTAATGGCTAGTTGTGAAAAGTTAGAAGATTCAGGTAGTCATAAAAAGATTATTAAATAGTTATATTAAAGATATTTCTCATGCTTAGTCAAAAACTGACAGTTCCACAAAGCTAGACTACCTACGCTCATACTACAGCGAAAATTCTCCTCTCAAAGCAAAGTAAAAACGAATCTAGAAATATTTAAGGGGATCCTAAAACTTGAATGGCATTCAGGAGCGAAATATTAAACGGAATAAACGATAAAAAATTTAATTTCTCTATAAAAAAAAATAATGTCGTATTTATGATACTGAAAATGGGGCAAAGCGATGTGATTCAAATAACACTACTGACCAAATCTTTATCGTCTATAACATTATGACTAAAACCGCTATTTAACAGCATCTTTTTTAGTCACATTGACACTGCAATTTGATTTGTTTGCTGAAGCGCTTTACAAATTGAAAGATGAGTAGAGATAAACAGACATGATACATTTGCCGAAGGTATAGGTATGTTTACTCAATTTCGTTTACAGGGCTATTCGAGAACGCGGCCTAACTCAGATTTCACCGAGTAAACTTACCAGCTTATAACCAACACAGACCTGAAGCGTTTGCGAAATCACGTCCTTTTAAAACCGATATATAACATTGTTATGCTGTTAGGTTTAGTCAAATATCCACTGAAGGGAGAAAACATACATACAAAACGATGTAGAATACTATAACGAAGCAGACTAACCCAACTTCATATGTTTGTTGAAAAGCAAGAATAACAATCCCGAAATGGTTATTAGAAAGAGTATGAGTAGCCTCGGTAAAAAAGCATAATATCATGAGGATGAGAAAGGCAAGATGGATTTACTCGCACTATGCAGCAGATTTCCCAACGTCTCCCTCAGGGTTATCAACCATTTTCCTTTAACAAATAGGAGATTCCATTCAACCAACTGGTGCTTTTCCAAATAAGTAAGTCTAACAGAATGACAGTACATTATTTATGGTTTAGGCCCCCGAATGCCCTGGTACGGCCGAGAGTGGGGAGAGTCAGCTCTCCCACTCCAAATGCTCTCACATGGCCACGCGAATATATAGCCTCTGCCAACGAAGTCCTACTCACTGCCTTCTCGAGGCAGGGGTGTTGTTTACGAAATTGAGAGGATGAAAAGCGAATGTACGGCGCTTTAACCGGGTTGGTGGACATGGAAAGTTCACCTAGGGGAGTTGGAAAACCCTGATTCCAAACCAGTGGTGCACACGGGCTCCAGGATCCTGAAGGAACGAATGGCGTATGAACCTATTGTTGGTCACCGGCTACCATGGGACTGCATCTCCTCACGATGTTTCACTGCCTTGTGGACTAGACCTTCAGGTCAAAGGCTTGAGGTGTGGCCCCCTAACAAAACCACCTGCTTCAGTCTGGGCACCTGGGCAGTATCACAGCCCTCACACAAATTAAATGAGATTTATGAGGCGCATATTTATCTGGTGCTTCCTTGTACCATTATTTGTGTTTAAATAAATAAATAAACCATAGTTATGATGAAACCTAGAACTTTACGTGCGATCAAAGGTACACTAAAAGTCATGAATGAATACCTTTAACTTCTTAATTTATTTTTACTAGCATCTATGAATGCACACCTCAACTGAAATGAACAGAAAACAGCTGCAGTGGATGTACAGTTCACCTCCTAGCTTTTAGATTGACTTGGTAGTTTTAACACCTTGGTTTTATTTGTTCCCTATGAACAATGGTTCGTATTCCTCGTTCACCATTTTTCATTATCATTATCGTTTTCGCTCCTTCGGTTTTACATTCTGTTAATCTCTTTCTGTGAGAATATCAAGTTTAACATTTTTGACTAATGCTGATTTCTGCAAAGTCCTTCACTATTTATGTGTAACTGAGCAAAGAACAAAAACAGAATGTATATCTAGGAAACGATATAAATCTAACGCAATCATACATTAATAAGACATAGTGTATAGTTTGGAATGTTCGGAGTAGTTTGGAAATGTTCGTTGATTATTTCCTAAACTACAGTTGACGAGTTAAAAAAAAAGTAAGAGGAAGAGATTTAAATATGAGCGGTGATTCTTATGATACTGGAGGTGTGAGGGAGGAATACATTTTGTCTACCAATACTTAGGTTACCGTTATTTATGGTACCGGTCGGTCCAGTAGGTAATAAAATAAAAATTATCAGTAGCAGAATCCAGTGTTGTGTGATTAAAAGTAAGCAGTTCAATATTATGAACAAGAGATGAACAGTGATAAATTTAATACGCTAATTTTCTTGATATGAAAGTTCACGGTAGTTTTTCCAGGAAAAGGAAAAAACTATTGGCTTCTTCTTTCCGGTGGGACATAGATGAAAAAGGAACACTTAAATTGGAAATAAATGCGAACCTCATCAGTGATGCATTGATATTTGGTATTTATCACTCTTTTGACGTTCCAAAGCACAGTAACAATATGGAGTACATCAACAGATCGCATGCTTTTGTCTGAAAAAAGACTCTTAGACATACTCATTTACTAGAACAAGTGAAAACGAACATTCATAAGTATAAAATAATTAAGAGTAACTGAAGGTCTAGCAACTATATCAGTTGTGAAATCATCCCAGAACAGTGGTTTGAGTCAATATATAAGCATAAAGGACGCCGTATAAAAACTAAGATAATAAAAAAGTGAACCAAAATGTCTCGTTTTAGTTAATCCTAAGTGAACATTACTTAAAAGGCCACTAACATTGAGAAGATTTATAAACTCACTCATACACTACACTGGAATTACGGTTACATGAATCCAATGTCATCTTAAGGCATGAACACTCAGTCTTGAGTGCTGTTAGAGGTATGAGGGCAGTTATCACTTCCCGGTTGCCCACACCGTGGAAGGGTTCTTCTGGGGGTACCTGAAAAGGAAATTGGGTTAGAAGTGGTCTTAATGACCTGAGAGCGTGACCGCAGTGCCCAAGGGACAACTGCTTGAGGTCGGTCACACACGACCTTTTTGTGAGTAGTTTTCGTGTTAGCTCCGTTCTTAAAAAAAACCTTACCACCGGAGACGGATATCCGTGGGATAAGGCGAGGTGTGCATTTTTAGGGTCGACCTTTTCTAACCCCACCCCTCCTTGTGGGAAGGCAGCATCGCTGTCATGCTGGTTGTCTGAAGGAAACACCTTACTGCCCTCACACCTCTGTACAGTCGACAGTACGACTTCGCCTTCCGACCTTGGGTTTGCTGCTTTTAGTCTCACCGCTCTTCAACCGACCTGTCTGGCATGGTAGGACCTCGAGGAACGATTGTTCCAGCCAGCATAGCTCGATTGCTTCATCACGATAGGCAAGCCCGACCACCACGTCAAGGTAGCAGCAACGGTCGGGCATGAACACTGGTATATCACTCAACAACAATTATAGTTAAACAATCCTATCTTGACATGAATTCAAGGAACTATGAATGAACTTAGTGAATACAAGTAACACAAGCACCGAAGAGGAAACTTGTAAGACTAGAAAAAAGAGGAAGATACATTATATTCGAAGATAAACGCGAAAACTTAAGCTCCTTATCAAAATTCATTGAATGATAGGAAGCGATGAAAATGAAACTGCATTACAAGCCATAGAATGAAGCGAAAAATGGCAAACAACTACTGCATCATGCTTACAGTGCATGGGCGTTTGAAATAAGTAGATTTGAATTGATCTGCCATTACACCAAACTCTTGGAGAGAATAAGTCTTGCTCGACTGAGGAAATCCATATACATCTACCGGATGACAACAGATAGCTCTGATACATTCAGGGCATTTCCACTGGCACTTTGGGATGGAACGAAGAGGCGGGTCAAGACAATATAAGTGATAGCAAGCTTGACAGCTATCTGTATCACAGACAAGTAGATTGGTTTCATCATCTCCGTGACCGCAAACGCGACAATTATATTCATCAATCTGTAAACATTAGTGAAACTGAACAAAGTTCTGGAAACTTACGTTCACTTCTGGTTTGAAATCTATTGAGAAAAAAGTGATAAACTCAATATTTCTTAAAACCTACTGCTTGGTCGTCCGTCTTCAGGAACAACAGCTTTTCTACCAGGACCAAAAAACTGGAGGTTTTTTAACTCGTTACTGGCGGAGTAATCTATCTTATTTTCCTATTAAACAGAAAAGTTAGACCCTAGAAATACACTGACTTCCGTTGATTTTCTGCAACGTTTATAACCACTCCAACGACTTCTAGGGTGACAGGTGGTCTAATATTGTTAGAAAAATTAACACAGAACTACCTTGTTGGGTCGAGACGGATATGATACAGCTTGATCGAATGATAGTAGCAGTTTTTCATAGTTTGTCTTGATTGAATGCGCATGACGGCTTTGATAACCCAACTTTTCAGCAATAACAGACCATAATTGGTTGTCGCAAGCTTGACGATATCCACCAGCTTCTGCGACGCGTTTGTGAAGAGCATATAGATCTAAGTAGCGTCCACTAATACTAGGTACTCGAATTTTGTCCCCTCCCTGTAGGGTGAAATTAGTTACAAGATGAAAATACCTGTAGCTGAACAAACTTGTAGAGACGACTGATGAAATTCAACTTGATACGAGAATGAGCCTGAGGTTTGATGTGAAAAGAAATAGAAATTACTTCTAGTTCGTACAACCGCTGGATTCGTGGTGTGAATGAAAACTCCTTCATATTGACAGCGAACGGAGGATTCCAACACTGCAAATAAAAGTTAACAGTAATCCATTAGATAGTAAGTGTTGATAAGAAAATATATATACTTCATGGGGGATAATAGCATACCTATAATTAGGACGATACACACAATGTTGTAAGCTATACTACTTATTCACGAAATTTTGTCAAAAATAAGTTTACAAACAAAATAATTACGGTTATGAAATATGACTAAAATGCCACACAAGTATCTAAGCCTACCTTGGGAGGGACGATTTTGCATATCCCAGTTTTTATACATATTGGCCGGATTTTCATTAAGTAGCCAAGTGGGTCTTCAAATTCTTCAGGCGTTGGGTAAAACACAGGAGCCTCGGGAGGCGGTACAAAGGAGAAATCACTAGGCATATTTCACTCCTAAGGGCAGGGAAACGCTTAATGAAGTAAGGAAATTAAGTTACAACATTCATACATAAAATCAAATAATAGTCAGTTCTAAGAAATATATGGTACGCAGAACCAATAAATGAGGAAATCATGCGGGGCGTCTGTAGAAGCAGTAGCCATTAGTGCAATGGCGGTACATGGGATTGTCTGGCGGCATTATGAAGTTGAATAGTGCAGAAGTTAAGAGCTACTTCTCTCATATATACACTGGACATGTGTCAGTAATACGTACGATTTTCAAAAATCTACTGACTGATGTAACCCGAAAAACTCACTAGGATGTAATAACCTACTAATCACAAACGACAAAATTATTGAGTTGGGAAAGTCATTAGTCTAGGAAGTTTATGAATTCTTCTGAAACTCTAAATGTATTTAGGATCCAAATGTTTTTACATGGGCTGGAATTGTGTAAAGTAAAAATTATCCATGAAAATTATTACACTTAATGCAAAGTTTGTGAGGATGAGGAAGCTCATGCCCATTTCGGACAATGAATGTTTGATACGAACTAAACTAACCTTTACTTAAGATCTTGATTTCTTGTACTTAGCTTTTCGTGAGAGTAGAAGTGCTGGGCAATGGCACCACTTGGGTATTCCTGATTGGCCAGATAAAAAGATTGATGAGAAACTCAGTGGAATTTTTCATGCCTATTCATTTGATTATTGGGGTTATTCAGGTTCATTCCTTAAACAATACTTCCATTAAAACAAGACGCAACAATAGCAACACTACTGGAATATCGGCGAAAGCTAGTCAGGTAAATGTTCGAATTAATCCATAATACAGTGTATGAGCAATGTAACGCAATTCCTATGAGCTTGAATTTACGAGATTTATGTATTTAGTGTTTTTGTGTTATTTATTGTTAATATCAATACCGTTAGTATTGCTACTTATGAGTAATGGAATTAAGGTGAGGAATTATTCATATAAACGTTTTTCGAGAGGAGCGACATACAAATGGTCAACGTAAGTTCAGCGTCTGGTTGCTAGGCTGTGTTGTCTTTTGTTTCAGTTATTTATTGTGACATAAGAATCTTTTTTCCTAACTTTTCAGCTAACTGCAACAGTTCAAGAGGCGGCAGCTCGAGAAATTACGCGTATTGAACGCATAGGAGCCCACTCACATATTCGTGGTCTGGGATTAAATGATGATCTTGAAGCCCGACAGATCTCTCAGGGTATGGTTGGCCAATGTAAGGCAAGAAGAGCAGCTGGTCTTATACTGGGTATGATACGTGAGGGTAAAATTGCTGGGCGTGCCATACTTCTTGCTGGTCCACCTGGCACGGGCAAAACTGCAATTGCTATGGGTATGGCTCAGGCACTTGGTCATGACACACCATTCACTGCAATGGCTGGTAGTGAAATATTCTCATTAGAAATGAGCAAGACAGAAGCTCTCACTCAAGCGTTCAGAAAGTCAATTGGCGTGCGAATCAAGTAAGTCATCTTTTTCTTATTATTTCCTCAGAGAGGAAGCCGAAATAATTGAAGGAGAAGTTGTGGAAGTCTTAATAGATCGCCCAGCAACTGGAACAGGTGCAAAGATAGGCAAACTAACTCTTAAGACAACCGAAATGGAAACAGTTTACGATCTAGGTCAAAAAATGATAGATTCCCTAACAAAGGAAAAAGTTCAGGCTGGGTAATTTTTCACTAATTATATTGGATTTTTAGTGATGTTATTACTATTGATAAACCCTCTGGAAAAATTACAAGACTAGGTCGATCGTTTACTAGGGCTCGAGACTACGATGCTACCGGTGGTCAAACCAAGTTTATTCAGTGTCCCGAAGGTGAATTGCAAAAACGAAAAGAAGTCGTTCATACTGTTACATTACATGAAATCGACGTAATTAACAGCAGAACTCAAGGTTTCCTTGCCCTTTTTAGTGGAGATACCGGTGAAATAAAGTCGGAGGTGAGGGATCAAATTAACCACAAAGTAGCTGAATGGCGGGAAGAAGGCAAGGCAGAAATAGTTCCTGGTGTAAGTCACGTTTTCTACTTCTAGTAATTAAGAGCTACAGTCTTATATCTCTCCAAATAATGTTTTGACTATTCCCAAGTGCTTTCTAAATGAATAATGTACAATTCGCATATGATGTTTGAAACTTGATTGAGGCGGAACTATAACTTATGGACGAACCAATCGGATATAAGATAACAGGTCTCAGATTTTTGCGCGGAATTCACTCATCTATTTGGTTAAATAGAGTTTTAGCATTATAGCTTATGTATGTTCGTGATTAAAACCCTCAGTCTTCTTCCTAACCTAAACCATCAAGTGTAAAGCCTAATTCCAGTTCCTCACGGGTTCATAACCCTCGTTTGGTCCTAGTTATTGTGTGGACACGCAAGGTCATTTTAACGTCACTCAAAGATCATCCATAAATTATAGTCTCACCCCAACCGACCAGTGATTAAGTCTTTTACCTGTTGTTAACTCTTACGACTAAATAAATCACTCAAACTTTTCTATTACGGTTGTTTCCTACAGTCCAAAAACTGGATCTTCCTAAATCGACTTGGGTATCACAGTTTAGTCGCGTTAATCGCTTTTTATTTTTCTATTCAGTAGCATATCTATTATTTCCCCCCTGAAGGTCCTGTTTATTGACGAAGTGCACATGTTGGATATTGAATGCTTCTCATTCCTTAATCGAGCCCTTGAATCTGATATGGCTCCTGTGTTAATTGTGGCTACAAACAGAGGTATCACAAGGTAAATTACGTTATATTTATATCCATTATTACTGACCTTGTATAGCACTTGTGATTGTCATAACTCAAACCGATGCATCCATGTGCCAGGTTTTACTTTGTTTATAACTAACTAACTTTCCCCGATTATTTGACAAGAGATATTAAGAAACATGTATCCGAAGCAGTCAGAAACATCACTAGACTGATAGTGTGGTTTGACGTCCCTGACTATCTTAGCTGCGACGATTAATACTATGATTTTTGAATAGCCATATTTTTTAAACATCTGAAACCACACCTCATCCGCGTGTTTTTTCTAAGACAAAAGATCTACTTAAAAATCCTGATCTACAAAATGACAAACATTGCTTTTTTCAAGAAAGAGCACTTATTTTCCCACAGATCGAAATCATAAATCCTTTCGGACCTGGCTAAGTAGTCCCAGTTTTTGATGGCCATTGGATGTCACCGATTAGGCCAAATTGTTAGCTGGAGTATAGGGACTTTTGTTCACCGTTTTTTGTCCCGGATCACCCAAATAATTTGGTCCGTTAAAAATTACTAAGGTATAAATTTAAATAAGTATATCAGATACTAGTTGCTGAATGTATTTAGCTCTGATGCACAACATGACTTTGGGAACTTGTCAGAATAAAACTGTAAACCGACTGCAATTACCACTTTTTCACTTTATCCTCAAAATAAAATCGGCTTTTTGAACAAGTATGTTTTTGGTTTCAGTCCACATTTATTATTTGAACCAGTGATATTAGGTGGCTGCCCACTTAAAGCAGTCATTAATTGTTGGGTCTGTTTACTCAAAAGTGGCAGACCCTATTAATCAAGAATTTCTTTCCAAGTACACTTGTGGTTTGATCAAGTTTACCTCTACATAATTCATGCACCTACCTAAGGACAAATAATTGTTATCTAAGTTGAGCTCTAAAAGTATCCATTGTTTTAAAGCCTCCAAACTACTGCTTTTCACGACCGAATTTTCAAAGACTGATCTAACTAAACAGAAATATTTGTTTCAGCTTGTTATTTTATGCGTCATAACTTTTTTTTACAGAATTTGATACCAAAGATAGACCTGTAACGGTTTCGAACTAGCCTGAAGATTGCTTGTGTGCTTAATAGAGCATTAGCTAGGAAAGCTGGGCAGAAGAGAAAGCAAAATGCTGAACCGACGCCTGAGTAAGCACACTAAATGCACTTGCATTTAGTATTGAAAGCAATTGACGATAATCCATAGTGTGCAATTAAGATAATGCGACAACCGTAACTAGATTTTATTTATTTGAACATATAAATATTGGTACAAAGGGGCACCAGATATATATGCGCCGCACAAATCTCATTTGATTTGTATGAGGGCTCTGATACTGCCCGGCTGCCTAGACCGAAGCAGGTGGTTTTCTTAGGGGGCCATACCTCGAGCCTTTGACCTAAAGATCTGATCCACAAGGCAGTGGAGCATCGTGAGAAGATGCGGTCCCATGGTAACCGGTGACCGACGATTGATTCTTACTCCATTTTTTCCCTCAGGATACTGGAGCCCGTGTGCACCATTGGTTTGGAATCAGGGTTTTCCAACTCCCCTAGGTGGAACTTACCAACCCGGTTAAAGCTCCGATTATTCGCTTTTCAATTTTATAAACAACACCTCGCCATGAGAAGTCATTAAATAGTACTTCCCTGACAGTGGTTGTATATGCGTGGTCATGTGAGCATTTGGAGAGGAAGAGCGAACTCTCCCCACTCTCGTCTGTACCAAGAACTGACGTAATGACTATTCAATCACAATTATTTTCCTCCTGGTAAAATCAAACACAATGCATCGGACAAAGTATTCACCACTGAAACTTAGATATTACATAACTTTTGGAAATCCCATGGACCGTCCAATAAATTCGGGATATTAAGTCTCAGTTCTTTGTATCTGACATCTAGGTTCCATTTGAATCTCCTATTATATCATTAAATTTATTAAGTTTCCATAACTTACTTCTCAGTTTATGTTCTTGTAAAGCTTAATAATTTAACTTAACGCGATCTTGTTCTATTTTATCCGTTCACACATCTGACTTTGTCAAATGGCATGGCAGTCTTTGATTCACTTTGAATGTGTAGATTGATTTGTCCCTTGCCTTCATTTTCTAGTGTTTTATGTAATACATTTTGATCATTTATTTATGAATGACTAAAACTCGTTGATAAGAAATTGAATCAACTTGTTCATTGCCATTTCTTTTAAAATTGTAAAGAATTCGTGGTACTAATTATCAGAGTCCACACGGAATACCTATTGATCTTCTTGATCGTCTCCTCATCATTTCAACTGATTCGTATACAGACAAAGAAATCCAAGCAATTTTGAAAATTCGTTGCGAAGAAGAGGATGTTGATATTTCGGAAGACGCACTGGTCGTTCTTACCCGAATCGGTATGCAGACGTCCTTACGTTATGCAATCCAACTGATAACCACTGCAAATTTAGTGTGTCGAAAACGCAAGGTAAGCTTACTTCCTTTCCCAATAATCGTCACTTACGGTTACGTGCCTTATGAATTTTTGTATTCCCAATGTAATGTATGTTAGTCATTTGCTTAGAGCGTATAGTCATATAACTTAAAGTGGCGTATGATTTAGGGCCTAAAGCCTCTCATATAGAATGTTTTCATATTTTCTGGTAACTGTACACATAAATGGCGGCATTTTATCCATTACTCTACCTAATTAATCCAAGCTGAAGTTCAGAAAATTACAGTGAGATAACCTACAGTCCCACTACCTGCAACGGAATATTTATGTTTGAGGTTTCTCCTACTCGCCTGACTGTTGCTGCTACCTTAACGTAGTGGTTGGGCCTACCTTTCGTAATCAACCAATTGATACTACGTCTAGCACCCAGAGGGTGATAAAAAAGATGGACATATGTGTAAACCACTGGTATCAGTATTTTAGTTATGGAACCTGAAGTCTTCAACTATGGACTATAGTTACCTTGTGGAGTTTCGTTGTTTGAGCTGGGAGGTTATATCTACATCTCTGTGTACAGCAACCAACGAAATTCCAGAACTTAGTACGTCTATTTTGCCTTGGTTTGGGTGCCCCTACCCATATTCTTATCTACTATGAGAACCAGTATAATGCACCGGAGTTAGTGGTGTCTTCGAATGAAACATGTGTTACGAGCACATTAGTGAAGGTTCGGAACAAATGATCTACCCCTCCTAATTAGCAGTCTGCCCCAAAGACCAACATCATTTACCGCATGGTTTCACCATACGCCAGCTACGCTTTGAAGACATTTAAGATCTTATATTAGCAACTCAACCAATTCCTTTACCTTCAAAACCATATTTCACAATCCTAAGGAAATAGATATAGTATTACTTTAAGCTATACTTGCTCTTGTGAAAAGTCGTGTAAATTAGCTGTCATAAACAACTGAGATGGTACGTCACACTTTAATTCGACATCAAACTCAATTGCAGTAAGAACCACTACTGTCTTGACCAGCATAAACGATGAAGTACTAAGATGTTTATTGGTCAAGTCAAAAGTCATTAAGACTGTTGGTGATCGGGCTTGCCTATTGTAATGAATCAATCAAGCTATGCTGGCTGGAACAATCGTTCCTCAAAGTCCTATTATGCCAGACAGGTCGGTTGAAGAGCGGTAAGACCGAAAGCAACAAACCCAAGGTCCGAAGGTGAAGTCGTACTGCCAACTGTACAGAGGTGTGACGGTATTAAGGTGTTTCCTTTAGTCAGTCAGTCACAACGTAGAACTTCGTACGTGCGTACATCAGTTCGAGTTGCCATACCACATTAGCACAGAGATGCAGTTGTCGATTCAAATCCCATAGTGGTAGAAGTAGTAAGAGTATAAGCAGTAATCGGAAAGATTAGGGTTTGAAGATGCTATTCAAGGAGTATAATCCAGTGAAATAAATTTGGAAAGAGAAAAAGGATAGGGACATGAAGAATTCAGAAGATAAGAATTTGGCAGAACACAAAGAGTGGATGAACCCTCCCCATTGCATACGATTTTGAGCCATGTCATTCAAGGTCTCTAACCATCGATTGCTATCATCTCGCGGATCTCAACCATTTAGTCTACATCTATCAACATGACCCAGTCCACTTGTCAGTGACTTCATGGATTTGTGCCACGTTTTGGTTTGGCCGCCTCTAGCCTTCTTCCAACCTACTCCTACACCATAAAACATTGCACGTCGGGACAGTCGGTGGTTGGGCATACGAACACGTGTCCCAGCCATCTCAACTGATGAAGTTTTACTACTTCATCAATCGATTTGCCATCTTTCACTAGTACCCGTTTTCTAACAATTGCATTACTTACTCGGTGGACCCAGGATATACGAGCAATGCTTCGAAGGCACCTATGATCGAAAACTAGTAGCCTACGAATATCCTCTACTCTTATGGGCCATGTTTCACTGCCATAAAGTAGGACGGAACGAACTGCTGCGCAGTAAACCCGTCTCACCTACTTCATAAATGATGCAAGTTGGCGAAAGCTAGACGAGCCTTCTGTATCGGTGCTGAGATTTTGTCATACACCAGACCACAAGGGCTGATGAGACTCCAAAAATAAATGAAGCGGTCAACACTCTCAACTACTTCACTCCCTATCATTAGTTCGGGTGTCTGTGCAACCCAATCTTGAAGTAACATTTTGCACTTCGAGGGAGAGAATCGCATCCCAAACATGCTTACACTGTTGCTTATAGTGGTCAGACGACTCTGCATTTTGTCAGCGTCTTCACCAAATAGAAGTATGTCATCGGCGTATTTTAAGTCAACAAGTGAGTCTCTCGGTAAAAATTCAACTCCAGGAGATTTAGATGATGAAAATGTCATTTCTAAAAGCATGTTAACGACAAAGTTCAATAAGAATGGAGAAAGTGGACAGCCCTGATGAACAACACTTGAGGTAATCAATTCTGATGACAGTTCGCCATAGGCTCTAACTCGACCAGTTGTGTTCGAGTAGAGAGCCTTTATGAGGTTAATGTACTTTTTTGGTACTCCTTTTAGTGACAAACACTGCCACAGAACCTCATGATCAACGGAATGAAATGCCGCTTTAAGGTCGAGAAATACTACGATTGTGGGACGTCTGAATGTGTGTCTATGTTCTAGGACTTGACGTACAGTGAATATCTGGTCTATACAACCACGTTCAGGTCGAAAACTAGCCTGACTTTCTCTGGTCTGCTCTTCACGGGCTTTGGTTAGGCGTCGACGTATTATAAAGGCTAATATTTTAGACACTATTAGTCAAACTGATCCCTCTGTGATTGTCACAAGAGGACTTTTGTCCTTTCTTATAGACTAGCACAATCAGTGATTGGGACCAGTCAGATGGAATTACGTCCAGTTCCGAGATTCTACCTAAGACCTCAGTCAATCTCACTGCTAATACTGTACCACTACCCTTAAAAATCTCAGGGGTAAACCTGTCAGGGCCTGTTCCTCTCTCACTACAGATTCCTTATAGCTTTTCCAACATCGTAAAGAGTTGGGGGACTTACATTAACTTGCTGTTCAGGTCGACTGGGAATTATGGAAAGCCGAAGTGTGGCTGAAGGCCAGTTGAACTGATCGTTAAGGTTTTCTATCAATCAATCCAATCTCCTGGATTAAGAATGAATAATATGTCCATCTTTTTCCGAGATAGTTTCGCTGACAGTTGAGTTCCTAGTACCAGTTTCTTTCATTAGTCTGAACAGTTGTCTGCCGTTGCTTATTGCCGCTGTCTTTTCCATCTCTCTTGCTTTCACTATCCACCACTGTTCGCGATCATTGCATAGGCTTCTTGTTAGCCTGTGCTTAAGTTGATTCCGCTCTTCGTTATGTTCAGAGCCAGATGGGATGAGTTTTCGAGCATCTATCACTGCGGTAGACGCCGCTGAGATCCAGTGTTTCTCCCTAACCTTATGGTTTACTTTACTAGCAGATATCACTGCTGTTTTCACAGATTTTCGGATGTCATTTCACGCTGAATTGGAGTAAGCATAACCTACATGGCTGTCTAACTGTTTTTCTAGTTGTTCCTGAAATATATTCTTAGCTTGCTTATCATTAAGTAGAACCCTAAGAGGTTTCCTTGCATTGTCTTTCCTACGACCAGTAAGACGCAGACAGATACGTGCTCGCACTGAAGCATGATCTGAATCTAAACATGTGCTCCAGAATAAGCGACAGTCTTCTATCGAGCCCCTCCATCGGTGGCTGATAGCGATGTGGTCTAATTGGGTCCAACGTTGGAATGAATTTGGGGGTCGCCATGTCAAAAGACATTTTTCTTTGTGCTTAAAGTTAGCATTTGCAAGAAACAAGCGGTTATCTGAGCACAGCTGCAACAGACGGTCGCCATTATTTGTTCTTTGTGTCACGACACCATAAGATCCACCCGGGTATCTTTCCCTTTCGCCCAGTTTGCCTACTTGAGCATTAAAGTCATCAGCCACTATTACTATATCAGAGCGCCTAAGTTTTCAGAGAAGGTTGGAAAGCTTTCTGTTAATCTCATCTTTTCCATCATCTGAGCTTCAGTCAATGAGAGAGTATGCAGGGACGATCAAGAGGCAGCGACGAGTATCCCTATTTTTCCGAGTCTTTACTGTTCCGTTTAGTCGGACAGCACATAGACGACTGTCTACTGGGATCCAGTCTAAAAGAGCCAGTTCTGCCCTAGAACTTAACGCTATACTTACTCCAGCGAGGCCACGGGAAGCAGTATCAGGGCTTCCAGATACACGAAGCGTGTATCGAGATGGTTCTTTATTTTGATATGGTGAGGTCAAGTGAATGACGCTACTCGGATCTTGTATGCGCGTTTCGGAGACGCAGCACACATCGATGGTGCGGGATTCTAAAGTCCTAGCTAAGGAGGCCTGTTGTCCTATTTGACACAATGTTCGGACATTAAAAGTTCCTACATGTTGTTTAGAACGTGGTTTCAGGAGACCAGGAATAACGTTCTGTGTACTTGAATCGTTTGTCCTAGCGGTGCGAGGTGATAAAGGGACGTGAGAAGGGTTAGTCGTGGAGATAAGAGAGTTATTAGGAGGTGTAGGAAGGATTTGAATATGACCAACTTGGTCTCATGTGTTGTTACGAGTATGAGGGCTGATGTCACTTTGCGGGTGTCCGTGGAAGGGTATTTCTTGAGGAACCTGAAAAAGAAGTTGGATTAATGTTGGTCTTAACGACCTGGGAACGTGACCGCAGAGCCCAAGGAACAACTGCTTGAGGCCTGTCACTCACAGCCTTTTTGTGGGGGATTTTTGATGTGTTGGCTCCATTCTTCAAAGGGCCTTACCACCGAAGACGAAAATCCGTGTGGTAAGGCGAGGCGTGACATTTTCAGGGTCGACCTTTTCTAACCCTTTCCTTACTTGTGAAAAGGCAGCATCGCTGCAGGTGCTGGCTGTTCGAAGGAAGCACCTTACTGCTGTCACACTTCTCTACAGTCAGCAGTACGACTTCGCCCTCAGACCTTGAGTTACTGCTTTTAGTGTTACCGTTCTTTAATCGACCTGCCTGGCATGGTAGAACCTGCAGGGACATTCGTTCCGGTCAATATATCTCGGCTGGGTCATCACGATAGGCAAGCCCGACCACCTCGTAAAGGTAGCAGCTACAGTTGGGATTCAGACAACCAGCATAATAGCGATGCTGCCTTCCCACAAGGAGGGGTGGGGTTAAAAAAGGTCGACCCTAAAAGTGCACACCCCACCTTATCCCACGGGTTTCCGTTTCCGACGGTAAGGTCCCAACAAGTACGGAGCTAACACGAAAACTACTCACAAAAAGCTCGTGTGTGACCGGCCTTAGACAGTTGTCCCATGGGCACTGCGGTTACACCCTCAGGTCGCTAAGACCACCTCGAACCCAATTTCCTTTTCAGGTACCTTTAGAAGGACCCTTCCACAGCATAGGCAACCGGGAAGTGATAACCGCCCTCGTACCTCTAACAACAATCAAGATCACTGTATTCTTAATCAATACCCCTCTTCAATTCGGACTATTTCTCTTACCTCGACTATCAACACTAAACTTCCTCTTTCGGTTTCCTCCTCAAGTGTAACCATGGCCAACGATTCTAGTGCGCGAAACACTGTCCCAGGTCTACTAAAACCTCGCCCCAAACTACACATTGGAACCTTCAACGTACGTACCCAAAGTCAAATCGGTCAATAGGCCTCCTTGGCTAAGACCCTAGGATCTCGTACCATCGATGTATGCTGTGCCTCCGAAATACGCATACAGGATCCCAGTGTGGTTATTCACTTGACCTCACCTCGCCAAAATGGAGAGCCAACGAAATACATCCTCCGTGTATCTGGCGTCCCCATGACTAGTTCTCGTGGACTTGCAGGTGTAGGCATAGCACTTAGTACGAGGGCAGAACAAACACTATTAGAATGAATCCCTGTTAATAGTCGCCTATGTGCTGTCCGGCTGAATGGCTCCGTAAGAACTCGGAAGGACAGGGACACATATCGTTGCCTTTTCGTCGTTCCTGCCTACGCTCCCACTGGCTGCAGCCATGATGAATTGAAAGATGACTTTTACAGTAAGCTCTCCGAGCTTTTTCAGAAAGCTAAGCGCTCAGACATAGTAGTCGTAGCAGGTGACTTTAATGTCCAGGTTGGCAGCTTAAATCAAACAGAAAGACATTTAGGTGGGCATTTTAGTATTCCGGCTCAACGAACCGATAATGGTGATCGTTTGCTGCAACTGTGCTCAGACAATTGTTTATTTTTAGCAAGCACTAACTTTAAACATAAGGAGAGACATCGCCTAACATGGCGACCACCTGCACCAAACCAACAATGGACTCAAATAGACCATATTACCATCAGCCATCGTTGTAGAGGCTCCATGGAAGATTGTCGCTCATATTGGGATACTTGTTTAAACTCTGATCACGCTTTAATACGAGCACGCATTTGTCTGCGCCTCACTGGACGCAGGAAAACTACACTAAGAAGACCCATTAGGATTGAACTGGAGGACGAGAAATCCAAATGTAAATTCCAGGAACAACTGAGTTCACATCTAGGCAGTTCTGTAAACGAGACTGACCCAGATGCTGCTTGGAAAGACATACGAACAGCTGTGAAACGCATCTATTAGTAATTTAAACCATAGGGTTCCAAGTCTATTTCACTGATGGATTCGCGTAAATTCATCCCATCAGGCTCTGAACACGACGAAGAGCGTCAACAAATCAAATGTAGGTCAACCAAAAGTCTAAGGAACGACTGCAAGCAGTGGTGGGCAACGAAAGCAAAAGTGATTGAAAAGACAGCGGCTGTAGGCAACTGTTCAGACTAATAAAAGAAACTGGGATTTAGAAGTCAAGTGTAAGTGAAACGATCTCGGAAACAGAAAATACTCTTATCTGCTCTCAGCCCAGACGTTTAGAACGATGGGCAGAACACTTCAAGGAGCAGTTCAGCTACTGCACAACTACCCACTATTCCCAGACAGCCTGAATGAAACATTGAAGTAGGTCCCCCGACCCTACCTGAAGTTCAAAAGGCTATAGTTAATCTGAAACGAGGAAGAGCAGCTGGTTCAGATGGATTGGCTCCAGAGGTCTTTAAATATGGTGGCCCAATTTTAGCGACTAGGTTGACTAATATTCTGAATAAAATCTGGGAGTTGGACGAAATCCCATCCGACTGGTCACAATCACTGATTGTCCCAATATATAAGGAGTCCAAATCATCCTGTGATAACCATAGAGGGATTAGTCTGACTAACATAGCATCTAAAATACTAGCCTCAATAATTATCGGGCGCCTAACTAAGACTCGTGAACTGCAAACACGAGAAAATCAGGCTGGCTTCAGACCTGGTCGTGGCTGCATCGACCACATGTTCACTTTTCGTCAGGTTTTAGAGCACAGACATGTTTATCGGCGTCCGACAATGATAGTTTTTCTTGACTTAAAGCAGCATTTGACTCTATAGACCAAGAGGTTCTGTGGCAGTGTCTGTCACTGAAAGGTATGCCTCAAAAGTAAATAAACCTTGTGAAGACTCTTTACTCGAACACTACTAGTCGAGTGAGAGCTTATGGCGAACTGTCATTTGATTTCGCAACCTCAAGTGGTGTCCGACAAGGCTGTCCACTATCCCCATTTTTGTTTAACTTCATTATAGACCTATTGCTAGAAATAACACTCTCTTCGACTGAATTTTCAGGAATTGATCTCCTACCAGGGGCTCCACTAAGCGATTTAGAATACGCAGATGACATAGTCCTGTTTGGTGAAGTTACTGATAAAATGCAGAGTCTTTTGGTAGCACTGAGTAACAATGCCCTCTAAATGCAAATTGTTTCTTCAGGACTAGCCTGCGTCGACAACTTCACCTATCTTGTAAGTCTGATCAGCCTAATGGGTTGGTGTCTCACGTAATCTCTGTACGTATTCGAAGAGCTTGATTGGCATTTGCCAACTTACGTCACCTATGGTGAAAGAGAGATATCCATCTATCTATTAAAGGACGAGTATACTGCGCGACTGCTCGTTCTGCTCTACTTTACGACTGCGAAACGTGGCCATTAATGATTGTAGATACTCGTAACCTACTAGTATTCGATTACAGGGTATTAAGAAATGATGGTAAATCAATTGACGAGGTTGTAAATCTTCAACTGAGATGGTTGGGCCACGTGTTACGTATGTCTGAACACCGACTACTACGTCGCGTAATGCTGAATAATGTTGAAGATAGATGGAAGAAGGTTAGGGGCGGCTAAACCTAAACGTGGCATCAGTCCTTGAAGTCACTAACTTCTGGTCTCAGCCATATTGGTAGACGCAGACTACTTGGTTGGGGTCCGCACGACTATCATAATCAATGTTTAGATACTGAGTAACATGGCTTAGGTGTATACACTCTTTGTGATCCCTTAAGCTGTAAAATTAAAATAACTTTCTACCAACTAATTCTTCCCCCCTGTATTGTATCTTTATACACAACCTTTCTTTTATATATTACTACCATTGAGTTAACTATTTCTATGGGTTTGGTGTTCATCTTGTTGTGTTAATAAGGTGTGGCAACTTGGACCGATGCATATGTGTGCTTGATCCTACGTTGTAGTTGGTTGATTGTTTCAAAGATCGGATATGTAGTTTAAGCCAGTCTTATATTTTCAAACTTCTGTCGATGGATTGTTTGAGTCAAGATACTTAATTCTTCTACCGAATTTTAATTAAGATACATTACTAGGTTTTCAATACGACCAGTTTTATCTTGATTATGTTTTTCTTATTTTATCTCAGGGCTTAGAAGTCAGTAAAGAAGATATACGAAAGGTGTATTCTTTGTTTATGGATGAGGCTCGCTCCACTCTTTTTCTCAAGGAATATCAGCAAGAATTTATGTTTAATGAAATATCTGAAATACAACCCTCCATTTCAGGTTTGTTCTTTTTGTGATCTATTTTTAGCATTATAGTTATAAAATGATTATATTTTATCTATTGATCTTTCATTGTTGTAATAATCAAAGTCGTGCGTAAGTCACATTCCTAGTTCGTGCAAAATAATCAATAATAGCAGTTCATGTAGTCAAACTTTGATCTAGTGATTGAGTTTATGTCTTTGCAAGAATTTTGTTGATTTTCTATTCTGTAGGAACTGAAAAGTATGGTCTAGCATTATGTCCTTAAGTGTAAATTGCGATTCTGGACTGGATTTTGATTGACAGTCGTTTGTGTGCTGTCTGACTAAATTGAACAGTAAGAACTCTGAAAGGTAGGGACACACCGCTTTGACTAATTGCAGTCAGGATGACTTGCTTATGCCTGTTACCCTTTACGGAGGTGCATAGACCGCTCACCAGCATTCTCCATCAAACCTTGTCCTAGACAATCCTTCACAGTTCTCAGTTCCTATTCATCTTTTACATGTCTGCTTCGCATTGTGTTCTTCGGTCTTTCTTGTTTCACTTCAGGATTCCAAGTCAGCACTTGCCTCGTGATGCAGTTTGATGATTTCCGCTTCCGGCGTCTTTTCCTAATTTCCCCCTCCGTTGGAATCTGGTTTGTTCTCTCACAGTAAGCTGTTGGTTATAGTATCCAGCCAATAGACAATAAGTATCTTGCGTAGACAATTGTTTATAAGTACTTGTACATTTTGATGATGGTTATGGCAGTTCTCGGAGCTTCAGCTCCGTACAGTAGGACTGTCTTGACGTTCGTATTGCAGATTGTTATTTATATATTGGTTGACAGTCGTTTTGAGTTACATACGTTCTTCAACTGTAGGAATATCGCCCTTGTTTTGCCAATCCTTGCCTTTACGTCTGCGTCAAATCTTCCACGCTCATCGATGATGCTACTCAGATAAGTGAAGGTTTCCACCTCTTCCAGAGTTTCTCCATCAAGTGTGATTGAGTTGGTGCTCTCTGAGTTATATCTGAGGAACTTGGTTTTCCTTTTTTGTATGTTGAGGCTGCTGCTATAATGGTTGTCTTCATCTGCATTTTTTGGTGTGTATGGGATAGAAGAAGGGCTAGGTCATCTGCGCAGTCCAAATCGTCTAGTTGCATCCAAGCTTTCTTCTGTATCCCGCACTTCCCCTCAAGTGTGGAGGTCTTCATAATCCAGTCAACCAAGAGAAAGGGGTAGAGTAAGAAGCCTTATCTGACCCCGGTCCTCACCGCTCAGCTGTCTTTCATTCACCACTTTTCAGTGTAGTCCGTCATATGAATTCCGGATGATGTTGATGATGTTTTCAGGTACACCATATTGTCGAAGACGTTTCCATAATGTTCTTCTATCCACAATGTCAAATGCTTTCTCATAGACAAGGAAGTTAATGTACAGTGATGGGTTCCATTAAATTGATTGTTCAACTATGATCCGTAGTGTCGCGATCTGGTCTTTGCACGACCTATCTTTACGGAATCCAGCTTGTTGATCTCGAATTTGGACGTCTGCTGTGTCTTTCATCTGGTTCAGCAATACTCTGTTGAAAACTTTTGCTGGTACCGATAATAGTGTGATACCTCTGTAATTCTCACGTTTACTGAGATCTTTCTTTTTCCGCCGTCGTTGCTGATTCTCACATGTATATCTGCCTGTCGGCTTTAATCCTCTTCTTCGCTTGCTTGTTTGCTTCTGTGTAGTCTACTTGTGCCTTGACTTTCGTGTTCAGTTGTTGTTAATTGCTATTTCCTTGTTTTTCCTTTCTTCAAAGTTGTTCAGAGTTCCTATAGAGATTCATTCAATATGATGATGTTTCTTGCGACCCGAAACCTCCTGACACGTCGAAGGTATTGCTTTTTTGATCCCTTGCCAGTTGTCCTCCATGGTAGTTTTTTCTTTCAGTAGATCCTGTAGAGCTTAGAATCCGTTGTTGAGAGTTATCTTGAATTCGTTGAGTTTGTTAGTATCGCGAATGAAGGCTGTATTGAACCTTTGCTATACCGTTTCCCTAGTTGTCCAGTGTTTATTTAGCTTCAGTTTCATCTTAGCCACAACCAGGTGGTGATATGAAGCTATGTCAGCTCTTCTCCTTGTTCTCACACCTTCCATTGTCCTTCGGAATTTTTTTTGATACAAACATGATCTATCTGGTTCTCCGTGATGTGGTCCGGCGAGATCCATGTAACTTTGTGTATGCGTTTGTGTGGAAATATTGTGCTTTCTATAACCAATTTCTTGAATGCACATATATTTGCGAATCTCTCACCGTTCTCGTTATTTTCTCCCAGTCAATCCTTGTCGTCACATGATATCTTCATAACTGTTGTTCATTACGACTTAGGCGTTTAGATCTCCCATCAGAACTGTCAGGTGCTTTCTTGAGCACTTCGCTATGATCGATTGCAGCCTCTCGTAGAACTGGTCTTTATCTTCATCAATGCTATCATTGGTGGGTTCATAACATTAGGTAACATTCATTGTGATTCCCTCCTTTGTTTTGAATGATGCTTTAATGATCCTGGATCCATGAGATTCCCATCCTACAAGTGCATTACGTGCTTCTTTGGACAGCACCAGAGCAACTTCCTAAGTGTGTGGAGCATTTTCCTCTTCGTGACAGGAGTAAGACAGCATCTTTTTCGTACCTAACCTTTGCTGTCCGGATTGGGTCCGATGAGTTTCGCTGGTTCCGAGTACTGTCAAGTTGTATATCCACATTTTCGCAGCTATTTAACTGGTCCTTTCGGTCTCCCACATAGTGCGAATATTCCATGTACTTATGTTAATTGTTGCTCTGGTTGTTAGAAGGGGCATCAGTCTCGTGACTTCCGAAAAAATGTGGGCTTTCATCATGAGGTGTCATAATTCTTCCTTGAACTCGGAGGGCAGATTTTGAGTGGTTTAATATTTTCCTCGAATAAGGTTACACCTGGGTCATTCGTTTGTCGTATCCAGTTATTTCGAAATTTAAATAAATAAGCATCCTTGTCAGTTCAGCTCTGTTGGATCGTTGAGTTAGGAGTTCTGTCAATAACTTGAAGCATCAAACATAGTTTTGAAGGGTGTGATAGTGTATATCAGATTGGCTTATGCGATCAATCAAGGTAACTATTCGGTTACTGACTGAAATGAATGTATTTTTTTATACTACAACCATGCAGTATGTGCTGATGCCCTAAAACGACAGAACCATGAACTTAGAAATGATATTTCTTGTCCAGTCACAGACATTTCGAGGTTTTGTTAGAAACCATCATTCTACTTAAGTATGTTTGCAATCGTAATGCTTTCAATGCGTAATGTCATGTTTTTCATGTTCCTTTTATGTAATGTTGTTTTTGTTTTTTTATATTGCCAGGCGACAAACTTAATGCGTGATTAATATTGACTCAGTTTTCTGTTTGAACATAATCATATGAACAGATAAAACCTGATGCATTATTTTCGACTTTACGCATTTGTTTGTATTCTTAAAGAACGTCTTTGTTTGAAGCAAAATAAATAAATTATGCATAAGATCTTTTATAATTGGTGTTTGCGTGAAACGGAAAAGTTGTATGTTCGTTAACAAAATGACTAAGTGTAGTTTGTCGATTAACGTTGTTTGGAGCTTTCTCTGCACGTATTCGAAGAGCTTGGTTTGCATTTGCCAACTTACGTCACCTATGGTGAAAGCGAGATATCCATCTATCTATTAAAGGACGAGTATACTGCGCGACTGCTCGTTCTGCTCTACTTTACGACTGCGAAACGTGGCCATTAATGATAGCAGATGCTCGTAAGCTACTAGTATTCGATCACAGGGTATTAAGTCAGTCAGCTACAACATAGGACCAGGCAAACATATGCGTCGGTCCAAGTTGCGATATCTCGTTAGCACAACAAGATGAACACCGGATTCATAGAAATAGTTAATTTAGTGGTGGTAGTATATAAAAGATAGGTTGTGTATAGGGATATAGTATAGGAAGGAAGAACGTTATGAAGCAATTTTAATCTTAAGGTTTAAGGGAAGACAAAGGGTGTATATACCTATGCCATTGTGATCGATTCTGAGCCATGTCACCCAGAGGTTCCAACCATTGGTTACGATAGTCACACGAACCCCAACCAAGTAGTCTGCACCTACCAACATTGCTAAGACCAGAAGTTAGTGACTTCAAGCACTGATGCCACGTTTTGGTTTGGCCGCCCCTAACTCTTTTTCAACTATCCCCTACACTAGTCAGCATAGCGCGTCGTGGTGAACCAGCTGCTCTTCCTCGTTTCAGATTAACTATAGCCTTTTGAACTTCAGGTAGGGTCGGGGGACCTACTTCAATGTTTCATTCAGGCTGTCTGGGAATAGTGGGTAGTTGTGCAGTAGCTGAACTGCTCCTTGAAGTGTTCTGCCCATCGTTCTAAACGTCTGGGCTGAGAGCAGATAAGAGTATTTTCTGTTTCCGAGATCGTTTCACTTACACTTGACTTCTAAATCCCAGTTTCTTTTATTAGTCTGAACAGTTGCCTACAGCCGCTGTCTTTTCAATCACTTTTGCTTTCGTTGCCCACCACTGCTTGCAGTCGTTCCTTAGACTTTTGGTTGACCTACATTTGATTTGTTGACGCTCTTCGTCGTGTTCAGAGCCTGATGGGATGAATTTACGCGAATCCATCAGTGAAATAGACTTGGAACCCTATGGTTTAAATTACTAATAGATGCGTTTCACAGCTGTTCGTATGTCTTTCCAAGCAGCATCTGGGTCAGTCTCGTTTACAGAACTGCCTAGATGTGAACTCAGTTGTTCCTGGAATTTACATTTGGATTTCTCGTCCTCCAGTTCAATCCTAATGGGTCTTCTTAGTGTAGTTTTCCTGCGTCCAGTGAGGCGCAGACAAATGCGTGCTCGTATTAAAGCGTGATCAGAGTTTAAACAAGTATCCCAATATGAGCGACAATCTTCCATGGAGCCTCTACAACGATGGCTGATGGTAATATGGTCTATTTGAGTCCATTGTTGGTTTGGTGCAGGTGGTCGCCATGTTAGGCGATGTCTCTCCTTATGTTTAAAGTTAGTGCTTGCTAAAAATAAACAATTGTCTGAGCACAGTTGCAGCAAACGATCACCATTATCGGTTCGTTGAGCCGGAATACTAAAATGCCCACCTAAATGTCTTTCTGTTTGATTTAAGCTGCCAACCTGGACATTAAAGTCACCTGCTACGACTACTATGTCTGAGCGCTTAGCTTTCTGAAAAAGCTCGGAGAGCTTACTGTAAAAGTCATCTTTCAATTCATCATGGCTGCAGCCAGTGGGAGCGTAGGCAGGAACGACGAAAAGGCAACGATATGTGTCCCTGTCCTTCCGAGTTCTTACGGAGCCATTCAGCCGGACAGCACATAGGCGACTATTAACAGGGATTCATTCTAATAGTGTTTGTTCTGCCCTCGTACTAAGTGCTATGCCTACACCTGCAAGTCCACGAGAACTAGTCATGGGGACGCCAGATACACGGAGGATGTATTTCGTTGGCTCTCCATTTTGGCGAGGTGAGGTCAAGTGAATAACCACACTGGGATCCTGTATGCGTATTTCGGAGGCACAGCATACATCGATGGTACGAGATCCTAGGGTCTTAGCCAAGGAGGCCTATTGACCGATTTGACTTTGGGTACGTACGTTGAAGGTTCCAATGTGTAGTTTGGGGCGAGGTTTTAGTAGACCTGGGACAGTGTTTCGCGCACTAGAATCGTTGGCCATGGTTACACTTGAGGAGGAAACCGAAAGAGGAAGTTTAGTGTTGATAGTCGAGGTAAGAGAAATAGTCCGAATTGAAGAGGGGTATTGATTAAGAATACAGTGATCTTGATTGTTGTTAGAGGTACGAGGGCGGTTATCACTTCCCGGTTGCCTATGCTGTGGAAGGGTCCTTCTAAAGGTACCTGAAAAGGAAATTGGGTTCGAGGTGGTCTTAGCGACCTGAGGGTGTAACCGCAGTGCCCATGGGACAACTGTCTAAGGCCGGTCACACACGAGCTTTTTGTGAGTAGTTTTCGTGTTAGCTCCGTACTTGTTGGGACCTTACCGTCGGAAACGGAAACCCGTGGGATAAGGTGGGGTGTGCACTTTTAGGGTCGACCTTTTTTAACCCCACCCCTCCTTGTGGGAAGGCAGCATGGTTGGGCCACGTGTTGCGTATGTCTGAACACCGACTACTACGTCGCGTAATGCTGAATAATGTTGAAGATAGATGGAAGAAAGTTAGGGGCGGCTAAACCTAAACGTGGCATCGGTCCTTGAAGTCATTAGCTTCTGGTCTTAGCCATATTGGTAGACGCAGACTACTTGGTTGGGGTCCGCACGACTATCATAATCAATGTTTAGATACTGAGTAACATGGCTTAGGTGTATACACTCTTTGTGATCCCTTAAGCTGTAAAATTAAAATAACTTTCTACCAACTAATTCTTCCCCCCTGTATTGTATCTTTATACACAACCTTTCTTTTATATATTACTACCATTGAGTTAACTATTTCTATGGGTTTGGTGTTCATCTTGTTGTGTTAATAAGGTGTGGCAACTTGGACCGATGCATATATGTGCTTGATCCTACGTTGTAGCTGACTGTTTGGAACGTATAGTAGAACATTGCAAACAGGTTAGTTTCTGAACGAGGTCTATGTTAAGTGATTGAACGTTTATCAATATGTCAAATCGAATACTAATGAGGAATATGTTTCATGTCTAAGTTCGATAAGCGGATAAACGCAACAATGTTTACAAAAGAGATTAGCCGTCGTAAGAGTTTTGAGTAGATATTATATCTATATACATAGTCAAAAAAAGACTAGAAGAACTTCGGTAAAGAAATCAATGGTATTTTTCGTACTCATGACTAAATCTAACCAGTCTTGTGGAGTTACTTGGATCGGAGAATATGTCAAGGTTACATGAATGACTAATGGTAAAGCTTTTTCGTCAAGGTTCTCTTATTGAAAAGTAATTCTACAAACGACAACTTGGACGGAAACTGTCTTGAAGATCATAGCTAATAGTCCTAAAACAAAATGTTAGAAAATCCTATAAAAGTGAAGAGTACGTTATTCACAATTTCTTAACTGACACCATAGCAATTAATGTAAGCATTCTTTAATCTTCTGACATGTTACTTGTTCTCTACAGCTTATCAAGACTAATGGATTTCTATTAATTGTAAATTACAATTCTGTATTAAACTAAAATAAGGTAAATTTATATTACAAATAAAAGTGATGGATATTAATCTGTACAACACACATCCAATTGTTGATCATACAAAATGTGACATTGGATCATCGCGATTTACTTTAGTACGATAATAAGCTTCCATCTCTTCTGCAGTAGGGGCTTTAACGTCAGCAAGTGAATTATATGGTCGTTTACGCTCATCCATTGCAAGATATTCATCTACTGCTTTCAAACGTTCTTTTTCTTTTCTTATTGCTTCTTGAATTAATCGTTCTTGTACTTGTTCTATACCTTCCACTGATTCTCCGGAGGAACTTGAGCTACTATGATTTCGCTTACGTTTGTGCTTGTTCTTAGAGGACTTTTTGAGATGATCTTTCCGTTTCTTCTTTTTATCAGCACGCTGAATACGAATACGCTCACGACGCGCTTCAGATCTTGCTAGTTCTTTACTCCTATTTTCTATGGTTTTCGTATCTGTAGGATGCTCCTCTATATCTTCATCCGATCCAAATCTAGAACGTGATTGTTCCATAACTGCTTCCCGAAGGTGATCATTCTCGTTTACACAATCCAAAATTTCTTCCGAAGAATCGCTACTAGAACTCGAGGATGAGCTTGAACTAGAACAACTTGAAGCAGATTTGCTCTTGGCATGTTTTCGCTTTTTGTGCTTCAAAACATTTTTATTTGTATGATTGTCCAGGTTAACTTTATTGTCAGAGTTAGTGTCGGCATCTGTAGGCATAGGTGGTGGCTTTAGCAACGCCACAGCTGTTGGTCCATCTGGGACTTCCGGGAAATTTGTTTCTTTGCTTTTTTCTCCTAAACAGTATGATTCCTTTATGAGCGAGTGACAACATCGATAGCCCCATTGACCATTGAACCAATATGAACCCCACACACTCTGAAAAAAATAAATGACGAAAAATCAAAAAGTTTAGCCTCTAAATTGTTCGTTTCATTAACACAATGTCTATAGGTTTACATTATAGTCAAGTCCGCCTGGAGTGGAATAAAACATATCCATATCAGCACTACGCAAACAAACTATCAAATAACTTCATTTACAATATATCAGCTAAAAGCGTATGTCAAGCTTCGGCATACACAGATGCGGAAAATTTACTCATACAAGCAACAGAAAAAATGAAACCAAGTTTCTGGCTCTTGTTTCACCATTACAAGTTGGTGTCATATCTAATTGTATTAAATACAACTCCATAGTGAAAAATAGACTTTTCTACACAGAATACGAATCAACTAATTTTCAAAAAGAGGATTGGATTAAAGATGAGGTAGATACCCAGAAAACTGGATTACAGGAACTTTGGTGTAAACACGGAAAAATATGCCACCTGGTATCAGAGAAAGAGGAGAAACCTTTAATTAGAAATTCTTAAAACGAAAAGATAAACACTTACTGTATGATTGTTGTTGAAGACATCTTCTTCATAACGGGATTTGACTGTTGGTTTTTCAGCTCCCCTGATCATACGACCAGTAGGAGAATATTCAGCATATGATTCCCACTGACCAAGTATTAATTCTTTCGGAATCGATTCCAAATGTTCATGACCACCATAACGTTCAAGAATTTCTGCACGTACTTTATTTTGGACATCACATTTAGCTTTAGACACCTTTTTAGCTAACAATTCCAGACGAGTTGGATCTGCCTAGTATTTTTTTAAAAGAAAGATTCACTGAATTAGTCATTGTTGAGGATTAAGATGTAGTAATTCTGACAAGATTTGGTCGCTAAAATGAAGGACACAATACTGATAGATAGATTATATGCAGTGCTCACGAGGTTGGATTTTCGATGCATGCCTTTAATGAACGGACATCAGGAAGACATGACAGCTCTCCAGGAAAGTACGAATTGGTACCTGTCGAAATAACGTGATCATACAGAAAATAATAAACAAGTGATTGGAAGATACGGATTTCTCAAGTCACTCGGGTGCTGACGAAATTAGGACCCGACTTTTGGTTTAAAGTGTTATATATTGGTCAGTTGTAATTGAAATAGCCTAAGTTGCCATACCAAATCAACACAACATTCCTAGCCAGCCGTGAAATTCTTTTTAATGAGATAGTGAGAAGACCATTAGAAAACATATGAATATTAACTTTGGAAATACACTTACTTGTAAATGGACATCCAAACCCAGCTTGTCGTGCATCTCCCAAGCAAATACTTGTCGATCAATCATGTCCTGAACATCCCCATCATAACGAACAAAATTATCTCCAGCAAAAGGAACTTCGGATTCAGGTTTTCCACTATTTTCGAAAGGATTACCACGCATAGCACGGGTTTTGGAGTCATAGTAGGCACTGTTAGGATCCAAATTGAACAAGTATTTAGCAGTATCCTCACGAATACGCAAATTACGGATGGATTGACGTTGTTTACTATCAAACTTTTGGCCAGGCATATCTAGCTCATCACCATATTTGTCACCATCTTCGGCATCGAAATCGTCATCCAAACTAGGTTTTGCGGCAGAGGCTGCAGGTTCTTCCTGATAAGACATAAAATACCGTAAAGGGGCCCTTAAACGCGAAAAGACAGATAATCAAAATACTTATCATATAAATTCCACAAAAGCTTGATCATTTTATTCTACCACTTCCACAGCTTTTTGACGTGAGTCTTCAAACATTTCTAGTCAAACTGAAATATGATTCATAAAGTGTGTCGCAACCTAAAATAATTAGGACTATGTTTTCAATTAAATATGTGCAGTGTAACTGAAAAGCAACTATTCTAATAGCGGCGGTGACCATTTTACTCAACATAGTATGAAATGCGCATCAAAAAATATATACAGAAGCCTCTTCTATTCTTTATAATAACTATAAAAATATGCAGGAAGGTAAAAAAGTAAAATCATACAAACTTGAGTAAGTTTTGTAGGAAAATGAACAACCCCTACGACGTCGAATAAAATGTATGAATGTTCATAAGTACGTGTTTAATTAGGTCAGCCTTTCCAACAGTTTGATGCATAGAATATGTGCCACATAAGATAGAGCTTCCGTATTTTTCTTTGGGTGAATGAGTTCTAACATATTTGCGTCTTGTTATACTAGACAGACGAAGGGAAAAATATAGGGCGCGTGGTTTTTATTTAACAGAATAACACCTGTCAGTTGTTCAGTAAATTTTAAATATTTACCCACAACCATATCCATCACAACATTCACTACTTACCCTACTAATAGCTTTCATACCAAAACAATCTGCAACAGAAGAAACTGGAATCTACACAGTTAGACCTTTACATGCTTAAATATGTTTTTGGTAAACGATAGCGGACCACGTAAAAAAAGGGGCGAGGAGAAATTTCTTTAGGTGCACCAACTTTGGTTAACGAAGAAGTTTAACACTTTCCTCCATAAACGGTAAACTGTTCAGTTACAGAAAATAATAGCGTGGCTAGTTGGTTATCACCCCTATGTACGCTATTGATGGTATGTTGTCACTGCTTTTTTTCACTACTTCCTCACCTTCGTACGTACCAAGCGAATAAACACCTGTATTCACCTCATTAATTTTCTCTAACCTGTGGATAAATACCCGGAGTTCTTGGGACATGAAATTTTGGAATAATTTATGGTGTTCTTGTTGAGATCATGAATAGACCAGTGTTAGACGGCCATTGAAAACCTGGAAGCACTGGGCGGCCGTTTAGTCCTAGTATGGGACTGCTCATCAGTGAGCATCCACTATACCGCACGCGGGACTCGGAACCAGGACCTTCGGTCTCGCGCGGACGCTACTGTATGCATTATAAACAAGATTGTATAGCTTCAGCAAATTACATCATTGAAAAGGAAATTCTCTTCATTACATTTTTATTATTTCGTCTTTGGTCACAAAGCAAATTTTTCTTATCGTATTTTTAAGTAGAAACAAACTGTTGAATGAGAAAAACACGTTCAAGTTGTTAGAAAAGAAAATTAGCAGCAGACTTAAACATCTATTTTTATTTACGAGAAAACGTTATGGACCCGTTTCCATCGCACGATATACATGATTCAGAAAGTACAACTATGATTTTGTATTTATCTTTGTGTGCAAACTCTTGAGCATATACGATTTGTTCTGTTGAAATACAGATTGTGAATAAAATAGTAGTAGTAAAAAGATTAGGAATTGAATGGAGCAACATATAAGGACAATTCGGAATCCAGCATCCAAGACAAAAGGTGCACCAATCGGTACCACTGTTAACGATTCTGAGAGACGTCATTCAAAGCCTTCAATGACTGGTTATAATAATCGTACGGACCCCAACCACGTAGTTTGTATCTACTTATATGGCTTATTACAACTGTCAATGATTTCATAGGCTGGTGCTACGTCTTGGGTTACCCGCGTATTCTAAATCAGCAAGTGGATCTCCTGGTATGAGGTCAACTGAAAAGTTAGATAACCAGAGAGTTATTTGTAAAAAAATGTTTGTGACGAAGTTAAATGAAAATGAAGGAAGTAGACAGCTTTGACGAACAACACGAGGTTGACAATTCTGATGATAGTTCACCACAAGCTCTAATTCGACCAGTAGTGTTTGAGTAGAGAGTCTGTATGAAGGTTGATGTACTTCTTTAGCACGCCTTTTAATGACAGGCACTGACAGAACTTTCCGATCGACGGGGTTGAACACTGTCTTAAGGTCAGTGAATACAACTATAGTCGGACGTTGGATAACTTGTCTATGTTTCAAAAACTGAAGTAAGATAATTTATTTTATACATAAGCCTGGAAAAATATAGGTACTTAGTTTGCCCGTTTAATAATTAGGATATCCACGAAAAAAGAACAATACTCACTTGCCCACCACTTCCTTCTGCTGCCTTAGCTAATTTTTCTTCCAATTTCTTTGCTTTGGCTATTTTTCTTGCTTCCTCGAGTCTCTGATACTCTTCAAATATTCTTTTATGTTCCGACGGATCATATCCATTCCATCTATCACGTTTACCTTCGTAGTCCAAGTCTAGGGTTACTTGCTGGCACTCATCTCCAGCAATATCAAGACCAGTATATTTCGCACCAACCTAAAAATTAAGAAATGCATTTAATGTGATATATGTATTTAGTTGCTATATCGTATATCATAACAACCGGTTTTGTAGTAGCAAACTCTTATGTAGCTATAATTGTTATGTTCTGTGATTATAGTGATGCTAAGTGTAGTCACCAAGGTAACCAATCACAGAAATGTTTAAAATACATTAATCATTGAATCCTATCAAACCGCTGGTTTACTTAATCTGCTAAGGTTATCTTTCAAGTCAAATCGGAGCAAAAAATTGATAATAAAATGAAGTAAATTATTCACCAGGTACTAATGTATGAGCCACAGTTTGAGTTTGGGGGT
Source organism: Schistosoma rodhaini (assembly GCA_944470415.2). NCBI lineage: Eukaryota > Metazoa > Platyhelminthes > Trematoda > Strigeidida > Schistosomatidae > Schistosoma > Schistosoma rodhaini. Next base: position 47,876,601 of record OX104036.1, read on the forward strand.
TGACGATACTACCCAGTTGCTCAAGTCAAAGTATGTAAAGCAGGGTTCGAACCTGGAAATAAGTGGCTGAAAGTCTAATACCTTAGCCACTAAACCACCACTACACAAGATGGAGCAAACTATTATACAGTATACTTATCTTTTAATAAACAAAAGAACGTATTACCTACCTCATAGGTGGTTTAGGTCGACTAACGATAAGTAGACTTCTAGTATGTGTGTTGGTACTTAGTTTATCACCAAGACACTAGAGCTGATTGGAACTGAATAAAAGTGTAGTCAACGTCCACAGTTATCTTATCTCCTGGGCTTAGGAAGGTTCTGATTTACAAATATACCAATAAAGTTAGCCAAATAAAACACTGCCTAAGCCTACTGAAGTTTATGTCATTTCGATCAAAAGCATTAGATGAAACTGGCACAATATGCAACTCTGACGATAATCTAATCAATCCCAGAATAAGCACTAAAAAGTAAATGCTTTCTCTAAATAATACCAAACACTTATTTACTTACGCTTGTAATACCTCGTGGAGGAGCATAGGTCAACGACTACGATTCTCCAACCAACTCTGTCGTGGGAAATCCTTTCCGGTTGTTTGCTTCCAGTTGTTGATCCTTTTGATGTCGGTTTCCGATTCCCGACACAATGTGTCCCTTGGTCTTCCGCTTCTCCTTTTCCATTCAGGATTCCGAATTAGGGCTTACCTCGGGGTGCATTTTGATGATTTCCATGATGTGTTTCTTTTCCTAATTTCCTATTTAGCTGGAAGCTGGTTTTTCTCTGTCATAATAGATTGTTGCTGATGGTATCCGGCCAACGAACACTGATTATCTTGTGTAGACAACTGTTTATACATTTTTGAAGATTGTGGTAGCCCTCCAAGTCTGCGCAAGATAATCAGTGTTCGTTGGCCGGATACCATCAGCAACAATCTATTATGACAGAGAAAAACCAGCTTCCAGCTAAATAGGAAATTAGGAAAAGAAACACATCATGGAAATCATCAAAATGCACCCCGAGGTAAGCCCTAATTCGGAATCCTGAATGGAAAAGGAGAAGCGGAAGACCAAGGGACACATTGTGTCGGGAATCGGAAACCGACATCAAAAGGATCAACAACTGGAAGCAAACAACCGGAAAGAATTTCCCACGACAGAGTTGGTTGGAGAATCGTAGTCGTTGACCTATGCTCCTCCATGGGGTGTTACATGAGCAGGTTAGTAAGCAAGTGAATCTGACTAATTGTTTGGGGGAGTGATTTTTATTGTGAGGCTTATATGATGTAGTGAAATCACCGAATTCGATGACAGCAGAAAGGTAGAAAATACTTCGAGATGACACGGCCAAGCTAATGGGAATCCCTAGAGACATTAACAAGTAGTGGGAAATAATAAACCAATGTTTACAGAATTTTAACCGACAAAATAACTAGAGAGCGGAATAAACTTAGTATTATCTTTAAAAGGAAATCAAAATGATGAATTATTACCCGCGCTTGTATTCCATAATATAACTACTTTGGATAGTTATCTAACTTACTATCATCTTGATCTGATTGTCCCGAACTTCTCGACCGACTGTGTAACCCAGAGAAGCAAACGTAGGTAGTCTATGGTTGGAAGTTCTAAACACGTTTTACGCACCTGAGATGGTATATATATGTGGCATCATCAACCGCGTTGCCATACTCATTTAGAACTCTACGACTAATTACAATGCCGCTTTGGAGGTTCTAAAATACGAGAAATGTCCCAAAAATATCTGTGAAAACCATTGTACTTTTCTATTTTTAGGTGTCGTACATCTTTCAGCCTGGTGAAACAGGCCGATGAACGGAATCTTACTAGTTTTGTTGCACGAATGATAAGTCGTTTTTTTCCTGAATGGATTTTAGCAAACTCAAAGACACTACAGTAGACGGTTGGATATTTAATTTCTGTTGCGGTAGGTGTCAGCATAGTGGATCAGTAGCTCAATGATCAAAAAGTTTGACTTTCAGCCGAAGGTTTGTATCTCGCTCTACGTACTTCGGTTTCGATGAGTGTAGTATAACTTGCCCTCATACAGTGTGGCTCGAAACCAAGTTGACAAACCCGAACTGGAAGTTTTTTAAATCCATGATATGTGGAAACTGAAGCAAAAAAAAGCATTTCGGTTACATGAACCTTACTGCGTGATAATAGTGACAAAAATGACTACCATATTAATTACATAACGCGACGCTCCCACGCATCAGTTCTGAATACGATTTAAAGTCCTACTCCTCTAGACAGCAAATTACGTTGATTTTACTCGGCCATACTGCCCGAACTCTTTTTAAAAACTTAGTATTTACTGATTAACTTTTGCAAGTTCTCATGTAGAAGTAAAACTAAGATAGAAACTGGGTACCAAAAAGATAACAACAAACTACTCATAACACTAAATACCTACTTTTCGAGGACGCTCAAGACAGTCTTTTCGCTTGTGTGACATGGACCCACAATTTTCACAAGCACCATCTCGATAGAACGTAACCTTTTGTTTGATTTGGGGTAGTCCCCTTTTGTACCAAACATTTAAAGCGTTAGAACCCTTCATTTTGCCAGAGGTGTCCTCACGCTTCTTTTCATCTTGTATACGTTGATGCCGCAAAGTCGGATGCAAGGCACCATAATACCATGGAGCTTGCATAATGTACTGTGGAATATGAGGATTGATGTCCCGTCCTTCTTCGTCCTTCATTGCAGGCATCACAGCCAGTTTTCTGGCCTCTTCAAGTTCCTTCATTTTCCTATAGTCATCCTTGCTTCTCTTCTTTTCATCCCCTGTGTCATCACTTTTGATGCGTTGAAGAAGAGAAGGTGGAAAGTTGGGGACGAACGACATTGCTCACTATTGTAACGTGCCCTCAAAAGTAACCGCGTAAGATTTTTCCTTCAACCATCAAACCTCAAACTTTGTCTTCAGTCTTCAGTAATAAGGATAGTAGGTTGATGAACCTGTGTTAATCCTGACAGATTGCCTTCCAGTGAGGGTCCAGCTTCTTCTTGAAAATGTTTACTGATGGTGCTGATACCACTTGTTCTGGTAATGCGTTCCAATCATTGACCACTCGATGAGAAAAACGGGACCTCACCTTTAGTTTTTTTAGATCGCGATTTCTGAACCTTCTTGCTATGACCTCGGAGATTACCAGTGCTGGAGGGATCAAAAAGATAAGACATATTAACACCCAAATCATAATTAAAGATACGAAATGCCAGTATAAGGTCATCCCGTGTCCTACGACAAGATAAGGGGCAAAGGTTTAGACGTTTCAAATGCTCATCGTAAGGGAGTTTAGAAAGACCCTGCACTAATTTTGTCCCCACACGCTGGACACGCTCAAGCGACTTAGTATCCTTTATCAGGCATGGGCTAGCTGCTTGGATACAGTATTCTAAGTGTGGCCTTACATAAGTGGGATATAAAATTAGAAACATCTCCTCGTCAAAGCATTTAAATGCTCTGCGAAGCGACCATAGCGCTCGATAGCCTTTGGAAGCAACCGCATTGCAGTGCGTAGTAGTTTTTAAGTCGTGACTTATAATTACTCCTAAGTCTTTATGCGCATGAACGCGTGGCAGAGATGTACCATTAATGGTATAGTGGTAACTATTACCATGTCCGATGTGCATGAGCACGCTCTTCCTAAAATTAACTTCTAAGCCTCAACCACGAGCCCATCTTATTAATTCGTCCAAGTCAGCTTGGAGATAAAAATGATCAGCCTCACTTCATATTTCTCTCCAGATTTTGACATCATCCGCAAACAATAATGTCGACAACGTAAGCAATAATGGTAATTCACTAACATAGAGAAGGAAAAGTATAGGGCCTAAGATGATACCTTGGGGTACACCGATTTTGACCGGCTTACATTCGGATAGCATTCCATTGACCCTCACTCTCTGTCTGCGGTCACATAAGAAGTTTCCTATCCAGTCCTCTATAGCACCTATTATTCCAAAGCTCGAGAGCTTTTGCATAAGACCTAAGTGTGAAACCTTGTCAAACGCTTTGCTAAAATCTATGAATATCACGTCGACAGACAGGCCGTTGTCTAGGGCAGCTGTCCAATCCTCTCTCGCAATGAGTATGTTAGTCAAGCATGAACGCTTGTTACGAAACCCATGTTGCTTGTGAGCTAACAGATTACACGAATCAATGTGACTCAGTAGCTTAGCCAGAATTATTTTTTCAAGTAACTTAACTACTATGCTGGTCAGGCTAACAGGCCGGTAGTTAGATACGATCCGTCTCTGACCATCCTTAAATATAGGACTAACTATGGCGTCTTTCCAGTCTCTAGGTAGTTGAGCGCGTGAAAGGGATACGTTGAAGAGCGTCGTGAGCGGTCTTGAGATAATATCCGCAAGCGATGACAGCAAACGTGTATGTAACCCATCGGGGCCCGGTATCTTACAAGGTTTGAGGTTAGTTATCAAAGGAAGAACAATATCATCGGTCACGTGTATAGGTCCTATGGCTGGTATCTCATTGTCAATGGGACAAGTAGTTTTAACACTACACGTAGGGTAGACTTCACTGAAATAGTTTGCAAATATCTCAGCTTTCGCTAGATCAGATTCAGCCTATAAATCCGAATTTTCGTTTAAAAGTAACGGGGTATACCATCACTACGTTTCGTCCGCCTTTTAACGTACGAAAACAGGCGCTTCGGACAGGTACGGCTATCGTATGCCAACTGTCGTTCGTAAGCGATACGGGATTTAACTATGGTCTTTTTACATATATCCCGGGGTTTTTTATATTCGCACTTAAATGATGCCTGACCTGTTGACAAGAATAAGTCCCAGAAGTGTTTCCTACGCTTCAACAGCTTCCGGGTTTCCTTATTAATACATGAAGGGCAATGTGATAGCTTACGTGCTGACCATGGGATAAACGGTTGAGTTACGGATTCGAACGTAGACTTAAACCTATTCCATGCATCGTCGATCGATCCATCAACATCGATCGACCAGTCAATCGAGATAGCATAGTACCTGATTGCCGGAATATTAGCTCTCTAGATATTAGGACGGAGTGGAGCAGATGCAAATTCTATACCGTGTATCCGGAACTTAAAGGAAAAGACTTAAACCAATCCATGAAGTTGAGCAACCGTCCACCACTGTCTTCAGTGAATTATCATCTCACAACAGACCCCGTTGAACTTCACCGGTCATCGATTTTCACTAGAACACCAGGAAATACCTCTTGAAACTAGTCACTAGTGAGCATACGATGATTATTATCAGAAGGGTTTTCTGTTGAGAATTTAGTGATTTTTATCCAGGTTTTCTATGGTAGCCTAGCTTCAACTGAATCATGAACTCAACTGTTAGTTATGTCCATAACTAACCAATAAAATAGTTGCTTAAGCTCCCACCATGTCATTCTAGTCTGATGTGTCTGTAAATTATCCATGTTACATGTGACCTACCGAGTGAAAGACATTATTATCCTAAGATATTAACGTGACTCATAAATTTTATTCATTTTCGATAAGATACGCAATACTGGTCGAAACAGATAAATTTTAAAGTCAAGTTATCCTTGTTCTGACTATAGTTTTCACATCGCCAGTATCGCGTTTACAGTTCTAATCATATATATGTAGGACAAATAAAATCCTACATCAATTACAAAAATTTCCGAAATCTCCACAAAATCCCCTTTTGATAATGATCATGCATATGTCACCTAAGAAACTATAAAAAATGAAAAGAATCTCGAAAAATTAATAGACAAGAAGATAAACCATTATTGCAGTAATATTTGACGGTAGAATAAGTGTATGTGCAGTTACAGTTTAGAGTGTTGTTATCTTGGCGCTAGTGGTGTGTAACCACCTCTTCCCGTTTTTCGCCGGTATGTCGTTCTGTCTGGAAGAATGTTGACATTCTTGAAAATCTTTCTTTGAATGATCGTGTTGGATTAAATTGTATGTTTAAGGGCATACGTGTTCAGTACATTATAAGCGATCACATTGCTAGTTCATCTTATTCTTACGAACATCTCTGAAACAACACGACCTAGTAAATTATTTTTGTCATTCATCTGATCTGGGGTCTTTGCGAGGTTGAGGTTGATGAGATGCTCAGGCGGATTGAGAATGTTCATGTCAACTTACAAATTTCTTATATCATCCTTATGGTTGCACTGGTTAGTATCATGATTGTTTACCAATAGAGTCTTCAACATGTATGGAATGGCGAGAACTGACAAACTTATCTGCTTCTAAATTAACGAAGTAGCTCGACTCGTTGGAACAACCGGAAATCGTGTTAGTAGTGATTTTAGATCTTGCCATTTTCATACGTTTGGCTGGGCGCCTAGAAGCAACATCGCTTGACGTGATGTTCTAACATCCTCTAAGCCAAGGCACAATACCCAAAAATTGGAGGCTGGCTCACATAGCAACAATTTTTCGAAAAGGTCGGCGAAGCGAACCTTCAAGCTGCTGATAGGTATCAATTCTCTCTATAACCTCAAAAATTATGAAATCCCTGATATGCGACTGTCTGAGCGACTACTTACTTTCCATGAACTTCTTTTCGCCCCAACAGAACTGTTTCAGCAACGATCATTTTTGTAAGACCAACCTGTTTGCTGCGGTGGACAGATGGATAACCATCCTTGGTCGCAAGGAAAGGTTGGCGTTATTTATCCTGACTTCTCAAATGCTTTCGATGGGGTCAATCATATGTATCTTATAAATAAGTTCAAACGCCTGGGTATCAGATCACCTTCAATTGATTGACTCCTAGTGGAGTTGTCCAGAGCTAATTACTAGGACCACTTCTCTTCTTGATTTATATAAACAATCGTCTACAGCAAGTATAGTCAGATTTATTGTTTTTCACCGACAATTTGATTCTCTGGAGAAAAGTATGCAGCCGAGAGGATAAAATGGCACTTTGGAAGGATTGGACTCGACTTCAGAGTTAGGCAGATGACAACGGACTTACCTTCTACACTTCAAAGTGTAAAGTAGTCCGTCTGAGACATGTTGCAAACTACGGCTATAACTTAGGTAACTGCTCTCTAGAGGTATTTTAAGTTGGAAGAGGCTAGGAGTGTTGATACCCTATGATCCTACGCTAACTGCAACACAAATGCCTTGTAAGTAAAGCTCGCACTGGCAAATATGAAGCTAATTTTCGGCTGGTTAAACAGGAGGACTTTCCACATAATCTTCAGCAGTTTTACTCGTCCACATTTAGGGTGAGGAAACATAGTATTTCCTACCTCACTTCGAAAGGATAAGGACACTCTGAAAGGTATCCAGAGATGAGCCACGAAATCATTTCGGGGACTCAAATTCAAGTCTTATGAAGAGCGCCTCCAAGCACTGGACTTCTAACTCTTAAAGTACAGGCATCTTAGGAGTGACCTGATGATTTAAAGCATCTTTAGCATTTATTATAATAGTAACATAACATAATATATTTCTGCAAGAGCAGGTACACGCCATTTTTACAGGCATGATCTACAATTTACAACATATACTGGTTCACAGTACGCATCCCAAGCAGGGTTGTTTAGTAATTACAATCTATAAAAATTGATAGTAGTTCATTCGTTCAGATATAATGTGTTTTCATCAGACTAGTTTCCATAGAGGCATCGCGTCCACGTTATATACCAGATCCAATCTCGACGAAAAGTGTATTAGGGTTTCGGTCGTGCTAAGTATTTATGTAATGCAGCTTTTTAAGTTTATAGTTGTTATAAAGTAGACTTGTGGAGCGCCCGGTTCGAACTATGACCTTGGGAAAGCGCGTTCGTAGAGCTTGTTCCAGATGTCAGAAGTTACATAGCTTCATCCCCAGAGCAAGATTCTGAAGAGAAAAAAAAGAGAAATCGAGGAGTAACAAGGCACTTGGATATGAACGATAACCAATGCTTAACATTTAGTAGTGGAACAGACGGAGGTACGATAAATTATTGGATTAAATTGATACTAGCTCATGTTACTAGAGTGAAGTATGATCAGGAGCTCCAGATGAGAGGACGCAGCAATAAAGAACAATGAGTTGTGATATTTATCAAGGTGTAGGTTCGAATGAAGGAAGGGAAGTCAAGGTTGGAATGAGGAAGAACTGAGAGTAGAGTGCTAAGTAAAACAACAACCATATCCTTTACAGTCTGTTTTTTCATCGTCCGATGCTTGCCACACAGCTTTCATGTAAAAGTCCGAGTTAGCATGTTATAGGTTGTCTTAGTAGAATAGTTAATCCAGCATAAAAAAATTAGAAATATGATTCTGAATGGTGAGTGTAGGAGAACAACCTCAATATCACAGATTGATTGATATGTTCTCATTTCTAAGCATCCCCTTAAGCATTTCTCAGGCCCAGTTTCAACACAAACTTTGGGAGCAACATTGAGAAACTGGAGACACAACAAATCAGAACGGACTGTATATATACCTTCTACTCCTTCAGAGCAGTCGAATGCTGGGATTCGCTGCCAGCTGTGTTGTCCCAAGCAGCTTCACATGAGTCTTTGTGGCGAAACTTGATATATTATTAAGGACTAACGTCAGTACTTTGCTATGATTTACCAACTTGTTTTCTTCCTTTACCTTTTTTATCGTCAGCATACCCAGGTTCCTATCTGGGGGCATCAGTGATCCACCATTACTATATATGGAAGCCGGTTAAGCGAAGGCTTTTTCTATTCCTTCCACAAGTATTTGTAACATTCTTCAGAGAATTTGGTACGACCAGTTTGGTGACATAGTCATGACGTTCCATTAGGATAATTCCTGCAACCTTGTCTGGGCGATGTATCACTAAATCCTGATTTTTACGAAAATCAAATGGTTGAGACTCATGTTTTTATGGGTAATCGTAGTTGCCGGTCAGGCTTGCTATAGCAAACGTTAAAATCGGTTTTCCGGGAAGCTCTATAGACAAACGTGAATATATGAGACCATTTTTCAAATCATTACACTGATACCACGTCCATCCAAATGGTTGACCTTGGCAACGTCCATGAAATTAAGTCAATAAAACCAGAAATGTAACGGAATAATTCATTAAGAACATATACATCATATGATTTGTCAGAAGGTGAATGTTTCAAATTCAAATATTACATTGATACTGTTGCCTGAGCTGGTAAAGAAGACGTGATCTTGAAATTAATGAAAAGTTTAAAGCCGAAGGGGCATCAAGCTTCTTTTCCAGAAACGCCAAAAAAACATATTTTCAGTTAATTCAGTATAGCACTATCGAATATTCAGTCATAACCATTATCTCTTGGTCTCAAATTTTGTGATATGTCAACCAACATTAGTGATCTTAAAGCTAAAATCCAGTTAGAGAGTCTCATTTGTAAGAAAAGTGAACTTGCCTCAGTATCTAATAAAGATTATGAGAAATTCAAAAAAATTCTTATAGACTTTTATAATCAATATGTGAATAAAGTACCTACAAGTAGACGATTACTCACAAAAGGACATAAGTCTCAACTCTGTGATCTTCGGAAAAATCAGGATTTAGTGATATATCGCCCAGACAGGGTGCAGGAATTGTCATAATGGAACGTCATAACTATATCACCAAACCATACTCGATATTATCTAGTCTTGACAAATTATTTTAAGAGTCTATTCAAAAAGATGCTAATGAGAAAACGGAACAGTTCTCAGCTAAAGTCTTAGGGGAGGTGAAAGATGTGTTTATTAACGACTACGACTATTAAGAAATTCTTAGATCCTCAAGTTCCGTTGTACCGATACTATACAATCCCATTAGCTGCAAAAAGCGATCACTTTTTAAACGCATCTCAGAACATTACCCAGTGTGGATTTCAGAAAAATGAATGCAGAATAGTCACCAGTTCACGACAAGTGCATCTCATAAACTCTGGGCTCGTCGCTCCAAAGAGTTTTCCTTTAAAATAATTGACTCAGTCAGAGGAAATGGATGAAAGAGAGCTTGAGTCAAACTTTCATGCACTGTAGAGGTGTTAGCGACCCATTAATTCAACCCCGAACCTTGCGTGAAAAATCGACAAGTTCAACCTTCTATCGGCCCTAATCCCTTTCCGTAGTATAATTTTAATTACTGTTTCGTAATTTTGAGCCGTAATAAGTTATCGTTGTCCTTTAACAATTTCTCATGATGATTAGTAAGTTATTATCACGATCTTTATGTTTTTCGTGTCTCTCTACACCTATTGAGCGGACAATTACTTTTCACAATTCTGACCCGTAAACTATTTTCGTCCGTATATTCTTCTGGGAACCCCTTAGTTATTGAGCAACCGCATTCGGTAATTTGAGTCTCGAACTAATTTATGATGCCATCTATTCTATCCTTCTATAGACATATATACTTACCATACAAAGCTAAAGTAGATGATTTCGTCGAAGAGGAAATTTTCTCTCGCTGAAGTTTACTTATTTTTATTTAATGACAAGATGGGTTATTGTGGATTACGTTAATTTTGTTCATTTCTTGGAAGTTTTCCATGTCTCTCAGTGCCATCTCGTTCCTACACTTTTTACTATTTCCATCCTGTTGTTTCAGGTTTATATGATGAGAAACATGACAAGTGGCTAGCCTGACTATGTACCGTTTTTGTAGTTCATTGACAACTATTTTTTTCCTGGTTTGGTGATTTGTGTATAAGATCCTCACAGAGTCTCTTGTAAGCCCCATCATGTTGCAGGTGTAATTAATCACTAGGTCGCAGGGCATGGAAATTACACTGTCAATTATGTTGGACGGTGGCATTTGTAAATCATCATCATTTGTAAATCAACTTATGCAGGAGGCTTGTTCCATGTTTAGCTAACAAGAGCCTTATACAAGTGGCTATATCTTAAACCATTTCGATAACAGTGCATCCAACATCAAGTCTCATTAAACGACGATTTTCCAGTGAAAAACGTCTGCTCAATATGACTCACTTCTAAATAAAGATGATTCCTAGAGCTTTCGGAGTTTGCTTGATTGCGTGAAATCGAGAATAACTGGCGTGTACACGTATGACTTGATTTAATTGTGGACACTCGCTCGTCGTTGACGCTGATGTAGTGCCGCGCTTCGTTAATCGTTCACTTCGGTAACCGTCACAATTCTAATCTTAACGGTGCGTAAAATCAAAAGACAAAGGAAAGCAGCAACTACAGTTTATTGTCGAATAACTCAGGTCAGAAAGTTAACAGCACCTGAGCGAATATCAACGAACGAGTGGCAAGCGCGCGAGTGAACAGGTGAACAAGTGAAGGACGTAACTGTCTTATCTGTCTTCGTAATCAGTTTTAATGGACCGTCATAATTCTGATGCAGAGGTGGTTGTACATTGTCTCTTCTGATGAATACGTGAGTGTTATTATGTAGTTCCTCAGGTATGAATACTCGTCATTGTTGTAGTCCGGGAAGTGCTATTTTCAGATCTTTCATGTGTTTCTTCAGGCGTTGCACGTAGTTGGCTACATCAGTCAGAACACTTTAACCTGAAGCGAAATATTCTCCGGGTAAGCATAAAGTAGTTCCATATACCAACTCAGCTGGGCAACATCCCACATCCTGTTTAATTATTGTTCTTATACCCAATATGCCTAAAGGAAGCTTATTAGCCCGATCGTTATTGACAGTGACAGATGTAAAAGAGGCTTTGAGTTGCCGATGTAATCTTTCTACCATACTATTCGCCATCGGATGGTAGGATTTTGACCGAATACGCTTGATTCCCAGGAGTTCTGTAAGCTGCTGGAAGAGTCGACTTTCGAATTAAGCTCCTCTATTGGTTTTGATAATCGCCGGTATACCATAGTAAGAAATCCAATTTTCGATAAGGACTTTGGCTACGGACTCGGCTGAGGTGTCTTTTATTGGCACCGCTACAGGCCATCGGGTAAATCTATCGATGCATGTGAAAATATAGTTGTACTCGTTCGAAACTGGCAGTGGTCCCACGATATCGATGTGTATATGTTCGAATCGAGTGTCTGACTGCGAAAATGAACGCATTGGCGAGCTAGTATGACGATGTACTTTGGCTTTTTGACATTTCATGCATGTTTGTGTCCAATTTCGTCCATACGAAACGCTCACTGATTAATTCCACCCTGGCTGTTATTCCCGGGTGCGATAAGTTATGTCGTAATGGTTTAGGAATGAATGGGCGAGGTCGGCCAGTTGACATGTCACATATTACTTTCGCGTTGCCGAACTGAATGTCTTCGAATAATAATGACGTCGTGTCATCGAATCATAGCTTGTTTAGTTCGATGTCTGTCTCTTGTAACTTCGCGAGACCGTGATAATCAATTCCATTTGTAATAATCGCGTTTATCGTTGTTCTGGACAACGCATCTGCCACTTCGTTATTATTACTTTCAATATACTGTATGCTAGATGTAAATTGGGAAATAAAATCTAATTGTCGAATTTCCCTCGGCGAATAGTTATCTTGCTTGGCGTTTAATGCTTTCGTGAGGGGTTTATGGTCTGTATACACTGTAAAAATGGTACCCTCTATCATATGTCGGAAATGTTTGATTGCCAAGTAAATCGCTAATAGTTCTCTTCCGAACGTACTGTACCTCGTTTGGGTAGGATTTAATCTCTTCGAGAAAAATGAAATTGGTTCCCATGCTACATTTTGATTGTTAAGGGCTCTATAATCCTCACATGGTCTGATTTCTCCATTCTTTTTGGGAACCATATGTAACGGAGATGCCCAGGGACTATTAGATGATCTTGTGATACCAAAATTCAATAATTTTTCGAATTCTCGTTTCGCAATTTTCGACCCCTTTGGGCCCAACCTTCGCGCTCTTACTCTAGTCGGTGGACCTTTCGTGACGATGTGGTGCCGTACTGTATGTTTAATATCTCTGTTGTCGTATGATGCCCTCATCAAATGGACGTACTTATTTAGAAGTGACTTATATTGCTCGTTCTTATCTTTCGACACTACTAAATTCATAGATACTTGATCGTTGGTCACTCCTCTTATGAATACTGAGCGTTCTCTATTCACTAATTGGTTTCGTCAAAGAACTACTAATAGGTCAAAATCCTTTGAGAAATCGATACCAATTATGGGTACGGACACATCGGCGATGACAAATTCCCAGCAAAGTGAAATATTACGGCCGAAATTCAAGGTTAGTTTTCGCTTGCCATATGTCTTTATGTCGAATCTATTCGCTGCTTTAAGAGTGAGTGCAGTATCGATATTTGGCCTCTCGTTTCTCAATGGGGCACAACGCTTATCTCCGCTCCCGTGTCTACTAAAAATTGCGCCTGTCACTTTGTCCTGAACATAAAATAAATGACTGTTCTTGGGAGCTGCGTTAGTTGTCGTAGCTGATACTAACAATCTGTGGGATCGTTTAAATTTGCATGGAGATCTGCATTTTCGAGCTCTGTACCCAAATGTTTGATGGCACCAGCATATATTAGGATCCGGGAGTCCCTTAAACAATGATCGGTTTCTATCTCTTGATCTGCTGCGCGACCAACTTCTTTTCCTGTCGTTGCGACTTAGGCTCGTCAGTTTGTGGCATAGCACATAAATTTTCTTTTGTAACGCCTCGATCCTTTCGTCTACTGTGGAGTTGAGCGTTTGTGGAGTCGCGTGTCTCATTCTTTCATAAATCTTATCAACCATTTTAGCGATGTTGTCTATGTCTACATCACTGTCTTCAACAGCAAGGATCTGCCGCATGTTCGGTGGGAGCCGTCGTAACCATAACTGGTAAAATATATTTTTATCCACTTTTCTGTTTCCAGTTACGTTCCTTATATAATTTTTTAACTGCGAAGGCGTTCTATCTCCAATCTGCACTTCACTGAGCGATTGCTCGACAGCTTGCTGGTCGGTTAATGAGAGAGCTTTTACTACTGCCCGTTTCAATACGTCGTACGGATTTATCGCATCCGGCTTAGTTAGGACTTCTCGCGCTTTGTCTGCTACTTTGTCCGGAAGTAGTGAGCTTGCATAACCAAACTTATGTCGCTGTAAGAGAATACGATTAGCTACGAAGTAATTTTCAAGTCTAATAAACCGAAGTTGAGGGTCAGTAACATTAAAATAGGGAATATTAACATCAATAGCTCCCACGGATGGTGGCTATGAAGGATCGATTGTGTCATTGTTTGAAGACATTTATAAAAAATTAAATAATATGCGAATATAACGTAATGGTCACTAAGAGAAATGAATCGATGAAAAAAATGATAATAACAAAAGGTACAATTTATAAAATGGAACAGACTTACTAAATTGCACCAATATATCAATTGTTCGTGAATAATCGTTATTTATTATGAATATGATCGTTACGTTCAATAATCTTTATGGAATAATGTACGTGCAATTAAGATTAAGGTAAAATAAATCCACAATTCTGATTATAATCCAGATAATAATCCGAATAGAAACAGAGTGCGTCGAATCTTCGAAATGAAATTATCTCGTCGAAAATTGTTTCGTCTTCGCACACGAAAATCGCTAGTTCTGCTTCGTGTTCGTACGTTGAAATTGTCAATTCTGGTCCGTATTTGTTCAGCAAGGCATCCAATTCTGTGGTGCCGTGCTTTGTTAATCGTTCACTTCGGTAACCGTTACAATTCTAATCTTAACGGCGCGTAAAATCAGAAGACAAAGGATAGCAGCAACTACAGTTTATTGTCGAATAACTCAGGTCAGAAAGTTAACAGCACCTGAGCGAATATCAACGAGCGAGTGGCAAGCGCGCGAGTGAACAGGTGAACAAGCGAAGGACGAATAGCAAGCAATTACGTAGGCAATTTATAGTCAGATTTGATAAGGGCACAGCAAAACAAAACAAAGGCTGACAATAGTATTTGCGTGCATACATATATGGGGAGGAGTATGAGTCATCGAATAATATTTAAGCAGTCAACATTTTGGATAGAGTGTCATGTGCTCTAATGGCGTAACAGTGCAAAGAATATGCAAATTGTTACCATCCAAATGACGATGTCTGTTAAGTAAGTTAGTAAAAAGGGCCTTAACAAAATTGACTGATTAACAAAATTGATTGTAGGATGGTTGCTATACTGGTATCACTACCATAGGAGAATAAGGTAGTAGAATGGATGTTAACTAATATGGAGTTTTTCAGTATAACTGTTTTCAGTTGTATGTGATTGTCAATTGTTACTTAGTCTAGTGTCTCTAATATGGTGCCGTCAGGTTTCTATGACGGAAAAGCATTAATCTTGAGATCATCCACTTTAATTTGTTGAAAACCGTATTTTTATAGTCATTCAGCCTGACTGTTTTTGTATTTCTGCATTTAGATTCCAGTATAAACATGTCTTTTAACATAGCTGGCTACACAAGTTGCTTAAGTTGCTTCTTGACTGCGTTCTTCGGCTATCGTTACAGTCTATAGAGCTCTTTATTCGACCTCAGTGGAATATAGACTGCGATGGAAAAACATTTTTTCAGCAAGCTAATAGTTTGGTGCTTCTATCTTCCGGCCATTTTCTCCCAGTCGATCAACCAGTTATGATACCAGAGTAAATCCATGGCCATGATGAGCACTGTAGCATTATTATGCGTGAAAACATAGTCCATATGCTTATTCGAATCAAAGCCTAGATGAAAGTGTCTTTTTAGCATACGACGATGCTCTGAACACTGTTATGTTTTGATGATTCATCAGTGTTACAGGAAAAACGCTTACTTAGATAACAGTATAGATGGGTAGAAAGTCTTTGTTATTACACGCATAACTTATAAGAAGAATACTTCCAGATTCTACGGGTTTCATATTGACTAAATACAATTCCAGAAGCGAGATGAGTCTGTTCCAATTTCGGTTGCTAATTTTAATACTAATGAGTACATCATCGATCATACATGGTCTATGTCCAATACGAAACCGGAGAGACACACGATGGACCTAAGGAGAAGATGTACAGTTTGGATTGCCAGTTGAGCTGCAGTGATTGTGGTATTTGTATTAACTAATAATTCTTTTGTATTTGGTTTCTAGCTAATGACGAATTTGAGATATAGTGCATTCATTTGTCTTCACCTCGTTTTGAGTTCCTTGAATAGCACTATTTCGAAAATTCTTAGAACAATAATTCGAACACTCTTAATTATTATTCACTTGCATTATGTTATCAAGTGTCTCCTGCGCTTTTGATCAGTTTCTGTCAGGAAAATTGTTTGTATAAAGAATTTTTTTCCGATGTTTAGGACATATTTCACTTGTTACTATAGTCCGAGATATGGGTAGAGGCTAAGAGTCATTTGACAACCAGATATTATAGTTAAGACATCACTAAGCGATTTCAGGATTATTAACTACTTTATTTTATAGCGCTATTATATTTCCTGTTTTCGTCAACTGAACTATTGGTTTGACTGAGTTTAACGTGCTTCCCTTACCTTATCATATCTTTGGTAAGATTAGTGAGACGAATATATGACATACTCCTGCTTCATAGTGGACATTGGAGCCAGACGACTGAAACTTCTCTATTTCATGGGATAACAAGACAAGGTATACGTTTACCAAACTCGCCTTTCCACTTTATTCGTTCATAACAGATTAAGAAAAGTTGAAGTCGAAATACGCAACATTTTCACAAACTTTTTTTCGCGATACCGAATAGTTAGTTAATCCGGGCAACTTGGCTGACCTTCCAATGGCGTAGATTGTGAGTTCACGAAAAGTGAAGGATGTAGTGACAAATATTAACTAATGATCTCCATTTAATAGTGTTTGTTGGGATACTGTCAAAAACCATGTACAATTCGTACACGGCTTCTGGATAAATCGATTCCGATGGGAACTTATGGTCGGAGGTCTTTATTCAAAAGTAAACGATCCTAAACTTACTTTATATATCTTCTTAGGTGTGTAACACTGCTAAACTAGTCAACAATGATAACACAATATCTCAAGTTCAAACGGAATTAAGTTGTGAGGAGATAAATTGTAATAGTGTCGAGTCACAGTTAACTATGATCACCACTACATACCAAATATATGCCAATTACTACGTTAAATCCATCAATAGGATAAATATTAGAAGGACAGCTGTAGATTGTAGTTAGGATATATTTGTTCGTGATCTCGTGGTATCGAAATAATACCGAGATAGTACCAAATTTTACAGGCGAGACAACCATGCGTACGTAAGTTCAAGGACACAAACAACGGAAAAAGTGTGTTTTTAGTACAATTAGACAAAAAGATGCAGTAAACTAATCACTGGTACAATTGGTTATAATAATAAATGTTTCCATTACATCAACCGCGTTCTCTTCGTAAAAGTAAATCACTACAATATTTTAAGAATTATTCGGCAAAAACTAAGTTTGAATCAAACATGTTAAGTCGAAAGATCAAAATAAGTATTGTTGTAAATCCTCAATCAATTCATAAACATGAAAACCAAAACTCAAAGGTTTAGAATATAGTGAATTTATTTCCAAATTAAAGAATTAGGGACACGTTATAAACATTACATGAGAGTCAAAAACCAAAACGAGTGATTACTGAAACAAGACAGTTATTTATTCGACAAGACTATAATTCCAACAAATACAATATAAATCATCTAAATGATTTGTTTTTATACGAAGAGAATTAAATGGTAATACGTACATGAGGCAACAGACTGACGTATGCGTCATTCCTGTGGTATACGTTCGTTAGCTGGCGTTAACCGTACTTCACCTTTATGACGTTCAGCAAACAATCCAACGTCAGACAGACTGTCAGTCATATGCTAAGAAATTCGACTAACTCATTTCTACCTGAAGTTTATGGTGACGGTGTTGTTTACGAGAACGATGAAAACTTCGTGATTAAATCAGCTTAGATAACGAACCCCACCAAAATCATCCACCTGAGTTACAAACCTTCTGCAATATTTCAAGACCCTACAGTGTTTGAGGTAGTGAATTGTACACACCAGTGTTTTACGATGTAGATAACCCCCATGCTTGGTAATGAAGAACAGAGAACAACGTAGGTAGTGGTATATTTAACATGCTGGATTGAATCGGGAGTGTACAGTTACATGGCAAGGGATGCGTATTTCTAATTTATACGTTTAAATAATATTTAGTGAATATAAATATGACTTCGTCCACACTGACACCCAAAACTAAAGAATATATTGTTTTTTATCAAGCTTAACAAAATTATCAAATTATCTTACTACTACAAGGGTTAACTAATTTAAACAGTCGTATGATGTAACCAACTGATGGAGAAAAAAAAGTGCTGAATGCGTTCATTGTCGTGAATGATTTGACAATTTAATTAGTCTATGTCCGTTGTCAGCAAACGTTGGTTGCTCATCAAGATACTGACAGTATAACTGCTATAAGGGACTCCTTTTCTCATTAGTTCATATATAACCAGAATGCGTTGTCGATTTAGTGCATATATGGTTGGCAAACTCACACCAAAATCAGAGTTCTTTTGACCGAAACCATTGACCGACCTCTCACGTGCTTCCTGAAAGTCCCCTCAATTGTATCTGAGATGGTCTAAAACATCTTAAATTAGGAAAAAAATACTGCAAGTCTCTAAAAATCTTCCACGTTGTAATCGTAATTGAAGTTTACGGTAGCGAAATATAAAATCGCTGAAAAAATGTTTTACAGAAATATTGACTTGACTGACGACTCCATTACTATCTACGAATAAAGAAAGAAAGTATGAGATAAAGTGCATGCATACTGACAAACCTATTGAGTGATATTTTTGCATTTTTAGGTAGTTACGGTTATTCATGTATAGTGTTTTATTAATAACGGGTGAAAACACTATCGTTTTGAGGATTACAAACCAATTTGGACTGAATTAAATGTGATACGGAAAAGTCATGCTTTTCTTCATGTTCTGAGATCATTTGGTGTGAGTAAACAGACCTACGGCCGTGATCAGAGTAATACATATAAATGAATTATAAAGAAGAGTTTTTTTGTCAAGACTATATATATATGACATAAGTATATAGATACATTTGCATCTACTAAAAATATAATAGGTATATGTTATTGTCTATACTTGTCTTATATAAAGGATAATAATGTCCAATTCACTGTTCAAACGTATTATATAAACCTATTTACACAAATATAACATCGTATACTTTAATATGTTTGTATATTAAAGGACAACTAACTTTCTCTTCATACTGTTTATAACATTAAAGTTTTGTGGGTTAATTGTAAGTTGATTTATAGATATGTATGAAAACAATTCAGATATTTGTATGGTTCATCACTATTTTCCATCCACTTCATTGTCATCATCATCCCCATCATTAAAATCTATTTTGTCTACACTCCACGGCCATTCACCAGTAAGCATATATATTTTCCAATCTGGCACATTACCCATAGCGTCAGTAATTTCCTCAACATCAAACAAATCAAATTGTTTGAAAAAGAAAGCAATCATTTCCCCTATGAGACGGTGCATTGCGTTAGTTTGGCGGCATGTTACAGTCCGATAATATTCCACTGGCATAATTAAACAAAAATAAGTAAAAAATTCACACGTAGGTCTTGGAGCTGGGAATCCTGGAAGTATTGTCCTCAATATACATTCAAAAAACCAACTATGAAACGGTTTTACATATTTTACTAGCCATTCATCTACACAGACAACAAATCTCCAAAAACCAAACAATAAACAACAACACATTTGGTGAGAAATATAATTCAGATCATACAATAGTCAAGACTTTATACTAAGCTGTTATGAAGTATAGTGAATATCGATAAATTTAAAAAGTAAATCGATAACATTAAGTTATAGAAGATATAAAGTAAGAAATACTCTAGCTACTAGGAAATTTATTATTCTGTTATTTCTTAGATATTATCTTCAAAGTTTTGTGATGAAAACTGTGATCTTAGTTTATCGAATTAGGAAAAAAGGTGTTGGTTATGTGAAGAAATGTGACATGACTTCTAAATGGAATTCTGTGTGAAATACTTTTTTTAACTGGATGCATTTTATAAGGCCTTCAGAGAACATCTTATTCTGTATAATTATTGTTTACCCTAACTTCGGTGTACAAATCAGTTATTCGATACAGATTTTTTATATTTCAGCTTAAAGTAGTAAATTCTGTTTATTTGTGTCACGCGACTATAAAATTTATTGACTTGAAGTCGTTGCAAACTTTCATTTTGTCACTTGTAATTGAAGACAGTTTGTTAAATACTTTGAGAATCATCAGTCTAATTCTTAGTTCTAAAGGTTGTATAAATCCTGATGAGAATCATAAAAGCAAATCTCCTTGATTCAAAACCTTCGTAAGATTAGTAATTGTAAAAGGAAACTTGTTTAAATGTGAACATATAATCACATACTGTATTTTTGTTATTAAACAGCAATATTGTTTGATCAAGAATGACGTAATAAAGTCAAAACGATTTGTAAAATATCTATGACGAGTCTGCCAACGAACTTAATCATTAAAAAGATTTACAGTGAACGAAATATTGGTTTCGTGCGACCGTGTTTTGAGACTGAAAATACACAGTCAACTATTTTGACGCCATGGATTCGACTGTGTTCACTGTTATCCTGAAACTTAGTTAGGACAGGTATTAGTGTTAAGACAAATCAGAGACTAGGAATCAAATAAGATAAATGCATGTGTGATAAAATTTTCGATTAGAGTAACTGACTAGAAAGTGGTTGAGTAAGTGTTAAGCTTATTCGAAACTCCGTCTGTAGTTCCTCCGGGGGTTACTGCCGGTCCCAAGCCCGGGTAAAGGAGGAGCGTGGGGCATGGGGTTAGCGACCCCATCCCGTAGAAAACCAACTCGCTAAAAAAACGCTAACCTGAAAAATTAATTAAAACCATTTAAACTCTGTCCTCCGAGTTGAAGAAATAACTATGACGTCTCATGATGAAAGCTGAGTTCCTTCGGAAGTCATGAGGCCGATGCACCTTCTTACAACCAGAGCGACAATTTTTATAGGTACATGGAATGTCCGGACAATGTGGGAGACCGGAAGAGTCTTCCAAATTGCTGCAGAAATGAGAAAATACAACCTGGAGGTGCTTGGAATCAGTGAAACGCATTGGACGCAGGTTGGACAACAACGGTTGTCTTCAGGAGAACTTCTGTTATACTCCGGTCATGAAGAAGAAAATGCCACACATACACAAGGAGTTGCATTGATGCTGTCCAGAAAAGCACAAAATGCACTTATAGGATGGGAATCTCATGGACCAAGGATCATCAAAGCCTCCTTCAAAACAAAGAGAGAGGGCATTACAATGAACGTCATCCAATGCTATGCGCCTATCAACGACTACGATGGAGATGCTAAAGACCAATTCTACGACAGGCTGCAGTCGATCTCCGAGAAGTGCCCAACCAAGGACCTGACCATTCTGATGGAAGATTTCAATGCCAAGGTTGGAAAGGACAACACTGGATACGAAGACGTCATGGGACAACATGGACTGGGAGAAAGAAACGAAAATAGTGAGAGATTTGCAAACTTATGTGCCTTCAATAAACTGGTCATAGGTGGCACCATATTCCCACACAAAAACATACACAAAGTCACTTGGATTTCACCGGATCACACTACACAGAATCAAATCGACCATATCTGCATCAACAAAAAGTTCAGGAGGACGATGGAGGATGTGAGAACCAGAAGAGGAGCTGATATAGCATCCGATCATTATTTGCTGGTCGCCAAGATGAAACTAAAACTTAAGAAGCACTGGACAACGGCGCTGACAACATCACAAAAGTTTAACACGGCCTTTCTTCGAGATGCTGACAAACTCAACAAATTCAACATAGCCCTCAGCAACAGGTTCCAGGCCTTTCATGATCTACTAAATGGAGAGGGAACTACCATGGACAGAAACTGGAAAGGTATCAAAGAGGCAATCGTTTCAACATGTCAGGAGGTTCTGGGCCACAAGAAGCACCATCACAAGGAATGGATCACTGTTGGTACACTGGATAAGATTGAAGAAAGGAGGAACAAGAAGACAGCGAAAAAGGCTGCAAGAGAGGGAAACATGAGACAACTGTATGATACAACCAAGAAACTTGCTGGAAACTATTGTAAGCCAGAAAGACCAGTGAAAACAAGCAAGGCAAAGTAACCACCGACATTGAAGAACAACGAAACAGGTGGGTAGAATACTTCAAATAACTTTTGAATCGACCAGCTCCACTGAACCCACCCAACATCGAAGCAGCACCCACAGACCTCCCAATCGATGTTGGCCCACCAACAATTGAAGAGATCAGCATGGCCATTAGACAAGTCAAGAGCGGCAAAGCGGCGGGACCAGACAACATCCTGGCAGAGGCACTGAAAGCAAATGTGACAGCAACTGCCAAGGTACTCCACATCCTCTTCAGTAAGATTTGGGGTGAAAGAACAATTACCAATAGACTGGAAAAAAGGACTTCTCATCAAGATACTAAAGAGAGGCGATCTCAGCAAGTGCAACAACTACAGGGGCATCACTCTCCTCTCAATACCAGGGAAAGTCTTCAACCAGAACTCAAAATAATTGTCAACCAACACCAAGATCAGAATTTTCAATACAAATGTCAAAGCAGTTCTACTGTATGGGGCGGAGACGTGGAGAAATACGAAAGCCATTATCCAGAAGATACAAGTGTTCATCAACAGCTGTCTACGCAAGATACTTCGGATCCGATGGCCAGACACTATCAGTAACAAGTTACTATGGGAGAGAAAAAACCAGATTCCAGCGGAGGAAGAAATCAGGAAGAAGGGCTGGAAGTGGATTGGGCACACTTTGAGGAAATCAGCTAATTGCGTCACAAGACAAGCTCTCACATGGAATTCTGAAGGTCAAATGAGAAGAGGACGACCAAAAAACACATTACTACCGGAAATAGAGACAGACATGAGAAGAATGAACAAAAACTGGATAGAACTAGAAAAGAAGGATCAGGACAGAGTGGATTGGAGAATGCTGGTCGGCGGCCTATTATAACAACCATCTACAATCAATTTCGATTATAGCCAATTTTGGTTAAGCCCTTTTTTATAACTTACTTAACAGACATCGTCATTTGGATAGTAACAATTTGCATATTCTTTGCACTGCTATACCACTAGAGCACATGACACACTAGCCGAAATGTTGACTGCTTAAATATCATTCGATGACTCATACTCCTCCCCATATATGTACGCACACAAATATTAATATCAGCCTTTGTTTCGCTTTGCTGTGCCCTTATTAAATTTGACTATAAATTGCCTATGTAATTGCTTGCTATTCGCTCGCTCGCTTGCTCCTCGTTCGTTTCCTTCGCTTGTTTGCCTGTCCACTCGCTCTCTCGCTTGCCGCTCACTCGCTCGTCCATATTCGCTCAGGTGTTGTTAGCTTTCGAACCTGAGTCATTCGACAATAAACTGTAGTTGCTGCTATCCTTTGTCTTCTGATTTTACGCGCCGTTAAGATTAGAATTATAACGGTTATCGAAGTAAACGGTTAACGAATCGCGGCACTACACTATGCTCCATTGGGGGTAACAGGCGTAAGTAAGTCAGTAAGTAAGTAAGTAATTTATTCAAAACCTGGTTACTTTATATCACTATGTAGAATAAGATAATTTTATGAAGTCATAACATCTCGTACAATGGGCATGTAAGTAGATGGGAATATTTGTCAGATTATTTTTCTGAAGATATACTATTTGAATGGAATTTTGATTAATAATGAAACTTTAAATTGTACACAGGATACACATGAAAAAACACATATATTTGTTATTTCTATCTGCATAATTGAAAATGTCTCACTGTTGTGATCTTTTTTCAGGTTGTAGGTTATTCTGAGCGTTATTTGTCAGTTTAAATTTATTGAAGATTTTAGACTATGACTGTTCGGGCGAAGAAAAATTTAATTTAACAAAAGTTAATGTGATAAAAACACAGAATAAAACGACAGTTTTGCAGTGGAAAATACAGTGAATTAGTCATTAAAAAGAAACGGACTGAAAATAGCTTTCCCTGTATGTTAGGAATTTTGAACTATCTCTTTGTGGTTTGGCAGGTCAGTTTCATAATTTTCATGTTCTACATTACTTACTTACGCCTGTTACCCCCAATGGAGCATAGGCCGCCGACCAGCATTCTCCAACCCACTCTGTCCTGAGCCTTCTTTTCTAGTTCTATCCAACTTTTGCTTATTCTTCTCATGCCTGTCTGTTTCTCGGCGTAATGTGTTATTAGGTCCTCCTCTTCTTCTTTGACCTTCAGGATTCCATGTGAGGAGTGTTTTACATAAGTAATTATTTAGTTTTATTTAATGTTTTACATGTCAAATATTTTTTGAATCTTGCATTCCATATTCGAAAACAAACCCATCAATCTCGAATAAGAAGACAACATAAAGGAGAATTGTGTTCGAATAGTTCACTCATTATTGTACTAAGTAGTTGGAAACAGTCATCAGGAGATATAACATTTAGCTTCATGTGTTAAGTAACACTACAATTTCCATCATCGGTCAATGAATAACACAGGTTCACGTTTCATGAAAAAAAACCATCCCCTTAAGACTAGATATACAGCTTGCCCCCAAGAGTTAGCTAACCTAAAAATTAAGTCTCGAGATTTATCTTCAACCATCTAATACCTAACAAAGTGTATTATAATGTTGACCCAATTAAACTGATGGTCACAGCATAATTTCGCAGATAGCAGTTAGATGGAACTAATGAATTAGAAAAGATAATGTTGGTTACTACTAACTTGTTAGGATGGGTTAAAACTCGATATCATGTTTTCATTTAGTGAGTAAAACATTGTTTATACTCGTTTACTGTGATATTCATGCAATATGATATACCCATTCGTTGTTTACTAATTCGGTGAGAAACGCTTCCCAGTATTTCTATTATTCTTAGGTGTAATACTCAATGACCAATTATCAAAAGACAGTAAAATTCAAACATAAAGTAATGGTTAAAGCTGTAGTCATATGTTTGGATAAAGAATAAAATTTGTTTTTACCACCAGTTTCGTTTTCTTTCTTGTGTTATACGAATCTATGGTTTTTTATTTATTAAATTTACGTTATAGTCTTTGTGATTACAAAGTAATTGATTGATTATTGAACAATTTCACATTACACTTGACAAGTCTGGAATATTTTCAAAATTGTAAATTTATTGAAGTGATATGCCTTATTTTTTAAAAAAAAATATGGAAAAAAGAATCAGTAAATTGAAGTAATAAAAGAATTTTATAAACGATATTTCTTTTTAAAACTCTTTGTAGTAGTTTGCACCTTTAAGAGATGGAAACTGAGTTTGTTCATGAACTTCTGTCAGCTGTCCAATCAAAGTTTTATTACACATAATTTACCTGACT
Source organism: Schistosoma rodhaini (assembly GCA_944470415.2). Classification (NCBI taxonomy): domain Eukaryota; kingdom Metazoa; phylum Platyhelminthes; class Trematoda; order Strigeidida; family Schistosomatidae; genus Schistosoma; species Schistosoma rodhaini. The sequence goes on from OX104036.1 coordinate 47,902,022, forward strand.
ATTCTTTTGAGTTATTATGTATAAATAATAGAATGTTACAAGGTTCATAGAATAACATTTTAGATGTTCCAGGCATCAATAGTTATTGAAATAGCTAGTAGCATAGTGTTTAGTAAAATTCGGAAGAAGAGTAACTAGGAAAGACAGCAGGCTTGACTTAATTGATCAGAACTTCTATCATTTATTATGTACCTTTGTTGTCTTAAGAAATATCACTGATGGACTTAATTTAGACAGATCATGTTTAATTAATTAATTTATCTATTTAAACACATAAATATTGGTACAAAGGGGCATCAGATATATGTGTGATACTTTGATATTGCCCGAGTTCCCAGACCGAAGCAGGTGGTTTTCTTAGGAATCCACACCCGGAGCCTTTAACCTAAAGATCTGATCCACAAGGTAGTGGAGCATCGTAAGCAGATGCAGTCCCATGGTAGCCAGTGACCAACGATTGATTCATACGCCATTTGTCCCCTCAGGGTACTGCAGCCCATGTGCACCATTGGTTTGGAATCAGGGTTTTACAACTCCCCTAGGTGGACTGGCCGTGTCCACCAACCCGGTTAAAGGGCCGAACATTCGCTTTTCGTCCTCTCGATTTCGTAAACAACAGTAATGCCACGAGAAGGCAGTGAGTAGGACTTCCCTTACGCGTGTCCATGTGAGAGCATTTCGAGAGAGAGAGAGAGGACTCTCCCCACTCTCGGTCGTACCAGGGCATTTGGAGTTCAATTGGAAACACAGTTTGTTATCATAAAACAACTTTGAACACTCTGAAAGATTTATGTAAGGTCTTTTTATCGAAAAGAACAAGTTCACTTTTTTTATACCTCCACTTATACACTAATAAAAACTATAATAAAATGTTTAGGCATTCTAATGTTTGAAAACTTCATATATACTATCACACAGTACTGTGTATAAGTAATCCTTGATAACTTTTAATGATAATGCTGAAATAGTGAAATGTTATAGTAGTTATGATATATTATTTATAGGTTAGCATTAGAATATAAAAATAAACGTGTCCATTATTACTTCTTTCTCATTGTAAGACCGATGTATATTGTCAACATCGAATTTTAAAAGTAGTCAATAACTTAATTGTTTAAAGAAGTAATGTTAATGAGCGTACTTTCATTTCGTATATTTATTTATTTTATATTATTTATTTAAACACATATATATTGGTACAAAAGGGCACCAGGTACATATGCGCCACACAAAATAATGAAAGTAGGTAGATAAAGGATGAAGAGATAAGGCGGGCTGAAATGTACAACCAGAAGATTCTTTCAGTTAGGAAAGTTAGAACCATTCTTTATGTAGAAAGTAAAAGAAGGTTGCAGCAGGATCGCCACTGGCTTCGATTCTGAGCCATATCCGATAACGTCTCTAGCCACTGTGTTGCACTATCTCTCGGACCCCAACCAGGGAGTCGTGAAGGACCAACGGAAGCTAGCCCTTTGTAGCTCTCTTTCATGCCACGACACCATTTCATACACAGACCTCCTCTCCGCTTTCTCCAACCAGTCCCAGGGTCGGCAAATAATGCACGACACAGAAGTCTCTGGGACGACATTCGTAAAACATGTCCGAGCCACCGAAGTCGGTGTTTCAAGATGGTGACACCAATTGAATTATCGTCTCTGCGCCCGAACACACGATGCCGAACCTCTGCATTACTAACATGGTGTTGCCACTGGATGTCAGCAATCCTTCGGAGACAACGATGATCGAACACAGAGAGACGTCTAACATCCTCAACTCGGAGAGGCCAGGTTTCACAAGCATAGAGCAAAACTGCTCTCACCGACGCGTTGTAGATCCGACCTTTTACAGCCAGACTAACATCACGAAGGCGCCAAAGATGGCCCAGATTGGCAAAAGCCGCTCTGGCTTTCATTATACGTATATACGTATATTCTTTCAAATGATAGACATCTAGATAATTGATATATATGGTGAAGATTAAAAATCTTCAAGGTTTCAAATGCTCTTTATAATTTTGTTTATTTTTTTGTTTATATCTAGGCAAGGACAAAATTAAATGTTCTTACTTGATATTTTGAATTCATAAAATTCTGCTTCTATCAAATGAGATCATTCGGAAATGAAACTTTCACACTTCCAAGTTAGACAAAACGGAAATGAATACTGTTTTTGATTTTTATAGATTATTATTATTATTATTATTATTATTATTATTATTATTATTATTATTAAGCATACGTCAAATATTTTGGCTAAACCAACTAATCACAGAGAAAAAAACAAAAATGGAAACAATAGAAATATTCATTGTGAATACTATATATATGGTACTCCGTAATTGAGTATATCATCCTTCTATAGAAAAACATCTTTGGGATGTTTTGTTACAAAACTTTCATTAAGAAGTCGAATCGTGAGAATTAGTTTGATAAAATAGGGAATATCAAATGATATCGACAGTTTCATGAAGCAAAGAAAATAGTTTCCATCGGATGCTTGATACTCACAACTACATAAATTAAACTAACAGATGATAGGAGGATGAGTGAAGAAAAATCCGTAATTTGAGTATTTACTCTAAATTTGTTGACCCAAACATCTAAGTGATTGTTATGTGATATTTTTATGGTAGTTCTAATTGTGTGCTTTCATGTGATTTGTATGGTCTGATACCATATCAAGCCCACATGGGTTAATCTAGCTTCCGGACAGACTGATTGATTTATTCATCTTCAGTCACATTTTGATCTTGTCAGTTATTCACTTATTATCTTGACTGCTTTTTATATGAGTGTGTGTTTGTGTGCATTGTTACCCTACTCATTACGGTTCATTAGCTTCTTTTTGTCTGACCATAAATATTGAGTTACGCTTTAACAAAATGGTTTGGGCTTATTCATCTTCCTCGTTTTTTATTCAGAATATATATCTGGATAAACGAGTGCTTAAAATAAATCCAACCAACGCAACATGTTTTTGGCATCTTATTAACACTGTCATACAAACAGGTTTAGCCTAGGTAATATACGGAGTCAAATAGAAGACTTTTGTTCATATCATATTCATACGTCTATCCTATTGGAGTCATATCAGGAGGCCACTTAAAGCTCACTAGTTGTTGTTACACTTCTTTTTGTTTTTTATATATGTTACCTAATTTTGCTTATGAAGATTTTTAAAATGTTGCATATTATGGTCTTACATTTCTTTTGAGTAATTACATAAATCATAAACTAAGTTAAAACAAGATTTGACTTGGCTTTTGATATTGTGATTTTAAAAATAAAGAAATTTACCCTGTGAAAATACAGTAGTGTTAGTGAAGTGCTTGTTACTAACGCCTTAAGAATTATAACGGTTATAGTCTGGCTCATGACACTGATTTGTATTAGTACCGATTTAAAGTGAGTAAAGGTGATATTTAATGTTAATATTTTTCGATATACATAAGAATGGTTAAATTACTTCTAAGTGTTACTTCCGTTTCTATCCTTTTTGTTTACGAAAATTGATAGCAACACTCAGAAATTACAAACGATGTTTATTTGTAGGTAGGAAAATATGGTTGAAACTTTTCTTGTTATATAAGGATGAGGGATAGTATCAGTTAACAAACAAGCCCAAGAAATCCGTGTAATAGTACGAAGAGTTTATAAAATTAGTACTTAAAGACAGAAAACAGTCGATTAAACATCGCATTATACACAATTTAAAATATCAAATTAATAAAAAGGGTTCTGTAGCTGATTCTAAATTTTGTAGCTAACAAAGAAATTCAGGACACGAGCTTATTGAATATAAGTCTTGTCAGCCGATTAGCCAGAGGTTTGTGCATATTTGTTTTTTTCTGAAACTATACGCAGTACTTACAATTGTGAATATCACCGTGTTATCAACTAAATTAATAAGTGACAATAACTATCTAATGTTTAATAGAATCACTGACACTAATTGAAATACAGGAAGATCCAGCCGCTAAGCCCTGAATAGATCGAGGCGAACATTGACCATTTACTATGAAATATACAATCAAACGATAAATCCAAGCAAAATCTTGTCAGTGTTTAAAGGATCCACATATTAAAAGAAGTCTATCTTAAAAGTGTTATATGAAGCAGGAAGGGCGAAAGTTTTCACGAATCGTTTTATTTTGTAAATAAACTCAAAAGTTACTTTAAAATTTTAGAGTAATAGTGATGACATTTAAAAGCAAGCAAATCTATTCGCTTAATGAAATAGCCTATTGGTACTTTCAAAGAAAAATGAATAATCAGTGACCCATCTCATTATGTTGTTCGAAATGAAATAATATCTATAATAGATGTTTATAGAGAGTGTTAAGTTTTAAATTAGATTTTATCATGGATTGATATAAGACTCAGAGAGAACTGAAAAACCATATTGTAGTTATTTTGTTCTAGTTTAGGGTTACTCATAGTGCATGTAAATGAGTTTTTCTAGAATGAAATCATGGGTCTCTTATGTTTTTGTGAAAGAAACGATATTTATAAACAACTGAAGAAGAATTTATTTTCAAATTTAATCAATTTGTAATATTTAGTGTGAATTTATACGAAACATTCAACTAAAAATATATGTCTACAGAAGGCTAGGAAAGATTGCGTTATAAATTGACTCGACAATAAATAACAAATGAGTCTACGTACTAATCAAGGGGTAAGGAAGAAAACAATTTATGGGTCAGATAGTTCAATTGACAAATATGGAGAAAAGCGAAGAAATGCATCTCGGAACACTATCCAGTTTGGCTCCTAAAAGGAGAATGTGAAAAGATAACTGGTTCGATAAAAGAGCATTTGATCAACTGTGGACACATTGCTCCAAAGACTCGTCTTTTAAAATAATCTATAGAGTCAAAGGAGCCGGATCAAAGGGGGGTTGAATCAATATTTTATACACTGCTGAGGCATTGGCAATCCATGAACTCAAGCCTGAACTTTGCGTGCAGAAACGATTTGTCCAACCTCTCACCCTTCCTTGGCCGTAATTCCCCTAATGGGTATGTTTCTGGTTGTTGTTTTTTACTTTCTTTTTCTTTCTGCACTTTTATTTGATTATTATCGGTTCTTCGTTTTTTAACTTACTGTTTTACATTTTAAAAATATATGTTTATTTTGACCACCCTTTTCGGTATTTAGGAATTAAATAGTTGCCCAGACGCTTGAAATAAATAAACAAGCAAATGAATACAGTGGTCTGTTCTTTTGTTGATGCTTAGAACTGTTTGGTAATACGTGTAAAAGTACACTTCACTCTAAAATATCATATTGTATATCGTACGAAAGTAAGTTAATAGTAGAAAAAGAATATTTGATTTTTTCCTTCAAATAAAAAGAATTCTTAGTTAATATTTTTGTTTTAATAGATGTTAAATTATCTTTTGATTGAGAACATGAATCGATCAATGTTGGACAATCATTGAAAATCTGGAAGCACTGGACGGTCGTTTCGTCCTAGTATAAGACTCCTCAGCAGTTTGTAGCCACGATCCTCCACATGGGATTTGAACCCAGGACCATTTCATTTGTAGATATGATTAAGCTTAAGAAAAAGTTGAATCGATTCTTTTTTATCCGAGGTTTCAGATGATTGTTTTTACTGAATGAAGTCTCTCCGTGATTTTTTACAAGAATACTGCTGTATTGCAATAGAAAATCAAACAATGGGTTATGAAATAAAATATTCAGGATTATATAAATATTTTTTAGAACTGAATAAATGTACAAAGGAATGAAAATAGATCTCTAAACTTTCCCACCATTAGGCTGTGTCAATAAACAGTTAAGTAATTTTATATGTTTCGATTCAACAGCCGTATAAAAAACATACTTTTAGAGGTGACACCCTCATCGTCTGACTTTGCAGGGATTGATCTTCTACCAGGAGATTTACTCACTTACTTAAAATAAGCAGATGATGTAGTTCTGTTTGGTGAAGACTCTAACAAAACGCAGAGTTTCCGGACCACCACCACAATACATACATGTTCGGGATGCGGTTCTTTCCTTCCAAATGTCAAATGCTACTTCTGGATTGGCCTTTGTCATCACCTGATTTATTGGGTGAAGTAGTTAGACACATCAATCATTTCACTTATCTTTGGAGTCTCATCAGTCCTGATGGTCTGGCGTCTGACGAAATCACGGCACCGATTCAGAAGGCTTCATTAGGATTTGCCAACCTGTGTCATTTGTAGCGTATAAAAGATATCCGTCCTCCAACTAAAGGACAAGTTTATTATGGAGCAGCTTGCTCCATTCTATTTAATGGATGTGAAACATGGTCATTAAGAATAGACGATATTCGTATATTACCAGTATTTGATCATGAGTGTCTTCGAAGCACTGATGGTGTATTTTGGGATCGCTGAATAACCAATGCCTGTGTTAAGACTAGGATACTAGGCAAGTTTGGCAAATCGATTTAAGAGGCGGTAAATCTTCATTAACTGAGGTAGTTGGGATATGTTTTACGTAAGCCAAGCCACTGCCTACCTCGACGGATGGTGTTGTCTAGTGAAGAGGTAGGAGAGGAGGAAGCCAACGGTGGTCAAACCAAGGCATGGCATCAGTCCATAAAGTCATTAAAATTTGGACTGAGCCACGCTAATGAGTGTTGACTACCTGGTTAGGGCCCACGTGACTATCGTAACAAGTTATTAGAGACTTTGAATGATTTGGCTCAAAATCTTTTACAAAGTTCCAGGTACACCCATTCTTAGTCTTCTCCTAAATTCTTAGCTTCTAAATACCTTATAATGCTTTTGTGTTTTATTTCAGTAATCTATGTTTTCTTTCCGAGTAGTATCTTCGACAACATAATTTTTCATTTCACCATTATACTGGTACTACATCTGCAATTCTGGCATTCGACATAGCAATTTAATCTTTATGCTAATGCGGTATAGCAACTTGAACCGATGTACATATGTACCAGGTTCCATATTGTAACTGATTTAAAAACATTTAGCCTGAAAGAATGTGAATATCTATGTTAGAACATAATCAATGATTTCTTATGGTGATATAAATTATAACAAAAATATGGCAATTTCATGTAACTAGTGGAAATCATTAGTTTATAATAGAAGAACTAATGATACAAACAAAGCAAATAGATGAAGAAAGCAAATTGTTTCATTTTGAAATAAAGAAATGTTATGTGCATTAATGAATAACAAAATTAATCTGCACACAAGTGGTAAACAATAATTAATATCATTTCAAAGTTAAAACTCCGATAAAAAAACAGGACGTTCCAACCACAACACTAAAAACAATGCACATATCATATTATTCATCAATTTAAAGTAAAGATTATGCTAATAAAAAACTATAAAAAGTCATTTAATTTAATTTTGCACTTTGTAGACTTTTAGTGATTAATTCATTTTTATGACATTATCTTTTAATGTAATATCATTTAAGAAGCATTTATCACAGTTGCTCATATTGCTTCCATGTATGATTTCTTTCTTTATATATAAGTGTATATTAATATTGTTTATATATATACAATTTTTATGTGGTTTCAAGAACAAGTTCTTCTGTCATTTTATGCATTACTTGTTTATTTAGTAATCATAATTGTTTATGTCTGAAGTGCGTCAGTTGATTTAGATGTTCAACTAAGGAATTCATACGTTTCTTTTTTTTATAGAAAAAAAGAGTGGTGATTGTTTATATAACTAGTATAACTCAGATAAATAAAGGAACATATATATAGAATGCATGAATGTTGAATAAATGTACTGTATTGATATACTTGGAAATGGTACTTGATAGAAAGATGTATACATATGAATACAAAATTTTAATTTCATTTCCAAATAAGTGTTATCCTATTAAACTCACTTGATTGTCTATTTTCCATTTAAAGAAAGAAAATAGTGCTATGAAAATGATGGTAATATTACCTCTATTCATATATATACATGTATATCATCACATTATTACCAGGTTATAGTTATACATGAATATCTATGTTATTATTTTACAAATTATGAATTAATATGGTTATAATGCACTTGGGTACTGTACCGTATCTTTATTTCTGACTCATATCAGAAATTTTCTTATCATGGAATAGTAATAAGTTTACTTAAGAAAAACTTTAAACTATAATAAACAAGTATAATCATTATTATCCCCCTCCCCTACTACAACCATCTATACATAAACATATAAAAGAAATCTTTCTTATATTGATTAGAAATGAAAGTTACCATCCATTTGTGTGTATTTATTAGAGTCATTTATAAGTACAAAACTAAATCATTTAAGTAAGATTTTCCAGTTATCATTCTGTCTAGAATTTTATATAATGATGATAATGTCGATATCAGTTAAATGGTGAAATAAATAATAATAAAATTTTGACAATATTTATTGTTTATATTTACCAAAAAAATAATAATTTTGTCTAGGCAGATATTTTAAATAAAAGAAAGTTCATTTCAATTTTGTTTACATAGTTGTTTTGATTCATTCATAATAAGTAACTAAATCACTCAGTTCTCTAAACATTAGTCATTGAGCCTTCTTTTAAATAAAGAGATTTATTATAGATGAATGATTGAAACAAACTTTTATTCAATAAAGCGGTTTTTAGAAATTTGCATTTTATAAGTACTTATTAATCATCCAGAAGAGATTTATCAAATTGATTTAAAGCAACTACACTTTATAAAAAGGTTTTGATATTCAAAATTGATTCTGAGATTAGTAATGAATTCTCCTTAAGTGTAAGTGTTCAAAAATAAACTGTGCTGTTGCATAACTTTACAATTACGATTAATAAAATAAGAAGTTTTTAATTAATGGATAGATATCGATTCTGTTTTTTCTAAAAATAAATCCAAAAGCACTACTGTGTTGGGTGATATTTAAGAAGGGGGAGAATAAGTGGGGATGATGAACAGATTATAGAATACCCTGTCATTTATTTAAAACAAATTTATAATTTAAGGTTCTATATAAGCTGAAAGGAAGCCACAAAAAAAGAATATTCTTTTCTTCTTCGAACTATCGAAGCCCACAGAATACCCACAGGAAAACCTGAACTTTTTGTGTAGAATAAACTTGAGAACTTTTTTTGTTATTATAATCTTGCCATACAATTGGTTCTTTTTCCTTCCTGTTTCAAACTATTTCGTTTGCTAATTTGTTTCCAAGTCCTTATTAATTATATTTTTCACTTCATAATTTATCAAACTCCATTGTAAAATTGCTACTTCGAAAGAAAATAATGACAAATTGTTTTCTTGAGTCTCATTGCATCAAGTCTCATGTGATCAGGATGTAATGACAAGAAAAGATTGGTATAATCTCCCTTTCAATTTGACTACTGATTAACTCACCTATATTACCAATAAGGCTTGTAACCTTTTTTTTTACTAGTTGACACATCAACGAATGAACAACAATTCAGAAGTTAACACTTATTCATCATCAAGCTCCTTCTAACTCATTGACCGATTAGAAACAGAAAGTAGTATGTAGATCGATTCCGCACTGTACTATACTCAATCAGGGCTCAAAACTCATACAATAACATGAAGTAAACTCTTGACCACATGTCAAAATAATTAAAAAATTGAAACAACAGCATAGCTATGCCATATATATGAAAGAGAACTGAGTAATATGTCAGTAATAAATTAATGGTAACTTAAGAATAGTGCAACTTACAGTAGCCTTTTGGACATAAAAAAAAGCTTACAAGCAGAAGAAAACAAAAAAAATATAATTTAATTATTTTAAAAAATTAAAAGACTAAAGTTAAAACAATCAATTCATAGTTAGAAAAATTCTGAAAGTTCAATTTTTCAATATTCATCCCTTAATAATAACAATACACTTTCATAATTATTAACATTGATACAGTTTCTTAAGTATTCCAGATATTGGCTTTAATTCAATTTCATATTTTTGGTTTTAAATAACACACTTTTTTTTACTTTTGTCAACTTTGTTTTATATTTTCTTTTCGGTGACAAACATCATACACATTATCACTGAAAAAGTTGTATATATGTACGTTTATGCAGCATTGAGAATAAATTTTTTGCTCAGTTACTCTTTTACTTTATGTTTCAGTGGATATTTTCTGTTCTAATTCGTTTACAACATAGTAGAATGATTTATAAATGACGGCTTAATATTCTTTGGGGTTTGTCAATATAAGCAAGTAGCAAAATTGTTTTGGGAGTGATACTGTTAAATTTTGAATTCAATATTTTGATAAGGTGTAATCCGAACAAGACCATCGAGCAATTTTCAAGTTTTGATATCACATTCTTTAAAATATCTAACAGGAAATCGAAATATGCTTTAAGGTCATCTTCACTTATCCTAAAATGAAAATAATCATAATTACTATATAATCAAACTTGACAAGAATTTCCCAAATAGCTAAAATATCATGAGTAATATATTCAAAGTGAAAAGTAAAATTATCAACCAATGATCTTGTTGAAATCGATTCACTGTTATATTTTTACTTGAATGGACATAAAATAAGTTTGTGTTATGGATACAGTTTATGTAAGGATACATAAATATGTACATAAGACTACCATGTAAAATGACACATCACAAACAGCACACAGAGTTGTTTTTTTGGCTTTTCAGATTTTCTGAAAACCTCGAAAGTATCGTCAGCACGTAATATGAAAAGTAGCAATTTACTTGAATTTATTTACACGTAATTAACGTCTCATTGTGTCAATGTAAAGCCACATTAATGTTTTCCATAATTGTGTATGTACACTTATTTTGATAGCCTTCTTCCAAGATCTGATCTCTTACATTATATCTGTTTATCATTTTTTTAAAGGTAAATCCTGATGATCTTTTGTTCAAAAAGATAATGCAAACCTTACAATTAAATCAACTAACTCAGATAATACAATATCTTCTAAATCCACTACTTAAGCTACAAATTTTCGCAATCATAGAGATCTTTCATGAAGATTAAAGGAATGTTTAAGATACGTGTTAACATTGAGTTATTGTAAGAACCACAATTGGAGTTATTATTTTATTTAAAAAAACTCATTATAAATTTGGTAAAGCTTGTAATATATTTTAAGGAGCTGAATAATTAATAATTTTTAAATGACTCTAGAAATAGTTAAGGAAAGAGACTATTATCCAACACTCCGGTAGTAGTACTAGTGTGGTGTGGTCTACTTATATCCATATAAGTAGTATATGGTGTGGGTCAGACATAGAATGTATTTTAGCAGAAGACCGATGAGGAAAGAACTGAAATGAAGCGCAATCGTTTGGAAAATGCATGAGCAATGGAATAAGAGAAGAAACAGTGAAGATTGAAACAATTGGTTGTTAATTTGCAAATTGACTGTTCATTGTTTGGTTATCAGAATTTACTGAGATAGTCTGTAATGTTTGCTTAAAGACATTCGATTGTCCTCAACCAGTGTTCTGTTCACAACAGTAGTAGGAATAATATTTGTAGTACATATAAAGAGTTAATCATTCTTTCTAATTTTAACATCAAATTTATCTAAGAAATTGTTATTTCTCAACTCATACTTAGGATTTCAGTACGTTTACCATATTTTCATTTCTTATCTTCTACAAACAATACATCTATGGAATAGACATAAGCCTACTAAAAAAATAATGAAAATTTTTCAGAATTTGAATAGTTACTACTTGTCCAGAGTACCAACAAAAATTGTATGTCTTAGTAGACTTTAAAAAACTGAAATGAAATTGTTTTTTTCCCTATATCACTTGTATAAACAATAATGGAATTTAAAGTGATTTTCTCACAAGCCTAATTAATTATAGACAGCTTAAAATATTAATAATATCTGTATTTTATCAAAGGCTAAATAAATTTACATTTAATAGAATAGCAAGATGATGTTTTTTCCCATTTATTATTAATCTTAAAACGACTATTATCTTTCTCTTTTATGCGCCGACAACAATTTTCGGTCGGTTTTTTTGGAAGAAAAGGATGTTAGACTAAGTCATTTGTAAATGAAATCGAACTTGTCCGAAATTTATAAAAGCATAGGTATCAGTATACAAGTTTAATAAATGACGGGCTTTCATCATAGAATCTTGTTGATGATATCTCTGTGTACGATTTTTCCTTACATGAGATGTTATTTGCAGAACAATCAGTGGTGGGAGATGGCAAATTTTTACCTTAAACATGTAAATTACTAGGTTTGCTACATAATGTCTAGACGAATGGTTTCTTCTGGATTCATTTAGTCATTTTTAGGGGTTACTACACTCAAATATTTGGTTTGTATACATTTAAAAATGATTGTCATTTTCACTCACCTGAAATGTAAGTCCTATATTTTCTATCACACACGCAACAACAAATAAAGGAGAAGACGACCAGTGTAGCAGCACCCTCAGCAGCAGTAGGTCACAATATACACATAGGAAAAAGCAAGATTCTACGATACAACAGAACGTGCAATAATAGAATCACACTTGATGGAGAAGCTTTGGACGATCTAACAACCTTTACATATTTGGGCAGGATCATTGATGAACATGGTGGATCTGGTGCAGATGTGAAGAGTGGATTGGCAAAGCAAGAACAGGATATTTACAACTGAAGAACATCTGGAACTCAAAACAATTGTCAACCAACACCAAGATCAGAATTTTCAATACAAATGTCAAGACAGATCTACTTTATAGGGCGGAAACCTGGAGAACTACTAAAGCCGTCATCCAGAATATATAAGTGTTTATTTACAGTTGTCTACGCTAAATATTTCGGATCCATTGGCCGGACACTATCAGCAACAACCAACTGTGGGAGAGAACAAACCAGATTCCGGCGGAGGAAGAAATCAGGAAGAAGCGCTGGAAGTGGATAGGACGGACATTGAGAAAGTCACCCAACTGCATCACAAGACAAGCCGTCACATGGAATCCTGAAGAAGAAGACCAAGGAACACATTAGGCCGAGAAACGGAGAGAAACATGAGAAAATTGAACAAAAAATACTTTATATATTTAATAAATAATAATAAATTATTAGAACTGTACGACAGTTCATTTCTATTTGAACCCACAATCTCATTATCACTACTGTATTTAGCACAATAATGAGATCATATGAATGTAATTTGAATTTTATCATAATGTTTTCTCTATGGTTTTACGGTTCCCATGCAGTGAAGAAAAGAACTTTAGATAAAATATATGAAAAATTACTGTTTTACGAAATGGATTTAAACCACGTAGTGTTTGGTTTATTGTCTGTTATATTTCGTACAAATCAATTTGAATATATAGCGAATAATTACGGAAATCTTAGAGTTTATTTATAATAATGAGATATCAAAATACCTCTTGTCGTCAGAACTAAAAATTTTATGATAATAACTATGTGACATTCACTAGCTGGCGGATGCACTAAAGAGAGTAGGAATGTGGTCAAATAGTTATCGATTATTATATGTAAGTCGTTCTAAAAGGGACAACGACAGAGCCTAAAATTAAACTGCTTAAAATTTTCACATTTTCAGGTTTTACTTTAAAAATATTCTGCTGCCCGAAGTAACCAAAATAAGGCTTGTATGACAAAGTTTTTCAGTTTATGTTCCAGTAATTTGTCTTTCTTGATATTTCCAATTTAGTATTTCAGTTTTGTAAACAAATACCTTACACTGTTTTATTGATCAATAAATCATCATCAGTATTAGTTTAATATTGATAGTATACCACTGAAGGACAGAACATTAATGATTCACCACCAATCTGTACAGTTCACGGTACTTGAAATAATAACTTAGTGTAAACAAACCTCGATTTTTAAACAAACATATGAAGGAAGAACATTCTTTTCAATAAATTCTTCTCAACTTCTACTATCATACATTCAAATTAATAATCCAAAAAGTGATCAGGTTTAGGGTACATTTGTTTGGAATTGTAGCACATGAATTTAGGATTGTTTGTAAAATAAGATGAAATTGTTGATGGTGAATAAGTTAATGTATTACATTAATCAGGGTAGATATGGTCAACATGGGGTGTGTGAGATAATAACGCAATTATCAATGAAAATAGGCGTTTAACGAAGAATTACGTAATGTTTAAGATAATATGGGTTGAGCACGATTTAGCAAATAGAGGTGGGTGATAAATAAATTTCGCCAGACGTTAGAATAATGTGACTGAATTAGTTTAAGCTATGAGAATATAGGGAAAAGGGTTGTACGTAAATTAACCAAAATGTCACCATATCATTGGAACGTTTGCTCACTTATTAAGCCAGAAGTTGCCCAAGCTAAAAGAAACAGTCGAACATATTTCTTTGGAACATACAGATTCGGCTTTTTGATTTGAACAGCTATTGCCTCAACATATTGAAGAACTTTAATGTGACGGATTCAGGCAGATAACATGATATATTATTGTAAATGATTTCTACCTGTTGGATGTATGACCCATTTGTGTCAAATAAGCTGTTAACAGTTTTAACAACACTTTGATTATCCACATTAGAAGGTGATCAAATTAATAAAACATCTTCCAATTTAACTAGTTCTTAAAGAACAGTTAGACTGATAAATAGTAGTGTATTAGAAGATAGCTGATTTTAAAATTTTGGAAGTAATATTTGTTAATTACTGTAAATACAATGAATGTTATCAAAAGAATTCTATCCTGTAAAACTGTATATTATAAAATTAGTCATGACCTATTCTACTACCGCCACACTTTAACACTGAAACTGAAGATTATTGTTTGCATTATAGATGCTACAGACATTTTTTGGTCAGATTTTGGTGTTTTAACATTGAGGAAAAATTTTCTAATTTCATTCAGAAGGGGGGCTGTGGAGATTTTTTAGTAAATTTTATAGTTGAGATCATGAATCAATTGAAGCGAGACCACCATGGAAAACCTGAAAGCACTGGACGGCCGTTTCGTCCTATTAAGGGACTCTCGGCAGTGCGCATCCACGATCCCGCCTCACGAGATTCGAACCCAGGATCTACCAGTCTCGCGCCAGAGTACTTAACCACTAGACCATTAGGCCGGCCGTCATCCAACGGTGTTAATGTCTAACTTCAACCAATCCACGAAATTGAGCAACCGTTCAACAATCATCTTCAGTAAGTTGATATCTCACAACAGACCTGGTTGAACTCCACTGGTCACTGTTTCTCACTAGAACTCTAGGAAATACCTCTTGAAATCAGTCACTAGTGAGCATATGATTATTATTATTAATTTCATCCAACTAGAAAAAGATTTCCACTATAATTCAAAATAACTACATTATATGGTAGATTTAACAGTACTAATTCTATTCAATAAATAAGCTTATTTCACTATTATAAAAAGTATTAACATCTGATTGTTGTTGTTTTTCTTTTTCTTTTTCTAACCAGATTTCAAAATTACTCAACTACAGTGATTAATGTCCAATGTTTTAGGATCAAAATCTAATGACTTACCAGAACGATATCAGACTGGTGGATAATTTCAGTAATTTGACATTAACATTTTATTATTGAACAATATATATTTCTCTTGCAGGATGGATATACAAACAAAAGATTAAAAAAATCTATATAATTAAACAATAATTTTATAGTTAAAATATAGCATTTATTTAAAATAATTCATTAAATTGCGTGATTAATTGAAATTTTAGTTTGATAAAATGATAAATGATTACATAATGATAATTTACTAATGTTTGCTTAAAGCATTTACATTAGATGTTAAATGTTATTCTTTATCAGCAAAAATGGATAGGGACTAGCAATGAAATACAGTTTGACGCGCATTTCGTCCTATTTAGGACTCGTCAGCTGGATGTACCTACATCTCAGAGTTCATGTTCACTCTGGGACTCGAATCCGATGTCTTTCACTTTAAACGCCATCACATTATCCACTCAGCTACTGAATCCTGATAGCCACTCGCTTGTTCAATAGGGTGAAGTTTAAATTCGCATGGTATCGTTTGTTTGAATCTTCCCATTGATGTTTAGGACTGTAATTGATCAGTCTCTCTCTTATTGACGTATGTGCATATTGTGCGTATCGCCTCGATATAGCCCTAATTCACAATGCGCACAGTGTGCACATATGCAAATCAGAGACTGATCAGTTGTAATCCTAAGCATCAATGAGGAGATTCAAACAAAAAATACCAAGTGAAAGTTATTCATTATTGTTTTGGCAATATTTCAAACTTTTAAGATACAAATCGATCAAGCCAAAATATAGTTTTAGTCTTTGGATGTTCTATAAAAGATTTTTTTTAAAAATTACTACGATATTCAGCTGATAATTTTAGGATTATTAATTGTGTAAATCGATACTGGTGATAATTTGTTTTTAATTATAAATAAATAGGTATGCACTAATCTGGTTAAGGTTTAAGTTACGATTAATTTAATATCCAACTAGTTAATACTTTATACTTGATTTCTTTATTCCAATAGTGCTACAAACTAATAAAATGTAGAATTGAATATTATAAACAATCATAAATAGAATATTCCTTATAGTTAAAACTATTCCTCAGAAAATTCAATTATAACTTAAATTGATTTCATGTTTATGTAATTTTACAGTTATAAAATAAACAATTGACAAATGGGAACCAATGTTATTATATAGACATTACCTGTCATATTTTAATAATATTAGAAAGTATGTGAAAACTAAATTACAATGTATTTAGTTTCAGTTTTCTTTATCTTTCATGTATAAACAGATAGAATAATTTGACATTTAGAATTTCGTTATGCTTTTATTCTATATTACAAATGTAATAACCGAAATTTAATTCAGTTGAGAGATTTAATTATATAAATATGTACAACAAGCAGTAACCAGTGGAGTTCAACCAGGTCTGTTGGGAGATATCAACTCACTGAAGACGATTGGTGAAATGGTTGCTCGATTTCGTAGATTGGTTGAGGTTATACATTAACACCGTTGGATGACGGCCGGCTCAGTGGTCTATCGAATAAGTGCTCTGGCACGAGACTGGTAGATCCTGGGTTCAAGTCTCGTGAGGCGGGATCGTGGATGCGCACTGCTGAGAAGTCCTACAATAAGACGAAACGGCCGTCCAGTGCTTCCAGGTTTTCTATGGTGGCCTAGTTTCAGTTGTCTCATGATCTCAACTATATAAAACATGTTTGTTTTGAAGACAATGAATTGATTCGTCCTTTGTAATCAGTGTTTATTAAGATGAAGAATAACAACAATTATATCTCATGTTTGGAAGTTAGTCAGTCGTAAAGATTGATTGTTAATTTCCCCTTTTTTACTTACCCTTTTAAAATCATCTTAATTTATTTCAGTCTTCGTCATAAACTACAGTATATTTCAGCACTGAAGTACTAGTCTTTTTTTCATGTACTATTATCTAAAGTATGATATAAGTAGATAACTACTCTCGTGTTAAACGATAATTATCAACAAAACACATATATTAGTGATAAGAAATAATATTTGATACCTAAAATAGTTAAAATCCCTAATCAATTGACAAAATTTAGTATTATACATTTAAGGTTTTATTGAAAATGTTACAGAAAATTACAGTTTTGTTTACTCTGTGTATCGATTAAAAATGTTTTTTATTAAAAAAAATTATTTGAATTTACTTAGTAATGTTTATTTGAATCTTCCTGTTGATGCTTAGGACTGCGACTGGTCAGTCTCTTATTGAAATATGTGCATACTATGCGTATTGTGAATTAAAGCAATATCAAGGCGGTGCGCACAGTATGCACATTTATCAATAAGAGGCTTATCAATCGCAGTCCTAAACATCAATGAGAAGATTCCACCAAACAATACCAAGTGAATTTAAACTTCACCCTATTGAACAAGCGAGTGGCTATCAGGATTCAGTAGCTGAGTGGATAATGTGATGGCGTTTAAAGTGAAGGACATCGGACTCGAGTCTCAGAGTGCACATAAACTCTGAGATGTAGGTACATCCAGCTGATGAGTCTCAAATAGGACGAAATGCGCGTCAAACTGTATTTCACTGCTAGTCACTATCCATCTTTGCTTAAAAAATTATTTGTTAGATGTTTGATATAAATTGAATATAATTTTTATTAAGCATAATTATATTTTTGATGACCCCGTTTTTGAGTGTATGCTTTAGAATTACTCGGATCATAAATTATGAAGAAAAAAACGAATACCTTGTTTTAAGTTATATGTAACTTGGTTCAATATCAATTTGTATTTATATTTCAAAGATTCATTTGATGACTGAATGGTTTTTTTTAGCAAAGAGTGTATGTCAAAATACCACTTCAAAATTAGTAAAATTTGTTTTACAGTATGTGGGTTTTACTTTTTATATGCAAATGGTTTGAAGATACGTTTAATTATTTATGAGAAACTAGTGTAGATAACTTCCAAGATTTTTGAAACTTCACAAACGTTCAAGTTTTCCTCGTTTCCACATTCAAACTAATTTACGAGACACGATCATGCACTAAATGTATTTGAATGGTATATAGTTATTGACACGTAACTCTTATATTTGAACCTTTACTTGACTAAAAAGATGGCAGTTTCAGTTGCTTCAGTTCGATAGTCGATGGTATTCAGAAAATAGTTCAAACTGTGGTAGCTCTAGTAGTCTTGTAAAGTTTAGTTCCAAATTAGAGTCTTGTGTTTTTAGATAAATGAGTAATAGATAGACGTAGTGAAATTATTTGACCATTTTGATTGCTTCGTGGATTGGTTGAAGTTAGACATAAACACCATCGGATGCCGGCTCAGTGGTCTAGTGATTAAGTGCTCGCGCGCGAGACTGATAGGACCTTGGTTAGTATCAATGTATCGTTATACTACCTTTTTGTCTTTTCAGATTTTCTTCTTCCTAATATTTAAGCACCAGCAAAACATGAAGTGACGATACTTTTTAAAGTATTTTATAGAAAACTAGAGTTAAACTGTAGAAATGCAACAAAGTGTTAATCAATTTTGTTGTGAATTTTTGTAGTCAAAAAAGGCTAAAAAATGGAGCTTGTCCATTAAGGATTCATTTTATTATTTTTTAAAATTTATTTTGAATGCGATTTGTGATGTACAAATTTCTTTCAACCTTTCTCAGAATGAAGATTAGCTTAGATTATTTCAATGTCGTAACGTGTAACAGTTTTGTATTAGGTAGAAGACTAGGCAGATTACAATCAAAATGTCCTGAAATGGAGAAAGTTCAATCTCATTTAAGTAGTAATTAAAATTCTCAAAGATATAATATGTCGCTATCTTAGAATGATGTTGAGTTAGATTTAAATGCATGTGAAATCTGCGTAAATTAAAGATTTCTCACGATTTTTATCATATGAAAATATATTTATCGTTTAAAGATCCCCATCATATTAAAAGACTAATATTTGAATGAAGAATATTCTTGTCGATAATTTCTCTTCAGGTTCTACAATTCATATATCCAAATTAATAATCCGAAAAAATGGCCAGGTTAAGCGCAAAGTACATCATTTAAAGCATGTAAATTTAGGACTGTCAAACCAAATAGAATAAAATTATTAATGTTGATATGACTCATATAGAATGTTAACTTGAATCTGCATGTATGTTAAGGGAAAATTTAAGATCTGTGATCAAAATATAAACGTGGGTCAGATAGGGTGAGAGATATGATAGTGAAATTACAATTCGATCGAGCGGAAGACTAAATTGTGTGAAATATTAGTAAGACGTTATAAGGAGGGTTCAATATGAAGTGAATGAATCATGTATAGGGGAGATTAATAATGATATTTAACCAATAATAATAATAATAATAATAATAATAATAATAATAATAATAATAATAATGATAATAATAATAATACAAAGTTGAAAGCATGAGTCAATTGAAGATCTGGCGTAAGACTGATAGGTCCTGAGTTCGAATCTCGCGAGGCGAGGTCGTGGATGCGTACTGCTGAGGAGTCCCATAATAGGACGAAACGGCCGTTCAGTGCTTCGTGGTTTTCCATGGTGGTCTATCTTTAATTGACTCATGATTTCAACTATGATAATACTAAATCTCTACGAAACCCCTTCTGATAATAATTTGTGAATAAAGATAAGAGAGACAATTACATTTGACTACGAAAGGTCGTAAGTAGAATAGTCAATTTAGGTCATTCAATAGCTAAGATTACTATTGATTAAATGGCCTTGTGGTTGGCCAAGGGAGGGGCAGGGGTTGGAGATATTTCTTCTGTATGCATAGCTCCAGTTTATTCATCCTGATGGCTGCTGTCTCAGCCGTTTGAAGGAATTCAAGCCTGACAAGCTTTGGCAAAAAATTACTGACCCTATAAGTAATTGAAAACGATTGGTTTATACTGGCATTATGACAAGTTTGTACTAAATGGGCCAATATCGAGCTGTTTGCCTTCTCCATCAAACCTGGCCGTTTTTTGGATTATTAATTTGGATATATAGTTGCAGAACCTCAAGAGGATTTATCGAAAAGAATATTCTTCGTTCAAATATTACTCTTTTTAAAAATATATTAATTAGAAACAAGTATTTTCATTCGTTCAATGAGTTGTTTGTTATTGCACGTTTTAACTTCACTTCTGTTCATCTTTAGGTAAAATAAGATCATATTAATAACCTTCTATGGAATTTTCGAAATAATTTTTTATCACTAAACATTGAGAGAAATATAAGCGCACAAATAAATAATCTCAAAAGGTGTTTACTTCTCTTTGGTTTTAAGAATATTAAAATAAACAATATCATTATGACTGATAATAAATGAAGAATCATGAGTAACTGCACATCATCTTGGATGTCATTTGCAGAAATTTTATTGTATAGTTAGAAACATTATTGTTGAACAACAAATTTGATCTGCAATACTAAAGTAAATCGATAGAAAATAGGTATTTAAATATCGTTTAAAAATTAGTGTATTTAAGTCTTTATTTCATTTTGGTACGAGGGTATAGGTGAAAAATTCAATCTTTGTGTAGATACATTTTAAAATCGACATTGAAAACGACAGGCAGAAGTCTTAAGGGAATTTCAGAAAATGTATTTAGTAAGCACTAATACTTAGGAACAGTTTATGGTACAATGTTATAGTGCTCTCACAGGAGTTTGTCCACGTCTAAAATTATTAAACGCATTAACTGACTTGTTCCAAAGAAAGTATCACTTATGTCGGTAACAGTTTGCTGATATCTGTACTCTATTATTCCCAAGGTTGAATGTTTATGTATGGTTGATCACGTGTTGTACCCCACACATATATTCTATTTACTAGTTTAAATGTCAGTCTTTTTAAATAACTCGACGACTCATTAGCCCAAATTTACTTTTATTCACGTTAGCATTTTATTTGCTTTGTGTTGTACATTAACAAATTGCAGTGGTTGCACTGTATTGTCTTCTTAAATTTGCACACCGGTAGGAGTTATGCGATAATGGTTGGCAAAACGAGTGATATACAAAGTATAGGAATTATCTCAAGGAATTCCCATTATAATGTAACGATTTCTCTAGAGATATATTATTTTAATTTTAAATATTAAACTGATTAGATTCCAAAAAAACGATGTTATTGTATTTAAACAAAGAGGAGGCAAATGGATGAAACATTTCAATGGTTGTTTGAAATTATTTTCTTTTTTTTTCTTTTGTGATAAATTCTTATGGCAGAATTTTTATCACTAGTGTAAACGTCAATGAACTCTTGAATGTTGACAATAAAACTTATGTCAAATTTATTCTTACCAAACAAGTATTCAGATAGCACGGAAAGACAAAAGCAAGGATTGAAATAAAAACAAATTCATTTCCGTTTATAGAATATAATTTGCATGAAAATATAAATCTCCGTTTATTTTTCGTAAGAAGAAATTTTTATTTATCATATACAATTGTCAATTATCAATTCAGAACTCACTTGATGATGTTTTTTTTAATGCAACTTACAATAAAAGGAAACCAAAAAATAATGATGTGATAACAATAATAAAAGTAAAAGGGATATTATTGCCTTGATACTTTAGATTTTTTTTTGGGGGGGGTATGTGAGTAGTTTATAGTCTATTTCCTATCAAAAGTATACACACATTTAGTAGAGTAAAAGTTATAGGTTTGGTATACTTTATAATAACTTCAATACAATGAATTGAACTATCTATCAGTCATATAGACTTGCTAACGTGATGTTTTAGCTGGATTTTTCAATGAATCGATAAATACAAATGATGTGAACAGAGAAAGAAGAAGCCTTGATAGACTATGGAAGCTATTTTTGGTGACGTTATTTCAGTTAATTCAAAGCTTGTATAACAGTAACATTTACTTTTGCCACTAGTCTATTCTGCAGATCATAAGCTTTCGTTTGATGTATGATTCACTGATATAGCCTTTTCTGTTCCTAGGCTATTGTAATTTAGACGTAACCTGTTGTACTCTATTTTCTACTGTATTCCCCAGTTTTGGACATAATTGCATTTTCCTAATTGTTGTACGTTGTGGTCGAGTTAGTCATTTATTTATCCATGTCTTTTTACACTAATCTGGAAAATCGGGTACCAGATCGGAATTTGGAATAAAGCGAGTAGTGTTTCGGTTGTCTTCTCTCTCTCGCGTGCCTGTCAGCCAATCAGATGATGGAATAGTTTTCTTCTCTCTAACCCACTTCGAACTAACGCATAGTAGCCTCAAGGTTAAACCAGTTAGCCTATTGCGTCAAGGTTTTAATCCACATTAGACAAGTTATCCTCGGCACAAAAGTGGATAGTCAGATCAAGAACGTAACTACTAATTTCACAAAAATTGAATAGATTATTATTTTATCTAGTTTGAAACACTAAACTTTCTGACAAAGATTCTACAATGATGATTCCAAATAACCTGGAAACAACATTTCAAACTTAACCACTAGTAGGAGTTTACATAAGTTTTAAAAGTGAGAAAAGTATATGTTAGTCACCTTATTTGGTAGTATTACCAGTCATAATGCGGATGAGTGATGAAGAAGAGGTAGTTTAGATAATATTATTATTTTTATTAATTTTATTCCTATACTTTAAAAAAATATTACTTACTCCTGTTACCGCTCATGGCGGAGCATATACCAATCATCAGTATTTTCCATTCAACACTTTCCTGAGCAATCCTCTCAAGTTCTTTGCAGTCCCCATACATCCTTTTCATGTTTGCTTCCAACTCTCGACGCAGTGTGTTCTTCAGCCTTCCTGTTTTCCGTTTCTTCAGGATTTCAAAATAGGGCTTGCCTCGTGATGCAGTTTGATGATTTCCTCAATAGGTGGGCTATTCACTTTCAGCGTCTTTTACTAGTTTTTTTCTTAACTGAAACCTGGTTTCTTTTCTCTTACGGTAGTTTGTTGCTGGTGATATCCAGTCAACGGATATTGAGTATTTTACGTACCGTTTTGATGATGGTTATGGTAGTTCTCTAAGTTTCAGCTCCATGAATTAGAATGATTGTCATGACGTTTGTATTGAAGATTCTGAGTGTGACATTGGTTGAAAGACGTTTTGAGTTCTATATGTAGTTCAACTGTGGAAATGATGTCCTTGCTTTGCCAATCCTCGCCTTTACGTCTTCATTAGATCCTCCTTGTTCATCGATGATGCTTTTCACATGCGTGAAAGATTTCTCGTTTTCCAGATTTTCTCCATCAAGTGTGATTTGGTTGGTGTTCTACGAGTTGTATTTGAGGATCATGGCTTTTTCCTTGTGCATATTGAGGCATACTGATACAGAGGCTTCCACTACACTTGTTTCCTTCATCTGTATTTGTTCATGCCTGGAGAGTTTTCCTCTTCGCGACCGGAGTACAGCAGCATCTCTCCTGCACCTAACCCTTGCTGTCCAGCTTGGGTCCAATGAGCTTCGCTGGTTCCATGTACTGCCAATTTGTATCTTCTCATTTCCGTTGCTATTTGACTGGTTTACCCGGTCTCGCACATACTGCGAACATTCCATGTACCCATATTAATTATTGCTCTGGTTGTTAGAAGGGGAATCTGCCTCATGTCTTCCAAAGAATGTTAGCCTTCATCATGAGGCGTCATATTTCTTCCTTCAACTCGGAGGGCAGAGTTTAAATGGTTTAATTTGTCTAATCTGGTTAGCGGTTTTTTAGGAAGGTTGTTTTCTATGGGATGGAGTTGACGACCCAAAACTCTTTCTTTTGTGGGTTTGGGACTCGCTGTAACTCTAGAAGAGCTACATAGGGGGTTAAGTAAGCGTTAGGATATGTTTAAAAGGAAGGGAATAGAATTTCAGTTTCGAACATCGACTGTTTATCCTTATAACTGTGTAATCCACGTTGATAATTTTAGTCGTTCATATTTTTGTTACTCAAAGGTACATTTTATTTGAACGTGTTAGTCATTAAAACCCTTAATTCGTTGTTGAATATATTTTTCTTACTGGTTGATAGATTAGATCCGTTCATTTGGTTCAATGACTATTAGTTGACAGATGTACTTTACTTATAAAATGTTTTTTTTTTTGAAATGTTGATTGTTAACTCATCTTGGTCTTTTAAACTTTTAAGGTCAATGTTATCAACGTTTCACTTTCATTGATATCACGAAAAATTAGAAATTACAATCTGCACATATAAAGGTAGGGGAATTTTGACGGTTAAACTAAATATGATCATGTCACTAAATTAAGGACAATTTATCAGCTATAATTTTATTTATGGGATATTTCAAATGGGAACAATAACGGGTTGGTTATGTTTACTTTTATCAATGTGGGAAATACGTTTGCATTCATTATGATAACTTCGCTATCAATGAATCTTAAAGTATTCTGAATAAATAATGCAGGTATGTTGAATAAAAACTGTTAGGGAAAATCTTACCATAATTATAATCAGATCGTATGTTTGACAAATATTGTTTGAAAAATCTAATGGTTAAGAGATATGACTCCTTCTCGTAACCAGATTTTGATCCAGTCTTTGTTGAATGATTTCATGTTCAGCTGCTAAAATGTGTACGGTAACTATTTGCATTTGGTTGTTAACATACTAAATAATCCTAAGTTAATATTTTTAAGAATTCCACAGGAAATATAATTAACACAAATTGACTGGCTAGTTTGAAAGTCAGATGACTTATGGTAACCATAGCCACTACAATATAGTAATATACAATAATAACTGGAAATTTTCAAATAGCAACTGTGTATCATAACAACGTTTAACGGACAGAATGAAACTTAATGAAAAATGACGCATCCAATAATCTTTGAGATGTAAATAGTCGTAAAGGAGATTAACTTGTCCATTGCTATCACCATGTATATATTGTATTGATATAATTTTTAAAAGTTTTGAAAGCATAGTGACGATAGAGAACACATTTAAAAAATTTCTTTTAGGTTAGCTACAAACTTTATATACTTTCTAAGTAAAACTTATATGGTAGTCTAGTATATGTTAGCTGTCATAATAAGCCTTTCAAAATGACATCCGGGGGAAAATGAAGCCAGTTATTAAAAAAATATGCAATAGTATTTGACAAATAAAAACTTTTGTTGAAGATTTGACATAATGATCATATTTCGTATGTATAGTCTATGGGAAAAGAAAAGAAACCCAATGGAACTGAAACTTAATATTTTTTAAAGGTATAATTATCTTTACTTTGAACATAATAGTCAGATTTCTCATGTAAAGTAGATATTTTATTTGACAGTTGACAATACCATCTGGTGTTATATCTATTACTACTAATGACATGTTTATCAATAATAAATAAAACAAATTAAAAAATGTCAGTAAGAAATGTTTATTATTCAATATTGAAACAAATAGTTTTTGACAAACAGAGAAGTAGAAAAAAAAGTATATTTCATATCAAACAAAGCATTTGTCAGAATTATATATTACTAAATTAGTCAGTTCTACGCTCAAAAATTGAGAATAATGATAATAATTAATAATATTGAACAACCCTTAAATCTTATATATTGTAAACTTTTTTATGCTTTTGTTAGTTTAAATGCCAGTAGCGACTAGTTGTCCAAAGAAATTCAAGAAGTATTTAATTGAGTATTTTTTTTCATTGAATGACTTCCTCTAATCGGCCACTTAAAACAAAAGAACAATGGACAGCTGTCTCATCCTAGTTGAGGATTCCTGATCAATGGCTATTTGCAGCTGTATTGACGATTGAGAATAATTTTCTTATATTTGTAAAGTAAGTTAGCTTGAGACAAATGAGTTTAAATCTAACAATTTAAATTTTTGACATTCATATTTTACAAAGTTTTAAGTAAACACTACTGAAGAGTGCTAAACTAGAACTAGACAACATTTCCTAACTTGCTGGCTTTAGATGATATATCAGTTATAGGCAGTTTGTGATGAAAATACTTTCGCAGTGATCTAATCCTCACAATTCACTTAATTAAGATAATATAGGTGTTCCTATTTCATATAACGTAACAACTAGTGAAATACGTAAGTTATATTTATTGTACTTAATGTGAAGAAAGGAGTTTGAATAACTAATTCATCCTACGTTTTTCGTGCCAGACATTTATTTGGTGATTCAATTTAAATGTTATACAAATTATACATATTTGCTTCTACCTGAAAACAACGAATTAGTCAATATGCTTAATTTAACCAGATGGATATTTATTTAACCAACATAAATATTTACTAACTAGACTAAATAAATGAATGTTTTAAAATAAACCACATTCAAGTCTATATAGTTATTTAATCTAGAAGAGAATTCAGTCATTTCAGATAACTGAATAGTGGCTAGCAGTGAAATCCAAAACGCGCGTTTCGTCCTATTTTGGGACTCGTCAGTTGGATGCGCCTGCATCCCAGAGTTGATGTACACTCCATCCATCTTTGCTTATAATACTTGTAAAGATTGCAATATCGAGACAATCTGCACGGGATGCACACATACCAATGAGAGATTGATCATTTACAGTCCTAAACATAATTGGGAAGATATAACTAATTATTACAAAATGAATTTACTGCAAATAAGTGTTTGTTCTACTGCAACGTCTCTTTTCCATAAAAGTAAAGGATGTTTATTTCAACCATTTAATAAAAACTATTTGTACCTGTTTAGTAAAAAATAGATCCATACTCTGTACGATAATTCATATCATTAAAGTTTTTACTTTTAAGAAATAAATTTATTATTAATATCAAATTACTGATTTATTATTTCATATATTTCATGCATAAACCCACCTACATAAATCTAGGTATATTAAAGAAGTTTCACAATTTTTCTATTTTTTTTGGTAAAACATGTACATTCAATGTTTGTTTGCATCTTTTCTTATTTTTAATCATAGAAAGGATCTAATTAGTTTAATTATAAACTATTTATATCTATATGTATCAATATGTTTAGTTATATTTTCGGTCTCATTTCATTCATTATTTTTATTGAATTTTACTTTCAATTATTTTCGTTATATTTTCCATATATTTGATTTTTTTGAAAGCGGAGGGGGGCGTTGAATAGTAATGTTTACATTGATTTTGATTAAATAAATTATTATTTTTTAATTATATTTGACATTTATTTAAATATATTATCAATGAAAAATTTAAATAAGTAGTATAATGTGCATTTATTAATTCATTTTAATAATGATAAATATTAACGAATAAATGGATGAAGTTATAAGAAAACAGATTTATATCTTGTCATTCTATACAACGTTTCTTTTCTGTTTATATTTATATGTATATACATATATTTAGGAATATAGTTTGATTCCTTGTTAAATGTAAACAAACTTATTGTTTCCAAATGAGAATAATGTTTCATTTTGATAGACAGTAATATTGGTTTTAATGATAAGAGATTTTCTTCTATCTCATTGTTTTTTTTGTAAGTTAACATTTAGTGAGTAGAAAAACTATGATAAATCAATGTATATTTGAGAAAAAGAAAATGTTAGGAAATAATCTGTGTTAAATTCACTTGGTATTGCTTGTTTGAATCTTCCTATTGATGTTTAGGACTGCAATTGATCAGTCTCTTATTGACATATTTGCATACTGTGTGTATTGCCTGGATATAGCTTATAATCCTTGTAAATTAAGGCTATATCAAGGCAATACGCACAGTATGCACATATGTCAATAAGAGGCTGATCAATTGCAATCCTAAGCATCAATAGGAAGATTCAAACAAACAATACTACGTGAATTTAAACTTCACCTCATTGCACAAATTAGTGACTATCAGGATTCAGTAGTTGAGTGAGTAATGCGAACGGTACTGAGTTCGAATCGCTGAGCGAGCATCAACTCCAAGATGAATTCCAAATACGACGAAACGCGCATTGTGGATTCCACTGCTAGCCACTATCCATCTCTGCTTATAATAAACTGTTTTCTAATAATGAATATTTACAAAGGATATTAACGTTATTTTAATCATTAGGAATTGTTGTTATTTAAAAATGACAAGGAAAATAAATGGAATATAGTGAGAAAATTAATAATAAGGTTTTTGATTTTATCTGAAAATAAATATAAAATGTTAGTTGATTTATAGTGTAGTCAGTCTCGACAGAAAATTCCATTCATAGAACTTTGGTAATAATTTCAAACAATAATTGATCTTTTTAGTAATTCCATAAGAAAAAAAATATTTTTCGACTCGTATTGAGTTACGAATATTTAAATAAAAGTATGGTAAAATAGTATATAACTGTGAACTTTCCAATTGAATAAAGAAACTTCAGTTTAAATTTGTATTTTGAATACATCACAGACAAACTAAATGAACATCTATGTAGTTATTTATTATATTTTAATAGGTTAGCTTCGTTAATAAATCACATTGATAACCGTTATTATATAGATCCCAACGGTCTTTGAATTCAGAAGGCAATAAGAATCGGTGACTACTGTTTATTAGAGGATAGCACAGATAATAAACTTACAAGCATATCTAGCAAATTCGAAGCAGAAAGAAGAATTTATGTATGTGAGCGAATATAGAGGCAAATTTATAGTCAAATCAAATAAGACGCAGCTAGACAAGGCAAAAGCTAATAATAGGGTTCACGTACATAAATACATGGGAAATAGAGTGATTCACCAAGCGATATTTAAGCTATCAACATTTCAAGCTAGAGAGAGATATGTACGTTGGCTGTCACATGTGATCAAGCGTACTCGTTTATACAATATGATAGTTGTCATAATAGAACGCAGAAACAGATGAGTTGTTGCTGTTCAAATAACATTGTCTTTTTAGTAGGTTAATGAAAGGGCTTGACAAAATTTAACCATAAACGAAATTGACTATAGGAGAGTTGCTATGATATGTTATTAATTGTCACAGTCCTATATTCATAATGGAGATAAGAATCGCTGCTCATAGAATATGGCTTTCGACCATCAAGTCGCAAGTTTGAAAGGTGCTTCATCCGCCTTTACTTATAAAATTTGGTAGCACCCCTAGATAATACAAAAGCAGTGCATCCTGAAGTTAAGTGATGTACTTATTAAATGAATTACAGCTTTAGTAAATTGGCTTCTTATTTTTATTTAACTGAATGGCCAAATCAATTTTTCCATCATAACACCAGAACTGAACTTAATTCATTTGCACAAGAAATCTATTCGTTGAAGTAATGATAGAATGCATTGAAATAATAACAGCTCAAAGTCTACCAATAAGTAAACAAGTATCGGTGATTTTATGGAACTAATGAACTACAAAAGTTATTCATCCGTTTTTACTGAGTACGATTTCTTCTACTTTACTATTGGGATTTGCGTATCATACAATGATGGGTAGTTTCTTAAATATATTTGAAAATTTCTAGTTTTAGAAACCGAAAACCTGTTAACTTTTTTACTCAGCTAATATACTGAGCATTCAGTATAAAACTGAGAGTTTAAGTACAAAGTTTTATTTCCGAGTTCCATCTTATACAAGTGTTTTATTGTTTGTAATTACTGATGACAATAACCGTCGCTTTACTAACTGCTGCTAGATGTTTGGTAGAGTAGGTAATTTTCAGCATAAAATACTACGACGATTTTTTTATTTATTTACATTGTCGGGAAGAAATATATAGGAAATATGGAAATATACAGGAGTGGTCAAATGTATTATGTATTTTTTGATTATTAACGTTTTAAGTTAGTCCTGTTTTTTATTAAGTCTTTTCAGGGAATAGGGTATGTCTTGCCTAAGTTTTGGTTTTTCTCTTTTGGAAAATACATCCTAATTAGTTTCAGACATTATGTGTCAGATAACAGATAAGGCAACAGCTACTCAAATAAAATACATAATGTATTTGACAAAACAACACCTACTATTAGCTTCCAAGGTATAAAATCATTTTCACATCTATAACTGTAATAAAATTAAAAACACAACACTAACATGATCAACAACTTTATAGATTTCATGCAATACACCAATAAACCAAGGCGGCCTGCTTTAACATATGGGCTACCGGTTCCTGCTGTCTAGATATTTCAACGAGTTATCTAACTTTGTGCGTTTCTGAAAAATGTACGAATTTCTGTTGTATAAGTTACAAAAGCCCCATCAGAGATATCGTGGTTTCTGGCGATATGCGGCGAAAAGAATGTACATTGTTTAGATGTCGAAGAACTGGACTGCTAACTTCCAACTAGCGATCACTCAATATTTGTCGTCGGGATCGATTAAGAAGTAAGAAACAGAAAATTGTTGAGATACATTGTGCTGAAAATTCTATATTGTACCAAAAATATAATATTGACTAAAGCTAACAATGATAATAATAATAATATTAATAATAATAATTCTTTTCTAACAACTCCAAAGTAGAACAGAGTAGAAGGTAACGAAGAAGAATTTAAAGGTCACTAAAGTAAAAGTTGGGTGATACTATGATCACATGTCCTATTTACATAGTATATTGAATGTAAAAACGTTTTCCAATATTGAAAAACTATGTAAAGGCTGATATAGAATAATAGAAAAATAATTAGACAGCTGACATTTAATATGAATCTTATAACAGAATCCTTCATAATTTTCAATTAAGATATCCTTATTGTTTCCATGTCTAAAGCTAAAGTAAACAGTTTTGAGTATAAATTCATTCGTAATAAGTTATTCATAAGTATATTTTTTATTATATTTCAATGAGTAGGAAATCGCATTTCCGACGTTTCGTGACTCAATGTAAGCCACTTCTTCAAAGTAAATAAGCAACCGAAATAAAGTTAACACAAGTTTAAATAGTACAAAGAAAACAATACAGAATGTTTTAAATACAATCAAAGTCATAATAGGTTTGGATATATGAATGTCAAGATGAATTTGTATGATGCATCACTGCATTAATTTGTGCGTCAGAATGTGGGTACAAAATAGTGAGGTTGAAATTGGGTGTGTGCGTATGTGTGTACAGGTTATGTGGGAAATAAACAACTTCAGATGTAGTTGTTTGGATACACAGTACAGGTTCGGTGAATATTGAAGCCTTCTTTTCTATTGAGGGCAGAGGGATTTAGCAATATGTGAAACACTTCGGCTATTCGTTTCTCGTTACAGTTGGAAAAATCTATCTGAATTATTTTGCTATTTTTAATATCAATTTGATGATTATTAAAAGTGGCATGTACTGCTATCGCTGATTTAACTTGTAGTTTTTCCAATTCTACAGGATTACTAGGTCTTTTTGTGTAACTTGCATGTTCTTTAGCACGAGTCGAGATCTCACGGGAAGACTCTCCAATGTAGAATACATCACAATTGACACAACCTAATTTATAGACCCAATTTTGTGTGGGCATGAACGGGGTCGTGTCTTTTATTCTAAATAGAGCGTTTCTTAGGGTGTCGGATGTCATATAAAAGACTTGAATTTTGTATGTTTTCAATAACCGTTGTAATTTTCTGTCGTACCTTAGCGGTACGGTAGAGCCATAGTACCAATCAGATCTTTCATTAGGATTATTTACAGAGGGACAGTTTTTTAAAAATATGTTTTTAATAATATTTTCAAAGAAATTATGAAATTGTAGAATGTTTATTATATTGTCTTTTTCTTTTAGCTTGTCTTAGTCAGTAGTAAGGATCTTGGTTGCGCTTCTGAAAATATTCAGGGCTAGAAAAAATTTTGAACTCAATGGAGTTGTAGAATTGAGATCGATATACCGATTTGAATGTGTCGGTTTTCGGTATATGGCTAGATTTAGACTACCATTAGAATTCCTTTTAACTAAATAGTTTAAGAATGGTAGTTGACTTTGTTCGTTTTTTCGGATGTGTTCTGAGAGCGTGTTTCTGCAAAGAGTCTTTATAATAACGACACATGTGTTGTCTACATTTCTGAGACAGATGTGTGGTCTGATGATGCTAGCGAAAATAGGAGACTCAATGCGAAGTATAAATAAATTTGGAACAATCGATGATACTGGAGATCCCATCGCTACTCAATTCGTTTGTTCATATAAAGTCCCTTAGAAAGTGAAAAGTGTTGAATTCAAGCACAGTTTGATGAACTCCATGACTGAACTTATGCCTAATGGTCATCTGCTTGATAGAGTATGATCATTCTCTAGTGAACCATTGACGAATTCTAGACATCTATCGATTGGAATGCTAGTGTATCAATATATAACATCATAGCTCACCATTGTCTCGTTCTTGATAATGGATAATTCCGGTTTCTTTGATTTGAATTCTTATGAATCCTTTACGACATTAAATAGATTGTATTGAAGTGTCTTCAGTGTGTTGCTAAGATATTTAGGTAAAGCATATGTGGGAGTAATTGTGAATTTCACTATGGGTTTTAAAGGAGTTTAAGGCTTGTGAATTTTTGCTGGCACATGGAACTGTGATGTGGTATTGGATTTAGGGTATGAAGTAAACCATGGGGAAACGCAAACAAATGGCATTAATTCTTTCAGAAATTAACTTGTCTCTGATTTAACTTAATTTTTTTTTGAATTGACTTTTAAATATGGTTCAATCGATTAAGGATTAAAAACTTTTTCTTCATATAATATATTTTTTATTTACTTTGTACCTAATACTCAGTTTATTTAAAACTATGGAGCTGAAATTTAGCATTGGTAATGTCCACTTCAAAACAACTGTCAACTAATTTCAAAGTCAGAATCTTCAATACGACGTCAAGACAGTCAGTCCCACTGTACGGAGCTGAGATGTGGAGAACTACTACATCTATTGTCAAGAAGGTACAAGGATTTATAAACAGTTGTTCACGCAAAATACTCAACAATCATTGGTCGGATACTAACAGCAACAGCGTTTTATGGGGTAAGTAAGTAAGTAAGTAAGTAATGTTTACTTAAAATCCATTCCTTTCAAAGCAGTTAAAAATAAAAAAAACTGACATACCTACAGTCTTATCTAATGATGTCGATATATGATATAATTTAATTATTACATCAAATGTAACATTCAATTATATTTAATAAACTCTATGCATACCTTCAAACGTCTATAGAAATTGAAAGGATTTATTTTTGTCAATTATATCATCATAAAAATAATATCCTTTGTATTTTTTTTTAAACACCAATATCATTTAAAGATATGATAGATTGACGTATAACATTATCAGAAATATTATGAAACTTACTTTTTTCTGGTTAGCGTTTGTTTAGCGAGTTAATTTTCTACGGGTTGGGGTCTCTAACATCATTCCCAACCCTCCTTCTTTTCTCCGGGCTTTGGACCGACAGTAGCCCCCGGAGGCACTACAAGGGGAGTTAAATATTATGAAAGCTTAACAAATTTATTAATCTAATGACAAAAACAAGAATAATACACATTACAAAACAAGATTTCACAGATATATATATATATATATCGGAAATTACAACAAAAACATTTCACAGCTGGTAATCTATTATATAATCATTTTTTTTATTAGTTTTCAATTAACAAGTGAATTATAATCATTATTATAACACTTAGATGTTTATCTAAGTGCTTAACTACATATTAACTATATTTTAATTTAGAAATGTTACAAAATATTTGTTTATATATTTATATTTACTACTTTATAGATATACTACTTACATTCTATGTAGAATCAATTAAATGTCTTGTAAGTAGTTTATTGTATAAAATAATAATTATTATGACTATATTTTATAAATTGAATAATGTCACTTAATTAATTCACTTTGATAAAACAAAAAAAGAAAACAAATTTTCGGCATACTATTAGCAAAATATTATATTAATAAATGGTTTCTTTCTTTTGACAAGGATAGGTTGGGTGGGAGGGTATAGTTATCCGTTGTTAGAAAATAAATAATCGGTTAACCGATTATGATGTGAAATAATAAAGTAAAATGAAATGTTTCTTTTTTCAGTTGTTAATGTCTTTTCTTTTTACCTTGGAAACTATTAGTTTTGGTTGATTGTAATTTTTTTTAAACTGACAGTTAATGTAACTTTAATGTACAATATGTATAATTTTAATCTAATTTATTTATTTATTTATAGGGGTTGTTAACATTTTTGATTGATACAAAGTCAATTATATCTTAGCTATATCATAATCACTTATGTATTTTAGTATAAAACACGGTTATTTACAGAATAAAACGTATAGTCCTGAAGAGGAATTTGCTACAGTCTTAGCTTTAACTAATTAATTTGTCAACAGTCAACATTCTCTGAAAAAGCTATGAGAAGTAGTCAGAATTTCAAATCATACACATCACAGGTAGATGTATTTGTCAAACTGGTAGATAAGGTTTCTGTGTGTTATCAATGTCTCTTAAACTTAAGTTGAAACTGATTTCATTAGATTCAAATAAGGTTGAAAATATAAGTCCTTTATTTGAGTTGGAACTCCTGATAAATTATGACACCCAACTTTTAGAGGTTTTGTTTATTAATCAGATTGATGCATATTGGAACAATGTTTCTGATTAATACCGATAGACAGTGAACAGAACTTATCAATAAAACAAACATAAAATAAAAAAGTTTGACAACTCTAATTGAAAGTATGGGATTGAGGAGATTGTTGATGCGCGCTGCTGAGTCTCGTATAAAGGCAAAATGTCTGTCCAGTGCTTCCAGGTTTTCAGTGGTCGTTCAACACTGATCCGTTCACAATTTTGTTGAAACTCTAATTCTAATTTTGTACTTAAACAATTTTGATTATAAAATGTTGTAATTATTAAGAAAGCTTTCATACTAAATCTTCTGAATAAGAAAGCTTTATAAATTACTTAAAAAGGAAATTAAATGTGGAAATATTTCATCGTCTTTTTCATAAGTTGGCAGTGATCATTTCGAAAGATTATCATTTGATAAGCAGAGAAAGGTGGTGGTTAGTAGTGGAATCCAGGATGTGCGTTTTGTCCTATTTGGGACACGTCAGCTGGATGCACCTGCATCCTACAGTTAGTGTTCACTCAAGAACTCGAACCCTGTACTGTTGGCTCCAAAATCCATCGCATCATCCACTTACCTATTGTGTCCTGGCAGCCACTAATTTGTGCAATGGGGTGAAGTTTTAATTCATTTTTGTATCATCAGCTGATATTATTAGTGGTAATCAACCAAATGAAGTACTACTATTATAATGAATAAAAAGTATAAGTGAACATTTTAACACAATTTGTGTCTCTTTTTATTCTCTATCTTTAATACATACACAGTATATTGAAAAATATGAAACGGAATAAATTTAAGATAATTTCTGTGAACAAATTAAACTATATAATAGTAGTCCAGTGATTGGTATCTACCTTCACCTTTGACTGTAATTCAAAACTCATGCAAATCAGTACTCGTGCATTTTGATGTCTTTTATAAAAATGAACATGGATGGTGGGCTAATATAAAACCTGTGGGACTTTCACAAAAATAACGGTTTAAATATATAAAACAAATTCTTTGCAAGCATAATGATGGGCTGTACTTATCAATAAACATAGCTACCCATTGATTTTTAAATGTTCTTTGTAATAACTGAAATTTACATACTTTTGTATTTCATAAATGTGATTTAACACTGGATTCATTTTATGATTCAGAGTATCTTCGATCTTTCACTTTCATTAAGGCTTTTAAATGCTTATTATTCCTTACTTTTAATTACTTCAAGATGAAAATCTTTGCTAGATAGATGTTGCAATAACAATTACCTCTGTAAAAAAGTGATAAAAGAAATCTCGTTTTAAATTTATTCAATAATGGAAACGAGCCATTAGCTTTAGTTTCAAAAAATTAATAATATTAAAAAGTTCAAGTCAGGGTTTGCCTCGTGATTCAGTTCGGTGATTTCCTCAGTGTATGTCCTATTCACTTTCAACGTCTTTTCTTAATTTCCTCATCAGCTGGAAACTGGTTTGTCCTCTCCCATAAAGCCCTGTTGCTGATAGTATCCGGCCAATGAATGTTGAGTATTTTTTTGCGTGAACAACTGTTTATAAATCCTTGTACCTTCTTGATGATGGATTTGGTAGTTCTCCATCTTTCAGCTCCATGTAGTAGGACTGTCATGACGTTCTTATTGAAGATTCTCACTTTGAAGTTTTTAACAGTTGTTGTGAGTTCGATATGTACTTTAATTGTAGAAATGCTACCCTTGCTTTGCCAATCCTCACCTTTACATCTGCATTCGATTCTCCTTTTTTATCAGTGATGTTTCCCACGTATGTGAATATTTCCACCTCTACCAGAGTTTCGCCATCAAGTATGATTGATTTCACGTTCTCCATGTTGTATTTGAGAATCTTGCTTTTTCCTTTGTGTATGTTGAGGCCTATTGATGCAGAGACTGCTGCTACATTTGCTATCTTTGGAACTTTGTAATGGATGAAATATTTATTTACTGTGTTCCATAGACTTCTTGATCATACATCCAACTAATTAGTCTTCTCAGTTTGTTCATTACATATGCCGTTGTTATAAATTATTATTTGGAAACTACCGACAAATTCAGTTCAGTAAAACTCTTGACATTTCGATATTGATTAGAGCAGAAATAAATATCTGTGGAAACGTGTGAGTGGTAAATTGAAAAAAGAAATTAAATAAATAAATAGACAATCTAAATAAAGAACTCCGTCTATTATATCATCTGAGATTAATTATTTAATGCGAATTCCTAAAAAAAACAAAAACAAAAGAACGACATTACATAATTATTTACGTTTCTCAATTGGTTTCAGCCATATATATATTCATATTCTATTCAAAAAATAATGCTGAATGTAGAAAAACGTGACCTTCTTTTGTTATTTCTAATAATTTATGCGCTTAATTTAAAAATAATTGATATTCATATTCATATTATATTCTTGACAGTTTGTTTATAAGAACAGAGAAAAAGAAAAATTAAATTTTCAATGGGTTATATATACGTAAATATATAATTTTGTTTTAAAAAAATTTAATTCCCCTTTAAATTAAAAATATGAAATATTTTATTTCAATATTAATTCATTAATTAATTTGCATATTTAAATTAAATGATATTGAATTGAAAGTTAATGATTATTAAAAGATGATTCAATTTTGATAAATGAACAATATTTTCATAGTTGAAATCATGACTTAATCGAAGCTAGACCACCATGAAAAACCTGGAAGCACTGGAAGGCCGTTTCGTCCTATTGTGAATCGGTTGGAGTTAGACATAAACACCATCGGATGTCGGCTCAGTGATCTATCGGTTAAGTGCTCTGGTGTGAGACTGGTAGGTTCTGGGTTAGAATCTCGAGAGGCGAGGTCGTGGATGCGCACTATTGAGGAGTTCCACAATAGGACGAAACGGTCGTCCAGTGTTTCCAGGTTTTCCATGGTGGTCTAGCTTCAATTGACTCACGCTTTCAACTATGAAAATACTAAATCTCCACAAAAAACCCCTTCAAATGAACAAAATGCTTAAAATAGCTTATTTTTCTTGGGTTTTTGATTAATTTAAGGAAAATTTTATTTACTTAAGCCTACTAATCATTTTGTAACATCGGCCAAAATGTGTGGTCTAAAATCATCTTAATCACTTCTGTTTAGCTGTTAGTAAGTGTTATTTATGGTCTTGATATTTACATTCAATTTCTGCTGCTATGTATCCTTTGATTTGCTTTTTTCTTTCGTCTTGGAGACCTTAAGTAAGGGCTTGTCTTGTGATGCAGTTTAATGGTTATCATAGAGTTTGTTCGATCCAATGGAGTGTCATTTCATAGTTTTCTATATGACTAGGGAATAATTTTTTCCATGTCAGAATAGATCATCTCTAGTGTTCTGTGGTCAGTGGAGCTGAAGTAAATTTTGTAAACAGTTGTATGTATATAACTACCCTTTTATGTCAACGAAGATTCCTTAAGACTATTCTATCCACACAGTCTAACGCTTTCTTATGGTCTTGGAATTTGATGTTTACTAATGAGTTCCATCCAGTTGATTACTAAATAATGATTCACAGTGTTGCTATTTGATCAGTAGATGATCGATACTTATGAAAGTCCGTTTGTTGGCCTCAAAGTTGGTTGTTTACTAAATCTTCCACTCGGTTTAGCAAAACTGCTAAAAAATTAACCTGGTATTGATAGTAATGTGATATTTTTGTGGATCATGGACTTATTAAGATTTCCTTTCTTTGGTATTTTGATGGGACATCTTTGGCTCCACTCTGCTAGTAATGGTTTTTCCTCTTAAATATTTCTGTAGTGAATTTGAAACATCCTGAGTTACCACTATATCTGACATTAGTGTTTCAGCTGGTGTACAGTTTGATCCTGCTGCATCGATTTCGTCTATTATTAGTCCAGTAACATCAATAGGCGGGTCTGTTTGGGCTGCTTTGATGTTCAGTGAGCTCATTTGCGCTGGCCTTTTCTGGAGTTTTTCAGAATTAGTTACCCATCTTATCCACTGCTCTTGATTCTCAGCATTTGGTTTTACATCTTCTTCTCAGACTGTTCAATCTAGTTTAGCAGACCAAAAGACTCTGTGTTTCTTTGTCTGTTAATAATTTTGATGGCTTGAAGAATACCAAACTATTATAGTGTTAAGAGCCATTGAGCCTCTCAGTCTCAAGTTCTTAGAAACATGCTCAGAAATGCTAGCATATACTCTTCTCTCTAATCCTGCAATTTATGTGCTTTGGCATGTACTTTCTTAAGTGAACATTTATCAAGCTGACAAGTGCTTCACTTCTCATTAAAGCATATACTCCAAAGGTGGTTTTAGCCATCTGATCGTGTTACAGTGGTTGTGTAGTTTATTATTAATCAAAATAAATTCAAAGCAGTACTATATAAGTTCAAAAAAAGTAAATTATAAGTTTGATCTGGTCGCTATATAACATACATTTTCAAATCATTCAAGTTATTATGACAGTTGTTTTCTAATTGTTTGCAAGACATATCAAATGTATATATACTTACCGAATCGAAAAGCATGAGGTTGAGATCAATCAATTGAAAGTATCAAATAAACCACCTTTTTATTCCTGACTTCTTTCAGAATTTAATTACAAAACTGGGTTTACTTTTAGAAAAAATGCTTTATAATATGCATACAAATAATGCTCTATGAACGAATAAACATTTAACAATAGATTACATGAAATGAAAGTTGATATGTAATGAAAACTATACAGAGCATAAAACACCATTATGATTTCAATATAACTGTTAGTCTGTTTTATCATTTTTATTACTATGGTTGTGTTTTTTTAATATTAAACAATACAAAGTGTTTCATTGTTACTCTGACAGCCGAATTTTAAGTCCATTTGAACTAAATTTTCACACACCAAAAAAAAGTAAATAACATCAATATAGAAATTCTGTAATGACATAACAGGTTCCATATTGTCCACTAATTTATTCTATCTTGTGAGAATAAAATTGTAAAGTAGTTAAATACTAAAATTACTGAAAACTTAATTCCAATTAATTGGTTTGTATCAACGTATGTTTGACTTTACAATGACTGATTTTGATGAAATGAAAATCGGGTATGAATAAAATTGGTGAAAGCAACAAGATTGTATATCTTTTGAAAAGATAAACAGTGAAGTGAGCAGAAAAACATAGATATACTTTTTAATATGTTGGTGAAATTATCTATCAAATGCGGAACAAAGATTACATCAATTGAAGAATAATGGTATTCAATGGAGCATTTATAGCTGTTCTTTCCAAGTTTAAAGTTTCTCAATAGTGGATACGAATCCTTTATTAGATTAAGCCCACAATTTAACTTTCATAAGAGGAAACGATGACATTTAATCAATGAGTTAAAAACTAGTAGTTCATATTTTTATTTTTATATTGCTTGGTAACTTGTGTTGGATTATGTCGATTAAAATGTGATGATAAGTTAATAGAAGAAGTAACTTATCAAAAAGCATGTTTTTGTTTAGCAATAAATGTGATAAACCTGTAAATTAGGCCTAATGCTAACATTAAATAAAATGAACTGGTCAATAATTAAATAATAACGGCTCCAATTCTGCCAGTCACTAACATATAGGGATGTGAAATTCAGATTGATTGTTGTCAAAATGAATCACATCTTAATACAATACACTTTAAAAACAGTTCTGTTTTGTAAAGAAACTTTGTGGTTTTTCTAGTTTTCCCTTTATCAAGTATATAAAGGAAACTGACTAGAAACTAGCAATATTCATATATTGAGGGTACAAAATAAACAGAGGGTTATAAATAATTTCAACTACTTTTTTGATTTCCCATTCACTTTCGTATATGAACTTACGATTACTCTTGTTAAGGAGATTAGATATAAAGGACCAAAGGAAAACTGTATATAAAGTTTTTTGAAAGTAGCTTTGCCAATAGTAAATTCCTTACAACCACGAGCGACGGTGGGTATCCCAAAAGACTTTCA
Source organism: Schistosoma rodhaini (assembly GCA_944470415.2). Lineage (NCBI taxonomy): Eukaryota > Metazoa > Platyhelminthes > Trematoda > Strigeidida > Schistosomatidae > Schistosoma > Schistosoma rodhaini. The sequence goes on from OX104036.1 coordinate 47,942,955, forward strand.
AAGACAACAAGCGTCTATTTCGCTTTGTATCACAGAAACAAACTCATTTTATTGTTCTCGCTGTGTAATTTAGATATACAGAAGAAAACTTTTGTGAACTTCTCTTTAATAAAGTAAAGATTATTATAACCAAAGAATTTAAATCTTTTACATATTCTTATTCTTTATAAATCCACTAGCATTTACTCACCAGGTAAATTTTACCTTATGTCACGTGGAAGTATAATCTATCCTTTATAATGGTCATTATAATTTAAGATCTCATGTCTGAATATTATTTGAATAGGTTTTTTTATTTTGGGCGGTTGTTTTATTGCGACACAAGTGGACATGTTTCCGATATACGAACTTCTTACTTGAGTTTGAAAACAAGAAATGAAAATGAAGCTGCGATGATATATATATATATATATATATTGAATGAACAAAAACTAATCCATGGTAACTGACAGATTTTACCATACATCTGAGATAAAGGAACAGAGTTATTCATTTTTAGATGGATAAAATTATAGTAGTATAAAGAAGGACATATTATCTGAGTCTAATTATTATTTGAAGCCTAATGGAGAATAGAATTCAACGGAAATAACAAAACTGCAGCTTGTACAATTTCAAAATAAATGCAAAAACAAACTATTTATAGGATCCGAAATATCCGATAGACTGAAAACTTTATCCTTTCAAACCTAAACTGTGTTGTCTTCATCAGATAAATAGGCCTGAATTAACGCCTTGTTAGCATTTCGCTCATGGCTTAATAACAGTATTACTCATTTATAAGTAATATACATTGCATTTTGAGGACAAGTTAACGAGCATGGTTACTTTTCTGATGTTGGTTTGTTCTCTGAGCTGGATGGTTTGGTCGTGGAGCTTTCATCGTCCCTCAGAAAGACATCAAAATCACCCACCTGAGCTACAAATCTTCTCCACCATCTCAAGAGCATGGTTTCTATTTTAAAATCCACCGTCATAAAAAGTGAATGAGCGCTGAGATTAGTTGAGTAAAATATATTAGAGAAATAGCCTTCATAGTCTAAATATACTGTTCATAATACTCATGAAAAAGTATTATTTCGAGGAATCAAGTATTCCAATCAAAGATTAGTTTGAACAGCCATTTGAGATGAAAATTGTCAATAAGCCATTAAAACCTCAATTCATTTGTTATGCGTGTTGGTAGATTTCTCAAGTTTAGTAAATAAATTTATTTATTTATCGTTCATTTGTGGTCGACAAAATTACTGCAAAATATTCTGACTTTACACTGTTTAAAACATTTTCACTGCTCATATGGTATACCTGTAATATGTCTTTGAAAATGGGAAACACTGCAACGGAAAAGTGATGTCAAATTATGTCTGTGATGCCGATATAATTGTCAAAAACATAAATAAACGATTTGGTCACCGTAACCATATCCAGTTTTGAAAAATTAATCACTAATCATGTTTAAAAATTAAAAGCATATTCATTCGATTAATAGAACAGATTATAAGACTGAGGTAAATAAAGTCTGTCAAGATGTTTACCGCATTTATTTTCATGTCGGAAAAAAAATTCTGTCAATCAAAGGAAAGGATTCACTGTTTTATTTTTTAAAAAATTTTCATTGTACCCTATATTGGAGTTAGCAACAAAATTAGTCGCTTGCTAACTAGTAGTAAACGCTACTGTTCACTAGCTATTGAAACGTATTATGATACACAAAGTGAAATTTTGAAAGTTCCTATTGTGCAAAATTAATTACACTCTTTATCAGCAACTAATATGAGTCATTTAATACGTTCCATATAATTTCAGTTTACAAGTTGTTTCATTTTATTAACTATGACGATAATTTCACTACTTTGGTGTAAAAAAGATATTTTGGTCTTACCTTTCTATTTAACACATACTAATCTGGGTGGTTTGATCAAGATGTTTCTTTTCATTACGACCGTCATTCTAGTGAGAATAACTGTCTTTGAAATAGAGATACACTATTCAAACATCTGGATTCGTCAACAATGATTTTGTGACGATTACTTGTTGTAAAGAACTTCTACATAAATTTCAGTAACATCTTAAAAAATGACAAAAGATGGAACGTTTACTTAAATTTGTAAAGAATCCGTATGGATAAGTGAATAAAGTAATCAAAATTAAAATGATCTTATGTACACGATATTTAATACTCAGTATATCCCACTGAATACTATCAACACATTGAACACTGAATTAAAAAAATCCGTAAGTTTGTGAATATGATGAACGAAAAAAATGATAGGATGTTGAAATAAATATTGTAATTAATAATCGAAAAAGAAAGAATACTTTCACAGCATTTGAACCTAGCAGATGACCCGACCCTTCTATCCCATATACACGAACAAATGAAGATGAAGACAACTAGTGTGGCAGCAGCCTCTGCCTCAGCATAAACATGGAAGAAGCAAGATCCTCAAACACAGTATGGTGAACATCAACCCAATCTCACGTGATGGAGAAACTCTGGAATAAGTGGAAACTTTCACTTACCTACCTGGTCAGCGTCATTGATGAACAAGGTGGATCTGACTTAGACATAAAGGTGAGGATTAGCAAACCAAGGACAGCATTCCTACAGTTGAAAAACATATGGAAATCAAAAGGACTATCAACCAATGTCGCAGTCAGAATCTTCAATACGAACGTCAAAACAGTCAGTTCTACTGTATGGAGCTGGAACTTAGAGAACTATCATAACCATCATCAAAACGGTGCATAAAATACTCAGTCTGGTGACCGGATACCATCAGCAACAACCCACTGTGGGAGAGAACAAACCAGCTTCTAGCTGAGGAGGAAATTAGGAATAGATGTTGAAAGTCGATAAGACATACATCATGGAAATCATCAAACTGCATCAGTAGCCAAGAGCTAACTTGGAATCCTGAACTGAAACGGAGAAAGGGAAGGCCGAAGAACACACTCGAGAGTTGAAAGCAGACATGAAAGGGATGAAAAGGGGCTGGAAAGAGACCGAGAGGATTGCTCAGGAGATAGTTGAATGGAAAATACTGATGAGTGGCCTATGCTCCTCTATGAGCGGTAACAGGTGTAAGCAAGTAAGTAAGAAGACAGAATTTTTATGTGAATGTCATACTGACTTTTCAAAAATCAGCTATTCTTATAACATGTGACAATTCTTAGCGAATCCAGAGGTTTATTGTGATTTACATGTTAGCTACATATACACAGTCATCATTTGTAAGTAATACTAATATGAACCTATAATTACCTCTATCTTGAATTATATATTTTGTACACCACCAGAAATCGGTTTTAATGAAAATTGATTACATAATTCTGTATTTACATTTGTGTAACATTTATCGTTATCGAAGCACAAGTGATACACTGTTGTAAGGTGATATTTTTTTTAGAAATCGCACAATCTACTTATGGGTTATTTATAACTACATTTTCAGGAACTTGCCATTTCTTAATTGTTTATAACGACAAATAGTTGTATATTTCATTTATTTTAAAAACTGAAATAAGAAAAATATTATATCACTTGAACATGCTTTGCTTATAAGAATTCTAAAAAATTACCATCTTTATTTTGGGAGGCGAAACCCAACTCACATGTCCTCGTCGTTCCTCCTGGATCATGGGACTGCTTCCATGAACCAACGTGAGCGGTAACCCGGGTGATGGAGATCGGCCTAATTAACCACTCTACCTTTACCTGCAAATAATTAAGAATACTACAAAGAATCAGTACATGATTATTGTTGGTTCAAAAAGAAAAAAATAATTGAGTCCTCCTAAAAGTAAAAAATATAAAGAAAGATCTGTCCACAAAGAAAGAAAGAAAGAAGAAATGAGTCTGCCCAAAAAAATAAAAAGAAGAAGAAAAATAAAGAAAGGAAGATGTAATGATTCCACGTAAGCAATGCAAAAACAGCTATTGAGCCCCGGTAGTTGTGCCATGCTTCGATGTGGCATTCTTCTCCAGAAGGGCCTACTAGGCTTCACCATGTTACTATGGCTATTTTGTATAACAATTTAAATGGAAGCTCATTTAAAGAAATTTATTCGAATCGTAAACAGTTATGTATTAAATTATCTTAATTGTAATTAAGTTGTGAGAAGAAAGCCATCGACATAAATAAGTCACTTTTATATACCTTCATCTTGTTTTAGAAATTTCAACAAGTTTTAAGGTCATCAAACTGGCTATTTATTGTTGTCTTATTTTCAATGTGAATATATATGACTTATTTAGATTCTAATCTTATCTGTCACTGACACATTTTTTAGCTAAAGTTGTTTTCAAACACCCGTTTATTTGGTTTCATTCAATAGGTAAAATGGTAAGATGACACAGATAGTAACAGCGTAAGCTTTGTCTCATAAATAATAAGAAAACAACTAGTTAGATAGTCACTTTGTCATATACTATGCAAGATGAAACCAATCAAATCACAACTGGTGATCAGAATATTACAACGATCCTTGATCAAGTTGAAGTCAGCGGCTCTGTAATAAATTGTGTTGTATTCTTTTTTAAACAGTTTAGTCAGTTATAGATTACTTTATCAATTGATTGATACTATTTCTACTAGATGGTTATATCATTGAATGGATACAATAATGATGGTTGTCGCGAAAACGAATTGTGTGTTTGAGGCTGCTCATTATTATTCTCCATTTTGTTTTGCAGTGTGATTGGATAAAAATCAAGGATTCAAGCCAAGTTAATAATCAAAACCTATGTAACTAGCAGATAGTTAGCATAGTAAGTATGCTATGAAAATCAACATCAAAACATAACGTTTATAATAAAATCAATTGCTGGAAAAAAATTATTTTTGGGACTGAGTAAATAGAATAAATCGAAACATATACTAATAGATTTCTACAGTTTATTCCAAAACCTAGTTAAAAGAAAAATTAACTTATTTACAAATTATTTCTTAAATAAAGAAATCATAAAATTAGCATTTAGCCAATTTATGTAGGTACAAAAGAAACTACATTTTACGATGTATGTCTAAGCATAATTATTTTCGCTTACTTTATTTTGTCAACCTTGAAATTATCATATAGAACTCATATCCAAATACAAACAATGTACTTATCGATACATCTTTGACCGAACGATGAATAAAATTCCAAACTATAAACTTCAATATATTCATTGAGAAGCTATAAGGTTACCCTTTTTGAGTACGTTCCATTATCGCATAATAATGGGATATGATTAACTCATCACGTTCAAATAAGGCATTAGAGCTAAATATCAGGTGCATCTCTAAATATAGAGAGATCTTTTCAATTAATTTTACTTAGAAATGAATATAAATCATCATGATAGGTAGTAATAGTGTAGTTAAAAATTAATGTCGTTTGATCTTCAAGACTCAAGTTACTATGTATCATAGTAAATTAGATACACTTTTTATCCAAAGTTAGTTCACAATTCATTATTAAAGTCTTCATTTAGGCAACAATTTTTCCAAGTATGCATCTTAGGCCTGTGCACTTCTAGTTCCGATCCGTCACTACTATTGCAAACTAGATTTAGATTATTTTCCATTTTGTAACTCTTAATCAGAGACGTTCTTAATAGAATATTTGTTTAATAATCTACTGCTACCAACACCGATTATCAACAAATCTCTAAATTTTGACTAAAACATATGGAGAAGCAGTAGTACTTCACTAAATGTTTTCCTATTATTCCATTGATAATGAATATCCAGACTGCCAGGACTACTGAGAAGACGAGTCTGAAAATACTACTTGAGATAGTCTTTCAAATTTGTTGAGTTTGTTAAAAACAATTGTTGTAAGAAACACAAATTAAATTAGAAAACACAAATGGTTAGGCTAGGATCTCCATAAAAACAACTTATTTATTTGTGAATGTTCCACCAAATGAAATATTATGATCTGCGTATGGATTCAATGACACGTTTTAGGTGAAAGTGAGTATGCCTACATCGTACTTCCATAATATAATGCACAAATAAACTTTCAATTTTCATTTCAGTTCCAATTAGATGGTATACTGTCAGATACATCTTCTCGCACAGAAGACACATTTAGATCTACTGCTGGTGGATTATTTTTTGACACTTTTAAGAACAAGGCCTTTGTGATAAATCTTCTTACCGAACGTGTGAATCTGTTTTCTAAGCTCTTCTAGCAACCCCCAGGAAGAATCTACACAGCTAATTGTACACGAGAGAAAAGGTGCGAAATATGTGAAGAACTCTTTATATCAAGGTTAGTTTATGCACGCAAAATCTAGAGTATTTATAACATTTCAGATGTCCTTGGGCTTCTCTTAGGTTCAGAACCCTTCTAGACATAATAGCAGGATAGGCAATCGTCCAATCAAAAACGTGGCTCGTGACCTTTCACTTTCTAGATGTTTGTGAGGATTTTCCATTGAATGCTGATTGAATAAGATGTTTCCCAGCATTTTCATGGCTCCTGTAGACTTTCTTCGAGAAAATTTCTTGATCTCCCCAACACAGTGAGGTGGTTGGAACGAACATTTTCGGGAGATATTTTTGATCGCAACTTAATCATGTGCAACAAAGGTTGTTAATTAGATCTCACTCACTCAAAACAACTTTTCTTAAATAAAGACATAAACTCCGAAATTTCTTTCCAGATGCTCTACTCAAGAGAAGTTAGAATAGGGATCCAAGGATATCTGTCCTTAAAAGATATACACAGATCGAATAAATAACAAAATTTTATATTTGAATACCAATGAATAGAAATGCAAATTTAATCCACCCTCTCATATCATTTAAATATACGCAAAAGACGACACTGAACAAGAATCTGGTTCCTTAAAGTTAATTTTATTGACAGTGGTTACCATCCAAATTTATTGAAGAACATATGCAACCCATCGCCTGTTATTAGAAGTTGTGAATGTGCAGAAGAAAGACATACACATCGATCTAGAATTTGAAGGTGATATTGCGGATAGAATTCCAAGGTTTGTTTTATCTCGATTGATCAATTTTAGTGAAAGTATTTTACACCGACTGTTCACCAACAGAAACTTGTTTGAGGAACAAATGAACTCAGATGACTAGTTCAATAAGGACTTATTCGTTCATGTCTCCCAAAAAAACAGTATCTATCAAAATGACTCAGTAAAAAACAATACAAATAAATAAGACCATCTATTCTGCCGAATTTAATTGTCAATACCTATCTATTTACCGAACTCATTATTTGAAAAAATAATACCAAACCAAATCTACCAACTGCCGTGAGCATATATCATTCTATTGTACAATCACTGGTGATATGTAATACAAGCTATATTTACTTGTGAAAAATTATTTTATAAGATTACTTTCCTTGTAGTAGTTTTAGTTTACAATATATTTCTATATCTTCCTTTGCCTATAAATTAATAAATGTTTCTACAGTGTAATGTCTGCTTCTATTTTTGAGTAACGTGTCATCTTACCCTTAATTTTCATATCTAAATTGATATATTTTACTAACGTCAACCATTTCATTCAGATGTTCTATTATCACCATTATAATTATTATTGTTACTATATTGTCAACTTAAAACAATCGCTCTTCTTAAGACCTTTAATTACTTACTTATGAAGTTAAAATTAAATCTTTTAACTTGTAGGTGTCCATATAGACGAAAATGGATAGTTGCTAGCAGTGGAATCCAAGATGCGCGTTTCGTCCTATTTGGGACTCGTCAGCTGGATCTACCTGGATCTCAGAGTTGGTGTTCACTCTGGGACTCGAACCCAGTACGTTTCACCTCCAACACCATCGCGTTGTCCACTTAACTACTGAGTCCTGATAGCCACTTGCTTGTGCAATGGGGCAAAGTTATATTCAGTTGGTGTTGTATACTTGTATCTCCCCATTGTTATAGGTGTTCCTTTAACTTTTAGTCTCACATATATTTTATGAGTTTTAGTCATTCAAATGTTTAGTTTCTTTATGAATTGTCTATTTTATAAATAATCATGAAGTATACTCTGTTGTTTTCACTTATCATCATGAGCATAATCATTGACATTTGAAACATATTCATTACATTAATCATTTCATGTGAATTCAATTGTACAGTTAAGAAAGATAAATTAATTGAAATACATCTTTTTTTTCACTAAAATATTTGATTTACTTACTAAATGCATTTTATGTTTTGAGATCATTTAATGATATTACCATGTAAGCCGCATAATGTATGATTGTATATTAACTTTTTGTTGTTTACTTGTATCTTCCCATTGTTATTTTGGACTGAAATTGATCAGTCTCCTGTTGGCATATGTGCATCCTATGCAGACCGCCTCGATATTACTTGAAGGCACAAGTTTTATAAGCAAAGATGGATAGTGTCTAGCAGTGGAACTTCAACTCTGAGATGCAGGTACATCTAGCTGATGAGTCTCAAATAGGACAAAACGCGCATCAGACTGGATTCCACTGCTAGCCACTATCCATCTTTGCTATAATGTATAATTTGTTTTTAGCTTTGATTGTTATGCTTGAAGACAGATTACATGAAACGATTATGGAAAAAAGGAGTTTAAATGAATGAAAGATTTCAGTAATGAGGTAACCTTTAAAAATTTCAATATTCTTGTACAAATTCAAAAATATTTATACAATATAGATTTATTATAGTTTATGACAATAAGTCAAATTAATTTGATTACCCTTTTTTCATATTGTATAACTAATTGCATACTTTCGTGACTTAATAAATAATAAAAGTATTTTTTTCATTATTTTCAAATTATTTTCATAATTCAAAAATCTTTATGAAGTATTCAAAGTTATTTAAACAAATTTCAATGAACTAAGAATTCCAAAAAAATCTACTTCTTTAATTGTTTCAGGGTACAATTGACTTAAACTCATCATTTTAATTTATTAGAAAACAATAAAGTATTACGTAGTACACTAAAATCGTCTGTATTTCACTTTTATAAATGATTTAAGTTTTCAATAATAACACATAGAGTCTAATTATAATTTTTTTGTAGTATATCCCTGCTATGTTTGAAGAGATTACGAGATCACTTAAATCGGCTAACGGAACGAAGACTCAGCTACACAATAACAAGATAAGCTAACTATTCCGATACATCCAAGCCCCGCTAACTAGAGGTAGAAATTCAGGTTCAGAAGAGCGGAAGTCTATTTCACAAGCAGACAGAAGCATGAACAACAACAACAAGCACAACTCAAGCGTATATATATATATATATATATATATATATGCATCATAAAAATGTCATTGGGAAATGTTACAAAATAGCTTGTTAAAATAGACAATGAAGCAATGGCATTAAGAGTCCTTCCAAATGGGAAGTACAGTCTGAAGGTATAAATGGACGGTTTTGGCACGAAAACAAGAAATCCAAATTTCCAAAATAAAATTACAAAAATAAGACGTTTACCAAGTGAGTTCTAGGGATCTAGCATCCTCAACAATCACCCTAGTTATATGTTGTTGGTTAGTGATTATTGTTTTGAGAATTCTATATTATGTTAAACATATAGTATTCATTCACTCGTAGAGTCTGTTTATTCCGTCACCCAGAAACTTCTGTGTAGGAGAAGGTAGTTTGTACAGTGTATTGTTTTAAGATCGTAAATAATTAGTCTTGTTCGTTAAACAAATATACTTGATAACTCAATCCATTTAAATTTCTAATCACAGAAATGACTATAAAATAGTAAATTAGCCGGATGTATGCTTATTTTTGTGGATGAGTTCGTAACTGAACATATTGAGCTCTCTGATTACTAATTTCTGACAACTATAAGATAAATAATATAGAGTATGTGAAACAAAAAATGATTGTGATAAACCATCAAAATTTAAGTGAATATGTATATACTGTAAACTATTGGAACATAGTATAGCATGATACTTATCAAATAATAACAAATGTTACAACGTATCCAAATATTGACATAAGATTTTTGTAGTTGAAAGCGTGAGTCAATTGAAGCTACCAAGGAAAACCTGGAAGCACTGGACGGCCGTTTCACCCTATTGTGGGACTCCTCAGAGGTGCGCATCTATGATCCCGCCTCACGAGATTCGAACCCAGGACTTACCAGTCTCGCGTGCTAACAATTAAACGATATACTTGATAGAATTAATTAACCGATAGAATTGATTAGTAATTAGATAAAAGATGTGTTGTATACTTTAACTTGTAACTTCCATTAAAGTAAAAAGGTCATTCATTAAAATTTACTTTATTTGACATAATTATCCGTGTGAAATTTGTCCTGAACACATTATATATATACAACCTACATGACAAGTAATGCGGTAAAGTGAAATTTTACTTTTAAAAAGTCTATATAAAGAGTTGTATATAACTTGTTATTGTTTATATATAAACATGATTTTTTTTTAAAAATGACTGTTTTTCTTTTTATTCAAGCTTATATTGATAAAATAAAAAAAAATTTTTTTTAGATGTTTTTTTCAATAAACAGGAAGACGAGGTTATGTTAAGGTTGATAATATTACTTTTATTGGTTTAAAATAAACAACAAATGTTTATTTTTACATTTCAGTTATAAATCGATTTTTTTTTTAAAAAAACTGTTTTATCCATCCAGTACAACACAACAGCTTCTGAGAAAAAAAAATTAGAATTAGGGTTATGAATCAAATTTAAGTCTTGATAAAGTATCCGGCTTCTGATTAGAATCAGAAAGGGTAATAATTGATTTTACAAGAAATCAACTTCAAGAATATTATGAATGTCATGAAACACTGATGAATCTTGTAAGCTTTTCAAATCAATTTAGAAATGTAATGACTAGAAAAGCTCCATGCTTTAGTAACATGAGTTATAGACTATATTGGCTACGTTATCCAAGAAATAATATATTACTCTACGATTATCAAAATATCTATTTAGGATAGCCTGTCTTGAAAAGTAATATAACTGTATAACTTAATTCAAGTTTCTTTCTGGCTAAATAAATGTTCAATATCTAAATGAATTGATCTCAATGATTGTCACTTAGTTCTTGGCATCTTATTATCCATCTTTGTATAGTTGAAATGTTTTCACAAACTCCCAAAATACTGGTATGTTAATTCATTTAATGAACGGCTAGCTTTTTTTAATTCAGCAACGTTACTGTTGGATATTTTTTCTGCGGAACGTTCAACTCTAGTTTTATGTTTTAACCATTCGTCTTCAATTTTATCGAGTGTAAATAAATAAGTTTGTTATCCTAGTTTGCGTAAAGATGACATTTAATGTAAATACAATCGTCACAAAAGGGAAAGAAAATAAATGTGATTGAGATTATGAAACTAAGTGAGTTTATTCAAATGTAACCAATTTTGTTTAGTTACATGCAACTTTGAGAATCAATTGGCAGGCAGTTCATTATTAAATAATCAGAATAAGTTGAAAAACGCAATATACAATTAAATTAATTCACAATGTATTGTTGTAATATGAGTTCTTTGAAATGTTATCTCATCACGTTTGTTAAGTTTAATCATGTTCAGATTACCAAAATCAATAGAATAAACTGAATTCCTTTTCAGGCTTTTTTTAACTAAGCACAAACTATAAAACAGAGGTAATAATTTAACATAGTTGACCGAATCAACTTAGTTATAGTTTATCGTTAGTTTCAAATCGTTCTTGTCTTGGCAAGTATATGAAGCTAACTTTTTTATTTTTAAAACCCTCTAATAGAACGGATTGATTAGATAAGTTATATATTACTCTTTTAACCTTCAATATATATAAATATATGCATATCAAAAATAGGTAGCTCATGTCGATTTAGATAAAGATAACCTATATAATTTTATTCGTTTTCATGTGTGTTACAATACACCAGTTACTGTACAACAAGGTGATGGACAGGGGGAACTATTGTTTATAGTAAGGAATTATAAAGTTTTTAAATAATGTATGTATGTATTCTTCAGCCATTTATTTGCATCTTGAGATGTGTTCTGCAATGTAAACTGTCTTTTATTCTGGTCTCCAAGTGTTCTGCCCATGGTGTGGTTTTGATTTACAGCAACTCTTCTCTCTATTTGATAACTGCGATAGCTTGGAGGTCATGTTCCGCTAAATAATACTTACAGGGAATCTTGTGAGTAATGCTCCCCAAATTACTAGAAATAAAACTATGTAGAAGATTGAACAATCGTCATTTTAGAAAATACAACCTATATATAACTGCCTACTGTATCATATATTCTAAGATAAAGATAATTTATATTTTCATATTTCTATGTCCGCTGTAAAATATCTACCAAGTTTCTAAAAAATACACTATGCTACAACGTAAATCTACTATATTTGATCGACTTTGAAACTATTCCGATAATTGGACTCGTTTTAAAACAGTCCTCTTCATGAAGGAAGAAATTAGACAGAAATTGTAACTACATTATTGTTCTGAAAATATAAAATTTCTAACTCGGGATAAATAAAAAAAATATGTTTAAGTTTGCAAAGGAACAGAAAATATTTTAGTCATTATGTGACCATTAAACTAAGATACATAAGTTAAGAAACACATATAAATGTAAATTTAGAAAATATCAAATAAGCAAAATGTTCCCCCTTCAAGCATAACAGCCCCGCAAATACCTAAAGGATTAATTTCATAAAAATGAAATCAGAACCTTCTTTAGGGTTAATCACCAACCCTGGAATCTGCAAACTACATAGATATTTTTGTGCTAAAGTTCACATGTCTGACCACTAAAATATATACTTGACCAGACAAACTTACGAACTTATTAACTCCAAAAGTACCCAGATGAGATTTTATAACTTTTTGATTAAAATAAAAAAATTTCAGTGAATTGTTAACTAAGATCATTATTCTATTGAGAATGATGAAGTAATGGGGACTTTCAATGGGTTTGCTCTATAGTGACCAGAATACTGATCAAGAGATGATTAGAATCTGATATCTATGTATATTTGATGTTCTGAGTCTCACAATTTACCACGGTCGATACAGTATAATAACAGGTGCAGTATTGCAATCTTCAGTTTATCTGATTATTGGGGATTTATTTATTCATTCGATGGAATGTATTGGATCACTGTGTTATGACACTTTGGTAGGAAGAAGACACAACAACGCTATACAAATTTGTGTTTTCTGTGAATCAGCCAATAAAAATATTTGCATTACAAGTAAGCATACAATCCAAACAACAAATGAGGAAAGTTGTCGTCCTGTAGAGGAATATTGAAAGATGGAAGAAGGATTAAAAAAAATCCCGATCGGATATTATTGAAAGAGATATATACCTTTTGTTCTACGATATAGAACACAAGGTTGATATCAGTGCAACTGAAATCATTCGGAAAATCTTTGGATATTATGCGCAAAGGCTAATAGCTAAAGTACTCCATATATAAAGAGACGCTAACTGTGTAAATAACGATAAGAAAGTACAATTAGTGCACTTATGAAAAATACTGAAATATATACACAAAAGCCATTTGTTGCTTCCACATCCGTTTAGAGAAGAAGCATTCCAAGCATCAGAAACAATGTACAACCATCTATTTAGTTAATTATTGCTTTTGAATATGTTGTTGGCTACTTTTGACTAACCTGACAAAATATCCAGTTGATATCACTCACTCATCCAACTATTCCGAAACGAAGACATAAACTCCAAAATTTGGTTTCTAGATGCTCTATTCAAAAGAAGTTATAATAGGACTCCAAGGATATCTGTCCTTAAAAAAGTTACACAAATCGAATAAATGATAGAATTTTATATTTGAATGTCAGTGAATAGAAAAGGAAATTTAATCCACGATCTCATATCATACATTATATCGATAATTAATAACCTTACAGTCTACATGTACTCTATAAAGTCGTATTTATTAAACTAATCATAATGAGTAGTATGATACTGAATATGCTGATATGTCTAAATAAAAAAGTGACATTATTTATTTCAATACTTTTATATTAACTCATTAAGAATTTCGGTCAGTGTGACAAGTGCAAAAATTGTTCAGTGTAACGTTTGGAAGACCCGTGTTTTTGTATCGATTCTGTATAAATTTCGTTTGACATGACAAGTTCAAAATTTAATTCAGTTTAACGATTATATTATCTAGGTCAATTCGGTTGAACTGTATTCAGAGTGTGAATTGACAGTTAACTCTATCTATTCCTTTGTAAGCGCTATCATATAATGCGTAGGAATCAGAATATAAATGATTGCATTTCGGATGATACGATTTCGGAGAGTGGATGAATGTATAGTACAACAGTCTTTCATGCTTTCAGCTTGCGTCATGCGATTTAGAGTAGTCTCGGTTTCCAGGCATTGGAAATGGGGTCGGAGAATTGCAGTGGTTCGCGGTTGTCAAGCAAAATCAATAATACTTAGTTGATATGCACATTGTAGCAAAGACTCCACAGATATATCATAGTCAATCACATACTTACGACACATGTAAAATCACGTAATTTAGGTGAGAACAGAATTCGAATATATGTACCAAGGGTACATTATATAAAACGTTACTAAGATATGTTTAGATCTGAAACTAGAATAATCATCTAATTTACTATGGAAGAAAACTGGTCCTTTAGTCCTTAGTTGTTGTATATAACTCCAAACTTAAGATTTAAAGTATATTTTTAGTCATTTAACAAATACTGTTTTCTCATCTATGTGACTGTCAATATGATGATAATATATACCGATAAAATGTCAAAAAAGAGCTCCGTAAATTAGTACATAGAATAATCACATCGAACTCAATATATAGGTCTCATGAACTAAAAGCATTTTTATTGTGATAAACCTCTTTCATGACAGCAAATGATGATAATTAAATTGGATTTTCACTAACATATCTAAAGAAAAAATTGCAAGACTATCTAAAATCCCGTGGATCTTATTACTTTCTTAATACAGGTCTTTCATAGTTACTAAGTACCTGAAAGTCAAATACACTAAACTTTTCACTACCTAATGATTTGTTTGATTAAAAAAGTGAACGGTGACTCAATTTCGCGGATTGGTCGAAGTTAGACATTAACACCGTTGAATGCCGGCCCAATGGTCAGGAGGTCAAGCGTTCGCGCGCGAGACCAAAGATACTGGGTTCAAATCTCGTGGTGGTCTAGCTTTAATCGACTCATAAATTCATCCATTAAATTGATTATTTTGATTTAAAAGGACAAATATCAAATAGTTGAAAGCATGAGTCAATCAAATGAAAAATACCTAGAAATTATTCAAATAGTGAATAACAGGTAAAGAAAATAATTCCAGATATCACGTGGATCTTCTGAGTTTGCTTTTGTTTTAACTCCTACTCAGTGATGACAAACTTACAAATTTCTAATTTTGCTCACCGTTTATTTCATGAAATTTGAAGTTAAAAGGTTACTAAACTACTAGATAGTAAAAATATTGTACATTAACTAAATAATAGATTTTTAACAAAGAAATAGAAATGAAATTAGAGGTACTATGTAAACTTGGATTAATTATGATTCGGTTATTTATTGCCTGAAGAATCAGCTTACACTGAGTCATGAAACGTCAGAAAAGTCAATTTACCTACTCTTTGGAATATTACAAATATATTATTTTATTTATAATCACAGCAACAGTTGAATGAACATTATTTAACTAGTCGTTTGTTAATAGTTTAACAAGTGATATCCAAATACAATTGAGTTTAAATTCTTTTTTAAAGACAACAAACAAGTAAGTAATTTTCACTGATCCTTGTTTAACTAATAAAGGATAAAAAAGGAATATAGGATCAGTTGTTCAGAGATAAAATTAGTTGACCTGAAAATTTAATGATCAAATTGAAATTCAAATGAAAAATCATAGATTAAAATTATGCAATCAACTTTTGATGCATGACCTGTAAAGGAAATGCTTCAATATATGTGATAATAATCTGATATACATTTCTAAACAACAACAAAAAGAATTTATTTATTTAATCAGAAGGGGTTTTGTGAAGATTTCAGTATTTTCATAGTTGAAATCATGAGTCAATTGAAGCTAGACCATCATGGGAAACATGGAAGCACATATGCTTACTAGTGATTGACTTCAAGAGTTATTTCCTGGAGTTCGAGTGGGAAGCAGTAACCAGTAGAGTTCAACCACGTCTGTTGTGAGATATCAACTCACTGAAGACAATTGGTGAACGGTCGCTCAGATTTCGTGCATTGGTTGAAGTCAGACATTAACACCGTTGGATGCCAACCAGCTCAGTAGTCCATCGGTTAGGTGTTCTGGTGTGGGTACTGATAGGTTCTGGGTTCGAATCTTGCGAGGTGAGGTCGTGGATGCGCACTGCTGAGGAGTCCCACAATAGGACGAAACGGCTGTCCAGTGCTTCTAGGTTTCCTATGATGGTCTAGTTTCAATTGACGCATGATTTCAATTACTTATTTAAATCACATTGTCTACTGAGCTTTCACCATCGAACAATGAAAACTGCACAACCAAACCAAATAGCTCAGCGAACAAAACTCTATCAAAATCATTCAATTAAACTACAATCTTCTCCACCATCTCAGCATAGTTATTTTCTCTCTTAGTAAATAATATTAGGAAATTATAAGATGTGATGTTTATAGATTTGTTGAATTTTTATTAGATGTTTCTTTCCTTATTGGATTTCTCATTTATGCAGATAGATTTCTCGTTTTATTAAAATGATTTATTTATTGAAAATGATTGAATCTTAGTTGTGTAAATTATATCTAAATCTTGTTAAAGTACCTGACTACAAATGTTGTGGTTTAGTATTACAAATTAGGTAAAATACTTTCTGTTTATTTTATATAGTGAAAAACTTATATTTTAACGGTTCGGAATCCTATTGTGGTGAACGAGAACACCAGTCGGGACAGTCGAACGTATTTGAATACGAAATTACAGAATATCTCAGTAAAATCTGAGAACCGTATAATAAATGCTTCATTTGCAAAATCTCAAACAACTGTATCAAACTTTTGCAAATATCAGCCAATTGTTTTAGGCTTCATTGTTCACTCGTTTTCACACCAATCATTCTTTGTTTTCGTTCTCTTTTCTTTGATCTTCTTAACCTTCTGCCTCCAGGCATTTCACTTTCGATTAATGATACATACTACTTATGTCTGTCGCCATCAGTAGCACACATCATACTATGTTTGAAAGTTCAATTGATTCTAATCACTCCATTGATTCACAAGTGATTTTAATGTTGCTTCTAAAGTTCATCCGAGTCTAACAAAGGTTCTTCGTATTCAATAAATAAAAAGTAGCAAAAGTTAACTTTTATCTATCAAATGAAACTTGAATTGTATCTACAAAAATAGTACGTTTTATTGTTTTGCTTATTATTATTATTATTATCAAATTGTTTGTTTATCTCGTTTTTGAAAATATGCAGCTCGTTTTGTTTAATTCCCACAAAACCATAAGTTTATTCACAATTGTACTCAATATCACATAATTCCATTTCACCCCTTTAATATCCATAATTATTATGACGAAAAAAGTTTTTATTATCTAACTTCATTTACAGTATCAGCAACGGTTAACGTTTTTGTTTATAATAATAATAATAATCTATCAATTCCAGATATATAAGAATTATCATGTTTAAACATTTTTGAATTATTTGCCTAGGATTATAGTTCTAGGTAAATATTAATATACTTCGGTATAATTTTCTTTAAATTATTCGATGACCAGGTATACCAGTTCTGTCGAAACAAAGTCTCATTTATGAGTTCCCTAGTAACATATTCTCCGTTTTTCACACTAAATTGGATGTACATGAACAGCTAAACTTTCTAATACGTCGGATAATTTCCATCAGATAATGTAATAATTGTAGAGTTCTAGTGGTCCTGAGTCAGGATTCACAGATTAATCTTGTTCAGGAAATAATAATCTTGTCTGTTGATAAAACAAGTGTATTTTCAAAACAGAATCTGTTTTACCGTTGTATTGTTCACAGTAAGACTGTGATAATTAATAGTAAGAGGAATATGAAGCTTATGTAAAGAAATTATATGATGCTGTTTTGGTTAACATTGATCTCTCAACTGTGAAGATATCGTGATAATTTACGGTTAAATCAATATAAAGTGCTCGAGTTTTAATATTCTTTGTAGTCAAGGTAGTAAGATTCTAAGATTTATGCGTAAAGCACCGTAAAATGAATTATTTATTAGTAGGAAATGGTAATATAAGCTGATTGGTGAAACATTTTTTTTATTTTACAAAACAAAGATTCTTGATTATTTATAATACTATAAGATGTTATTTCTGAGAGTTTCTGGAAAATGCAAAATCGAGTATACCATTACCAGTATATTTTGCATTCTCATGTAAAACATCTCTGAGAAAATATGACATTGACGAGCGTTTGATAAAAATAGTATACTACGTATACTCGAATCGTTATGTCGTGTGCTCTACTGATTTCGACAAATATAAGTAGTATGTATCATCAATTGGAAGTGAAATGTCTGGTGTCAGAAGGTTAAAAAGATCAAAGAAAAGAGAACGAAAACAAAGAATGATTGGTGTGGAAACGAAGGAACAATCTTGTCCAAGACAATTGACTGACATTTTGTAAATGAAGTATTTACTTTATGGTTCTTGGATTTTACCAGGATGTTCTGTAATTTTGTATTCACATACATTATGGTTATAAACTAAATACTAATGAATTAAGTTATCAGTATAATTGAAAAGTTTATAAATAAGAGAATACATTTAAAATATATACCCTTGAGATAGAAAGTTTCTTTGGCTAGTTACAAATGGTTTGTCATAAATTCACACAAATAAATCATAATCCAAACTGAATAAAGTATGGACAAGGATTTAATATGTTTTATTCATATCAACTCTATTTCATGTGTTAGTCAAGTGTGTAAGTTTAGAACTCTCCTAACATTTGTCGGATATATGTTAACTTAGTACTCATATGAACACAACATATATACCGTAATGAATAGCATAGATGCCCTATGTTTCATAGAATATGAAAAATATTATGAACTGATATTTAACTGAGTCGTAGTAAGAGTTAACTTATGCTGTAGGACTGAACAATCTAATTCATTTAGTTTCAATCTTATTTTTTTTCTGTATTGAATCTAATCTTCAGAACTGCATGTCCATTGTAATTATTTGAACAAGATTTATTGTTCATAACTTTCTTATGTTACAATTTCATGAACAATAAATTACATATAGATAATCAACAATTGGTTATCAATTGATTGATTATTATTTATGAATTAAACAATAACCGGATGTTTTGTAAAGATGTCTCTTATCTAGTTTGTAAGTTATGATAACAGATTATTTCAGATGAGAAGGATTTTGTAAATTGTTGACTTACATGTCAAATTGACTTTAGTTGAATAACCATTGACAACTAAGGAATAGTATATATAGTACAGTCATCCATAGTTTTGTTTCACATTCCTTTCATTTGTTCTGGTTTATAACTGGTCAATACATGTTACTGATGATAATCTAATACTTATTAAAGAATAATGATTAAATGAATTAAATTTTATATGACTGACAGTAGTATATGTGCTATGGTGGAAACATCTTTGTTGTTTTTTTCTATTTCCATTAGTAAAACCAGTTGTTAATATTTTCTTCATATAGATATTTACATTAGATTAAGTTATAAAAAGAAAAACACACATTATTTCTAGTTCACAATCACCTTATTTTCTGACACTTAACTATACCCATGAACCATTACCATGAAGTATATATATATGTATATTCCCTAAATATAATCAGTGCAATATAAGTCAATCAATTTTGTATTTTATAATCAAAATTTTGAAGAAAAAGAAAGATAGCAATTCTTTCCTTAATCAAATATGATCATAAAAATTCAAGTTTCACTTTTCTTTTTCTTTTTTAAAAAAAAGATAGTGATTAGCTAATTTTATGAAGTCTTCACAATTACCCCTTAACACAACAACATTATAATTTAAATCATTCGGTTTTGTTATTATTCAATTGTAATTCATATTATATATTGTTACATTATTACTGAATGAATTGATTAAGGAAAAAAAATTTTTTGGTTGGTGATAAAATTGATCTATCCAAGTTAGAAAAAAATTAAGATGAAATTTATAAATAATTTTGATTAGAAAATTATTTAAAAATTGTTTATAAAACAAAAAAAAATTTAATTTATCTTAGAATGAAGTAAATTTAATCATGTTGCAATCATTAATTTTTTGTGTGTTTTTCATTACATTTTTATTAAAATTTAAAAAAAATATTTGAAAACATATTTGTATTTTTATTGACTGAGTTAGGTTTTTAAGACAAAACATGATAGATTAATAATAACAATAATAATATTAATAATAGCAAGCAAAGATGGATAGGGGCTAGCAGTGAAATCCAGGATGCTTGTTTCGTCCTATTCGAGACTCGCCAGCCGGATGTAATCGTACTAGGTTCGAGTCCCAGAGTGACCATCAATTCTGACATGCAAATACATTCAGCTGACAAGTTCCAAATAAAATGAAAAACGCGTTAAACTGGATTCTACTGCCAGCTACCATCCATTTTTGCTTATAATGCTTGCGAATTAAGGCTATACCGAGTCAATACGCACTGTATGTATATATGGCCAATATGAGACTGATCAATTGCAGCCCCAAATGTCAGTGGGAAGATTCAACTAAACAATTCCAAGTTGAATAATAATATTAAAAGTTTCTTCGCCAAACTTTATTGTGAAAAACAGTTATCAGTATGTAGATGTGTGAAAAATAATAAAATCAATCTAGGAAATTTCTGAATTTAACGATAAAAATGATGAATTATTTTGTGCGATTGATCTACATTAATGGAAATGGAAAATTAATTGTAAGTTGATAAGTGAAATTTTAGCGTTAAAATTAATAAAAGCTATATGACAATATAAATCAATAAATCAGTATAAGAAATTGGCTAATATATGGATAAATAAAAATTATAATGTACTGAAAAACAGAATATATGAGAAATCAGTTTGAATGTATCTTTGGTGAAAAGTGGGTACCGATGAGGTAAAAAAAATTGATGGGATCATCTGTTAAGTTATCCATAATTAAATAAATGAATGTAAATACTGCAATTACTTAAAACAAAACACTGTGGTTGACGCCTAATATTCCTATAGTATTTGACAAACCTTAGGTACAAGTTAGAATATAATTTAAGAAATTGGAAGTATATGACCACCATCTAAATGAAGTCTCATTTTATTATTTATTTATCTAAACACATAAATATTGGTACAAGGAAGCACCAGATATATATGTGCCGAACAAATCTCATTTCATTTGTGTGGGCGCTGTGATACTTCCCGGGTGCCCAAACTGAAGCAGGTGGCTTTCTTAGAGGTCCACACCCGAAGCCTTTGACCCAAAGGTCTGATTTACAAGGCAGTAGAGCATCGTGAGGAGAGGTGGTCCCATGGTAGCCAGTGTTTCATACTCCATTTGTTCCCTCAGGATACTGGAGCCCATATGCACCATTGGTTTAGAATTAGGGTTTTCCAACTCCCCTAGGTGGACGTTTCGTGTCCACCAACCCGGTTAAAGAGCCGGACATTCTCTTTTCGTCCTCTCAATTTTGCATAAAACAGTAATGCCACGAGAAGGTAGTGAGTAGAACTTCCCTGGTAGAGGCTATATTCGTGTGCGATGTGAGAGCATTTTGAGAGGAAGAGCTGACTCTCCTTACTCTCGGGTAAATATTCATCAACTACTTCTCTCTATTTCAAGTAAAACAAGTAGCCATTGTGTGAAAATAAAGTTTCTTTTCAAGTACAAAACTTGAAGATTTAATTATTTTCAGTACAAATTGTTTTTCATTAAAAAATCATGCTTTTTTAAACATTTAATATTTCGGTATATTTTATATCTGATCAATGTTTTAGGTCTTATTTTTCTATTATACCATTTGTGTATTCAATCTATAAAAATTAAAAATTCTCCGTTACTTCACCTTTCTAACTATATAATGAAATGATGTGTTAGCTGAATTCTGTTAATGTTTTATTTTATTGGGTTTAGTGATTTTATATTTACATTATAAATTTAATTAAAAGTTCTGTTCTATATTAAATTGTGATTTCTACCTTTATAAAATTACTTATTGACTAATGTAAAAGTAAAGTTTACACAAAACATTACCAAGTTTTGATTTGATAATTTTGAATAAATTGAGCATTGGGTGGATTGTTATAAATAAATTGATATATTTGTAATATCCCAATTAGTAGAAAAATTAGATTTTCTGAAGTTTTGTGACTCAGTGTAGGCCACATCTTCAGACCAAATTAACCAAATTAATTTGCTTATTTATTCTCTGAAGAAGTGGTCTACTCTGAGTCACCGAACGTCAGAAAATCTAATTTTTCTACTCATTGAGATATTACAAATATATCAATTTATTTTCACAAAACAGTTTTCCACTTGTCAATCACTATTTAAACAAGAAATAACACCTTATACTCTTTTGTTTAAGTTCCAATTGTCGTTATCTTAGACAATTGAATATTATCTAAGTTTGTTTTAATATAATGAAATGAAATTGATATTATCATCATGAATGAATGATAGATATAGTGATTTAAAAGAAATTTTAAAATCTCATCGGCATGAATTTGACAGGTACACAGATGACCAAAATTGTAGAAACGGAAATATACATAGAATTTATATATTTCATTTGTCAAGATAAAATAGCAGCTTGAAAATACTTTATAAATTCAAGATACGTTGAAGATAAGTTTTTGTATGTTTGTAGAGTAAATAATTTTCGAGTCCGTCGATCAATGCAATGCACTGTGGAAATGCTTACGACGTTTGGTTCATAATAAGTTCATAATCTTCATTTTAACAGAATGCCGACTGAAGAAATTCCTCTATGAAGTTCTGACTATTACTTAAAACAGTATTTTTTTAAATGCAACAGCAAAAAACACCACTTTTGATGATTAATAAGTTTCTTATAGGAGTACCAGTGGTATTTAGTATGTAAATTAAAATAACGGTTTTCTGTAAACCAAACATTCTAAAATACAATTGAAAGTTGCTGAAAACTTATTAATGATTTTATGTGACAACACTTTAATCAATATTAGGCAACATACCCAACTGTGAATTTTAGTATCCATAAAGTTGGGGGGGCCATGTTTTAGTTATATTACAAAAACAAGCAATTAGTCAGTAGTTTTTAGACTTACGTTTAAAACATTTCAGTAAACGTTCAATCAACATTTAAATAATTTAAAGTGATATCACGAATGGACGACTGTAAGACCTGGGAAACCTGAAAACACTAGTGTTTAATAGTGACTAGTTTCAAGATGAATTTCCTGAATTTTTAGTGATAAACTGTGGCCAGTGGAGCTCAACCGTGTCTGTTAGGAGGCAGTTACTCACTAAGGACAATGGTGGACGGTTGGTTGATACCGTAGATTGGTTGAAGTTAGACATTAACATCGTTGGATGCCGGATCAGTGGTCCAGAGGTTAGAGGTTCGCTCGCGAAACCAAAGGTCCTTGGTTTGAGTCGAGGTGTCGTGAATGTGTGAATGATATCAATTATTTATTTAAATAAGCTATCGAGAGTCTGCATTTTGGAAAATTTATTCAAATCAACATCAATTCGGAAATAGCAAATTGAACTTCATTCGATCGCTTTATCATGTCAAAATCTTGATTAAATGCCCATATAATAGAGAATGAACAACGGATTTGTTATTAACCGGGGAGTATTTGTTAGATAACAATAATTTGGGTAAATCACTGATCGACTTATGAAATACAAAACCTAAACATCATATAAATATATCATTATCCTTCATTTTTCTTAAAGCGTAAACCAGATTTGATTCCACCTTTTCAATAAAACGTGTGACATGGTAGCAATACCGGAGCACTCTGCAAGGGATACTTATGTCAACTACGATTGAACAGCATTCAGTCAAAATAACAGTAACATGATAATATAAACCACTACATACTGAATTATTTTTGGTAGTGTTGTCTTCTCCTAGCCGTCTGTTGTTATAGGAAATAATCCTTAACATTTTAGTAGAGATCATCTGAGGCTTACTGTATTATGTATCTTCCCATCATTTCGAAATCTAAATTATGTCGTTAATAAGTAAGTACTCCATGGTTATGAGAATATATTTAGGTAGTATACCATAATTGTTTGGAAAACACTAATTTTTTTCTGAGATAGTATGAGCATTCAGTGTGTTATGTTTATTTTAAAAAAAAATAAAGATGGTTAAATTATGGTTGAACATTTATATATTTCTATCTGATAATGTTTCTGAATTATTTTCAAATTATGATTTTAAACTATAATCATTGATAGCAGCAAATAACATGCCTATTACTAAGATTCCTAAAGTTACAGGAACCAATCTTTTTTTTTCTATGTACCTTCATAGAGTTAATTTTTATTTGACACCCTTTATTTAAAATTTTCTCATTTAAATGATTGACTAAATTTCCCATTTGGTTTAATTTTTTGCTCCATTTGTTTTTGGGGAATTTTTTTTCATTTTCAAATCATGTGTTGTATATGAAAAACAAAAAAAAATAAAGAAAAGAAGACGATTGTTACAGTTGACTTGATTGATGAAAATTTTTCATGAAAATAACCAAATTATTGCAAGTAGTCAAAATAAATGAAATAAGCATAGAAATTATATTAAATGTATGCAAAATGTGGATTTTATTTAATATATACCACAAATCTGGTAGAATAAACATAAATCTTATAATGTTTTTAACGTGTTTTACTCATAAATAACAAACATGACTTTGGATCTTGGTTTATAATAATTCATGAAAGTCTGTCAGTTGTGATATGATACTTGTTTCTTATACACTTGAGTACATATCATTTTATGGCTACCAAGGCAATCTCACATTTTCCAGGCATAAAACGTAGCATTTTTGGATCAAGATATTTAGAGATTTAACTAATCTGAAAAATGTAGTTCAGTATAACGCATTACAAAAAATTCCTGTCCTTATTTAAAAGATTAATTTAAAACAGCGTTAAATAAGAGGTTAGTTAATAAACAACAGAAGGATACTACATAATTTAAAATTGATCAGCAACCTACCATGCCGCAAACTGTAGTTTCATGTACCTAATTTTGAGCTGCACATTTTATGATTGATGTTCTCTGTTATTATTTTAGTAATCAGATCAGATTAATTGAACCAGTGCATGAACCTTCAGATTTATGGTTGAAAGTCCATTTGGTAATCCATGAGTCTATTTAATTTAGATACTAGTGAAACCTTGTAAATCCCTAATAAATTAATGAGAAATAAGTGATTTAAGCGGGTCAGTTTGGGCTTCAACACTTAAATGGTTGACAAATGGACACCCAAATTATAAATTTAAAAATGATGTAAACTGTATGATTATATGGTAACAAGGATGACTATTTACAGCGAGTATCCAACATGCACATACATACGTTTAAGTAATAGACTACTTAAGGTTCAAAACAAGTATTTTTGGACCTCTTTAATCATAAATTTGCTAGTAATGATATAATGTGTTTATTAGTTGTTTAAGCTGATATTTTTAACTAACTAGTTCTACCTAAAATATTGCTCGTTTTAGTTTGGAAAACTCAATTATTTATAACAAACTTGTATTTAATGTCACTAACAATAAAAGTATGTGTAAGCATAAAGCTGTGGTGATAGACGGATATATTAAAATCATAAATCCATCTAGCATTGAAAAGCTGGTGTCTCTGGACGACTGTTTTGTTATATTATAGAACTACAAGACAGTGCATACTCACAATCTCGCAATGGGGATTCAAGTCCGGACCTTCGATCTCACGCAAGGACGCTTAACCTCAAGACCACTATGTCGACATCGAACGATGTTATTCTCGAACTTTAATTAATTTACAACGTTTCGTGACGATCTTTCATCGTCTTCGGAGGGTAACTGCCTCATACCCGACACGGTTGAAGTCCACTAGTCACGGCTTGTGCATGAAAGTTGCCACTATGGTGAATATTTCCGCTGTTCATCTTACAGACTTCAATAAGTACATCTGGGATCGTTCAGTTTTTTCAATAAATTTCATACCTTGAAGTGAAGTATCATCTCTTTCTGATCAAAACAGAAAGCTGTTTATTGTACAGTATGATTATCAGAATGATTCTTAACCGAGAGGGTCAATTAATCATACTAGATTTCCGGATTTTATTTTAATTAGTTGTTTTATTTTAAAAGCTGTAAACTATTTCCATTTTCAACTCAAAAACAGTTTCTGACTATTATCTTCTATATCATACTTAAGTTACAATCAAATGATTCGTTATGTTCCTACTTTTATTGATAGACTATGTAAATTGAAGGTTTCTAACTAAATTTACTTTCCTTTTTTTACAAAATGTAAACAGAAAATTGTTGTTCTATGCAAATTACCTATTTTGTTTTAATGGGAACAGTTGAAAAAAAGAAAAATTCGGACAGAAAAAAAAAGAAATTTGAAAGGGATTATAATTTTTTTTTAATTTAATTTTTTTTCACTTTTAGTATTCAGTTCAAGCGAAGAAATTAGTTTTTTTTAATTGTATTATCCCCTTTGTTTATGTTATGTTTATATAACTATGCTGTATACGGTGTTGTTCATTTTATTCCTCGTTTAATAGACAATAACCAGACAACCATTTGTTATATCATTGTTTCCTTTCATATATATTGATTACTAACATCAGGAAAACGCAAACGAATGATTAATTTTACTCTCAGGTGAATAATATTTTTACTTAAAGTACTTTATGATTACGTTACTAATTAGGGCTCTCATGATTCCATATGCATGAATATACTTAAAGTAAATAAATGATTAATGTGTCTAATTATATTATGAACGCTGAAATATGTTTGCACCACTTTTATTGAAAAAAAATTACTATCATTAATGGAGATGAGAAAAAAAGGAGACATCTGAACTGTGGGTAAAAGAAGTATTTACACAGTATAAATTGTTTTTATATATCACATGAAAGAATTAATTGAATACATATCATAAAACGACGAGACTATAATTTATGGACGAGCCAATCAGAAGCGTTTGAAGGATTTCAAGGTCATGGCGCCGATCTAAGTACCTGATGCTTATGTACGATCGGTTCACAGAGGATTTTAGAGAAGACGTGACAATTAAGCGTTTACAGTAGATAGAACTACTAAGAAATTCCTTTATTTGTAATTGTGGTAATCAAATGACATGTAGACCATGTGCAGACTACCATAATTTTGTCTCTCGGTGTAATGTATGTTGGAGGAAGAAGTCTCCTAGAGTAGTAACTTTTTTCGCTAGATCCAGAATGAGACCAAGGTAAATTATAATAATTGCTGTGAACTGTATGATAAATGTACCAGTAACATTGGCTGTAATATTCGTAGATGTTACTGAAGCATAATAAAAACAACAAACTTACACAAGGGGAGTACAAATAAACAATATTGAAGCTATATGGTGGAAATAGTTTCTGCTACCTTATTATGGCTTTGGAGACCGACTATTATGGTGTCATATGGAAGAGTTTCTCTACCGTATGTATTACGATTTTAGAACCTTTGAGCCTCTTTCTAACCTTGACAAGTTTCTGGACCATGTAAAAGAAGTGTTATTCCTTGGTTTTGTATAATATATTTCTACTCTACATTGACTATTTACTGATTAGCTAATATTTCTCAAGGTCACTTAAGATTCGTGTAAAGGTCATCCACAAATTATGGTCTAACTCATAAAACTTTAATTGATCTTTATTGTTCGTTGACTAACTGATAATCAGTTATGATTTACATTATCAATACTGATACTTGGACAAAATAAGTATGAAGTTATTTGAACTAAGTAATAGTGAAAAAGTTATTCCGTTTATCAGTGCGCATCCCAAATCTTGCAATGGGGAACCAAATCAGGGATATTCGGTTTTGTGCGCGAACGCTTAACTTCTAGACCACTGAGCCGGGATCCGGTGGTAGTAACGTTTAACTTCAACCAACCCGAGATAATGTACGACAAACTTCCATCCTTCATCTCTTATATTAGGATAAAACGGTCGTCCAGTGGCTCCAGATTCCAAATGGTAGTCTAACACTCATCAGTTTATGATCTCTATTTCGCACTGTTTTGTGTAGTAGATCATGCAGTTTATCTTAAACAAAACTCTTTAACCTTTTAACCATGTACTATATTTAATGAATAATACGTGAATTTATTAAACATTAAAGTAAATCCTTTGTCGACTTCAATTAAAATTTTACTAATTTTTGAGCAACAACAACTAAATTTCTTACTTCGTATAATATGCCTAAGATTGTCAAGATATAGTTTACAAGTAATGATGTGTTGTATATTGAAAATTAAGCTATGAATACATCATTTAGTACAGGTTCTTTGAAGTTACTCCACCAAGCTTTCTCAATTTCTGAAACTGAAAATAAACGCACATAATACTGATGATTGAGTAAACGACTGATTTCTTTTATAGTTATAATGACAGTTGATAACCCTTAATACAATAATTATCATGTAAAATATCATATTAAACTGACATATTCATTATTTCCGGGCAACCGAAGTGAAACCTCCAGGAATGGAATATTGTCTCAGTATCACTGAAGTAGTTTTCTTGGAATATCAGTAAGAAGTCCAAATAGTATCATCTAACACATAAGCTACATATATTTTTATGCGTATTATCTTGAAAATCACAGATAAAAAGCGTATTTTTATTTTCATTCACTCAAGAAAATGTATAAGCATTTTAAAGGAATTTGATAGATCATAGTCCATCTGAAGTCATGGCTAAAGTGAAAGAATATTTCAAAACTTAATGTTCTGAATAAGTGATGACCGAATAAAAGTCAGCTGAGAACATTATTCACAAAACTTCACCTGAACATTTCTTTTTTAGTATTTTACTTTTTTCATGAAGATCTGAAAATCAACTGTTGCATTAATGTTGTTAACCCTGTTTAAATAGTAGATTTTATTTTTACAGTTAGATCAAATATTTTCTTTTTTTTAATTATTTGTTTCACATCAGATTCAAACAATATCCTGGGAGTGAAGAACTAATAAAAAATCAAATTCCTTTCTAGTTTCTTATGATAGTATTCAACAATATATTGCTAAAAACCTGAAATATTGGGTTTTATACTTCTATACATTTCTGTTCTATCCTGAAGCTAATTATGAATGGCTACTTTGAGAACTATATATGGACCAATATGATATGTATATTTCCTATTATATAATTGCTAAGTAACTTAAGTATTCATATTTATGTTCCTTTTATTATGAGCTTTATTTTGAATCATATAGTATTATTATACGATTTACTATTCTTGAGTTATACCTAGTCTGTTGATTACTGTTCCCCCTATTCATAGCCGCATTTGGCCGAATCTTGTACAAATGTTTTTTCTATTTTATGGTACGACGTGGTCAGTTTGTTCGCAATATAAACCCAATATGTTTGAGGATTGTGATTGATTTTGCAGAGGCTGTTATTGGTGTTGCGGACTTAACTGGCTGGGCTAGGCAGAAAACAGGACTGATAAGTTCTCAAGACTACTCATACAGCTTTATGTGTATCATTGCTCTGATAGATAATTCACTCCTCTCTGATAGGCGATCTCATCATAATAAACATGGCACTCATTCAACCGATATAATAATTTCCCCCTAATCCATTTAGGAGTTGAGCACTTAATCGATTAAATAAGAGAGTGTTTAAAATAGCTTGATGAACGTTTGTTCTGACACATGAAATTTTACTCCAACAAAGCCATAATCAGAATGCATACACTATTTATTAAAAGTTATTCTAATGTTTAATTAATGCTTATTAGTACAATGTACAACACTTCTGATACAAGTTGATTGATGGTGATATATTACAAAAATGTACTGACAGTGAACTTTACACGTGATGCTCGTATAAATGAAAGATCAAAATAGTCCTGCAGTCACCATTAAACACTAAACAAAATCTGAACTCATAATGTATTCATATATTGAAATTGTAATACATACATTTATCCTTTAATTGACATAAGAAATTATAATGCTATTGAATGATAACAGATATTTTCTTAGAAATAATTCATACCTGAAATATTATTTTGGAAATTAATGAATCCAACTGACACAACTAAAGTGTTTATCTATGATAAACTACTTGATATGTGAACTGATCTTACATTCAAGCTAGATAAATAAGACGAGATTTGTTTTTCACAAAATATATTTGATAGAAATAGATAACTCGTAATGTTAAGAAGGAAAAAAACGAAACAGTGTCTTTAACCTAAATTAGTCTGACCTTTATCTGATTTTGAAGCAAAAAAAATATCTCAGCAGGAGATACTATAGGTAACAACTATTTAGTATCAGCAAGAATGTCCTCATCATTAGAATAATATGTATACAATCTGATGAAGGTGAAAATAAGTTCAAGAACCGTTTTTGTTAACGGATATTGATAGATAATCCTACCTATGTTTGACACGTAAATTAACTCTATAGTGATTCTTTTCTAAAACCGAAATTATTTTCTAAAGCCTAAAAAATATCTCCCTGACTTCATTATCTTCATTTTGCAAATAATCTCCCTATATTTTATACATCAATGACTCTAAGTATGCTATTAGGTAACAGGTAAGTCAATCCTGTGGTCTGGTACTTATTAATATGTTTACACTTCAAAACCAGGTGATTAGTTTTTAAGATATGAAAAGTTGAATAGGGATACAGTTCACCTCATTTTGGTTTTCATGAACATTTGCTAATTTAAAATCTATCAATTAAAGACCTCTTATAACAAGTGGCGTCATTTTATCTTATAAAATTACTTATTGAAACTATGTGACCTTATTCTGCCTATAGCCCTTCTAGGGTTACTGTCAGTCCCAAGCCCGGGTAAAGAAGGAAGTTTGGCAACACCATTCCGTAGAAAACAAGAGTGCTAAAAAATTGCTAACCAGAATAAACCATTTAAACTCTCCTCTGGTAGTTAAAGGATCTTCAATTGAGAAGTTGTGACGTCCCATGATGTAAGCCAAAATCCTTTGAAAATCACCAGCCTGAAGACACGTCTAACAACCAGTGCAACAGTTAACATAAGTAATTGGAACGTCAGTGCAATGTAGGAAACCGAGAGGACTATTCAAACAGCTGCAGAAGCAAGAAGATACAACCTGGCGGTGCTCGAAATAAGTGAACCGCCCTAGAGAATAGCTGGACAGAAAATATTAGATTCGCGAAGGATGCTATTGTATTCTGGTCATAAAGATAAAAGTGCTTCTCATAAACACAGAGGGGTTGCACTAATGCTATCCAGAGTGGCATGAAAAGCACTTATAAGGAATGGTCCTCTGTCGAAACCGTGGACAAGGTTCAAGACAGTAAGGACAAGAGGACAGTAAATAACAACGGCTGAACAACAACAGAGAAGGCCAACGTATACGCCGGATACACAGAAGAGAACAAGAGCGCAAAGAGAAGCATTAAAATTGACAAGCAGAAATACTTGGAAAACCTAGCTATGACAGCGGAAAAAGCTACAACAGAATGAAATACGAAACAACTTTATGATGTAATGGAGAAAGTAGTAGGGAAATATAATAAACCCGAGAGGTCGATCAAGGACAAAGAAGGCGCACCAATCACCAAAATTCGAAGACCAAGGGAAAGATGGGTAGAACACTTTGAGGAACTCTTGAATAAACCAGCTCAGATGAACCCACTGGACATCGAAGCAGCACATACAGACACCCTATAGTTGTTGCCCTAACAACAATCGAAGGAATCAACATGGCCACCAGACAAATAATGTGTGGCAAAGCAATAAAGCCAGATAAACGTACCACCTGAAGCACTGAAGTCGGTAATAGAACTAACTTCAACGATACTTCGCATTCTATTCAGAATGAACATTACTACAGTGAGGAGCACATGGAACTCAAACCAACTGTCAGCCAACGTCAAACTCAGAGTCTTCAATACGAACGTCAAGACTTCTATTGTACGGAGCTGAAACTCGGAGAACTACTACAACCATCATCAAAAGTGTGCAGGTATTTATAGACACTCTGTTAGTGATTACCTCTCCTCTAATACTTACACCTGTGATTATATCTATGCACACTACTGATATTACAGGGACATGAAATCTTTGGCAACCGTCTCTGCTCATCAGGCTTACTCAACTTCCCTTACTGATATTCATTAATTTGATTAGTATATATAAAGTCTCTCCAAATTAGCAAGGCCCAAAACAATCATACAAATACACTATCACAAATTATCACAATACATTTGTTATTGTTTTCCAGTGCTTTCTGTTTTCACTTTTTTCTCAATTCATGAATAACTCTAATTACCCCATCAATTACTTTACGCTCATCAGCCATTCTAAAACTACATTCCAGTTCATCTAATAAAAAGTACATCTTTCCAACTATTACTTAACATCACTACAATTCCTATAATAAACGTTCTTTCAAATAATTTACAGTCCTATCTATGTTACACTCATTTCCATATCAACTTTGACATGCCGTTAAATCTAGATGCCTTCTGTAATTAATTATAGAACGTCATTTACTCGTTATAATAACGATACGGATCAACGTAAATGAATATACATCATTTAGCAAACTAATTTCGTAGTTTTCATCAAGCTATAGAACCTTAATTTTACCTTAACACTTTATCAAACATCTTCAAAGACAATTATATTTTGCTTAAGAGAAGACTGTGAACTTTAATAATTCGTGGAATAAGATGTTACCCAAAAATCTAGAGTTCATAAACTCTCGGAAAAAGACTACACTTAACTGGAAGAATTTCTAAATATTAGAGGATAATATTATAAGTTAATGAATGCTACTCGCTTTCCAGTTTAAATGTAAACTTACGACTGACTTTCAGTATAAGAGCAATTTACTCAGAATACACAAATGTCAACAGAGGTTAATCACGTGAAATTCTTGAAATCAACCAAAAATTGGTGATTCAAATGTAAAAAGTAGTAGCGCTCATAATAAAATAAAATAAATTCTTTTATTTGTGGGGAGACAAAAAAAATGTTGCCATACAGTTATGTTTTCGTTTGAATGTGAAAAATTTCATCCTTTAATATTTGCATAAAACAATTTAATTATTGTATCACTATGGAAATTACAATGTCTTCGAGATAGATACTGTTCATCAGTATATTTTCATTTTGGAGTAAATGTTCCTCAACCTGTGATATAAATCATACATATTTTCTGTAATATCACTTCCTTAGAGATTACTTATTTAAACTGGAATATATTATATACTTGTCTTACGATACAACACACTATACAACAAGTTGTATTGAGTTCTTTCTAGTATATTGATTTGACACCGATAGTCATTCATTTTGATTGTCATAAACAATGAAATCAATCAAATGAACACTAAGTTGAAAATGTTTAGGCTTTTGTTTTAGTATCATAAAAATTATTGCAAAAAAAAGATTGTTTTGCATAAATTAACGATGAGCGGCTGAATGAAAATGATTGATTTCCTTATATATTCAAATTATTAGTCTAAAGGGAAATAAAACATCAATGCGACATAGTAAGAGATATATTCATTTTATTATTTCCTGTTATCCAGATGAATCCAGATAGATTCAATTACATATTTGTTGATGTTAGTACAATATTTAAAATATATTATCATATTGATCTGATGAGACACATATTGACCAGGTTTTGGAAAGTAAATTATTGTGAAGGAAAATTCCTTGAAAAATCTAATTGTTTCATCTGGCATTTATGAGGTTCCAATGAAACAATATGTTTTCAAATATATTGCGGTGTTTGTGGAAATTTCGAATTTAAAACTCATGGTCCAACAGTACCCGTAGAAACCTTCTTAATAAGTCAGTTAATTAGAAGAGATAAATATTCCTATTGAGTTAAGGGATTACTGCTTATGTGATATTCTAAAAGGTGAATAGTATCGAATACCTCCACTGTGAAGTTCAAACAACAACATAAAACTCATGAATGTATCAGATGAAAATTACAGTTCAATTTTGGAGTACTCATTTGACACTCTAAAACCTTGAGTGAGTAGAAAATCAATTAAAAGTTATAGTTATTTTTCATTTTAACTCAAGCTGAAATAAAGTGGAATAAAATCAGTTTACTGGTTTGGAAGAGAAACTATAAATGCATTGATGCAGTGCATGAAGTAAACACGCCAAAATTATTGTATTTGAAATTAGGTGAGTTTCATAACATAATTTTATGTCACTACGAAAATGCTGAACAAAACAATTGTGAATTTAATGTTCATATTTGCGAAATTGTCAGTCGATTGCACAGGAAACTGATACATATGTCCACCTGCTAAAGTTACCACATCACATTAGCACAGAGAGATAAAATTTCAAAAATAAATCTCAAAGTAGTAAATACAAAGAAGAATGAAAAAGTCTCATTTAGTATCAGCAGTAAAGGAAAGAATAGGCATAGAAAGAAATACAATTATAAGGAGAGTTCAAGGCTCCGGATCTAAATGATGACAGAAAATTGAATACATCTGTACCGACGTCAACGATTCAGAGTCATATCACCCAAAGTCCTAGATAACTGGTTATGATAGTCATGTGGATCCTTACCAGGTGATCTGCACTATCTGCATGGCCTAGTTAACTGTTTTGTGACTTCATGGCTCAATAGAGTAATCCTATGTTTTGGTTTGGCAGAACACAGTACGCAAGATAACCAATCATACATCCTTGATAATTTATCAACTCATGATGGCTTAATTTTAGCACAGTGTTGATACGATTTTCACATTATATGGTTGATGTGGAAAGCCGAACTGGATTTTACTATGAATATCAAGTGTTCTGGTTAGAAAGGATTATTTTTACTTATGTAGGTCTATTAATACAACATGTCGTACGAGTGTATTATATCTCAGGAGATAAACAGTACTTCAATAAATTTCTTTAAGGATAAAAAACAATACTAAAATTATGGTCTTTTCATTTTCAAGTTATTTTTGAGTGTTTACTTTTGATTTCAGTTCAAAATAGTTTATGACCAAATTAGAACTAATTGTTTGCCATTGTAATATAATTATCATATGTAGTCAGCAAAATGTAACCAATATAAGACATAATACATTATAGCTGGGTTGTCAGATTTTACTCTCTTGTTTTCTATCATTGTCTATTCAAATTTTTTGAATAAATATAATTTTTGCGGTTTTCATTGTTGACAACGTTGATAAGGAATATTTTTAAAGGTGTTTGGTATTTGAGAAAACTTTTGTTAATAGATAATTTAAAAGGATGCAGCTTTATACATCATGGGAGAAGAAACCATACTTCCTCTATGGTATCCCTTAAACGTTTATTTAACAACTGTTCTACTCATCCCTAATTATTAAACACTTTATTTCAGCTACAAATGGAAAAAGAGAATTATAAACTTTTGTATTAACATGCACATAACCGATAATCCTAAGCTTTTCTATAGCACCGATCATTTGATTTGTCGAGACAGTATCATTGTGACAATTATAAGTTACCGGAGATTATTATTGCACGTTGTTTTGTTTCATTTCGAGCCAAAATCTTGTTTTTTTTGTGAATTGCAGTGTTATGTTCAAATAAGCATTGTTGTCGTGTGCGAGACAGTTATCCGTCCCGAGCAATGTTAAGGGTTGAGAAATATTGTGGAATTATTGAAGTTGAACAATAACACCGTTATATTCAAGTTCAACGGGTTGAGGATTAGGCGTTTAGGGGTGAGACCGAAATTCCTGCGTCTATTTTCAGCGTGGAGAGTCGTGGACACGCACTGACAAGAAGTCGCATACTAGAAAAAACCGGCGGCCTAGAGCTTCCAGGTTCTCAATAGTAGTTCAGCTAAGATAAGTTAGTGATTAAAAACTAATGAAATCATGTGCTTATATTTAGTACTATTATAAAACTCAATCCACTAATCTGCTTGCATCTTTTCATGGAAACTATTTAGTTTAAATGAAAGGCTGTTTCAGTGAAGACTTCTTACATGCATTTTCATACTTTAATGAGAAATCTCACGTTCGTGAAGTAGCTTGGGTGCACCTCTGCTATTTGAAAGAATCAGGTAGTTTGTGACGACGTTGAAATTTTTCAGGCTTGTAGGGATCAACAGGTCACATTCAAAAATGAAGCTAATGTTTATTGATTTTTCAGTGACATGTATTGCTAAGGAATAACATGGAATTCTGAATATTGTTTTCGGTGTAACAGTTATGATTTAAATAATTACAGTCTGTACTCATTGAGATCCTGCTCTACTTCCTAATACTTCGTAATCAGCTTAATAATTCAGGCAAATCAAGATAATATTTTTACGGGTCATTAAGTTCCTGTACAATAAAATTGATGAGACACACTCTTTTACATTTGAAAAATTATTTCCCATCTAATTAACTTATTCTTTGTAATGGAAAAATACCTATCGACTTTTATTTATATTTTAACTTGGTATTTTGGAAACGTCAATTTGAAGACAAGATTTCTCGGCCCAAATATCTAGTTCAAACTGATGTCATTGTACCGTAAAGATATTCTATTTGATAACCGTGTTAACTATGTGCACATTACCATGGCCACAGGTGCTTATAAACATACTATGTATTATTTTACTGCAAAAGGATTATGATTGCTGCTAGAGAACATGTATTCACGTCCTGAATGCTTAAAATTCATTCGCACAAGACAACAAATTAGTATTTTCCTTTCTGTCACATGATGTGCATAAAGATATCTATTGTACTTCTCATGTTTAGTGAATGGTAACCAAACGATCTCATAGTCATATTAACATACTGAAAACAATTCAGGCCTAACATTTATTTGTGTTTTATGCTTAATTTCACTACACGTTTATTCTAAGTGTTATGATTTCCCTTACTACGACCTAGCCTCTCTTTTTGCTTAGCATTCGTGGACATTACTCGACAAGTCCCCAAATCAAATCACGATTGAACAGGGACGTAATTATATTCCAAATAATAAGTTTGGATGAAAGTAGGAATCACAATTAGAAAAACGTCAGTATATTTATAATTTTTACATAAGAAGACTCTAGAGTCTTCACCAAGTATCTGTTAGCACTGATTGGTTATAAAACAGATAATCAGCGTTCCTCATCACAATCGTACATGGAATATGCTTTAAAACAATTTTTATGTCTCGCTGAAACCAAGTAAGCTGTTGATGATTTATGATCCTTATTTCTTTGTTGAGTTATGAACGTCTCAGAATGCCAGTGGTTTTAAGAAGGATTAAAACATGTAATTATTTTTATTCGTATGATTAGGCATTTGACACTGCCTTTGGAAATGTATCTTCCATTTACTTGGTTGCCCATTGAAACCTGCATGTTCGGCTGCCTGTTTAGAATAACAACCTGACTTGTTAGCTTGCCTGGTGAATGGGAATGTATCTGAAAGATCAAATAAAATTTCCTGATACCTGCATTCGTTTTCCCATTCAGCACGTTTATAACGAACAGTGAATCTATAGTATTTAAGTATCTAAAGGGTTTTCCGGACTAGCAAGTCTTCCTAGTTAAATGATTCATCATAAGACTTAAACACTGTCAATTTAGCTACAGGGATATATAGTCTGTACCAGTTTGTACTGTACAAAATAAAGTATTCTCTCCCACTCCTATCCCATGTACTACTGCCATGGATAAATCTCATGTAGGAAGAAATGAGCATCCCGTATCTCACTGCTAGTTACAATCTATCCATTCTAAAACATGCACAGTAGAGAATGTTACATTAGAGTACTACAGTCAGGCTACACAAATCCCAACATAACTAAACCAAATTCAGTCTTGAACATCAACAGTGAGACCCAAAAACTCTACTAATATCTACATGCTATTTCCTATGTCTTCAATTAGATGTGAGAAAGAGAAGAATATTTCGCTATCTAGTATTGCTAAACCACGAAAAATAGTATTACATCAGTAATATTCTAAACAGTAAATACGTTACCTGTCTTCAATTCCGGATGATTAGATTAATCACATTATTCATAAAATATATATAGATACAACAGACAAATGGTTCCACTATTATACGGAGACTTATGGAAACAATTTATTATTTTTGTGAAGTAAACAAAATGAACTATAGTAAAATAACTTAAATGAATAATAAATAAACATATGTGTCCTGTATTGCTGTGTTTACCTTTATGAACATAACTGTTCACTAACCTGCACAGCTTAACATATTGGCGTCATTTATTGTAAATATTGGATATATATATATAATGGGCTATTAGAAGAAATTTAAAAAAATCACAAACATTTTTTTACTGTAGCATAGTTGAAAATTACCACATTTAATTTTCTTCGGCAAGCTCATCTTTTTTGAAATTCCAGGTTCCCCGAAATCTTATGAGTAATAAAACGAGAACACAAAACTGAAATATTACATACATATATAACAAGAAAAGGAAGCTGATTGCTTTGGAAATTACTACTTTTCAGTACTTAGGCATTTTTTGTATCATTACAAAAAATTGAAGGAAAAAGACTACAAATATCAACAACTGCTTATTTGTATTACTGATTATTCCAACATTGCCAATTATACTGAGTATTAAAATAAATTTATGATAGTAATTAAACATGCTTTGTAATCTGTTATATGCATACATTACAAATAGAAGTATACATATCTTAAAATAAAGTTTTTTTAAGGTCTTCCAAAAAATTTGTGTCTTCATCGAAGGGCTAATAGCAAGCTGAAATATTTCTATAGTTTATTATAAAATAAGAATCAAAATAAGTGTATAAGTTTTTAAAAAAAAATCTAGTTAGTTAGCATCTTGAACATGAAGCGCTAATTTTTATCTCAAGAAAAGTGATTTGAACCATTACAGCCTGATGTTACCTTTCATGGACAAAGAGAAGTCAATCGTTAGGTGATTTGAAGTGGTTGACAAACAACCCTGAACCCAGGTTTCGTACTGTTTGGTACTCTCCAATAAGGTGTAATAGCAATCTTGAGGAAACTAATACTATGAGGTGAATTTGATTGCTTCTCTGGTCGCCACAGAACCGTAGATGTTACAACTGAAGTTTTCGAGGTGATATCGACCCCATTAAGAACTGAGATGTATTTGCAACTGATTAATCACTGAGTAGTGACTAATGTATGAGATCTAATCCTCCAAGGAGCATTAGATCCTTTAAGACTGCAGGTACATCTTACTAGCGAGTGCAAACAATACGAAATCTAGGTACAACGTATTCTGTTGACTACCTCCAAACATTTAGCGTCTGAACATATTGTGCACGATCGCGAGTCGCTTAGACTAATGGCCATAGTGCAACTTACTTGATAGAACTCGTTCAGCACAAAGAAAGCCTTGATAAAAGTGACATTGGTTATTACCCAGGACAAATCAATTTTGAGAATAAACAGTTAGTTATATATACATATATATACAGAAGACGTATAACTTCTCCTTTCTGCATATGTTTCTGATCCTTTCAGAAAATGGCTTTTGTAATTAATGTAATTTACTAGAGAATCATAACCCAGTTTTTTATTTCGTAATACTGGTGATCAGTTAGTCTGTTGGTAACTGCCTGTTCAAATTTTTAATTATGGGTGAAATTTGGAAATGTATTATCAATGTCAGTGTACTTTTCATATAAAATAAGTTCATAAAAAACAAACAGTAAGGTTCAATCACCCCAATTTATAGGATTTTATGCTTTAAATATATTCGACTAGGTTAACAATTATCAGGTTTACTGTTACTGCTGTTCAAACATGTAGTACCCTACATTCGGGGATTATAAGGAATAAAAACCTATAGTTAACCAGTTAAACATCACCAAATATTCATATTGATGTTACCGTTCAGGATATTTGGAAAATGTCTGATATAATGGACCAAAAATGCGATTTGTCACTAATTTAAGTTTATTTATGCAGATTACAGACTCACTCATTTTGGTGTCCGTACGAAACTTACCATAGCGGTAATCAGGATTGAAAGTCGTTCCTTAAATTCCATTTGATCAGAAGATTTCGGATAATTGAACTTTTTTGTCAGGTCTTAAACGATATGATCAGTTTTACTAAGATTAATCATTTTGTGGACAGTTATGATCAAATCAATGGAACCAAATGTCTTCAGTACATAGAATAACTCAACTGTTATTTTGAATTTCATTCAACAATAAATAATTGTAGACTGTTAATTTATCCAAAAATTTAGGCTCAAGTTTAACGAAATTTTTACATTTTAATTAAATTTATTGTGTTCAGAATTTTCCGGCGTTTCCCTGTGTATTTACTGGATAATTGTTTCATATTAAGGAAATGGTTAATAGGTAAGGATGGCAAATCGATTGATGAAGTAGTGAAACTTCATCAGTTAAGATGGCTGGGACACGTGTTACGTATGCCCAACCACCGACTCCTCCAACGTGCAGTGTCTTATGGTGTAGGAGTAGGTTGGAAGAAAGCTAAGGACGGCCAGACCAGAACGTGGCACAAATCCCTGAAGTCACTGACAAATGGACTGAGCCATGTTGGTAGGTGTAGACTACCTGGTTGGGATTCGCGAGATGATAGCAATCGACAGTTAGAGATTTCGAATGACATGGCTCAAAATCGTTTGCAATGGCGAAGGTGCATTCACTCTTCGTATTCTACCGAATTCTAATCTTCTGAATTCTTCATATCCCTTTCGTTTTACTCAGTCCAAATTTATTCCACTGGATTATACTCTTTGACTAACATCTTCGAACACTAATCTTACAGATCACTGCTTATACTTTTACTACTTCTACCAATATGTGATTTGAATCGACAACTGTATCTCTGTGCTAATATGGTATGGCGACTCAAACTGATGTATGTAAGTAGGAAGTTCTACGTTGTGACTGACTGTCTGTTCCATATTAAAGGATAATTCTCGCCAGGCACTTGAATTAAAGAACTGACTTTTACTAAATTTGTATTTTTCATCTGGCTTGCCTGTCTATATTACACTGGATATTTCCATAGCAAACAGTGTTGAATAACTTCAACAGAAGTTTAACTATGTTATTTTGCATTATCATTTCTCAAACAAGCTTTTAAAACTCATGTCGGTAGATTGCTAGTCGTGTCACGAAGATCCTATCGATGATTATGTCACTTGAATATTAAACCTTTCACAAATTCACTTTTGTTAAACATTTGTTTAAATATTAAACACAGTGATGTTAATATGAGATAATTGTTTAACTGACTTAGTATATGTCATCATTTGTAAGATATATTTCCTTACTACATAAAATAAATTATAACATAACTAGCTGTATTTCAATAATTTACAGTTTGTACATTACATCTACTTGATCTTCATATATGATTTAGTATTGCATTGATAGGACAACTTACAGGTACAACTATATGTAATCAAATTAAAAAAACATAGTTAACCCTTCTAATAAATTATGTCATTCGTCTAAAATAATATTTTTTTCTTTTTTGAAATAAACTTCATTGAAAGT
This sequence comes from Schistosoma rodhaini, assembly GCA_944470415.2. Lineage (NCBI taxonomy): Eukaryota > Metazoa > Platyhelminthes > Trematoda > Strigeidida > Schistosomatidae > Schistosoma > Schistosoma rodhaini. The sequence goes on from OX104036.1 coordinate 47,984,685, forward strand.
TTCTAGGAATTGGAAAAAATTTTTATATTGGTGGGGTTTTTTTTTGCTTTCTCCTAATTTCATTTCGTTACAGATGAAAAAAGTCACACAAAAAATGTAGTTACACAGTTAATTGATAATCAACCTAATTATAACTGTGTAAATTAAATATTAATTTATGAATTGTAAGAGAGTTTTCTAATATAAGTTAGTTACAAATTACTAAAAGGATTATAGATAGAAAATACTGAGAAATCTTTACAGGAATGTGATGTAAATGATTATCATTCATAAATATAGATTAGATCATAGAAACAAGATTAAAATATACGTTCTTTATTAATTTTATAAATAAATAATGAGGGTAATAAATGTCCAGTATATTTTATTGATCAATTTATAATGTTTGTGAATTAATGCAATATCGAGGCATTACGCACAGTATGCTAATATGGCAAATTGGAGACTGACCAGTTGCAGTCCTAAACATCAATGGGAAGATTCAAACAAACAATACTAAGTGAATTCAAATTTCACCCCATTGCACAAGCTAGTGGCTATCAGGACTCATTAGTTGAGTGAATAGCGCGTTGGCGTTTGAAGCGAAAGGTACAGGGTTCGAGTCCCGGAGTGAACATCAACTCTGAGATGTAGGTACATCCATCTGACGAGTCCCAAATAGGAGGAAATGCACGTCCTGGATTTCACTACTAGTCACTATCCATCTTTGATCAATTTATTTGTTATATGATAGTAAATAATTTTATTTACTATACTAGCCTTTTACATGGTAATTACTAGTTATAATTGAACAGATGAACTATCATTTTATATATAATGCATTGTTGTTCCATATAACAAACCTTTTTATATAACATGAAGACTAATAGAATTCTTAGTTTATCGTGATAAATTATACAACGATAATAAACTTGGAAACTTTGTACATCAACATTGATGAGAACTACAATTACACGAAATGAGATTAAACTGCTTCATAGAGCTGCTGACTGCCGGTTTGAGTCTTGTGATGATGTGCAGCAATCTTGTATATGGTCTGTGAGAAGTGAACAACTTTGAGATTTACAATTTCAATGATCAATATTTTTAGACTTCTGTAGGTTTTTTTCGGAAACGTAGATCAAAACCAAAATAGTAGTTTTTATATCTCGTTAAATTTGGCAAATATCTTCATTTGCAACAGAATCCATTCAAATCACTCAATTTATTGAACATTAATGGAATATTAAGATTAAAGAATGAATAGTAATGTTTATATGAAAAAATAACCACTTGAAGGAACACTCGATCTAATTCATATTTGTTCTTGTTAAAATTACAAATAACAATCAAAGTGACCAACTTTACGTTACTTCACAAGTAGTTAATTGTGTTAACTTCAGAGTACTGAAGTCAAAACAGTATATTTGAATTCACGGTTTATCATGGATATAACAAGACTTTCAAAAATTATCGAAGACAGGATTGAATGAAAGAAAAAGATGTACAATGTCTTTCAAACGTCATCTTTAAAACTGACTAAAACTTATTTTCTATCCAGTTCACCATTTTCTTAAATAAATGAATATTTATCCGCAAAATATGTTCCCAAAAATGAACGAGAACCATATCATATGAGCTTAAGAAGTTGTCATTCAAAGTGTTTCACCTGGAAGAAGGACATTTCTGTCGGTGAAATAAAACTTCTTTTTTATGTTTTCCTTTGCATTTAGAATCATTCGTTTGATTGACTTTGGAAAATGACCTGAAGATACATAAAAACTGAATAACAAAGGCAACTCTACTGAATACATGACAGTGTGGTACTTCTTGACCTGAGGCTTTGTAAAAATTCAAACATATTTTACATAATAATTTTATATAGTTGACCTTATTTCGTTTTTTAGCTAAGCTTTTACCCATTATTCCATATTGTAGTATCTAAGTTGAGTTATTTAGTTAACATTTGGTCCCTAAAACTAACTGAATAATTAGCAATACATTTTTCACATTAATATGACTAACACATCAAAAATTGTTTATTTGCATGGAGTTAATTTTTAAAAATCATTTTTAGGTTAATGTAGGTAAGAATAGAGTTTAGTTTTTTCTTTGCTATCTTTAATTAAAAATAAAATGCTCAGCCTTAGCTATAAAATGATTTCAGCTAGATAGCTATTTAAAATGAGTATGTGATTCAACAGCGTAGTCACAGGACCCTACCAGGAATTGCTCACAGTATATTTTCATACCATGGATTGCAAATTCACTAATGCACCTTTAGCAACTTCATACAATCCATGACTTTCGTAAAGTCTTATCGCTTACAATTATGACAGACTTCATCAGTTAACTTCTCACCTGATCTCTAGGAATATATTATTAAGTTGATTGCTTGTGGATTAAATTTTAAAACCAGGTGACAATAAAAAAATATGTCAGTCAGATTATTTTCACAAGATTATATGTTACTGTCCAATGGAAATTTGAATTATGACTATTGACTGGAAATCTAGTTTGAGTGTGAGATGCGTAATTTTTTTTGCCGTCCAACTAATATTTCTGTTTTCATTACCATGCTATACAGTTTCAATATAATAATATAGATTAATTTGTCTGTTGTTCAAGATGAAAATCTCACAAATTATTACAAAGATTTAGGCAAAGATGGATAGTGACTAGTAGTGGAATCCAGGACGTGCATTTCCTCCTATTTGGAACTCTTCAGATGGATGTATCTGCATTCAGAGTTGATGTTCACTCCGGGACTCGAACCCTGTACCTTTCGCTTCAAACGCCAACGCGCTATTCACTCAACTAATGAGTCCTGATAGCCACTAGCTTGTGCAATGGGGTGAAATTTGAATTCACTTAGTATTGTTTGTTTGAATCTTCCCATTGATGTTTAGGACTGCAACTGGTCAGTCTATTATTGGCATATGGGAATTAAGGCTATATCGAGACAATACTTACAGTATGCCATTAGGAGACTGACCAGTTGCAGTCCTAAACATCAATGGAAGGATTCAAACAAACAATTTATTACAATGATTTTAAATATCATGTTACATATTATAAAATGTAGTTGTGAATTATTTAAAACAAGTTACTGAAATACCTTAAAAGCCTTCATCACCAAACATCACATGATATTCATTTAGAAAGATAAGAATTTTAAACAAACAACAAAGTAATAAGCACCGTCATTTTTTTGTGAAAGACTATAAAAAGGAATGTTATTGTTAACAATTACCAATGTACAAGCAAACTAATGAATACTTTTGGATAATAATAGTAATAATCATGATAAAAATGTCAAAGAATCATGAATATATTTCTTTATATACATGTCTAGAATTAATTTAAAAAAGGATTGTAATACTGAACACGTAATAACACATGTCTATTGCTGTAACTTTTCATGTTAACTTATGTTCCAGTTTAGATATACTTTCGAATTCATGGACTTTACATGGTGATTATGTCTAAATTTCATTTTAACATTTTATTCTCGATTCATATGACTATTCATCATTGTTAACATAATCTCATAAATAAGAAAAGAGAAATCTGCTCAAAAGGATTCTTTAAAAAAATAATAAAAATTATGGTATTTTGAGCTTATGATCACAATTTTGAATAACTAATCTTTTCTTATTTGAACCTGTAAGCCCAGTGACGAAAGTCATCAAATTTATTAATTCTGAAGTTATTTAGTATTTAATTACAGAATTTTATAAATGTAGTGAACGAGAACATAAGTGCAGAATATCTATTGTAAAGTTGAGATCATGAGTCAATTGAAGCTAGACCACCATGGAAAATCTGAGGACACTGAAAGACCGTTTCATCCTATTGTGGAACTCCTCATCAGTGCGCATCGACGATCGCCCCTCAGTACAATGGAAGATGGTCACGCAATTTCGTGGATTGGTTGAGATTAAATATTAACACCATCGGATGCTGGTTCAGTGATCTGTCGGTTAAGTGCTCTGGCGCGAGATTAGTAGGTCCTGGGGTCGAATCTGGCGAGGCGGGATCGTGGATGCGCACTGCTGAAGAGTCCCACCCTAGGACGAGACGGCCATCCAGTGCTTCCAGGATTTCCATGGTGGTCTAGCTTCAATTGACTCATGATCTCAACTATATAAAACTACTAAAATCTCCACGAAACCTCCTCCTGATAACAATCGTTTGTATTTGAATACAAAATTAAAGAATTCATTAGTAAAATCTTACAACCATACAGCAGATACTTCATTTGCAAAATAACAGCCAATCGTCTCAAACTTCATTGTTCCTTCGTTTCCACACTAATCATTCTTTGTTCTCGTTTTCTTTTCTTAGACCTTTTTAGACTTCTACCGCCAAGTATTTCACTTTATATTGATGATACATACTACTTACATTTGTGGCACACATCAAACTAATAACCATTGAAACACATTATTGAAATAACTTTTTTATTTATATTTGATCTGTTCAATTTTTATTACACACTCTTGACCTTTTCTCATATAACGATATGAAGAATTATAAATATATAAAACCAAACGAAGTCATGACCTAGCAACTCTGAGTAAACCATTATGATTAGTATACTGTTTTTAATTAATGTTAAAACAATTTTTGTCCCATAACATTCTTTCTAACGTCCTAACTGCTTTTGTTCAAGTGTAGTATGGAAATAAAGAACGACATATCTGTTCAATATCCTAACTTGTTAATATATATCTGTCTATAGTAAACCATAACTATAGACGAAAGAACAATGTTTAAATGTCAATGTCTCTCATATTTTTAATTTATTTATTGTTAACATCTTCAATGTTAATTTGTATATTCCAAACTGATTCTTTCATGCCAACGTATTGTTTATGAATTGGTTACAATGAATGTTATAATTTTGTTAGACCAATAGATTACAATATTTTTTTTTACTTTTTTAAATACATAAACTCCTTTTTTTGTTTATTTTTGGGTCAAGGTATTAAGTGTTTAAAAGTGTCACTTTATTGGCAAACAGGTGTTTGGTAACAAACTTTAAGAGGTTACTCGTTATTAATGAAAATTTTCATAACTTTTGTTTGGTCAACTTTAAGCTCATATTAATTAATTGTAATGGATGGTCAAGATATACTGCAGAAATGAGAAATATATCATATTCACCATAGGACTATCGGAAAATAGTATCATATTGACCATAAAATCGGATGTTACTTGATTCAATCACGTGTATTATCTAGATGAGTTGAAAAAAAAGGTCAAAACATTTATTCGTTATTTCTTGGCTCACAAAAAAAACTTCAAAGTGATGTCATCTCGCAATCAATATGTTTGTAACTGATATATTTATTTATGTGGTGCACATTTAATTTTACCGATTTACGAATTATGTAAATTCCAAAATGAAATTAGTTTTTGGTATCTGTTTTCTGTTCTTTCTCTCTTTTGTCGAAGTAAACATATGACTATGAAAATGGTAAAACAGTGTTTCATATGGGATAAATGGGATTATTAATTGAATGACTGCAATCTTAAGAGAATTCGCCTTTTTCGCTGATTCTTCTCAGATGTTAATAACTTGAAAGTCATAGTACTAATTATTCAGCAACAAAACAAGAATACATAATTTACATCAGAAAAGTTATGAATACGGCTAAGGTAAACATAAAGGTAGATAAATGAATAAATAAATAATTTTAATTAGCTAAGTAGACATGAGACAAGAAGCATACATAATTAGGTATTGGCAATTGTGTTGAAAAGTACTTTGTCTGTAACTGCAAATCATTGATGTACACTAGTAGAAGCTATTTGGATTCATCCCTTTTTTGAAGGAAGCAGGTCAGTTTCTTGACACTTTTCATTCTTTCATTTTGTGGGATCGTTTTATACAGCGATAACATATCCAATCGAAACATGAATTGCAAAGAAATCTTGAAAACTTTTACCATTTGAATGTATTGAATGTGTCTTTTAAATTATGGACAGTTTCGCTAAGCAATAACTGAGTGTGAAAAATTATAAATTAAACATTGGTAATAATGATTTGACAAAAGCGTCCGTTTTATAAATTTTCGGTAAACCACACAAATAACGTAACCTGACAGCTCAAAATTTACGCTCGCTGTGTGTGATATTATAGTTTATTTTCTTTTCAAAAAGTTGTTATCTCTTCCTTTTTAAAATGTCTTTATGCTTTGTTCCCCCGGGCTATTAATCAAACAATTTATATTGCTATTAATTTGAATCTTATACACTTGACTTATGATGTATGTTGATTTCTTATAAATGTGCTAATGAGTTATGTGATTTGACAGCGGTCATTTGATCATTTACAACTTGCCTTTGTAAAATGTTGGCCCAGTTATCAAATTTTCTCCCTGTCGTATTAACTGAATTGGTTGATTATCAGCGTCTAATAATCCGCGTGAGGTGCTTTGAACTTTCAGTGTTAAAAAGATATCCTAATCCGAAGCTATATAGTCAAAGTGCATTTGTTTATTATTTCAGTATGATTTGCACTTGATTTTCTATCTGTAATTGTTGTGGACTTTTCATTTCCTTGAAAATTAAATGAAAAAGTAAACAGATTGTTGTATCAACTCTATAAATTCCTACACACTGCTTTACAAAGCTTAGAAAGCGTCGAACGCATCCAAGTTTCATAAAGAAATGTCCCCCTTTATCTTGAAGAGAGAAAGAACAAATATTGGAACAGAATATTATGGGTTCGTTTGATTTACGTCAGCCGCCTAAACCTTGTAATACTTAGAAACAAAACGGAATAAAATGAATTCATGTTATTTCGCTCGAACCTTTATTCTTATTTCACATTCTGTTCGCTACACTAATTACTACATAGGTTCTAAAAACAATATATTAGACTTTACTTGTGATTTATTTGATATTTCTTGAAAAGGTAATAATAAATTAACAAATCTCAACGACAAATAATAAACGAGTTTAAAGTGGGACTATTGGAGGAGTTATAGTTTGTATTATAATAACTGCCAAGTAAATAGAATTATATGATCGGATAGTCAAATCATAACGATGATTATTTTGCAAGAACGATTCATCAGTGAAACGTGGGTATAGTATGCAGTATATACACTAACCAAAACGTTTCATAATAGTGATTGTTTCCGGCAAGGATATTGATTAAACATGCATGTTATGAATAGATTAGAATTAGTTTTATGCAGTATAAAAAATAAGCAGAGTCTATTTATCCCACTGATATATTGTTATCTACTTGTTATGTGGTCAAATAGCATTATTCGGTTTAAAAGTAATTTTCATTGTGCTGCATCTATCACAGGTTCTAATGTTTTTACAAACTTTTCAGTAGTCAACATGTACAAACGCAATCTTTAGGTTTTATGGTTATCTGAATATTATTTTCGAAGTCAATATCGAATTATTAACAACTCCTGATCTTGATCAATTCGAAATAATTATGTTTATTAGCTAGTAACTTGCTCACTCTTCCGTTATCTCCTTAAACATTCTTAGGTTTTATAAGTGATTTCTAAGTACATAAGTTCAGAAACAGCTTATAATAAACGTTATTCTCAAAATGATTTAAAACGAAGCACTTTCCTCTCAATATTGCTCTGTATTTATGAGCTTTAAAGTTCATGTAACAATTACTCTACTGATTTTGTCTTCATAGATATTTTCATACAATTTTATGTGCAGTATACTGGTATTATCTTTGAACCTGAAAAAAAATTGATTGAAACATCGTACACATATGAGTAGATAGATGAAATTCAATGTTTAAGAACAATATGAGAACAACAGTCATACACAATTATACACTACAAATACTTCTAAAAAGACATTCATGAGAAACCATAATTTATATTAGATTAAAATGATATCAAATTAAATTTAAAAATAAATCAGAAAATTAGTTTCATTATTTCACTTTCCATATCATAGTAACTAGTAAAAAATGCACTCAATTTATTTATGGACACTTAGTTCCAATTTGTAACCAATCACAGATTATGTGAAATAAAATTTATCAAAAAGTGAATGATGACTTTTTATTTCCCAATTTATGTGTGTTTGTCTTTTAGTGAATGCACTCTAATTCCTCCTATGAAAAAAAAGTGTGTATTGTGTTCCAATAAAACTGCTTTTAAACTTATTTTGTTGTGTATTAGTATAGTTGACATTTTTAAAGATAAAATAGGGTAACAAAAGAAAAATAAAAGCGAATATAACTGAAAATATAAACTATATTACTTATTTCTATTAAGAAAAATATTAGGATATTTAGATAGTGCTGAAGACAATGAGATATTATATATACTTAAAATTTCATGGGATATAAGATCCAATAGTCATTATTATTGTCATCTGAATTACAAATTATAAAGTTAAATACTTCTTTATATACCTAGTAACAACCATGAACACACTTGTTATCTGAAACGAAGAGATCAGATATCACATTAGGGAACTCATTCTGTTCATTATGCATTTCCAAGAATTTACAACATAATCTTTTTTACACTGTATTATATTTTACCTAAGTACAATTACATATAAATTAAATAAGTACACATCTCACTATATACAAAATTATATGTGTTTCAAATTTTCGGATATAACTTACTACTTATATAATTTATTGAATAATATTTAATCAAGGAAAACTAACCAGCAGATTCTTTATAAATAAATTAGTAATATTTTCTTGACTTACTTACATACTTACGCCTGTAACGCCTCGTGGAGGAGCATAGGCCGTACACCAGCATTCTCCTTCCAACCCTGTCCTGAATAACCATATTGAATGAAAGATTAAATGTAAACTCAACAAACATTAGTTGATTTTCAAGTGAAGAACAACAAAATGTTTTTTGCACTGTCCACTTCAATGGGGATATTCATTTATATTTTATTTTTATTTGGTAAGTTAATAATCACTAAATTATTTGATGTAAATTAATTTTATTTTTATTATTTAAAATATCATTTCTTTGTGACTTATGATCTAGCTGAACTTCGGATCTGAATAAAAATTGAGATCATTTTGCTTAACCAGTCAATTCCTTGAATAATTTGATGAGAGACGAAGCTGAATGAGAACAAAGGTTAAATCAATAACAGCGCTTTAAAGGAACTAGCGTTGTATTAAGCAGTTCATAAAGAATGGGTTTTAATTGTGACTTAGTATTACAAACAGAATGTGAAGTCTATTCTGTCACACGATAAATAAACAAAATGATCATTAAGGCATAATACAGTAGAATAGAATCTAAGAGATATCAATTATCTCATAAGACAGATGTTTTTCTAATTTAGTTACAAGGCAACAGTTACAAAGCGTGATATAAGTAGGAATTTTTCAAAAGCTCACATTATTATTCATGGAAATAAATATACCTTTCGAAATAGTACGAATCTATGAATATGATTATCACGGAGATTAGTTTCTTATCCTTTGTTAGATGGAATTACGAAACTGATGATATGATGTGATGCATTATAAACTACAGTCAAACACATTATTTGAAGTTCAGCTTTTTTGTCTATCCTGTATTGCTAGACTCATATCTAGTTCAGTATATGTACGGGATGAAAACGTAACTACATCAAGCAGCAATAAATATTTTCTCTAAAATAGCCTACACTCTGAATCTTCAAGTTTGTTGACGTCATCTATCTGAAACAAAGCTAAAAAATAGCAGTAATCATATGTAAAAACCAAAATATCCCATAGAAAATGACATACCACAATCTCAATACCTTATTACAAAAAGACTTAAATTGCCTTATTTTAGACAAAAGCATATTTTATAAAGTCATTTCCTATATATTAGTGCGCTAGAAAAATTAAATCTTAAAACCTTAACAACCAATTTAGTTGGGAGATAAAAAGTGGTGATATGATTTGGATGTTGACAAACAAGCTAATTTCATCTACATAAAGTATATCCATCCTTTCGTTATCTACATTTAAAAAGTTCCGACATCCAAATACTTCAGCATATATATATATATATATATATATATATATATATATATATATATATATATATATAGTTATTTTTGACACTATCAGTGCCAAAAAGGAATTACTTCACTGTTGTTATAACTTTTCTATGCTCAAGTATCAACCACACAAAGTGTTTGGAATTTAGAATTTATATCCGAAAGTACTATATAAGAGTTAAAACTTAGTGCATCAGTGACCATAATGATGACAAACTTTTGGTCTTATCAATTTAAGGTGCTAAGAATTATACAATTTCCTTAAAACCACGATCCAGTGTAAGTGAGATAACCATCGAAAATTCGGAAGAACTGGACATCCGTTTCGTCAGATTAAGTAACTCTTCATTAGTGTGGATCCAGAGATTCAAACCTGGCACTTCCGGCCACAACATATAACAGTTTTTATTAAATACTGGTTTAAAGAAATTTTTTATGACAAGTCCAAACTAGTTTTCACAGAAAAATAATTCAAAATGGTATGTAGAATTATTGTGAAATTTTATTCCAAATATCTCTCAAATTAGTAATTGTCATAAACGGTAGGATACTTGTTATAACGCTAGGGTTTCTTGTTATAACAGTCTTTTCACTTTTTACACGTATGTAGGACGTTAATTTACCTTAGACGAATATCTACACTAGATTCCTGCCCAGTGTCTGTTCTACAGGACTTCAACACAACTCAGATCTAGAACACGAGATTAGCCTGACTATAACGTCAATATATTTCCACACCAAAATCCGACAACAAGGAACAGTCAATAAATAATAATAAGGATGGGGAATATATAACACATATAACACCTGTTACACTATCTACATATCTGACTCAGCAAAACAATCAATCATTATCATTCTCGCCCACACATTAGTATTCTTATTTTATTGACTGAGTCTTACTTTAATCCTATCTTCGTTTACTCATTATGTAATGACTTATTTCGGGCCCTTTAAACTGTTGTCACCATCAATGTTGTAGAATTTTCTTTTACATAAGGTATATATTTACAACACTCAGTTTACTGAATTTATTTACACCTTTACTATACTATACTAATGTATCTTCAACATAACTTCCAAATAAACTCTTTCATGTAAGTAATTTAAACCCATTTTAAATAAAGCCAGAACAAATATTGATGCAGAATATTATGAATTCATTACATTTCGTTGTTTCTCGTCAGCTGCCTACAACCGAATATGTATTGAAATTTTAGCATTGAGATAATGAGGTAATAAAGGATTCATGTATTTAAAAACAAATAGGACGGGTTACGTAATAATTGAATAGAATTTGGAGAGTTCATATAACTTAAGAGAAACAAGTGAGTGAAAGGGTGGTAATGGAAGAGGAATATGATACAAAACTAAATAATAACCAAAATAAAAGTAATGACCAGAACAAAAAACACAATATAATTGGACTACCAGTAGTAAGTTTATTAATGTCTCTTTTTGAATACACAGATCCGGTTTGAGTTTTTTATCGCGATCGCTTCAGCAAACCGGAGAGCAGCCGTACTTCTTTGTCTGCTAATAATTTTGAAAGCATGGGAAATTTCAGTGGTATACCTGGTGTCAAGTAAATGCCAATCCATAGCACTGTTGAGAGCCCTGGTCTCTCATAGTCTCAGTTTCTTCAGAACATGCTCAGAAATGCGAACATGTACTCTTCTCTCAGTTCTTCCAATGTATGTGCTTTGGCACGTGCATGCAAATTGGTAAATGCAATTGGAGCTACTGAGAAAAGAGGACTTGTCGATTTTAGCTTGTTTCAGTGAGCAGTTCGTTTCCCACACTGTTGTCAGTTTAGCTGTTGGGTAGGTCGATTTCAACACAGAATTAATACTGTGATTAATTATTCCAGAAATTTCATCTCCTTAGAAGCGTACGTATAAGAAGCAAGTTTTCTTTTCCACATTATCATACTCTACCTAAGGGTTGTTGTTTGCGTATTTATGGATGAATTTCTCCGGATATGCATTTTCACATAGGTACTTAGTGATTATATCAATTTCTTCTTCCAGACATTCATTTGAGTAGATTTTGCATGCGCAGTCAACCCACTTTATAATTATGATTTTTAAATAACACAGATTGTAAACAGCTGACAAGGGTCAAACTAAGTAGAATGGGTTGGGTTGTTTGTTTTTTATATATAGTTGAAATCATGAATCAATTGAAGCTAAACCACCATGGAAAACCTGGAAGCACTGGATGGCCGTTTCGTCCATGCTCTTCTATTAGAATCATTATTCTTACTCCTTTCAAAATCAGTAGAATTCAATTTGAATAAATTTCTAATAAATATTTTCAACTAACCTTTCAATGGTAATCAAATTTTTTGTTTCTTCACTTTAATTAAGAAAAACTCATTAGAAAATATTCAGACTAATTTAAGTCATTTAAATGAACTAATTTTGTTGTTCATCAAAAATACAAATAAAGAAATCAATTTAGTACCATTAGAATTTGTAGATGTCTTTAGTTATTTGATGAAATTTTCTCTCCTTTAATTTTTCTTTTTTTCTTCTTTTTTTAAGAGAAATGTATTTTGTCAAAATAATGGTCATAATTAAATTCAAAAAATTTTTTTAATTGTAATTGTAATTTGTAGTATTGCCTAAAGAAAATGTACCATTTTTTGTTTTGTTTTGAATTTGAGTGTAAGAAATTAAAATCGTTTACATAAAATTTTCTAAAAATTTTGAAATTGAAATTTATAGCGTTTACAGTTTACATTGAATATATATAAAAAATTTCGGTTATACAATGAATAAAGATGGATAGTGGCTAGCAGTGGAATCCAGGACGCACATTTCGTCTTATTTGGGACTCGTCAGCTGAATGTACCTGCATCTCAGAGTTGATGTTCACTCTGAGATTCGAACCCAGTACTTTTCGTTTTAAACGCCATCGTGTTATCTACTTATCTACTGAGTCTCGATAGCCACCTGCTTGTGCAATGGGGTGGAGTTATATTCACTTGGTGTTGTATACTTGTATCTACCAATTGCAATTTAGGACTGCAATTGATCAGTCTCTTGTTGGCATATGTGGATCCCGTGCTCATCGCTTCGATATTACCTGAAGTCACGAGATTTATTAGCAAAGAGACTGATCAATTGCAGTCCTAAATAACAATGGGAAGATAGAAGTATACAATACATCATGTCAATATGCAGTGAATAGTTTTGTATTTGTTATGAAGTTGGATTTTTTTCTACAAATCTATAATGAATACTAATTGTTCGTTTAGTTTACTTAAAAAAATTGAAAGCTTTCCCAATTTGAGAGGTACTATATATTACTTATTGAGTAATAACGTTTCCTTATTAATAGATCTTTTATCAGTATGAATAATTTAATTTTGACTATAAAGTTTATGATGAGTAGTATTGGTTTATATAAATAATTAACGAATACGATTAAACGAAGAATAATAAAATAAGCTGGGTATTATAACATTTACATATTCATTTGAAATGTAGTGAAAATATTATGACGTGTTTATTTGTCTAGACAATTAAATTATGGCCCTTACTGTCATCAGTTACTTACAGTTTCTGTCTCTTTAGTGTAGGCGTGTCATTTGAATAAAGCTGTCATGTTTGCTCATTTAAACGTCTAATCAGATGCAATTTTTTTTACTTTCTAGTCTATAAGAAAGGTATTATACCGGAAGAATAGTTTGTAATGATTTACTGATTTTAATTCTGCAATAATAGTCATGTTTAAAATATCTAGATGGGTTGGTAATCAACAGTAAGTCTAAATAAACATAAGTTCCAAAAATATGACAGGGATTTTGTTAGGCTTGAATCTATTTATACTACTGATGGAATATGATAAAAATATCTGAGAGAAAATTATGATACTATTATAAAATAATAGTAGATGAACAATCTTAATATGGACTATACTCAGCATTTCATGTATAGTAATAACTAGCAGTTTGCATCCCCATTTTAACTGGTATTTTGCCAAAAATATAAAAAAAACATTCTAACTACTGCACAAACTGTTGTGTTAAAAAAGCTAAATGGTGACATCCAGTTTCATGTTACTTTAGTAAATAGAACTGATTAACTCATAACTTTCTAAGTTATAGATACTAAAAATTACAGTTTCAAGATGTTGTCGGAAATCTGTTTTCTTTATTTTTTATTAAACAATGAAATCAATCTACATCAGCGTAAAACTCATGTTTCTTAAACATTAAAGAGCATTTGAAATGAGAAAATATAAAATTTTAGTAAATGGGAATATCGTATAAATCCGGTTTTAGAATTTAATTAGTACTTATTAGTGAATTACACCATCAGTTTCAGCTTCTTTTAACAAGTGACAAAATAAATTAGACGGTTCTATATCAACAGTTTTTATAAACGTCATAATAATTATGATGGTAATAAAAATACTTGTCATTATTCACAACTGAAACACAATTTCAAAGAATAGATATAATCTAAGAGGTACATTTCATTCCATTCAGGACTTCTTAGCTGGATGTACCTCATTTTCCGCACAGGTAAGTGACAATATAGACTCAGAAGCTCAGTGAATAATGCAATTACTTTTGAATTAAAGGCAATGAGTGTAAACGTAAACAGTAGTACGGAAAACGTCCGACTGACAAGAAAAAGATACTGTAAAACGAGCATCCGACATTTTATGGTGGAGCGAAACTCAATCTGTTGTATTAAACTTGTATTTAATTGCCAGCACAGATGAACCTTTGCACAGAATTCACATGTGATAACAGAGACTGAATAATATTTAGTATTATTTTTTAACAACATCCTCTTCAGTAAGATTTGGGACGAAGAACATGTACCAACAGACTGGAAAAAAGACTTCTGATCAAGATACCAAACAAAGGCGATCTCAGCAAGTGCAACAACTACAGGGGCATCACTCTCCTCTCAATACCAGGGAAAGTCTTCAACCGAGTATTGTTAAACAGGATGAAGGATTCCGTGGACGCCCAACTTTGAGATCAACAAGCTGGATTTCGTAAGGATAGATCGTGCACAGATCAAATCGCAACTCTACGTATCATTGTGGAACAATCAATCGAATGGAATTCATCACTGTACATAAACTTTATTGACTGCGAGAATGCATTTGATAGCGTGAACAGGACAACACTATGGAGGCTTCTTCAACACTACGGCATGCCTGAGAAGATAGTCAACATCATACGGAACTCCTGTGATGGACTAAACTGCCAAATCATCCACGGAGGACAACTCACCGACTCGTTTGAAGTATAGACTGGTGTAAGGCAAGGTTGCTTACTCTCACCCTTTCTCTTTCTCCTGGTGATCGACTGGATCATGAAGACGTCAACAACTGGAGGAAATCACGGGATACAGTGAACAGGCAGGATGCAGCTTGACGATTTAGACTTCGCGGATGATCTGGCTCTTCTATCACAAATGCAGGAGAAAACGACCAGTGTAGCAGCAGCCTCAGCAGCAGTAGGTCTCAATATAAACAAAGGGAAAAGCAAGACTCGCCGATACAATACAATATGCACCAATCAAATTACACTTGATGGAGAAGATTTGGAGGATGTGGAAACCTTTACATATCTGGGCAGCATCATTGATGAACACGGTGGATCAGATGAAGAAGTGAGGGCAAGGATCGGCAAAGCAAGAGCAGCATACCTACAACTGAAAAACATCTGGAGCTCAAAACAATTGTCAACCAACACCAAGGTTAGAATTTTCAATACAAATGTCAAAACAGTTCTACTGTGTGGGGCGGAGACGTGGAGAACTGCGAAAGCCATTATCCAGAAGATACAAGTGTTTATTAACAGCTGTCTACGAAAGATACTTCGGATCCGTTGGCCAGACTCTATCAGCAACAAGTTACTGTGGGAGACAACAAACCAGATTCAAGCGGAGGAATAAGCGCTGAAAGTGGATAGGACAAATATTTAGGAAATCACCCAACTGCGTCACAAGACAAGCCCTCACATGGAATCCTGAAGGTCAAAGGAGAAGAGGAAGACCAAAGAACACATTAGAGAGAGACATAGAGACAGACATGAGAAGAATGAACAAGAACTGGATGGAACTAGAAAAGAAGGCTCAGGACAGAGTGTGTTGGAGAAAGCTGGTCGGCGGCCTATGCTCCATTGGGGGTAACAGGCGTAAGTAAGTAATTATTTTTTAACATCAGGACAATTCAAATCACTTTTAATGATCATACAAACAATTTAAAACGAGATGAATTTATGTACAAGAGAAAATATTAGTTGTCCAACAATCGATGTCAAACATTACTATTTCTAAGCAAGTGGAAAATTTATTTTGGCACAGAAATACGTACTTTAACACCTTTTAGAATATTAGCATTAGATGATAAAGAGAAATTCACCTAGAGAATCTTATTTCCCTCTTTAGTGAAATAGTGTTCTTGAAGCTTTGAGCATTTTTAATTGAGTGATATTTGCAGGAAGACATTGTAGAATTTAGTGAAAAAAATTAATTCACTTACATAAGAATCTAAAAGAGGAAACAAATGACGAGCCTATCATTTATTAATCCATTTTTTATTGTTGAACCGAACAGAAGGAGTAATAGGTGAATAGATGATAGTACTTTCTGAATATAACATTTTCATTGATTTTAATGACGTTTCACCTTACAATGCTCTTACTTTAAATAAAACAATATCTGGTTGGATTCGCATATTAAAACGATCATTATCAGAACGAATACTGTGATGGAGATTTGGTGCCAAGTATAAAGAAGACGTTATGGTTAGAAATTATATCTAAAATAGTCTCAACGATTAGAATTACAAAGATTCGTTCAATAGATTTATCTGAACTTCTTTAGAGTAATAATTAAATTCAAAGAATATATGACGCATAACAAACAAATCTATACTAAAAGCTTATTTATTCATAATCAAATGTTGATTTTGTGAAGTGAAAAACGTGAGTCAATAAAATATGAAAAGTACGGAAAATTCACAATGTACATTTAAATTATTCCAGGTTTTTCATTGTGGTTTAGCTTCAATCGACTCATAAATTCAACTATAAAATTACTAAGGTCTCCATGAAACCCTCCCTTTCTGATATCAATCATCATGTGCTCACTAGTGACTGGCTTCAAGAGGTATTTCCTGGAATTCTAGTGAGAAGCAATGACCAGTGGAATTCAACCAGGCCTGTTGTCAGATATAAACTCACTGAAGATAAAGGTGGATATGTCGCTCAATTTTGTGGATTGTTTGAAATAAGTTATATTAACACAATTAGATGTCGGCGGGACGGGATCGTAGATAAGTACTGCTGAGGAGTCCCATAGTCGGATAAAACGGCCGTCCAGTGCTTCTAGGTTTCCTATGGTGGTCTGACTTTAATTGAATCATGAAACCAACCCCAAAATTAACGAAATCTATCACCAGTAATTTGTTTATCGCCCTGTTTGTTTCAGCAAAATAAAATTTTAAGGATCAATATTCTATATCCTCTAAGAGTGTTCAGTTAGAAAATTAAATGTGCAGTTATTTTTATTAGTATCTAAATGATGTAAAAGTTTATATTGCTTAGGTAGATATGTTAAAGCAAATAACTTATCTATATGTTTAAAGAAATGAGGTCCGTTCTCGAACACATTAACGGAAAAAGTGTTTTTTTATGTCTATCAGTCATATAATCTTTCATGATATGGGACTTTCTTGAAAAAGAATAGTTGGTTTATTACATTGAAAATATATTCATTTGCAAGATATATGTTTAATCAGTTTCATTTTATCAAAACTTATTTTGTATACAAACCACTAATACAGCATGCTGCACATTTCAAATAAAGAGATAAATCAGAGTTCTTTATCAATGAGTGATGTTAGCATATGTGCCACTTTTAGATTTTGTAAACACCTTATGTTTAACAAAAATATCCCACCTACATCTAACTACAAAACTACTGAAAAGATGAATAAGAAATGAATCAAAGACAACTTATCAAGAATAATACACTGTAACTTCACCATAATGAATCATTTTTTTGACTCTCTACACGTGGGAAATAAACTTTTTTTCAATAATTATAAGTTCAATCTTGTAAAACCTCAAAAATTCTTTAATAGATATTGATTTATAACTACACTGCCAAAATATATTGATTTTATAAAAATATTTTGATGTGTCAATGATGACCATTAACTACATTGAATATTTTTTGAAATTTATCTTAACCAGCATTGTGTCAATTTAATACCATAGTTAACCTTAAGGCTTACTAATTCAACTTATATACATTCGAATGACACCCAAATTAAAACTTAAGCTTAATTGCTAAATAAATCATGGAACTGAAAATTTTTTCTCTTTTACCTTTCTCACCCTTTTCTTTTGTTTTAATACAATTATAAACTTGGTTATATATTATTCAAATATAAACTTTATAGAGTATTTAAAGAGAGTAAATAAGTAAAACCCGTATTTTTTTAAAATTTTGAATCTCCATTTTTCACTTATAAAACTGTTCAATATTCTGTGTCACACCCGGTATTATCTATTTTCTATGGGGTTTTAGTAGGAAAGAAAACGTAAAAAAAATTTACCAATAACTAATCTATTTTTCTATTTCAGTTTACTTTCTCTCCATATTCGAGTAAAAGTAACAACCTTTTGTTTACATTTTCAAGACTGATATGTGATTCATATTACCCCATGACTAATTATTTGGGATTTTTGATATATATTCAATAAATAATTTTTTTTCTCTCTTTGTCTAAAATACACTAAGTAGAATAAAATAAACAAAATATAAATAAAAATGGAAAACTGTTTTTTTTGCTTCGATTAAAGTTTTCTTTTAGTCACTGATTCTATGACTATTCTATTATTGTTTCCTATGGTTGCCTATCAATTACAGTTTATTTAACATTTTACGTAGGTGTTTATATTTTTTTCGTTTTGAGATGTTTATTTCAATTAAAATATCAAAAATTTAGAAAATTAATCTTAATTCACTTTTTCATTTTGTTTAAAACTTTAATAGAATAGGAAGTCTCAACAAATGAACACTAATTGTCTATATTTTAATCAATATCTGTATCCAAGATGGTTCAAAGTTCTAAGAAGCAAGAGTCTGTAACTTATCAAGTCTATAAAGTTAGAGATTATTCACCAACATATATTATTTCATTAGAATCATTCGTTCAATTATGAACAAAATTGTATATCACATGACTACTGTTTACTATTATTGATTAAGTCATTATAAAACAAATGAATAAAATTTGTAAACAGTTTACAAATTAAAAATTATAGATGAGAGGGGGGTTTTGTGGAGAATTTAGTATTTTCATAGTTGAAATCATGAGTCAATTGAATTTCGATAGCATAATAAGAATATTCGACTTCTTACTACACTATTGAAACTATGGTTAATTAACAACTGTTAGGCTTTATTCAAGATAATAAAAAAATTGTACTTGTAACAAATCTTTAATCCATATAAAATAGTAAGAGTAAAACTTCTAAATAATATTAAAATAAAACAATTATTGACAAATGACTAAATAGATCTTAATGAATTTGGTAATTTGAATCCATCAATTCCATAAAGATAAATTATATAATTTTAATAGTTGAGATCATGAGTCATTTGAAGCTAGAATACTACGGAAAACCTGGAAGCACTAGACGACCGTTTCGTCCTATTGTGAGACTCCTCAGCAGTGAACATTCACGATCCTGCCTCATGATCTCAACTATTAAAATTAGTATAATATCTGCAAAAACCCCTTCTGATATTAAATAATAAAAGTTTGAAATTGTCGATATGGTGTGGAATAATATTCATCGAGATAAAGGTATTACTGAGAAAAAACACGAAAAACAAAGAACAAGACTAAATATTTCATTTTAAAAATATTCAATCTAACCTTCAAAAAGCAACTATGTATTTTAAAATTGAACGATCAGGTTTAGAAGAAGAATAATGAATAATTTACACTTTCTGAAAGCCTATAGAGAATGTACTTTCAAAATAAGAGTTTGATTTAACATTATACAATTTTATGAGTGGATTAACCATAATGAGATTCTATCAAGTAAATATAACTCCTGCGCTACAATCATTTAACTATTATGGTTGTCCTATGTTGATTTGACTAATTCAGGTGATAAATCATTGACAAAGTCGTATAAAACTATGTTAACATTTGTAGTCTGACCAAGAATATCAGGAAAACCGCCGACATGAAGGATGTGCATATTATCCATACTTGAGTTACAAGAGAGTAAACGTGTGTCTACCTGTCGAGGGTATTACTTATATGCAAGTATGCCATACTTAAGACAGTTAACAGTGATTGGTAAAGAAAGTACACACCTAAATTTATTATTATAGTGAATAAAAGTACACCAAAGTTAATTTTGTATGTTTCCTAGTGAAATGTTATCTACGTTATGATTAGTATGGATTTGATATAATCTCATTGTTAATATTCGGAAATGAATTTTGGTTAGTCTTTCTTACTATACATACATCTCGTAGCATCAACGTAACCAGTTTGTTATATAATTTATAAAATAGATTTTTAACTTGCGTTTGAATCTAAGCTGTGCTTTAAATTCTACTTTGAAGTTATCAGCTACATATATCTACATACTAATGTTAATGATCACAAGTCGATTGGGATTCTCTGAACATTACTTCGAACGTCAAGACATTATTCATTGGGCTAATAGGTCCAGATATTCACTAACACGTCAGATTTGTTGTCGCACGGTAAACAAAGGGCTGTTTCTTGAAGTTGAAGGTGCTCACATCGAGACTCAATATTGACATTACCACTGATTTACATTAGTAGCTATATTATTATAAAAATATTCATAGATACATCAACTGTTGGTACCGACGACGTATGAAGTTATATGTTTCATTTCAATAAAAACCTTATTCCAAATGTATTACAGTCCTTCAAACATTGTGATATTTAAAAATAGTACCTACAGATATAAATAGCCATTCCTTAATGCATTAATGGTTTCAAGAAACAAATAACTTTAAAATAGTGAACTAACCCCCTACTATAAAGTAAATAAGTCAATAATTGGCAAACTACATTTTCTTACACATACCAATATGATTTTCAAGATACTATTCTTTGTAATTTTTATATTTACTATCCATTTTCTCATCATAATCATATATACTACTTAAACTGCTCCATTTTAATTACTTTTCTACATATGAACATATATTACTTATCTTTTATCCTTGATTAGTTCTACTTTTAATAAAATTAAATTTAAAAAAAAACAAAAAAAAACAAATTTGATCTAAACAAAAAACAAGTCAAATACTATGTAGATACAAAACAAAAAAAATAGAAACTTTATTTCACTTTTATTTTTCGATCGTTTAAAGATTAAATAAACAAATAATAATAACAATATTAGGAAGAAGATGAAGAAGAAGAAGAAGCAAACTAATTTTGAAGCATTTGGAAAGGAAACAAACAAAAATAAAATTTTCTTTTGTGCTTCAATTGATTGAGTATCTTTTCTATTATTTTTTAAAAAAAAATTTAATAACTGAAGTAACGTATGCTTCATTGGTCTGAAAAGCTATATATACATATATACATATAAGGAAGAGATTAAAGCTGAGATTCCCAATCATTTGTTAATTGACCTTAACTATAACCATCACTTTAACGAAAATGTATTCGCCTGAAATTAAAATATTTCACTGTAATTATTGACTATGCAGTTTGTATTATAATCTGTTCAGTCTGAGATATTGTATCGCAGTTTAGTTAAATAAAATAACTATTATCAGAAGGGGGTTTTGTGGAGATCTTAGTAATTTTATATAGTTGAGATCATGAGTTGATTGAAGCTAGACCACTATGGAAAACCTGGAAGCACTGAATGACCGTTTCGTTCTATTGTGGGACTCCTCAGCAGTGCGTATCCCACAGTAGGTCGAGACGGTCGTCCAGTGCTTTCAAATTTTCCATGGTGGTCTAACTTCAATTTACTCATGATCTCAACTCTATAAAATAACGATTAGTTATTTTCATATTCTATAAAGTTATTAACTTTGGAAAATAATAAAATACATGTTCTTTATATGATATAAAATAGTAGGATAATTTAAATAAGTAGATAAACTTATTGGAAAGCTAGTGTTGAATAAGATAGAAATTGTTTGTTTTTTCAAACTTGCATTCAGTTCTTTGTAAAAACAAATAGCCAAATAACAGTTCATCTAATGTTCTAGATTCAGGATCATTACTAGTCCTGATGACATTCAAATTGGAATATTAACGTGGTCTAAAAGCATAAATCATTTACCATTTGCTTTCCTGATATCCACAGTTTATAACAAAATTTCAATTCTGCCTTTTGAAGACATTTTCAGCATAAAGACCGAATTATTAGATTTAATCTAAACAAAATTTTCGGGTTAGATCTCTATATGAAATAAACAATTCAGCGTGATTTATGATTATTCATAGAATATGAATACTGGTAAAGAATAATTACTTCGTTTATAGGTATAACAAGTAAAAAACGGTTAACGTGATGAATGTACTGTGACATTTGTTGCTATGATTTTTTACATTTACATGCATATTCTATTAAACGAACTATTATAATGGTCTTTCATGATACAACTTGTTATATTTGAAATCAGCTTGCTGTCTATTATATTCTCAAAACGTCATTATATAAATTTTGACTGCCGTCATAACATTATTTAAGGAATATTAGATGGTTATACTGTAGTAAATGTCACAACAAGTTTGTTTCAAATCTGTTCAGTAAGACTAAGAATATAAGAACAACTAGAAAACTGAAATCTTAATTTCACTTACAACCTAGAAAGCTCAGTTTTTTCGTGATAACATGTAGAAGTGACCACATAACAAGAAGATTAATTGTAACAATAAAGGTAGGATGTTCATCACTATCATGATAAGTATTAGTCATAGCACTAATATGAATGATATTAAAATATTAGTAGAATAATGAAATGACAAGATGCATAATACATTTTAGCATTAAAAGCAGATCATAACTTTGACCTGAAGAAATTTCTGATTTATGTATGGTCAGCTGAACCTTATACATTATTTTTAAAGAAAAATTAGAAAATTTAAGTCGATCATTTACTTTATTTGCAAATCAAAACTAGAAGTTTACACACATGACTACTCATGAAATGGGACCTCAATCCATTCGACCCTCAAAAATATCATGATATCTTTAAAACACTGATTCAGAGTTTGGTTGAATACATTTTATTTCTTTAGTTATGTATTTAAACAAATATTCGTTGATTAACAGTCTTTTGATCAATCTCTTTATGGCCTGAAAAGTTACCTATATACTGACCCATATTTCTACATACCTTATGTGCAAACGATATCAATTATCTCATGAACGTTTGACAAATCAACTTCAGAGAAGATATTCATGTTCTCATTAAAAAGTATCACGGTTGACCCTTAACCAATAACTTTTATTTGACATCGAATAGGTGTTCCTGTCTACTTTTTAAAATGAAGTAACGAAGTCCTTTAAAAGTAGACCGTTTATCATAATGAAATTTGAGAAATAGTAAACAAAATCTTCAATCCGTCCTGCCAGTTCTACTTAAATATTCAGATAACTGAACCAGAGTAACCTTGAAATACTGTCAACAAATAGAATAAATTCAATAACAACAAACTACCAGTAAACAAATCAAAAGACAAAATTTAGTCGTACACAAATAACTGAGAAATGCATTCTCAGAAAAGGAATGAGAAAGATGTTAGATTGCTCACTACACCTGAGGCCATATGCTTTTCTTTTGTTTGTAAAAGGTGGCCTATTTTTACTAAATTAATAAAATAAACAGGTGAATATTATTTATTTTAAATATGTTATGCATTGGAAAATCTATAGTCATAAGTATTCTCATCAGACCAGAGTGAACCAAAAACCCAAAAAATATTTTCCCTAGACTAATATGTGAAAAAAATATTCTACTTAAATATGATTGGTTTAAAAGAAAATTATGTCAAAAACGTATACTCCTCAACACATAACTCCAGAATCAAGACACATTTCTGGTTTGAGCAATGGCTACTTGCTAACTAACTACAGAAATGATGGTTTTGAATATGTTTATTACAAAATAAATAAAATCTTTTTTATTTTGGAGTAATGAAAAAAGACTGGAATATTTTAAATTTTAAGAAATTTCTGTTTGCTGGTGTTAAAATGGTGATATACTATGGAAGAAGTTTATGTTTGACGGAAGAAAATATGAATCAAACATTGTTTCGGCGAAGTGGTCACATAGTTTAATATGCGAAAATGTGTCTGATTTTAAGATTTTACAAGAGAATATGGATAGTGAGAAGTGATGATAATGAGGTCTCTTCCATCGAATCAATTATACCTCGCTGTTTAAATCATTTAATATTATTTACATTAGTGTTATCAACCCCTTTAAGCATTCAGTCCACAAAAAATATACATAAACGTCAGTTATACTCGGATACATTAAATTTATTTACTGGAAATATTTCTAAATTACCTCCTGTTGGACTACCTACTATTTTAAATTGGCGTACTAATTTATCTTTGGATTTTTTTTCTATGTCTAAATCTAAATTCAACCGAACAAAACCAATTCAAACAATAACATCTAATTTGAATATATATCCTCATATGGTTATGGATGTAAATAAATCTAACAACGATGCAGGTGGACTTATATCTCAAAGAATTTCTTCTCTACCTAAATCTTCATCCGCTTTTGTTGATCAATCTGGTCCATGTACGCCTGAAGAGGAAGCAAAGAATTCACAATGTCTACGAGAATTACCAGCTGAACGATATGAAGTGCTTGAAGGTGAAACAGTTTTGATGCGTTGTCGTGTAGCCAATCAAAGGGGAAAAGCACAGTGGCGTGCCAGAAACTTTTTATTAGGTGAGTAAATTAAATATTTCTACGACTATTTTAATTAATAGATGCTTTTTGCATTATTTGTATGACAGTTTTCAACTACAAAGAAAAAGTAAAACAGTAGAAAACATCTATGAAATGTTCTAAAACCTATCATAGTGTCTGCGAGATATCATTTACGACATCTGAATATCTTGTACGTTTTGTGGGTCAGAGTGACTACTGTAGAGTTGAAAAGAATAAACGTGTAAAAATACTGTCCAACATCCCCTGGTTCTCAGTGGTTCCCGCAATATAACTTTTCATTAAGATCGTTCGTTAGTTTAGAGGAAATAAAACCATTTCCGTCGGTTTATTTGTATGGAAAACATAAAACTGTATAAATCACAACTTTTAAAACACATATTTTTTCCAGATTTTTCGATGAAACAGCCATACCATGTGTAATATTATTAATGTTTCTCTTTGCTTACAAAAGTATCGAATGTAGAAATGTTGTTCAAGGTTGTAAAAATTATTATGACGTAGTAACTAATACAATTCGAAACAATAATACTGTAAACATCAATAGTCATCAATAGAGAATATATAATGCATACGATTAATCAACATTATCTCTCATTTCAATTATGAAATAACTAGTTATTGTAATGTTTTTTTCAAAATGATACAGAATGTATTAAAGATCCTACGTAAATAGGTCTAATGAAAACATGGTTGTTTAAAATATAAATCATTTTCATGAAAGCCAACTTATTCATTATTAACAATAACATGAATTGTTAAAATCAAAAACCTCCATCACTTTTTAGGATATTTAATGCACATAACGAGAAAATATCTACAACAGAACAATAAAAATTCATTTGGTATTGTTTGTTTACATTTTCTTATTGATGTTTAGTACTGCAACTGGTCAGTCTCTTATTGGCATATATGCATACCGTGCGCATTACCTCGATATAGCCTTAATTCACAAGCGTTATAAACAAGGATGGTTGGTGGCTAGCAGTAGAATCCAGGGCGCGATGGAATTTGAAGCGAAAAAAACTGGGTTTGAGTCCCAGAGTGAATATCAGCTCAGAGATGCAGGTACATCTAGCTAAGGATTCCCGAATTGGACGAAACGCGCGTCTTGGATTTCACTGCTAGCCACTATCCATCTTTGCTTAGAAATATATAACGTTTTTCTCTTTAATTCTATGATAATTTATATAATTTATTAAAACAGTATCATTTAAATTACTGATTTAACGTTTTCAATTATCTATCTAGAAAACTGTAATGTTATTCACGTGATTTTAGATAAGATCAATTAAGCATCTTGAATATTTAATTCGTAGTTAGACGTTGATGATAAAATATACTTAAGGATGATTAATGTATTTCACTTGAATTTCATTTCGAAAATAATTTTTAATAAAACTGCTGGAAAACTGTTAAAAGAAACAATGCAGATTGAAGGTGTATTACATCACAATCTACAGTTACTATGCACAAGTATACCTGCGAATTTTATCTAATAGTTATTTAAAAATATTGGTTTTCTTTGCTGATCTTCATCAGTAGATAGCATATAATTTAAGAAAGTAAAATGTATGGTAGCTTAAATAATTTGTAAGCAAATAACAAATGTGAACATTAACGTCCAAGTGAAATCCAGGTAACCAATCTTCAGTGAAACGGTTATCATTTTACTTTATGTTTTAAAGCCATTTTCACTAACACTATTGGTAAACACTATTAAGTATGTAGATGGAAATCTAATTTTGAGATATAAATTTTTGTTAATATATTTGAAGACAGTTTAACTTGGAAAAAGAGGATTTTTTTCCATTCGAATAAAATTTTAACAATAATGTCTTATAACTAGTCACTTAAAGTAATTTTGTAATTGCTTTCCTACTGGTGACAAAATATGAAGTTAGTTATCAAGCTAATGGATTGCTGTGAATCTAATTATGTTTATTTATCTATTCGTTGGTTATTCTATTTATTCGATAGTGAAGATAATAACACCAGTTCGAATTTAGATGGAAAGTGAATGAGATAGAGATTTCTCTGTTATTAGCTTCAAACTTAAATAACATATAGATAAACAGAACAAACATGAATCAATATTATCCACTATCCTAGTTCACAGTATATCAATTCACCTGATCATATGAAAGTAATTTGAAATAATTTATAATCAATTAAAATAATGTTCCGAAAGCCTCAAAATTTATGACACGTACGTTTGAAAATACCTTCTTGTCTGGCAACACGAATCCTTTGATGGTGAATTAGATTTAAGTATTATGATTGTAATTTTCTTTGAAGAGAACACTGATTTTGAACACTTGTGGAACAGTCAAGTGTATAAATTTGTACACTCACATAGGTGCCATCTTATCTCCCTTTATTATTTCGTCCCGAATGTTCTACATATTTAAGAATCCTAAATTATAATTTTTGGTAATACATTTGTCATTGCAGATATATAGAATCCCGTCATGTTGAAGAATACATGGACTTTGAGTTTCCGCATATCATTTATCATCATATATATGATAACGACATATTCTATTCCACTTACCGCTTTGCGCATCCACATACAGTCAGTAGATTATTCAGAATATTCTATTTAGTAAGATGAAGCCCATAGTAAATTGATTTTCAAAAATGAGGAAAGCTCTTAAACAAACCAATAAGTAAGCATTCATAATGCTGCATAAGCAAATGTAACATATTCAGATCAGATTTCAGGTTTTTGGGGATATCAGTAGTCTTTCTGAACGTTTTGCCAACTGCTTCGTAGTTGGACACATGCAGCAATAAATTAATCTACTTTAAAGTTTATTTGGACTTAATAATTATGAATCCTATCTGTTTGCATTTACTCTGTATTATGAAAGGTTTACAACCTATTACGATGCTAAACACTCCAAATCTCAATACAAAATACGCAACTTCTAGCTTATTTTCTCCCGTTTCTACACTTCTGAAGAAAAACGAGCGACAAATATATTGCAATACTTACATTTATTTCCTGGGAGTTAGAAAACGTAGTCGTAGAATCTAAACTGCTTATTAGCTTTCCCCAGCGAAGATGAATAGAAAATACTAATTACTAAAAAAATTTAATAATTATCAAATAATGACAATTGAAATGTATGTTAAGTCGAAATAATTTGCAATTTTGAACTATTGATGCTGAAGAGTAAAATTATTATTATCAAAATACTTGAGCAACATACGAAAACTGGTAAAAAAACAAGCCCCCAATAAATCAAACTTTTGGTTTTGCGTCCTAAATCAATCTTTTCTCATCTGACAACTAACAGTATTGGAGTTAAAACTGATCACTTTCTCTTCAATAACTATTTTCCAACAAAACAAGAATTAATTGACGTCTGTATTTTGTAATTACAAAGGGAGATTTTCATTTATACTTAAACTGTTTATTATAGCTATATAGTCCCGTGTCTTTCTATCAACACTAAATATAAATCTAATAATATAAAAGATTATGATCCTATCGTTTTCATGTACTTTCAAGTTGGTGATAAAGAAACTACCGTTTTTCATTTTATTGAATATTCTATTTGAGACATTAACAAGACAAGCTGAACAAAGAAATATTTCTTTTCAATTAGCTCTTCATCAGGTCACTACACTAATACATGTTTTATAAGTGAGTAGAAAGTCCATACCAATTAGATGGTGGTGAGTCACTTTTATAAAATAATGAAAGGTTAGTTACATAATATTTGAAAAATTAAAATTATGAGTATAACTAAAGTGAATTGGCATAATCGACGCGCGCTATTTAAAAAGGACAGTGGTATTTTTCCTCGTTGAGTAAATTCTATTGTTTTGATCGTTATTAACGTATCAAGACTACTGTTTTTATACTTTGATTGAATTTCTTTCAGTTAAAGTATTCTATTAGAGTATCATCTTTGGTATCCTAAATAGTTTTATCGTCGGTACTCCAGAGTACCTTTTTTTCCATTGTGTCTGTTAGTACTTTGGTCCTAACTGTTTATAGTTTTTTTTTCTACTTGTAGTCAACACTCACTTTCGCATCCTAAAATGACTGGAAGATGCAACAAAAGCATTTGCCACCGCCCAGGATGTCGATATCCTGTTGATAGCGGCATGCAGTGCGATGAGTGCAAAGGTTGGTACCACGATGTTTGCACGAATCTAACACCTGCAGCTTTCAAGCGGTTCAGTAAAAATGGGTGTGTATGGCTATGTCAACAGTGCTGTTTGGATGCAAATAACCTGCTAACCGAGGCCATTTCAATAGTAAATGCCACAAAAAAGTGTCTCGGCAAGCGCGGTCGGGATACATCAGTCAGAACTTAATCTGTCGACACGCAGATTGACACAAGGCAGGTTCAAGTGAGTCCAAAAACTGCCGACCCACACCCTACTAAGGAGAAAGAACATCCTCCAAAGAGGACTGTTACAACCAGAAACTCGCGCAAAAAAGTCTCTTCTGTCCCTCGTATCAAAAATGGTACCCAGAAGGGAACTTCCGGAAGCCGAAACCGCAAGGCTCGATCGGTTTCCAGCGCGAAAGATGACCCAATCTCCCAAGTCGTCCTGACTCTTCCGGAATCCCACAGTACGCCTGACGCGAATGTGGTTACCACTCCAAAGAATGTTGGCGATTGGGTACGGGTCGTAAGAAAAAAACGCCAAAATGACGTAAAAGGAAATCATACCCCCACCAAAAGGGTCGACAAGCCGAGGTCTGATCACAGCGACAGATCAGTCATTCTCCATAGAGTCAAGGAGAGTGACAACTTAGAACCGAAATCTCGTTTTTAGCATGACATTGTGTTGATAAAACAACTACTCAACCAAGTTATGCCCAAAAACATCCCCGGAGTCACCTTGCTAAAGGTGTATAGACTAGGAAATCTAGCGCATCTGAAACCAAATCAGTCTAGACTACCAAAAGTCGTTTTCAAATCCTCAAACGAACGCGACTTAATCTTAGAAAATGGACACAAATTAAAGGGTTCAGGAGTTTTTCTCCGTAAGGACTTACCGTTGGCGGACCGTGTAAAACGACGGGAAGCCGAAAATGAACTACAGCTCAGATTAGACGCTGGCGAAAAAGACCTGAAAACTGTAAATTTTTGGGTTGTGAGGCTTCGAAAGAGGATGAGGCCGAAGCCACTCTGGGTGAAGAACGAGGCCACTTAAATAGACTTCGGATCTGTTATACTAATGCCTGGAGCTTACTCAATAAGCTACCGGAACTAGGTGTACAGATTGAATCAACTAGGCCAGACATAATCGCAGTCACAGAAACATGGCTGACGCCATCTATAGATAGTAGGGAACTTGATTTCGAGGGTTTTACATTGGTAAGGGCCGAAAGAATACAAACGCGTAAAGGAGGGTGAGTAGCTCTATTCATTAGGAATGCTATTCCATTCACCATTATCAACAGTGTATCCCATGAGAGTGGGACGTATGAATTAGTTTGCTGCCGCCTGAAATGCAGGGGACAAGAGTTACTACTTAGTTTGATCTATCGCAGTCCAAGCTGTGAGGCAAACGAGGTCCTGCTAAGCAGTCTCAACGCTTTATCACGAAGTGATCGATGTCTAATCCTAGGGGACTTCAATGCACCCATGGTGGACTGGGGAAATCTGCGGACGGAATCGTCAGCAAATTCCTTCGAACAGGAACTAGTTGATGCGGTAATCACATGTGCCCTAGTGCAACACGTGAAGGAAGCAACTAGGTACGACCCGGGTTCTGCATCATCCTTACTAGATCTTATATTGACTCATTATGAGGATGATGTTGCAAACCTGGATTACATGCCACCCCTAGGCAAAAGTGATCATGCAGTTTTAAGCTTTGACTTCCATATAACTGTCGATCACGAGTACGCTTCAGCTCAATCCAGACCTAACGTCTGGAAAGCAAACATAGCAGACATCATGAAATCAGCATCATTAGTAGATTGGAAATTAGATCCAGAGTCATCAATCGAAACGGCTTGGGACGTATTCCGGAATTTATACTTAAAAGTTACCACCCCCCACATCCCTTGGACTACACCTAAGAGACCGAGAAACTCCCCACCGTGGTTCAGTAGGGAGGTTCGCATCCTTCTCCGTAAAAGAAGGAAAATGTGGGACAGATTTAGATTACTGGGGACTGACGAGGCGAAATCTCAGTATCAAAAGGCTCGAAATACCTGTGCCTCGACCCTCCGTAAGGCCAGAAAGCTGTACGAAGAGAAAATCGTTAGGGAATCCATAGAATGCCCTAAACGCTTGTATTCGTATATAAACCAAAGGACAAAAAGAAGAAGAAATGTTCTTTCATTATGGGGAGACAGTACTGCCACATCACTAGTGGAGGATGACTTTGGCAAAGCTCAAGTATTCTCTAAATACTTTAGCGATATATACACCATAGAAACACCCTTCTCACCAGTCCATGAAAATCCCCCCACACAAGCACTGGACAGCGTAACCATTAAAGAACTCGATGTCTTTGGTCTGCTAGTTAAGCTTGACATAGGTAAATCCACTGGACCCGATGAACTGCATCCTAGATTATTAAAGGAATTAGCTAACTTTGTTGCGAACCCTTTAAGTGTATGTTTTAATCTATCCGTAACCCAGGGTCGTCTACCAAAAGACTGGAAGAACGCCATAGTAAGTCCAGTCTTCAAAACAGGTACAAAACATAAGCCTGAGAATTACCGACCAATTAGCCTAACTAGTGTGGTTGTTAAAATCTTAGAAAAGATTATTCGGAAGGAGCTGTTAAAGTATCTCGATGAAAACCGGATCCTCTCCGAAAAGCAGCATGGTTTTAAAACAGGTTGCTCTTGTCTCACACACTTATTAGTCGCTTGTGAAAGCTGGTGCCCTCTTAAGGACCAAAAATTACCTATAGACGTAGCTTACATCGATTTCAGCAAAGCTTTCGACAAAGTTCCGCATAACCCCGCTGTTATATAAGCTAAGGAATGTCAGGATTGGAGGCAATCTATTGATGTGGATAAAAGACATCCTAGTTGGGCGTCAACAAAGAGTAAGGGTGAACTCCAAGTTGTCTAGCTGGGAAACTGTGCTTAGTGGAGTACCCCAAGGTACAGTTTTGGGGCCAGTGTTATTCCTCCTGTACGTAAATGATCTCCCTCGTCTACTATCGTCATCGGTCTTACTCTATGCTGATAATGTCAAGATATGGAGAGCGATACAAAGCAAGGGCGATAGCTTAGAACTTCAAAATGACCTGGAGAGATTATCTGAATGGTCCCAAACCTGGCAATTGCCGATAAACACTTCCAAGTGTATTGTGATGCATATTGGCCACCAGGGTACAGATACATACACGATAAATAACACTGAGTTACCTATTGTTCAAGCACACAACGACTTAGGCGTCATCGTCAGTCAAGACTTAAAGACTACTGCACACTGCCGTGCAATAGCCGCCAAAGGTTTTAGGACTTTATGGTCCATACGCAGGGCTTTTAGGCATCTTGACGCTAAAACGTTTTTGACTTTGTATACAGTGTTCGTACGCCCTAAACTTGAGTACTGTATACAAGCAGCTAACCCCTGCCTAAAAAAAGACAGTGAACTCTTGGAAAGGGTTCAGAGAACAGCAACTAGGCTAATTCCCGGAATAGCGAAGCTCCCGTATGGTACTAGACTGACCAAGCTAAACCTATTCCCGCTGTCATATAGAAGAATCAGAGGTGACTTGATTATAGTTTTCAAATTGCTAAATGACAAATTTGCACCTGATATGCCCTCATTTTTCTTGTCTTCCAAAACAGAAAATCTACGAGGACACTCCAAAAAAGTTCACAAGCCCAGAACGAATTACTTGTCAGCTGACTACCGACTTTCCCATCGAATAATCAACGAGTGGAATTCATTACCTCAGCACGTGGTTGAGGCTCCATCCGTCGAATCCTTCAAAAGAAAGTTGGATCAGCTAAGAGACCATCATTGCCAGGACTGACACAGGCCATCAAGCCTCCTGTCCTTTCCAAACTGAAACTGAAACTGATAATTCGTTAATTATCACAAATAGTTACAGAATTCAAATTGGATGTAAATATTAATCTTTTTTTGTTATTTAAGAAATTGATCAGTAATTAGTAGGACGGGTGCAGTGAAAATTAGATAATATGAATAACAAAGCGGTTACGTAAGATTAGAATTAGAAATTTAAGTGATAACGGAATCAACTTTTAAGAAAAGGGAAAAGAAGTTCTGAAACACCCAATGATATTAAAGTAGAACTCCAGGTTAGATTCGAACGTTTTGGTGGAGTTTTATTCTTTGAGGTAGATGGTTCGGTGGTGGAGTTTTCACCGTTATTCTGAACGACATCATTAGTACAAACTTCAGGCAGAAGAGAAGTGCTAGGATGTTTGCACATAAGTTTCACAGGTAGTCCTGTAGAATCTGATCTGTATTGGCTGTTGCTGAACTTTAATCTGTCATTGTTTACTTCTTTATTTTGACAAAAAACAAAGGATAATGATGAAAGCTCCACAACCAAACCATCAAAATCAGAGAATAAAACCCCATCGAAATCGTGCACCTGATCTACAAATCTTCTCCACACTCTTAGGTTCACAGGTTGTATAAAATTTTTCTGTGTACAGAACCTGTTTTTTTGATGAATATTCCTATTGTTTCTGCTATATGTAAGAGTAGAATTTTCGAAACATAGGGTACATTAAGTGAGGTTAAACAGATAATTTGAAACTCTAAATTTTTATCTACATAGTCACTATGAAAGATGATGAACATCATCTTAGGATGTAAATGTAATTGATAAAAGATGCATTTACATTGGCTGAAATAAATTTTAAAAAAATAACTGTTCAGTAGAATCACAAAATATTAGAATCATACATCATTGTCATGAACGTTCAGTTAACAGTGAGCGAAATCTCAGTATTACAAAGTATTTAAAACCACAACCGTTAGATCATTGTCTCCAGTTCTTTAAAAAACATTAACAGATCTACTGAAAATTCCGGAAGCATTAATTCAATGTTATTTAATTTTTGTACTGATTATCAATTGAACTATTAGCTTGCTTGATTTTCATTCGACATTTGTCAAAGCTAATGCTATTGATATACCTTCTTGATTATGTGGATAATAGGAGTATATTTTTATAGGTTTTTCTCTAAATATCAGTAGACATTAATAATGGTAAACGTTCTGTTTTGAAACAAATAAGAATAAGACGACTCCTTGGGACATAGCAGAGGATTGAGTCTACATTCATTTACTAATGCAACAACTAAAAAAGTTTCAAGCATAATCTCAGATAAATGCATATATGTTCCGAAGTAGTATCATATTTAACTAATGTGTCCAATTAGATAGGTTGTTTGAAATGATAAGTTTATAAGCCCTACCTTTTTTAAAAAGGGAACCTATATTTGATGCTCCCTTTAATTGAATGGTAACTCATGCCCCCTCAGTAACATAGATCTTTTTACTCGGTAAGCTTATATTTTTTGAAGCATGATTAAAGTTTATGCATATAAATAAAGAATGACTAGTAAACAATCAGTAAGTGTTAACCTAGATCAAATGTAGCACTTTGTTTATTCAGCACAACTCGAATCAAAAGGTATAAACATACCACATTATTACTACCTTGATTATCAGTCAAAACTGTGCATCAAGTGACAGTAATTTTCTGAGTAAATTTGGCTGATACGATCCATAAACTCAAATGATTTTCAGATACACTGAAATGTGTTGAGCACAATTTGAGTAGTATAAACCACAAAATTAGTTAATTAAAGATGATAATTTTCTTTTCAATTTTACTGGATCGAAATATAAGATGATTGAGTTTGTTTTGTACTTAGACGAAAACTGATGTTTATTTCTTTATCTTAGAAGGAAATATATTCATTCATTCAACCACATATACCAGGCTATTTTAACATTGCAACCGATCAAAATTATTTTGGCCTGGATAAACATCCTTCGAATAAGTAATAAAAATTTTAAGAACTGAATACTGTAATCAAATTTTCGCCAGACTTGTGCAACAAAATTTTAATTAAACCTATGTTATGACAGAAATCAATAAAACAAATAAATTATGCTCCACTTAATTGAGAGAAAGAAATTTCATTGGTTTGTATCTTTGTCTCTTTTCCATGATATTAAGTGTCGGATTCCTCTTTATTTTATTTTCCTTCCATTCTATTCCAGTATTCTCTGTTTACCTAATAAATTTAATTCAGCGTCTTGTCAGTTTCACAACTTGAGGGACTTTTCATTTGACTGAAAAAACAAATAAAACTATAAACCTTTATTTGGCTATGTGACAAGTAAGAAAGACTCTGATATGTTA
This sequence comes from Schistosoma rodhaini, assembly GCA_944470415.2. NCBI lineage: Eukaryota > Metazoa > Platyhelminthes > Trematoda > Strigeidida > Schistosomatidae > Schistosoma > Schistosoma rodhaini. The sequence continues at coordinate 48,020,018 of OX104036.1, forward strand.
CAAACGTTGAAACCATATTAATATAGATATTTTCGATTCATTTGTTATAATATTTCATAATAATTTACTTATCTTCAAGATTGTTAGTTTACAGAGAAATGCTACTCTCAAAAGAAAGTGATAATGCTTTATCACAATAAATTTGTGAACTTTAATGTATGATGTTATGTAATTCATTTCCCTTACAAATAACATATTTTCACCCGACGTTTTATTTCCATCTCCCTGTTGGAATGTATTTTCCATTAATTCTTGTTTATATTCAGTAAATGATACTTTTGTTGATATAATATACCGGAATTACACAAAGCAAATGTACATACTGAAAATGACAAACTAGAAAGTCAATAGTGTTTGATTACTTTGAAGACACACATAGCCGATCAGTAGCTTATTTGTATAGCTCGATAGTCAATTGTTTTGTTTACAATATCGAGAATGCGCACATATGGTAATATACATTTTTAAGTTATAAAATGTTGTCAGTATTGATTGAATACGTCTGGCTCAACCATTTACTTTTTCAGAACATTTCTCTAAAACTTTAAAACACCGCTGACATTTTTTAGGTGTTCATGAACATCGGATCATTTATACTCGTCTTAGTTCAAGGTATTTGACGAGTAACTCTGTTTTAATGAGTGTCACACCCTGAAAACAAAACCCTCAATATTTATTCGGCAGTAAAGGCAAAATAAATTTAATTTCAATCAAAATCCCTATCTCTTCAAAGCTAAAAACAGACATAATTAACAATATGATAGCAATATAGACCACTTAATTTGCAATAATCACAGATATAGACCACTTCTCAGTGACATTTTAATGTCAGAATTTTTATAAACTACAGTAAACTTAAAGTGGATTCCATTTTCCTAATTTTTAAATTATAAACTAAGGATACCTACTATCAAAGGAGTACATTTTTACAGAATTTGTTTGTGGCGGTTGAAATGCCTTATAAAATCATGCGTCAATTAATTAGATGTTTATTTAGAGTAAAAAAACTGACAGTTAGATTCAATTTATTTAGTAATTTGCTTATTGATCTATTGTAAAAGAATATGTAACAACAGAATATCAACATGGATGCAAGCTGTTACCGACTATTGTAAACTTTGGAAGTGATTATACTGAATTACAATTACGTATGAATAGTGGAAATCCAGCTAATTAAACTTATATAAGGAAAGAAATTTAAATTAACAGATAAAATTGTTGTTATCAGAAGGGGTTTTGTGGAGATTTTAGTAATTTTATGGTTGAATTCATGAGATGATTGAAGCGGAATCGTGGATAAGCACTGCTGAGGAGTCCAACAATGGGACGAAACGGCTGTCCAGTGCTTCCAGGTTTCCATGGTGGTCTAGCTTAAATTGACTCATGAATTCAACTATAAAAGATACAATTGTAATATTTTAATCTGTTTTTACTTGAATTTAACTTTTTATGCTAATAAGCAATACGTGCTTTATGTAAGGAATTAATTTAATATACAATATAAAAAATTATAACCATCGAAATAAGATGAAAACGCATACATCAAGTAGTCTTCTGAATATGTGGAAGGATACAATTGATTTGACTAAGGTTCTATGCTCCGTGTATACGAAGACAGAGCATGACCGAATATTATTATCTTTGAAGTATTACCTGCGTATAACATAACCATTAGGTTATGTTGGCCAGTTTCAGGTTACATTCTAAAAGTTCACTAACTGATGGACCTAGTCTAATTGGAATCTAAAGATATAATGATTATCAGACAGGTGAAAACCATTAATTCTAAGTTATGCACTTACTATAATATAGTTATTTTCAACTCTTGATTCATAGTATTTCTTCATGTTTTTGATACGGCACTGATGTAAATTCCCTTCCAAATTTGCTTTTCTATGTTTATTTTTCTATTACTATTACTGATTTTTTGTCACCGTCAATTTTCACTATGTTAATAAGTTGCCACTTTCTAATTCTAAATTTACAGTAACTCATGTTGATTTAGGTGTATGCTGGTCTACTTACTATTCACAATCGACTTAATTAAGCTTGTTTTACTTGAAATGTTGATACATACATAAAATGGTTGTTAAATACTTTATATATATATATATATATATATATATATATATATATATATATATATATATATATATATATATATATATATAACATTATATAATGAATACCATGATGGTGAAATTTCCATCATCCCTAAAAAAATTAGTTGCCTCGATCAGTCGGACAAATCGGGATTATCGAGATAATGAATAGAATATTTCCACTTTTCACCTAAACATTTTTTGAAGCCAAAATTATTAAGTAATAGAGAGAAAAAAAATTAAAGTTTGCGTGACAAAATAAAATTTACTAAAATTTCATTTCATTCGGATATCATAATGGTCTATAATTGTGTATTGAATATGATAGTAAAGCTTTTCAAAATAAAGGACTTCCAAATGTATTTAGTTCTACAGTTTCTATGCCAGCATTTCAGCTTTGTTCTTATTTCCTTGTAAACATATAGCCAGTTATTTAAACTTGTATTTAAACTTGAATTATTATGAGTACATTATGAACAGTGGTACTATGACTCTTTTGGTCTTTTTAAAGTAAAAAAAATTATATCAGAAATTAGTATGTGACAGACTGTCAGTAAATTTTATTGCAACTTTCTCTCAAGGAGGTTTGTGTCTCTAATCTCCATTGGGCTTTAATTTTTAAAACAAGTAATATTTCGCAAAAATCTCTATCTCAGTGATAATAATGTTTGTTGTTCAAAGCAACAGATTACGATAAGAAATTTGTGAATTTAATTTAATGTTTTAATTAAATAATTACTTCTTTGTGATACAGCCCCCAAAATGCCCTGGTACGGCCGAGAGTGGGGAGAGTCCGCTCTCCCTCTCGAAATGCTCTCACATGGCCACGCGTATACAGCCTCTGTCAGGGAAATCCTACTCACTGCCTTCTCGCACCAGGGATATTGTTAAAAATAGTGAGAGGACGAAAAGCGAATGTCCGGTGCTTTAACCGGGTTGGTCGACACGGTGCGTCCACCTAGGGGAGTTGGAAAATCCTGATTTCAAAACAATTGCGCACATGGGCTCCTGTATCCTGAAGGAACAAATGGCGTATGAACCAATTGTTGGTAACCGGCTACTATGGGACTGCATCTCCTCACGATGCTCCACTGCATTGTGGGTTAGACCTTTAGGCCAAAGGCTCCGGGTGTGGCCACTTAAGAAAACCACCTGCTTCAGTTTGGGCACCTGAGCAGTACCACAGCCCTCACACAAATCAAATGAGATTTATGTGGCGCATATATATCTGGTACCCCATTGTACTAATATTTATGTGTATAAATAAATAAATATATAAATTTTTGTGATACAAAAATCTTCGAAATGATACATTTGAACCTCGGTTTGTTAGGCCCTTGATTTTGACATCAATTAGATCGGACTATGTTGTTGATGGGCTCACCACTTTATGAACTCTGAAATATCTGATTTCAGTTCGATCGGACAGATGATTGTTATCAAAACATGCATATCGTCAATCCTTGTATATAGTTCTCGACTGAATTCACGTTAGTGAATAATGGGATCAAATAAGTCAAATGCGAGAATAAATTTTTGAATACAAACATGTTTTGTTCGCTAATTGATCTGATTAGAAAATTAGAGGGACGAAGCAAAGGATGCGAATAAAAGAGAACGAGGAGAAATGACGCGCAGTGGAGGCGTGTGAATCAATTCCATTTAATCAAGCGTGAATCGATATTTTTAGTCCAACAAAAATCAGTCGCAGACACAAGATGAATAGGATAAGAATCGCATACAGATACTCTCATATAATAACAGCCAAAGCTGATAAGCGAATAATTAACAAGGTCAAAATGTAACTGAAGAAGAATGAATAGACTAGTTTGTTCAAAAGCTATAATAGGCTACGCGGGTTTAACATAACACTACAAGTTCAGCGACAAATTAAAGCTACACAGTGATGTCTTCTTCACGTCAAATCACATTTTAAAAGTTTGGAAACTTAAACTCCTTTGACAAAAAAGAATATAAATCCAAATATCTACTTTTCATTCTCTGAGGACTTTCGTTTAAATTTGAATAAATGATTCTATAGTAGCTGGGTGCCGAGCTAATACAATACATTATGGAAGAAAATTATACTCGTAAAAATCTCAGCGAAAAATAATCAAGCTTAAACTTGATTCCCAAGCAAAATATTGGATTTACTTAATGTTCAATCGCAAAGATTTTTAAAGTACAATTTTTCCTCCTTAATATCTTTCAGTTTATCTAAACATAAATGTTATAATACGTTCAGTTAATTTCTCGACTACTACATAGTAGATCAATAAATCAGTCGACAAGTAGCCACACTCAAATACTTCACTGATTGATGTTACAAATGTGAACACCTTAATATCAAATTATTCGAATGAATTAAATGTTATGAAAAAATCAAAAAAGTCTGATACAGAAAGCATGCTATCAATTTATTTAGAACAATTTAGTTTCTTGGCACTTGTCAACTATGCAATAAAATACTTGATTCAAGTTTGATAATTTTAAAAAATACAACAGACAGTTGCTTAATGCAAGGAAAAACTGTCTAATTAATATTTCGAAAGTTTTTTATGATATTTCCTTATACTTTTTTTCTACTTTTTCGTTCAAAAAAAAACAAGTACGAATATTTTGAAAAAAAACACATGGAATCACAATCCAAGGTGAATCCAAATCATTTTGACAGATACATGATACATACTTTCTAGTAACTGAGTAACTTTCTGTAATTATATTATTATTACATATGCATAGACATATTTTCACCGTATTATTATACTAAATATATATATTTTTTGGTGTTAAATTGAAAATAGTAAATTATTTAATCTATCAAAAACGGTTGTAGTTGTTCAAAGTATATAAGAATGATTTATATTTTGCTATTCTAGATAATTCTAAGACAAAAAACTATGAAAATACTAAATCTCCACAAAACCCTTTCTGATAATAACAATCATGTACTCACTAGTGACTGACTTCGAGAGGTAAATCCTGGAGTTCTAGTGAGAAGCAGTGACCAGTGGAGTTCAAACCACGACTGTTGTGAGACAGGATCTCACTGAAGACAATTGGTAAACGGTTGCTCATCTTCGTGGATGGCTTGGAGTCAAACATAAATACCATGGGATGCCGGCTCAGTGCTCTATCAGTTAAGTGCTCTGTTGCGAGACTGGTAGGTCCTCGGTTCGAGTCTCGTGAAGCGGATGCGCACTTCTGAGGAGTCCCACAGTAGGATGAAACGGCTTTAAAGCAGTGCTTCCAGGTTTTCCCTGGTGGTCTAGCTTCAACGGAGTCACGCATTCAACTATGAAAATACTAAATCTACACAAAAACCCCTTCTGATAATAAAAACTATATTATTATTATCTAAGTGGTTGTAAGAAACAAAGTGAAAACGATACATGTCAATCTATTATTTGAAGTAAAAAAAAATAGTGGATTATCAGATTTCAGTACATTTCTTATGTTTTTTCGAGAAAAAATTGGAATAATTTTAAATTCATCTCAATGTTCTTTAGTTTAATTTTTCCCTATATGAAGTTGAATTGAATACTACGAAAGTTTGAGAAAAAAAGACATTTTTGAGCTTATGATATTCATATATAAGGCAAGTGTTATATTGATTGAATGCGTGCCCTATTTATTATATGAACGTGATAAGACCACCTGTCAGAGAGCATTGAATTTATCGATCGGACCAGTGATAATGAATAACTGTATGAGCAGTCTTGAGTACTTATCAGTCCTGCTTTCGACCTATCCCAGCCATTTAAGTCCAGAACACCAATAACAAGAATAAGAATCATTATTCATAGTTGAAATCATGAGTCAATTGAAGCTAGACCACCATGGAAAACCTGGAAGCACTGGACGGCCGTTTCGTTTTATTGTGGGACTCCTCAGCATTGCGCATTCACGACCTCGCCTCACGAGTTCTAGTAAGAAGCAGTGACCAGTGGAGTTCAACTACGTCTGTGGTGAGATAACAACTCACTGAAGACAATTGGTGAACGGATGCTCAAACATAGTGGATTGGTTGAAGTTAGACATTAACAACGTTGGATGCCAGCTCAGTGGTCTATCGGTTAAGTGCTCTGGCGCGAAACTGGTAAGTCCTGGGTTCAAATCTCGCCAGGTATTGTCGTGGATGCGCACTTCTGAGGAGTCCCACAATAGGACGAAATGGTCGTCCAGTGCTTCCAGGTTTTCCATGGCGTTCTAACTTCAATTGACTCATGATTTCAAATATGAAAAATACTGAAATTTTCACAAAACCCCTTTTGAATCATTATTCTCAAACATATTGGATTTATGTCGAACAAACTGACCACGTCGTACCATAAAATGGGAAATAAGATTTGTACAAGAATCGGCGAAATGTGGCTGTGAATAAGGGGAACGGTAATCAATAGACTGAGTATAACTCAAGAATGGTAAATCCTATAATAATAGCTCATAAGTCAAATTAAAGCTCATAATAAGAGGGACACGAATGTGAATAGTTAAGTTACATGGTAATTATACAACAGGAAATATACGTATCACATGGTTCCATAAATAGTTCTCAAAGTTACCATTCATAAATCTCCACTGGATATAACAGCAAGATTTGTTTATATATTTCCATAGAATAGAAAATTTTGAAAATTAAATATGATGTAGATTATTTTAGTAAAATATTTAATAAATGTTTCATTTTCATAAAATCTTTCGTAATTATTGAGAGTTCACTAAAGGAATATATTTGTGGTATGTGCTACTGAAGTCGACAGACATAAGTAGTATGTGTCATCAACTAAAAGTAAAATGCCTGGAGACAGAAGGTTGAGAAGATCAAAGAAAAGAGAACGAGAAGAAAGAATGATTTGTGTGGAAACGAAGGTATATTGAAGTCTGAGACGATTGGCCGATATTTACAAAAGGAATATTCAAGTTTGAGATAATTGGTTGAGATTTTGGAGATTAAGTATTTACTGTGTGGTTCTCAGATTTTACGAAGATGTTCTATAATTTTGTAGTAGAATATATTCCGTTGTTCCCACTTTTGTTCTCGTTCATTATATATTCGTTTTCTTGAACTATTTCTTTGTATTTAAGTGTTAATATTTTCTGTGTACTACGATAAAATATCTAATGATATTGTCTTTGAGTCAATTTGATTTATTAAATTTCTTCGACTAGCAATTTTATCTGAATAGATTTTACATGTGAATAATACTATTTAGGGAAATATAAAAATACAAAGACTACTATCATATTTTATCGAATAACAGTACTTGAAAATAAGTACTTTATTTCGCTTTAAACGCCATCGCGTTAACCACTTAGCTACTGAGTCCTGATAACCACTTGCCTGTGCAATGGGTTCAAGTTTAAATTCACTTGATATCGTTTACTTGAATCTTCTGATTGATGTTTAGGGCTGTAATTGATAAGTCTCTTATCAGTTAACAACTCAATGAGTCACATTTTATTTCGTTAAAATGATTTGATTACCACTGTTCAAATATAGAAAATATATTTAGATCTAAATTTTATTAACTCCATTTACTTGTATTAGAAGGATTGAAAACATTTACAAATAGGTTTGATTAAGTTTATTTCTACATGTTATTAAGAATATGGACTTAAGAATATCTACCATTAATTCATTTTAAATTATGATTATTAATAAGACATTTTCGGATAGGTAGATTTCCTTTTATTAGATTGAATTTCGATAGGATAAATAATACACTATTTAGAGATGATGAATAACTATTCAATTAGGTTTTGGTAAGTTATTTCATATGTTGAAACCTAATAACAAACACTGATAAATAATTTATTTGAGTAGTTAGTATTTGACATAGCTAAAATTTTTGTTTATTTGAACAAGATCTTAAACAAAACATTATTTAAATTCACTTAGTATTGTTTGTTTGAATCTTCTCAATGATGTTTAGGACTGCAACTAGTCAGTCTCTTATTGGCATATGTCCATCCTGTGCGGACTGTCTCAGTATTGTCTGAAGTCACAAACATCAGAAGAAAGGATGGTTGATGGCTATCAGTGGAATCCAATTTGACGCGCGTTTCGTCCTATTAATATTTATCTCACCTTGTATAATTAGTTGTTATTTGATATAACACAAAAATTAAATCTACTGAACAAAATTGCCATCTACCTCTGTAATCTACTTTTTGTTCTTACAGCTAGAATTTAATATAATTTGGCTTAAAATTTGTCAGTAATCTGGTATAGTCTTTGGTCACAAACCAAAGATTAAAGAATGCCGACATATAAATTCTAATGCTTTCTTCATTCATGTAGCATTTTGACAATTCACTTCAGGTAAAAATCAATACGTAAATCAGTACATCTTGTTTGGATTACGCAAACATCGTTTGATAAATTCATTTTTGTTATGTGGTTAATTCTCAAATGATCTCTTAGTAATGAATGCATCGACATCATCTGAAGATATAAGAGAACTGAATGTTATGTATGAGCTTATGTGAGTTGAAATAAACCGATAGACTAATTAAAACTGCGATAACTATTTAATCCTGGTACATGCAGTATTATTTAATTGAAGACACGTTTTGTTTTCTACAGAAAGAGCATCATTGTTGAACATATTTCTTTCAAATAAACCATCAAACTGTATCTTCCACAGGAGCAAAATCGTTTAATGAGTCTCTTTTGTGATAAATAATTGGGATGCTAAATACTGGATTCATTTACTTTTTTAATTCTTTGTTCCAAGACTAATATGTATTATTTAGTCACAGTTTTGCAATCTGTGTGAAGTTTCGTTTCTTACTATTTTACATAATATTCTTTTTACATCCTGAATATTTATTTCCTTTGTTTGTCGGAACATCCGTTATCAAACAAGTGGCCAATAACAATTTTTTCTAGAAATATATCTTGACAGATATTTATTAGCATTTTTGAACCCAAAATGCTAATATAATAGTGGTTAAGGGAAAAAAACGTTATACAACAAGAACAAAAAGAGTAATTGTGCCTAGTGAAACGAGTGTTTTCTTAAGTTTTTTGTCCACTTGGCTATATATATTATCTAGAATATGTCATTATTGACTATTAAGAAGAGATTGATAATATGGATAGGAGAACTTTATGAAACCTTGTTCGACATTACGGTATACCTGAGAGAAGAAGAATATGTGGAGCTCAAAATAACTGTCAACCAATATCAAAGTCACAATCTTCAATACGAACATCAAGACAGTTCTACTGTACAGTGCTGAAACTTCTAGAACTGCCACAACCATTACAAAAAGGTATAAGTATTTCTAAACAATTGTCTGCACAAGATATTCAATATCTGTTGACCGGATACTATCAGCGACAGCTTACTGTGGGAGAGCAAATCAGCTTCCAGATAAGGCGGAAATTAGAAAAAGACGTTGGAGTCAAATAGGACATACACGGCGGAAACTACCAAACTGCATCAGGAGACAAGCCTAAAGTCGGTATCCCTAATGGAAAAAAAAAAGGGGAAGACTAAGGAACGCATGTTGGGAATAATAAGTAGACATCAAAATAATGAACAGCAACGGGAAGCGGGTGTAAAGGATCTACCAGGACAGAGTTGGATGGGGAATGGTGGTGGTCAGTCTATGCTTCTCCACGAGGGATAACAGATGTTAGCAAATAAATAGATAGAATGTTTCAACAGATGACTTAGTATTCTATTGCTACCCATTTTACAATTATCGTTACTTTCTGATGGCGTATTATGGAAGTAAACATTCTCAGCTGCTTGGTTATTTTTACTAAAAGTTAGTTGATACAAATTGAACTGAGTAGCTGAATTCATTATGTATTGATTGTTTGAATCTGGACTCAGCAGCTAAATGTATAACGCGATGGTGTTTGAAGCGAAGTGTACTGCGTTCGAGTCCCTGAATGAACATCAATTCCGGTGCAGGCACACCTAACTGACGAGTCCCAAATATGACGAAACGCTTGTTCTGGACTCCATTTCTAGTCGCTATCTATACCTCTCTACACTAAGTGTCTAAACGATATAAAAATCTACAAATGCTATTCAGACGCTAGTTTTTCAAAACACATATGCTCAATTTCATATATTCTTGTACTTATATGTTTGCTGCACTTTCATCTTGAAGGTAATCCTAATCACAGTTGTTTTTGAACAATACTGAATGATGAAACACGTTCGACGACAACTTGTTTAAATGACACTTTTGCAATATGTTTTTGTGAAATAAATCATGTTACTAATTGTTCAATTCGAATGTAGGCATCTGAAAGTTATTTATTGATCAACCAGAATCCTAATACACAGTTTGACTTACCTAATTAAAGAAATAAGTTAATTTTTCAACCTTTGACTTTTAATTTTTCGTTCCAGGTTACAAAAGAAATATTCCAGATTGGCCAAGATATTCGTTACAAGGTGATTCAGGTCAAGGTGTACATGATTTATTAATTCAAAATGTTAGTCGCGAAGACGCTGGAGTATATGAATGTCAGGTTTCACCTGTTGCTGGACAAAATCCACTTAGACGTCAAACTCTATTAGTTATATTAGGTATTTAAATTTGTGATTATCAAATATTTGGTTCTTTTACTGTTTTGATCCATCTTTTAGAACATTTGGATAACTTGAAAACTTTGTAATCGTTGAAAATTCGATTATTTTGAATATTTTTAGTGACGAAAACAGGATGAGAATTAAAAGCCTTAAGAATGAATATTAGATTAACTGATTTTCGCTGTTTAAAAGTAATTTGTCCATTTTAAAATTTGAGTAACAATATGAGAAAATAATAAAAGTTATCATGCGGAGAATATAAGAAGTCTTCGGAATACTAATGGGAATTATATAGCTTACGGATTAACAGTGAAGGTCAGAGTCTGAATAAATTCCATTTGTAAGCAAAAGTAAGCGTTAAACTTCATTAAGCTTAGCACTTCTACAAATCTTGGGAACCCACCTCTACTGATAATTTCTGCATAAAGGTCTAACTGACATTACTACAACTTTTTAAAATTATCGTCTTGCTTGAGAGGATCCTGTTTGTCTATTTCACTGACTCATCTTGATTTGTGACAACTATGGAACCGTATAAGCCTGTTTCCCAACAATTTAGGCTTTATGACTCCCATTTACTGAACGATGTCAACAAAAACATGTAAACTGGTAAATACAATCGGATATGATTGTTTGATTTGTGCAATATTCATACGAACGTAATTTTAAGAGCTTGTCACTATCGACAGCGATCGAATTAGAAGTAAACTGTTATCAATAACGAACCGTTATAACGGTGGACAGAATATTAATTGCATAACATACAGCCAACGTTCATCCGTCGCCAAACAAATTGGTAGTTATCTGATATCTATATTCAAGCTTAATACAAAAGCAATAATTTCTCTCCTCAGTATTTAGTAAAATTTACTAAAATACTGTACAGTCTAATCAGCATGTATTGTTTTCTTAGGATGACAATTTACAACCTAGTATTAAACTCACATGATTCAAGAATGTTTATGCTTGACTAAATCTTCTGAAACATTTAGATTTTATGATATTTTAGGTTTATACTATTTTGATTAGAAACTACAAAATGTGAAACTTTTTATACGACAGTTTTGATGGTTACGGCAACTACAATCGTAATTGAGGCTGCAGAAAAAGAGAGATGGCTGTTTAAAGCAGACTTTTTAAAAGTCATTTACTGCTTGACGTATTCAAAATATCGGTTTTATTTATTGTAGAAAAGTCAACTTACTGTTGATAATCTTTGCATCAAAATGTGCTTAAGCTAAAGTTAAAGTTCCATTATTGGTTGCTTGAGCTCTTTTACACAGATATACAAATTTAAATCTAATACTGAAAATAGCTGAAATTTCGTTGTTCAAACATATTTCCTTCAGGTATTTCTGGTCATTCTGAACGAAGACTAATGATTAGTGTTAAGTTGTTGCATATCATAGATGACTATTGAAATTCTATATAGATCTACACATCATTAAGACATATTTGTCAACAGCCAAGAACAGAATTAGTCGGAGAGCTATTGGGATTAACGTAATAGCAACATTTATTTGACTAACAAATGACATGCTCAGTAGGTTCAGTATTAAAATTTAGAGCACGAAATTTAATCTAAATTCAATGGTGTTTGCCTAGTGTATTATACATATCATTTTAAATAAGAATGAATTATATTCAATTAAGTAGCTGAGTTTATTTATTCTTTGTAAAGTGAAGCCAAAAATACCCACTATTGTAACTTTACCGGGTGTACCACAACCATCAACCAATGGACAATTGATTGTAGCTTTTGATTCCAATAAAACTAATACCATGAATAACAACCCATTGAAACTAATCTGTCAAGCGAAAGGCGGTTATCCTACACCAAAGTTTGAATGGTTTCATAATGGAAATCTTATTTCAGCATCAAAAGATTCAGATGAATTACAGGATGTCAATGAAGAAATATATTCACAAAAAATAACTAAAGATCAGTTTGAATTGGAAATTGATAAAACGAAACTTTCTACTCGAGATCGTATAGTGTGCTTAGTCAGCAACAAAGCAACAATGCGTTCAAATCACCTATATGAACAAAAGCTTAGAGCTGAAATTATTATTGTTATCCACTGTGAGTTATCTGAATTTTTAATCTTTATTGCAAAGTACTTCATAACATGTTAATTATACTGTTGAATTTAACTGTGGCATAAGTGTTTAGTTTTGCATTGTGTAATGACTAATTAGGTTTAGAAATAAGTCGCTCAACATCATAATGGCTAAATAAGTTAAAGAATAATAAACATCTCTTTATTTGTGCTTTGGAGTTCTCACAAAAAATGCAAAGTAGGACCTTCTGCTCTCGAGGTGAGCACAACTGTATTTCATCAACACGTGACAGTACACTTCTTCAATATTTTCTGTAACCATGAGCATTCCAACCAGAAATAAATAAGACAATAAATGTACATTGAATTTCTACGTAGTCTTAATATTTATATACTGAATATCTGAAGCCAGTGTGAATGTCAAGTATTTATAAACAATTGTCTACGCAAAATACTCAACATCCACTGGCCGGATACAATCAGCAACAGCGTTTTATGGGAGAGGACAAATCAACTTCCAGCTGAAGAAGAAATTAGGAAAAGACGTTGGAAGTGGATAGGACATACATTGAGGAAATCACCAATGTGCATCACGACTTAATCCCTAACTTGGAATACGGAAGAAGAGCGGAAGAGAGGAAGGTCAAAGAACACACTACGCCGGGAAATAGAAGCAGATATGAAAAGGCTAAATAGTAACTGGAAAGAACTGGAAAAGAAGGCTCAGGACAGAGTTGGATGGAGAATGCTGGTGAACGTTAATCACAAATGACCATTTATAATTATCTTCATACAATATTCCCACTGGACGTTTCAGAAATCATACACACGGGGGGTAAAACTTGTTTTCTAATGTTCATAAGAGTTTTTTCAACGTTGCATCTCAAATACAATCAAACATGCTACTCTGAGTAGTTGGTAACCCAACACAGAAATGTCAAGTGTTTATGTTAACGTGAAAACTCTATCTGGAAGTCCATAGTAAGATTCCTCTGAGTAAATATTACTAGTTATTATCCATAAAACAACTGAACAATTTTACACAAAACTTGATTGTTAGCACTAATAAGAATTTTCCATATATATTCAAGTACCATTCATAAGCATCTCCCAGTTTATCATTAAACGTAACAAAGTTTTTCATGAATTTGCTGACCAGTATTGTGCAACCACTATTCTAATAATAAGATAAAACCATCTAGGCATTTGAATCTTCAGTGATTGTTCTTGTACAAAATAAATTGACAAGTTTGATTAATTGTGTAATATGTCACAATTGATAGTTGACAGATGACATAAAAGTAAAGATTATATTGTCATCTGTCATACAACTGATAAACTTTGCAACTTCAATATACGATCATCAACTGTTTTGTTTATCAAACTAAAATATAAAACTGTCATTCATCTTTTCAGTTTACAAATTACAAAACCGAAAGTAATCATTTATAATAAAAATAATATATTTTGAAAATAGTAATTACAGAATACACACAAGTTTACAGGCATGATCAATTTGATATAAATAGAAACATTAGATGTAGAAAACAAACATGTGATATAAGATTGTTTTAAGTTTGCTACTACAGTAATTATTAAGTGGTTTAATTACGACATGTATCACGGCAATCCAATGCATCAGTAGGGAGCTTTTAATTTATTCTTAAATGGATAGCCTGATGATTTATGAACGGTGTTCTTCAGGGTTATTTCCACTGCCAGGACGAATTATTGATAATTATTTACAACCAGAGAAAGTAAAATAAAAACGGAACAACAAAGCAATGATTGCCAAAATATGGTGGTCAGGTTTACCACTGTTCATATTAGATATTATTCAAATAAGTTAAGGTTGCTAGGGACATTGTTAATGTAAAGTGACAGCAAGTAAGTGGTCAAACATTTAAAGTTTTTATAATCTTACTTAAAGAGTAAGATACACTTACAGGTGCTAGAACATTTAATGCATTTTCGGAGCAACAGTAAAATGAAATAAATATGTCATTCAACGAAAGATTATCTCAAAGATTTTATGTATAAAGAAGAAGAAAAAATTTGAGTACAAACCTAATGGATACAAAAAGAGACAGTTAATCGACACAAAAAAAACAAAAAATAATAGTTAAGGATACTTACTTCAATTGAAATTTTTCGAATATTTATAAAGTTAATGAAGTGAATTACAAATTAAATTGTGTGAAACGAAAATTCTGAAGGACCATTTACTACTGATAAACACAAGAATAATTGTATCTAAGGTAATCTATTTTAAATATCAGACATTCCTAAATACATTTTGAATAAAATACTAACTATAAGATGATTAAATTCTTTATTTAAAATTACCATGTTTTATCAGTAATTTTATATTCACTTCCTAAAAAACTTATTTTTTGTATTTAAAAAAATTTTTTTTCTAATTTTTTTTAATTATCGGTTTCTTTTTCATTGTACTTAATGTGAATTTGGTTATAACCATTAAAACATTTTCATATATATTTCACTTTTTTTTAACAACTATTCATTTAAACAAACATATTTTTTTGATCCTTTTTATACAGCAAGGCTGAACATTTTAAATTGTTTTGAATATTAAAACAACACTGACTTTTTTGTCTTTTCCAAGATAACAACAAAAACTGACCAATTACAAAAAACACCACTTTACAATTAGTAGAAGAGGGTGTAGTATTTCTTAGTTAAATATGTTTCTGTAAGGGTTAAGAAAAAAAACGTGATTGTATCATATGTTACGTGAATTATGATTCTCCGCTTGACTAATTAATAGTTTCTTTAGTGATTTTGCTTAATGTCTTGTTTCTTTTATTGTAATCTTAACATTGTTACCATGACAATCTTCATAACTTGTTTTTGAATAAATCAACTAATGATTGACATTTATGTAAAAACAAAAATGGTGCTGAATAATAAAGCAACCATCAATCTAATTGAAAAATATATTCCCATTTTTTGAGAAAAAAATTGTATTGTGTATTTATAGCGCTACTGTTACTCTGAAAATTTGCCAGTACATAAACTTAAAATTGTGAAATAGATTGTGCAAAATATAACTGGAAAATTCAGATTTATTCATAATAAACTATTGAGTCCCAAATAGGACGAAACGCGCGTCATGGGTTCCCCTGCTATCCACTATCCATCTCTGCTTACAATGCTTATGAATTAAGGCTATATCGAGGCAATACACACAGTATGCACATATGCCAATCAGAGACTGACCAGTTGTAGTCCTAAACATCAATGGGAAGATTCAAACAAACAATACTAAGTGAATTTAAATTTGATATATTGTTGCAATCGTCTTCGAATATACTTACTTACTTACTTACTTACTTACTTACTTACTTACTTACGCCTGTTACCCCTTATGGAGGAGCATAGGCCGCTCACCAGCATTCTCCATCCAACTCTGTCCTGAGCCTTCTTTTCCAGTTCTTTCCAGTTACTATTTAGCCTTTTCATATCTGCTTCTATTTCCCGGCGTAGTGTGTTCTTTGACCTTCCTCTCTTCCGCTCTTCTTCCGTATTCCAAGTTAGGGATTAAGTCGTGATGCACATTGGTGATTTCCTCAATGTATGTCCTATCCACTTCCAACGTCTTTTCCTAATTTCGAATATAGCTACATATTTATTCATCAGTTTATTAGAATCGGCTAAACACTTTATACTTAATAATTATTATTATTATTAGATCACTCAAAGTTGCCTTGGCTTGAAATATAAAATATTTTGTCATACATTTTTCACCATTAAAGATTTGGACAAAAAATATAAAACACAATTTTATAGTAGTGATTTTGGTGTAGCTATTCTCGGTTGCTTAAGTTTTTCGGATAGTACAATGCTAACACCATTTTACACCTATCTATCAATGGAGCACTGTCAATACTTTTTACATGAATGTGTTTTAGTACAGCCATATTTTTATCATCATAGGTGAAATGAGTAGGACAATGTACACAATTATCTAATGTCTCTACTTAAGTATTTCAATATTCGTCATCGTGAAATGTTGAAAAATTTCCATAAATTTTATCGAGTAAATTATGTAGGTAATAAATAATTAACCATTTGTAACGAATCCACTTTTCGTAAAACGACTTCTTTAAAAAGGCCACTACTATTCACATCGTAACGGCAAAGTTATTTTTTGAAAGTCCCTATTTACAAGTGTACCATGTTCAGGATCTATGGCTCTCAAATAATCGTACAAAATTAGAGAAACATAAAGAACTCAGTAAGGAGTAATTAAAAAAAAATTAATTAAATTTACATCATTACTAAAGATGAACTTGACAAATCCAGAGAAGTTAAGCTTATGCTAGACTAATATTCCATTATTACTTAAACTCATTTATTGCATCACTTACTTATATCTAATAATGAAAAATAAAAACTCTTGATAAGTATAATTGAAATAATTTTCCTTATAACCTGATGCAGTTTAACCTAATAGTTTTACTTATTCCCCAATATCATTTTATATTAGCTTTACCCGGTGATCCAGAAATAATTGACTGGGATAAATTCACAAATGAATCTACAAGTTTATTTGTTGGTTCAACGTTTGAAGTTACATGTAGAGTGACTCCACCTGGAAATCCTCCTGGTCAAGTTGTATGGCGCTTTGAAAATCCTTATTCTAGTATGAACCTAGATCAATTGACCGCTTTTGGAACTGATTTTAAAATCCCATCAATAAAGAATGTTATTTCTATTTCAAATGAAAATGTAATCAACCAGATTACAGATGAAAAAATCTTGAGCCGACTGAAAATTACAAATCTTAATTCAACAATGCATGGTTTAGACTTGGTGTGTGCTGTTCGACATCAAGTTGGCCCAGAGAAGACAACAAAGAAACGAATCTTAATTCAACGTAAGCTAACAACTTTTATATATTCAATGTCACATTCGTTAATAGTTTGTTTTAAGAAAATGATTTCATGGACTTGTGTACTACTTTGATGTCATTTTAAAATCAATGCTTACTCAATCATTTCATGGATAATTTTGTCTAATCATGTTTTGTATGCTGTTTAACTTTTGTGTTAAAACTTCATTTAAGTAAATACGAAAGTATCATTTCAGTAACTGCTTATCAGGCTAGTTAACCACGAAGTGAACCCTTTTTATTTTGAATATATAAACTAAACAGTTAAGCCAACTAGAGCTTACAATAACTTCGTTTTCAAGCTCTGCAAAGGTGAATAAATGAACAATTTATAACAGTAGCCGGTATCTTAAATCGTGTGAAACTCAATTTTGACGTTCACTTGTGTCAATTGAGAATGGTAAGCACGTTCTAAATAACCAAACAATCATTCAGTGGCTAATTTAAAGGGTCATATATAAAGCAGCGAAAAAATATACCTCTTGGCGTTTAGTTATATATAACAAAGTATCATTTCATACATCTAATGAAAATTAAAACAGTTACTAGTCTGCATATTTATGCCAAAGCACTTACATCTCCAAAACAAAAAGAAGGGTTCATAATTTTATCGAGAAACAAATTCCTCGAAAAATGATATCCAAATGTCAAAGTATTTTTAACATTTCTATACTTCACTAAATAGGAATAATATATTTGTAAAATCTCGGCGAATGGATTTGAAGTAAATCCAAGGAATTAATTTCTTGAAAAAGCTTGAACCAGATTGCCAAATTCATTCGCTGAGATTTTACGAATATATTATTCCTATTTAATGTCTTACATCAACTCGTCGCTCGAATACTGTTAGACTATTCACTCTAAATTAGACGAAAGTTCTTATATATTTCTATACTCCGTCATCTGCTTGATAGGTAAAGATGATATAGATATCTTGAAATCGTTTAGATTATCAGTAATCAAAGAATTTCTAATCTACTACGTTACTTCAATACAGTTACAATTAGATTTTGAACATCAACTCTGAGATACAGATACATTCAGGTAAAGGGTGCCAAATAGGACGAAACGAGCGTCCTGGATTGCACTGCTAACCACTATTCATCTTTGCTTACATTATGAAATATATTTTGTGTAAATCTAGAGAATATTTTATTTCGTTTGTCATTTTTTCAGTGTTTTTTCTCAGGTTTTCTTCTTAGTTCAAGAAATGTAGTTTACTCTGTGGATGTTGAACATATTAAAATTGCATATTTTTTATTTTATACTTGACTTTATGTAAATGTTTAAATCCTGTTTATAGTATATTCTTATACCGTTAAATTTTTATGGAAAAAGGAAGTACAGTTAAAAATCTGTGAAATTTTTATAGAAGATAACCATAATTATTATTTATAATTTAGTTGCTTCTGCATAAATTAATGATTATATAGGTACGCACAAAAATACATTTGAAATAATCTCACTAATTATTCATAGGAGAACAAACGAATTGAATTCATTTCCAAGGCATCTGGGTACATAACAAAAGTTTTAAATGATTTAAATCAGTAAATTGTATTAGTAAGCATAGTTGAGGGAATATTTGTGACAGAATAAAAAAATCTAAGAAATCTTGTAGACAGAAGATTACAAGCTATAACTTCAGTATATCAACGGGACCTTCAAGTTAATATTATATATATATATATATGTATATATATATCAAATGAGTTGCAATATGTATACTTCTGACCAAAAAGAGGAAGTTAGATACGTGTTTTCAACGTAGTGTAGTTTTGTTAACTTCAGCGCATGTAGTTTTTACTCTCAAATCACTTTACTTCTCATTTGTTTTGTCAAGCAAGAAGAGAATGTAAAAAGTAATAATTAAAACATTTCACTGATCATTTGCACCGCATCATATATATATATATATATTATTTCGCGGGGGAGGAAATGTTGGAGAATTTTAACTTACAGATAATTTTTTTTAAATCAGAAGCTAATCTTCGAATCTTCAAAAAAGGGGAGGTGTTATGTAGTAGCGAATACATAAGTACGGGTAATTTGCAGGACCTACTATTGGACTATCATTCTTATTGTATAACTATTCGGTAACTAGATTATCTATATCTATATTCATTTTATTGTAAGCTTCATTTTGATCTATTGATTATTATTGTATGATTTATTGTTCCTAAGTTATACTCAGTTTTATTGATTGTTGTCTCCCACGCTTACAGCCTCATTTGGCCTGGTTTTGTACAAATATTATTTTCTATTTTATGGTGTGGTGTGGTCTGCCTGTCTGGTATATAGATAAAATATGTTTGAAGTAAACGATTCTCATTACAGCAGCTGCTATTGGTGTTTTTGGACTCAAGTGGACGGGTTAGTCGGATAAGGGCCAATAAGGACGCTAGATTACTCATACTAATCGAACGTCATTGTCACAGTGTGAAGGTCGTAGAAGGCGTATTCTATTGGTGGATAATTTACGCGAATTACGTCATTGTTAAATTCGTAAGGTCATAACGAATCAGCGACGACCTTGATCAAGTCATAACAATTGGCTAGCGCCTAGGTCAAAAACATAACAAATTGGCGACGGCTAGGTCAAGTCATAACAAGTGGCGACGGGGATTTCGGCAACAAAAAAATACAACAATTGTCGTCGAGGATTCTGGTACAAAGAAATACAGCAACCGAGACGTGATTTGGGAATCAAGCAAGCTGTAATAATTGCCGGTGAATTTTCAGAGTTATTATTATTATCAGCAGAAAAAAATGACGATTTCTTTAGAACAGGCGCTGATAATCTTAGAGCACCGGCACCAACAGATGCTAGCCTTCCAGCAGCAACTATTTGAAGCAGTCTTGGACAAGTTTTTCAATAATGGTGCTAAAATGGCAGTCCCAGAAGAACGCCCAATTGAGGGTTCACTTCCCTTAACATCTGATGGAAAAGCGAAATGGGTAAGTTGGCCCGTTCAGAGCAAGACAATATCTTGCTAAATGCACATTAAACTGTGACAGTATCAGATGTCAAAGAAAAACAAGGTTCCGTAGACAAAGCCCTAAGCCCAGAGTCTAATGAAGCACCACTCAATCCGCCGATTTCTGAAGACAAACTTCAGTCAGAATTAAACTACGGGTTACATGATATCGGCCAATAAAGCTGGAATGGTGCACATGATTTTGATGAAAATTCTTATGAAGATGAGGAAACTAAGTCGGTTGAATCAAATGATGATCAAAAACCTAAGGCAATTTCATTAGATGATGATTCCCCTAGCTATCAAATATCCTCCGGTGAAAATCTTAATTAATTTGATGGAGATGTTTCAGAAAAGCCAAATTCCGATGACCTAAAATCAAATATCGTTCATTATCATCTATGCATTTCTAATGGATTCTGCATTCAATATGAGAAATGTGTTCTAAATAAAGTCATATTAATTGTAAATTGGAGATATGAAGATCCAACATTATTTCGTGGGGGAGGAAATGTTGGAGAATTTCAACTTACAGACAATTTTAAAAAATCAAAATCTAATCTTCGAATCTTCAAAAAAGGTGAGTTGTTAAGTCGGCTTACAATAAACTCTATCAGAGCCTCCAGAGAGGCTCATAAAGAGCCCAACCAATCAGCGATTAGTTAGAAGCTATGCTACTAAAATGATGAAGTCCTGATTGGCTGTTAAACATATTGCTACTATGGAATCTCAAGGTCTCTTAATTCAAGTCGCTGAGTAGTGCTAGCCTGGGGTTATCCGAATAGCTAGGATCCGAATAAAGCATTCAACCTACGAGTCATAACAATGTATATATATATATATATATATATATATATATATATATATATATATATATATAATACTATGTATATCAATGAGAAGGTTAGGGAAATATGAAACGTACTTTACACGTATCGTGATATTTTATAAAGTAATAATTTTATTCAAAACCCAGTAAACATCTGCACAAAGATGAAAATACATATCTGCAGCTTGAAATATTGTCTTCTGATAGTATTGCATTATAAACCATTATTATTTAATCATGAACGCTTTGAACTATATTCTATACATTTTGACAAACTTATTTAATTATAGAAGGGGTTTTGTGGAGATTTAGTATTTATCATTGTTGAAAGCGTGAGACTGGTAGTTCCTGGGTTCGAATCTCGCTCGCGAGAGCAGGTTCGTGGATGCGCACTGCTGAGGAGTCCCATAATAGGACGAAACGGCCGTCCAGTGTTTCCAGGTTTTCCATGGTGGTCTAGCTTCAATCGACTCACGCTTTCAACAATGATAAAACTTATTTAACTTAAGATAGACAGAAAAAGGTTTAAATGAAAAAACTAGTACATTTGATTTTAATGATTAAAAAATCTTTAATAAATATAACTGTCTCATCAAGTATTAGTAATCTAATACTGGTATATTAAAAATCGGTAAATCAGTTTATTTGTTTGTTCTTCTTTAATAAATACGAATTATTGTTGATTTAAATTTGTTGTTTTAACTAATTAAAACATTAAAAAAGAAAATAGTTACAAAAGTATAATTCGGATATATATACATACGTATATTGACTTTTTTGTTCCATAGAAACAAGTATTTAGAATTTTATTTCTTTTTTGGTTTTTCTTAAATGAAGGTATTGTAATTCTTTTTTAATTAACAAAAAAGAAAATACATTTTTGAACAATATGCTAATACACATGACTATTCTTATACAATACTAAATAAAATTTTAAAAAAGTAATAAATAGAATTGAATAGTATTATTTTCATTAAAATGATCAACAAATGAGATTTATTCTTACACTTAATATGATTATCAGTAATGGATAACGCCATTGCGTTATCCACTCAGCTACTGAGTCCTGATAGCTACTTTCTTGTGCAATAGGGTGAAGTTTAAATTCAATTGGCATTGTTTGTTTGAATCTTCCCATTGATGTTTAGGACTACAACTGGTCAGTTTCCAATTGGCATATGTGCATACTGTGCGTATTGCCCCGATATAGCCTTAGTTCAAAAGCATTTTTAGCGAAGATGGCAAGTGGCCAGCAGTGCAGCGTTTGAAGCGAAAGGTACTGGGTTTGAGTCCCAGAGTGAACATCAACTCTGAGATGCAGGCACATCCAGCTGACGAGTCCCAAAGAGGACGAAACGCGTGTCAAACTGGATTCCCCTGCTAGCCACTATCCATCTTTGCTTACAATGTTCATAAAATAAGACGATGTGAAGTTGATACGCAAGGTATTCACATATGCTAATTAGAGACTGACCAGTTGTAGTCCTAAAAATCAATTGGAAGATTCAAATAAACAATACTAAATGAATTCAAATTTAAACGGTTATTTATTTTGTTAGTTTTTAATAGAATCTTTATATTATTTGTTCACATTTCAAACAATGTATATATATATATATAATACTATGTATATCAATGAGAAGGTTAGGGAAATATGAAACGTACTTTACACGTTTCAAGACTTGGTAATGATACTTACAAGTGATGTGTTTGTTTCCTATGTGTTTTTCCTTTTTAAAAATAATTATAATTTATATCTTCTAAGTTATACACACATTGGTTATTTCTTAGGCAGTCACATGCTGATAAATATATCTGGGATCATTTAGTCAGCATCCTCTTTACATTGTGAATTCTATAAATCTTTGCTGATGTGATATTGAATTAGTTTAATTGATATTTTAGACAGAAATATAAACTCCGAAAGTAACTTTATTATTATAATTATAAGGGAATCAAGAGAAAATTTAAAGATAAACATAAAATGGCGGTCTAGCTTCAATTGACTCACGCTTTCAACTATGAAAATACTAAATCTCCACAAAACATAAAATGATTTAAAGAAAGAATAAATGAACAATTTAGTTGTTTTTTTATCCTTTAAGCTCTACATTAAGTCAATAAATCTTATAAAACCAGTAGCATATATATTTTTCTGTTTCATTACATCTAGAAAACTTTAATGAGAATAATTGTTGTTTTTTCCCCCATTATGTACACATTTATCTACGATGCCCAATTTTATTCCTCCTTCATTATTTTTTTTTCGTGTGATCTTCATTATATATATATAACTTTGCCTACTTTTAAGGCATTTTTTTAAAACATTCCTTTTTTCTCCTCGTCTAGTATTCTGATTACTTTTTTTCTATTTGGCTTTATTTCTTTTCATTCCTTTATATCATTTGTTTGAATAATTAAAGTTAAAACTTCATGATATAGACAACATTTAAGCTTTCATTAGTCACGCAATAGTAAATAAACTTTGAAAATGACTTATAATACTTTGGACAAAATAGAAGTAGCAAATGAGAAGATTGAAGAGAAATTTTCCATTGTACAATAAATTGGTAGACTAATTTATCATAATGTTCAGTACTATTAATATAATCTCATTATTATTTAGATATCACGTTCAGTTGTTGCTTATTGAAATGTATATCAAGTAGTACATACATATATATATACATATAAGTAATTATGTACATACATTCATATATACCTGATGAATGATAAACTATTTCTTGAAGAATAATAAATGCTGAGGAGTCTCACAACAGGACGAAATGGCCGTTTAGTGCTTCCAGGTTTTCCATGGTGTTCTAGCTTCAATTGACTCATGATTTCAACTATATATAAAATAATACATTTGTTTATGTTTAACAAACAGATAAACATTGTGGTACTAATAATGACGAAAACACAATAGATATTTTTTTAAAAACATAGTCGTAAATGTTAGATAATCAAATCTCTGCCAATCTAATTCAATGTTATCAACATTGAAACTAAAATGTTAATGGTTAATGATTTCCTTAATAAACATAATATACCTTATTTTATTTAAATGGAATGTAATGTTTAGGCTTTCAAGTACATTCAAGTACATTTTATATCACTGAAATAAATTTTAGATTACTTAGTAGACACTTTATTTCTTATTATAAACAATCATGTAGTTCTGATGACTCGATTATATGAAGTTTATAATTTTGTAAGTTTTTGGATATCTAGTCTTATATACTTCAATGAAAAATGTATGGTAATGTAATTCTGGTTTTCGCATCTACCATTGTACTTTCTCTATATTAAGATTCAGATTCCTCTGTTCAAATGACTTGAATACGTAAAACTTCGTAATAGTGAAGTAGTATGAATACCTGAATTCATACACCATGTCACTAACCTTCGTATATCTGGCTATGATCGAGTAAAAAAAAACTAATACGTTTTAAAGCAATTTATCTTTTAATATAATAAACGCATCTATTGATTTCCAAGCCAACAGTTGAATACATTGGAGGAAATAAGTTTCCATATTTGTTACAGACGTTATCAATAAATATGTTAGTCGCAAATATTCATTTTTTCACAAAAAAACTTACCATGGACTAAATTGTTTCATTTTTAATTCAGAAAGTTTATAAACTAGTAAACGGATAACCTTCCATTGAAGATAAAACGATAACTATCTTCTTTATACATTCTAACCAAAATTATTTATAAGCTTTTCGAAAAACCGGACGAAAACGTTTTATGGATTTGTCAAGAGATTCAAAACTGGGGGAAACAGTTTTTTTATCAGAACAACTTTCTAAACCAAATATCTATAATTGGTAGTTTTTTATACATCTACAGCTTTTTATAAAAATAGTCCAAACCTAGATTTTATACAATTGTGCCGTCTGACTTTGGTCAATTATGTATGTAAACTGTAATCCAATCTGTTTTTATCGAACTTAATTTGATTCAACTGAGTGAAATTCTTTTAAGTATTTCATGTATTTAACATAAGCTTTGCATGGACAACGTACAAAGAGAAACACATTTCTCACGAACAATTTTTCTAATTTATTTCAATAATAAATAGCCGAACAGAACTTGCTGATATAATTGCGGAAATTCGTTGATGTAGGTCTTCCGCAGTATGTACGATTACAATATTGATCTAAATAATATAACAACCATGCAGTGATGTGTTATATTGTATCCATTTGGAAAAACGAAATCACGAGAAACATGACAAGTTGACGTTCGGAATATTACTGTAATTTTTTTAAAATAAGACAGGAGAATTAAAAATAAAAAAGTCCCGATAGACAACTATTTAAAACCAATAGTTAATCTTCGGATTATTTATTGATTGTCGGTCGCTAATTGTCAGTAGCATTTGTCAAGTGACAATATTTCCCACTTTTATAAACAATCCTATCGTTATTTCTGTTAATTATCGTCTGTCTTTAATAACATCTTTGCGAAAATGAAAAAGTCGTATGTACTTTACTTTTAACTTTCAGATGGTCCTCATCATGTCAATATACAAGGTCCTTATGAAAGAATGATAGAACTGAAACAAAAAGTAACTGTTTATAATAAATTAGAGAGAACAGATAATAAAAGCACAGTGACCACTGTAATAAATAAACAAAAACTATATGTTTATTTAGACAGACCACAATATTTATTATGTGTTACTGATGAATATTATGGACAAGTTGAGATTAAATGGCGGGGTAAATTACATAACAGTGAAAATTGGGAAGTAATCACTCCAGTCGAATCATTTCCATGTAACGAACCTGATGCGTTACACAATTTCAATATCATTCAAGCATCAGTTATACAACTGATTACAACAAATCAAAAACGAAATGCTCTATTATGGACAGAAATAGAATGCAGTGCTCTACCAAGTTATTTCAGAGAAGAAAATAGAAAAATTATATCGAACCAGGTCAATCTGGAAATGTATAGTAGGTATTGCCTTTTTAAAGTTAGGAATAATGGTAGACATAAGAGCCATTACATTTTTTTTGGAGTATATTGTACATTTATCAATTATACCGACTGAAAATAACAAATGTTTTTAATAGTTTTATCTTCATACGACACATATATAATGCCATTAAATTTCATTATTTTCAACCGCATATTATAAACTGATAATTTGTCTATTCCCTCTCTCCTTACTTACTTACTTACTTACGCCTGTTACTCCCAATGGAGCATAGGCCGCCGACCAGCTTTCTCCAACACACTCTGTCCTGGGCTTCCTTTTCTAGTTCTATACAGTTCTTGTTCATTCTTCTCATGTCTGTCTCTATTTCTCGGCGTAATGTGTTCTTTGGTCTTCCTGTTCTCCTTTGACCTTCAGGATTCCATGTGAGGGCTTGTCTTGTGACGCAATTAGCTGATTTCCTCAAGGTGTGCCCAATCCAATTCCAGCGCTTCTTCCTGATTTCTTCCTCCACTGGAATCTGATTTGTTGTCTCCCACAGTAACTTGTTGCTGATAGTGTCTGGCCATCGGATCCGAAGTATCTTGCGTAGACAGCTGTTGATGAACACTTGTATCTTCTGGATAATGGCTTTCGTATTTCTCCACGTCTCCGCCCCATACAGAAGAACTGTTTTGACATTTGTATTGAAAATTCTAACCTTGGTGTTGGTTGACAATTGTTTTGAGCTCCAGATGTTTTTCAGTTGTAGGTATGCTGCTCTTGCTTTGCCGATCCGCGGCCTCATATCTGTATCTGATCCACCGTGTTCATCAATGATGCTGCCCAGATATGTAAAGGTTTCCACATCCTCCAAATCTTCTCCATCAAGTGTAATTTGATTGGTGCATATTGTATTGTATCGGCGAGTCTTGCTTTTCCCTTTGTTTATATTGAGACCTACTGCTGCTGAGGCTGCTGCTACACTGGTCGTTTTCTCCTGCATTTGTGATAGAAGAGCCAGATCATCCGCGAAGTCTATATCGTCAAGCTGCATCCTGCCTGTTCACTGTATCCCGTGATTTCCTCCAGTTGTTGACGCTTTCATGATCCAGTCGATCACCAGGAGAAAGAGAAAGGGTGAGAGTAAGCAACCTTGCCTAACACCTGTCTTTACTTGAAACGAGTCGGTGAGTTGTCCTCCGTGGACGATTTGGCAGTTTAGTCCACCATATGAGTTCCGTATGATATTGACTATCTTCTCAGGCACGCCGTAGTGTCGAAGAAGCCTCCATAGTATCGTCCTGTCCACGCTATCAAATGCCTTCTCATAGTCGATGAAGTTGACGTAGAGTGATGAATTCCACTCGATTGATTGTTCCACAATGATCTGCAGAGTTGCGATTTGATCTGTGCACGATCTATCCTTACGAAATCAAGCTTGTTAATCTCGAAGTTGGGCGTCCACGGAATCCTTCATCCTGTTTAACAATACTCTGTTGAAGACTTTCCCTGGTATTGCGAGGAGAGTGATGCCCCTGTAGTTGTCGCACTTGCTCAGATCGCCTTTCTTTGGTATTTTGATCAGAAGTCCTTTTTTCCAGTCTATTGGTAATTGTTCTTTCACCCCAAATCTTACTGAAGAGGATGTGGAGTATCTTGGCAGTTGCTGTCACATTTGCTTTCAGTGCCTCTGCCGGGATGTTGTCTGGACCCGCTGCTTTGCCACTCTTGATTTGTCTAATGACCATGCTGATCTCTTCAATTGTTGGTGGGCCAACATCGATTGGGAGGTCCGCGGGTGCTGCTTCGATGTTGGGTGGGTTCAGTGGAGCTGGTCGATTCAAGAGTTCTTTGAAGTGTTTTACCCACCTGTTTCGTTGTTCTTCAATGTCGGTGATTACTTTGCCTTCCTTGCTCTTCACTGGTCTTTCTGGTTTACGGTAATTTCCAGCAAGTTTCTTTGTTGTATCATACAGTTGTCACATGTTTCCCTCTCTTGCAGCCTTTTCCACTGTCGTTGCTAAATCTTCCACATATTTACGTTTGTCGGTCCTGATGCTCCTCTTCACTTGCTTGTTTGCCTCTGTGTATTCGGCTTGTGCCTTGGCTTTTTCCGCTCTGGTTCGGCTGGTGTTGATTGCTGCCTTCTTGTTCCTCCTTGCTTCAATCTTATCCAGTGTACCAACAGTGATCCATTCCTTGTGATGGTGCTTCTTTTGGCCGAAAACCTCCTGACATGTTGAAACGATTGCCTCTTTGATACCTTTCCAGTTGCTCTCCATGGTAGTCCCCTCTCCATTGAGTAGATCATGAAAGGCCTGAAACCTGTTGCTGAGTGCTATATTGAATTTGTTGAGTTTGTCAGCATCTCGAAGAAAGGCCGTATTAAACTTTTGTGATGTTGTTCACACCGTTGTCAACTGCTTCTTTAGTTTTAGTTTCATCTTGGCGACCAGCAAATGATGATCGGATGCTATATCAGCTCCTCTTCTGGTTCTCACATCCTCCATCGTCCTCCTGAACTTTTTGTTGATGCAGATATGGTCGATTTGATTCTGTGTAGTGTGATCCGGTGAAATCCAAGTGGCTTTGTGTATGTTTTTGTGTGGGAATATGGTGCCACCTATGACCAGTTTATTGAAGGCACATAGGTTTGCAAATCTCTCACCATTTTCGTTCCTTTCTCCCAGTCCATGTTGTCCCATGACGTCTTCATATAGAGTGTTGTCCATTCCAACCTTAGCATTGAGATCTCCCATCAGAATTGTCAGGTCCTTGGTTGGGCACTTTTCGAAGATCGACTGCAGCCTATCATAGAATTGGTCTTTAGTGTCTTCATCGTAGTCGTTGGTAGGCGCATAGCATTGGATGACGTTCATTGTAATGCCTTCTCTCTTTATTTTGAAGGAGGCTTTGATGATCCTTGGTCCATGAGATTCCCATCCTATAAGTGCATTTTGTGCTTTTCTGGACAACATCAATGCAACTCCTTGTGTATGTGGGACATTTTCTTCTTCATGACCGGAGTATAACAGAAGTTCTCCTGAAGACAGTCGTTGTTGTCCAACCTGCGTCCAATGTGTTTCACTGATTCCAAGCACCTCCAGGTTGTATTTTCTCATTTCTGCAGCAATTTGGAAGACTCTTCCAGTCTCCCACATTGTTCGGACATTCCATGTACCTATAAAAATTGTCGCTCTGGTTGTAAGAAGGTGCATCGGCCTCATGACCTCCGAAGGAACTCAGCTTTTATCATGAGACGTCATAGTTATTTCTTCAACTCGGAGGACAGAGTTTAAATGGTTTTAATTAATTTTTCAGGTTAGCGTTTTTTAGCGAGTTGGTTTTCTACGGGATGGGGTCGCTAACCCCATGCCCCACCCTCCTCCTTTACCCGGGCTTGGGACCGGTAGTAACCCGCAGAGGAGCTACAGGCTTCTACCTATGGAAATTTACATGATCTTATTAATAGTATTACCTAGTCAATTCAGACGACATTTTTATTCTTAACTTGCATTACGGTCACATTATTTCACTTCAGTTGTTATAATTCACTATCTTACTGAGCATTTCGCAGTATGCATCTGACACATACATGCTGTATAAACTTAATTGTGACCTTTGAACTTTGGTAGTCACAAATTTCGTAGGTAATTAGAAAAATAAATCAATTAGTCCCTTTGATAAATTTCGATAGCGTAATAAGAAGACGAAGATTATCAGAACTACGTGATATATTAGGTGTTAAGTCGGCTTACAGTAAACTCTATCAGAGACTCCAGAGGCTCATAAAGAGCCCAACCAATCAGCGATTAGTTAGAAGCTATGCTACTAAAATAACGAAGTCCTGATCGGCTGTTTAACATACTGCCACTATGGAATCTCAAGGTCTCTTAATTACTATAAAACCCCTGTTTTTCTGTACATAAACGAACCTTGTATTAAATTGTCTCGCTGATACTCGTGTCTTCTCTCTGGTCTTTCAAGTCGCTGAGTAGTGCTAGCCTGGGGTTATCCGAATAGCTAGGATCCGAATAAAGCGTTCAACCTACGAGACATAACAATTGGCGACGGGGATTTCGGTAAAAAAAAATACAAGAATTGGGAATTCGGGTGCTAGATCGGGGTTGGAATAAAGTGATTAGTGTTCCAGTTGTCTTTGTCTTCTCTCTCTCGTGCTTGCCAGCCAATCAGGGATGGAATAGTTTTCGTCTCTCTATCCCCACTTCGAACTCACGCATATTAGCCTCAAGGCTAAGCCAGTCAGCCTATCGTGTCAAGGTCTTAATCTGCATTATACATTACATTTTACAAATATATTATTTTTAATTCACTTAGTATTGTTTGTTTGGATCTTCCCATCGATGTGTTTAGCACTGCAACTGGTCAGTCTCCAATTGGCATATGTGCATACTGTGCGTATTGCCTCGATATACCTTAATTCACAAGCATGGTAAGCAGAGATGGATAGTGGCTAGCAGTGAAATCCAGGACGCGCGTTTCGTTCTATTTGGGACTCGTCAGCTGGATGTACCTGCATCTCAGAGTTGATGTTCACTCTGGGACTCGAACCCAGTACCCTCGTTTTCACAAGCAAGTGGCTATCAGGACTCAGTGGCCGAGTGGATAACGCGATGGCGTTTAAAACGAGGGTACTGGGTTCGAGTCCCAGAGTGAACATCAACTCTGAGATGCAGGTACATCCAGCTGACGAGCCCCCAAATCGGACGAAACGCGCGTCCTGGATTAAACTGCTAGCCACTATCCATCTCTGCTTATTTTATTTTTATTTTATGTCTTACATCAACTCGGCTGTCAAATACTGTGAAACTATTCGTTCTAATTTAGACGAGAGTTCTTATATAACTTAGTATACGCCCTTTAACACTTCTATACAACACCACAAAAGCCGAGTTTAGATCAATCTTATGGCCTGTTTCGATTATGTCTGGCAATAGAGGATGACGTATGTTTATCTTCTACTCTTATCGGGTTTGTTCTCACCTTAAACCTACCCTGGTAATATTATCTTATTATCCAGAGTGATCAGGTTTCAAATTGTTTTCATATTATTTTTATCATTATTATCCCTGTCTATTCTTACCCCCCAGTTCCAGTCTAGTTGACCTTTCATTTTTATATATTAATGGCCTTAACAAGTATATATGTGATTAGATTGTTTGAAATGTATTGCCCTAATATAACATACTTAAATATATATTTGATAGCACTTCTAATTTGCATTAGCGAATCACGGTTGAGGGTAAATTGCACGTTGTCAAGTCATCTAAGTGCAGAATAGTCAGTAATTACTGCTATGTTTTCGTTCATCTAGCCACTCAATTGTAGATATTTTGGAATAATTGATATTATGAAATTATAGATCAGGGGGGGCTTTGTGGAGAATTTAGTATTTTCATATTTGAAATGATGAGTCAATTGAAGCTAGACCACCATCGAAACCCTGGAAGCACTGAACGGCCGCTTCGTCCTACTATGGGCTCTGGCTCGAGACTGGTAGGTCATGGGTTTGAATCTCACGAGTGCGGGATCATGGATGCTCAGTGCTGAGGGGCCCCATAGTAGGACGAGGTTTTCGATGGTGGTCTAGTTTCAATTGTCTCATCATTTCAACTATGAAAAAAAATATAAAATTAATCGGAGCTACGACTTTTGCTATGTAATTTTCCTTCTATCACGACTGAGTGTGCCATATTTAACACGTTGTATCATAATGGAGTGTTATTTTCGCCATACAAAACTTGACATTTTTCATGTAAGTCAGAAAAAACGACAGAGAATGAAACACGCCCTCCACAATGGATTACAGTGGTGTAAACAATAATTCCTGCTTCATTTTGTCTGACTGCCATATGTGAGGTCGAAGAGGCTAATGACATTTAAATTATTTAGATTGTTCTTGAAACAGCACATCAAAAATGGATAGGGAACATTTTTTAAATACCTATTCTTGATACGCTTATTTACGAAAATAAAGGGTCATACATGTTGTCGTGATGATGTTTTGGTTGGTTATCATTACTGTTACTATATTATGACAATGTCGAAACCTGGAAAGCGCATTCTGTCATAAGAGTTCAACGCTAATTATGATTTTGTGGTTATTGTATGTTGATAAGACTGTTCAAGCCCACAAGAGAACAAACCTATACTTACTAAATTATGCCTTCAGTTGGATGACAATGTAATGTTGATTATGAGGCAATGCAAATTGGCTACAATATATAGATAGGTTTGTCAGGGAAATGTGGTAACTGAATATGTGAATGCGCTTTTAAAAAGCTCAATGATTTATTGTTATTAATTAAAACTTGTTTCTGTTTTTAGCCATCCCTCGCATCCCGATAATTACAGGGTATAAAGAAGGCACGCTGTTGGCAGATGGAACTATACTTACGCTTCACTGCACAGGAGAGCAAGGAAATCCTCCAGGAAAACTAGTTTGGACTCAAGGTAAGGCTGATGGAAAGATTTAATCCATGAACTCGTCCATAATTTAGGTCCGCTAATAAGTCCGAATAGGTGTTTTTGTTTTTCAATTATCTATCTCTTGATATTTAAAAATACATCTCATGGTTTATTTATTTATGCATTACCCTAAAACTACACTTGATTTGGTGATGATTTATACATCAATTAATATCTTTTACAGCCTACTATATCCATTTCGTGTAAGTAGTAAAATGCTTTAAGACCTGTCTAAACGTTCCTATCCTACTATATTAACATTAGGCTATTGTAATAACAGCTACATCTGACGAGTTATAGTTCACGTGTTCCCTTCATTGTTATCCTTTTAATTACATCAATTATATGCTAACCGTTCAGTAATATTCACAACAATGATATTTCTGCATGAATGAACTGTCAAATCTTTGAAAAAAAGTGTATTATAATTTCAAAGCTGAGATCGTTTATCGTAAAACAAGATACAAAGGAATTTCGAGGTTCCATATTATTTATTTATTTACCCTGATAACTATTACATTAACCACCTTACTGTAACTAATATATTGATTTACTGAAAACCAATAACTAAACGATCTGACAAATAATAAAGCTTGTGTTCTGATTACTCTTGACAGATAAGCGTTATGAACCTTTGAGTCTGAACGAATCAGTTAAGCAGACAAACACGAATAGATACGGAGGAATTTCATGATTTGATGATATTTTAAATCGCGCACTAACCTCAACTCGACAGCATTAGTATACAGGAGGCATTCAACGGCTGTCTCATTTTAGAATGAATTTCCTCACTAGTTTACACGTAACTCTCTTAGAGATAAAATCAAGAAGCTTCACGCTTCACAGCAGCCTGTTACTTTAGAATCAGCTAGTTAAAAACGGTCGGCTGGAATCACTGATTTCAGTCAGTTTGTAGTATACAATGCTAAAGAACACTACTCACATAAGTACAATCTTGGCTTTCTTTGTTTCTAACACTGATAAATCAACAATCATATATTGTTTATCATAAACAGTAGTTGTGAACAATAAGTTAGTAAACACATTTGTTAGTAAGCATTCAGATGTACCTACTGTCTGATGGAGATAATTCTGAGATAATTAAAACAGATTAGGTGTCGTCCTGTCTCAGATGAAACAACTCAACTTATTTTGACTTTTCACATTAATATTCTGTTTCTATTATTATTCTTTCAGTATTAAAAGGTACCAATGAAAGTGAACTAATTGATGAGTCAAATATTATTCAACAAAATCAATCGAACAAATATCCTGATGGAATGATTTACTCAATATTAAATATTAATCTGACAAAATCATATGATGGAGCGATTTTTAGGTTAGTTATGATTTGTTATTTATGTTGGATTCTAAATGCGTATTCATTGTTGGAGCAATAAACAATTAAACGACTTTAAAGATTTCACTATAATGATGAAGAAACATTATTAGTATGTAAATTCAAATGAAAAAATATTGTGAATGAAATTATCTAATACATCCAGACGGACTTATAAATGAAGACGAATCAAAGAATCTCGCTTACATTAAAATTGATTTACATACACTCTTTAGACGATATTTTGATAGAGTTTTGAAGTTGCTTTATGGCAAAACTTCTTACTGTAACTATTACAATGATTATTATACAATAATCATTGCTTCATTCCCTTCCTGCATCTATTTAGCCACTCAAGTAGTATCAATAATATGATACGTCTTTCTGAACTCTTGAACCGGTTTCCTTAGCTCTTCTAGTAACCCCAGGCTTACTCTACACGACAATTTGAACACGAAAGAAAAGGCACGAAAAATGAAAAAAAAAACGTTTTGCACCAAGATTTGCTTATTTTCAGAAATACTGGGGTACTTATAGCATATCAGATAGCTTTGGGTTTCCTTTGAGTTTTAGAATCCGACCAAATATATTAGCAGGATAGGTAATCATCTAATCAGGA
This sequence comes from Schistosoma rodhaini, assembly GCA_944470415.2. Classification (NCBI taxonomy): domain Eukaryota; kingdom Metazoa; phylum Platyhelminthes; class Trematoda; order Strigeidida; family Schistosomatidae; genus Schistosoma; species Schistosoma rodhaini. The sequence continues at coordinate 48,054,849 of OX104036.1, forward strand.
ATATGATAGTGGACTCTTCACTTTCTAAATGTTACTGAGAAACTTCTATTTAACGCTTATTGGATAAAATATTCCCAAGCGTTTTCAAGGCCCCTCTTGGCACTTTTCGAGGAATACTCTGGATCTCCTAGACATAACCTTTATATAGAGATTATAACTAGAAACTTGGTATATAAACTAGTGTTTAGTTACACAGTTACATAATCAGTTTATTAAGTCACATGAAATGATAAATAATAATAGATATTAAACATTTGCTTGATTTCAAACAAACTTTTAAGTTTTTCATCTTCTATAGTAAATGATTTCTACAAACATGTAAATATTCAATTACAAGTTTGATTTCTTACATGAATTATTGATTAGAAAGATCACTATTCTTTCATAAATACATGTATCTCATTATATTTCATTCCATTAAATGATAAATCATTGTTTCAACTCTTTTATTATCTTAATTCTATAATTATAATAATGACAATGACATACATTATTCTTTGTTCTATCAAAGTTGCAGTTGTTTATTTATTTCTATAATAATAATAATAATCATGAGTCAGTCGAGGCTAGACTACCATGGAAAACGTGGAAGCATTGGACGACCGTTTCGTCCTATTATGGGACTCCTTATAAGTGCTCATAAACGGTCCCGCCACACGAAATTCCAACACAGAACCTATTAGTTTCGCGTTCGAGCGCTTAACTTCTAGACCACTGAGCCGGCATCCAACGGTGTTAATGTCTAACTTTAACTGATTCACGAAATTGAGCGACACATTCACTATTTTCTTCAGTGAGTTACTATCTGAAAACAGACCCGGATTCGAATCTCGCGAGGCGGAATCTCCAATGCGCACTGCTTAGAAGTCCCACAATAGAAAGAAACGACCGTCCCGTGCTTTTAGGTTTTTCATGGCAGTCTAGCTTTAATTGACTCATGATCAAAACTATTAAAATTACTATAATATCCACAAAAAGCCCTTCTGATATTAATTTATCTTTCATTAAATGTGATATGATATAACAATAATTGCTTTATTCAATATCGCCATACAATAAAATGATTTTAGCAGAATATCTAAGGATATAATGGCTAAATCTAGGTTTATATTCATTTTAATTTTACAGATTAAAAAAGAAGATAATAAAAGATCTTTTGTAACAGTGATTTTGTAAAAGTTTTTTTTTTAAATCTACCGGTATTTGAAGCACTCGGTCCTTTCAATGTTTCTGATCCAATGTTTTATATTAGTAGATAATGAATTTCAATGTATTTGTGTTGTAGATCATCAGTATGGATGGATGGATAGTGGCTAGCAGTGAAATCCAGGACGCGCGCCACTTTGTCCTATTTGGGACTTGTCAGCTGGATGTACCTGCATCTCAGAGTTGATGTTCACTCTGGGACTCGAACCCAGTATAAATTTAAATAGACCTCCTTATTCATTAGGCAGAAAACAAGAGAAATATGTATATTGTAATATATTATAATATTTCTACTTGAGCATTCTAATATAATATAAATCTCTCATAGAAGCACATGATTGCATCATGTGATTATCACATCCAAATAATTCATTATAACATAGCTAAAAAATTAATATTCATTGCAATAATACCACAGTTAAAAATTGGTTAACTTATTAGTTAGTTAGTCAGTATATATTCTTAGATATTAAGTGACCATGAAAAGTTGTCAGTACCGAATATGACTCCAAACCTCTGAATAACTTAAGAACTTGAGCGATTTATTATAAAAATTAAAAGCTGTTCTATGTGAATTAATAACGTCTAGTTGCGCAAGGTATTTTTTAAGGGTTAATTTAAAATAGAATTTCTTAATATTCAGTATGATAGTTAGAAAACTCATCTATGTAACCCACCGTATCCTTAGATATTATTCAACACCCTTATGTTTTAAATCTGAATTCTATTATATCTGAACCATGTGCCTTATATATTGTATAAATAGAGCTCAGTGATGTAGGAGTTTCGAAATATTATTATACCCCCTTTTTCATCAAGGGAAGTGATATCTTGTCAATAAAATTAATAGAACATAGATTTATCTAGAATAACAGGATTTACTTTTCAGACATGCAATAGATATTTTCACATTCATTCAATTTTATTTAGATGTGGAACTGTGAATCCTGGTTACGGATATTCGGATACACAATTCAGTTTACCAGTAGAAATTGGTGTATCCTATTCAGCAACAGTTTTAAATATTAGTGTCATAAGTGGAACTGGACGAATGATAACACGATCAAAATTACGTGATGAACTTCAAATTATTTTAAGTTATTATAAATCAAAATACAATGTTGGACATATTCCGATAGTCCAAGCGAAATCTGGTCATTCACTTAAACTAATGTGTCAAGTTGAAATGTCAAATCCAAAACCTGAAATAGAATGGCAACTTCATCATTGTCCACCTGTTCAGCTTGCATCATTTGTGAGAGGTATCAACGATACAATCAACGATATGAAATCAAATGATCCGTATGACGCATTTTTTAAAAGCTGTCAAACTATTCACTTAACAGGTAAGCATTACCTTAATAACAATTTATTGAAACGGATTAAAATGGATATTTTCCTAAATAATCTGTTTGATCGTAAAACAGGATTCGGAAGAAAAATTGTATTCTGATCACTGAGAATCAATTATTTCATATTAAAAGCTATTTTTAGTCAAATAACATTATCTGCTAATCAGTTAAAAATAGTCTGCACCGTACGCTCATCTTATCTTTGTTTAAGACTCTTTTAATAGTTTGCGCTCACGACATGAATGAGAATGAGTTCTGGTTCGAAATGTAAGAAACTAATCTTGCTTAGTTTTTGATAATTTTATAGCTAGATTATAGTGGTGTTACTATATTTAAATACAATAATCTTCACAACAATCATTTATGAATGGTAATCATGTCCTCAGTAGCCACTAGTTTGACAATAACTTCCACGAATCTAGAACGACGTTAAAATGGGTGATTAACACCTTCACAGTGAGCAAATTATCCTCGATGACAATGAATGACTATCTTGCAGTGTAAGTCTTTTAGTGGAGACAGAAATGCACCATCCCTTCGTTTTGAACGATTGTTCAGATGAAATCAGTTTATCATGTAATATTTCTGTACGCATATATTTTGCATCATTTTTCATTCATTATTATGTTTTTAGGTAGTAAAATGGAAGAAACAATAAGTGACTCTGGCAAACTTCACATCTTAAATAGTCATTTGGAACTTCCTATAAACATAACACATGATGGAGATTTACTTGAATGTTTAATTAGAAAATATCCAGTGGAAAATATCAACAGTTCTGTTCATTTACAATCATATGATAACTATGAATTGTCTAAGCCTTATTATCAAAATACACATTCACAAGCTCTTACACTTTTAAATTCACATATTTTACTTTCTATTCAATTTCCACCGATATTTTTAACTTTAACAAAACAATTGAATTGGCCTGTAGAATTGAATTCACCAAATAATAATGAACAATTTTTACCACATTATATTGTGGTTGAAGGTAAATCTGATAATAATTATATTAAAGTTGAATACAGTATTATTAAAATTAAATGCAAATTGAAACATCCCCTAATACTTGTATTTTGATAATGATAAATGAATTTCTACTAAATTAAATCACAACGACATGAAGTTTGTAAAGTTTGATTCGAAATGACGTTAAAATGTGTTAGTTTATGATATAGCTTGGTTTGAATTTGAACAATTATTAGAGATTACAATGAAAATATGAATCCATTAACAGTTGGATCATTGAATGACTACTAGAAGCTATGAGCATTTATTCATTTGTCAGAAGAGGGTTTTGTGGAGATTTTCATAATTTTTATAGTTGAAATCATAAGTCAATTGAAGCTAAACCACCATGGAAAACCTGAAAGCACTGAACGACCGTTTCGTCCTATTGTGGGACTCCTTAGTAGTGCACATTGACGATCCCGCCTCTCGAGGTTCCAACCCAGGACCTATCAGTCTCGGTCTAGCTTCAATTGACTAATGATTTCAACTATAAACATTCATTCATTTATTTGAAAACGTTACAATGATTATTTTCTTAAAATAGACTACTTAAATATAACTAGTATTATATATGTATAAATGACATGTTAAAAAATATGTGTTTTAGGAAAACAAGGATTGAACTTCGGCGATAGCTGATTTTCAAATATTCCTTCAGAACATGCTCATTATACCATTAGTAGCATTATTTTATAATCATTTCCATTATCTGATTTTGAAATTTTTATTAAAAATTTTAAGTTCTTGGAGATTTAGTTAATATTCTATCAACAGTTTACCTCCTATTGTTAATAAGAAAAAGTGAACGGTGGTTACTTTAAGAAGAACTAAATTATCAAGGTGTTTCTTAAACTCAAAATTTGAATTTGTCCTCCAAATCTATGTGTAATGTAATATCTTGAAGATTTATTGAGAGGAATATTAATAATCTTGACTTATTACAGAAAACAATTTTTAAAACGGACAAGGGATTGTAGCCAAATAAAAGGGATCCTTTAAAAGAAATTCATGTGATTGTTCATTTGGAGTGTTTTCAAAACAACGTCATGTTCAAAGTGCAGAATATTATCATGAGTTTCCTTGAAAATACAACCAATACATTTCACTGTCGAAGCCAAGAGAGTTTATGAAATTAAGATTGCTCATAAGATATACCTTGTTTATAAACTACTCAGTAATCATACACTGAGCATATTATGTTGCTAAATCAGAGATGTCATTTGTCTCAGCAATAAACACCCGAAGTACTATTTCAGCAATTATAATGTTTAATGACACCAATATTTACGAACACACATTATGTCACGTAAGCTTTTAAAATATGTAATGAAGATGAACTACCGTAATAAAATTTTTGTAATGATTCGAAAATACTACCATGAGTGGTTAAATGTAACTAGTATTGCTTCCTAAATCAACTTATTCTAAAATATGTGACTAGTTTCATTTGTGCGTTCGTATATATAAAGTTGCAAAATGTTTACCAAGTATCATCTTCATAGCTTGCTAATTTAAGTCCTTAAGGTTTCGTCAAACAATGATTGATGTTCTATTTGGTTTATAGCTGTGTTCCAGATTAACTCACCACTGTTTTCCTCTTGATGCTTTTAGGTACCCTCTTTGAGATCTTACACTATGACAATTATATTTATTGATTTATTAGGTCAGGTGTACCTCATATGTTTTATAAAATAAAGTCTGGTCACGTTTGTCAAAATAAGTTTGAATTTGTTTCAATCGTCATCATTTTGTTATTCTCATTACAACTTAGATTATGCAACAGTAAAGTTTAGCCTACTGTATTAATTATAAGTTTCGGCCTAGAAGAAATTATTAATCGCGTACGGAACATTGTTCCTAAAATTACGAGAATTAATAATTGTCCACCTCCTAAGTCAAATGAATTTATGTCACCAGTCTCCACAATGCCGCAAAGTTCTTGAGAAATATATTAGTAAACAAAACCTTGAACTATATTGTGCAACCAAATCTGATATTTATTCAAAATAACCAAGAAAATAATTTTATGGACTACAAATATATTTCGTACATGTTTGTGAATACTTATTTTTTAGAGATAAACATTCCCTGCATTCAAAAGACATTCATAAAACCATCACAATTTGCCAAACGTACACTCAGTCAGTCAGTCAGCTACAACGTAGGACCAGGCACATATATGCATTGGTCCAAGTTGCCATACCTAGTTAGCACAACAAGAGGAACACCGGATTCATAGAAGCAATTAATTTACTGGTGGTAGTAGTATATAAATTATAGGTTGTATATAAGGATATAGTACAGGAAGGAAGAGAGATATGAAACAATTTTAGTCTCAAGGTTTAAGGGAAGATAAAGAGTGTATACACCTACGCCATTGTGATCGATTCTGAGCCATGTCACCTAGAGTCTCCAACCATTTATTACGATAGTCACGCGGACCCCAACCAGGTAGTCTGCATCTGCCAACATGGCTCAGACTAGAAGTTAGTGACTTCAAACACTGATGCCATGTTTTGGTTTGGCCGCCCCTAACTCTCTTCCAACCGTCCCCAATACTAGTCATCATAGCGCGTCGTGGTAATCGGTGTTCAGGCATACGTAACACATGGCCCAACCATCTCAGTCGATGAAGATTCATCACCTCATCAACTGATTTACCATCGTTCACTAATACCCTGCGTCTAACCTCACTATTACTTACGCGGTGATCCCAGCAGATGCGAGCAATATTTCTAAGGCATCTGTGGTCAAATACTAGTAACCTACGAGTATCTTCTACTCTTAATGGCCATGTTTCGCAGCCGTAAAGTAGAACAGAACGAACTGCTGCGCAGTATACTCGTCCCTTAATTGATAGACGGATATCTCGTCTTCGCCATAGGTGACGTAAGTTGGCAAAAGCCAAACGAGCTTTTCGAATCCGTGCTGAGATTTCGTCAGACACCAACCCATTAGGGCTGATCAGACTTCCAAGATAAGTGAAGTTGTCAACGCGGTCGACTACTTCACTCTCTATCCTTAGTTCGAGTGTTGACGCAGGCCAGTCCTGGAGTAACAATTTACATTTGGATGGGGAGAAACGCATCCCAAACATCCTGGCATTATTACTCAGTTCCAACAGAAGACTCTGCATTTTGTCAGCGTCTTCACCAAACAGGACTATGTCATCTGCGTATTCTAAGTCGCTTAGTGGTCCCCCTGGTAGGAGATCAATTCCTGTAAACTCAGTCGACGAGAGTGTCATTTGCAGCAACAGGTCTATAATGAAGTTAAACAAAAAGGGGGATAGTGGACAGCCTTGACGGACACCACTTGAGGTTGTAAAATCATATGACAGTTCGCCATAAGCTCTCACTCGACTGATAGTGTTCGAGTAAAGAGCCTTCACAAGGTTTATGTACTTCTCAGGTACACCTTTCAATGACAGACACTGCCACAGAACCTCTCGGTCTACAGAGTCAAATGCTGCTTTCAAGTCAAGAAAAACTATCATTGTCGGACGCCGATAAGCATGTCTGTGCTCTAAAACTTGACGAATGGTGAATATGTGATCGATACAGCCACGACCAGGTCTGAAGCCAGCCTGATTTTCTCGTGTTTGCAGTTCACGAGTTTTAGTTAGGCGCCTGATAATTATTGAGGCTAGTATTTTAGATACTATGTTAGTCAGACTAATCCCTCTATGGTTATCGCAGGATGATTTTGACCCCTTTTTATATATTGGGACAATCAGTGATTGTGACCAGTCGGATGGGATTACATCCGTCTCCCAGATTTTAGCCAGAATATTAGTCAACCTAATCGCTAAAATTGGACCACCATATTTAAAGACCTCTGGAGCCAATCCATCAGGACCAGCTGCTCTTCCTCGTTTCAGATTACCTATAGCCTTTTGAACTTCAAGTAGGGTCGGGGGGCCTACTTCAATGTTCCATTCAGGTTTTCTAGGAATAGTGGGTAGTTGTGCAGTAGCTGAAGGCCAGCTAAACTGCTCCTTAAAGTGTTCCGCCCATCGTTCTAAACGTTTGGGTAGAGAGCAGATAAGGGTTCCATCTTTTTCCGAGATCGTCTCACTTACACTTGACTTCTTAATTCCAGTTTCTTTTATTAGTCTGAATAGTTGCCTGGTGTTGCCTACAGCCGCTGCCTTTTCCATCTCTTTTGCTTTCGTTGCCCACCACTGCTCACGATGGTTCCTTAGACTTTTAGTTAACCTAGATCTAATTTGTTTACGCTCTTCGTCATGTTCAGAGCCTGATGGTATGAGTTTACGCGAATCCATCAGTGAAATAGACTTAGAAGAAATCCACTGGTTTTTTGGAGCCCTATGGTTTAAATGACTAATAGATGTTACTGCTGTCTCCACAGCTGTTCGTATGCCTTTCCAAGCAGCATCTGGGTCAGTCTCGTTTACAGAACTGCCTAGATGTGAACTCAGTTGTCTCTGGAATTCACATTTGGATTTCTCGTCCTCCAGTTCAATCCTAATGGGTCTTCTTAGTGTACTTTTCCTGCGTCCATTGAGGCGCAGACAAATGCGTGCTCGTATTAAAGCGTGATCAGAGTCTAAACAAGTATTCCAATATGAGCGACAATCTTCTATTGAGCCTCTCCAACGATGACTGATGACAATATGGTCTATTTGAGTCCATCGTTGGTTTGGTGCAGGTGGTCGCCATGTTGGACGATGTCTCTCCTTATGTTTAAAATTAGTGCTTGCCAAAAATAAACGATTGTCTGAGCATAGTTGCAACAGACGATCACCATTATCGGTTCGTTGAGCCGGAATACTAAAACACCCACCTAGATGTCTTTCTGTTTGATTTAAGCTGCCTACCTGGGCATTAAAGTCACCCGCTACGACTACTATGTCTGAGCGCTTAGCTTTCTGAAGAAGCTCAGAGAGCTTTCTGTAAAAGTCATCTTTCACCTCATCATGGCTGCAGTCAGTGGGAGCGTAGGCAGAAACGACGAAAAGGCAACGACGTGTGTCCCTATCCTTCCGAGTTCTTACGGAGCCATTTAGCCGGACAGCACACAGGCGACTGTTAACGGGGATCCATTCTAATAGTGCCTGTTCTGCCCTTGTACTTAGTGCTATACATACACCTGCAAGTCCACGAGAACTAGCCAACGGGTCGCCAGATACACGGAGGGTGTATTTCATTGGCTGTCCATTTTGGCGAGGTGAGGTCAAGTGAATGACCACACTAGGATCCTGTATGCGTGTTTCGGAGACACAGCATACATCAATGGTACGCGACTCTAAGGTTTTAGCTAAGGAGGCCTGTTGACCGATTTGACTTAAAGTACGTACGTTGAAGGCTCCAATGTATAGTTTGGAGCGAGGTTTTAGTAGACCTGGGACAGCGTTTCGCGCACTAGAATCGTTGGCCGTGGTGACACTTGAGGAGGAAACCGAGAGAGGAAGTTTAGTGTCGAAAGTCAAGGTAGAAGGAATAGTAGGAATTGAAGAAGGAGATTGATTATGAATACAGTGGTCTTGAGTGTTGTTAGAGGTATGAGGGCAGTTATCACTTCCCGGTTGCCCACACCGTGGAAGGATTCTTCTAGAGGTACCTGAAAAGGGAATTGGGTTAGAAGTGGTCTTAACGACCTGAGAGCGTGACTGCAGTGCCCAAGGGACAACTGCTTGAGGTCGGTCACACACGACCTTTTTGTGGGTAGTTTTTGTGTTAGCTCCGTTCTTCAAAAAAAAACCTTACCGACGGAGACGGATATCCGTGGGATAAGGCGAGGTGTGCATTTTTAGGGTCGACCTTTTCTAACCCCACCCCTCCTTGTGGGAAGGCAGCATCGCTGTCATGCTGGTTGTCTGAAGGAAACACCTTACTGCTTTCACACCTCTGTACAGTCAGCAGTACGACTTCGCCTTCGGACCTTGGGTTTGCTGCTTTTAGTCTCACCGCTCTTCAATCGACCTGTCTGGCATGGTAGGACCTCGAGGAACGATTGTTCCAGCCAGCATAGCTCGATTGGATCATCACGATAGGCAAGCCCGACCACCACGTCAAGGTAGCAGCAACGGTCGGGCAAACGTACACTACTGATTTTTGTATCCCATTGTATACAACTATTCCATCTTAGACTGTCACAATTAGTTCAATAAAACTTCTGGATAGAATAACATTTGAAATGATCAATCCTAAATTGTATTTTCTAATAAGTCATTAAATGGTAAATAGTTTACTGAAATTTAAAATATAACTGATTTAAACGGCATAAACAACTTTATTCTATTTCCTTGTCCAATTGTTTAGATTTCTAAGCATTCTTCAATTTTGTTTCTGTGGCTATAAATTGAACATATGAAATAAGTCTTTCAGTTTATGCTAAATTTGTGCCTTAACAAAAATTGGATTGAAATGAAATCATTTCATTAATTTGTTATATTTTCACTTTTACTTTAGGTGGATCACTTGATTTAGATTTAGAGCCTATATCTAATCCATCATTAAGTAAAACATCTTGGTTTAGAAATGGTATACCACTTCCTTTATCAATTAATCCAATAAAAACATTGTATTCTTTTAAAAATGAAGAAATGAATGAAAGTTCTAAATCATATTCAATTGAAGATTTAAATCAACGTTTAATAGTAAAACCAACTAAAATATTTATTCATCCTGTTAAACGATCAGATATGGCCAATTATACACTGATTGCAACAAATACTCTAGGGAGTAAAGAATTTACATTTTTTCTAAATGTGACTTGTAAGTCATAAATTATTTATTAATTATAAAATATTATTACCTTTTTTTCTTTTTTTTACAATATTCACAATGATGTAACTTATTATAAGAACAATAAACGGGTAAGATGATTCCTAATTGATAAACCATAGGATACTATTAAGAATGAATATAATGATACTTTTTTTCTTTCCATTTTTTTCTACTATTACAAAAATAATTTTAATTAATTTTGTTAAATGGTTTCAATATTTTTTTCATTAAAGTGATGATAATAAATAAAATTGAAGAACTGTTTTAAAATCATTTATTCTACTAATATATATATTGAGTAATATAGTAATAAATATATTTGGAAATCACTTGGTATTGTTTGTTTGAATCTTCCAGTTGAATTTTAGGACTACAATACCAAGTGAATTCAAACTTCAACCCATTGCACAAACAAGTGGCTATCAGGACTCAGTAGCTGAATGGATAACGCGATGGCGTTTGAAGCGAAAGGTACTGGGTTCGAGTGCCAGAGTGAACATCAACTCTGAGATGCAAGTACATCCAGATGACGAGTCCCAAATAGGACGAAACGAGTGTCGAACTGGATTCTACTGCTAGCCACTAACCATCATTGCTTATACTTGGAAATGTTTGTAGGGAACAGTTTTCAAAACTCACTGAATAATTGTTATCATATGATAGGAAGAAAATGAGTATAATAATAATAATAATTTATAAGAAATTCATTTTATATTTTTTGACAATCACAATATCTTAATCCTAGATGTCTTGTTAATTCAATCAAAGAAGGATGTTATGCAGTCACGACTAGAGTGGAAGATAAATTTTGATGTCATGTCAAAACAAAATACCTGACCAATGAAAATCATTTACCCTTATCTTTCAACTAAATCGCCTGTGTATTTGAAAGAACCGATTAATAAGTATGTGATAGAAGAGAAGTTTAAACTTCAGATTATGACGTTTTCAAAGAGATCAATATTTTTAGATGTATTATCTCCAGGTTGTTCATAAAAAGAGTTATGATTAAAGCTGTGTATCTATTGAATATCACGGTTGAATTATACCCGATAAAATACTAGGACCATATTTTTAATTTCACGTCATATTTGCAAATCTGTACTTTTAACTGTTACAGTGACCAAAATTAAAATTAGCAAACAATTAAAAAAAATTAGGTCGTGCATTTGCAAGTATCAATTTTCCTGACCATTATTCCGATATCGTGATGTCAATTTGGCTTATGCAAAAATTTACATAAAATACTCATCGAAAAAAAGTCAAACGTAATATCCTGATTTTCATCATTAACAGTGTGTACGCTTGATAGCTCTAACAGTCATTTGATCATCTTACACTGTAGTACAGTTCATACTAAGATACAGAAAAACTGGCTACATGGGAAATTTATTTTTTCAATCCCCAAAAAATAATTTGAGTTGTGCTCAAATATTCACAAGAAAATTTTCAATACTCTTCATAACAAAATGGATTCCTTTCAAATTGTTACATCTACCCAAATATATTGATCCTTGTATAAAAAATAAAAATATTCATAAATAAGATTAGTAATTCACATAGCAGTCAGTTAGTTTGAAAATGCAACGCTTACAATGATGGCATTCATTGCTAGCTCCTTAAAAGTTACCATTTTCATAATGCGAAACAGTTTTTAAAGTAGATTTCCGGGAATGAACGAATAGCACATTATATTGCAAATGATAGATATGAAAATCCTTAGGTAGGTAATACACACCCATTTTCAATGTTCTAGGATAACCATATTTTGGAAAAGTCGCTTCTCTACCATAATTACATAACCACTCGCTTATTGTTAATCATTTTTCTCTGATCCATTTATAACCGTTACCACTACAAGATGGGCCTCAATTGCTTGGTTCGCCTTCAGTAAATTTGACAGTTTCTGGTAAAAAGGCTGAACTATTTTGTCAATCAGAAGCCAATCCCACACCCACCACAAATGCTGTCCGCTGGAGGCGTTTAACAAACACACTGGTTGGTTATGACTATGCAGAAAATATCTACAGAAATTCAATCTCTCGATCATCTTTTTCTACAAAGAGTCATACTTCACAGGCTGATTCAGCTGCTGGGATTCATTGTGACAAAGTTAGTTCTTAACATACTTTAATACATTTTACGGTTACGTATATAGCTTGAGCAAATCCCTATTTCAGGTGGTATAGAAAGCCAGCTCGTCTGTGATGCTATCGTCTTCTTCAAGATAGATAGTATGTATCAATTTCAACTTACAGATCCAAACTTTGTACTGAACAAAATCTAGTCTTCTAAAATAAACTGACTATTTTTGATATAATCCCAATATTTGATGTACATAATCAGAATTATTTTTTAACATAACCTCGATGTTATTTGAGGACCTAATAATCATGATGGCGAAATCCTCTAAGACATCAACAAGCAAGAATTACCCATGAATAAAATCCTCCCCCGAGTTAGTGTACTGCATAATCGCTTTGCATATCGAAAGAAATGCACACAAATATAGATGTAAGAAATCCTTAGAAGCACGTTGTAATAAATGAGATGAATTAATTCACAATATGATCGCCTTTTTTAACTGTTAGCTAATTCCTCAACACCCTGAGTATCTAGGGCCATCACATAGTCTAGTATACCTGATGAAGATGTTTTGAAAGAAGAATGTCTTATGTTGAATATAGTTTGTTCGCACTCCACTTAAATCAAATGTATTACATTAGGGATCTGAATTACTTGGGTAGAAATTCACTACTACTTATATCTATTAATTTTAAAAAAGAGATGAATGCTAGTAGAATATATGTTCAACGACGATCGTTTGAGCTATGAATCAAACTGCAGTTCATGATTGTTGTTTATTGTACCTTAATGATTACCTTTCAGTCTTAAAATGCTAATAGTTCTTAGCGTCATATTCTCAGTTAGGAAGTAAATATTAGTATTCACTTGTGAAGCACTTGTTTTATCTTGTACTCTCATGGTTGTATTTTTGCAACATGATATTGTTTTCAAATGTTAAATAGTGATACAATTATTCTATACTTCACGGTAGCTATGAATCTAAATAAGCGCTAATTTATACTAATCTACAGTATTTTTACCGTGCCAGTGACTAAAAGTTCTCTTTTTGTTTGATTTCGATTTAGCTTTCGTCATTTAGACTCGTGTTTAAAATACATATGGAGTTTGATTTTGAGCCAATGATATACAAATTAAATTCTACCCCATCAAATTACGTGTACTCATCCTTGCACGACCTATACATTTAATAATTTAGCACCTAAATTTATATCTTCATGTTGTTGCCAAATATTACCTTGTATTTATATTTCCTCACTAACTAACAGCCATTTTTGCTTTTTTCTTCCGTTAAGAGTGTTTCTATTAGAAAAAATTCTAAATCAGTTAATAGTTGATTGGTGTTTGTATAAGTTAACATTCAACCTCATATTTCTATTTATCCAATAATCACTTGTATTTTCTTTTCGGTCTTTCAAACAAATTAATTAACTATCAGAGGGGGTTTTGTGGAGATTTAGTATTTTTCATATTTTTTAAAGCATGAGTCAATTGAAGCTAGACCAGGTTTTCCATGGTGGTCTAGCTTCAATTGACTCATGCTTTAAAAATATGAAAAATTAATTAACTCTTGTTTATAGAATAATGTAGTCAATGGAAGATAAATAAAATGATATAACTATTTCTAAATTTTACGCATAAGAAGTAGAAATGTTCATTTTAGTCCATTAGTATATAATGCACTTTGGGACTTTTATGTAATTATATATATATACTACTGATAACATTTTAGAAATAAATGCATTAGAAGAATGAAATGCATTAATAATCTTTAATAAGCTACAGTTTGCATAGGTAAAACGACTGGCTAAATATAGTTGTGTTCATAAATATGCTTATATATGTATATATATGCACATAAGTTTGTCAGAATTTATGTATTTTTGTAGTAAAAAAAAGAGAATGATATACGGAATACTGATTAAAGCTTATTGTATAGATGAAGTAAAGCAACATACTTAAATTCTGTCTTTTTATTTATCGTTTATTCATATTCTTATCCATAAGTACTTTCATTTTATCTCCAAAAAGAAAAGTTGGACAGTTTATCAGTAGATTATGTTTTTTTTGTATTGACCTACCAGTTGAACACTTACTTTTTATTATTTCTAATATATATATATATATATATATATATATATATATATATCCCAATTCATTTGTTTATTCAATATGTCTGTATGCGTACACTTTGGGAAATAAATTAAAGTTAGTTTATTCTTTTCTATTATTTTTTCAAGAAAAAGACTTGAAAATGATAAGTTTGCTTTCATTTTAGTTTATATTAACAAATGTTAGTTAACACAAATTTATTTGAATGAATCTAAATTATCCCATAGATGTGTATACTTATTGTAAATTTAGTGTATATAAACACTATGTCTAATGTAATTACTTGAAATCTAAAATAAACAGTGTTTTGGATTTCCAAAGATTAATTGGATAGTGTTTTAGCTAAAAAAAAAGTACATCTTATAATAGTTTGGTATCTTATGTTTATAATTATTTTGGATAAAGTGAATATAGTACTTAAAAAATTGTCAACTATTCGTAAGACACTGGGTTCGAGTCCCAGAGTGAACATCAACTCTGAGATGCAGGCACATTCAGGTGACGAGTCCCAAATAGGACGAAACGCGAGTCCTGGATTCCACTACTAGCCACTATCCATCTTTGCCTAGGATATTCGTAAGACATTTGAGTAATTTTTCCTCATGAAATACTTTATGAGAATTATTAAACGAAATAATAGTTTTTTTTAATGTCTAATAACCTATACAAAATAAGAAAAAAACGCTGTTCATTTCAAACCCTAAAATACGAAAATGGACGCATCTTATTTCACATATTTGTTTATGATGTCACTTTTCTTGTCATCCTAATTAAGAGGAAGGGTTAAATACTTTCTAGAGACAGTCAGTTTTGTAATAGATTATGAACGATAAAATGCAATCTGGATATACAAAATAATAAATTTAAAGTGATTTTATATAGGTTTTAATTTATAACTGATTGGATTATGTAAGCTATTACATAACCATTTTTATCCTTTTACAGAATATGTTGTGATCAGTGTAAGTCATCAGGAGATTTTTGTTGAATATTCTCTAATTAATGGGATTCAGAAAATGAGGAACAAGACAAATATATTTCTCATTATTATTTTGTATAACATTGTACGGTATTGAAACATAACTTCATGATAATAGGTCGACTTAACTCTGGAAAATTAGTTGATATTTTTTCAATATGCTTTGACATGATTTGTAACATGCACATTAGTCTAACTTATATCTACTCAATTAACAACATTTATGTACATTTGCTATCAAACAGGTTGAATGGAATGTTGGATTTAAATATTATGCAAAATGTTGGTCATCAGCTCCTGGAGTAATGACTAGTACACTTACAATATACGATTTAAGTCCAAATGATGTTGGGCGATATCAGTGTAATATGGATAATGGAATCGGATCGCCAGCTGTTCGTACAATTGATCTTACTTATCCATGTAAGTTTCTAATCGATATAAAAATTCAAATGAGATTCATCCCATTTAATTTAACTACCTGTTGATAATAATTTATGATCATTAAATAATAAAAACTGAGATCTCATATCAAAGAGTCATAGAAGCTAAAACATTTATAGCTGATTTCAAGGTTCTGTTAATAGACACAATATGCGCCATATATTTTGTGGTATGAGTATTAAATGTAATCTAAAATAGGTGAAATAAATATGCTCATTGCTTTTGCCAACTAATTTGTTTTAACAGTTAGCCTTAATAAACAATGTGCTTCCCACCACTGCATTCAACCACTTGTCAACATCGACATATTTTCCATTAAATTTTGTCTACTTGTAACAATGTGAATCTCTGACATAAATACTTTTAAACGTGCTCCCAAATGATGTCTTATGTAAGTTGTCTTCGACTTATTTTAAAAGCATTTGATAAAATGAGAAAAATTAGGATGCAGCCACTGTGATTACAAAATACATGCAAGAAAATATCTATCTATTGTACACTATAACAGAATGTAGTTTTGTTAGGAATAATGGCGTCTACATATAATCTCCTTCAGTATACCTTCGTTTTAATGGTCATCAAGCCACTGAAATAATCGATTGGAGAATAAATAGAGCATCAATAAGAAAATATCCATACGTCAAATGAATTAACTACTAGACCAAAGCCATGTTTTATGTTATTTCAATCAAACGTTTCTGACTCACATGTATGTGTTAAGCCAAAAATATTGAAAGAACGAACGGAAGTGCACATATTCACAATTATACACATTTCTATAGGAACTTGAAACTATCATTTCTTTTAAAATTAGTTCTTGCTACATTTAACTGGTAACAACACCTTGTCGATCATGAAGTGAATTAGTTATAAAATGCAAAAGCGCATAATTTTATTTGTTTTCTGATGAAAAAATGTTTAACAACTTAAGAATAACTAATGATTAAATTGTTCGTGTTTACCAACAAAAATTGAAAATGAAGATTGCCTTCGCTATCTATTTACACGATTTTTACTTGATTATTTATTACTTTTTTAAACTTTTAAACTCCAGAAACTTAGTAAATCCTTTAAGTAGCCAGTGATTTTAATTTACAAAAACGCTTCATGGGGTTTACAGTAAAAGGTATTCTTTCCCATATAACTAAACATAATATCAAGAATAAAGATGCTCCCTTGGTCATATAACCAGCAATTTCCTACATGGCTGAGGATTATTTCTCCTCTGTATAGCAGAAGCAATTAGTACTAACCTGGAGAAAATTGACGTGTGTAAAAGAACTGATGCCGTTAACCTCTTCGTTAACCTTGGTATATATGTAAGGCATTTCATTTCCCGTCCAAACTTGTTAGCACACATTATAAACTTTACCCCTCTATCCATACATTGCGACTTGTACTCTTTCCTAAGACATTTTACAAGTCTTAATAACCCATTCATCTTTCACATTTAAGATAAAATTCTGATTGTCAATTATTGACAGTATCGTTGTTGCTAATATGATTGTGATAACCATGCACAAAAATTCTTGATTTTGAGTTTCATTTGTTACACATGTTTATAGTACACTGATTAGAACTTATCATCACATATATGATTGTCCTTGTCCCTTCTTTGATGACTAGTTTAACTGTATCCATAGTGCGTTTTCTTAATATTTAAAGCTCAATCGAAAATGAATCCACAATTCTTCCATTTATAATACAGATTATTTCAACTAGAACATTTACATATGCATCTTTATATTTTGTCTAGTGAGATACAATAATTGTGAATTTAGAAGTGAAAAAGTTATGGAAAAAAATTGTTTGCTCAAGTATTTTATGTCTTGCTTACTACTACATGTCTTTAACTAAGTCCAATAAAAAAAATTTTGTTGATGTTACGAATCCATATCTACTGATACTAACATTTGAGAAAATCGGAAATTGTTTTCACTATAACCATATTTTCTACACACAAAGGAAAAAGCAAGATTCTCAAACACACCAGAGAAAACACCAGCTCAATCACACTTGATGGAGAAGCTCTGAAATAGATGGAAACATTCATGTATCTGGGAAGCATCATTGATAAACAAGGAGGATCGGATGCAGATGTAAAGACGAGGATTGGCAAAGTGAGGGCAGCATTCCTACAATTGAAGAACATGTGGGACTCCAAATAACTGTCAACTAACT
Organism: Schistosoma rodhaini; assembly: GCA_944470415.2. Classification (NCBI taxonomy): domain Eukaryota; kingdom Metazoa; phylum Platyhelminthes; class Trematoda; order Strigeidida; family Schistosomatidae; genus Schistosoma; species Schistosoma rodhaini. The sequence continues at coordinate 48,072,974 of OX104036.1, forward strand.
GCAAACTCACAATCTTCAATACCAACGTCAAGACAGTCCTACTGTACGAAGCTGAAACGTCGAGAACTGCTACATCCACTGTAAAGATGGTACAAGTATTTATAAACGGTTGTCTATGCAAAATACTCAACATTCACTAGCCTTATACCATCAACAACAGCGTTTTATGGGAGAGGATAAACCAGCTTCCATCTGAAGAGGAAATTAGGAAAAGACGTTGGAAGTGGATCGGACATATATTGCGGAGATCACCAAACTGCATCATTAGGCAATCCCTAACTTGGAATTATGAAGGGAAGCGGAAAAGAGGAAAGCCAAAGAATACATTACGCCGGGAAATGGAAGCAGATATGAAAAGGATAAATAGTAACTGGAAAGAACTGGAAAGGAAGGCTCATTACAGAGTTGGATGGAGAATGCTGGTAAGCGGCCTATGCTCCTCGACGAGGGGTAACAGGAGTAAGGAAGTAAGTAAGCATGTTTTCTATACGCTAACTGTAGAAAAATTGCATAGGAGTGAACAGTCCAGAAAAAAGAAATAATGCATTTTTTTCTACAAATCTAATAAAATATGTTTGTGCGTAAATAATGTTATCAATTTTATTAATTCATTCACATTAACAATAATTAATTGTTTATTATTGTAGTTGCACCAAGAATAGTACCAGTAACAAGATGGTCAAGAGCTGCACCCAATATAGTTTCAAACAAGAATAACACTATCAGTGTTACTCAATCAACTGTAATTTCTGATCAACTAGTTTCTGTAGTAGAAGGAGCTCACGCAAGGTTAACATGTGTAATTGCTGCAGAACCTAACCCAGAAGTACATTGGTTGAGAGAGCCTGCTAATTTAACATTAATTGAAGGAGGTCAATTTCATTCAATAGTTAAATCTATTCGCCCAGGATTATATCATGCAATATTGTATTTGATACAACCACAAGAAGTTGATATGGGTCGATACTTTTGTAAAGTAAGTATGATTTGAATAGAAAAATATATCAACAATATTATGATTATAATCAACAACACAAAATCATTTTATTTCTGCAATCATTTAATTAACTATTAAATCTGTTTAAATTATAACTTAGTTCTATATTTATATTCACTTATTATTGTTTATTTGAATCTACCCATTGATTTTTAGGACTGCAACTGGTCAGTCTCTAATTAACATATGTGCATACTGTGCGTATTGCCTCGATATAGCCTGAATTCACAAGCACTGTTAGTAAAGATAGTTAGTGGCTAGCAATTGAATCCAGTTTGACGCGCGTTTTGTCCGATTTGGGACTCGTCAGCTGGATGTACCTGCATCTCAGAGTTGATGTACACTCTGGAATTCGAACCCTGTATCCTTCGCTTTAAACGCTATCGCGTTATCCATTCAGCTACTGAGTCCTGATAGCCAATTGCTTGTGCAACGGGATGAAGTTTGAATTCACTTAGTATTGTTTGTTATCTATATTATGTTTTGAAATTATTATTGTCTGGTTTCGTATTCTATGGGTTATTTTTATGTGATATCATTTTATCAATAATATTAGTTAGTAACAACTAGGGTATTCAGTTTGTTTGTTCTGTCCATTTTTTTCGTAATTTTTTTTTATCCAATGTGTTTTACAACTTATCTTATATTTGATTAGAAATTAAAGTTTTTTTTTTGTTGTTGTTGTTGTGGTGGTGTTATTGAATAAATCCAAAAAACTAACTTATCATATTCCGTTTGAAAATTATAAAAAAAATACCTTTAGTTATTATAGTACCATATGGTAAATTACTTATGGTATGTCAAATATATGAACGGAATTTTTAGTAGTGAACAGATGTTTGAATGAGCCAAAATAAAGATAATGATTAGCCTTAATTTATAATTTATTAATATAAATATAATTTTAAATTATTTGTATAACTATTATGTATAAAATTATTACTCTTGGGATTAAAAAATTAATAAATAGAGGGTTGCTTTTTTTATGAGCAAGTATTATTATTATAAACATAGTTTTATCTTATTGAACTCTCTACACCAGATTATGTAATCACTGAGATGTTATCTCTTTAAAGCTTATTTTTTCTATTCATCAAATAATGAAGTTATGCAACTCATATTTTTTTTTACATATTTATAATTCTATATCAAAATAAACTTCATAATCAAATTATATGATAGTCTATATCTCCCATTGAATGGCCGACTGATTATACAAATACAACAATTTGATTAGATATCATAAACTCTATCATTTTTGTTGTACACCTAATAACACATTACATAGTTAGACTGATATAGAGTATAAGACAAACATTTGAGAAAAACAGTCTCCTAATAGAATGAAAGTACTTAGGGTAACCACGAAATATAATCTGCACATACAGCAATCTTTTTAACATAGCTATATTTCCAGAATATTTTTACTGATACCTAACTTGAACAACCAATATTTCATAACATTAAAAGTTCATACCATAATAATAAAGTCAAAAGTATTATAATTTGACATTGAACTTATTTGATATAATATATAAAAGTCTTGAGTTGCATTTCTGTGTGGCTCTCCCCCCTCCCCCGATATCATTACTAGGGGTTCCAAGGCTAGGATATGACTGCTGCTTACTACTTTACGGTTACTAAGTTTTTTCAGCTGATGTCATTTTATGACCAAACCTTCATCAATTAAAGCAGTACTTCATGGAAAGTTATAATTTTTGAATATTCATAACTTCACCATTTATTTAAATTCACTTGTTAAGGAAGGTAATAATCAGGAATAATGTCAATTAGTTATGAGAAGTTACAAAATATTTACATAATACATATACATAGTCATCTTAACTATCTTTTTGTCTGGTCTGCCGAAGCCATGTTTTCAATTTACTTAAACTCTTCACTCTTTCTGACAACAATTGCATCTTCAACTCCACGTTCCGCTACACACTACTTACAAACAATCTTGTAAGTAGCTTCCACTACACAATATATAACTGTTTCTCCGTACGCTTCTGAAATTAAAATGTTTATCTGTTATTATAACTTACTATACAGTGGACAGGAAGGATGCAACTTGATGATTTAGACTTCGCAGATGATCTGGCTCTTCTATCACAAACACAACAACAAATGCAGGAGTAAACAACCAGTGTAGCAGCAGCCTCAGCAGCAGTATGTCTCAATATAAACAAAGAGAAAAGCAAGACTCTCCGATACAATACAATATGCACCAATCAAATTACACTTGATGGAGAAGATTTGGAGGACGTGGAAACCTTTACATATCTGGGCAGCATCATTGATGAACACGGTGGATCAGACGAAGAAGTGAGGGCAAGGATCGGCAAAGCAAGAGCAGCATACCTACAACTGAAAAACATCTGGAGCTCAAAACAATTGTCAACCAACACCAAGGTTAGAATTTTCAATACAAATGTCAAAACAGTTCTACTGTGTGGGGCGGAGACGTGGAGAACTACGAAAGCCATTATCCAGAAGATACAAGTGTTTATTAACAGCTGTCTACGAAAGATACTTCGGATCCGTTGGCCAGACTCTATCAGCAACAAGTTGCTGTGGGAGACAACAAACCAGATTCAAGCGGAGGAATAAGCGCTGAAAGTGGATAGGACAAATATTTAGGAAATCACCCAACTGCGTCACAAGACAAGCCCTCACATGGAATCCTGAAGGTCAAAGGAGAACAGGAAGACCAAAGAACACATTACGCCGAGAAATAGAGACAGACATGAGAAGAATGAACAAGAACTGTATAGAACTAGAAAAGGAAGCCCAGGACAGAGTGTGTTGGAGAAAGCTGGTCGGCGGCCTATGCTCCATTGGGAGTAACAGGCGAAAGTAAGTATAACTTACTATACAAAAAAGTCCATTTCGATTATGATTGAATTCAATGAAATGTACGACCAAACAAATTTTAAAAAAGCCTATCTATGATTCAATCTGATCAAAGTATACATTTTATTGCTAACCATTTCAACATTAACAAACAATAACAAGCTCATTTCAATTGCACTCCTAAATCCATTCTTTTAATTAAAAATATGCATTTGCTTCAAATTCGATTTTCCCTTTTAATCACCACATCGGACTCATCATTATAAAGCGTGAAGAGAAAATGACAATATTCCTCTTTTGTATACCAGTATATTTCAGTATGATGAAGATTTTCAAGTTGCTATTACTCTTCAAACTATATGTTGATCCAATTTGAAACTGGTTATGCTTATTAGTTTGCGTGTAAAATGGATTTTTACCACAACCCCTTCTCTTATCATTTCTTGCTTACTTAAGAAAGCAACAACTCAAAGTGTCAAGCATAAATTGGAGATTTTATGTCATTAAATAATGGGTGTTTTCTATCTACCACTGGAGATATATGTACTATTATAAAATAATATTATTCAATGTTGAAAAAATCTTTCCATTCAGAACACTTAGATGTAACATAAAAGAAAGGCGTAAAACGCGTTTCATTTCTGAGATACTTTCTTCATATCGTATTATGTTATATGCTTAAAAATATTTATTACTGATGAATGTGCTCATTTGATACTGTATATTTTTGTCATCACAAATGTTTTATGCTTTAAAATTATAATATCATTCAATTTATAGATCCTACCTCAGTACTTCAGAAGTTTTGGCACTGACAAGAAAATGCACTTTAAGTGTGATTCACCCTAGTAAATGTGTACAGATTCTTCTTCATTGATTTAGAATAAACAGTTTATGTGAAAGGTTTTGTTACCACCTAGAGGTCAAAACCGTAAAGGGTTGTACTGGGTTTGATTACATTAACTAACACTTAAAGACTGAATTTTAAACATTATCTCACCAACATATAAGTAATAAAATTAGTGTTAACTAAATGTTTTAATGGTATGTAATCAAAGCACCAAGCAAAGTGATAAAACAGTATTAGTCGCACATTATTTCAGACATATTTTACGTTATTTTAGTTATGTTATCTTTCAATGGTTAGAAGTGAGTAAAGTATATGCATAGATGGTATTGTCACACAAATCTTAATTTTAATCAAAAAATCATTATATGTCAACCTTTCTACTCACTCTATGAAACAACATGGACCACGAAACTTGGCCTTTATTAATTTATTACGCTTAATTACTACGGTAACTTTTCACCTTATTTCTTTAATATATCTAGTTAATGCTTTTTAGGGCTCGGTATATTCAAAACAGTTTATCCAAAGGTAGACTGTAAGATGTTTGGCTAAACGGTGTATATTTTACTTTTAAAAAGCACTTTAGTAGTTATAAAATTTTCTATATCTTCATTATAATTCCTAATACATATAGCTACAATTTTATTAAATAAGATATTTTTAGCAGCTCTCTATTATTCTCTCTTTTGAATAACTTAGATGTCATTAATTCAGAAAGATTTTATATTGTTTAAATACAGAATAGAATTGTTCTTTAACTTATATGTTAAGCTTTTCAGTCTACATCTACATACATATGGCCGATTTTTATATAAAAATCATGTATAACTTACCCACTTGCCAAAATATTGTTCTTACCTTTTATATGTGATAATTTCAATTGAGTTTATGGACAAATTACATACCTACAATCTCATCTATATTTCATTTGAGATTATCTTATTCAGCTGTAAATGAACAGAACAAGCTTCACGAAACAGATGTTCATCAGTCTTTATTAAAGAAACGATTTCATCCTCAATTTTCTTTAATATAATATTTAACAAAACTGGAACATCTAAAGTCCTTACAATTCAACATAAAGATATACAATTAGTGAAAAATACAATAATAACTTACATCTAAAAACAGAATATTGTTAAATACTCACAGATATATATATATATATATATATATATATATATATATAACCAATTGTTGGAAACTCTAGGTGACATGGCTCAGAATCGATCACAGTGGCGTAGGTGTATACACACTTTATCTTCCCTCAAACCTTCAGATTAAAATTGCTTCATAACTTCCTTCCTATACTATATCTTTATATACAACCTATCTTTTAAATATTACCACTATTAAACTAACTACTTATATGAACCCAGTGTTCATCTTGCTGTGATTAAAAGGCATGGCAACTTGGACCGATGCATATATGTGCCTGGTCCTACGTTGTAGCTGACTGATATATATATATATATATATATATATATATATATATATATTTCTCAGCTGATATAATCATTTTCAATTGTTGATCTTTTTATATTTTACAAAATTTGTTTTCGGTAACTATAGTAAATATTGATTAAACAAGATTGGTATGTAAAGTAAAATTAAACATTCCGCTATTGATTTTATTCAATTCACATTAAATCACTTCATCTCTCAATACATAACAGACAGTTATGACTAAATATAACATAATTTTATTTTTACTAATTTTTTTTTAACAAAGCAGCTTCTCATTTGTGACACATTATGAATTTATATTTTTATTGAATAATTATTTTTTAAAATTATTTCGAACCGAAATTTAGTTTCCATTTTTTAAAATAATAATGAAGATCAATTTATTTATTAATAACAGTAACCTGATTTTTCAGTTAACAGAAATTATTTTATTATTTTTTTAATATTTACAATTAATACTACTTAATAAAAAAACTAATCCATTTTATTTTAATTAAAACTGAAAAACAAATTTTTTTTATTCAAATAGGCAAAAAATTTAGTTGGTGAAGATACTGGTCGTGTAGATTTAATACGTCCAACTCAACCGGATCTTCCAAGTTCACCACGTTTATTGAATGCAACTAGTAAAAGTTTAACAGTTTCTTGGACACAAGGATTTAATGGTGGTCCAGAACAAACTTTCTTGGTAAGTATGTCAGTAGTCTATTCAAATCAGTTTTAAAAAGTTATATTTCGTTCAGATGATGATCTCTGATTGATAAATTTTTAAAAATGGTTTTTTGGAGGATAATTTTGTTATGAATTGACACCAGATGCAAAAATAATATGTAGTTAAAAAATACACGTCAGCTGATCCTCCCTCAACAACACCAATTTGGACATACTTTTGATAAAACATAGCTATTAGAGTGTTAGGAGGTAAGATAAATTTTTGTTTCATCGTTTAAACTATCAGTTACGGAATTCATAATGTTATTTCTGCCACATCATTTGTGTTCTCTGTTCGCTAAGTTTCAGTCGTACTATTTGGGGTTCGCTCATGCCTTTTCATGCTATATCAAAGAATTTTATTCACATTGCAATACAAATTGTAATGCATAACTCATTTCATCGTCACACAATCTAATATCTCAGGGGGTATTCATCTTAAAAGAGAACAATAGTCAGGTTTGGTCATAAAATCAGGTTTGGATAGGAATTGTGGATGTTGAAATTCTAATCAGTTGAACCCATTCAGTCATAAACACATGTTTCTTTGGATTATCAATTCTCTGACTAAACAAAATCTGCAACATATTCTAAAACTAAACACGTTCTAAAAACATGACTACCACTCTTTTGAAAGTATTGTAATGTAAACATGTTAGCAAAGTTACTTTGAACTGAAGAACGTATTACAAGTATTTATATAGATTAGATTGATGTGATTGTTGCTCTTAGTGTAACTGTCCAGGTCACTGTATATTGATATCCCGAAAACATTATCCGACAGAATTAAAAAATGTTGAAACTTACTTTTTGTTACTACTTAGCGACACGGAAAAATCACTCAAAACTATTGTCCGCTACGCTTTTTTAAATATTCTGTTTACAAAAGTTACCTACTCTTTATAATGTGTGGAAATGTTACTAGATTGTTTGAATTGTATAATCAGAAATATTTGACTTTCTTAATAATGGTAAAATAATAAACATAATCATAGTATACATAGTGGAGATTAGGTATAGTGACCTTCATTTTAAAATTTGATTCCAAAAATATATTAAGCATAATTTATAATTCCTTCATATGATTTATAGATTTTGTTTTAATCTATTCAGTTACAATTAAGAGTCAGGAAATAGAACAGGTTAAGCATAGTCAAAAAGTAACATAAACATTATAAGAATTATAGTCTATTACACTAAAACTAGTTTCCACTGTCTATACCTTTCACATTCTTGGATATTGAATATTTCTTACTCATCTACTTACTCACGCCTGTTACCCCTCGTCGAGCAGCATAGGCCGCATACCAGCATTCTCCATCCAACTCTGTAATGAGCCTTCCTTTCCAGTTCTTTCCAGTTACTATTTATCCTTTTCATATCTGCTTCCATTTCCCGGCGTAATGTATTCTTTGGCTTTCCTCTTTTCCGCTTCCCTTCATAATTCCAAGTTAGGGATTGCCTAATGATGCAGTTTGGTGATCTCCGCAATATATGTCCGATCCACTTCCAACGTCTTTTCCTAATTTCCTCTTCAGATGGAAGCTGGTTTATCCTCTCCCATAAAACGCTGTTGTTGATGGTATAAGGCTAGTGAATGTTGAGTATTTTGCATAGACAACCGTTTATAAATACTTGTACCATCTTTACAGTGGATGTAGCAGTTCTCGACGTTTCAGCTTCGTACAGTAGGACTGTCTTGACGTTGGTATTGAAGATTGTGAGTTTGCAGTTAGTTGACAGTTATTTGGAGTCCCACATGTTCTTCAATTGTAGGAATGCTGCCCTCACTTTGCCAATCCTCGTCTTTACATCTGCATCCGATCCTCCTTGTTTATCAATGATGCTTCCCAGGATATTGAATATACTTTTTTTGTTTTAATGTAGAATTTTGTGACTCAACTTCTATGATCTATCAGCAGTTCTGTTCATTGAACTGAACAATTCATAGATAAATATTACAAGATTTAGTTGATAATAGGAATAATATATTTGTAAAATCTCAGCGAATGAATTTTTTAAATTAAAAAATTTAAAAAATTCATTCGCTGAGATTTTACAAATATATTATTCCTATTTAATGTCTTACTTCAACTCGGCGCTCAAATACTGTGAAACTATTCGTTCTAATTTAGACGAGAGTTCTTATATTTAGTTGATAATATTTAAATTACAAAAAAAATCGAGTAGTTATAACCTTTTAAATTTTTTCTTTTGGGGATAACATAAACAGTTTTCTAAAGAATTAAACATTGTACTATTTATTAATATAACTAAGATCCAAAAGTTCTTCACTTATAGTACAGGAAAATTATTTACATAAAACTCACAACAATTAGATCACAATTCAAAGGGCTACACTAAATATGTTTAATACTTCCCATGTCTTATGAACACATAACGTTTCTTGATTGTACTTTAGTCTGTATTTAAGTAATAATCGCACTCAAAGTTTTCAACTTTTCTCAACCCACGGCTACCTACTGTACTGTTTACATATTGTAATTCGTCGTTTACTTCATTGGTTATACAAAAACACTTTAATTTCTACCACAACTAACCTATCTACACTTCTCCAGACATTGCTGCCAATTTATCCATAAGAACAGTTTCAGACCAACCCAAACAAATACCCAGTAATAATGTTTGTAGTATCTCTTAGCTTCAACAAAAATTCTGTGAGCTCTTGATAATGAATAAGATAATTCATATTTTCATTAGTAAATTAAAGTATGAATTGTATTATTGACTGCTAAATGTTTTTCAGAGAAGTTATTTACTCAAAATATGTCTATATCTTGTCATTTATTATCACAACGAACTAAATTTTTAAAATAATAACACTATTAATTTTGAATGGAAGATACTTTGTTGACGTCAAGAGGATGCCTTTCACTTATATGTCTGCTTCACTATCCTCTCAAACATTCAATTACGAATTATGTAATAATAATATCCCATTTAGCGGTAGTGAAATAGTCATTATTGATGCCATTTTATTGTATTTATGGAATTTTGTAAACTGATTAGTATTGTTAGCAATAACTACTGAACTGAGACTCAGTAATTCAATCGTGCCATTATGATACTTGTAGAGCCTGCTTCTGAATTGACCGCAATTTCAAGTACGTATACCTGAAAAGCCATAAACTAAAATGTATAATTTGTCCAGTTTAAGCTAGTTTCTAATGGCTCTTTAAGCTGTTTCCGTGAGTGAATAAATCTCAACTAACCATCTTTTTAAATAGTAAGAAATATCATGTATTTCACCATTCGATTTCTCAGTTACTGATAGCAAAATGATTAATTATTCATGTATCCATAAGAACATATACAAGGGTAGACTTATTGTCATCATTTTTTATTATTTTCTCATTCAGTTACATTGGCACCCAAATGAAGACCCAGATCACCATGATAAAGTCAATATTAAAGAAGATTTAGACAATGAAGTATTAACCTACAGTATCACTGGTAAATTTGGAGTAAATTTTTACAACTTTATTTTCCTAAAATTGTTAGTCAGAAGTGGTGACAGAAAAAACTATTTTTCTTACTGTGTACATTATTTGATTAAAAACAACTATCAAGAAATCTGTTATCTAAATAATAAGTTTACTGAATGTCATTCGAAGTAAAGGCACTAAACAGTTCAACGTAACTGTGAATCCACTTCGTAGTTGGACAATGTGATGCATAGATCTGAATGTCAGTTACCAAAAAAAATAGAAGCATTAATCAGTAAATGCAGCATAAATTTTAGCATCGTAATCAAACAACACATGACATTTATCTCAAAACCATGAAAATAAAAGATTAAACTTCGAATTAGCTTTTCTGAATGGGCTTTAATTAGTTCTAATAGATGAATTTTGTTTAAAAAAACAGAAAAAAACTAAATCCTAGCAAATAAATTATGGAATAAAAACGTTTCAGGAGGATTATTATGAATAAGTCAAACATGAATTTAACACGGAATAGAAGAAAAATGAAGGATTCCATGATAAGTTAGATTTTTATTCATCTTCACTTATTATTGTCGTATACAAAATCCAATCAGCGAAACCAAAACTATGATTCGAGTTCCAACACCTGATCATTGTGACAGAACAGGTTCTGTAAATCTTACAAACTATAGTGAAATTCTTTGACTGGTCATTTATTCTCCAAAATATTCTCTTTATGTATAAAGTTACTTAGATTATTTATGAGTTTAGCAATAAAGTAGCCCCTACATACAATGAAATGTTAGTTGATGAATTACTATGTATAAAATGGTTTCATGTAAGCTATCTTGTAGTAGATGTTAATCACTTATATAGACCATTAAAATATATAATTTGACAAAACTAAACTATTGAGTGATGGTTACGGGCAATAAACGAGAAATATTAAACCCGAGTTTCGTGTTGTTCAGCACTTCTCAACAAGATGAACCCGTAGTCTTGAGATAACTAATACTTCTTCATGGATTCAATCAGCGCTAAAACTAACTTAATATCTTTATTGTATGGTATGTTATGGAAATCTTGATTTTCGGACTTATAATTAACAAATATTTTAACACTAGACGATCAGTAAACTTTACCAAACGTTCGCCTGCTACAAACGTTCTTTGTATATTTTAAAATTTGACCGATGACTATTCCTTTCTTATCTTCTGTTGCAAGATGTATAGTAGTAAGCGTAATAATTTAGTGTTTGTTCAAACATTCTAAAAGTACGTTTTCCAACAAAATTTAATTAGTTTCTTACAACACGAGCGTTCCCATTTTTTATTATTATTGAGGATCATAAATAAAATAACTTTTTACGAATATACTTTAGTATTATAATATCGAAATGTATGAATAAGAGAAAGGCTCGAGTGCTAAGTGATGTTCTAAAGGTATCACATAGCTATCCTCTAGAAAAATAACATTTAATCTCATTTATATTTTGCCTAATTTGCAGTTTACAAATTTTTAAAACTTATCAGTTCGTTTTATATGAGCAAACAATATAGACTGGTAGGTTCTGGGTTCGAATCTAGCGAGGTGAGGTCGTGGATGCGCACTGCTGAGGAGTCCCATAATAGGACGAAACGGCCGTCCAGTCCTTCCAGGTTTTCCTTGGTGGTCTAGCTTCAATTGACTCGCGCTTTCAATATAGATTATTTATTTGAGATGTAAAACAAGAGATCACAATACTACATTTACTTATTGCCCGAATGATGTAATCAAAATTATGATGTAAATATTCTATTAAAACAATTGTTGAGAGAGTTTTTTGATTTTTAAAAATCAATAAAACTTACGAAATGTTGGGTAATGAAGAAAGTTGTCATTCATATACTACAGCAAAGAGACTTATAACTACTTATAACAGAAATTTTTGTCACTTGTCAATATTTCTATAAAATCTTATATGAATTCTAGACAGGTTCTTTCTAGAAAAACATAACTAACACTTAGTTAGAATCTGAGATATTTTAGTGTACAATACTATTTCTTCATTCATTTCGCTAATCACTGTGTTCTATTTATTTTTTCTACCTTGCATTCAATAGGCCTTCAAAAAGCTACAACATATCGTGTGTCAGTCAGTGCTTATAATACATTAACTTCTACAACATCGTTTACACCCTACCTTTTGGCTTCCACAACTGGTAAGGTATTTTGTATGTTATCTTTACGAAAAAAGTAGTTACCTAACGAGATCACTTTATTTTATTAAATATCATTCCATTTTCATTGGTCGCTATCATAGTTTATGGCTTATAAAGACATTAGAGAATATAGCATTCAGTTGATAGACATAAACTAGTTTTGACCATATAATTGTTTTGTGCTTTGCAATTAAAACATATATCAGTTCAAACATTTTTTTCCAAAAGAACAAAAAAACTCAGAAGTCATGACTTAGTTTTCCTTCTTTATTAAGAAATTCTAAATCTGTAATTGTATTTTCTTTTATAAATCTTGAATCTCATTTAGTCAGTCACAACGTAGAACTTTGTGCGTACATACATCAGCTCGAGTTGTCATACTACATTAGCACAGAGATCCAGTTGTCGATTTAAATCCCATAGTGGTAGAAGTAGTAAAAGTATAAGCGGTAATTGGAAAGACTAGGGTTTGAAGATGTTGAATCTACAATTTATTTGTTTATCAGTCAACTAGATATATTTATTTTACACCTTTGTACAGTGAAATATTTGAATGGAAACATCATCTACTGGTTTGTAAACACTTTCTTAATTGATTAACTTGATTTTACTGAAATATGATCATACACTCAGGTGAAATTATATATCTGAGTAGAACATAAGAATATTTGTCTAAAAATGTAAACATCCATACATTAATACATTTAAAGTTTTAATTTGTAAACAATTAAAGAGAGAATCGAGTCATCATATGAATTAGGTAAAATCTTGTTAAATTTAAAACAATTAATCCCTTTGATAAATTTCGATAATGCAATGAGAAGACCTCATTATGTGTTCAAAAACGATTTGTTCTTATCCTTAACCTACCATGGTAATATTGATTTATTATCCAGAGTGGTCGTCACATTGATTTTGCATACTTTATTTTCTTTCATTATATGTGAAAAAATTATATTTGAAATAGTCTCAGCGATTGAAATATAAATAATTCCAACGTTTCGTCCAGCTAACTTGTCTGGACTTCTTCAGGGAAATAATCAAAATAATCAAAGACATATATAGTGTTTTTTAACAATCATATCAAAATCTCTAATACTTTTTAATCCAATCATATTTGGATTGGCGGCCTGTTTAAACATCTAGGCTACCTAATCCTGTCATCTAGATATTTCAACAAGTTATCTAATTTCGTTTGTTTTAATACATCATTATGCCTATTAATCGTACAACCTATTCAGGTGCGTTTCTGAAAAGTGTAAGACCTTTCGCTGTAAAAGTTACAGAATACCTATTCAGAGATATCGTGGTTGCTCGCAATATGCAGCGAGAAGAATGTACATTATCCAGATGTCGATTGACTTGGCTGCTAAGTTCTAACTGGCGATCACTCAATATTTATCGTCAGGAAGGACGAAGAAGTAAGAAACGGAATCTTGTTGAAGTACTTTATGCTGAGAATTCTATATTGTACCAAAAATATAATATTGAATAAAGCCAATAATAATAATAATATAATAATAATAATGTCGAAGTTCTTGTAAACAGAATAAAATGAGTCAGTTGAATGAGAATCAAGTGAAAAGTTCAACGATGTGAATTAAACGAGACTGCATGAATTGTGTGTATGTATGTATGTGTAAGATGAGTTATTAATGAACGATATTCAGTGTTGATATGCTTCTATGTGAAGTAAAAATAGGAATAAAAGTGCAAAATGAAGGTTGAAAAAGTTTTTCTCCTTTCTGAATCTTCGAAATTGCAAATAAAATGAGAATCGTCAAGTACATAATTGTAATGTTAAACATAACTCATATTGATTTCAGTCATAATAACGATTCATGTGAAATAAACAGGTTGAATAAAAGAAAAGGTCAAATTACTTGTTGATGAATATTTCCCAAGTGGTAGCTAGCTGAATACCATCCTTTCTGTTTAGGCTGTTCTTATTCGCCCATATATATAGCGCTTCTGCTGTCAATCTTTCTTTATGAGTGTTGAAACCTTTCTGAAGTATTTTGGCCCCTTCAAAATTAATCATGTGTCCCGTTTCCAACGCATGTAACGCTATTGCAGACTTATTCTCAAGTTTCTTTAAGTCAACCGAGGTTTTGTCAACTTTTTTAAACACTGTTTGTGTTCCTTCAACCTTACCTTCAATTGTCTGGATGTTTCTCCAATATAAGCCGCATTACAATCATGACAATTGATCTCATAGACAATATTTTGTTGTTCTTCCTTTGGTAACCTATCCTTAACCTTCACCAATGACGATCTTATAGTGTCACATGTTCTAAAATACACTCTTATATCATGTTTGTTTAAAATCCGTTTGATTTTTTCCGATGTTTCGTTACGGTATGGCATGACTACAGTGGACTTCCAATCTTTCTGTACATGTTGTAGTTTAGCTTTTCTTTCCTTTCTAACAATCTTCTTTAAAAACTCTTTTGGGTAGTTGTTATCCATAAGTGTAGCTAAAATCCTATTCAATTCATATTGTTGGTCTTCTTTATCTGTAACAAGCTTCAGACTTCTGTCAATTAAATTTTTAACAACTGTGACTTTCGTACATAAAGCATGCGCCGAATCAAAATCTAAATATCTATCTGAATGTGTAGATTTTTTGAAAACATTTATTTTCAACTTCCTATTATTAAGTCTTCGTTCAACCATACAGTCGAGAAATGCCAGTTTGTGGTCATCAGACTCTATTTCCTTCGTTAGATTAATTTGTTCCGAAATGTTGTTAACATTTGCAAACAATTCTTCCATATAGTCCTATTTAATGATAACAAAAATGTCATCTACATACCGTAGCCAGACCTTTGGTGGACAAACACTTCTTGCGATTGCACTAGTTTCTAGTGAATGCATGAATAAATTCGCAACAATCGGAGAAACTGGTGAACCCATAGCTATACCTTCTTTTTGTCTGTATAGATCTCCTCGAAATATGAATAAGGTGGACCTTAAACATAGTTCCAAACAATTGATAAACTCAGATTCGGCGCATGCTTTATGTACGAAAGTCACAGTTGTTAAAAATTTAATTGACAGAAGTCTGAAGCTTGTTACAGATAAAGAAGACCAACAATATGAATTGAATAGGATTTTAGCTACACTTATGGATAACAACTACCCAAAAGAGTTTTTAAAGAAGATTGTTAGAAAGGAAAGAAAAGCTAAACTACAACATGTACAGAAAGATTGGAAGTCCACTGTAGTCATGCCATACCGTAACGAAACATCGGAAAAAATCAAACGGATTTTAAACAAACATGATATAAGAGTGTATTTTAGAACATGTGACACTATAAGATCGTCATTGGTGAAGGTTAAGGATAGGTTACCAAAGGAAGAACAACAAAATATTGTCTATGAGATCAATTGTCATGATTGTAATGCGGCTTATATTGGAGAAACATCCAGACAATTGAAGGTAAGGTTGAAGGAACACAAACAGTGTTTAAAAAAGTTGACAAAACCTCGGTTGACTTAAAGAAACTTGAGAATAAGTCTGCAATAGCGTTACATGCGTTGGAAACGGGACACATGATTAATTTTGAAGGGGCCAAAATACTTCAGAAAGGTTTCAACACTCATAAAGAAAGATTGACAGCAGAAGCGCTATATATATGGGCGAATAAGAACAGCCTAAACAGAAAGGATGGTATTCAGCTAGCTACCACTTGGGAAATATTCATCAACAAGTAATTTGACCTTTTCTTTTATTCAACCTGTTTATTTCACATGAATCGTTATTATGACTGAAATCAATATGAGTTATGTTTAACATTACAATTATGTACTTGACGATTCTCATTTTATTTGCAATTTCGAAGATTCAGAAAGGAGAAAAACTTTTTCAACCTTCATTTTGCACTTTTATTCCTATTTTTACTTCACATAGAAGCATATCAACACTGAATATCGTTCATTAATAACTCATCTTACACATACATACATACACACAATTCATGCAGTCTCGTTTAATTCACATCGTTGAACTTTTCACTTGATTCTCATTCAACTGACTCATTTTATTCTGTTTACAAGAACTTCGACATTATTATTATTATATTATTATTATTATTGGCTTTATTCAATATTATATTTTTGGTACAATATAGAATTCTCAGTATAAAGTACTTCAACAAGATTCCGTTTCTTACTTCTTCGTCCTTCCTGACGATAAATATTGAGTGATCGCCAGTTAGAACTTAGCAGCCAAGTCAATCGACATCTGGATAATGTACATTCTTCTCGTTGCATATTGCGAGCAACCACGATATCTCTGAATAGGTATTCTGTAACTTTTACAGCGAAAGGTCTTACACTTTTCAGAAACGCACCTGAATAGGTTGTACGATTAATAGGCATAATGATGTATTAAAACAAACGAAATTAGATAACTTGTTGAAATATCTAGATGACAGGATTAGGTAGCCTAGATGTTTAAACAGGCCGCCAATCCAAATATGATTGGATTAAAAAGTATTAGAGATTTTGATATGATTGTTAAAAAACACTATATATGTCTTTGATTATTTTGATTATTTCCCTGAAGAAGTCCAGACAAGTTAGCTGGACGAAACGTTGGAATTATTTATATTTCAATCGCTGAGACTATTTCAAATATAATTTTTTCACATATAATGAAAGAAAATAAAGTATGCAAAATCAATGTGACGACCACTCTGGATAATAAATCAATATTACCATGGTAGGTTAAGGATAAGAACAAATCGTTTTTGAACACATAATGAGGTCTTCTCATTGCATTATCGAAATTTATCAAAGGGATTAATTGTTTTAAATTTAACAAGATTTTACCTAATTCATATGATGACTCGATTCTCTCTTTAATTGTTTACAAATTAAAACTTTAAATGTATTAATGTATGGATGTTTACATTTTTAGACAAATATTCTTATGTTCTACTCAGATATATAATTTCACCTGAGTGTATGATCATATTTCAGTAAAATCAAGTTAATCAATTAAGAAAGTGTTTACAAACCAGTAGATGATGTTTCCATTCAAATATTTCACTGTACAAAGGTGTAAAATAAATATATCTAGTTGACTGATAAACAAATAAATTGTAGATTCAACATCTTCAAACCCTAGTCTTTCCAATTACCGCTTATACTTTTACTACTTCTACCACTATGGGATTTAAATCGACAACTGGATCTCTGTGCTAATGTAGTATGACAACTCGAGCTGATGTATGTACGCACAAAGTTCTACGTTGTGACTGACTAAATGAGATTCAAGATTTATAAAAGAAAATACAATTACAAATGTCACAATAATTTGATGATGTTATATCTCATCAAAAAAATAAGGTTCACTCATAGTCAATTGTACATAGTGTCAAAATCAGTAGCCATTTCTAACCTCTACTTGAATATGTTATCATTTGTAATATTCAAAAAATCCAATCATTACTACTTTCAGATCTGCATGTGCTTTTGGCACGTGCTAAAAAATCCATTTTAAACTGTTGAAATGATCAAAGTATTAATTACTTAATTTCAGTATTAGATGGTTAACTTATTCTTTCCTAATTAAAAACAACTATTGATAACAATCTAAGAAGCATTTATTCTAGATGCTGCTGTTTCTGATTTATTTTCATGTCTCATTTGAGTTTCAAACTTTAAAAGAAACTTCTACAGAGAAGTCTGGATAAAGAATTAAATGTTAGCGACAATAGCTAATGAGTGGTGTATAATTTAAAAATCTGGTATACTGCACAACTCTTATCATGTCAAATATTATAGAAACATTTCTTTCTTTTGTACTAGTTGAAAAAACATGAATTATAAAGCCGACCAAAAACATCGATGCATACTCAGGTGGAAAAGGAAATTTATAATGAGACAGGCTGACTGTTTTTATAGAACAGATTAGTAAAAACTATTACCAAGTCTGAAATAATAATGATTTACCAAACGCTGAGTAAATTAAATGAATGTTAGTTACTCAGTGTAGATTATGTTTTGGATTGAAATTAAACACTCCAATACGCTTATAAAGTATTGTAGGTAACAGTGCTAAGATTGGACTTGATAATTTCAGATAAATTGAGTATTAGGTAGAAAGTTAAAGATAAATATATTTTTGTGATGTCCCAATAAGTGCAAAACTATATTTCTGAGATTTCGTAACTTAATGTAAGTCACCTTTTCAGAGTGAATAAATAACCGAAATAAATTAACACAAGTTTAAGTGGTTCAAAGGAAACAGTGCAGAATAATTTTAGTACAACCAAAATCACAATATATCTGAACATGTCAATATTAAGTAATTTTGATCAAAGTGATTCTGTATTAATTGGTGCGTCAAAAGGTGGGTATAGAAAGTGTTTTTTTAATATGAAGTAGTGGGGTTGAAATTGAGTGTGTAGATTATGTGGAAAATAAATAAGGTCAGATAGGGTTCTTTGGATGAACAGTTCAGGTTGAACGAATAGTCAGGCTTTCTTTCTACTACTTGGAACACCACAAAAATTATATTTATTGCTTAGAACGTCTCTTCACCTAACGTTAGCATATATAACAAAAAGTAGAAATGTATTTAATTATAATTTAATACGTATACAACAAATAAATGATTTGTAAAAGATTATTTGAATGAAAAAGCTGAACACTGGAAATCACCAGTATACAGAAAATCTGTACTAAAGTCTAACCAATTCAAAATCAAGTTTTAACGTATGTTGATATAATAAGTGTTTACTTGAAACGTCTATCGCCTATCTTTTTTTTCTTATATTTTCTTATTGACTGTATTGGTAACAGTTGTACCCTGAAGATTTGTTCTATAAAATAAATAGATCA
The DNA here is from genome assembly GCA_944470415.2 of Schistosoma rodhaini. Taxonomy (NCBI): domain Eukaryota; kingdom Metazoa; phylum Platyhelminthes; class Trematoda; order Strigeidida; family Schistosomatidae; genus Schistosoma; species Schistosoma rodhaini. Next base: position 48,092,354 of record OX104036.1, read on the forward strand.
ATATAGAAATTCTCTTGGGGAATGTAACTCAATGTAAAATATACTGTCTCATTCAAGCAAAAAAATATCCAAAAGAATAGATTTATCCATATAATATTTCTTTGAAGACAAAATAATTCGTAATGATTCACGCATCAGTGATTGTGTGATTAGCATTATTCATATGTTTAAATAGGAAATCGTTTAGTTTGTATGAGTACTGTAAATTGTTTAGCATGAATGAAAGAGAACTGACGACTTTAGGAGGTCTAACATTCATATTCATTCAAGAATAAAATATGGAGAGATAAATGACATCTTGTCAATAAGAATATAATATCAAGATATGATAAGATTTTAAGATATTTGATCACAATTTATAACAAAGCTTTGTGTATTCTTTTAATGATTTAAAAATTCATAAACACTTTTAATTAAAAAACCTTACTGTAGCATTTGACTCGCTGTCAGGAGAAGAAGCAATGAGGGATGAAGCCAAAGCCAAATCATTAAAAAACATTCAAAGAGGACATTGGGATTCAAGATGGCGGTTAAATTCTAAGAACTCTGAAAACTCGATAAATCCAGATCCTCAAAGACGATCAGTTCGATCTGGTCATGAATTAAATTCTCTGGATGATAATGCATTTGTGATTATAATTGCAGTCTCTGTATTCGGATCATTTATTTTAATAGCGAATTTATTGGTAGTATTATTATTTACACGATACAAGCGCCAAAAGATGAAGCAGGGCGAACGTAAACCATCTGGTGAGGAGTTGGAGATTGCATTATATCTCATTGAATGAATTTTTTCTTTAAACCCCATACATCCTCTTTGTCACTATTTGATTTGAATAATTTTCTATGATTTACATATCTTGACACGGTTAGATTTCAGTTTTATATAATTTTCATCCCGTTATTTTTGGTTGCCTTTTTTAACTAAATTCACCTGTAATAGATAAAAAACAAGTTGTTTGCTTCACTAACTAAATTATGAAGTAAAATTCACCCATATATATTAGCTAAATGATAAATATGGGTTACTATCATGTCAATCAGATTTTCTGCAGCATATTAAAAGTCCTGAATTTATGCGATTGTCTAGCAATGTCAATATCTCAAACTAAATTAATCAGTTTCTATCTGTATTGGAGCTTAGTAAATGGGTTTGTCAATTGTACTAGTATGCATAAGCTGAATTTAGTGATAATTTTGGAACTGTAGTAATTACTTTTTCAGTACTTAGAGTAAATAGTGGTGTGATTAAGATTCAGTAAATACATCAACACGCCAATGTGGTTATATCCTTTCGGATCCCATAATATTCCATAAACTGATTATTCACTACTGATTCGCAATGCTAGGAAGATATATTTCGGAAGAATTTTCAAATGGATTTTGCTAAAATAAATCAAGCTATATAAATCGTAATTACGTAAACAGCTCGATGATGGGTCAAAAAGGTTTATTAGGATAAAAGATCAAGTGGCTTATCACCTAGTTATTCATTTGTTTGAAAACAATTAGCATAGTCATTTAAACAGCATTTCCAAAGCTATTTGATGATTACTAAGAATGAGGGCTTGTGGAGATTGTAGTGATTTTAGTAAATAAATTCATGAGTCAATCTGAGCTAGACCATCATTGAAAACCTGGGAGCACTGGACGACCATTTCGTTCTAGTGCAAGACTACTCAGCAATTCGCATCCACGGTCCCACATGCAGGACTCGAACCCAGTACCTTCAATCTCGCATCCAACGGTATTAATTTCTAACTTCAATCGATTAATGATCTTGCGCAACTAATGCGCTCACTGATGACTGGCTTCAAGATAGACTTCTTGGAGTTCTAGTGAAAAGCGCTTGAGATTGGAGGTACTGGGTTCGAGTCCTGCATGTGGGACCGTGGATGCGTATTGTTGAGGAGTCTCGTACTAGGACGAAATGGTCATCCAGTGCTCCCAGGTTTTCAATGATGGTCTTGCTTAGGTCAACTCATGAATTCAACTACGGAGATTATATAAGAGCCTTCTATCTAATATATTAGTAATGCATGATTGTAGTCGCAACAGAAAACATCTAAAATCAAGATATCTTACCCATACACATTATTCTGCTTCGATTCTTATTCTTACTTTACAAAGACTATTAAAGGAAGTCAATTTTAGGGAATTTTCAGTTTATTAAATCAATTAACGTTTAGTCAGAATGCCACAGTAACTGTTTTGCAGTTAAAATCAACTTAAATAACACAAAAGATTACAATTATTGAAGTAAATAATTTTATTATTTTAAACAAGATATTACAAAGGCTAAATTTACTGTATCCTGATCATCATGTTAGTCAATCAGTCTAAGTAATTTATTGTAAAAAGTTATAAGTAATGATAGCAAGTTTTTGTACTCGTCGGAGTCAGAATAGGATTAAGACATACTCCAACGATAAATTAAGTGATTGAATGACTTCACATAGAATATGAACAGACATGAAAAAATTAACTGTAAGGCAGTGTGAAGTATGTATGAAGCATATTTGTTTATTGAAAAATAATTTACTTTATCGTCACGTATATTATTATAGAATTTATCCATTTTTTCAGCTGCGGGGGACCTCATACAAATATACCCGGTGGAAAATGGTTTTTCAGAAATACACACAAATGCACAGAATAGTTTTCCGATGTATCCAGATGATATGCGTTTAAATGCCAGTTACATGTTGCAATCAGCACCTAATGACCAGGTAACCAATGAGCTTATAAATGAAATATACTACTTAGATACATTTTGCAACACCTGGATAAACATTACTTTAGTGTTTTATAACGATAATTTACCAGATTATTTACGGAAATGACTCATGAACGGACAATAACCTTTTGGTACTATCAATCATTGGTTATCTTTCATGGTTTGTGAATAAACCGAATTAATATACAAAGAACCAATAAAACCACTTCATTATAACACTGATCATGTACTTTAATGATAAACTCAAAATCTGAGAAAAAAATTCACTGTTTTTAACATTTAAAATCTAGCCCTATATGACGAAAATTAACTGTTACCAATATCAATAGTTGTTCTGTTTTTTTATACTTTCTAATATGTATTAAGATACTTTCGACTGAATACTGAAGTAACTAAGTTAACGGATACGCTTGATTTTATTCTCAATTTACTTAACATTACGTAACATTTTATGAAATCATTTTATTTGTAAACATTTACTGAAGTGTTTAGTTCAGATAAGCTAATATTACCATGACTGAAGTAAACTAATATCTGAAAAACTAGTGAAACTATTGCCGATTTGAGTATTTGTTTAATGTAAACACGAAAATATCCTGTACAGGTCAAAGATTTAAATAATAATATTCAATGGTTACGAATCGAAAATTCAAAAGATGATTTTTGCATTTATCATTGTCAATATTGACAATAATGTAATGACAGTTACTGGGAAATACTATTAGATAATATGAAAGTCTAAACATTTTAAACATGTATAACCAAAAAGAAGTAACTAACTGAAACACTGTAAAATTGATAAATAAATTTGGTTAAGTGATGTCGACTTATTATGAAACGATTCAGAAAAGAAAATTCCGTCAAAAAGTAACCTCCTCAAATATAATTTGTACCAAAATATAAAAATGTTTTCTTGTTAACGTAAAATTAGTTATTCCTCTAACCTGATAATTTCTAACACAAATATCCGTTATGGAGACAACTTTAAAAAACAGCTCTAAAATTAATTGAATCTACCAAGTTATACAGTTATTTACTTGTTACAGTTCCGTTACACATTTTTGAGTCGTTTTCTAAATTATTTCTACACTAGTAAATATAACCAGCGGTCAGACATATTCCAAATGTCTCATTGCTCACAGTTCTTTTAAACCAATTGATCTATTCACACTCTAAGACACAAGTTTAAGTAAACTTATATATATTATGCCACGTGGTTTTATGGTATAAAATAGTTTTTCTAAATCCTCTAGAACTCTACTCACACCCAACCCTTATGTTCTACGATGTTCTAAGGAAATGTTCCCAAATATTTACATGTATAGTAGCGTGAGCTCTCTTGCAATTGATTATCGCAGATTTTTGCATAACAATTTTATGTCAGAATTATGCATAGTCGTGAACATAAAAAAAACGGATAAAGAAAGATTTTATGTTATGCTATTAAGTTTTCAACGAAACGTTATTGAGGAAGTGCGAAGCTTAAATATAATGTTGTCAAATAACTTACCAGGTTCGTAAATTCTACATCTATATATAAGTTTATAATTAACTTTCTACATGTTGCAAGACAATACTTTTCTATCTCAAATCCATAGTTTCATATCACGTGAGCTATTACTTGGTAAAACAAATATTGAAAAGATACGTTCATAATTAAGTTTAATAATTATGCATCGTAAAATTTAAAGGATACATAAATTATTTCATGGTAAACCTTTGATGTTAGTTCAGTTAATCCATTTTCTCTGAAGAATGCGTATATACTAATATAACTGGTTTCAGTAGAAGTCACCATTAAGAAGACTTTTTTCTAATTGAATTTACTTGAAAAACAAGATTTGTTAGAGTTTATGAAGCAAAATCAATCGGTTATCATTTCCTCTTTAGTAATCATTCTGAGTTGTAACATTTTGAATGTACCCAAAGAGGTAAACTCATCATCCTTACTTCTTCATGAAGACTTATTGCTACTCTTTTATCTAACTCTTATTGTGCTGTGGGCTACTTATGTATGTAGTATGCAGCAGCAATAGAAAGTGGAATGATTACCAGCAGAAGATTGAATTAAAGAGAAGAAGAAAGGGAACAGAGAGTAATTGGAATGACAACAAAGTTGGAAGAATCATGAAGTATGTAAAGGACAACTGAAAGTAGATGTACAAATAATGTCTATAATGTATGATTTTCATATTTTGCAAAAGCACTATGTGATTATACATGAGACGATAAATAGATTTACCGTACCTCAATCCTCGCTCATTACATTCTCACAATATAAATAAGTTATTCATTGTTTTCCATTTTCGGTAAAACAAACAAAAATACTTTGAACAAGTCAAATAGAGTATAGAAATCAGTCAGTTTCTTTCTACTTAGCAAGTATTTTTTAGTTTTAAACTTGATTTAACATTATCTGAAATCATCGACTAAACTATCATACAAATCTTAATGGTGAAAAGGAAACCATCTGTTATTAAATTTATCGACTAAAAAAATTAATCAACGTTTATGGACAGGAATGATCTCATGTGTAAAAAGGAAAGATTTTTAATGCCAAGTACTTTAATGTAGACTAAATAGCTGCTCTATTTTAAAACAGAGATATTTTAATTCTAAGGTACTTTGTAAGAATAAATTTTGCCTTGATATTGTCCTTCGGAATATTTTAAGTTATGTTAAAATCACTGATAACAGTATTTTGTGTAACGAAGTATTCTAACCGGTTATCTGATGAGATGAAAATAAAAGTAAGTGTTAATTATTTTCATGAACATTCGTAATCTTTTGTCAATGTTATCATTACCTACCTTTAGTTTTCGCCCTTTCAAAACGGATGGGAACAAATACCTTTTAATATTTGCCCAGATCAAAATTCATCTATTATAAGAGGAAATCAAATATTTTCAAGCTCACCTCACTCAAGCATGAATGCAATGAACATGCAAAATTTCAACTCTCCAAATCATATAGAATTTACTAATCGACCTTCTAGTGATATATCTATTCAACCATCATCTGTTTTAATAAATAATGCCGACCAAACTGCAGTGGCTTATTTAAATCAAGATAATGGAACAGTAGAAGCGATTCAAAATATTCAAAATTATCATGACTGTTCAGAATTTATGCATCCAGTATTTCCCAATAGTTGTTCGCCTCTGAATTACGATACAGAAAACAATCTGAGAAATATAGAGCTCCCTACGCCTACTCACAGACGGCTTGTTACTATAGGTAGGACCTTGACCGAAAAAAGTAACAGAACTAGGTCACCACATTCTGGAGCAGCTTCAAGTGTTTCCACCATCAGGTCGAATGGACAAGGAAATAATAATAGTTTAGAAAGAAGCCTATCAACTTTTCAACGATCTCATCATTCGAACTTGCTGGGTGATTACAGACATCTTGGTGGTGGCTTGACGTTACCTAACGGAGGCTTAGGATTAAATATTATCAGTCAGAGTCCCCATCAGAACGGACAATTGTTTATATCAAACACAAGAACTTCAGGAAACTGGATTCAAAATGGAATGACTACAAGCTTTCATGGAGGTAATGCTCCGTCATGGAAGCATTATGTCAATCCTCATGGAAGCGGTAAGTTTATTTTTAAGTATTCCAATGAAATATTAACGTGCTGTATCTCCGTAAAAAGTTGTCGAGAGTTTAGATAACTTGTGTACAATGTAACATAAATGTTTAACAACATCGTAGTGCAAAACGAGCTATTCTCAAAATAGCCACAAAAAGTAATAGATTTGAATTGCGCAAAACCTTAATTAAAAGATTAAACCTGAATTTCTGACTTTTAACTTGGTTACATTCCGAGTTCCTGGTACGAACTCACTTAATCTTATCAGTATCATAATTAGCAAAGAAACAAACAGATAATACCCTACTACTAAGAACATTTCAATTATATCTATAGTTAATATCCTAGGTATACAAATAACCTCGAAGTTGATATTTAATCGGTGAGTAGATCGAATGCGGTACGAAATAAGTTAATAATATTTCCTTATATGGTAGGCAAGAAACTATCAGTATTACTCAACAAGAGTCAATTAAAATCATATATGAAGATACACTAGTTTAATTTTACTTAGGAAAAAAGAAATTATTATATAATTTATTATCAGGCCATATGTTAATGGAATTGAAGTTTCATGATCGTTTAGGCTTTGCTTATTGGTTCCAAATAGATGAGCAACTTTCATTATTACCATCTAACACTTGAAAGTATCAGTGTCTCAATACCATAAGTTAGGATTGTATCTGAATAGAGGAAAATCAAGATTTATGCGATATATAAGGTCATAACTAATTATTCATCAAAAATAATGTTCAGATAAACAAAATTAAAATATACATTTCGATCAAAATTCAAGTCTAGATAAATTAATTATATTTTGAATATGATTTGTTAAAAAAAACTCTTACCTTTTACAAAATCTATTAATTTTAGATGAATACACAGCATCAGGACAACAAATAGCAAGAAATTCATACAATTCCTTTGGACAACAATCTGTATCACATCTCACGAACAGTTTTGAATTGCCCGATGGTCATATTCTTAACAGCCGACAGTATGCACATGCCAACAAGGTTAGCACATTTAACTGAACAATTCAATTTTTCCCATATACCTATAAGACAATTACTTAAGAAAATATGAATTGACATACCAGTTCACTTTCGGAAAGACATTTTTTGAAAGTAAAGATGTCCTAGACTCTAAGTTGGTGCAATAAAGCATAGTGACAAGATTTAAGACTAGGCATATGTCGTCTTGTTAATATTTAGACCTTGAAGAGGAACAAACGAACTAAGTAAAAATAATTAATTTTACATGTGTATAACAGAAGCGAAGTTGCTTCTACTTCAGGTGAAATACTTATTTCCTAAAAAGAAAGCGTAACAAGAAGTTCAATGGTCTTCAAATGCCCATTTTTAATGAAGTGTGAAAAACAACAACCTGGTGAAACATGAATCTGATTGAGTAAAAACGAAGAATATTATGAAAAAACACTTTGAAATACTATTTTACTCTACATACGAACTAATCTCCATCTCTTTTTTATATACCCTAAAATTAACTAATTTTCCATCATTAAAGTAGCTGCATGGTTATCTATACAAAAACCCTTGTATTCAAGCAAAAAATTCATTCATGAGATCGGTACAAAATCATATATTTCAATCAAGGCTTAATTGAAGCTTTATGCATCATCTGACTTATCCATGTTAATACTCGTGGTGCGTAGGTCGCTAAACAGAATTCTTCAACCAACTGTATAATGGTCAATCCTTTCCAGCTATTTCCAAGTGCTAATGATTCGGCCTCCGCCTTCCAAAGAAATGTATTTCTTGGCCTTCCTCTTTTCCGCTTCCCTTCACAATTCCAAGTTAAGGGTTGCCTCGTGATGCAGTTTGGTGATTTCCGAAATGTATATCCCATCCACCTCCATCGTCTTTCCTAATTTCCTCTTCAGCTCGCAGCTGGTTTATTCTCTCCCCCAGAAGGTTGTTGCTGACGGTATCCGGTCAACGGACATTGAGTATCTTGCGTGGACAATGGTTTATAAATACTTGTACATTTTGATGATGGTTGTGGTAGTTCTCCAGGTTTCAACTCCGTACAATCGAACTCTCTTGAAGTTAGTAGTGAAAATTCTGACTTTGATACTGATTGACAGTTGTTTTGAGTCTCATATATTCTTCAACTGTAGGGACGTTACCCATCTTCGCCAATCCCTACCTTCACATCTGCATCAGATCCTTCTAGTTTATCGATGATGCTGACCAGGTACGTGAAACTTGCCACCTCATCCAGAGTTTCTCCATTAAATTTGATTAGGTTTGTGCTCTCCATTGCTTCTTCCTTTGTTTGTGTTAAGGCCTATTGCTGGGCAGGCTACTGCTACACTGGTTGTTTTGACCTGCATTTGTTGGTGTATATGGGATAGAAGACTCAGGTCGTCTATAAAGTACAAATCGTTCAACTGGATCCAACATGTCCATTACATTTCGTGATTCCCCTCAGATGTCGAGTTCTCCATAATCTAGTCAACTACCAGAAGAAAGAGGAAGGATGCGAGTAAGCAGTGTTGTCTGACAACAATCATCACTTGAAATGCATCTGTCTATCCACACTGTCAAAGCTTTCCCATATCCAAGAAGGTTGGTGTATAGTGAGGAATTCCATTCAATGGATTGTTCAAAAATTATGAGTAATATCGCGGTTTGGTTTATACACAATCGATCCTTACCGGTCGGTATCCAGTCTGTTGATTTCGAAGTTGGACGTCGACTCAATCTCTCATCCGGTTCAGCAACACTCTGTGGAAAACGTTTCCTGGTATTCATATCAGTGTGATTTCTCTGTAGTTTTCACATTTGCTAAGAACGTTTTCTGGTATCTTGGTTAGGTATTCTTCATTCCAGTCGGTAGGCACTTGCTCCTCCTCCCAAATCTCCCTCAATAGAACGTGGAGCGTGTTCGTAGTTGCTTCTGTGTCTGATTTCAGTACTTCAGCTTGTGTGTTGTCTGCTTCTCTTGTTTTATCACTCTTGATTTGTCCAATAGCCATCCTAATTTCTCCAACTGTTGTTGAGGTAACAATTGTAGGAAGGTCGTTGTGTGCTGATTCGATTTCTGGTGCATTTAACCAGTTACTGGAAGTGTTCTACCCATCTATTCCCCTTTCCTTGAACCTTTGGGATTGTCTTCACTTCTTTGTCCTTGACTGGTCTCTCAGGTTTACTGTATCTTTCTGCTTGTTTCTTCGTTGTATCATATAGTTGTTTCACATTTCCTTCTCTTGTTGCTTTCTCTGCCGTTTCTGCCAGGTTTTCCATGTGTTTATGCTTGTCGGCTTTAATGCTGTTCTTCACAATCTTGATTGCTTCTGTGTATTCGGCTTGTGTCTTGACTTTCTCTGTTCCTACCCGGCTGTTGTTAGTTGCTGTCTTCTTGTTCTTCCTTTCATGAATATAGTCCAGGGTTTCGATAGTGATCCGTTCCTTATAATCGATGATGCTTGCTGCGGCCCAGAGTCTCCTGAAATGTTGAAGTTAATGCTTTTTTGATCCCTTCCCAGTTGTCCTCCATAGTAGTTTCCTCTTCTTTTAGTAGACCTTATAAGTCTTGGAAGCTGTTGTTGAGAACTATCTTGAATTAGTTGAGTTTGTCAGTATTTCGAAGAAAGTCTATATCGAACTTTTGTAATGCTGTCTCCCCAGTAGTTGTCCAGTGTCTGTTTAGCTTCAGTTTCATCCTGGCAACCACCAGGTGTTGATCTGTTTGATCCTCCCGGTTTGTAGCATTTTCCGAAGATTGCATGTACCTATATTAACTGTTGCTCTGGTTGTTAGAAAGGGCATCGTCCTCGTGACTTGCGAAGAATCTCAGCGACCACCATGAGGCATCATAACTCATCTTAATGAAGGCACATCAACTCCCAGGGTATACTTTGGACGATTTTAAATATTTTTCATTGTTATTGCTTTTCCGAAATGTTGTTTTCTAGGGGATGTAATTGTTAATCACCTTCCTCCTTTATCCGAGCTTGGGACCAGCCGTAATCTTAGATCGGCTTCAGATGGAGTTTTATGCTAAACCTGACAAATGTAATCTCTTATCTTGTTACTTCGTTTTCACAGGGTCCCGAGGTCTCACCATCACGTTATTATCAGGAATCACCAGCAAGGTATATGACCCAATTGGAAAATAATTGGCCACAATCAAATCAAAACAACAATGACTGCAGAAATATGAGCATGGAGTTTCCGTCAAATGGATCGACTATACCACCACCAAATGATTTTCAAACTGCTGGTTCCCATATCCCTTACATACAAGTTAATAGTTCCACTCCTACTGTCAATAGACCATATTATCATATGACAGATGAAAATAAGAATATTATTAACCAAGATAGTCCTGGTGCAGATCATTTACAAGCAATGGACCAACGTTTAGGTATACCCAGAAACGTTTCAGATAATATGATAACACATCAAAATCACGGCAACTATTCTTCATATGGTTGTGTTTTATAACAATCTGTATCCTATTATGTTACTTCTCTACAAAATTGTACAGCAAGATATTTCTGTGTATGAACTTAACTTATACCTGCTATTTACTAGACACTTTTGAGGAGCTGTAAATCTATCCGCATTTAATCTCTCACAGAAACTGTACAAAGAAACTATGAAAAATATTTGATCAATAGTGACATTAAACAGAATCTCATGTTATGCATGTGGTTTGATTTTATATTTTTGAAAATGTATCATTTTCCTGATTGTTCCCCGTAAATTATGCTATCTACAAGTACTTTATGGAAAAAAACAAATCTTGAATCACCTTTGTATTCTGACATATTTTACCATTAAATTCGACTTCTTAAACTATGAAACAGTAACTGGTAAGAGTTTTACGATATTTCATATTATTTTTCTTATCTATTTAATCTCAACTTCTTGAAAAACTATTTTAAGTTCATACTTTTCAAAACATTACACTAACAGATAACGTGTCACCACATATATAAATATAAAAAATCATGGAATCCTTACTAGTTTATAAGTGTGATCAGATTAATACAAAAGAAGTAACGTTTAAAATCATAATGGTACTTTATCTAAGAGGAGGCAGAGAGAATGACAGAGATTTTTTCAATGAGAGGTATAAGATCTACTTAAAATTTATGAACAGCGGTGAGATCGTTTCAATGACTAGCAAACAGCATATGATAAACATAAACACACTAAGGGCATGGTATAATTATAACATGTGTGTTTCAGAGTGATAGACTTAATCCCTTCATAACAATAAGTAAGTTAAACATTTTATTCGTTAAATTTGGACTTAGTGTCTCTCAACACTTTCATCTTCAGTATTAACCAGTGGCAATTGTTACTGTTCAATGCTGCTTTGCGTTTGAAGAATACACAGCTTACCCTTTGAAGGAAACCGAGCTTAGCGAGGTTGAGTTGATGTATGCGATGTGATCTAACGAGGTTATTGTATCTTACTCATATACGGAATTGATATTTTGACTTTTGGTAGCTATTGGAAACTATCACAATTTTCTATAGAATCAGAGGATAGACCAGTTTTAAAGATTCATTATTTTCTACTTAGGAAGAATAAATTTAACACTGAAATAAACCTAAAATAAATTAAAGAGTTACTGATGTAGTTTTCGCATTTACTGTAAGACTAATAATGAGTCACTTTGCCTTAGTAGACCAACACAAAAATGAAACAATTTAAGCATTAATATATTTGCTTCTTGAGATATAGCTCACACCCTATGAGTACCAAATTTCCCAAAAGACTGAGATCAAGAATCATTGAGTTAATGTATCAATTTCCTGTTTCAGTCTAACCATTGTAAATTATAGTCTGCTTCATATCTGCTTCAACTAATCTGATGCTTATTGATTAGCCATAGATCAGTATTTCTATTCAGCTTATATAGTAAATTTAAACAACAACATAAATGAATCGAGAAGACAGTGAGCGAAATTTTTTTCGTTTTCAGTAAATGAAATCTGATGTATACAATAATTCTTATCGGTTAAAAGTGAAGCCACAAAACTGAACTTCATACATTATTTATGTAAGATACCGAAATTTCAACTGTGAACCGAAATTTATAGCTTTCTTACAAACAACATTTCCGTAGGTCTTCAGGAAGACGTTCCTGTAAGTCATTGATATGTAAAAGTGTTACTTCTTGTAAATTATTTCAAATAACACGATATAAAGAATAAAGTGAGTTTATTATGTTTCAAGGTTTTTCATAATCTCTAAACAGCTTTAAGTTACAACTAATCATATGACCAGCAACAAACGTCTCAAAGTAAACTGATCCAAATTGTCAATGAATCCAGGATTCATAAAACATTTAACGGAATTTTTCTAAGAAATAGGCTAATTAGCGTATTCAGCTTAGTCCTGTAGAGCATATAGACTGCTTTGATTAGGTCATACAACTTTGCGCAGTTATTCTAGCAACATGTGTATTCTGTTTTGATGTCAGTTTATTTGGCTTAATGACAAAATCACACTCTGTGAATAACGAACTTTTAAAAAATTTTGGCTAGCCTCTATGGTCCAACTTTCGTTTTATTAAGGTTTTGTATATTATTCATAAATTAGTTAATAAACTAATGACAAGTCCGATCATAAATGTTGTAAGCTTTTACTTGAAATTCTGATGAAGTGTAAGTCTATTCAGAGTTTCAGTATTATTTCCTGATAAACAAGAAACAACATATAATTCCAAACAAATTTCCTCTCATCTAATAATAACAAACAATAAGCAAATAATCATAACTAGAAACGGTTAGAAAAGCATACATATAGTATACACTTGTTTATTTTTCGTAAATAATGTCAAAAACAATTTAGTTAAGATTTTCAGTGACCAATATTTCCGAATAACATTAGGATCACTTCAATTTTTTTTTAATAATTTTTTTTGTCCCCCTTAATCAAAAAATTTTCATCCCATTTTCCAATTTTTTTCAATCCCTTTCGTCCAATGAAATTCCTAGTTGTAAATGCGTTGTAATTGGTTATGTAATTCTTGAAATTCGTATAAAAGCTCTGTACTTATGGATATAGATAATTTTCTTCACAATATGGACGTCAGCAACGTGCAAATTAGAGGCTCTGTTGTTCCTCACGTAGTCACAGAAACTGAAAATGTATTTTTGAATACATTGTATCTGTTAGCGTTTCCATCACTGGAAGCGTTAAAGAGCGCCATTAGAACTTATGAAATAGCAACGTACTGCCATTATGCGGTGAGAGATTCTCATTTCCATGGAGATCGGAAGCCGTATATTAAATTTGTATGTTGGAGAAAGAGCTATAAAACACCAAGCGTTTCTTCGCAGCCGATTAGACGAAGGAGGTAAATTGATTAGTGTTATTATATTGTTCATTGAGGACTTCAATGGACACACAATGTCCGGCCTTCATCCTTTGTAAGTTTCTTGAAGGTTATTGGACTTGTTCGTGGGAATGTGCATCACAATCACGAGTGCAATTCCCTGAGGTACGACTGCAACACATGGATGCGCCGATTAACGGGAGCGGAATTTGAATCAGTGAAGCCACTGCTGATATCTGGAACATCAGCATTCAATGTGATACACTACGCTTACCAATCATATGGGAAACGTCTTACAGCTCAAGATGTTTTCAATATGCGTTACAAAGTGTTCTCACAGGCCAACCTTCCTGGTAAGCAATGTGCATATTTATACTATTAACTGTAGGTGATTACGGTAAGTTCACATCACGTCACTTGGTGGCCTTTGTGATTATCAATTGGATGCAGATCATAGTCTGTTGTACTTCTTTTTCGCTACAGCAGACCAGATCAATCTGTGTAACAGGTTTTTAGATGTTGTTGGTTTTGATGGGACATACAAAACCAATAATGAAAACATGTTTCTTTATCACGTGGTGGCTCTGGACATGAATTTCATGGCAATACCTGTTTGTATTGCATTTGTAAGTCGCGAAACATCGACTTTGCTGTCCAGTTTCCTCTCGTTCTTCCGCCAAATGAGTAACAATAGAGAGGTTATCGGTATTGTTACTGACGATTCACCTGCTATAGCTGCTGCCATAACGCAGGTGTATCCCAATTCACACCACCTTTTGTGCCGCGTGCACCTTCTTCGAAATGTCATCAAGAGGGTAAGCTTTCCTTTCTTTACAAATAACCCATTCATCGTATTCGTAGAGGCTACGATCTGATCTTCTTCAAATGTTCTACCGTCTTATGCTAACAAGAAATGTGGAAAGGTAAATCGAAATATGCTTTACAATGTATTGTAGCTTCCAACGGTATGTGTCATTTATCGAAGCAGTAGACGGGAATTTCTATCAATGTTTGAGAGATCAGTTATTGTCCAAAAAGCACAAGTGGTCGAACGCTTTTAGACCAGCTGCAATGCTTCTAGATCAAAGCAATACAAATTTCGTTGAGACGACCCATCGAATTTTAAAGTTGCATAAGCTGAACAGAAAAACACCCGTGTTCAGATCGATATTTAGTGTTCTGCTTCGCACTGGATATTGGATAGAAGCTCGAGTTCAAAAGTACTCCATTGAATGCCGTAGCAGGGCTGTGCTGGGTCGCGAGCCTCAACTACGTCGTCTTCAGGAAACACTTACACCTGCTGCATGTAAACTGCTTAAGCGGCACATGCGCATTCCTGTTACTGACTACGTATTGTCGGGGGAGTTTTTCACGGCCGTTGATACTACAGGAACTTACACAGTCTCCAAAAATCTTATTAGTTGTTCCTGTTTCTTTTATGTAGAACACAGAGTCGTATGTCGTTACATCTTGGCATATTGTTCGCACGATAATGTCGAAGTTCACAGAGAAAGCATTGGTGACAGATGGCTGCATTCCAACAGCTTCGTAACCGCAGTAACGATTGACAATGAATTACAGGTACAAGTCGGGCAGACAAGCGTCCTAACATCGATTCACAACTTATATCGGCGTATGTCCGCTGAACAGCGTACCGCTGTCCTTAACTATTCTCATCAGTTGCTTAACGATGGAATACCTACTACCATCACAATGCCCGTCGTCCGAAATACCACAGGCACCAACCGTCAACAGAACGTAGATTTGGATGCTACCTTAAATGATGACGAGATGGAAGTAATATCTATGAACTCAGAAGAGTTCACGGACCGAGACAATGAAGAAGACGAACGTGCGCACAATGACCGACTGTGTGATATTTGCCATCTATGTCAGCCGCCCAGTGAACTAGCTGATGGAAGTGCTTGGATTTTTTGTCCATGCAACGCTATGTTTCATTCGTTCTGTGCCTACGACCCAACAGAAGTATCACCTGGGTTCAACTGTCCCATGTGCGGCGCTGTCACGGACTCATAGTGGAGTCATCGATCAGGACCGAAGGAGCTGTGTAGAGACCGAGTAAAGGCCCTTTTCAGGGCCACCCACAATTTGATTTAAATTTTGTTTGAATTTCTTGTTTCCATTTTAAGGAGGAGTCATGAAACCATCAATAATTCATTTCACATTCATATGATTTGGTCACTAGTTACAGTAGAGAAATGTAGTAAGATCAGTTCACTAGTACAACAAGATCATTTCTATTGCTAAGGTCAAGTGAACAGACACTGATCGGTCATAGCAATTCCATAGTAATAAAGCTGTAGATTAATAATTATCATCGCTCACTTTATTACCATGCCAACAGCTTTCCATGTTTTTCAAATTTAAGGTTTCAGTGAACGATTCCGTACAGAAAACAACGTCATATAATGAACATTAATCTGTCGAACAAAAGTTTATGCAAAGGTGTGTACGATCATTCCAATCTCTTTTCACTTAGCTAAGGTAGACGATTGTACTGAGATCAGTTCATTAGTACAACAAGATAATTTGTATTAAGAAGGTCAAGTGAACATACACTGATCATTCATCACAATTCCATAGTAATGAAGATGTAAAATAACTTTTTCTAGATTAATAATAATAAAGTGATTATCGATCACTTTATAATTTTGTCAACAGCTTTTAAGGTTTTTCAAATTTAAGGTTTCAGTAAACGATTCCGTACAGAAAACAACGTCGTATAATGAAGACTTACATATCTAACAAGTCATTAATAATAATAATAATGGAACATACGAAATGTAATAAGAATGTTTCATATGAGATTTATCACTGCATTGCAAAAATTCGATGCAGTGATAAATGTCATTTAGACATTTGATGAATAAATGTACAGTTTAACTTAACAGATTGAAATACGATATTCTAAATACATAATGGTTACTTGATACAATTGACCTTATTCCACATTAAGTCATATCATTGAAATAGAAATTTATTTCGTTAGACATAGGCTTGTTCATTGACACTTCATTCAACCTATATTACACATATGCTTGTCAAAAAGGTTACTTTTTTCAACATTCAGCGATTTACTGTTTGACAGTTTAAGAGGAGTAATTATTATCCCTTTGTGACGGAAAATGTAAATACAGTTTTTCATTGTTCATCCAGTATGTTTAACAAAGGGAACTGTTGGATTTGGAAATATAATTTCAGTCTGTCTAATTAATTAACGTTTACAATGTTATTTACCAATGAAAATAAAAAATTCAGATCATTAATTTGAAAGGCTGTGCACTTAAAAAACATTGGCTGTTAACATTAGCTGCCAAAAAATATTATGCCCACCTCACAAATACAATTACCGTATTACATGACTGAGTACACTAACATGTCTTTTCGGTGATCATTAATAAGTGATCAACTACAAATAATCTACAGGTCAGCATATTTTATGCTTTGAATGGATTTACAAAAAATCTTGATAACCTTGATATTGCGTTCATTTTCGAAACCTTTTCATAGCTAAACTAATCAACTTTTTGGTATTAAGAATAACGGTTTGCAAAATAACTGAATTATAAAGATTATTTGCTTTTTTATTACTAATTTCAGACGGCGTAAAAGTTGCTTCATTTACCCATCTTTTACGGTTAGCGTGACTTCAGCATGACCCATTCACTTTCTCTTCATCATGATTTATTCATATATTTACATGAATATAACGTTTATTAAATGAGCGAACTATGTGTTAAATTAACTTATGGGAATACTTAAACCAAAATGTGTTCACTAATTGTGTATTAAACATTTGACTACCTTTTTTGAAATTCAATAATCACCATTATCAATTATTAATAACAACTGTAAGTTTTTTCAAAAATTAACTTTCAATGATCCACAGATTATTATTACTACTCTTGCCACGACGATAACAGATAACTTTAGTTGCATTTGTACTTCATAAAAAGAAATTACATTCACTAACAGGAGTATAGCAGGGTAATGAAATGGATTTGTTTTTGTTTTTTTCGAAGTTAAAATTTTTTACAAATCTCAGATGGAACAATGCAAAAATAGTTCATTATTGTAAATAATAATCGAATGCAAAAATGTCAATTCTTACATCCAATAAAAGCACTTTATTCTAGTTCGATTTGAACGAATCAAATTGCAAAACTGCACCATTTACAGCCAATTAAAAAATTATTACAGGTGACAAAATGTTTGTTCATTTGCACTTGAGCACACACTTTCAAAAACAAATTCACCAATCACCAATTGCTAAATTTTTTTCATATCCTTTAAT
Organism: Schistosoma rodhaini; assembly: GCA_944470415.2. Taxonomy (NCBI): domain Eukaryota; kingdom Metazoa; phylum Platyhelminthes; class Trematoda; order Strigeidida; family Schistosomatidae; genus Schistosoma; species Schistosoma rodhaini. The sequence continues at coordinate 48,110,325 of OX104036.1, forward strand.
TTCCAAAAAAAGGGGGGTAGGGGATTATACGTGCAGTGATTCTAATGTCAACCAATATTTCCCATCTAAATCTAATTACGTCATTAACAAAGGTATTCAGTTAAGAAATGCATTAATTAATGAAAGTCAAAGGAATTTTATTGTTGTCAGTGTTGTGACATTTGCTCCTGTCAACTATCAAGTGGCTAAATCGCCAATCAAATCACCAACTTATATGACCTTATTCTTGCGCTAAACCGATTACACGGCAATCAGCACTAACAGCCTTGCGACAACCCTGAGTCCTTATTGGTCCTTCTCGCCTAGCCCCGCCCGTCAAGTTCAGAATGCAATCTAGGCCTCCACTATATGAGTAGTATAGTTCAGATATATGCCGTTTATATACAGGTAAACCAGCCAGAATCACTCCATAAAATAGAAAATAATAATTGTACAAGATCATTCCAAAAGTGACTGCGGGTGTGAAAGACTGTAACTAACAACTGGTAATAAGTTAAGAATGGCAACTTTTATAACAGTATATGTAATGGTAGTTCATAAATAATTCCTAGCAGTTACCATTCATTTATTCTTCGTCCGGATGTAAACGTTAAACAATAATTATTTGAGTAAATGTTTGCTCGCATATTGAAAACCTTCATATGAATGATGATTAACACTTTAGCTGGACCTAAGAGACACTATTACGTTTTGAATGTTGTGACGTGCGGTGTCCGAAATCTGTGGCTGATACACGGTATGCTACTTGCTAACCCCCCAACTGACTACTTGAACGAGAACACAAAAGTGAGAAAGTTTATTGGACCACCGAAAAGAAATGCACAAATATTCACTAATAAATACCACTCTATCCCTAGGAAATTGACCCCAATGAAATGTAGTTGACCTTTAGGTCACTCCTGATTGCCATTGATTGACCTTTTCATTGTCTTCTTCTGATAAACTCTCCATATCACTGACACTGGGACACGACTTTTTAAATCCACTAGTATCCCATATAAAATTACAATTTGATCATGATTCATCATTTATCTGTTGTTTATGAAAAATTAGAGAATGCGGAATCTTGTACTGTTCTGTCATTGGTGAAATCTGTGAGACCTTATTTCAGGGGCCGACCAATCATATATAAGATAAAAGGTCTTAGATTTCGGCGCAAAATTCATTCGTCCACTTGGCTGAACAGCAGTTTGGCTGGTGTCAGTTCATGATGAGAACCTTAAGTCTAATTCCTAACCCTGACCACCAACTGTAAATCATAATTCTAATTCGTCACACTGGTTTATAATCCTCATTTAGTCCAAGTTTGTAGGTGGACATTCTCGAGGTCACTCTACCATCTCTCAAAGGTCATCCATTTTTTATAGTACCACCAGAAAACCATTTTCTTGGTCCTTTTGCTGTGCAGTGAAGAAACATATACAGATATGTCAAACTCCAGTTGGGTCTGTCTGACAAACAGTAAATAGAAAGGTATTAATAAGGAATCTCGTCAGTTTATCCATTTAAGTAAATTGAGCTAATATGACGTATGATTACGTTTTCTAGAAAATTACCTTGAAAATGTATGCTTGTTTATGTGTTGGATGATAGAAAGTGGTTGCTTTGTTTCCTTCTTACAGATTGGTCTTCATGGCTAAATACAGTGCCTTAGTTTTCACTTCTTTATTCCACGTCTCATATCAGGCCATCTAAAACTTCGCATAACTGTGAGAGTAATACAACAGTACAGTTGTCTTCTTAGTTTCTATGAGACAAACCTTGGATTTCATGTCTTAGTCATCTGTCAATTCCTTTATGTATACACTAAAATAACGGTTTTCCAAATTCGTCATTTCAAACGTTCTTGTACGTCTATGACCTAGGCTGTCATGGACACTCTGACAAGATTCATGCTACAGTGAAACGCATAATCAACTCTTTTTATCCAAGACTGTCTCATGTTCCGGCCAAACATTTGTAAGTGTTGATTAGATTTACGACTTCTTACTTTGTTAGTTGAGCTTTACAAACTTCTTGTTTACGAACTGTCACAACTGAATACGAGATCAGAAAAGACTGCGAACGTCAAATATATGGATGTTTATTATAACAGTTAACGACAAGCAAACAAAATCAAGAAATTAAGTCAAGGGAACAGACGACTGACGAAAGTGTGTATAATATTCTCAAGCAATGATGGTGCACATAAAAACAATTGTATGCGTACAATTTTTAAAATTTCGACAGTACACTCGTCAATAAACAACAATTCTACTATATTTGCACATTGAAAAATACATCTTAAGTTAGGGCTAAGTCTGTCAATTATTAGTTTCAATATCACACATTCAATTCATATACTATATTTCCCCTAGCTTCCTAGCTTTGCCTTGAAGTTATACTATTATAGCAACTCAGATACAATTGAGTTTGTTTACATCTAATTCAGCTAAGCCCTTTTGTTAACTTATTTAATGGACAGTCATTCATACAATAACAACCCATCTATACCATTGTACTTTTATTATATACGCTTGAACATTGCTTACTGCCTACGCATATATTCATTCCGCTAGCATTATTATTAATCGCTTATTTGATCCGATGATTCATGCTTTTCCACTTATATATATATGTACATCTTAATCCTTTTTACTGCACTTGCCCTGCTTGCTCTCTGCTCTTCACTACGCTACACCATACTGTACATGCTTACTCATTCATTCAGCTCAACGGCACCGCTCTTTCATGCTTGCTTGACGTACCTGCAATATTGGATAACTGTGTGTGGTTCAGTAATCAACGTGATCAACCCTTCGTATTCGTCTTCTGATTTATGCATCGTTAGGACATCGTCGAGTAACGGTTATCAACAATATACGAAGCCTAGGGGTAATATCAAAAATCGACCACCACACTATCTATCGCCTACCCACTTCGGCCAGCCCTAACCCAGATTCGGACCTTCCTGTCGCCTTTCTACAGCCTAGCTAATATCTTACCTAATCGAGTTATATTTAAATAAGAACAGAGAGGAAGTATAATCGACAATACACGACCAGTCTCTTTCACTTCCGATCTCAATCAAAGTGGTAATAAACCAGTACTAATCACTAATGACTTTGACGGGATGTGGCGTATAATTCATCGTCCAGCCATCAGATTTGATTCAGAATGGTACATACTTGGATAGCATTAGGTCTCGTTTAAACAACCTTAATTCCACTGAAGCTAGTAATTGTAAGTTTAGAATTTTCGTATAAGGGAACAATACTGAAGCAACTTGTCAAAAATGGTACATTAGTATGGTAGGGGTGAAAAAAGTAACTGAACAATATGTACTTCGTTTGTAAGCAAAAAGCTTGAGGGGAATGAACTCCAGGTTTCTTCTACTTCAGCTGGATAATCCCATTAGTACTTCACGCTGGACGGTTTCAGTAATAATAATAGTAATAATAATAATAATAATATACTTCTGCAATAGCAGGTACACGCCATTTTTACAGGCATGATCTACAATTTACAACATATACTGGTTCACAGTATGCATCCCAAGCAACGTTGTTTAGTAATTATAATCCATAAAAGTTGATAGCAGTTCATTCGTTCAGATATAATGTGTTTTCATAAGAATAGTTTCCAAAGGGGCATGGCGTCCGCGTTACATACCAGATCCAATCTCGACAAAAAGTGTATTACGGTTTCGGTCGTGCTAAGTATTTATGTAATGCAGCTTTTTATGTTTATAGTTGTTATAATGTAGGCTTGTGGAGCGCCTGGTTTGAGCTATGACCTTGGGAAAGCGCGTTCGTCGAGCTTGTTCCAGATGTCAGAAGTTATATAGCTTCACCCTCAGAGCAAGATTCTGAAGAGAGAAAAAAGAGAAATCGAGGAGCAGCAAGGCATTTGGATATGAACGATAAAAATGCTTAACATTTAGTAGTGGAACAGATGGGGGTATGATAAATTATTGGATTAAATTGATACTAGCTCATGTTGCGAGACTGAACTGTGATTAGGGGCTCCAGAGGAGAGAATGCAGTAATAAATAACAATGAGTTGTTATATTTATCAAGGTGGAGTAAATTCCAATGAAGGAGGGAAGTCAAGGTTGGAATGAGGAGAGTGCATATGAGGGAATGTATATAGAGAGTAGAGTGTTGAGCAAAATAGCAGCCATATATATTTACAGTCTGTTTTTTCATCATCCGATGCCTGCCACACAACAACAAACAGGATAGATCACATATGTATCAACACAAAATTCCGAAGGACAATGGAAAATGTGAGAATAAGGAGAGGAGCAGAAATAGCTTCAGATCACCACTTGGTGGTCGCTGAGATTCTTCGCAAGTCACGAGGACGATGCCCTTTCTAACAACCAGAGCAACAGTTAATATAGGTACATGCAATCTTCGGAAAATGCTACAAACCGGGAGGATCAAACAGATCAACACCTGGTGGTTGCCAGGATGAAACTGAAGCTAAACAGACACTGGACAACTACTGGGGAGACAGCATTACAAAAGTTCGATATAGACTTTCTTCGAAATACTGACAAACTCAACTAATTCAAGATAGTTCTCAACAACAGCTTCCAAGACTTATAAGGTCTACTAAAAGAAGAGGAAACTACTATGGAGGACAACTGGGAAGGGATCAAAAAAGCATTAACTTCAACATTTCAGGAGACTCTGGGCCGCAGCAAGCATCATCGATTATAAGGAACGGATCACTATCGAAACCCTGGACTATATTCATGAAAGGAAGAACAAGAAGACAGCAACTAACAACAGCCGGGTAGGAACAGAGAAAGTCAAGACACAAGCCGAATACACAGAAGCAATCAAGATTGTGAAGAACAGCATTAAAGCCGACAAGCATAAACACATGGAAAACCTGGCAGAAACGGCAGAGAAAGCAACAAGAGAAGGAAATGTGAAACAACTATATGATACAACGAAGAAACAAGCAGAAAGATACAGTAAACCTGAGAGACCAGTCAAGGACAAAGAAGTGAAGACAATCCCAAAGGTTCAAGGAAAGGGGAATAGATGGGTAGAACACTTCCAGTAACTGGTTAAATGCACCAGAAATCGAATCAGCACACAACGACCTTCCTACAATTGTTACCTCAACAACAGTTGGAGAAATTAGGATGGCTATTGGACAAATCAAGAGTGATAAAACAAGAGAAGCAGACAACACACAAGCTGAAGTACTGAAATCAGACACAGAAGCAACTACGAACACGCTCCACGTTCTATTGAGGGAGATTTGGGAGGAGGAGCAAGTGCCTACCGACTGGAATGAAGAATACCTAACCAAGATACCAGAAAACGTTCTTAGCAAATGTGAAAACTACAGAGAAATCACACTGATATGAATACCAGGAAACGTTTTCCACAGAGTGTTGCTGAACCGGATGAGAGATTGAGTCGACGTCCAACTTCGAAATCAACAGACTGGATACCGACCGGTAAGGATCGATTGTGTATAAACCAAACCGCGATATTACTCATAATTTTTGAACAATCCATTGAATGGAATTCCTCACTATACACCAACCTTCTTGGATATGGGAAAGCTTTGACAGTGTGGATAGACAGATGCATTTCAAGTGATGATTGTTGTCAGACAACACTGCTTACTCGCATCCTTCCTCTTTCTTCTGGTAGTTGACTAGATTATGGAGAACTCGACATCTGAGGGGAATCACGAAATGTAATGGACATGTTGGATCCAGTTGAACGATTTGTACTTTATAGACGACCTGAGTCTTCTATCCCATATACACCAACAAATGCAGGTCAAAACAACCAGTGTAGCAGTAGCCTGCCCAGCAATAGGCCTTAACACAAACAAAGGAAGAAGCAATGGAGAGCACAAACCTAATCAAATTTAATGGAGAAACTCTGGATGAGGTGGCAAGTTTCACGTACCTGGTCAGCATCATCGATAAACTAGAAGGATCTGATGCAGATGTGAAGGTAGGGATTGGCGAAGATGGGTAACGTCCCTACAGTTGAAGAATATATGAGACTCAAAACAACTGTCAATCAGTATCAAAGTCAGAATTTTCACTACTAACTTCAAGAGAGTTCGATTGTACGGAGTTGAAACCTGGAGAACTACCACAACCATCATCAAAATGTACAAGTATTTATAAACCATTGTCCACGCAAGATACTCAATGTCCGTTGACCGGATACCGTCAGCAACAACCTTCTGGGGGAGAGAATAAACCAGCTGCGAGCTGAAGAGGAAATTAGGAAAGACGATGGAGGTGGATGGGATATACATTTCGGAAATCACCAAACTGCATCACGAGGCAACCCTTAACTTGGAATTGTGAAGGGAAGCGGAAAAGTGGAAGGTTAAAGCACATATTAAGGACGAAAAGCAACTGGAAAGGATTGCCCAGTATAAGATTGGATGGAGAATACTGGTGGTAGGTCTGTGCTACTTCACGAGGAGTAACAGGTTTATGTAAGTGAGTTGCTCGTAGACATAATTCATGCATGCATATATTGATACATTAAAGGCCTAAAGGACAACGTATTCCTTAAAAAACGTGTTTACATACAACTAAGTTTCAACATCTGGCTTTCTGTATTCGGAATTCCTGGTTAAAATGTTTACAGTAATAACAATATTATATTTCTGTAATGGCAGGTACACACAATTTTTACAGGCTTGATCTACAAGTTACGACATATACTGGTTCACAGTATGCGTCCCAGGTAGGGTTGTTTGGTAAATATAATCTATAAAAGTTAATAAAAGTTCATTCGTTCAGATATACTGTGTATTCTTCAAAGGGGCTCACATCCACGTTACACACCAGGTCCAATCTCGGTAGAGATTGTATTAGGTTTTTGATCGTGCTAAGTATTTATGTAATGCAGCTTTTTAAGTTTATAGTTGTTATAAAGTGGACTTGTTGAGCGCCTGGTGCGAACTATGACCTTGAGAATGTGTCTACGTCGAGTTCGTTCTAGATGTCAGGAGTTCCTTAACTTCGCATTTAGAGCAAGATTCTGAAGAGAAAGAAAAGAAAAAGAAACCGAGGAGCAGCAAGGCATTTGGATATGAACGATAAAAATGCTTAACATTTAGTAGTGGAACAGATGGGGTATGATAAATCATTAGATTAAATTGATACTAGCTCATGTTGCTAGAGTGAAATGTGATCAAAAGCTCCAGATGAAACAATGCAGTAATAAATAACAATGAGTTGTGATATTTACCAAGGTCTATTATGTTCGAATGAGGAAGACTGTTTATTAGAACAGAGAGTGCATATAGAGAGTAGAGTATTAAGTAAAATAACAACCATATCTTTTGCATCTATCCCTCCTACAACCGACCATTTCAAAGAACTTGCAATTATAGAGACTATAAGCATGCAGACTGGGACCTCTTGCGCTCTCTGATCAAACTCTCAGACTGGGATGAATTCTTCTCATGTAATAGTCTGACAGATGCCAACAACATATTCTATTTGATTTTTAATTCTTGTCCAGACTCCTGTGCACCAATTAAGACTTACAGGATTAGTAAACATTACAAATTATATATACCAGCTAAATATCGTAATAAACTAAGACGCCTAAAGGAACGTTATTTTAAATCTAACGACATCACGGCATTCACACAAATAACAATGATTTTTAACCAAATTAAAGAGAAACATAGGTTAAAAGCTATCAATAAAGAGCTTTTGGCACTAAGTACTAGCTCAAAAGTGCAAAACCTAATCCACCTTTACAATAAACGTGCTAAATCAACTCAAAAGTTTGATGTACCGTGCATCCTGCATAATAATAGTTTTATATATGACCAGAAAACTATAGCAGACCTTTTCTGTGATAATTTTGCAAATGGCAAAGAATCCATAAATGGCTCTGTTTCTAGAGTTATATGCATGACTGGTAACTCAATTAAATCTATCTCAATCACATGTCTGAAAATTAGTAAGGTTATAAATAACCTCAAGGTTTCGAAAGATCACGGAGCAGACGGGATTTCATCATTTCTCTACAAATATGGTGGTCCAGATACTCCACTTCTTCTCCTTAAGCTGTTTACTCTCTCTATGGAATCAGGCTCTTATCCTGACCGTTGGAAAACCGCGTACATCATACCGCGTTACAAATCCGGGGATAAGGCTGATATGAACAACTATCGGCCAATAAATATTACCCCAGTTATCTCTAGGATTATGGAAAAAATTATTAGTGATGAACTATCCAACTATTTATTGACTGAACAACTTATTGATGATTTGCAACATGGATTTCTTAAAAATCGATCCTGTATGACATGTCATTTTGACTTCTTTAATTTAGTCTATTCGCTTCGTAGCCAAGGATATCTAGTATTAGTGCTATACCTGGACATTTCTAAGGCCTTCGACATGGTCAACCACCAACTTCTCATAGGTAAACTCGCATCTTATGGGGTCCGAAACCCATTACTAGCCTGGTTTGATTCCTTCCTCAGCAATCGACATCAAATAGTTAAAATCAACTCTTCATTGTCGAATGCCGTCCCTGTTATAAGTGGGGTAATTCAGGGTAGTGTCTTAGGTCCATTGCTCTTTTTAGTTTTCATTAATGATATTTGTAAGTGTTTTAGTGTGGGTAAGTCCATTTTGTATGCTGACGATCTTAAGGTGGTGTACTCATTTTCTCCACATGAGCTGAGCAATATTCTAAATTGTATCAGCACGGAGCCTAACAAAGTAACACAGTGGTGCTCGAAATGGCAACTGGAGCTTAATACAGCTAAATTTGGATGGTCATGCTTCGGTGATGCATCACTCAACCTCGATCTTACCATAAATAGTGAAATGTTATCTAGGTTACACACAGTAGTAAATCTAGGACTTAGGTACTCCGACGACTTGTCGTTTACTGAACAGATAATTAAATAAACGTCCAAGTCTCAACGCCTTATAGGTTACATAACTCGAAACCTTCATAACAGTGAATCTCATATATTAATGTACAAAGTCTGTGTTCGACCACTCCTCGAATACTGCGCGTTTCTCCTTAATAGCACGCGCATAAAGGATAAATTAAGACTGGAATCAGTACAGAGACGATTTACACTTCGTACCCTTGGAACTGAAAGTGCCTTGACATATGATTCGAGGTGTAGTAAACTAGGGCTTGACCCTTTATGGAAAAGGAGACTCAAACTTAACCTTATCTTATTTTTCAAAATACTTAACAAACTCTCCTTCACATCCAATCAGGCGATCCAGTATGCTAAATCTTCACATTACGACATTCGTAACTCCTTGTCTTTAGCCAAACAAACATATTCTAGATTTTCTCTCTACATGAATTACTTTACCTGTAAGTTTTCTAGGCTCTGGAATAATTTACCTCAAACTATCCGTATGTTAAACTCTCTCTCATTGTTTGTTCGCTCAATTAATGCCTTTTGCTCCTATGAAAATGCATTAAATGCTCTAGCGCCTGCAAGTGTATCTTACTCCACAAGTGAGATTATCGGAACTTTAAATGTTTAACCTCATACTCAGTCAGTCAGTCAGCTACAACGTAGGACCAGGCACATATATGCATCGGTCCAAGTTGCCATACCTCGTTAGCACAACAAGAGGAACACTGGATTCATAGAAGTAATTTACTGGTGGTAGTAGTATATAAATTATAGGTTGTATATAAGGATATAGTACAGGAAGGAAGAGAGATATGAAGCAATTTTAGTCTCAAGGTTTAAGGGAAGATAAAGAGTGTATACATCTACGCCATTGTGATCGATTCTGAGCCATGTCACACAGAGTCTCCAACCATTTATTACGATAGTCACGCGGACCCCAACCAGGTAGTCTGCATCTGCCAACATGGCTCAGACTAGAAGTTAGTGACTTCAAACATTGATGCCATGTTTTGGTTTGGCCGCCCCTAACTCTCTTCCAACCGTCCCCAATACTAGTCATCATAGCGCGTCGTGGTAATCGGTGTTCAGGCATACGTAACACATGGCCCAACCATCTCAGTTGATGAAGATTCATCACCTCATCAACTGACTTACCATCATTTCCTAATACCCTGAGTCGAACCTCACTATTACTTACCCGGCTATCCCAGCAGATGCGAGAAATATTTCTAAGGCATCTGTGGTCAAATACTAGTAACCTACGAGTATCTTCTACTCTTAATGGCCATGTTTCACAGCCGTAAAGTAGAACAGAACGAACTGCTGCGCAGTATACTCGTCCCTTAATTGATAGACGGATATCTCGTCTACGCCATAGGAGACGTAAGTTGGCAAAAGCCAAACGAGCTTTTTGAATCCGTGCTGAGATTTCGTCAGACAGCAACCCATTAGGGCTGATCAGACTTCCAAGATAAGTGAAGTTGTCGACGCGTTCGACTACTTCACTCTCTATCCTTAGTTCGGGTGTTGACGCAGGCCAGTCCTGGAGTAACAATTTACATTTGGATGGGGAGAAACGCATCCCAAACATCCTGGCATTATTACTGAGTTCCAACAGAAGACTCTGCATTTTGTCAGCGTCTTCACCAAACAGGACTACGTCATCTGCGTATTCTAAGTCGATAAGTGAATCTCCTGGTAGAAGATCAATTCCTGAAAATTCAGTCGAAGAGAGTGTTATTTCCAGCAACAGGTCTATCATGAAGTTAAATAAAAATGGGGATAGTGGACAGCCTTGTCGGACACCACTTGAGGTTGTAAAATCATAGGACAGTTCACCATAAGCTCTCACTCGACTGGTAGTGTTCGAGTAAAGAGCCTTCACAAGGTTTATGTACTTCTGAGGTACACCTTACAATGACAGACACTGCCACAGAACCTCTCGGTCTACAGAGTCAAATGCTGCTTTTAAGTCAAGAAAAACTATCATTGTCGGACGCCGATAAGCGTGTCTGTGCTCTAAAACTTGACGAATGGTGAATATGTGGTCGATACAGCCACGACCAGGTCTGAAGCCAGCCTGATTTTCTCGTGTTTGCAGTTCACGAGTCATAGTTAGGCGCCTGATAATTATTGAGGCTAGTATTTTAGATGCTATGTTAGTCAGACTAATCCCTCTATGGTTATCGCAGGATGATTTTGACCCCTTTTTATATATTGGGACAATCAGTGATTGTGACCAGTCGGATGGGATTACATCCGTCTCCCAGATTTTAGCCAGAATATTAGTCAACCTAATCGCTAAAATTGGACCACCATATTTAAAAACCTCTGGAGCCAATCCATCACGACCAGCTGCTCTTCCTCGTTTCAGATTACCTATAGCCTTTCGAACTTCAAGTAGGGTCGGGGGGCCTACTTCAATGTTCCATTCAGGTTTTCTGGGAATAGTGGGTAGTTGTGCAGTAGCTGAAGGCCAGCTAAACTGCTCCTTAAAGTGTTCCGCCCATCGTTCTAAACGTTTAGGTTGAGAGTAGATAAGGGTTCCGTCTTTTTCCGAGATTGTCTCACTCACACTTGACTTCTTAATTCCGGCTTCTTTTATTAGTCTGAATAGTTGCCTGGTGTTGCATACAGCCGCTGCCATTTCCATCTCTTTTGCTTTCGTTGCCCACCACTGCTCACGATGGTTCCTTAGGCTTTTAGTTAACCTAGATCTAATTTATTTACGCTCTTCGTCATGTTCAGAGCCTCATGGGATGAGTTTACGCGAATCCATCAGTGAAATAGACTTAGAGGAAATCCACTGGTTTTTTGGAGCCCTATGGTTTAAATGACTAATAGATGTTACTGCCGTTTCCACAGCTGTTCGTATGTCTTTCCAAGCAGTATCTGGGTCAGTCTCGTTTACAGAACTGCCTAGATGTGAACTCAGTTGTTTCTGGAATTCGCATTTGGCTTTCTCGTCCTCCAGTTCAATCCTAATGGGTCTTCTTAGTGTACTTTTCCTGCGTCCATTGAGGCGCAGACAAATGCGCGCTCGTATTAAAGCGTGATCAGAGTCTAAACAAGTATTCCAATATGAGCGACAATCTTCTATTGAGCCTCTCCAACGATGACTGATGACAATATGGTCTATTTGAGTCCATCGTTGGTTTGGTGCAGGTGGTCGCCATGTTGGACGATGTCTCTCCTTATGTTTAAAATTAGTGCTTGCTAAAAATAAACGATTGTCTGAGCATAGTTGCAACAGACGATCACCATTATCGGTTCGTTGAGCCGGAATACTAAAACACCCACCTAATTGTCTTTCTGTTTGATTTAAGCTGCCTACCTGGGCATTAAAGTCACCCGCTACGACTACTATGTCTGAGCGCTTAGCTTTCTGAAGAAGCTCAGAGAGTTTTCTGTAAAAGTCATCTTTCACTTCATCGTGGCTGCAGTCAGTGGGAGCGTAGGCAGAAACGACGAAAAGGCAACGACGTGTGTCCCTGTCCTTCCGAGTTCTTACGGAGCCATTCAGCCGGACAGCACACAGACGACTGTTAACGGGGATCCATTCTAGTAGTGCTTGTTCTGCCCTCGTACTAAGTGCTATGCCTACACCTGCAAGTCCACGAGAACTATTCATGGGGTCGCCAGATACACGAGGGTGTATTTCGTTGGCTGTCCATTTTGGCGAGGTGAGGTCAAGTGAATGACCACACTGGGATCCTGTATGCGTGTTTCGGAGACACAACATACATCAATGGTACGAGATTCTAGGGTTTTAGCAAAGGAGGCCTGTTGATCGATTTGGCATAGGGTACGTACGTTGAAGGCTCCGATGTGTAGTTTGGAGCGAGGTTTTAGTAGACCTGGGACAGCGTTTCGCGCACTAGAATCGTTGGCCATGGTGACACTTGAGGAGGAAACCGGAACAGGAAGTTTAGTGTTGAAAGTCAAGGTAGAAGGAATAGTAGGAATTGAAGAAGGAGATTGATTATGAATACAGTGGTCTTGAGTGTTGTTAGAGGTATAAGGGCAGTTATCACTTCCCGGTTGCCCACACAGTGGAAGGATTCTTCCAGAGGTACCTGAAAAGGAAGTTGGGTTAGAAGTGGTCTTAACGACCTGAGAGCGTGACCGCAGTGCCCAAGGGACAACTGCTTGAGGTCGGTCACACACGACCTTTTTGTGGATAGTTTTTGTGTTAGCTCCGTTCTTCAAAAAAAACCTTACCGCCGAAGACGGATATCCGTGGCACAAGGCGAGGTGTGCATTTTTAGGGTCGACCTTTTCTAACCACACCCCTCCTTGTGGGAAGGCAGCATCGCTGTTATGCTGGTTGTCCGGAGGAAACACCTTACTGTTGTCACACCTCTGTACAGTCAGCAGTACGACTTCAACCTCGGACCTTGGGTTTGCTGCTTTTAGTCTCACCGCTCTTCAACCGACCTGTCTGGCATGGTAGGACCTCGAGGAACGACTGTTCCAGCCAGCATAGCTCGATTGGATCATCACGATAGGCAAGCCCGACCACCACGTCAAGGTAGCAGCAACGATCGGGTTAACCTCTTACTTGCTGTCATTGTTTTGTTGTTTCGTGCTCTTTGCTTTTATCTTACTTTCTCTAGTTGTAGATAATTATCAATAACTCGACAAGTTCCCTAGTGTTGCATTGGCTTTCCGTGATATATGCCATATATAAACTATTCATCAATTACTAAACCAGCAAACATAAAACTTTCTTATATTTCATGTTTGTTCTCTACATTAAATGTTGATTTTTATAACAATCTGATCATGCCTGTAAACTGATGTGAATTCTGTAAATATTATTTCAGAATATATCATTACTATTATTTCATCATCTGATGCCTGCCACACAGTTCTCATGTAAAAGTCCGAGTTAGCATGTTACACGTTGTCTTAGTAGAGTAGTTAATCCAGCATAAAAATTAGAAACATGAGTCTGAATGGTTAGTGTAGGAGAACAATCTCAATATCACAGACTGATTGACTTGTTCTCATCCATAAACAGCATGATGCAAACAAAAGGCTCTGCCCACAAACACGGGTGGATTGAAGTCATCGCCCTCACTATCAATGCTTGTTAGTCAGTAACTCCACCCTCCCTCCTTTTGTGATGTTAGGCTCATTCAAGCCTATTTTTTGGATATATATCTTACCTCACACAATGATCTGTGTTTCACATCCTGTTTGAAAACACTATTTCTATAAGTGCCATTTTACAAGCTTCTCAGACAGTTAAAAAATTATGGACTATGGGTAAGGCTTCGATGCAATGATTTAATTGAGTATAGTGTGAAGTATGGATTGCCAATCAGAGTATAGGCATTTGGAAGGGTTTAATGTAGGATAGTAGGCGGAAAAGTGTGGATATATATTAGTTACGGATAAGGTAAGATAGCGAGTGGTAAAATAATATTAATGGCAAGGCAATATAGTGTGCAGAAGAGTAAAAAGCTGATAAAGAATAGACAAGACGAAACTCGCACTACTCTTGTTCTTCTCACTAAAATTTCAAGAAGGCTAGTCAACTTTTATTTCAAAATATTCCTGGAATGTTAGGACTGCTAACTTCTTATCTTCAGGAAGTGCTGTCTAAATCCACTCGGCGGTTGTTTCCACATTTAAAGGAACGTAAAGTAAAAGCCTTGAAAATAAAGTCAGTTGGAAAGCTTTGAAGTTGTCACTTGTAAATACACAAGGATTAAAATAAGGTGATAGTATTCTATTACTTTAAATAACTTCCGCAACTCAATATGATATCATCAATTATTATCAAAAGATCACACCATCCAGGGGGCAAAAACAAAATCACTTAAAGTAATTAAAGGTGATCTTTCGTCTTTGCTGCTGAAAAATAATAACAGCCTAAACAGAGTTCAGTAATGAGTCATAGTTCTTTTTGCCGCCTTAACCTCCGATTTCATGTGAGGAACCAATGAACACATCAACCTTAAAAAAGGGCTTTCAGAAGGTTGGCGCTGACGTTACCATACGTTTAGTATTTCTGGTACTTGAGATCGCAGTGATGAAGCTTTTATAGTCCTTGACAATATCATTAAGGAATTGAAAAAATGAATCAAGACGAACATAGACATATGTACTTTAGCGCAAGGCAGGTTGGAAAAAAATACTGATTGGTTGTTGTCTCATAAAAGAAACCTTGGCTATACATATGGCTTTCGTAATCCTATTCATGTAGGAGTTTAGATCCGTATTTGCTGAAGGGGATTGTGGGTCTATAAATTCTCCTGGAATTTGTAGCGTCTTAACGTCTGACTCCTGTATGTCAAGCATATGCCTACGCTGCGTAAATTTTCCAAATAAAGTAAACTTAAGTCTGTCGGCCAATTCCGATAATCTGCGCGAGTACCCGTCAACTTCCAGTGGGATTATTCTACCAGATCATTAACTTGTGAGTGGTAGGTGGACGTAAGAGATCACGACATGCCGAATTAACAAGGGATTATCATAGTTAAAATATACAATGACATCCAAGGGCTGCAGTCGAAAAACAGGAGACGTTTGCGACTCATTTTCGGGCAACAGTTGGGGGCACTGCTTCAGCAGTAGCGTTCTTAATAAGTTCCGCTTCTGTACATCGTATGAAACAGTCTACTTATGTTAAGAGGCCTGAGATCCATTTAATTCTGGCAGGCGTCCTACCAAATCAACTTCGGCTGTTTCCGCATTCCGTAGTGGACCTGTGGGATGTTTAGTACGTCAAGTAACCTAAGATTTCTGGAAGCTTATAAAGAGGCATGTTCACTCCTTCACATGTTAATTGACACCAGGCTAGTAAAAATGTCCTGCCTAATGACTGTTTACACACTTGGATCAGATGGTTTGTGGAACGTACTGAAGACTATGCGATTATAACTTCTAATCATAACTGAAATATCCTTACGTGGTAGATATGTTACATGATGAGGTTGTCGCGCCTGTAGGTAATCCTTGTTCTACTGATAAAAGAAAACGAACTAGTAGTGAATGGGTGTTTATTTAGATTGCGAGGCAGTCCCAGTGGGCGAGGGATTACCTGTTCAAACACACAAAGCTTTTCAACGTTCAATATAGGGTAATAATAATAATAATAATAATAATATATTTCTGCATTAGCAGGTACACGCCATTTTTACAGGCATGATCTACAATTTACAACATATACTGGTTCACAGTATGCATCCCAAGCAACGTTGTTTAGTAATTATAATCTATAAAAGTTGATAACAGTTCATTCGTTCAGATATAATGTGTTTTCATAAGAATAGTTTCCAAAGGGGCATAGCGTCCGCGTTACATACCAGATCCAATCTCGACAAAAAGTGTAATAGGGTTTCGGTAGTTCTAAGTATTTATGTAATGCAGCTTTTTAAGTTTATAGTTGTTATAAAGTAGGCTTGTGGAGCGCCTGGTTTGAGCTATGACCTTGGGAAAGCGCGTTCGTCAAGCTTTTTCCAGATGTCAGAAGTTACATAGCTTCACCCTCAGAGCAAGATTCTGAAGAGAAAAAATAAAAGAGAAACCGAGGAGCAGCAAGGCATTTGGATATGAACGATAAAAATGCTTAACATTTAGTAGTGGAACAGATGGGGGTATGATAAATTATTAGAATAAATTGATACTAGCTCATGTTGCAAGAGTAAACTGCGACTAGGGTCTCCAGAAGAGAGAAGGCAGTAATAAAGAACAATGAGTTGTTATATTTATCAAGGTGGAGTAGGTTCCAATGAAGGAGGGAAGTCAAGGTTGGAATGAGGAAGAACAGAGAGTGCATATAGAGGGTAGTGTTAAGTAAAATAGAAACCATATCCTTTACAGTCAGTTTTTTTTTTCTTTTCTCATCCGATGCCTGCCACACAGTGTTCATGTAAAAGTCCGAGTTAGCATGTTAAAGGTTGTCTTAGTAGAATAGTTAATCCAGCATAAAAATTGGAAACATGAGTCTTAATGGTGAGTGTAGGTGAACAATCTCAATATCACAGACTGATTGACTTGTTCTCATCCATAAAGAGCCTGATACAAACAAAATGTTCTGCCCCACAAACACGGGTGGATTGAAATCATCGCCCACACCATCAGTGCTTGCTGGTCAGTAACTCCACCCTCCCTCCTTTTGTGATGTTAGGCTCATTTACGATTATTTTTTGGATACATATCATACCTCACACAATGATCTGTGTTTCACATCCTGTTGGAAAACACTATTTCTATAAGTACCATGTTACAAGCTTATCAGACAGTTACAAATTATGGACTGTGGGTAAGGCTTCGATGCTATGTTTTTATTGACTATATAGTGAAGTGTAGGTTACGAATCAGAGTATAGCCATAAGAAAGGGTATAGTGTAGAATATTTCTTCACCATAGTAGGCAGAAAAATGGAGATTTATATTAGTTACAGATAAGGTAAGATAACGAGTGGTGAAATAATATTGATGGCAAGGCAACATAGTGTACAGATGAGTAAAAAACTGATAAATAGACAAGAAGTAACTCACACTAAATTCGCGCTGAGGTTGTTTTGTTCTATGCTAACCGGTTGATGTGTGGCAGTAGTCAGTCGATTGTGCGTTTCTTCTGGTGTTTTAGGGTATTTATGGGCGTCGTTTAGCGACCGAGTATTGATAGATCCAGTGAGTTGCCTGTCTACTTCAATTGGAAAGAATTAATGAGGGGAAAGTATCTAATACAACTACGAGGTAGGGAAATAAGGCGATTCAGTCTATATATGTAGAGAGCCTATGATGTCTGTGTGGGACGTGGATGTGTTCGTTTGCACCAGATCTATGCTGGTGAGGGGTTGATTAATGAGTCTTGTAAACGTATGTAATTTGTCTGCCATGCGTACTTCAGAAGGCAGACTGTTCCACATCAATGCGTACTTGATAAGGAAGAAGTTTTCACGTGTTTTTGATCTGTGTTTTTCAATTTTGACAGTGGATACTTTGTCTCGAAGGTTGTATCCATGTGAGTCTTGGTAGAGAGCTATATTACATGTGGAATAAGTAAGGTTTTTAAGGAGTTTAAAATAAAGAATTAAGTTAGACCTAAGCCTTCTTTTCCAGAGGGGTTCTAGTCCTAAGATATGGCATCTGGATTTGTAGTCATTGAGTTGGTCATTCTTAAGTATTTTGCGAGTGAAGTGTCGCTGTATTCCTTCCACCTTAAGTATATTATTATTATTATTATTATTATTATTATTCACAAACACTTTATGGGTACATAAGTGCTGTGAAGAAACCATTTCGGGTTTCTTCAAAAATGCAATAATACACAATTTTCAGTAATGTTAACAATACATATGCCACGTTTGAGAAAGGAAGGAAAAGGAAAAATAAAATATTAATAATAGAATAGTAATAATAAATGAGGTTCTGTGTAATTAGCAAGAATTTTGAATTGATTTTGAAAAAGGAAAGGAAGAAACTAAGGAAATAGAAATAAAGGAGACGCGGGAGACGCAAATATCTTAACGCAGAACAAGAATAAACAACTATGTATGTATAGCAAAAACGAGTAATAAAAATGAAATAAAACAGAATAAATTAATAGGTAAATAACTTATTATTGCGGTAAGATATGACGTTAGAATAAGTGTTTGTGCAAGCACAGTCATAGTTTTGGGTGATGCTATGAAATTCTCAATTAAGTGCAAAAGATAATCAATATTTATGAGGTGTATATACATAGTGAAGATAAAACGAGTGTGATAAGTTGAATTCGATGTAACACAAGTTATTGTCTCAATCCAAAGCTTCTTAATCTTAAGAATAATATTTATTTAGAAGGAAAAAAGAGAGCGAGAGAGAGAAAAGAAATGAACACATAGTGAAAAGGTTCAACAATGATCATAATGGTGTAATGGATATAGACTTTTGAGATAAACGAATAATTTTAAAGTAATAATAATAATAACAACAATAATAAACCCTTACGGATAAATACGTGTAGATTTATGTAACAGTATATAGAGTGAAACCGGGTTGTTGTATAAACATTAGTGCAATAATAATAATTTAGAATGATGCTATCATAGTCATAATTGATTGCAAAGAATAATGAAATATAAATTTTTATACGTTAAATGTTGTGAATATTTTTGAAAAAAAAAAAAAAAAAAAAAAAAAATTATTTAAGTGGAACATAGGGGTTTTTTTTTTTGTTTTTCATTGTAGACTTTGGATAAAATATGTTTACAAGGACAAGAAGAGATGAAAAGAATATCTAATGTGTCGAATGACCAATAATGATATTAATAACAGTAATAATTATAAATGCAAATATAAGCAGACTTTGTATATTCAGATAAATATAAAATAAAGTGAAATAGACGTTAAAAGTTTCAAAGGTTTTACTTTGCTTTTCAGTCAGTTAGATAGATGACGGACCATTTTTGTATAAATCGTTGTTAAGCACGTTAATATTCAAAAGGTGACACAATCCACTTTCGGAAAGAAAGTCATCAAGAAGACTTCGGAACCGGATTATAGTTTCACTGCATCGGAGGTTCATTGGTAGTCTATTCCAGATGGTTGAGTAGCGAATAACGAAAAAATTCTGGCGTAAATTTGTTTGGGTTTTTGGAATCGCTATAATATTTTCCTTATTGCGTAGATTGTGGGACGGTATCATAGAGTATGATGGGGTAGATAGCGAAGAGTAAGAAATACCGTTAAGAAGCCGGTAGAGAAAAATAAGGTTTAGTTTGATACGCCTGATCCAGAGAGGTTCTAGTTTGAGTTGTTGACATCTTTGGTGATAGTCTTTGTTGTCAGAATACCCCAAAACAGCTTTGGTGAACCTTCTTTGAACACCTTCAATTTTAATCAGGTCATTATGCCTGCAGTTACTGTAAACTAAGATACCATATTCAAGAATTGGTAAGATACATTTTCTGTATAATAATAATCTCGATTCGGTATTATTGAAATTAATCATTATGAATCCGATGAGCTTTCTAGCTTTGGATATTTGAGATGCAATGTGTTCCGAAAAGTTCAAACTGTCGCTGTATCTTAAACCCAAGTCACGAACAGTGTTGAGAGGTTTCAGTGTATATTTGTGTATAGCCAGATTTAAGTTAAGGCAACGGCCAATGTTAATAAATCCACTTTTGTCAACATTAAGTGGCAAATTCCACGAAATAGTCCATTCGTACAACCTGTTTATTTCTTCTTGGATTACTGTTGAAATATAGCTTTCTTCTGTGGGAGATGAGAATGAATAAACCACTTTTAGATCATCGGCAAAAAGAAAAGGTTTACCATATTGAAAGAGGGAACAAACGTCGTTGATAAAAAGGAGAAATAGTAATGGACCAATTACACTTCCTTGTATAACCCCACTGGTTACATTCACAGGTTTGGAGTAGCAGGATCCAAAGCGGACAATTTGGCTACGTTCTTCTAAAAATGACTTGAGCCAAGATAAAAGGGGATTCCGTATTCCATATGAAGAGAGTTTTAGAAGAAGAAGCTTGTGTGGGACGCTGTCGAAGGCCTTACTAAAGTCGAAGTACAAAATTATCACAGACTGACCAACATCTCTTCTCTGGGTAATTTGATCAAAAAATTCCAGATGCGATGTGAAGCAGGAGCGTTTGGTCATAAACCCGTGTTGGGATGGGCTGATCAGATTAGCCGAAAGCAAAAATGATAATAACTGTTTGTGGACTATTTTTTCCATAGTTCTTGACAGCACGGATGTCAAATTAATTGGTCTGTAGTTAGCAATATCACTGCGCGATCCGGTTTTGAATCTGGGAGTGATAAGAGATGTTTTCCATGCAGATGGATAGGCCCCATATTCCATAGATAGGTTGAAAAGTTTTAGACAAAATAATGGGAATTCTCTACTACCGTATTTCACAAATGATGAGGGAATCCCGTCAGGTCCACCGTCATAGGACTTTTTCAAGGCAGTTATGGCCTGCTTGATGTTGGAGGGTACAAAATCAATTTTCGACAGGTGTCTGCACGTCAGCATTGGAAATGTATTGATACAGCTTTCAGTTCTAGCGTTATAGCACTGCGAGAAATACTGACTGAATTCTTCGCAAATAATATCGGGGTCATCAATAATTCTTCCGTTAACTATGAAGAATTTGGTCATGCCAAGAGAATTTGACTTCACACGCGATTTAAAAAGCCGAAGTAATGATAATTCTGGGTTCTTATTACCTAGGGCTTTATTTTCTATATTTATAAAATACTTGCGTTTAGATGAAGCACTCTTGTCAATTAACTTAAGTATACTCTGTAGTGTATACAAGTTATTATGCTTGTGGTAACGGTGTTTTAATTTCCTCAGTTTTCTTTTAAAAGTTTTAAAATTATTATGGCCCCTATTGGCGTTATAAGCCACATGGCTAATAATTGGAGCAGTGCAGTCAAGGCAGTGTATCAAGTTGTGGTATAGATCAGAGATCGCAATGTCAATATTATTTGTGGTGAAATAAGTTTCCCATGGCAAACAACGAATAAGACTTTCAGTCCGTTTCCAGGTTTGTTGATCAAAATGTCTACTCTTGTACATCATTCCAGCTTTAGAGTTCAATTGTATGGCATCGAAAGAATGAATGATACACAATATTACTCTGTGATCACTCTTAAAAAATTCCTGACCGATATGTACTGAGATAGAATCTATGTTGATTGTAAATAGTAAATCAAGTATATTATTCCTTCTAGTCGGTTGTCGAACCTGTTGGACCCATCCATAAAGTTCTAGCGTTTCAACTAATTTGTCATGTCGGCCTGAAACCGGAGTCGAATCCCATGTGATGTTTGGCAGATTAAAATCACCTCCGATGATTTTAAAAGTATGCGGTTGGTGTGAAGCAATGGAAAAGATGTTTGTTAGTAATCTGTCAAACATAGAATCTGCATGTGGTGGTCTGTATATGCATCCCACCAGTAGATAATTCCGAGATCCACAGTTTACAGTCACCCAGGTGGAGTCATCTATAGCATCAAGGGATTTATCCTCAAATTTGCAGGCCTGAATATCCGAACGGACATAGATAAGTGTACCGCCCCCTAATCCATTACATCTGTCGGTTCTAAAGAAAACATAGTTATCTATATGCAGGGAGTGATCGGATACAGATGAATTGCACCACGTTTCCGTAATAAGAACGATAGTTGGATTTACAAGTAATAAAAGGGTTTTGAGGTGAGTAATTTTATTGGGCAGAGAGCGGGAATTGAACGAAAGAATAAGAAATTGAGATTTACCATGGTGAATCAGGTTGGAGTATAAATCACAATCTGTATTTACATGAATACTGGTAGGATTGGCTAAGGTGAGAGTTGTGTTGCGATCGGAAATAGATTCAACAACTTTGTCATCATTTGAAGTATGTGTATTGTTGCCGGCAGAAAAGCCGGCGGAAGTACAAAAAAAGTCTTCTCACTGTTATTGGATATAACATTTGGTAAAGGAATAGTATTAACATTGGGAGCCGGACCAAGAAGACTATCAGGTCTATGTGTGCGACCAAGTGGCCGTTTACAATTTACATTGCTATTTATACCTGACGTATAGGGAACATGTTCTAAACTCTTATTTCCAAGGTTTGTGGTTGATTTTGGCTCCTTCGTAATTTGAGGGGGGTCGTGTGTTGTTAAAGATGCTTGAGATGGTTTGCTAGGCTCGAGTATATCGACGTTAAGAGTGTGGTCAGGCAGATAAATTTTATGACCAGTTTTCCAGTTATCCGTTGCACAGTCACTAAAACTGGTTTTTGCACTAACAGCGACTTGGACTGTGTTATCCCATTCGAAATTAGTACAACTACTTAGGGTAGAATCTAAGTCAACATTCTTAAAAGGATGGGCATCACCTGCATTGGGATTACTTTCTTTTGGGCTTTGAACATTAGGAGATTCAGGAGAGTTTTCCGGTGGTTGCATATTCGTAAAGTTAGATGTCTGCTTAAGATCGGACTTAATTTTATGACGTTTAGGATTATGATACGCTTGGGTGTTTGATGCTGGTAGTCTGTGGTTGTCTCGGCCTGCTTTTCGTTGGCATGGTGTTCTATCTGGTAGAATCTTAATATCTTTGAAATTCTGTTTCAATGAATTAGAGGAATTTAAAAACTCACTAGCGTCTACAGATGAGTTGAATTTGAACAAGATCGGTGGGTGCATATCAGGGTGACTTCTTTTTAATCTTGAGCATACACATGGTACGTGTGTCATATTGCTGGCTCTGAGCAGACTAGTTTTGATCTTTTTAAGGGCATATGAGTCCGGTATATTAAACACAATTGCATTGCTAGATCGTCTAACTCTTTCAAATACCTCTGATGCAACACGATCTAAGAAGTTATTGATGTCATTCATTTGATCTGGAGTCTCTGTGAGATTAGGGTTGATGAGATACTTGAGCGGATTGAGAATGTTCATGTCAACTTGCAGCCTTTTTATATCATTCGTATGGTTGCAGTTGCGATTATCATCATTATTTACCAACAGAGTCTTCAACACGTCTGGAATGGAAACAACTGGTAAAAGCTTGTCTGCTTCCGGATGAACAGAGTAGCTTGTCTCATTGAAACTGTCAGTAGCAATTTTAGATTGCGTAGTTTTCCTACGTTTGGCTGGACGCCTACAAGCAGGGGCCTTTATTTTCTTTTGTTGCATGATAAAAAAGTGACGTATAGCAGGCGGATTGAACAAAATATTGGAAATAGAGATGAAAGAAAGAAAAAATCAATGTCGAGGACTGAAGTCTAATCAAAACCTATGCTTAACACAAGGGTGGATGTATCGAGAGGATCGGTGAAAGTGTAGAAAAACAATGGATAAGAATAGCAGAAAGGTATTAGTGGTGACAAAATATACTGTCATAAAAAAAAAAAAATAAATAAATAAACGTATGACAGACTCACCGAATTGGACAGGTGATCCCAGAATTTAAGTGAGTTATATTATCCAAATACGATTTTAATGAAAGTATGTGGAATAATGAGTACAGTGCTTTGTCATACACAATTATATATATTTCTAGATATTGGGTAGAGATCTGAATAGATCCTGTAAATACATAAAGTACGTGTGTTGTAGCATACAAACACGATATAATGAATAGAATACAAATATGAAATTATATTCCTCGCCGAATATGATTATATACGGTTTTTGGAATGACAGAGGAAGGTTATATCGTATAGCCAAAATGAATATACAATTATTTGATTATGAGTTATTGTATGAATATGATCATATATACTATCAATAAGTTAAAATTAAGATCTTATCGTATAGCATAAAATTTGCAGCTTAAACGTGAACAGATCAGAATTGGGTTGTCTTCCGTAATTCCAAGGAAAGATAATCCATCCAGTTCAGTGAGAATCCTAGAAAAAAGAAACAATGCAGACCACGGCCAAAAAGTAACGACCTCTTCGTATCAGATAGGCGTAGGTTGGAAAATAAGAACGAGCAGTATTCGACGATGGGTCTTACGCAGGTTTTATACAGGATGATTTTAGTTTCCTTTTGAAAGAAATTACGAAGGATGAAACCAAGCAATCTCCGCGTTTGAGATGCTTTAGTTGAAATATGTTCAGAGAAGTTAAGACTGTCGGAGTAATGTACCCCAAGGTCAGTTACTGATGTCAGTCTGAGCAGTGGGTTTTTGTTAAGTGCTAGTTTTAATTTAAGTGACGTGTTACCAATACATAGCCAACCGCATTTCTCTGTGTTGAGCTCTAGCCCCCAGCGTTTGCACCAGTCGTCTACTTTGTTGAGTTCATGTTGGATCGTTTGCATAGTACTTCGTACATCACCAATGTCAGTTTTATAGATGACTTTTAAGTCATCAGCGTAAAGGTAGGTCTTACCTGTAGTAAAGCACTTGCATATATTGTTGATATAAATTATAAAGAGCAATGGGCCCAAGACACTACCCTGCACAACACCACTGGTTATTGGTCGAGGTGTAGATGTTGTAGAGTTAAGCTTGGTTAATAGGAATTATAATGCCTATGTGAAACAAGGAAGTGAATGGACACTTGGGCTCTATTGTTTTGAAATATGATTAGTTATTTGAGGTCAACTTTTCACCAACCAACTTAAGCTGTTACATTAACTTCCTCCTAGAAAATTATGAAGAGTAAGAGGATCGAATGCCTTTTATGTCAGCTACCGTTTGGAAGCTTGGTGTAGATATGCCCGTTATAATGAGGCTCAAGTCACTCACGTAACGGATTAGTCTACACCTTACAAGTGTGAAAGTTCTATTAAACACGAGTATTGTGAATAAATAATCAGTGTAAAGAAATACCATAGGCCGGTGTGGTCTGCTGGTTAACCTTGTGATGTAGCATTCAGGAGGGCAGAGGTTCGAGTGAGTTTGGGTTGGCGTTTTCCTCTACAAAACGCACATGAATACGATGCTCGCCGACTGCAAGTCGCTCAGACATGAGGAAATATAACAATAAAGGTATAAATTGGTATGCCAAAGTGCCTTTGCAAGTCATATTACAACACCTTGTTAGCTGCCTAAAATATGAATAGTACAAGTATTTTCTGTTCATATTAATAATAATCGAATAGAAAAGCCACATATGTGGTAGGTTTACTCTTTACGTCAAGCAAAGCAAAATGCATGGCCTATTTATATGACATATAACCTTTTTTCATAACACTAGTGGTAAGTTCCAGAATTTCATATGGACCACTGACAATAATTTGTCAAACACGAGCGTAGTCATGAGATTCATATCGTAAACTCGATGTTCTGATCACCTAACGGATCGCTTATATAATGAGTGTGAAATAAGTTATGCGAAACCAATATTGCTACCGTACATCTTCACTTAATTGAGCGTTCATAAATTGATGAAGTGCAAACTATGAGAGCATAGGTTTAGCCAAGCGGAGTATAACTCCCAATATATATATATATAGTTATATGGAAAATATATATGTCTACAGGAGGCTAGGAAAGATTGCATTCTAAATTGATTTGACGACAAATAACAAATGAGGTGACGTACTAATCAAGGGGTAAGGAAGTAAATAATTTATGGTTCAGATAATAGTCCAATTGACAGATATGAAGAAAAGTGACAAACACAAAGGTCATAATAATAATCTGAGTAATAATCAAGAAAACTTGCATAAGGTAATAATAATAACTGACTAGAGTTTAAATGTAAAATAATAATTTAAAAAAACAAAAAACCGATAATAATAATAATAATAATAAAATGGAAGTGCAGAAAGAAGACCAAAAACGTACCCAATGAGGGAATTAGGGCCAAGGAAGGGTGAGAGGTTGGACAAATCGTTTCTGCACGCAAAGTTCAGGCTTGAATTCATTGGTCGCCAATGCCTCAGCAGTGCATATGAACTGATGCAATGATTTCGTCGAAAAGAAAATTTTCTTCGATGAATTCTCTTTTTCTTATTCAGTGACATTATGAGTTATTTTAGTTGTCTCGAAATTTATTGTAGACTGTTTTATCACGTTCATTTCCAATCAAGATAACGAATTTGGTTCTTGATTGTCTTGACCTTTGACGTTTCGGATATCGTTTGTGAACTGTGGTATATAGTGAATGTGTCGGACTTCTCGAGTTGAGTATTTGTTGACTTCCGCTTTTAGTGCATTAGTCATTGGTTTGTGATCTGTAAAACTATGAGGTCTTTGCCTCCTAATATGTTTCGAAAATGCGTAATGGTTAGGTAGATTCCAAGAAGTTATCGTCCGAAAGTAGGATACATTGTCTCTGCTTTAGCGAGTTTTGTATAGAAGGCAATTGCTTTGCAGGCGTTTTTAACTAGTTGGTTAAGGAACTCTCTGCTGTTTTGTCCGAAGCATCTATCATCAAAGCAAGTGGGGAAAAAGAATTAGGATACATCAACTAAAATGCTTGAGACTGTTTACCCTTCAGCTGTTTAATAGCTTAAACAGCCTCAGAAGCCAGTCTGAGGGGGGTTTTAGTGGAAATTTTAGTAATTTTACAATTAAGATCATGAGTCAAATGAAGCTAGAACACCGTTGAAAACCTGGAATCACTGGAAGGCCGTTTCTTTCTATTGTGGGACTTCTCAACAGTGCGCATCCACGACCCCGCCTCGCGGGATTCAAACCCAGGACCTACCAGTCTCACACCAGAGCACTTAAGATGTTTGTTAATAATAATCATAAGTGCAAGTTATTCTGAAGTCCATTAAAATCGTTTTCTGTTGCTAATCAATGTCCTTTTGAGAACAGAAATAAATTTGTTGTCTTGTAGAAACCTTTCGTGCTTTTGATGCCTGGTTGAACGTTCTCAGCAAGGGTTGTGTTCGGATATTCGCTAAGCAGTAACTTCCGCTATTCCTTCTAGTCTGTAAGAATCAAAACAGTTTATGATAATTGTTCATAATGTTTTCAGTCTTCAGCAATAAGGATAGTAGGCTGATGAACCTGTGTTAATTCTGACAGGTTGCCTTTTAGTGAAGGCCCAGCTTCTTCTTGAAAATGTTTACTGATGGTGCTGATACCACTTGTTCGGTAAGGCGTTCTAGTCATTGACCAACAGATGAGAAAAATGGGACTACACGTCAAGTCCATCAGATCGTGTTTTGTGAACCTTATTGCTATGACCTTGGAGATTATCAGTGCTGCAGGGAGCAAAAAGATAAGACATATTAACACACAAATCATAATTGAAGATACGAAATCCCAGTATTAGATCACTTCGTGTCCTACAAAAGACAAGGGGAAAAGGTTTAGGCTTTTCAAGCGCTCTTCGCTAATTTTGTCTCCACACGCTAGACACATTCAAGTGAGTCAGTATCCTTTGTCAGACATGGGCAAGCTACTTGGATACAGTACTCTAAGTGTAGTCTTACGTAGGTAGGATATAAAATTCGAGACATCTCGCCAAGGCATTTAAATGCACGACGAAGTGACCATAATGCACGGTAACTTTGGGATGCAGCTGTGATGAAGTGCGAAGTTGTTTTCAAGCCATGACTTATTATTACTCTTAAGTCTTTATGTTCTTGAACGCGTGGAAGAGATGTATCATCAATGGTATAATGGTAACTATTACCGTACCCGATGTGCATGAGCACTCTCTTCCTGGAATTAACTTCTCAACCCCAACCACAAGCCCATCCACTTAATTCGTCTAAATCGGCCTGGAGATGAAAACAATCAGCCTCACTTCTTATTGTCCTCTAAATTTTGACATCATCCGCAAACAATAATGTCGACGACTTACGCAATAGCGGTAGTTCATTAACATAGAAAAAGAAAAGGAGAGGACCCAAGGTGGTGCCTTGGGGTACACCACTTTTGACTGGTCTCCATTCGGATAGAGTTCCATTAACTCTCACTTTCTGTCTGCGGTCACGTAAGAAGTTTCCTATCCATTCCTGTACAACACCTGTTGTTCCGGAGCTCGAGAGCTTCTGCAAAAGACCTACGCGTGAAGCCTTGTCAAACGCTTTGCTAAAATCTATGAATACCACAGACAGGCCGTTATCTTGGACTACTGTCTAATCCTCTCTTGCAACAAGTAAGTTAGTCAAGCATGAACGCTTGTTACGAAACCCAGGTTACTCGGAAGTTAATAGATTGCACAAAACGATGTTACTTAGTAACTTAACCCGGACTATCTTTCCAAGTAACTTAATGATTATGCTGATTAGGCTGATAGGCCGGTAGTTGGATACGATCCGTCTCTGATCATCCTTAAACATAGGGCGTCTTTCCAATCTCTAGGGAGTTGAGAGAGTGAAAGGGACTTGTTGAAGAGAGTTGCGAGTGATCTTGAAATAATATCAGCAAGCGATGACAGCAAATGTGGATGTTACCCATCGGGGTCCGGTATCTTACAAGGTTTGAGGTTAGCTAGCAATTGAAGAACAGTTTCCTCAGTCACATGTACAGATCCTATGTCTGGTATCTTAGTGTGATGGGGACAAGTATTTGTAACACTACACGTAGGGTGGACTTCACAAAAATAGTTTGAAAATGTCTTAGCTTTTACTTGATCTGATTCAGCTAGTAAATACGAGTTGACATATATTCCGAATTTTTCATATACACACTTAAATGATGCCTGTCCCGTTGACAAGAATAAGTCCCAGAAGTTTTCCCTACTCCTCAACAACTTCCGGGTTCCCTTACTAATCCATGGAGGGCAATGTGATAGCTTGCGTGTTGACCATGGGATAAACGGTTGTGTTGCGAACTCGAATGTAGCATCAAACTTGTTCCATTCATCTTCGATCGATCCATCAGCATCAGCCGACTGGTCAATCTGGATAGCACAGTCTCTGATGGCCAGAATATTAGCTCTCCAGATATTGTGACGAGGTGGAGCAGATGCAAATTGTACACTATGTGTCCGGAACCTAAAAAAAGTAAAACGCGACGTGTATCTCGAAAATCATACTAATAACGATATTTCCTTGAGATTCTGGAAGAATAGTTGGTGAGACTATAATCTATGGACGACCATAGAGTGACATCGTGAGTGTCCACATTATCCGAGATCTATTACCTTATACCTGATTAGTTCGTTCATGAGTTATAGTCTCGCCGAGTACTTCAAACACAGGTAATAAAAAACGAGTAATTCTTTTTTTCTTCATTATAAATTGAGGTTTGAAGGCTCTAAACATTGTACAGTGACCTTGGGCTGCCTTAAGTTGATGCTTGCATAAGTGTCCGTTTAAGGTATTTCCCTATCCCGCCCAGGTACATAAAGCTTAAGTTTTATGCAAAAACGATACTATTTTACTAAGTGTCCATATTATTATAACCTATTTTAAATTTGCTTTTATCATATATCATTCGTTGTCCTTGAAATAAAGTGTTTAAACATCTGCATGAATTCCTGCATAGTACCCCTATATTTGGGGATTTAGTTGTAGATTGGCAGGAAGTCTGCGTAGTGATTAGATTGAGTCATAGTACACAAAGTAAAAGGTAGAAGACAATGTAGGTATTCAAACTCGACAAAATCGGAATTTAAAATGTCACTCGTTAGTCAAACTTGAGACGATTAAGCATATATATAGACGTTAGGTGACATAGAGTAATATCACTTTTACTGGTGCAGTTCCATTCATTTTCTGGCTTCCTCTAAATTTCTAGGTAACTGTCATCCTGATACGTCCATGCGCGAAGCTACTATTTAACAACTCCAAGATGTTAAATGAAACTACTATCCTCTTCTGCCTAGCTCTGACAAATAGAGCACATAGTTTCGTAATAGTAGCTTTGTTGATGATGGCCTAAGTATATTTATTTGTTTATTTGAACACAAACATTAGTTCAAGGGTCACCAAATATGTATGCTCGACACCACAATGAGGTTGTGAAGATAGAAAATGTTATGCGCATATAATAAGGGAATAACAACGAACAAAAGTTAGTGTATGAGTGAAATATTTATTATTATAATAAGAATAGTGATGGGAGAAACAGTTCATTTGGAAAAAATATAACCGGGACGAATTTTAATTAAAAAAGTTAAGTTTACTTTTATGAAGAAAATAGGAGAACTCTACAACAGGATCGACACTAGCTTCTGTTCTAGGCCATGTCTGATAACGTCTGTAACCACTGTGTCTCACCATCTCTAAGACCCTTACCAGGGAGTCGTGAAGGACCAACAGAAGTCAGCTCTGTATATTTTTCTTTCATGCAACGACATCATGTCATATCTTGAACACCTCTCCTTTTTTAACCGGTCTCAGAGTCGGCGAATAGTGCACAGTGTGACAACATCCGTAGAACATGTCCAAGCCACCGAAGTCGATGTTTCAAGATAGTAACATTAATTGAATTATAGTCTCTGTCCCCGAACACACGATGCTGAACCTCTGCCTTACTAACATAGTGTTGCTACTGGATGTCAGCGATTCTTCGGGGATAACAATAATCAAACACAGAGCCGTCTAACATTTTCAACTCGGAGAGGTCAGGTTTCACAAGCATAGAGCAAAAGTGCTCTCACCGACGTGTTGTAGATCCGACCTTTTACAGCCAGACTAATATCACGAAGGCGCCAAAGATGGCTCAGATTGGCATAAGCCGCTCTGGCTTTCACTATACATGCATCGATCTTATCGCTCACGCTACCACCAGCACTTATGCCACTACCTAGATACACGAACTTCTCAACTACTTCAATCTGCTCACCACCCAGGGTGGGTACAGGATTAGAATCCTGCCAGTCTTGTAGGAGTACTTTGCACTTGGAGGGTGCAAAACACATACCATACCTACGGACACTAATTGCCAACTGATTAAGTGTGGATTGCATGGCTCGGCAATTATCGCACAGTAAGACAATATCATCTGCATATTCAAGGTCGAGAAGTCTTTCTCCAGGCAACAGATCCACACCGCCATTACTTACATCCATCAGAGCTGTTTCCAGAATGTCATCGATGGCAAAGTTGAAGAGGAGTGGTGAGATTGGGCAACCCTGCCCAACCCCACTGCTTGGATGGAACAATCGAGAGTAGTGGTTGTATGGCCTCACTTTGCCTGGGGTGTTTCTATATTGGGCCTTTAAGATGTTAATGAACTTCTCAGGCACACCCTTCTTCAATAGACAATCCCAGTGAATAGTCCTATCCAACGAATCGAAGCAGCCGTGATGTCAAAAAACACTGATTGTTGGCTCGTGATATGTATGATGGTGTTCTAACACTTGGCAGAGGGTGATTTTATGTATTTCATTTAAACATAAACATTGGTACAAGGAGGAACCAAATAGATATGGGCCACACTTCGTCATCCGATTTGTGTGAGGGCTGTGATACTGCCCGGGTGCCGAAACAGAAGCAGGTGGTTTTCTTCGGAATCCACACCCTGAGACTCTGATCTAAAGGTCTAATCCACAAGGCAGTGGAGCATCGTAAGGCGATGCAGTCCAATGGTAGTCGGTGACCAACGATTGATTCATACGCCATTTGTTTCCTTAGGATCTTGGAGCCCATGTGCACCATTGGTTTGGAATTAGTGTTTTCCAACTCCCCTAGGTGGACCCTCCGTATCCACCAACCCGGTTAAAGCGCCGGAGATTCACTTTTCGTCCTCTGAATTTCGTAAACAACACCCCTGCCGCGAGAAGGCAGTGAGTAGGATTTCCCTGGCAGTGGTTGGATACGCGTGGCCATGTGAGAGCATTTCGAGAGGAAGAGCTGACTCTTCCAACTCTTGGCTGTACCAGAGCATTTGGGGTCGATGGCCCTAGTGGCGTTTGAAATACATATAAGATCACCGGTTATGCATAGAATACCATGATTACAGTTTAGAAAGGAAGTAATTGTCAATGAACAGAAATCGTAGTGAAAAAGGAATCGGAAGTCTGTGAGTAGAATTCACACTGAATAAATTAAGTTGGCGAAAATTCATCTTAAATAGATATTGATTTCCTTCCTTAGTTGTATTTGGGGATCGTCACATCCATAGCTTTTCGGTCGTTCATCTCATCTGTCCTGTTTGAACAACACTGCTCATGTTTAAATTTTCACTCTAGTTGATAGTATTCCCTCTTCTTCACTTTTCATCCTATTAATTTGCTCCTTGTGGTGATGAAGTGAGGTTTAGCGAGTTATATCATTCGTGTCACATCCGATTTTTACTGACACTAAAGAACGGTTGAATTAGCTTTTGACTTCTATCTAGTCGCTCATCGATATGTTCCCTTGACTGTCAGTATGGTGAGACTTAAACGTAAATGCTCTAATTGTTGCTTTTAGTATCTGTTGTTTCTACGCGACATTATAATCACACTGAACACTCATAATAAAGAGAAAAGAAACCATGTTTTATAAAAATTTGATTGTTTCCAAAAATGGGAAATTTATGTTGAAAATATCTTGTATATGTGGTTTATAACCTTGGGAAAGTAGGGATTTAACATATTGAAAGGTTAATTAGGCATTTAGAGAATAGCTAGTGTAAGTATTTTAAGCCAGCGCGTACTTTTTCATGAAGCTTGCGAATGTTAAGTGCAAAACATAAAAGTGGGTATTTTGTAGCTTCTCTAATGCCTGTTACTTACCAACACTGGATCGATAATCGACATTGGGTAGATAATCAAAGTACTCATTGATTCAGATCATACTAGAAACAATCACTATTAAATTTTAGTTTTTTGTCTCATCATATTGTTTAAAAAATATTGTTACTTAAAATCACAGTCAGATAAAAAATTTCAGCTTACATAAGGATCGTATGAACTCTAAATTTATTCTGGTAATCTAATGGTTGTCATAAGCTTTGCTTGTTTTATCACTTTCCGTTTTGTCCTTCTTTGATACATACGAATTTCTATGTACTTTTATGATTACTCTTTGTTTGTTTTCAGAATGAATAATCGAGGAATCCCTATGTTACCTCGTAGATGGTTGAAATGTCCGCGTATGGGAGATATGATATTAGATATATTCATTCCATTCAAAACACCATTAGACAATAAGTTTAATCATTTCATCGATCCGGAAGATGTATTTCACGTAGATGATGCATTCAAAACAGCGGAACCGGTAAAGCTCTCTGATTAAACAAATGTTTATTTTTTCAGTACAAACTCGGTCTGATTATCGACTTAACAAAATCTCGTAGATTTTATAATCGACGCGAAGTAACGGAACAGGATTGTAAATATTTGAAAATAGAATGTAAAGGAAATGAGGAACGACCAACACCAGAACAAGTGAATCTTTTTATTCAAATTGTCAATCAATTTCTCGACAACAATACTGGAAATCAGAAAATAGGTATGCATGATTTTTATGAATGACACTGATATTTTTTAAGGAGTTCATTGCACTCACGGATTCAACAGAACGGGATTTATGATTATTGCTTATCTCGTTGAAGAGTTGAACTATGGGTATGTTTGGTTAGTCCTTTCCGTTATTGAACCGCTTTAGCGTAGATATAGCGGTTCAGATATTTTCAGATGCTAGGCCTCCTGGAATTTACAAAGCAGATTACTTAGAAGATCTCTTCACACGTTATGGGTGTATCGAAGATTGCCCACAAGCCCCTTCGCTCCCTGATTGGTGTACAGGTATAACACAGTTGTTGCAATGCTAATGGGTTTTCAATACATTACAAAATTTAACATCAGGGTTATGTTCTACTTACAAATCGATAAATAATCTCTTGGAGATAGGTTTCGTAAACTAACGACAAGGTGTAGTAGAAATGGATTTTAGAATTTTTAGTGACTTTTATCGGCCCCTAATCTTCAATATTCTGTTAAAGATTATAAAACCTTTACAATCTTATAAGTGGTTTCCTAAATATTTATTTTTATTTAAACATAAACATTGGT
Source organism: Schistosoma rodhaini (assembly GCA_944470415.2). NCBI lineage: Eukaryota > Metazoa > Platyhelminthes > Trematoda > Strigeidida > Schistosomatidae > Schistosoma > Schistosoma rodhaini. Next base: position 48,144,553 of record OX104036.1, read on the forward strand.
ACAAGGAGGAACCAAATAGATATGGGCCACACTTCGTCATCCGATTTGTGTGAGGGCTGTGATACTGCCCGGGTGCCGAAACAGAAGCAGGTGGTTTTCTTCGGAATCCACACCCTGAGACTCTGATCTAAAGGTCTAATCCACAAGGCAGTGGAGCATCGTAAGGCGATGCAGTCCAATGGTAGTCGGTGACCAACGATTGATTCATACGCCATTTGTTTCCTTAGGATCTTGGAGCCCATGTGCACCATTGGTTTGGAATTAGTGTTTTCCAACTCCCCTAGGTGGACCCTCCGTATCCACCAACCCGGTTAAAGCGCCGGAGATTCACTTTTCGTCCTCTGAATTTCGTAAACAACACCCCTGCCGCGAGAAGGCAGTGAGTAGGATTTCCCTGGCAGTGGTTGGATACGCGTGGCCATGTGAGAGCATTTCGAGAGGAAGAGCTGACTCTTCCAACTCTTGGCTGTACCAGAGCATATTGGGGCTCCGGTTCCCAAATAAGCAAATAACTATTGTCATATAATACTTTGACCTTGGAGTTAAACCTAATAATGCAATAATTGGTGAGCATATATATATATATTCAGTGTTTCGTATTTCTGCTTTCTTTAGAAATATCTTATAGTAACCGATTACTTAAATAAAATATATTTTTATGAACATCCATTGTATATATTTTGTTACTAGTGCATAATATCAGTAAGTTTACGGAGGAAACTTTGTTCATGTATTTCTTTGTAGAATGTTCATAACACTTGTGTATAAACAATATACGATGTATTTTTCGGGAAGAATGAACTGATTGTGTAAAAGTTTCATACAACTTATGAAGTACAACAGAATAAAGTGACTTATTTGTTCAGAAAATAGGAATTAGTTCGACATAGACGGAGAGTTTCCTTAGCTGATTACTCTCGCTTCCTAAAATTTAACGACAAACTTCGGCATTAGTTAATTTATGGTTCTAGCACAATTGATTTTATGAAGACATGTCAGATTCACGGAACTTCCCATACATTATCCTTGTTTGACTACCATATGCCGTAGTTAAAAAATAAGAGCGTGTAGAAATCAAATTAAAGGACCGTCGGTAATAGAATAAACGTTTATTTCACTACAAAAATCGTCATGATGCGTTTTCATCAAATCGATCGAGGTAGTGGCATAGCGAGGCATCGATAAGTCTGGCGAATGGTCGAGATTTGACCTACACAAAGTTTGGAGTCCTGAGCGTTCATCAGTCTTCAAGTAGTCATTACCTCTAAGACTTGCAAGGAATATGTAAAACGGATCTGTCCTGTATACGTAAAAAAACGAGTTGGTAACTGTCGATGCGGAAATAACACGAAAGTTAGATACACAATTTCGTCAACTAGTATAAGAAGCTATCTTAACGAAAACTGATAAAATATTTGGTACATAGCAATGTGTAATTACGTTTGTATGCAATTCCAAAAATGTGAATTTTGTTGAAACTAGTATCTTTTGTTACTTTATATGCTTCTACAAGGTACCGGTAATTATATGAGTAAAAATTTTTGAAATTCATTTGTAGAGGACGAAGAATACAGTTCACATACGCCAGCTAAGAGAAAAAACGAAGAATTGTGTACAAACTTTGATAATCAAGAGACAGTTTCCTCATCAAAAATATCACGCATAAGCGATCATATAGAAGAAAATGCGTCTTTTAGTATTCCTACAAGCAAAAGCTTTCCCCCACCGCCTCCAGGAAATCCAGATTTTATGGAAGGGGTTTCTAAGGTTGATGTTTTGGTTCAGGACAGTCCAGAAGCTCATGAGGCACGCGATTTGTCGGACAGACTATGCAAAATGGGTGGTTATTTATATTTAGAGGGTCAATTGTTTCCTGCAACCGATTCAACATCTGAAAATGAACAAGAACCTGAGAATTTAGAAGCGAATCGCAGCCGAAAGATATCAAAACCATCTAAAAGGCCTTTACGTTTCAAAGGTAGTCAACCAGTCTCCATAACACAACGAAATGTGGCAGCTCTGGTTAACTCTGATTATTGCGTAACGTACAAGGCTGATGGCACTCGTTATCTTATGCTCATAATGGGTCCTGGTCGTGTCTATCTAATAGATCGGGGAAATTTTGTTTATAAGCCAAATGTTTTGCATTTTCCGACGGTATCGTGGATTCGCGAAAATGAAAAACGTGGTCCAAATTCTGGTCGTCCAGACTTCCTAAATGATCCTGATGGTCACTTATTTAATACGCTTTTGGATGGTGAACTTGTACTTTGTCATGACCATTCCAAACCGCCTAACATATCTACATCAGAAGTATCTGGAACACCTAGATTCTTGATCTATGATATAATTACCTTAAACAATAAACCCATTGGTCGGTCTGCATTTTTTGAACGTTATTCTGCAATTGACAAACAAGTTATATGGCCCAGGAATACCGGTGGTCACTTGGGACTAGTTGACTTTAGTACTCAATCTTTTTCGGTCAGGCGAAAAGCATTTCGCGCACTGCAAGATACTGAAGAGGTAAAATTAACCAGTATATTTCTTGTATTTTGATAATAAAATGGACTATATTTAGTCACGACAAACATTTTCGAGTATTAATGTATGAACTGCACTCCTGTAAACAATACTGCTTCGTAGTTCAGTTCAAGTTCAAAGTGAGTCACTTGATTCACAGAAAATAACCACAGCCCCACCTTTCTTTGAAGTAGAATATTGTTATTTACTGGTAGATTTCTAGCTATTTCCTTCATACACACTATTTGAAATCATATGTTAACAACCGATTTTATGTTTCATATGGTTTCAGCTACTCAAACCTGCGTTCTTGCAAAGTTTGGACCACTCAACAGATGGCCTTGTATTTCAGCCTTGTGGTCCTGAAGATTTTTATGTTCTTGGAACTTCCCCACAAACGTTAAAATGGAAACCTCCAAGTATGAACACAATTGACTTCAGATGTAAAGTGGAATATCAACGAAAAGTTGGGTAAGGCTGCAACTTATTCTTCTATTACCATTCGTCCAAGTTCGTTGTTTTTTTCCCGTTATACGTGTTAATGATATGACGTAAGGGATTGATAAGAACATAGAAAAGAATTTGCACATGTAACAAAGACTATTGTTACTTCTAGTAACTTATCTCTCAATAAGCAACAGAAAGATAACTGGTTCGTGACTACAAAGAATTATTATTTAGGAACAATACAAATTTTCGTATACGTTTATAACCAACCTGAAATCATAAAAGAAAAATTGCTGGATGATTATCCCTGATTAGTCTAGCGGCGAAATCAATCAGCAATAAGGTTACTCAAATCACGTGTGAAAAAGAAAATCTGCTTCATCAACTTATAGTCTAAACTATCGGTTTCTCAATTTAGTTACTCTTATAGATGATTTCGCTGCAAAGGCGTTAGCAATTCATCTTTTCAAAACTGAGCAAAAGCTTCACGTCAAGCTGTCGTCATATCATGACTCTACTATCTAATTTTTCTCTTAGTCATTCGGTTACTGATATTTTATCTTAATATTTTTAATTTTTAGTCCTTTGTTATCACCACCTTTATGTTTTGAATTTATTCTTCATCTTTCTCATACTCCTTAAGTGGATAATTAACTCTCACACATTTCTTTTTTACTTCTTGATCGTTAGGTAACCCTATTTCGATCCTTGAAGTTGTGTACTATTTATATTTTACGGCAGACTAAGAACAGTAATAGGTGTCAGTGAGTCAGCAAGCGACACAGACATTTAAAATTCGGACCCCGACTCCCCAACACGCTATTAACCCGTCAATTTAAAAGGACAATTTGTTACTTCAATATATTAACTGGCTGAATATAGTACATCCAAAGTGGGTAACGTCGACTCAATATAGATCTAAATGTTACATATATTATAAAATCTTCGTAATAGTATAAAATGTTTAGATGTGAATATTAAAGTCATGTGCTATTCCACGTAGATAGTCGAGTGTCGTTCTGTTTTTGTAATATTTTACGACCAGTTTGAAACGTACAGCTATTTCCCTATACTTCCTTTTTAAGCGTTTTCCTAAGATGTGAATACATATCACATGCGTGTGGAAAAGTCAGTTTCGTATGTCATTCGCACTCTAATCAATAACCTATTACTTTCCATAACAACCTTGGTGAGTAGTACTAATAGACTAACTTAAAGCCTCCATGCCACCTCTCCACTACTTTGTTCGTTTCCAGAAGGATATCCACAACAGAGGGTGAACCAAACGTATTTTACACCAATAAAAGCGTTATCCCCCCTTTCAATCTTCACCTTCATTAATATGCCCCCTTATTAGTGTGAACCTATTTACATATATCCTTTAGTTTGTACGTGTAAAATGGTAGATGTGGTTCGCGATAACAAGAGGCAAGTTGTTTCTGTGATTATTGTACATTCTGTCAGGTACGTTGGCTCATTGTATGGAAAACATATTACAGAATATACTTTCAGTTGATTGTTGCAATTCGGATTTGGATGCATACTGTTCCATTTTTTTGCCACAGTAGAGGGGCACTTCTAAAGATCACTCCTCAGTACGCATATTTCTATCTATTAAGAGAATTTCACTGACAGTAATTAAATTATTTTTACTTTAAAGCTTAACTTACCAAAAGTTTGAAATTCAATGCACTGCTCTCTTCAGAACATATCTAGGACAAATCGAGATTCCATCCTATCGCTTTAGCAGATTGGATGACCTGTTAACTTGTTATATTACAAATCTAAAATAGAGATGAGGTCTGTCATCTAAAATATTATAAAAAAGTGGTTTGACAGCTCTACATTTTCAAGGTCAACTGCTAAATTAAAATGTATTTGTGAACTTCAGTACATTTATAAGATGCTGTGCATTAAAGTTCAACTAGGTCTTCAGAAAATCAAAGGGAAGATTTGAGTGTCTACTACTTTACATTAAATAAACACATTACTGTGGAAGCAAATAAGACCTACCCTTTATGTTCTTAGCTCTAGTATTCATTTGAATCCCTAACAAACTCTCTAAAACATTAAATAGAAATAATATATTTGTAAAATCTCAGCGAATGAATTCGAAGTAAATCCAACGTTTCGCCTGGCAATCTGGTTCAAGTTTTTTCAAGGAATTATAATCAAACATCAAAATTATAGAATATAAATAGGTACATGGTTCTTCGTTTCATTGTACATTGAATAGTCCATCCAATCAACGTTAAAAATGTCTAAACTAGGTATATGTATTAGTGTGTAAGATATTTGTGATGTGAAATGATAAGTGTTAATATAACATATTGTATATAAACGTAATTGGTGAGAGGAGAAATGTCATTCACACTATATATTGTCTCTTATCGGTGAATTTTTAAAGGAAACATACAATTTGTAATATATGATATGAATCATATATGTCACAGCATGTATAAAATGAAGATAAATAAACAAAATAAAAATGAAATTCGAAGACGATGAATGTAATTTAAAACTGAATATATGTGTTATTTTAATGTTCCAATTAATTGTTTAAACGAATTTCGATAAAACAACTGATCAAAATCATTGAGTGCAATTGTTGTCACTTAGATAATACGAGATAGATAAAACGGAAAGGAGTTCAAGTTTTTATTTATTAATGATTAGCTGTCATGGTACAGCTAATTGTATTCCATTCCTCCTATTGATATTGTTTGGATTAGCCTATATGTATAGGGCTTCAGCTGTATTTCTTTCTTTGTAAGAATTGAATGCTTTTTAAAGGATTCTTGTGCCATCGAAATCAATTGTTTGACCCGATTCTATCGAGTGTAATGCTATCGCTGACTTGTTCTCAAGTTTCCTTACATCATCTGAGGACTTAGGAATGTGTTTCAAGCATTGTTTTTGTTCCGTCACCCTCATGTTCAGTTGCCTTCATGTTTCACCTACATACGTTGCACTACAGTCACTACATCTGATTTCATAGACACAATTCTGTTGTTCTTCTTTGTGGATTGGATCTTTAATTCTTACTAATTTCGATCTTTGAGTATTGTTTGTTCGAAAAACTACTCTAATATTTTGATTATTTAAAATTTTTCTAATGTCTTCTGAAACACCTTTCCGATATAGGATCACCACTGTGTTAACACATTCCTTTTTCTTTAATCCTTTTGTATTATTAATGCCGTTTTTTCTTTCATTCTTAATTATTCTTTTAATAAAATCCTTTGGATAATTGTTCATCATTAGAGTAGATGTAATTAAATTCATTTCCATATCGTTTGGTTCAGTGACAAGTTTTTGAGCTCTTGTGATCTTATTTTTGGCCATTGTCACTTTGGTCGAGTGTGGATGTGCCGACTTAAAATCTAGAAAATTTCTTGAATATGTCGGCTTTCGGAAAATACTAATTATCATAATCTTTCCTTTCAACTAAACAGTCTAGAAAAGGTAGTTTGTGTTCATGAGATTCCAACTCCTTGGTGAACTTGATGTTTCCATCAAAGTTGTTGACATGTTTAAAAAGTTCGTCCAAATGATCTCGTTTTATAATGACAACAGTGTCATCAACAAATCTTAACCATACTTTTGGTGCATGAGAACACGTTGAGAGTGCACTAGTTTCCAATGAATGCATGAATAGGTTGGCAACAATTAGGGAAACCGGTGATCCCATAGCTACACCTTCTGTCTGTCTGCATAAATCTCCTCGGAAACTGAATACAGTTGAATGTAAACATAGATCCAACACTTTAATAATATCCGAGGTAACTAGAGGACAGTGTTGTTTAAGTTCAATGTCAGAATCTAAGAGATTATGTATAAAAGTTTTCTTAATTGGAACATTAGTGAATAATGAGCATATATCAAAACTTGCCATTATTTCATCTTCTTCTATGCGGACATCACAGATAACATCTTTAAAATCATTAGAATTTTTTATTCCGTATTTGATTAAGCTTTCATATGGTTTAAGAATCTTAGCTAGGTATCTAGAAAGATTGTAGGCTGGTGAATTAGTATAATCGACAACAGGTCTCATTGAGACATCTGTTTTATGTATCCTAAGTAGTCCATAAAATCTACATGGTTTGTTGCTTTTTGGATATAGAGAAAACCAATATTGCTAGCAAAAAACGTCGCATTCCTCTTTGATGTATAATAATGTCATACACACCACCTCAGGCTGAATTAATTATAGGGTTGCGTAACAGTTAGAAAGGTATATAATAATAACGCTATTATTTGAGGTATGATAGAGAGCAAATAGAAATATATTAAAGGGCTTGAAGATTAACATTTTGTAACGTTATTAGAATAGTACACTGAGAACTGCACTTATCTTTTTATTACTTTAGTGAAATTCCGGGTTACGTCGGACTTCTCTTTCTTGGTGGTCTTACAGTACCATCTGCCAAGCTGGCACATGTTAGTTCACGTGATAAAGTTTTAGACGGAAAAATTGTAGAATGTGTATGCGTTCCTGGTGTCGGTTGGAAAGTTTTACGTGTGCGCACAGACAAGACAGAGCCTAACTATCACAAGTCAGGAGTCGGTAAGTTTCCACTAGAGTTCTTTTTATTTGATGAATGCTTGAAATCCAGTAAAATACCCACCTAAAGAACAAATCGATTGTATATCAAGATGATTTAAAATAGAAACGGGGTATTCTAGATTAATCAAAACTATAAAAGTTTGTTATTATTATTACTTCAACATAAATATTGGTACAAGGGGGCACCAGATATATATGCGCCGCACAAATCTCATTTGATTTGTGGGTTGTGATACTTCCCGAGTGCCGAAACTGAAGCAAGTAGTTTTCTTAGGGGGCCACACCTGGAGCCTTTGACCTAAAGGTCTGATCGACAAGGCAGTGGAGCATCGTAAGGCGATGCAGTCCCATGGTAGTCGGTGACCAACGATTGATTCATACGCCATTTGTTTCCTTAGGATCTTGGAGCCCATGTGCACCATTGGTTTGGAATCAGTGTTTTCCAACTCCCCTAGGTGGACTCGCCGTGTCCATCAACCCGGTTAAAGCGCCGGACACTCGCTTTTCGTCCTTTGAATTTCTTAAACATTACACCTGCTACGAGAAGGCAGTGAGTAGGACTTCCCTGGTAGTGGCTATATACGCGTGGTCATATAAGAGAATTTCGAGAGGCAGAGCAAACTCTCCCCATCCTAGTCACTTAAGGTCTAGATCCTTATCGACCGACTTGTCATTCATACATTACATCCAACCGTTGCTCATATCATTACTTCCTAGTTGATTACACGATACGTAAACAATGCTTTAGAGACACTTATGACGAAATATTTGCAACTTACTCATTCATTCCACTTCTAACCTATTTACTAAGTATATGCTTCATATACACGGAATTGAGCCATATTATGTGAATGCTAGTGATATTATGTTGTATGCTGCTGATGTCGACAGATACAAGTAGTATGTATCATCAATCGAAGGTTAGTTAACTGCATGTGGTTATTTAAGAATGTTAGTTAACAGTAACCATGTTTTATATTATACACTAGCCATTATCGAAAGTATCATGTATCCTGTAACAGCTGAACAGCTGGTTATGTGTGTTCGACAACGTCAGAACAAGATAAATCCACAACAACAAGCCTCTTCTTCTCGAGAACCTACTGGAACACATCACAAATAATGATCTCATGATCTAGAAACTATAACTACCTAACTTGTAAAAATTGCATGATTATCAGTCTGTTTAGTACAGTATTTTCTTTCTAAATTAAATATGAATATTATTCCTGCAAATATGAAAACAAACTTATGTAAAAAATAATTTGTGTACAAAAACTGTCGTTTCTATCTTGTGATATTTTTTGTCAAGTACATTTTGAAATCTTTGTAATCCTCTATGTTTAATAGGATGAAACAGAATACAGTGGTTGAGGACATCTATATTTTTCATAGCTAGTAATATCATATTGCTGATCTGGGGATGTAAACGCTTGCTTTAGTGGTTCCTGTTGAGGACACTGGATTCACTGAGGCCATTATCAAAGAGGTTACATCCAGACGAATACGATAAGCTCCAACAAGAACAACTGAATCATATGATGCACCCTGAAATAAATCAACCAAAGCAATGGATATAGATTTTATTTAATATATATATTGTGGTTGGTCTAGTAAAATATGCTTTGCCATAATCCTAGTTTGTTTAGAAAGTAAAAGTCAGTCAGCTACAACGTAGGACCAGGCACATATATGCATCGGTCCGAGTTGCCATACCTAGTTAGCACAACAAGATGAACACTGGATTCATAGAAGTAATTTACTGGTGGTAGTAGTATATAAATTATAGGTTGTATATAAGGATATAGTACAGGAAGGAAGAGAGATATGAAACAATTTTAGTCTCAAGGTTTAAGGGAAGATAAAGAGTGTATACATCTACGCCATTGTGATCGATTCTGAGCCATGTCACCTAGAGTCTCCAACCATTGGTTACGATAGTCACGCGGACCCCAACCAGGTAGTCTGCATCTGCCAACATGGCTCAGACTAGAAGTTAGTGACTTCAAACATTGATGCCATGTTTTGGTTTGGCCGCCCCTAACTCTCTTCCAACCGTCCCCAATACTAGTCATCATAGCGCGTCGTGGTAATCGGTGTTCAGGCATACGTAACACATGGCCCAATCATCTCAGTTGATGAAGATTCATCACCTCATCAACTGACTTACCATCATTCCCTAATATCCTGCTTCTAATCCCACTATTACTTACCCGGTGATCCCAGCAGATGCGAGAAATATTTCTAAGGCATCTGTGGTCAAATACTAGTAACCTACGAGTATCTTCTACTCTTAATGGCCATGTTTCACAGCCGTAAAGTAGAACAGAACGAACTGCTGCGCAGTATACTCGTCCCTTAATTGATAGACGGATATCTCGTCTACGCCATAGGAGACGTAAGTTGGCAAAAGCCAAACGAGCTTTTTGAATCCGTGCTGAGATTTCGTCAGACAGCAACCCATTAGGGCTGATCAGACTTCCAAGATAAGTGAAGTTGTCGACGCGTTCGACTACTTCACTCTCTATCCTTAGTTCGGGTGTTGACGCAGGCCAGTCCTGGAGTAACAATTTACATTTGGATGGGGAGAAACGCATCCCAAACATCCTGGCATTATTACTGAGTTCCAACAGAAGACTCTGCATTTTGTCAGCGTCTTCACCAAACAGGACTACGTCATCTGCGTATTCTAAGTCGATAAGTGAATCTCCTGGTAGAAGATCAATTCCTGAAAATTCAGTCGAAGAGAGTGTTATTTCCAGCAACAGGTCTATCATGAAGTTAAATAAAAATGGGGATAGTGGACAGCCTTGTCGGACACCACTTGAGGTTGTAAAATCATAGGACAGTTCACCATAAGCTCTCACTCGACTGGTAGTGTTCGAGTAAAGAGCCTTCACAAGGTTTATGTACTTCTGAGGTACACCTTACAATGACAGACACTGCCACAGAACCTCTCGGTCTACAGAGTCAAATGCTGCTTTTAAGTCAAGAAAAACTATCATTGTCGGACGCCGATAAGCGTGTCTGTGCTCTAAAACTTGACGAATAGTGAATATGTGGTCGATACAGCCACGACCAGGTCTGAAGCCAGCCTGATTTTCTCGTGTTTGCAGTTCACGAGTCATAGTTAGGCGCCTGATAATTATTGAGGCTAGTATTTTAGATACTATGTTAGTCAGACTAATCCCTCTATGGTTATCGCAGGATAATTTTGACCACTTTTTATATATTGGGACAATCAGTGATTGTGACCAGTCGGATGGGATTACATCCGTCTCCCAGATTTTAGCCAGAATATTAGTCAACCTAGTCGCTAAAATTGGACCACCATATTTAAAGACCTCTGGAGCCAATCCATCAGGACCAGCTGCTCTTCCTCGTTTCAGATTACCTATAGCCTTTTGAACTTCAAGTAGGGTCGGGGGGCCTACTTCAATGAATAGTTGCCTGGTGTTGCCTACAGCCGCTGCCTTTTCCATCTCTTTTGCTTTCGTTGCCCACTACTGCTCACGATCGTTCCTTAGACTTTTAGTTAACCTAGATCTAATTTCTTTACGCTCTTCGTCATGTTCAGAGCCTGATGGGATGAGTTTACGCGAATCCATCAGTGAAATAGATTTAGAAGAAATCCATTGGTTTTTTGGATCCCTATGGTTTAAATAACTCCGCCTGTAGCTCATCTAGAGTTACTGCCGGTCCCAAGCCCGGGTAAAGGAGGAGGGTTGGGCATGGGGTTAGCGACCCCATCCTGTAGAAAAGCTAACTCGCTAAAAAAACGCTAACCAGAAAAAATAATCCAAACCATTTAAACTCTGCCCTGGGAGTTGAAGGAATTATGACGTATCATGATGAAAGCCGAAATTCTTCGGAAGTCACGAGACCGATGCACCTTCTAACAACCAGAGCAACACTCTTTATAGGTACATGGAACGTCCGGACAATGTGGGAGACAGGAAAGACCAGCCAAATAGCAATGGAAATGAGGAGATACAACTTGGCAGTACTCGGAATCAGCGAAACCCATTGGACACAAACTGGACAACAAAGGCTAGGTACAGGAGAGATGCTGCTGTACTCCGGTCACGAAGGGGAAAACGCTCAACAGACTCAGGGAGTTGCTCTAATGCTGTCAAGAGAAGCACGAAATGCACTTGTGGGATGGGAATCTCATGGACCCAGGATAATCAAAGCATCATTCAGAACAAAGAAGGAGGGGATCACAATGAACGTTATCCAATGTTATGCACCCACCAATGATAGCAACGACGATGATAAAGATCAGTTCTATGAAAGGCTGCAATCAATTATAGCAAAGTGCTCACGAAAGGACCTCACCATCCTTATGGGAGATCTAAATGCTAAAGTTGGAGTGGACAACACAGGATATGAAGATGTAATGGGACGACATGGACTAGGAGAGAGAAATGAAAATGGGGAGAGACTTGCAAACCTATGTGCTTTCAACAAATTGGTTATAGGCGGCACAATATTCCCACACAAACGCATACACACAGCTACATGGATCTCACCGGACGACACCACAGAGAACCAGATAGATCACATCTGTATCAACAAAAAATTCCGAAGATCAATGGAAGATGTGAGAACCCGGAGAGGAGCTGACATAGCTTCAGATCACCACCTGGTTGTGGCCAAGATGAGACTGAAGCTAAAGAAAGACTGGACAACTGGACAAACAGCACTACAAAGGTTTAATACAGCCTTCCTTCGAGATACTGACAAACTCCATGAATTCAAGATAACTCTCAACAACAGGTTCCAAGCTCTACAGGATCTACTGAAAGAACAAGAAACTACTTTGGAGGACAACTGGAAAGGGATAAAAGAAGCACTAACTTCAACGTGTCAGGAGGTTCTTGGTCCTAAGAACCATCATCACAAGGAATGGATCTCTCTGGGAACCCTGGACAAAATTCAAGAAAGGAAGAACAAGAGACTAGCAATTAACAACAGCCGAACACGAGCAGAGAAAGTCAAAGCACAAGCAGACTACGCAGAAGCAAACAGGGAAGTGAAGAAAAGCATTAAAGCCGACAAGCAGAAATACATGGGAGAACTAGCAACGACGGCGGAAAAAGCTGCAAGAGAAGGGAATATGAAACAACTATATGATACAACGAAGAAATTGGCAGGGAGATATAGCAAACCAGAGAGACCAGTCAAAGACAAAGAAGGAAAGACAATCACTGAGATTCAGGAACAGAGGAAAAGATGGGCAGAATACTTTGAGGAACTGCTGAATAGACCAGCCCCATCGAATCCACCGAACATCGAAGCAGCCCACACAGACCTTCCAATAGATGTCACTCCACGAACGATCGAAGAAGTCAAGATGGCCATCAGACAAATCAAAAGTGGGAAGGCGGCAGGACCTGACAATATACCAGCAGAAGCACTGAAGTCAGACATTGAAATAACTGCAAACATGCTTCACCTTCTATTCAAAAAGATTTGGGAAGAGGAACAAGTGCCAACGGACTGGAAAGAAGGATATCTCATCAAGATACCAAAGAAGGGAGATCTGAGCAAATGTGAGAACTACAGAGGTATCAGTTTGTTATCAGTACCAGGAAAAGTTTTCAACAGAGTGCTGCTGAATCGGATGAAAGACGCAGTAGACGCCCAACTTAGGGATCATCAGGCTGGATTCCGTAAGGATCGGTCGTGCACAGACCAGATTGCGACACTACGGATCATCCTTCTAGTGATTGACTGGATTATGAAGAATTCGACATCTGAAGGGAAATACGGAATACAATGGACTTCTCAGAATCAACTAGATGATTTGGACTTCGCAGATGACCTAGCCCTCCTCTCTCATACACACGACCAAATGCAGATGAAGACAGCAAATGTAGCAGCAGCCTCCGCATCGATAGGCCTCCACATTCACAAAGGAAAAAGCAAGATTCTCAAATGCAACACAGAGAACACCGACCCAATCACACTTGATGGCGAAACTCTGGAAGAGGTGGAAACATTCAAGTACCTGGGGAGCATCGTTGATAAACAAGGAGGATCGGATGCAGATGTAAAGGCAAGGATTGGCAGAGCAAGGGCAGCATTTCTATAATTGCAGAACATATGGAACTCAAAACAACTCTCAACCAATTTCAAGGTCAGAATCTTTAATACGAACGTCAAGACAGTCCTACTGTATGGAGCTACGCCGGGAAATAGAAGCCGATATGAAAAGGATGAATAGCAACTGGAAAGAACTGGAAAAGAGCTCAGGACAGAGTTGGATGGAGAATGCTGGTGAGCGGCCTATGCTCCTCGACGAGGGGTAACAGGCGTAAGTAAGTAATGGTTTAAATGACTAATAGATGTTACTGCCGTTTCCACAGCTGTTCGTATGTCTTTCCAAGCAGTATCTGGGTCAGTCTCGTTTACAGAACTGCCTAGATGTGAACTCAGTTGTTTCTGGAATTCGCATTTGGCTTTCTCGTCCTCCAGTTCAATCCTAATGGGTCTTCTTAGTGTACTTTTCCTGCGTCCATTGAGGCGCAGACAAATGCGCGCTCGTATTAAAGCGTGATCAGAGTCTAAACAAGTATTCCAATACGAGCGACAATCTTCTATTGAGCCTCTCCAACGATGACTGATGACAATATGGTCTATTTGAGTCCATCGTTGGTTTGGTGCAGGTGGTCGCCATGTTAGGCGATGTCTCTCCTTATGTTTAAAATTAGTGCTTGCTAAAAATAAACGATTGTCTGAGCATAGTTGCAACAGACGATCACCATTATCGGTTTGTTGAGTCGGAATACTAAAACACCCACCTAATTGTCTTTCTGTTTGATTTAAGCTGCCTACCTGGGCATTAAAGTCACCCGCTACGACTACTATGTCTGAGCGCTTAGCTTTCTGAAGAAGCTCAGAGAGTTTTCTGTAAAAGTCATCTTTCACTTCATCGTGGCTGCAGTCAGTGGGAGCGTAGGCAGAAACGACGAAAAGGCAACGACGTGTGTCCCTGTCCTTCCGAGTTCTTACGGAGCCATTCAGCCGGACAGCACACAGACGACTGTTAACGGGGATCCATTCTAGTAGTGCTTGTTCTGCCCTCGTACTAAGTGCTATGCCTACACCTGCAAGTCCACGAGAACTATTCATGGGGTCGCCAGATACACGAGGGTGTATTTCGTTGGCTGTCCATTTTGGCGAGGTGAGGTCAAGTGAATGACCACACTGGGATCCTGTATGCGTGTTTCGGAGACACAACATACATCAATGGTACGAGATTCTAGGGTTTTAGCAAAGGAGGCCTGTTGATCGATTTGGCATAGGGTACGTACGTTGAAGGCTCCAATGTGTAGTTTGGAGCGAGGTTTTAGTAGACCTGGGACAGCGTTTCGCGCACTAGAATCGTTGGCCATGGTGACACTTGAGGAGGAAACCGGAACAGGAAGTTTAGTGTTGAAAGTCAAGGTAGAAGGAATAGTAGGAATTGAAGAAGGAGATTGATTATGAATACAGTGGTCTTGAGTGTTGTTAGAGGTATAAGGGCAGTTATCACTTCCCGGTTTCCCACACAGTGTAAGGTTTCTTCCAGAGGTACCTGAAAAGGAAGTTGGGTTAGAAGTGGTCTTAACGACCTGAGAGCGTGACTGCAGTGCCCAAGGGACAACTGCTTGAGGTCGGTCACACACGACCTTTTTGTGGATAGTTTTTGTGCTAGCTCCGTGCTTGTTGGGACCTTACCGCCGGAGACGGATATCCGTGGCACAAAGAACTCGTATTACAGTCGGTTCAATAAGCAGAGATATTTCGCTCGTTTGAATCTTAGTCCAGGCACCACAAATATTACAAGTACTCGCATATCAAGTGGGGCAATAATGTGTTCGATGAGTACTGTTGCTACCACTCGTATGCCTGAAGCTACTAGTCATCAAATGTGAAGATAACGACAAAGAGTGATGATCCGCTTATTTCTATCGCTACTGAACGACTACTAAACGTAATGATGTTTCATTATTTGTGTTTCGACGTTTTTAAGGTTTGGATGCACTGACTTCAGCTTAGTGGTGAATACGTTGCCAAATAGACTGAAAAATGAAGAGGTATATTCATCTGGACAGCTAGTTTTTTTGCATGTCGCTTACTTCACGCTTAAAATCAGCGCGACCATGAAGTATTTGCTATAAGTTACCATGAAATAGGACGCATTAAACTAAAATAGAAACATGTTGAATATCGACACGTCTGAAAAAGTATACCTGAGTTGTTTCACCAATCGATTGGTCTTGGGTTCGTAGCTCTAGGCAGACAGTATTGAGTCCACCACTCCTAATTACTGTAGATACTGAATATACGCAAATACCAGAATACTCAGGTGACAAAGGTATCACGGTACAGTGTTTTTTTGTCCCATTAAAGCTCAACGATAGTGATTCCATGGGAGGTCCAGTGAGCCAGCAAGAAACATGATTGTCCTATTGATAAAACAAAACGTCGAAAGTAAAGCATGCATAGATGTAATCTAATTGGAGCTTTTAGTTAATCAAATAGTTGAATATGGCTATTTTACATTGCGTCACTCGTATGTTCCCATTTTGTGTATTTTATTTTTCAGTTTACGAATTCTTAGCCAGCCTTTCTAGAATCATGTGTATTATTCAGTCTTACCTCCTTTAACGTTCACACTAACGCAAATGAGAAATCAGATAGGTTTGGCTATGTCTTTAGAAAATATTAGCATCAGTGTCTGTTGTTTATATCGAATCCCATATTCAAGACTACACATTTAATCTCCATTTGTCGGTTCAAAAAGCTTGTCTTACGTGCGTTTATCCGAGGACCTTATGGCATCTCCTGTTTTTCTGATATTAGTGTCATACTAAGTGCCAAAGAAAAGGCAGCACTAATCGACTGGATCCCCACTGACAGTCAATTATGTACTGTTAGGTTGGGAAGTTCCATCTAAGTGGTAAGAAATCGAAATAAGAAACAATGTCTTATCCTTATCTCTCCTTGCACCACGACAGATTGTAGTCCAGATGCAATCAAGGATGAGATCTATCATCAGTCAAATGACCTTACGAAAGCGCATTTGTCAAATATTGTAGTTCAGAGGGGGTTTTGTGGAGAATTTAGTATTTTCACAGTTGAAATCATGAGTCAATTGAAGCTAGACCACCATCGAAAACCTGGAAGCACTGGACGGCCGTTTCGTCCTATTATGGGACTCCTCAGCAGTGCGCATCCACGAACCCACTCTCGCGAGCGACATTCGAACCCAGGACCTACCAGTCTCGAGCCGAAGCCCTTAACCGATAGACCACTGAGCTGGCATCCAACGGTGTTCATGTCTAACTTCAACCAATCCACGATATTGAGCGACCGTTCACCAATTGTCTTCAGTGAGATGATATCTCTACAACAGACCTGGTAGAACTCCACTGGCCACTGCTTCCCACTAGAACTCAAGGAAATATCTCTTGAAGTCAGTCACTAGTGAGCATATGATTATAGATCAGAGGGGGTTTTGTGGAGAATTTAGTATTTTCACAGTTGAAATCATGAGTCAATTGAAGCTAGACCACCATCGAAAACCTGGAAGCACTGGACGGCCGTTTCGTCCTATTATGGGACTCCTCAGCAGTGCGCATCCACGAACCCGTTCTCGCGAGCGACATTCGAACCCAGGACCTACCAGTCTCGAGCCGAAGCCCTTAACCGATAGACCACTGAGCTGGCATCCAACGGTGTTAATGTCTAACTTCAACCAATCCACGATATTGAGCGACCGTTCACCAATTGTCTTCAGTGAGATGATATCTCTACAACAGACCTGGTAGAACTCCACTGGCCACTGCTTCCCACTAGAACTCAAGGAAATATCTCTTGAAGTCAGTCACTAGTGAGCATATGATTATAGATCAGAGGGGGTTTTGTGGAGAATTTAGTATTTTCACAGTTGAAATCATGAGTCAATTGAAGCTAGACCACCATCGAAAACCTGGAAGCACTGGACGGCCGTTTCGTCCTATTATGGGACTCCTCAGCAGTGCGCATCCACGAACCCACTCTCGCGAGCGACATTCGAACCCAGGACCTACCAGTCTCGAGCCGAAGCCCTTAACCGATAGACCACTGAGCTGGCATCCAACGGTGTTAATGTCTAACTTCAACCAATCCACGATATTGAGCGACCGTTCACCAATTGTCCTCAGTGAGATGATATCTCTACAACAGACCTGGTAGAACTCCACTGGCCACTGCTTCCCACTAGAACTCAAGGAAATATCTCTTGAAGTCAGTCACTAGTGAGCATATGATTATAGATGAGAGGGGGTTTTGTGGAGAATTTAGTATTTTCACAGTTGAAATCATGAGTCAATTGAAGCTAGACCACCATCGAAAACCTGGAAGCACTGGACGGCCGTTTCGTCCTATTATGGGACTCCTCAGCAGTGCGCATCCACGAACCCGCTCTCGCGAGCGAGATTCGAACCCAGGACCTACCAGTCTCGAGCCGAAGCCCTTAACCGATAGACCACTGAGCTGGCATCCAACGGTGTTAATGTCTAACTTCAACCAATCCACGATATTGAGCGACCGTTCACCAATTGTCCTCAGTGAGATGATATCTCTACAACAGACCTGGTAGAACTCCACTGGCCACTGCTTCCCACTAGAACTCAAGGAAATATCTCTTGAAGTCAGTCACTAGTGAGCATATGATTATAGATGAGAGGGGGTTTTGTGGAGAATTTAGTATTTTCACAGTTGAAATCATGAGTCAATTGAAGCTAGACCACCATCGAAAACCTGGAAGCACTGGACGGCCGTTTCGTCCTATTATGGGACTCCTCAGCAGTGCGCATCCACGAACCCACTCTCGCGAGCGACATTCGAACCCAGGACCTACCAGTCTCGAGCCGAAGCCCTTAACCGATAGACCACTGAGCTGGCATCCAACGGTGTTAATGTCTAACTTCAACCAATCCACGATATTGAGCGACCGTTCACCAATTGTCCTCAGTGAGATGATATCTCTACAACAGACCTGGTAGAACTCCACTGGCCACTGCTTCCCACTAGAACTCAAGGAAATATCTCTTGAAGTCAGTCACTAGTGAGCATATGATTATAGATCAGAGGGGGTTTTGTGGAGAATTTAGTATTTTCACAGTTGAAATCATGAGTCAATTGAAGCTAGACCACCATCGAAAACCTGGAAGCACTGGACGGCCGTTTCGTCCTATTATGGGACTCCTCAGCAGTGCGCATCCACGAACCCGTTCTCGCGAGCGACATTCGAACCCAGGACCTACCAGTCTCGAGCCGAAGCCCTTAACCGATAGACCACTGAGCTGGCATCCAACGGTGTTAATGTCTAACTTCAACCAATCCACGATATTGAGCGACCGTTCACCAATTGTCCTCAGTGAGATGATATCTCTACAACAGACCTGGTAGAACTCCACTGGCCACTGCTTCCCACTAGAACTCAAGGAAATATCTCTTGAAGTCAGTCACTAGTGAGCATATGATTATAGATCAGAGGGGGTTTTGTGGAGAATTTAGTATTTTCACAGTTGAAATCATGAGTCAATTGAAGCTAGACCACCATCGAAAACCTGGAAGCACTGGACGGCCGTTTCGTCCTATTATGGGACTCCTCAGCAGTGCGCATCCACGAACCCACTCTCGCGAGCGACATTCGAACCCAGGACCTACCAGTCTCGAGCCGAAGCCCTTAACCGATAGACCACTGAGCTGGCATCCAACGGTGTTAATGTCTAACTTCAACCAATCCACGATATTGAGCGACCGTTCACCAATTGTCCTCAGTGAGATGATATCTCTACAACAGACCTGGTAGAACTCCACTGGCCACTGCTTCCCACTAGAACTCAAGGAAATATCTCTTGAAGTCAGTCACTAGTGAGCATATGATTATAGATCAGAGGGGGTTTTGTGGAGAATTTAGTATTTTCACAGTTGAAATCATGAGTCAATTGAAGCTAGACCACCATCGAAAACCTGGAAGCACTGGACGGCCGTTTCGTCCTATTATGGGACTCCTCAGCAGTGCGCATCCACGAACCCACTCTCGTGAGCGACATTCGAACCCAGGACCTACCAGTCTCGAGCCGAAGCCCTTAACCGATAGACCACTGAGCTGGCATCCAACGGTGTTAATGTCTAACTTCAACCAATCCACGATATTGAGCGACCGTTCACCAATTGTCCTCAGTGAGATGATATCTCTACAACAGACCTGGTAGAACTCCACTGGCCACTGCTTCCCACTAGAACTCAAGGAAATATCTCTTGAAGTCAGTCACTAGTGAGCATATGATTATAGATGAGAGGGGGTTTTGTGGAGAATTTAGTATTTTCACAGTTGAAATCATGAGTCAATTGAAGCTAGACCACCATCGAAAACCTGGAAGCACTGGACGGCCGTTTCGTCCTATTATGGGACTCCTCAGCAGTGCGCATCCACGAACCCGCTCTCGCGAGCGAGATTCGAACCCAGGACCTACCAGTCTCGAGCCGAAGCCCTTAACCGATAGACCACTGAGCTGGCATCCAACGGTGTTAATGTCTAACTTCAACCAATCCACGATATTGAGCGACCGTTCACCAATTGTCTTCAGTGAGATGATATCTCTACAACAGACCTGGTAGAACTCCACTGGCCACTGCTTCCCACTAGAACTCAAGGAAATATCTCTTGAAGTCAGTCACTAGTGAGCATATGATTATAGATGAGAGGGGGTTTTGTGGAGAATTTAGTATTTTCACAGTTGAAATCATGAGTCAATTGAAGCTAGACCACCATCGAAAACCTGGAAGCACTGGACGGCCGTTTCGTCCTATTATGGGACTCCTCAGCAGTGCGCATCCACGAACCCGCTCTCGCGAGCGACATTCGAACCCAGGACCTACCAGTCTCGAGCCGAAGCCCTTAACCGATAGACCACTGAGCTGGCATCCAACGGTGTTAATGTCTAACTTCAACCAATCCACGATATTGAGCGACCGTTCACCAATTGTCTTCAGTGAGATGATATCTCTACAACAGACCTGGTAGAACTCCACTGGCCACTGCTTCCCACTAGAACTCAAGGAAATATCTCTTGAAGTCAGTCACTAGTGAGCATATGATTATAGATGAGAGGGGGTTTTGTGGAGAATTTAGTATTTTCACAGTTGAAATCATGAGTCAATTGAAGCTAGACCACCATCGAAAACCTGGAAGCACTGGACGGCCGTTTCGTCCTATTATGGGACTCCTCAGCAGTGCGCATCCACGAACCCACTCTCGTGAGCGACATTCGAACCCAGGACCTACCAGTCTCGAGCCGAAGCCCTTAACCGATAGACCACTGAGCTGGCATCCAACGGTGTTAATGTCTAACTTCAACCAATCCACGATATTGAGCGACCGTTCACCAATTGTCTTCAGTGAGATGATATCTCTACAACAGACCTGGTAGAACTCCACTGGCCACTGCTTCCCACTAGAACTCAAGGAAATATCTCTTGAAGTCAGTCACTAGTGAGCATATGATTATAGATCAGAGGGGGTTTTGTGGAGAATTTAGTATTTTCACAGTTGAAATCATGAGTCAATTGAAGCTAGACCACCATCGAAAACCTGGAAGCACTGGACGGCCGTTTCGTCCTATTATGGGACTCCTCAGCAGTGCGCATCCACGAACCCACTCTCGCGAGCGACATTCGAACCCAGGACCTACCAGTCTCGAGCCGAAGCCCTTAACCGATAGACCACTGAGCTGGCATCCAACGGTGTTAATGTCTAACTTCAACCAATCCACGATATTGAGCGACCGTTCAACTGTGAAAATACTAAATTCTCCACAAAACCCCCTCTGATCTATAATCATATGCTCACTAGTGACTGACTTCAAGAGATATTTCCTTGAGTTCTAGTGGGAAGCAGTGGCCAGTGGAGTTCTACCAGGTCTGTTGTAGAGATATCATCTCACTGAAGACAATTGGTGAACGGTCGCTCAATATCGTGGATTGGTTGAAGTTAGACATTAACACCGTTGGATGCCAGCTCAGTGGTCTATCGGTTAAGGGCTTCGGCTCGAGACTGGTAGGTCCTGGGTTCGAATGTCGCTCGCGAGAGTGGGTTCGTGGATGCGCACTGCTGAGGAGTCCCATAATAGGACGAAACGGCCGTCCAGTGCTTCCAGGTTTTCGATGGTGGTCTAGCTTCAATTGACTCATGATTTCAACTGTGAAAATACTAAATTCTCCACAAAACCCCCTCTCATCTATAATCATATGCTCACTAGTGACTGACTTCAAGAGATATTTCCTTGAGTTCTAGTGGGAAGCAGTGGCCAGTGGAGTTCTACCAGGTCTGTTGTAGAGATATCATCTCACTGAAGACAATTGGTGAACGGTCGCTCAATATCGTGGATTGGTTGAAGTTAGACATTAACACCGTTGGATGCCAGCTCAGTGGTCTATCGGTTAAGGGCTTCGGCTCGAGACTGGTAGGTCCTGGGTTCGAATGTCGCTCGCGAGAGTGGGTTCGTGGATGCGCACTGCTGAGGAGTCCCATAATAGGACGAAACGGCCGTCCAGTGCTTCCAGGTTTTCGATGGTGGTCTAGCTTCAATTGACTCATGATTTCAACTGTGAAAATACTAAATTCTCCACAAAACCCCCTCTGATCTATAATCATATGCTCACTAGTGACTGACTTCAAGAGATATTTCCTTGAGTTCTAGTGGGAAGCAGTGGCCAGTGGAGTTCTACCAGGTCTGTTGTAGAGATATCATCTCACTGAGGACAATTGGTGAACGGTCGCTCAATATCGTGGATTGGTTGAAGTTAGACATTAACACCGTTGGATGCCAGCTCAGTGGTCTATCGGTTAAGGGCTTCGGCTCGAGACTGGTAGGTCCTGGGTTCGAATGTCGCTCGCGAGAGCGGGTTCGTGGATGCGCACTGCTGAGGAGTCCCATAATAGGACGAAACGGCCGTCCAGTGCTTCCAGGTTTTCGATGGTGGTCTAGCTTCAATTGACTCATGATTTCAACTGTGAAAATACTAAATTCTCCACAAAACCCCCTCTGATCTATAATCATATGCTCACTAGTGACTGACTTCAAGAGATATTTCCTTGAGTTCTAGTGGGAAGCAGTGGCCAGTGGAGTTCTACCAGGTCTGTTGTAGAGATATCATCTCACTGAGGACAATTGGTGAACGGTCGCTCAATATCGTGGATTGGTTGAAGTTAGACATTAACACCGTTGGATGCCAGCTCAGTGGTCTATCGGTTAAGGGCTTCGGCTCGAGACTGGTAGGTCCTGGGTTCGAATGTCGCTCACGAGAGTGGGTTCGTGGATGCGCACTGCTGAGGAGTCCCATAATAGGACGAAACGGCCGTCCAGTGCTTCCAGGTTTTCGATGGTGGTCTAGCTTCAATTGACTCATGATTTCAACTGTGAAAATACTAAATTCTCCACAAAACCCCCTCTGATCTATAATCATATGCTCACTAGTGACTGACTTCAAGAGATATTTCCTTGAGTTCTAGTGGGAAGCAGTGGCCAGTGGAGTTCTACCAGGTCTGTTGTAGAGATATCATCTCACTGAGGACAATTGGTGAACGGTCGCTCAATATCGTGGATTGGTTGAAGTTAGACATTAACACCGTTGGATGCCAGCTCAGTGGTCTATCGGTTAAGGGCTTCGGCTCGAGACTGGTAGGTCCTGGGTTCGAATGTCGCTCACGAGAGTGGGTTCGTGGATGCGCACTGCTGAGGAGTCCCATAATAGGACGAAACGGCCGTCCAGTGCTTCCAGGTTTTCGATGGTGGTCTAGCTTCAATTGACTCATGATTTCAACTGTGAAAATACTAAATTCTCCACAAAACCCCCTCTGATCTATAATCATATGCTCACTAGTGACTGACTTCAAGAGATATTTCCTTGAGTTCTAGTGGGAAGCAGTGGCCAGTGGAGTTCTACCAGGTCTGTTGTAGAGATATCATCTCACTGAGGACAATTGGTGAACGGTCGCTCAATATCGTGGATTGGTTGAAGTTAGACATTAACACCGTTGGATGCCAGCTCAGTGGTCTATCGGTTAAGGGCTTCGGCTCGAGACTGGTAGGTCCTGGGTTCGAATGTCGCTCGCGAGAGTGGGTTCGTGGATGCGCACTGCTGAGGAGTCCCATAATAGGACGAAACGGCCGTCCAGTGCTTCCAGGTTTTCGATGGTGGTCTAGCTTCAATTGACTCATGATTTCAACTGTGAAAATACTAAATTCTCCACAAAACCCCCTCTGATCTATAATCATATGCTCACTAGTGACTGACTTCAAGAGATATTTCCTTGAGTTCTAGTGGGAAGCAGTGGCCAGTGGAGTTCTACCAGGTCTGTTGTAGAGATATCATCTCACTGAGGACAATTGGTGAACGGTCGCTCAATATCGTGGATTGGTTGAAGTTAGACATTAACACCGTTGGATGCCAGCTCAGTGGTCTATCGGTTAAGGGCTTCGGCTCGAGACTGGTAGGTCCTGGGTTCGAATGTCGCTCGCGAGAGTGGGTTCGTGGATGCGCACTGCTGAGGAGTCCCATAATAGGACGAAACGGCCGTCCAGTGCTTCCAGGTTTTCGATGGTGGTCTAGCTTCAATTGGCTCATGATTTCAACTGTGAAAATACTAAATTCTCCACAAAACCCCCTCTGATCTATAATCATATGCTCACTAGTGACTGACTTCAAGAGATATTTCCTTGAGTTCTAGTGGGAAGCAGTGGCCAGTGGAGTTCTACCAGGTCTGTTGTAGAGATATCATCTCACTGAGGACAATTGGTGAACGGTCGCTCAATATCGTGGATTGGTTGAAGTTAGACATTAACACCGTTGGATGCCAGCTCAGTGGTCTATCGGTTAAGGGCTTCGGCTCGAGACTGGTAGGTCCTGGGTTCGAATGTCGCTCACGAGAGTGGGTTCGTGGATGCGCACTGCTGAGGAGTCCCATAATAGGACGAAACGGCCGTCCAGTGCTTCCAGGTTTTCGATGGTGGTCTAGCTTCAATTGACTCATGATTTCAACTGTGAAAATACTAAATTCTCCACAAAACCCCCTCTGATCTATAATCATATGCTCACTAGTGACTGACTTCAAGAGATATTTCCTTGAGTTCTAGTGGGAAGCAGTGGCCAGTGGAGTTCTACCAGGTCTGTTGTAGAGATATCATCTCACTGAGGACAATTGGTGAACGGTCGCTCAATATCGTGGATTGGTTGAAGTTAGACATTAACACCGTTGGATGCCAGCTCAGTGGTCTATCGGTTAAGGGCTTCGGCTCGAGACTGGTAGGTCCTGGGTTCGAATCTCGCTCGCGAGAGTGGGTTCGTGGATGCGCACTGCTGAGGAGTCCCATAATAGGACGAAACGGCCGTCCAGTGCTTCCAGGTTTTCGATGGTGGTCTAGCTTCAATTGACTCATGATTTCAACTGTGAAAATACTAAATTCTCCACAAAACCCCCTCTGATCTATAATCATATGCTCACTAGTGACTGACTTCAAGAGATATTTCCTTGAGTTCTAGTGGGAAGCAGTGGCCAGTGGAGTTCTACCAGGTCTGTTGTAGAGATATCATCTCACTGAAGACAATTGGTGAACGGTCGCTCAATATCGTGGATTGGTTGAAGTTAGACATTAACACCGTTGGATGCCAGCTCAGTGGTCTATCGGTTAAGGGCTTCGGCTCGAGACTGGTAGGTCCTGGGTTCGAATGTCGCTCGCGAGAGTGGGTTCGTGGATGCGCACTGCTGAGGAGTCCCATAATAGGACGAAACGGCCGTCCAGTGCTTCCAGGTTTTCGATGGTGGTCTAGCTTCAATTGACTCATGATTTCAACTGTGAAAATACTAAATTCTCCACAAAACCCCCTCTGATCTATAATCATATGCTCACTAGTGACTGACTTCAAGAGATATTTCCTTGAGTTCTAGTGGGAAGCAGTGGCCAGTGGAGTTCTACCAGGTCTGTTGTAGAGATATCATCTCACTGAGGACAATTGGTGAACGGTCGCTCAATATCGTGGATTGGTTGAAGTTAGACATTAACACCGTTGGATGCCAGCTCAGTGGTCTATCGGTTAAGGGCTTCGGCTCGAGACTGGTAGGTCCTGGGTTCGAATGTCGCTCGCGAGAGTGGGTTCGTGGATGCGCACTGCTGAGGAGTCCCATAATAGGACGAAACGGCCGTCCAGTGCTTCCAGGTTTTCGATGGTGGTCTAGCTTCAATTGACTCATGATTTCAACTGTGAAAATACTAAATTCTCCACAAAACCCCCTCTGATCTATAATCATATGCTCACTAGTGACTGACTTCAAGAGATATTTCCTTGAGTTCTAGTGGGAAGCAGTGGCCAGTGGAGTTCTACCAGGTCTGTTGTAGAGATATCATCTCACTGAAGACAATTGGTGAACGGTCGCTCAATATCGTGGATTGGTTGAAGTTAGACATTAACACCGTTGGATGCCAGCTCAGTGGTCTATCGGTTAAGGGCTTCGGCTCGAGACTGGTAGGTCCTGGGTTCGAATGTCGCTCGCGAGAGTGGGTTCGTGGATGCGCACTGCTGAGGAGTCCCATAATAGGACGAAACGGCCGTCCAGTGCTTCCAGGTTTTCGATGGTGGTCTAGCTTCAATTGACTCATGATTTCAACTGTGAAAATATTGTAGTGCCAATTGGAGATTTGGATACACAAGCCGAGTATCTAGGTACTAAGAGTCGTGTAGGTGGCTACTGAGGGTTTCTTAGTCACAGGTCAGATAATACTTCCCGTCTGCTGCAGCTTTGGGCAGACCACAACCTGTTTCTAGATGGCACCAAATTTTGGCACAGTCATCGCTGATTCGTTACTTGTCGCCCCACCTTTCCATCTCAAGTCTGATTATATTGCGATCAGCTACCACTAGCATCGTTGTGCACAAGAGTGTCGCTCCTTCTTAAGCACTTATCTAGACGCCGACCATGCCCTTTTCTGCGCTAATCTTGCCTTACGTTTCAGCGGCCAATAAATTCATCATCCCAAACGGATCGATATCAGCAAATTGGTTGCAGCTTCTCTTGAAACTAAGCTGGGTTCAAGGCTAGCTATCAGCCCATTTAAAATTGTGGATGAGCATTGATTGCAGTTGCATGACGTCATGAAAATGGAGAGTAAAGTCACCTGTGGCTTTGCGAAATTTCCCGCTTATAAGCACTGGGTTTTCACAGGCTCCTTACAACTCATTGAAGCCCGTCAGTCTAGGTTAGGATCTTGAGTACTGTTACAGGTATAAGGGCAGTTATCACTTCCCGGTTGCCCACACAGTGGAAGGTTTCTTCCAGAGGTACCTGAAAGGGAAGTTGGGTTAGAAGTGGTCTTAACGACCTGAGAGCGTGACTGCAGTGCCCAAGGGACAACTGCTTGAGGTCGGTCACACACGACCTTTTTGTGGATAGTTTTTGTGCTAGCTCCGTGCTTGTTGGGACCTTACCGCCGGAGACGGATATCCGTGGCACAAGGCGAGGTGTGCATTTTTAGGGTCGACCTTTTCTAACTACACCCCTCCTTGTGGGAAGGCAGCATCGCTGTTATGCTGGTTGTCCGGAGGAAACACCTTACTGTTGTCACACCTCTGTACAGTCAGCAGTACGACTTCAACCTCGGACCTTGGGTTTGCTGCTTTTAGTCTTACTGCTCCTCAACCGACCTGTCTGGCATGGTAGGACCTTGAGGAACGATTGTTCCAGCCAGTGTAGCTTGTTTGGTTCATCATGATAGGAAAGCCCGACCACCATGTCAAGGTAGCAGCAACGGTCGGGTTGTCGGTCTACTTCGACCAACCACGAGTTTGACCGTAAACGAAGACTGTTACGTAATAAAATTGAGAAGACGACCGATAACCTTGGTGGTCGGAGTGTGCCAATGAGCTGAAAGCAGTAGATGCATCTGGTAACTGCCGGGAGCTCTTTCAACTCATCCGAGTCACTGGTGTGAGAGAAACGGTCTGTGAAGCTGATGGGATGCCAATCAATATCATCTGAAGCCTTGGACGATGGGCAGAGTTTTTCGATGGATAGTTCGACTAGTCTGCTGCCCCAGCGATATCGATCAGACTGTACTACCCTTCGTGACCCGCTGGTTGGGCTTCAAGAGATAATGCAATGAAGTGGCTTGAGACTTTATCAGACATAAGTCAGAATGAAGCCAGTGGCGATCTTGGTACAACTTTATTCGAAAAAATGAGAGGGACTTATTTAACTTATAAAGTTCTTTGCGGTTGTATTTTTCCTAACTGAACTGCTTCCTCCATTACTTTCCACTCTCATTCACCAATTTCCAATCACTTGGTGCATTTTCGTTACGATTCTTACCTTTATCTCTTTGCAATCTTATTTTCTTATTGTGTGTTGCATATTTGTGCTTAAACAGTGATCATAGTAATGACTTGACAGGTAGGTTGTTTGATAATTTTCGATGTATATATCAGTTATACGGTTTAACAAAGATGTAATCCGGATAACAATGTAGAATAAAGAAATAAGCAAAAAGGAATTAGTGCTGTGAGAAAAGTCCTATAGAGATAAAAGTTAAATACAGGGGCTTAGATAAAGACAGACATGGTACGTACTCATTTTAAGTAGAATTTTAAACAAAATAACGTGCTGCAGCAATGAGTGGTTGCTTCATTTGGACCGTTTTTTTATTGTCTTGTCTGTTTCGGTGTATTATTTTAGACTGTTGTGTGTAAGCAATGTTGACACCACAAACGAGAAAATCTAACTATTGTACTGTCACTACTAATTCTAATGAAGTTATCTGCGAACTTAATAGTTCAAGGGTACAAAAATGGTCATTTGAGTTTGAGAGACTACTATATTAGCTAGTGGTAGACAATAGAGGCGTGACACGTATCCATAATTGGATGTTGAAAACACCTTTGTAATAAAATGATCGCTTATTACTTACTTTGAACGCAAAAGTAAAACATTTAATGATATTACATACAAACGTACGGATAACTGCGCTCGAATCACATATACAAATATCAGCTCGTCAGACGGTGTCGATCCACTGGAAGATTCTTTATTTCCCGTTTGTAAACTGCGTGAGCCATACCCAGGAGGTGTTTTAAAGTACAAAACAAAGCGATTAAGCTCTTCTGAAGAGAAGATTTGAACAGGAAACAAACTTAAAGACATTGTTTCTGGTAAATGTCCTGGCTCTATCAAAGTCAGATGGTTTGGTAGAGTCGTTGATACTATTTCAGCAACAGCTTTATCAATCCTAAACAAAGTGGTTTGATATTAATAAGGGTAAATACTTAATGCAGTTAAAATCGTCACTTTTCAATTTACTTGAATATTTAGAATGCCAAGTGCTCCTGATGAAAACTATGGTTTGCAATGCATAGAAATACATAAAACCTTAAAATAATTATGGGAGGTCAGTCAGTTACAACGTAGAACTTCGTACGTACGTACGCACATCAGTTCGAGTTGCCATACCACATTAGCACAGAGATGCAGTTGTCGATTCGAATCCCATAGTGGTAGACGTAGTAGGAGTATAATCAGAAATCCAAAAGATTAGGGTTTGAAGAAATTATTGAAGGAGTATAGTACAGTGAAATAAATTTGGAAAGAGAAAAAGATAAAAACATGAGGAATTCAGAAGATTAGAATTTGGTAGAACACAAAGAGTGGATGCACCTTCGCCATTGCAAACGATTTTGAGCCATGTCATTCAAGGTCTCTAACCATCGGTTGCTGTCATCTCGCGAATCCCAACCAGGTAGTCTACCCCTACCAACATGGCCCAGTCCACTTGTCAGTGACTTCATTGATTTGTGCCACGTTTTGGTCTGGCCGCCCCTAGCTTTCTTGCAACCTACTCCTACATTATGAAACATTGCACGTCGGGGCAGTCGGTGGTCGGGCATACGTAACACATGTCCCAGCCATCTCAACTGATGAAGTTTCACTACATCATCAATCGATTTGCCATCCCTACCTAGTACTCGTTTCCTAACAACTGCATTACTTACCCGGTGGTCCCAGGATATACGAGCAATGCTTCGAAGGCACCTATGATCGAAAACTAGTAGCCTACGAATATCCTCTACTCTTATCGGCCATGTTTCACTGCCATAAAGTAGGACGGAGCGAACTGCTGCACAGTAAACCCGTCCTTTGGTTGGTAGACGGATATCTCGCCTACGCCATAAATGACGCAAGTTGGCGAAAGCTAGACGAGCCTTCTGTATCCGTGCTGAGATTTCGTCACATACCAGACCACAAGGGCTGATGAGACTCCCAAGATAAGTGAAATGGTCTACACGCTCAACTACTTCACTCCCTATCATTAGTTCAGGTGTCGCTGCAACCCAATCCTGAAGTAACACTTTGCACTTCGAGGGAGAGAATCGCATTCCGAACATGCCTGCATAGTTGCTTATAGTGGTCAGAAGACTCTGCATGTTGTCAGCGTCTTCACAGAGTAAAACTATTTCGTCGGCGTATTCTAAGTCAACAAGTGAATCTCCCGGTAAAAGTTCAACTCCTGGAGCTTTAGCTGATGAAAGTGCTATCTCTAAAAGTATGTCAATGACAAAGTTAAACAAGAATGGGGAGAGTGGACAGCCCTGACGAACGCCACTTGTGGTAATCAGTTCGATGACAGTTCGCCATAGGCACTAACTCGACCAGTTGTGTTCGAGTAGAGAGCCTTTATGAGGTTAATGTACTTCTTTGGTACTCCTTTCAGTGATAAACATTGCCATAGAACCTCACGATCAACGGAGTCAAATGCCGCCTTAAGGTCAAGAAATACTACTATTGTGGGACGTCTGAATTTGTGTCTATGTTCTAGGACCTGACGTAGGGTGAATATCTGGTCTATGCAACCACGTCCAGGTCGAAAACCAGACTGGTTTTCTCTAGTCTGCTCTTCACGAGCTTTGGTTAGGCGACCTAGTATTATTGAAGCTAATATTTTAGACACTATATTAGTCAAACTGATCCCTCTGTGATTGTCACAAGAGGACTTTTGTCCTTTCTTATAGACTGGCACAATCAGTAATTGTGACCAGTCAGATGGAATTACGTCCAGTTCCCAGATTCTACCTAAGACCTCAGTCAATCTCACTGCTAGTACTGGACCACCATCCTTAAAAATCTCAGGGGTCAACCTGTCAGGGCCTGCTGCTCTCCCTCGCTTCAGATTTCCTATAGCTTTTCAACCTCGCAGAGGGTTGGAGGACTTGCATCAATTTGCCATTCAGGACGACTGGGGATCGTGGGTAATTGAAGTGTGGCTGAAGGCCAGTTGAACTGATCCCTAAAGTGTTCTGCCCATCGATTCAATCTCCTGGATTGAGAATGAATGATATGCCCATCTTTATCTGAGATGGCTTCACTGATATTCGGGTTCCTAATACCGGTTTCTTTAACGAGTCTGAACAGCTGCCTACTGTTACCTATTGCCGCTGCCTTTTCCATCTCTCTTGCTTTCGCTACCCACCACTGTTCACGATCATTACGTAGGCTTCTTATAAGCTTGCGCTTAAGTTGACTCCGCTCTTCGTTATGCTCAGAGCCAGGTGGGATGAGTTTACGAGCAACTATCAGTGCGGTAGATGCTGCCGAGATCCATTGTTTCTCCCTAACGTTATGGTTTACCTTACTAGCAGATATCACTGCTGTTTCCACAGCTTTTCGAATGTCATTCCACGCTGCCTCGGGGTGGACACAACTTACATGGCTGCCTAACTGTTTTCCTAGTTGTTCCTGAAATATATTCTTAGCTTGCCTATCATTAAGTAGAACCCTTAGAGGCTTCCCTGCAGTGTCTTTCCTACGACCAGTAAGACGCAGACAGATACGTGCTCGCACTAGAGCATGATCTGAATCTAAACATGTGCCCCAGAATGAGCGACAGTCTTCTATCGAGGCCCTCCATCTGTGGCTGATAGCGATGTGATCTAATTGGGTCCAACGTTGGGACGAATTCGGGGGTCGCCATGTCAAAAAATGTTTTTCCTTATGCTTAAAGTTAGTATTTGCTGGAAATAGGCGGTTATCTGAGCATAGCTGCAACAGACGGTCGCCATTATCTGTTCTTTTCGCCATGACACCATAAGATCCACCCAGGTGTCTTTCCCTTTCACTTAGTTTACCTACTTGAGCATTAAAGTCACCTGCTACTATTACTACATCAGAACGCCTAGCTTCTCGGAGAAGGTCAGAAAGTTTCCTGTAGAACTCATCTTTTATATCGTCTGAGCTGTAGTCAGTGGGAGAGTAGGCAGAGACGACGAAGAAGCAACGACGAGTTTCCCTATCTTTCCGGGTCCTTACTGATCCGTTTAGTCGGACAGCGCATAGACGACTGTCTACTGGGATCCAGTCTAAAAGAGCTAGTTCTGCCCTAGGACTTAATGCTATACCTACTCCAGCGAGGCCACGGGAAGCAGCATCAGGGCTTCCAGATACACGAAGCGTGTATCGAGATGAAACTTTATTTTGATTAGGTGCGGTTAAATGAATGACACTACTCGGATCTTGTATGCGCGTTTCGGAGACGCAGCACACATCGATGGTGTAAGATTCCAGAGTCCTAGCTAAGGAAGCCTGTTGTCCTATTTGGCACAGTGTTCGGACATTAAAAGTTCCTATGTGTAGTTTAGAGCGTGGTTTCAGGAGACCAGGAATAACGTTCTGTGTACTCGAATCGTTTGCCCTAGCGGTGCGAGGTGATAAAAGGACGTGGAAAGGGATAGTCGTGGAGATAACAGAGTTATTAGGTGTAGGAAGGATTTGAAAGCGACCAACTTGGTCTTGTGTGCAGTTAAGGGTATGAGGGCTAGTATCACTTCCCGGCTGCCCACACCGTGGAAGGGTATTTCTTGAGGGACCTGAAAAAGAAGTTGGATTAGTGTTGGTCTCAACGACCTGGGAGCGTGACCGCAGTGCCCAAGGGACATCTGCTTGAGGCCGGTCACGCACGGCCTTTTTGTGGGGGATTTTTGACGTGTTAGCTCCGTTCTTCAAAAGTCCTTACCGCCGGAGACGGAAATCCGTGGCACAAGGCGAGGTGTGCATTTTTAGGGTCGACCTTTTCTAACTACACCCCTCCTTGTGGGAAGGCAGCATCGCTGTTATGCTGGTTGTCCGGAGGAAACACCTTACTGTTGTCACACCTCTGTACAGTCAGCAGTACGACTTCAACCTCGGACCTTGGGTTTTCTGCTTTCAGTCTTACTGCTCTTCAACCGACCTGTCTGGCATGGTAGGACCTCGAGGAACGACTGTTCCAGCCAGCATAGCTCGATTGCTTCATCACGATAGGCAAGCCAGAACACCACGTCAATGTAGCAGCAACGGTCGGGAATTATGGGAGGGCTTAAAACCAGGGTGTTAGTCACAATCAGATAAAATAATTAATCTGGATAGATTTGGTTCGTTAATCGTACTTTGTTATTTGCAATATAAATAAAATCCTCTACAAGGACGACTGAAACCCGTTGCCCTTTCTGTCGATGCATTTAAGACTAGTCATTTTACTTACTTCTAGACAATTACTTTCAGGATGAAAAGGCTTTTCATTCAATTTTAAACGGTATATTCATGCTTCACAAGTAAGATAAGTCCTTATATGCGTACTTATTGATACGAACAACTTGTAACTACCTACGAAAATCATTTCAAACTTTAATCATTTTAATATTGGAAACAATTATAATATAAGAAAACAAACAGTAATCTAAAGTTAGATACATACTCAACTGTTCTTTTTAAAATATCTTGTTCTATAACTGTTTGATGCATTTGGCGAGCTAAATGTAGTGGTGATACCACAAAAGTATGTCCATCAGATGGCATGGGATTCGGATTAGCTCCATGGCTTAAGAGAAATCGTGCACAGTGAACCCATCCACGACGGGTAGCCTAAAAACGATGGAAAGATGGTTCAAATTATGCATATTTCGAAAAGATTACCTAAGGATGAAAATGAGCAGGTGGTTAACGTATGAAAACTTACACGGGTAAGAGCACATTCGCCATGGCAATTAATAGTGTTGACTAACGCTCCCGCATTTAACAGCAGTGACAGAACAGTCAGATGACCCTAAACAATTGAATTTTGAAGAAAAAGATTAGTTTTATATGTAAAAAAAAATACGTATTTGAGTAAAAGAACAAAGCTTTTAAGCTAAAATAACACATTTTACTGTGAATAAGCGGATGCATGATACGCGGAACTTGTTCTTTCTACACCATGGAGATCTTGTAAATCTCGGTGTTGTATGAATGTTGATAACGCTTTTGAGTTGTACTTGGTAAGCAAGTAATATTGAACTATATTAACGACAAACTCGATAGTAAGGCTGAAATATTAGATTAGAGCCACAATGAACAGCTGATTCAAAATTAATACGTATCTTCCTATTTAATCTTTTCTAAATGTGTAGATTACGCAATAAGCAGTCAGTTCAAGTGACTCGAAATATCTGATTCTAATCAAAAATTTCACATTTCTTGTAGATTAGAACAATAAACCCAATGTACAACATAAACGGTTGTTCATTTACCAAATACCGGCAGACATTCTCAGCTCTGCATCATGCTTTCTTGTGTAGGTGAACCAGTTATACTAACCGGCTGCACAAACCTAACTAGGCGGAACCAAATCCGAACCTGTGAACTAACGGTAAAGCTAAGTCCTTAAAACGGTTTACCATAGTTACTTCCTCAATAACTAATCATCTTGGGATCTGACAAAATAGTGTACTGTTACATGTTTCATGGCAAGTCTCAAAAAAGTAAAAACAATCATAGAAGGAAAAATCTTTCTGAGAATATGCTAATGAATGTAAGAAATAGTGATATTTGCATTTTATAATCCATGTACTGAATCGTATTAAAAACTGTATCGTATGTCAGATTACCTTGCAAACTAGAGAT
Source organism: Schistosoma rodhaini (assembly GCA_944470415.2). NCBI lineage: Eukaryota > Metazoa > Platyhelminthes > Trematoda > Strigeidida > Schistosomatidae > Schistosoma > Schistosoma rodhaini. Next base: position 48,179,091 of record OX104036.1, read on the forward strand.
AAATAGGAACAACGATTGTAATATGACACATCCTACAAAGATACACCGTAAACTCACTCGCTATGGCAAAATTGTTCCAAATATATTATACACTTCAGTTAGAGCTTGGTGCAATGAGCATAAGAGATCATCACAATGCCTAATCACTTCAGAAGGCTAATTGCTGGTTTTGTCACTTATTTACGTAGGCTTGTTAACTGAGGCCTGTATGAATCATCAAGTGTGTGCATTGTCTTCAACTGTTTTACAGAAATCTACCAATCATTAAAAACACTAACTCTCCATATTTTTTGTTTGATTCGAATACATATGATACAGCGACATAAAACAAGAAAACCAAAGCACACAGTTCATCATTTTAAAATTATTAGATGACAACACTTTTACTAGAATATGTTTAGCAGACAAATAATTACAACAATGAGTAGGACGAAACCAATTAGATCTTTCAGTAATTCGTATTTAATCTCTAAATTTGCGTTTAAACTTTGGTAATTCACTAACTATATATGGTGAACTCGTTCCAGTCAATAATATATGTACATAAACTAATGACAGACAGACTTATGACATCTAAATCGCTTAACTAATCGGTTTAACCCACATCATCAACCAAATAATCTTCAACTTCGATTTATTTCACTTAATATTTTTACCAATGTAGTAAGAATTTAGAAACCTTAAGGATAAAAGCATCTAAGTAACTAAAGTTCGTATCCTATGACTACTTCATTGGCTGAATGCCCTCCAGTAGATCTAAACAAGAGTTCTCCGACCTCAACTTCACATGCACTGTGTGACCACTGAGTGTAAGCAATTTTACAAAGACTAAGGATCGGACAATTTTGTTGGTCTCTCGCCTTGAGAGTTTTTTGAATTTCTTGAGGTTATGATTTGTGATACTACCTACGTATCAAAAGCAATGCAATTAGTTTAAAAAGAATCAATATTCTCAAGTTTCTGATCTATAAATCTACGTTACGAAAAAGTGAAGCCTGACTACATTAATCGTTTAGAATAACAAATGCAAGTGGCCCTGTATGAACTTTCTATTGAACTGGTCAAATCGACGGATGCTCACTTTTGTATTAACAGTTAGGCTAGAAACAATTCGTTACATGTGGGCAGTGAGATTCTTTGGCAGATGCTACAGAAACGTGGTTGTAAAAATTCTGTTAAGGGGGTGGGATCTGTCTTCACTTTTTTGTAGTTAGGTGTTTAGGGACAACTTGACACCCATTTGCAAAGGTATGTAATAATCTCTGAGACATTTTTGTTTTCGACAGCACTATCACTACTTTATGTGAGGTGCGAAATTAAACCACACCCTAGAGAACACAACCAAATTTATGCACATGAACTGAAAATCTACATCAATTCAAGACAAAGTGTTATAATATGTGTATTGAGCGTTAGGGAAAGAGAATAATGAGGAAAGTAATTGTCTTACACCATCAGCAGCATATATTAAGGGTGTAGAACCATCAGTTGACCTTGCATTTGCGGATGCACCATGTCTGATAAGGAGACCAACAATATCCGTATAACCTAAGAAACATAAAGGTTTTAGACAGTAAGTACACACAAGTTATGATAATAACTTACTTAAAGCATCATCAAAATACTTGGGTAATGAACTTTCGGGAAATGATCAAACTTGCTTGAACTACACAGAACTACTGAAAATCAGTTATTTGATTGAAAGTTGATGAGCACTTTGAACTTCCTCTTTTCCGCTTCCCTTCACAATTCCAAGTTAAGGGCTGCCTCGTGATGCAGTTTGGTGATGTCCACAATGTATGTCCCATCTACCTCCATCGTCTTTACTAATTTCCTCTTCAGCTCGCAGCTGGTTTATTCTCTCCCACAGAAGGTTGTTGCTGATGGTATCCGGTCAACGGACACTGAGTATCTTGCGTGGACAATGGTTTATAAATACTTGTACATTTTGATGATGGTTGTGGTAGTTCTCCAGGTTTCAACTCCGTACAATCGAACTCTCTTGAAGTTAGTAGTGAAAATTCTGACTTTGATACTGATTGACAGTTGTTTTGAGTCTCATATATTCTTCAACTGTAGGGACGTTACCCATCTTCGCCAATCCCTACCTTTACACCTGCATCAGATCCTTCTAGTTTATCGATGATGCTGATCAGGTACATGAAACTTGCCACCTCTTCCACAGTTACGCCATCCAGTGCGATTGGGTTTGCTGATGTTCTGTGTTGTATTTAAGGATCTTGGTTTTTCCTTTGTGTATACTGAGGCCTACTGATGCAGGGGCTACTGCTACATTAGTTTTATTCATCTGCATCTGTTGGTGTGTGTGGGATAGGAGATAGGTCATCTGCGAAGTCCAAATCTTCTAATTGATTCTGAACTGTCCATTGTATTCCGTGCTTCTTTTCAGATGTCCAGTTCTTCATACACCAGTCAACCACCAGAAGAAAGAGGAAGGGAGAGAGTAGACAGCCTTGTCTGACAACAATCATCACTTGGAATAAATCTTCCAGCTATCCTCCATGCATGACCTTGCACTGTAGTCCGTTAGTTGTATCATATAGTTGTTGAGTAAATACTATTAAATATAACTGGTGTACAATATCAGGCGACGATTAACTTTTGAGAAGAACGTAGTACCAAACTACCAGCATATTCCCGGTCAGTATGTCAACATATTCTTACAGAAAAAATAAGGACCTGGTAAAATACATTAAAGTATAAGCAGAACCCTGGTAATTCGCACGATTCATCAGTATCACAAGTCCGTTTCGAAACATAATAAATTATTCCTAATTAGCTTTTATCACACGCAATTAATAATACGTCATTGCAAGTATGAAAAGTATAACGAACAAAGTAGTACATACCTTTCCCAGCCGCTTTACAGATAACAGGCATATCAGTACCATAGTCAATTGGTGATATATGTGAACATTTCAATAGTTTATAAACTTTATCGGAATCTCCAGAAGAAACAGCATATCGCAAAAGTTTCACTAGTACAGAATGGTAATTATCGAATAGCTTACTGCCATCGGATACTGCTACAGGTGTGCATTGTGTATTTCGCTGAAATTATGAGAAGAGTAGACAATACGAAGTCAGTTTATAAATATATCACCAAGTGACAGGTTTTCCAACAGCATTTGGACAAGTTTCTTAATTGTAGAAACTCATATAACTTTAATAAACGTCTGTTTATAATATAAGTTTTCATACTAGTTTTATTGGCAAATAATTCATGAACTGACTTTTTATCTGACCATTTTGTTTTTGTAATGTTACTGGGACTTCAGTCAGTCAGTCAGCTACAACGTAGGACCAGGCACATATATGCATTGGTCCAAGTTGCCATACCTAGTTAGCACAACAAGAGGAACACCGGATTCATAGAAGCAATTAATTTACTGGTGGTAGTAGTATATAAATTATAGGTTGTATATAAGGATATAGTACAGGAAGGAAGAGAGATATGAAACAATTTTAGTCTCAAGGTTTAAGGGAAGATAAAGAGTGTATACATCTACGCCATTGTGATCGATTCTGAGCCATGTCACCTAGAGTCTCCAACCATTGGTTACGATAGTCACGCGGACCCCAACCAGGTAGTCTGCATCTGCCAACATGGCTCAGACTAGAAGTTAGTGACTTCAAACATTGATGCCATGTTTTGGTTTGGCCGCCCCTAACTCTCTTCCAACCGTCCCCAATACTAGTCATCATAGCGCGTCGTGGTAATCGGTGTTCAGGCATACGTAACACATGGCCCAACCATCTCAGTTGATGAAGATTCATCACCTCATCAACTGATTTACCATCGTTCCCTAATACCCTGCGTCTAACCTCACTATTACTTACTCGGTGATCCCAGCAGATGCGAGAAATATTTCTAAGGCATCTGTGGTCAAATACTAGTAACCTACGAGTATCTTCTACTCTTAATGGCCATGTTTCACAGCCGTAAAGTAGAACAGAGCGAACTGCTGCGCAGTATACTCGTCCCTTAATTGATAGACGGATATCTCGTCTACGCCATAGGAGACGTAAGTTGGCAAAAGCCAAACGAGCTTTTTGAATCCGTGCTGAGATTTCGTCAGACAGCAACCCATTAGGGCTGATCAGACTTCCAAGATAAGTGAAGTTGTCGACGCGTTCGACTACTTCACTCTCTATCCTTAGTTCGGGTGTTGACGCAGGCCAGTCCTGGAGTAACAATTTACATTTGGATGGGGAGAAACGCATCCCAAACATCCTGGCATTATTACTGACTTCCAACAGAAGACTCTGCATTTTGTCAGCGTCTTCACCAAACAGGACTACGTCATCTGCGTATTCTAAGTCGATAAGTGAATCTCCTGGTAGAAGATCAATTCCTGAAAATTCAGTCGAAGAGAGTGTTATTTCCAGCAACAGGTCTATCATGAAGTTAAATAAAAATGGGGATAGTGGACAGCCTTGTCGGACACCACTTGAGGTTGTAAAATCATAGGACAGTTCACCATAAGCTCTCACTCGACTGGTAGTGTTCGAGTAAAGAGCCTTCACAAGGTTTATGTACTTCTGAGGTACACCTTACAATGACAGACACTGCCACAGAACCTCTCGGTCTACAGAGTCAAATGCTGCTTTTAAGTCAAGAAAAACTATCATTGTCGGACGCCGATAAGCGTGTCTGTGCTCTAAAACTTGACGAATAGTGAATATGTGGTCGATACAGCCACGACCAGGTTTGAAGCCAGCCTGATTTTCTCGTGTTTGCAGTTCACGAGTCTTAGTTAGGCGCCCGATAATTATTGAGGCTAGCATTTTAGATGCTATGTTAGTCAGACTAATCCCTCTATGGTTATCGCAGGATAATTTTGACCACTTTTTATATATTGGGACAATCAGTGATTATGACCAGTCGGATGGGATTACATCCGTCTCCCAGATTTTAGCCAGAATATTAGTCAACCTAATCGCTAAAATTGGACCACCATATTTAAAAACCTCTGGAGCCAATCCATCACGACCAGCTGCTCTTCCTCGTTTCAGATTACCTATAGCCTTTCGAACTTCAAGTAGGGTCGGGGGGCCTACTTCAATGTTCCATTCAGGTTTTCTGGGAATAGTGGGTAGTTGTGCAGTAGCTGAAGGCCAGCTAAACTGCTCCTTAAAGTGTTCCGCCCATCGTTCTAAACGTTTAGGTTGAGAGTAGATAAGGGTTCCGTCTTTTTCCGAGATTGTCTCACTCACACTTGACTTCTTAATTCCGGCTTCTTTTATTAGTCTGAATAGTTGCCTGGTGTTGCATACAGCCGCTGCCTTTTCCATCTCTTTTGCTTTCGTTGCCCACCACTGCTCACGATGGTTCCTTAGGCTTTTAGTTAACCTAGATCTAATTTATTTACGCTCTTCGTCATGTTCAGAGCCTCATGGGATGAGTTTACGCGAATCCATCAGTGAAATAGACTTAGAGGAAATCCACTGGTTTTTTGGAGCCCTATGGTTTAAATGACTAATAGATGTTACTGCCGTTTCCACAGCTGTTCGTATGTCTTTCCAAGCAGTATCTGGGTCAGTCTCGTTTACAGAACTGCCTAGATGTGAACTCAGTTGTTTCTGGAATTCGCATTTGGCTTTCTCGTCCTCCAGTTCAATCCTAATGGGTCTTCTTAGTGTACTTTTCCTGCGTCCATTGAGGCGCAGACAAATGCGCGCTCGTATTAAAGCGTGATCAGAGTCTAAACAAGTATTCCAATATGAGCGACAATCTTCTATTGAGCCTCTCCAACGATGACTGATGACAATATGGTCTATTTGAGTCCATCGTTGGTTTGGTGCAGGTGGTCGCCATGTTAGGCGATGTCTCTCCTTATGTTTAAAGTTAGTGCTTGCTAAAAATAAACGATTGTCTGAGCATAGTTGCAACAGACGATCACCATTATCGGTTTGTTGAGTCGGAATACTAAAACACCCACCTAATTGTCTTTCTGTTTGATTTAAGCTGCCTACCTGGGCATTAAAGTCACCCGCTACGACTACTATGTCTGAGCGCTTAGCTTTCTGAAGAAGCTCAGAGAGTTTTCTGTAAAAGTCATCTTTCACTTCATCGTGGCTGCAGTCAGTGGGAGCGTAGGCAGAAACGACGAAAAGGCAACGACGTGTGTCCCTGTCCTTCCGAGTTCTTACGGAGCCATTCAGCCGGACAGCACACAGACGACTGTTAACGGGGATCCATTCTAGTAGTGCTTGTTCTGCCCTCGTACTAAGTGCTATGCCTACACCTGCAAGTCCACGAGAACTATTCATGGGGTCGCCAGATACACGAGGGTGTATTTCGTTGGCTGTCCATTTTGGCGAGGTGAGGTCAAGTGAATGACCACACTGGGATCCTGTATGCGTGTTTCGGAGACACAACATACATCAATGGTACGAGATTCTAGGGTTTTAGCAAAGGAGGCCTGTTGATCGATTTGGCATAGGGTACGTACGTTGAAGGCTCCAATGTGTAGTTTGGAGCGAGGTTTTAGTAGACCTGGGACAGCGTTTCGCGCACTAGAATCGTTGGCCATGGTGACACTTGAGGAGGAAACCGGAACAGGAAGTTTAGTGTTGAAAGTCAAGGTAGAAGGAATAGTAGGAATTGAAGAAGGAGATTGATTATGAATACAGTGGTCTTGAGTGTTGTTAGAGGTATAAGGGCAGTTATCACTTCCTGGTTGCCCACACAGTGGAAGGTTTCTTCCAGAGGTACCTGAAAAGGAAGTTGGGTTAGAAGTGGTCTTAACGACCTGAGAGCGTGACCGCAGTGCCCAAGGGACAACTGCTTGAGGTCGGTCACACACGACCTTTTTGTGGATAGTTTTTGTGCTAGCTCCGTGCTTGTTGGGACCTTACCGCCGGAGACGGATATCCGTGGCACAAGGCGAGGTGTGCATTTTTAGGGTCGACCTTTTCTAACCACACCCCTCCTTGTAGGAAGGCAGCATCGCTGTTATGCTGGTTGTCCGGAGGAAACACCTTACTGTTGTCACACCTCTGTACAGTCAGCAGTACGACTTCAACCTCGGACCTTGGGTTTTCTGCTTTCAGTCTTACTGCTCTTCAACCGACCTGTCTGGCATGGTAGGACCTCGAGGAACGACTGTTCCAGCCAGCATAGCTCGATTGCTTCATCACGATAGGCAAGCCAGAACACCACATCAAGGTAGCAGCAACGATCGGGGTTACTGGGACTTAATTTCTGTTTTGCGGTCGAATGTTTATAAAATAGTGACATGTATAAAGAATTCGAGTTACGATAGCAAAGACTACAATGATTACGGTTTTAGCTTGCCCTACTTGCGTTTTTCATTTATGACAGAAAAAAACAAATGGAAATTTAGACTCTTTTCTTTCAGATGGAGAACATAGTGATCAGTTTGTAAGACGGCAGATTTTAATCTAATTCCTAACACCGACGCTCAGCTGTAAATCTTAACCCCTCACACTAATCTATAATTCCCATTTAACCCTATTAGGTAGGTCAGTATTCCAGGTTTATTTTGCTCAAGGGTCGCCTATAAACAATCGAACCACCGGAATTCTTTCGTATCTAATATTGCAATTTAAACAACCATGAGTGTAGAGGAAAGACTTCAAGTTCACTAATAATAAACATTCACCACATTTACGTAACTACACGAATACTCATATATTCTACCAAGTATAACTTTGAGCTCGCAATTGTGATATACTTTCTTAATTGAAAACTTGAGTTCACTGAATATGTACTTCAATTGGTAGAAAAAAAGACCACCGAAATCGCGGTCTAGACCTCGAGTTTTGAGTGTGAAATAGCAATTTTTCTCGAAAAAAATTAACGAGATGCTGAAATATCATCTGGAATTATCTAGGCTCTTATAACAACTAATAACGGTGAGAATATATTTCTTATAATGCAAATCTCAATCTCGATCTGGGGACAATTCTGTGGTTTTTCCCAAAGCCCAGTGACGGTTAGCAATTTATCCCCTAGTTTGTGGTTTTTTGTGGCATTTCACCAAGATTTTCTATAGCGGCATCCGCCAAAACGGGCACATATTTCTCCAAAATAAGAAAATCGGGATAGTTTGACTTTACTCCATTCAAACCCAATACATTAACTCACTAGCTCTAAGCGTGCACATCCAAGACTTGAACTCATGGGAGTTGACAATAAACTAGAAATAACTACAAAAAATATATTTCTGTTATCAAATCTAACGTGGAGACTGTTCAGCCATCTGTATAAGTCTGTATTGAGAACAGGGTAACACCGAACCGTTCGCACGTTTATTTTTATTCGTAAGTACAAACTCCTTATGTCAAATATCCCAAGGGTTGCAAGCAATCGACCCAATCGGCAGCTTGTTACTGTAGTAACGGAAACGTTCGAAAAACCGCCAGATAAAAATTGGTCAAATGGTTAGGGACAGAAATAATCTTTCGCTTAACGGGCTTCCGTGTCCAGTAGCAGTAGATAACAAATACCTTCAGGCAGGAACCTAGGTATATCAAACATAAAGAAGAAAAAGAAGTTGGTAAATCATAGTAAGATACTATCCTTATACTATCCTTAAGAATATGTCAAGATTTTTCTTAAAGGACTCCTAAGAAGTCACTTGGAATAGCCGAGCCGGCAGCGAATTACAGCAGTGAACTACTCTTAAGGATTAGGTGTGCCTACAATCAATTTATCCGTGTTGTTTCTCTAGTTTCTGGCTGTCACTTATGAGATTTTTATTGTGAATAATATTAAGCAGGATTTGAATTTGAGTCCTCAAACTGATTCGATCATTTTAAGAGGCCACAAGTATTTGAAGATGGACAACACCTTAACCAGTAACACCTATAAATGAAACTTGCCCACCTATTAAAATCAAAATTCATAGATGTTCGGAGATATATTTGATAGGTTATCAGTGTATCGAGAGTTGACTGGTCTAAACTGAATAGCGATTGTTGAAGAAGTTGAGCACAGAGTTCCTACTCGTGACCTGATGCAGATGCTTTACCGAGCACATTCAGCTATGTGATTCCAATAAAACTAATGTGGTCAGCATTCAATGTCGAAGACTTACAGAGCTATTTATTTTGGGGATTTATTTACCGCTATATATTGATGGAATTGCTGGAAGAGAAATACTTAAAGTAATTTGCGTTAGTATTCACAAAGCTAAAGTTTGTGTCATAGGAACGACTCCTATTTTCTAAACACTGCTGTTGTTTCCGATTAGTTTAGGGATGCTAAACTTTTAGGAGGTTTGATGATCAAATGAAAATAGAAAATTCGTTGTGACGGATCAGTGAAAGTTTCCAACGAACATCCGTAACGGCAGAAAGATGTTTTTTAACCTTTCAGAGGTCTTATCTGACAGAATTATGATCGATTTATCGGAAGTTTTCGTAACGGATCCTTTAATCCGGTAAATTTGTTATGAATACGCAAAATAGTATCAGGGTGCAAAATCTTTGTTCTAAGCGGACCGAGACTATCCAGTCGATTACTTCCAATGTGTGGCTGATTAAGATGAAATACAGATCACAAACGTTCCTTTATGTCTCCTAAGGATACAGTGAGCTGTATTTTCTGATAACCTAACTTCTTCAATCTGGTCCCTGTTGTCAGTAGTTATTTAAATGTACAGTGTAAGGGGAAGAAATTATGAATATTGAATTCACCTACGAATAAGATTTAAGAATAGGTCGGTCGCGGTGCTCCTCTTATTATTCCTGATAACTAGTCCTAGAATACGAATCTTTATAAAATGTGAGTAATGTACATAAAAATCACACCCCGCTACCCGCAGCGCCAGATTTACGGTTGAGGAACAGCTATAAGTAGCCGAATGAAAGTTTATCGTCTGCCAAACCAAATTCTTCAGAAACCTGTGGTATTTAAGTCTTTATCGAAAATAGACCTCTTAACAAAAAATTTTTCGACCGTAATACTTTTACATTATTGTTTCGGTAACAGGAGAACTCTGCCTGTAGCTCTTCCGGGGGCTACTACCGGGCTCAAGCCGGATAAACGAGGAGGGTTGGGCATGAGGTTAGCGACCCCATCCCGTAGAAAATCAACTCGCTAAAAAACCCTAACCAGGAAAAATTATTCAAACCTTTTAAACTCTGCCCTGGGAATTGAAAGAATAATTATGATGTCTCATGATGAAAGCCGAGTTCCTTCGGAAGCCATGAGGCCGATGCACCTTCTAACAACCAGAGCGACAATTTTTATAGGTACATGGAGTGCTCGGACAATGTGGGAAACTGGAGGAGTCTTCCAAATTGCTGCAGAAATGAGAAAATGCAACTTGGAGGTGCTTGGAATCAGTGAAACACATTGGACGCAGGTTGGACAACAACGATTGTCTTTAGGAGAACTTCTGTTATACTCCGGTCATGAAGAAGAAAATGCCCCACATACACAAGGAGTTGCATTGATGCTGTCCAGAAAAGCACAAAATGCACTTATTGGATGGGAATCTCATGAATCAAGGATCACCAAATCCTCCCTTAAAACAATGGAAGAGGGCATTGCAATGAACGTCATCCAATGCTATGCGCCTATCAACGATTACAACGAAGACTCACCAAGTGAGTTGCGCAGCAATCAACAGCGGGAAGATCAGTGGAAGCTTTCACTAGGTTTGTATTCTGTTGTCTAGTTGGCCAATAATAACTCCATAAAGTCCTTATTTTTTGAAGAGGTTGTGGTGGTGTTTGTCATAACCACACAAAGCTGAACGTGAAATAACTGGGAAAATAGATACTCAACACTTAACACGAAGAGAAAGTCAACAACGGAGGAGGTGGGGAGAATTCATTGAATCCAATCAGATGGCATGGCTCGGCCTCTCAGAAGTGGTCATTCTGTATAGCTTGTTTTTGTTCACATTAAATATATTATTCTATCATCAGCCTAAATGTGTTTTGCTAAAGTATTGGACGTTATATTGCCTATTTTATGGTGCGATGACTCAGTATAGACAACGATGTGATTTTCACGTAAGGTCTTATAGATTAAGCAGTCACATTATGACATATCTACAATTTTCGAATAAGGTCTATTATTATAATAGTACTAATAACGAACTAGACCATAATTCTACAGGGTGAGAATTATTCCACCACAATTCAAGAGTGGAAGTTGACGCATCAGTCTGGCCATGAGTTGTTCAGAGTAACTTCACTTCCGGAGACAAATTAAAGCGCACCGGTTACGAGGGTCTTGTGATTCACGACAGAGATTTGAGTCTTTGTTTTTGACGCCAAAAATAGTTAACTATACAAAGTTGTTTAAATTAGATAAGCTGTATTCTGTTTCATTTATTGTCAAAGCGGTAATTTGTTTTCGTCGTCGATTAAGATGATACCCGAAGGGCTACCTGAGTTACTGGAGAAGTTCACCGAGAAGGCTATATTAGAAAAGCCGATCGACTTAGTTGAGTTTGCAGCAAATTATTTTGGCAGTCTTCTACTGGAGTCCAAAAGTCAACCTGAAGAAAGCAAGTTACTCTCTATTTTTTTTACTTGAGTAATAATCCAGTATATTGATAAGAATGAAAAATGCTTGAAATGTTTACAAGCTCTTACGCACATGATCTTCTCATAAAGTAATCTCTCCCACACGGCTGAGGGTTTCAGCCATTGTTGAGTATTTTAATGTGTAATCTCACGTTTGGATATGAATTAGCAACAATGAAATAACTTGCTTTATTTAAAATTCTAAGCATTAATTTTTTATCATTTCCATATATTTGTCGAAAAGACATCATTTGGTTGAAGTTGAAACGTTGGGTTATCTGAAAAACGTGATTCCGTGTGGCTTTTTAGCTGACCGTCCATTACGATTAAAAAGGTTGTATTTATCGATTATATTCCTGACGCAGTTTCTAAATGATGTGTTTGTTTTCTAATTAGCATTTAAGCTGGTCAGTTTCATCATGTTAGCCACGATAGTTTCACATTCTACTTTCTTCACTATACTCAAAAATACTATGTTATTTTGATTGGGATAAAGTAAAATAGGATGTCTCAAGTTTCAGACCGTTGTCCATTACTCAATAAATATACACATGGACGTATATATAGCAGTATAGATGCTCCAGTTTTATGTTATTGAAGTGAGTTGTCTCCCTCGACTAAACTTATAAAAGTGTGATTGAAAGTAATTTTGAATACAGGTTTAGTTGGACACTGTGATGCTACTATGTTTTATTTATCCTTAATTTGAAAAAAACCTTTTGGTAGTATCACATGTTGGCGATAGTCACCTGGATTATACATTTTTATTGCCTTTAGTTTGTTGGTGTTCTCATACCGAGGATACTGGGCAACTATAACCTCTTAAACAGGTTAGTTTATTTTAGAAATCACAGTAAAAAAGAAATAGTACTGCTAAACATAGTGGTGGTGAATTAACAGTAGCGTTTCAGCAGTCTGATGTGAATGAGATCTAAGAGTATTTATGTGTTTTATTAGTTGCCTAACGAAACCATATTCATGGATTTTGGACTAATCATCTTTTAGAAGTTCATTTAAGATTCTATGACAGAATTACCATGTGGCGTAAAGAGGATTTGAGTACCTATTAAAGCTCTAGTAAAGCAATCTACTTAATATAGAATATCCTGCAGATGATTTCGTAAAGCATATCTTCGAACCTATTGAAATAAGGGCTTTTGTTTCAGGCTTCAGTAAGCAAAACAGCTCCAGATTTTGTGTCGTCACGGACTGATTATTTACGAGAACACACTTCACTTTAGGTTCCAAAGCATTCGAAGTATAAGAACTGTAAGTATTGTTATCTTGGTTTTATTACTGGTCAATACTACAATTGTACAATAATTATCTCACAGCCTTTGAACCTAAAACTTCCACCTATAGGTTGAAAACTCTTCTGAATTTGAGATGGAGCTCCTAATTTCTCAAAGGCTTTTATTTCCCACTCGTTAATTCACAAATAAGATTTCCCTTTTCCTCCTGATCTGTGTGCTAATTAAATGTATGCTATATGTATATCTAGCGGTTATGGTAAATAATTAGCCTTGGAGATAATATTGATGCCTAAAAGGACAGATTCTTTGTTTAGGTATTAGTTAGGACAGTAAGAAGTTGTGTTACAGGTACACTAAGCTGACGACTCGTTACCTTAAAATGTTTTCGAATCTTAAGTGTTAACAAATCACTATCCACGATCTACTGATTTTCCCTAAGCATCTAAAAATTGTTGGTTTTTATGGTAATATCATTAATTTAAAAATGTTCTCCCGTAAAGTTTGTATATGTAACCCCATGTTTAAAGCGATTATTTTATCAATAAAATTTTAGACCTGAGTATATTTTTCGCTCCCACTGGTATTCCACAGTATGATGTTACGATAACTGTCAGTGATGCGAAACAAACAGTTCCTGTAATAACCACAACCTCTGACAGGTTTGTTTGTTCGTTTCCAATGTGTAATCGATTGTTTTCAATGACCGTTAAGGGAACACAACAAGTGTTACGACGATTCGGAAATCACCTTAAATTTATTACACTTGTCAACCAGTGAATGTTTCATTCCTCTACACGACAACGAAAGTAATTTAAACGGAAATAATCTCGAACATGTAGTTATCATGAAACTGTGAATTGGGTTGTCTTGCTCTGTGTTGTGAAGTTATGCCTACTTATTGTTGTCTGTGCATCTATTAACCGATATATCATTCGGATAAGTGCATAAAACATCAAAATATTTTGTCGTAAAGTGCATTTGTATCTTAACAGGTGTACATTTCACGCACTGACATTTATTGACTAACTCAGAAAGCCTATATAAAATTACCTAGTTTTTGTTTAAAAAGGTAGTCCAAAGTGATCTCTTTTGTGTTTAAAACCTCTTAGATTATTCTCATTACATTTTCCTATATTCACTGAAACCCTTTATGTGTAACCACGTAGAAAGGAATTAGTTGGTGACGGGTATCAGTCAACTGTTTTCATGTTGTTTCTTGATTTTCATCTGTCATGTGACATATGGGACTCAAAGGATTACAGTTCTTCTCTTTTTTAGGTTTCTTATTTTTTATGTAGATGTATGGTAGATAATATACAGAGACTCAGTAACTTTCTGCTATAAACACCCATATTGGTGTTTTATGACCGAAATAAATAAATGCAGATGAAAAAACTAAAGAAATTGTTAATGATTCATTTTGTTGGATTTATGGTTAAGAAAAATAGAGACGATTGGGTTGTGCCTCAGCTTACCTTAAAGATAAAATATTGATATGAATTGAAATGACGTGAATTATCTTGAGTAGTAATATGTTTTAGAATGTTTTGGTGTGTAAACTGAAACATACTAATTTTACTGATATTGAATCGAGGTTGTAAATTTTGTATCTTATTTTTAAAAGAAAAACACTTACTTAGATACGAATAATTGGTATAAAAGAAACACGAAAAGGTGCACCTTGCATACTGACATACCATCTTCACATCATTCAAAATGGATTTTTTCCAAGTGTAGTTTCCGATTTATCAACACGAGCTGTTAAATATGGAACTATTGAGGTTTATTATCCAACTATGTAAAATAAATATGCTTTACTTTAAATTAATTTATACATTTAATAAAGTTCCACAATGGCCTTTGAAAGTTTGAAGAAATAGATTTGGAAAATTTTGATAAATATAATGCTATTTAGTTTCAGATGTGTAACAATGTAATAAATTGGATAATTCTAACGAAGTGCTTTGTCACATAATTATTAAAAAATTCATACAGCTATTTATTCAAGCTCTAATTAAGGTTTAATCTAGAATTTTCGGAATTCAAGTCACCATAAAAGATAATGGTTTTTGGCAGGTCTTTATTTATGATTGTATAAAGCATTTAGTAGTAATAAAAAGTTTGGTTTATATTGTCACCATCGTTTTCCCCTGTACCTAGGTACTTTTTGTTAACCATGTGTACTACATTTGCCAGATATCAAAGCTGGAAGTCTTGCCCATACAAATCAATACTCTTGGATTGCAATATATATCGTGAATATACTACAAATCATGAAAATTCCTTTGTCAAAAGAACTATATATATATATATATACATTTATGAAAAATTTCTTTTTAGTTAGCAACTGATATTTATTTAATAGTTGATTTCATGAGTCGATTAAAGCTAGACCACCATGGAAAATCTGGAAGGATTGGACGACTGTTTCGTCCTAGTGTGGGGCTAAGCAGAACCCATTCACGATCCCGCTCGCGAGGTTCTAACTCAGGACTTTGGGTCTCGCAATGGAACACTTAACTTCCAGACCACTGAGCTGGCATCCAACAGTGTTAATGTCCAACTTCAATCAATACACGACATTGCGCCGCCGTCCACCATTGTCTTCAGCGAGTAACTGCCTCACAACAGACACGGTTAAACTCCATTGGTCACGGCCTCTCAATAGAATTCTAGGAAATAACTCTTGAAGCCAGTCACTAGTGAGCACACACTTCTGAGGAGTCCCATACTAGGACAAAACGGTCATCCAGTGCTCTCAGGTTTTTAATAGTGGTCTAGCTTTAATCGACTCATGAATTTAACTGTTAAATTACTACAATCTCCACAAAAACCCCAATCGGATGATATTAATTTGATAAATGTTAATTATTTTGAGAGGAGGATTTGTAATTCGATATTTTTGCTATTGCTATCACCACATCCAAATAAATGAGATATGGATACACTTAATTAGTAGTGCTAGCCTTTCTATCTATTACAAAGAATTCAGTAGATTGATTTCTGGAAATGTTATATATATATATATATATATATATATATATATATATATATATATATATATATAAGTATACATTAGTATGTAGATGTGTGTTTAAATACTTTACAAGGCCAACTACATTGTGACAACCGTTTTACGTTTAAAGAATGATAAATAAGTAAATACACTAAACTATCTGTTTCATGTATATCCTGACTAAACAACTGATAAATTGAAAAGCAACCCTTTCAACTTTTAACACGGTAAATTTATACATTCATTGATTATATTATCTAATGATAAATCGGGTTTAAAGTTAATATGGATAGACATACTAGTGATACTGTTAAGGATAATATTTCTTTTTGATCTCTGGAATATATTGACCTAATTTGATGTATATGAATGAATAAAGTTTAAAAACACCAAAAACCTTTGCGTGAAAAACGAAACTGGATTTCATAGGTATCAATAGCAGGTTTTTATTTGATAATTTTGAATAAATTGAGTATTGGATAGATTGTTATGAATAAATAAGATATTTATAAAAATGGATTACGTCACACTTCTATAATGATCGAAACAGTTAATAAGAGTTAGAAATTAATTATAGGTTATTATGTTTATTAACAGCAATATTAAAGATATGTATTTATCATTCTTACTAGTTTGAAGATTAGAGAACTGATGGTTCACAACAAACATATTCTTTGGAGGAATCAGTTATTGACTTGAAAGCAGTTAGACTAAAGTATTGGCTGAGTGTTTAAAGCATTTAACTTTCAACTACTAAGACACAGGTGCAACCCTCTCTCCATCTATTCCGGTTTGAACAACTAAGTAATTTTACTAGCTACCAAACTTAGAGTGTGGCTTAAAACCAGGTATACGAATCTGTATCTGGTAAGCGGACTGGATTAATTGATGTGTTTATGCATATATTATCGCTATTCTTATTGTTATTGTCATTATTACTAAAAAATTTATGAACTCTAGTTCATTCATAAATGTGATAACGTGACTTCTATCTAGAATAATGATCGCTTGGTTAAATCATTTTTATTCAATCATATGACAAGTCTTTATGAAATCTCATTCATTTACTTATTGATAAATCTCCAAAATGAGTGGTTATTAGAATACACCATACATTAGCTTATGGTTATTTCATCCTCATCAATTTCAAGTTGTAATTCACTGTCTAAACAATCAAAATGAATTCGATCGTGTAATAAGATGATCCGACCGTTGCTGCTACCGTGACGTGGTGGTCGAGCTTTCTTATCGTGATGAACCAATCGAGCTATACTGGCTGGAACAATCGTTCTTCAAGGTCCTACCATGTCAGACAGGTCGGTTGAAGAGCAGTAAGACTGAAAGCAGCAAACCCAAGGTCCGAGGTTGAAGTCGTACTGCTGACTGTACAGAGGTGTGACAACAGTAAGGTGTTTCCTCCGGACAACCAGCATAACAGCGATGCTGCCTTCCCACAAGGAGGGGTGTGGTTAGAAAAGGTCGACCCTAAAAATGCACACCTCGCCTTGTGCCACGGATATCCGTCTCCGGCGGTAAGGTCCCAACAAGCACGGAGCTAGCACAAAAACTATCCACAAAAAGGTCGTGTGTGACCGACCTCAAGCAGTTGTCCCTTGGGCACTGCGGTCACGCTCTCAGGTCGTTAAGACCACTTCTAACCCAACTTCCTTTTCAGGTACCTCTGGAAGAAACCTTCCACTGTGTGGGCAACCAGGAAGTGATAACTGCCCTTATACCTCTAACAACACTCAAGACCACTGTATTAAATAAGAAGACGAAGATTATCTGAACATAGTTCTGATAATCTTCGTCTTCTTCTTATACTTTCGAAATTTATCAAACGGACTAATTGCTTTAAATCAAAACAACACCAAACTTTATTTAAGGGATGAACAATTGATAAGTTAGCAAAAAAACGTTTAAAACATTTACTATATAGAAAATACATAAAACAAATAATGGTATATTTTTTAATAATAATATTACTTAACTTGTGAAGTTCGTTTCTCCTAATATCATGCTTAATTTTAAAATATATTGCTATTTTTAGCTTTTAAAAAAATATATTGGAATTATTTGCAACAGTAATGATAAAATTATTCTCAAATTACATGATTTGTTATTAAATTATTAATGTCCAACATGTTGAAAGTCATATCTTCAGTTAGTTGTAGTGTAATTATAAATCGTGGATACGCACTGCTGAAGAGTCCCACAATAGGACCAAACGGCCGTCCAGTGCTTCCAGATTTTCCATGGTGGTCTAGCTTCAATTGACTCATGAATTCAACTATATATAATAGTTAAAAGAATGTTCAAATAATTTATTGATTTCTTTGTTTCGTTTAAAAAGAGAAATAATATTTTACTATTTTAATTCTACTTGATGGCTTCATCAATCTCCATGTCTTAATTTTATATTTATTAGTGAGTTTTCGTCCTTTTAACTAGTTAAAAATATAAAGTAGCATGAGTTTCCATTTTCATTTATTCAGTTAATTTAGAGGATAGTTTGATAGGAAATTACATGCATTAATCATATATTTATATAGGAATTTAAAAGCCAAGTTATTTATTGTTTTATGCAAACTTGGTAAAGAATTACATTGATGGAGAGTGCTGAGTGACTCTTTAAGCGATGATTTTCGGATTATATATATATATATATATATATATAATCCAAAAATATTTTCTCCAACCATAATTTTTTTGAGGTCGAAAACAAATAGAGCAGAAAGTAATTACTATTACACATTAAATACCTTTTACTGTGATTTATTTAATAAAATATTTTATTTTGATGTATGTAGATTGTATGTAGATCCATGTAGATTGGTAAC
Organism: Schistosoma rodhaini; assembly: GCA_944470415.2. Taxonomy (NCBI): domain Eukaryota; kingdom Metazoa; phylum Platyhelminthes; class Trematoda; order Strigeidida; family Schistosomatidae; genus Schistosoma; species Schistosoma rodhaini. The sequence continues at coordinate 48,197,732 of OX104036.1, forward strand.
AAATAGTTGGTCAAACTCTTGTCGAGTTAATTCAGGTTTATATTTATTTGGACTGTCCTTTTTTGTATCTGTTCACTTCATATATATATATATATATATATATATATATATATATATATATATATATATATGACCTTAAATTTACCATGACCTCAAATGACGTTCAGATTTTTAAACAATGCAAGGTTAGTTGTAAAACCGGGCATTTTATTTATTCGCTCTTTTGAATATTAGACTAGAATATTGAGTCTATGTTTAGCATAGAGGGTGAAGATGGATTCGAAATTGATTTTATGTTATATTGAGGTACCTGATTATTTCTAGTTAAATGGTATGGAATATGCATTTTTATTTTGTACCGCTATAACAGACCAATATAACATTGTGATCTCTATGGGGTGTTTTGCGATCTGAGCTGATTCGGGATCGGGAATACCTATGTCAAAATTGTGTTGCAATGAATTCAGTAGTTGTTCGCTGCATGGCTGTAATTGTCAGTGCGTTTAACCATTAAACCAAAAATAGACATTCCCAACTTATGTATTCAAAAATGGAAGGCTAAACTTTTTTTATGAATAACAATTTCAATGAATACTATATTTTTTTTTAGCTGTATGGATCTAACTCAAAGTTTAATATTTAAGCTATGACGCATAGCTATCTAGCGTACAAGCTAATGAGTTTTACTACAATTGTGGAAATATTTTTGGTTGGTTTTATCATCTAATACAACGGCTTTCATGTTTCAATTGACATAAGTTTCCAGTAATTAGCGTTTAAGCATCAGAGTTAATTCATTTGAGTTGATAATTATATGTGTAGTGTACGAGAATTCAGACGGGGAAAAACCAATTTATTGTTCAACGCAAAATAAAAAAAGTGCTTTGGTAAAATATGAAAACCATACATTAAATATATTATTTGCACATCTTCCGTCAGTTGTCCTTCACATGCTTCATAATTCTTTCAATTCTATTTTTATTACAATTGCTCTCTGTTCCCTTGCATGCATTCCACATCTGATTGCTAATGCATACTACTTATATCTATCAGCATAAGTAGTATTCATCACATATGTTTTTGTTAGATATGATGATATAGCCTACAAAGAGTACCGAGTAATGTAGGAAATGCGTGGCCTAAATTTTGTTGCTTTTCATTGCCCGATGCTACGTTATTAAAAATTATTTACGCTTATGAATGCTTCGATATTAGGATGTATCGTTAACAACTTTGTGAGGAACTAATCTATACAATAACTTCAATTAAAGCAAAAGTTAATGAATTAACAAAAAATATGTTCTACTTAAACTTTAGTGAGCAGCAGTTCGTTCTGTCCTACTTTATGACAGTGAAACATGGCCGATAAGAGTAGAGGACATTCGTAGGCTACTAGTATTCGATCATAGATGTCTTCGAAGCATTGCTCGTATATCCTGGGACCACCGAGTAAGCAATGCAGTTGTTAGGAAACGAGTACTAGGTAAGGTTGGCAAATCGATCGATGAAGTAGTGAAACTTCATCAGTCGAGATGGATAGGACACGTGTTACGTATGCCCAACCACCGACTCCTCCAACGTGCGGTGTCTTATGGTGTAGGAGTAGGTTGCAAGAAAGCTAGGGGCGGCCAGACCAAGATGTGGCACAAATCCATGAAATCATTGACAATTGGACTTAGCCATGTTGGTAGGTGTAGACTACCTGGTTGGGATCCACGAGGCAATAGCATTCGATGGTTAGAGACCTTGAATGACATGGCTCAAAATCGTTTGCAATGGCGAAGGTGCATCCGCTCTTTGTATTCTCCCAAATTCTAATCTGAATTCTTCATGTTCCTTTCCTTTTCTCTTTCCAAATTTATTTCGCTGGATTATACTCCTTGAGTAACATCTTCAAACTCTAATCTTTCGGATTACTGCTTATACTCGTTCTGTTTTAAGATGTTAATCCTTGTTGTTGTATATCATAATTGGTTTATAAGCTTTGAAACTGGTCTTGAACAAATATTTCATATTCTGTCAATATTAATGTGTTCATGTCGTTACTGTCTGTCATACAAATACATGAAATTATGTTGCTAAACCATGTGTTTTTAATTTTTTTTATGTGTTGTAATTTACTTTAAATAATTATGTGTGTTTGCCAGCATGTTAGATAAATTGCAAATAAGTCCCATTTATTTTGATGTTATTTATTTGTAGATCGAGTAAGCTATATTGGTACACGTCGACAAAGTGGTAAGTTGGTTTTTTAAAAAGAATTTTGTTTTGTCCATATTCATTTTTTTCTAAAACATGACTATCTTTATGGTCCTGCTTAGACTTTCCTAATCTTGATTAGTATATCTTCTAGATGACGTCTATCACCTAAAAACATTATATCGTGGTTTTAACAACAGCTGAAATAGTTGGTTTTTATGAACTAATGTAGTACATGTCAGAGTAACACATTTTTGATTTTATTATTTACAGAATTATTGTCTGGATGTCCCCAAGATAATGCAAGAAAAAGTCTCTTCCGTCAAATATACAATAATAAGACTGAAAGTGATGACAGAAAATCAGTTTCCAATGAATTTGTATGTCATTAGCTATTTTGTTTCTGTCGTTACTTTACTCAGTACTAAGTTTATCTACACAGAAAATCACATACAAATGATGGCTTTTCTTTAGGATATAAAACACTCATCCAAAAAAGGAGTATTGTTTTACAATTCATGCTTGAATCATTAGATTTATTAGTTCTGAATAATCGAATTTATTGAGATTTCATCTAATCGTCCGGAACGCAAAGACGTCTCTCCTATAAGGAAAATTGTAAGATTTTGGTGATTTAATTTTTACGTGGACTCTTACTCTTCATTAAAATAAATCGTAACCAAAGTTAGGATTTTCATTTGTTGTATTCTCTCTTGTTGTCTAGCCTTCATTCATCAAATTTTATTTAGCTTCACCATCTTTGTTGGCTCATTCAACAAGTAAATTTTCTATTGATCAATTTTTATTTCAATTTTACTAATCGAATGAGAAAAGTACTTTCGAAAAGATCATGAAAATAAAGGTCACAAATGAAAATCTTTCCATTATCTTCTTTTGTGAGTAGTTCACATTAAAAAAAGAGATCTCATTTTTGTTTTGTTCAAAATTGAAAAAGCAATCTAATATATATATATATATATATATATATATATATATATATATATATATCTTAAGGATCCTCAATTAAGATAACGAAACGCAATCCAGTGTTAGATTAAATTTCTAGAACATGTTCCAAAAAACCGTCGAACGAGAGAGAGTACTACTTTGAGCAATGCAATTCTTAAACATCTCTTCGACACAGGACATCAGGTTGACACCTTGAAATCTTTCAAGGTGGTTAATAAACAGTCAAGCTCCAGTCTTTTGAAGTTTGCTGAAGCCATTGTTATCAGGAGTCAGAAACCTGATTTATGTGTTCATAAGGAGATGGTTGTTAATCATTCTTACCTTGGTGACAAATATTAGTTCTTTACGTCATGAAGATTTTGTTCAACTCTTTCCTTCAAATAATCACATCAATACATCTTTTTATTTTGACTGTCTTCTAGACTAGCAATCTTGTCAATTAACTGGGCTTAACTCATTTTATCCTTACTTATGATTAGAGTTTACTCGTTACATAACCACTTACTTCTAGCACTTTAGACCTTTGTTACCTTTGTTACATCCGTAAAAAATGCAATTGGGAATAATAAAGTTAAGATAAGTATTTTAGTTTCTGAGACTATGTTTTAAAATCAATGGAATAATGCGTCAGATTATCAATAATACCACTGTATTTATACAACATATATCCATCTCCAGACATACTTTTAAGGATATTTCGATAGAACGCTGTTCTATTATTGATTTCGTCATAGTATTTAACTTAAAATATATTCTTCTAATTAGATCGGGACTAATTAACTACTTTAGCGTAAAAGGAGTTCAAAAAATTTATGATTCTTACGCCTAGTTTTATAATAATTTAAGATTATCGAAGTCATCAAGAATTCGATACATTTGACTGATACCATTTTAAATGGTTTTACTTAGTTAAGTGTTTTGTTTTGAACGAGGTTCACTAACAATATTCTGTGAGTTTAGTTGTTAAGTAACCTATTCATTCTGATTTTTTCCACTTTTTAGTGGCAGCTGAAAGTTTTAATCCAGCCACGATAACTGATGTGGAACCTGTTGTTCATCCAAAGTCTGTAGCACAAAAACTTCGTTTAGTATCAGTTGTTAAACCAATTTTCATTTTTCGTTCATTGGATGAGGTGAGTTATGTGGAGTTTGTTCGTGCGGTTATGATTTTGTGATAAAGCCGATTTTCGGTGAGATGAATTGCTTAAATGAATGAAATGCTTAGATGAATTTCTTAAACTTCTAATTGTTGTATAGCAAACATGATGACATTTATTCTGATTCATCCACTTCGTTAATCTCGAGTTAAACTCATAAAGAAAACTTGTTTTAATATTTTAAGTGGTACAGTGATTATTTCCAAACATCATTAAAGTATTCATCTGAAAGTCAAGTGCTATTTATGGCCTTGATGTCTGTCTCAGGTCGTCGGCACTTTGTATTCCTTGGTATACCTTAAGGATTCTAGATTGCAACTCGCCTTAAGATGCACTTGAATGGTTCTCGCAAAGTGTGTTATATCCACCTCCATCGTCTATTCCCGATTTTCTTGTCAAATGGCAGCTGCTATTTTCTGTACAACAATATGTTACTACTGCTGGTCTTTGACCAATGTATCTGGAATACCTTGCGTAAATAGATATTAATGATTGCCTGTATTTTTATGGTAATAGTGATGATAGTTCTTCGAATTTCAGACCTGTGCGATAGAACTATTTTAATGCTAATTTTCAAATTTCTTAATTTGGTATCGGCTGAGAGTTCTTTCCAGTTTCATATGTTATTTAGTTGTAGTTGTAGTCATCTTCATTTTATTAGTTTATACCATCATAGCTGCGTCAGATACTCTTTGTTTATCAGTGGTACTGCCCAATTAAATGAAGGGTTATATCTCTTTCAGAGTTCACCATCAAATGTGATTTGGTCGGTCCCCACTGCTGTACTTCAGGATGTTACTTCCACTGTATATGCTGAACCCTAATGCTCCTTAGGCCGCTGCTACACTGGAATTCTTTGTATTTGTTTGCGGCTATGTGAACCACAACACGGTCAAGTTATCTGCGAAGACCAAGTCATACTGTTGTTTTCAAGGTGTCTCTTCTGCATTCCCTGCTTCTCCCAAAGTGTGGGGGTCACTATAATGTAATTGACAATCGAAAGCAAGAGTAGGTAGCCTCGTCTAACTCCAGTATCCACTCAGAATACACTTGTGGGCTGCCTTTCATGCACGACTTTCCAATTCGGTCATTCTTAGAAGTTCCGTATGATGGTGACGATCTTTTCAGATGCCTCATAGTGTCAAAGAAGGTTATCCTATCCATACTGTCAAACCCTTCCTCATAATCAAGGGAGTTGAAATATAGTGATGAGTTCCATTCAATTAATTGCTGAACAAATATCCAGTGTTGCTATTGGGTTGATATATGATTTATCTTTACGAAGTTAGCTTTTTGATCTTTGATCTTTTTCGTCATCTTGATGATCTATCCTTCTTGCCAGTTTACTGGTACTTACTCGTTCTCCGTAGACATCCTCTTGTAACATGGTCTGCCGGCATTGCTAGGTCTTCCACATATTACCGCTTATCATCTATAAAGCTCTTCTTCACTTATTTGTTTGCTTCTAAGTATTCGGCCTGTGCCGAATTAGCTCAGTTAGCTCCTCTCTCTTTGTTATTATGCCTACAAAGAATTTTCTGAACTTTTACTCATCCATATATAGTCGACTCAGTGGTACAGTGACACCTTTGAAGCTTTGTGTATGGATTTGTGAAATAAAGTGCTGCCACCTATGGTATTGCTGTTTAAAGCACGCAGACTTACCAGACTAACAATATTCCAGCTTCTTTCTCCTAGACTGTGCCACTCCATGGTGCGTTCATATCTAGTGTTGTCCATCCCGACTTTGGCGTCTAGGTCTCCCATCAGAATAGGATTCCATGAAAAGTCTTAACGGTAATATATATATATATATATATATATATATATATATATATATATATATATATAACAGGAATTTTTTAGGTCAGCTTGATACGTATATGGTTGCTCATGACACGTAGATCACACTAATTATTTGATGTTAATTAGTTTGGACAAGTCAAAAATTACTATTTTAGAAACCAATAACTTTTAATTACTTTCTAAGTAATTGGAGCGTAATCATACTTGACATAGTGTTTAAATGCTTGTTATCAGTAATCTATGTTTCACATAACTGTCTTTTCAGAAAATGAAGATGACAAACTAAGTTTAAGAAAAAGAGATCAAAGCAAGAATTCTGATTTCCTCCTTAATAGGAAGAAGCACTCATCCTGAATTATACTGCTACTCACAGTTCAAATTCACTGAAAAGTCAACATTATTACTGTTATATCCTAAGCCACGTCAAATATCACGTGAAACATAGATCGCCAATCAGAACACTGACTTATACTACCCTGGCCGTGTGCCAAACCAGCACGAGCAGCCAAGAGTCAACTCGGAGTCCTTATTGGTTCTTGTTGCCTTGCCCTGCCCATTGAGTCCAGAACACAACCTCAGCTTCCACTGTATGAATAATGTATTTCAGATAGTCGCATTTTATATACAAGCAAATCAGATCGTATCATACGATGAAATAGAAAATAACAATAATACAAGATCGAGCCAAAAGTAGCTGTGGGTGTGAGGCTGTAACTAATAGATTAGGAATAACTTGAGAATAGTAAGCCCTACAATAACAGTCAAGTCAAACGAAAGCTTATGATAAAAGGAATATGAATGTTCATATAATCTAGCTACTTGATTGCAATCAAATCAGAATATATATAATAATAGGTCATAAATAATTTCTAGCAGTTACCATTCATGTATTCTTCGTTAGGATATGACAAATGCAAAATCAAATTTTATTTAATTTACAATTAAAGTAACAAATCTGGTATCCCTTGCTTGTCGGTAATCGTATTTGGCTTTGGCCTATTCATTGGGTTTGAGTAAAATGATAGTCATTATCTATGTGTTGGTTTTATGCAGTCACTGATTAGTTTGGAATTTCGTTATTTTATACATCTGTATAACATGTCAGCTTCCACTAAGTACTCACTAGCAGTTTCTGAAAGGACCAAAAATAATTTAACCTAATAAGGTTAAAAAAGTTGGGTTAGGGGTTTACACAGTGGTCTTATTACTATTTGGTTAATGTAAGTAAACTAAGTGTTAACGCTGTTGATATTCAGGACTGATTTTGACCAGTTTATGTTGATTTATTGACATTGAGTATAACTGGAAGTTCAGTTCTGGGTAATGACCACCATTTTTTTTACAGTTCACTACAAATAATATGTCCATTGAACAAGTTGAAGAGAATCATATCAGTAGTTTGATGGATGGCACTCTTTCGTTTTAATTGATAAATACACAATCCTAGTCCCAGTGTAAAAATTGGCACTGTAATGTAAGAATATTCAACTGATAAATACAGGACAAAACGAAATGTACTGCTTGATTCACAATTTTATTGTTTATTCAAAAGTAATTGTTTACGGGTTACACTATTGCCACAATTAATATCAATTTTCCATACAAAAAACTGCTGAACATAATTTTTACATCAAACCGGTTTAAACGTTTTAAAACATTTTTCCCTTGGATAAATGAATGATCTACTAACTTTTCATACATCATTTCATCTACAAAAATTAAGGTTTTTCATCTGTTGGAAAATTATCCTTTTTTGCTTATCTTCATTGTTAATAATTTTTTTCTTTCCTCTTTTTATATTTAACAAATAGATTCAACTGAGAAGAGTAATCGATGCAATAAAAGAAACGCCTGTGACTAAAGGTCAAGTAATTATAAACCAAGGTGAAGATGGTGATTATTTTTATGTAATTGAAAGGTGAGTGTATTAAATGAGATAGAACGCTGGAAATATAAGGAGAATTTAATATATATGTATGCGCGAATGAAAGATAAACGGATTAGATTGTTTTACTGTTAATTTCTTATATTTAAATTGTTTATTAAGCAATGAGAAATCTCTAAATGACTATGCTGAAACGAATTACTAGTTGGATGTAACTGACAAAAATAAAACACTACCATAAGGTTGTATATTCCAACATTTATTGTTTATTTTTCCGAAGGAATTAGCTGTCCAGCTTGAAAGCTTATCACTATTAAGAGTAAATAATATGAATTCAAACTTGAAAATCAAATTCATTGACTATAAGAAGGCGTTTGACAATGTGGGCCGGCAAACATTATGGAAACTTCTTCGACACTATGGAGCTCCTGGGAAGATTGTCAACATTATCCGGAACTCATACGACGGACTACAGTGCAGAGTCGTGCATGGAGGACAGCTGACAGATCCATTTCCAGTAAGTACCGGGGTCAAACAAGACTCTATTCTCTACCTTCCTCTTTCTTCTGGTGATTGACTGGATTATAAAGACTTCGACATCTGAGAGGAAGCACGGAGTACAATGGACATCTCAGAATCAATTACACGGTTTGTACTTCGCAGATGATCTAACCCTCCTATCCCATACACACGAACAAATACATACGAATACAACTAATGTAGCGACAGCCTCTGAGTCAATAGGCCTCAACATACACAAAGGAAAAAGCAAGATTCTCATATACACCAACCCAGTCACACTTGATGGCGAAACTCTGGAAGAGATGGAAACATTCACGTACCTGGGAAGCATCATTGATGAACTAGGAGGATCTGATGCAGACATAAAGGCGAGGATTGGCAAAGCAAAGGCAGCATTCCTACAATTGAAGAACATATGGAACTTCAAGCAACTGCCAACTAATTTCAAAGTCAGAATCTTCAATACGAACGTGAAGATAGTCCTACTGTGCGGAGCTGTAACGTAGAGAACTACTAAATCCATCGTCAAGATGGTACAAATATTTATAAACAGTTGTCTATGCAAAATACTCAACATTCACTGGCCGGATACTATCAGCAACAGCCTTCTGTGGAAGAGGACAAACCAGCTTCTAGTTGAAGAAGAAATTAGGAAAAGACGTTGGGAGTGGATAGTTCATATATTGAGGAAATCACCGAACTGCATCACGAGGCAAGCCCTAACTTTGATTCCGGAAGGGAAGCGGAAAAGAGGAAGGCCAAAGAACACATTACGTCGGGAGATTGAAGCGGATATGAAAAGGATGAATGTTAACTGGAAAGGATTGCCCAGGACAGGGTTGGATGAAGAATGTTGGTGTGCGGTCTATGCTCTACGAGGGGTAACAGGCTTAATTAAGTAGTCAGATTTGAAAGGATGCTTTTTAAGGTTGTAGTGTATATTACCGTATCAAGCCCACATGTGTTATTCTAGCTTCTGAACAGAGGGATTTATTCATTCTTCTCAAGTCACATTTCAACCTTGTCAACTATTCGCTCATATTCTTGACAGTTTTTATGTGAGCGTGTACGTCATTACAGTAAGAATATCTTAATTTATAATTAACTATCTGACTGGAATTATAAACGAAAAATAAATTAAGCAAATGATATTTATTGCATATTTATGTAGCACACGATTGTAATTAGATGATATAGTTACAGGACATTATGATTCATTCTATGGATAACAGAAAATAATGCTAATATAATCAGAGGTTTTCTTTTATAGGAACGAAAGTTTACATGTAGTTGTTCAAGCTTCAATTATTTACTTGTGGGAGTAAAAGTGAGGTTAGGAAAATTGTTATTTATTGATTATGTCTGAAAGTTAGAGATTTTTTCACTTTATTGAACCTTGTTCTTTAAAAAAGCCATTAAAAATATTTCAATTTTATGAAAGCAATTATTCTTTAAGTAAAAAAACAAACAGGCCAATAGCCTGTTAATAGTTAAATTCATGGGTCGATGTAAGCTAGACCATCATTGGAAACCTAGAAGCAATGGATGGCCGTTTCGTCCTAGTACGGTACGCCCCAGCAGTGCGCATCCACGATTCCGCAAGCGGGACTTGAACCCACGACCTTCGATCTCGTACACACGCTTAACCTTTAGACCACTGAGCCGGCAGCCAACGGTGTTAACGTTTAACTTTAAACAATCCATGGTCTTCCACAACCATCCATCTATTGTCTGAGGTAGATACCTGTCACTATCCAACTGGGATTGGACTCTACTGGTCACGGCTTCTCACTAGAACTCCCGGAAATCACCTTGAAGCCAGTCACTAGTGAGCACATGATGATTATTATCAGAATAGGGGTTTCGTGGTGATTATAGTTATTTTAATCGTTAATTTGACGAGTCAATCTAAGCTAGATCACCATTGAGAACCTGGAATCACTGGTAGACTGCTTCGTCCTAGAATGGGACTCCTTATATTGATGTATTTCTGCTGTTGTTTTCTCTTGTTAAAATGTTTTACCGTACAAATAAACCACTTGAAATTGTCGTTTAATCTTAATTTTTGTTTGTAACATTTTACTATTAAAAGACTGTACTATAACTGTTCTATTCCATGAAAAAAAACGTATAGGACACGTTATTTTAAATTCTTATGAACAAATGAATTCGATTTCTTCATGTAAATTAATGACTACTAATTTGTAAATGATCAAGAGACGAACGATTAATTTATAAAATAAAAATAGTTCATAAGTAATGAATACTGATGAATCTAATAAATCTACTTATTTAGTTTCCATTTCTTTTTGTCATATAATATAAAAAATAAATGCATATTTCTTCTTGTATGTTTTGGATAATCCGCCTTCCAAATTCGTGTATATTATGTATACTTTATACGTGAAAAATTATATTTAAAATAGTCTCAGGGATTGAAATTTAAATAATTTCAACGTTTCGTTCAGCTGACTTGTCTGAAGATGTCCACACAAGTTAGCTGGACGAAACGTTGGAATTATTTAAATTTCAGTCGCTGAGACTATTTCAAATATAATTTTTCATATATAATAACTTCTTTATACTCGGCGCCCAATTTTTGTCAAGCTATTCGTTCTAACCTTGACGAATATTCGTATAAATTATGTATGCTTTGTTTTTATTTTTTTCTTTTAATAAATTGATTTGTTTGTTTTTATTTTCCAAGTTTTTTATTCATCAAAATGTTTAATTTTCTTAATTTATACTGAGAAAAATGTCATGAATTAAATTGAATTTAGTGAAAAAATTGTTGACACATGTTTCTTTTTGTCGTTGTTATTGTTGACCGTTTCATTATTTAATATTCCATTTATAAAATAAAAGAACTTTATAATGAAATTTATAATTGAATAATAATTAAAATATTATGTTGCTCACTAGTGACTTACTTCAAGAGATATTGCCTGGAGTTCTAGTGGGAAGTGACTATTGGAGTTCAACCACGTCTGTTGTGAGATATCAACTCACTGAAGACGATTGGTGAACGGTTGCTCAACTTCGTGGATTGGTTGAAGTTAGATATTAACACCATCAGATATATATATATATATATATATATATATATATATATATATATATATATATATATATATGGGATAAAGTTTCTAGACAGTTTTGAATACGTAAATGAAGAACATGAATTTATCCATTCGAGTTAGTGTACATCACAAACTGTCGTTAACCAGACATCTAGTGAAACCAAAAGGAACTGAACAGATGTTTATTTTTAGTATGAAATCTACAGATTGAACTAATGATTTTCACGTCTCACAATACATGTACAACCTTTGAATCATTATAAATCCATTCTCGAAATAAATTTGAATTAAATAAATTATGCAGACCTTCTGTGATGAAGAAGTCGAGTTATTCAACTGAGATACATGTAAATGGATCACAATTCGTTGTTAAATTCATACATTTACTCTGTTTATAATTGAATTGTGTTTTTATTTTAATGCATTGCACTGATAACAATGAAATAGTATAAATATTTTCAATAACTCTAGTGTATTATCACAAATATTTTCACACGTTTTTTCACAATTATAAACGTGAATAAGGAAAGATTAAATATTTTAAGCAGTGTAACTCAAGTTCATTTATTTTATCTTGGATTCTTCCCAGTTGCTTACAACCTAAAACCATAGTATTAATCACTAAGAACGAAACAAGTATACATATATAATATATCAAAAAACGTCTTAAATAAATTCAGTTGATATTCTCCTACAAGATTTATCCTTCCATTATTTAAGTTCAAAAATAATTTGTTAATGTTGGTTGAATTATATAGATGAGCTTTTGGAATGAATTATAGTGGTCATTTATTTACATTGTTGACATTTTTCGGTTGTGTAATAGTAGGATTCATTATCAGATTAATTCTCCTGTAAAATTTATGTTTTACTGAAGTTACGCTATGCTACCCATAACTCAATACACGAAATAATGCTATTTGCAATGTTCAGAGTCATTAATTTAATTCTTTATGCCTTTGATCTAACCTTATAAAAGTATTTTAAGGCACCATTTATATGTAACCACAAGTAAGATAGAAAAAATTGTCCATTACTTTCTTCCTTAGAAACCGATCATTTTTTCTTTTAACAAAGTTTTGATGTGTTATGTCCCAAAATTCACTGAAGATTATCAGTTCTGTTAACTGATGATATAGTTGTCAGTTTAGCTTATAATCAATTAAAAATATTCATAGTTTTAAAAATAGGAAGAAGCTTCTATTCATTTATCTTAACTAGACAGTACCAGGTTTTCTTGTTAATTAGATTATTCATCTGTACAGGTAAAGATTCATCATATTTTTAATAGTGTTGATTTGTTGTTAGTGATAGTGTTTCTGCGACTGAATTATTTGTTTATAAAAGAGACTATTTCTAATTTATTATGAGAAAATATGTAAAGTATTAAAGTATTTTGTTTGCTAATAAAAAATAAATTGTTTTGTTTTCATTTTAGTGGGAACTATGACATAATCATAAATGGGGATATAGTAGGAAGTTATGCTGGATCGGGTTCTTTTGGGGAACTAGCACTTATGTATAACACTCCTCGAGCGGCTACCATTATAGCGAAAACGGATGGTGTACTATGGTCTTTGGATCGAACAACGTTCCAACATATAGTTTTGCGACAGGCATTTTTAAAACGTCAACTTTATGAAAACCTTTTGTCTTCAGTTCCGCTTTTAGGTAGTTTAAGTGCATACGAACGTACTAATTTGGCGGATGCACTTGGAAGTCATACCTATGACGATGGGGCATGGATTATTCAAGAGGGTGAACCGGGAGAAGAAATGTACTTTATTGAGGAGGGATGTGTTGTAATTTCTACCAAGAATTCTGTAAGAAATGTTCTCATTATTTGTATATTTTCTTTATCAATATTGATAATTTGTCCTTTATGTAATATTACTGAATTAAGTTTATTATAATGTACAGTGTTCCAATCACCATTATCTTTTTCCCTCGTCGATCGATTTTGTTTCATAAAGTACAAATTAATTGTTTCTTTTGACCCCACCTACATGTAGTTAGTTTAAATAACTAGGGATATATGTTTAACGCTATTTTTATTATTTGGTTGTTGATAATAACAACTTATCAGTTGTTTTAACAAATAAACTGTCGAGCAAAAATGTTCCATTGTTATTGAGATACTGATTATACCATTATTTACAGTTTAAAAATTTAACTGTCCCAGCTCATTAAAGTTCGGTAGATATGATAAAACAAATTTGAAACCGTAATAGTATCGGAGAAAAATGTCATGATAATAAATCTATTACGGTTTAGCAACATAACGGATTAAGGATGTAGTTTGCATAAATTATGAGTCACGAACATGTAGGATGAGTTTCCTATACATGTATAGCAAGGAGATCACCGATACAAAATGTCAAACGAATATGTACTATCTCTTTTATTTCTGGTTTCTATTTACCCAGTCGATGATTCAGAAGGATAGGTCTCTTTTCATTGAATAATCCATGTTCATGTGATTTTTTTATCATTGCAACCATTGTTATGCCTTTTTTTCCAACCTGTCGCCAAATCCTCTTTTCAGTTTCTGAACTAAAATAACGGGTTTTTCTGCTTTTTTTCAATGCATCCCAAAGATTGTTGTTATTAACAAACATATTTTACACTATCACTATTAACAAAGAATATGCATGTATTTGATTGTACATTTTTGGAAATAAAATCATTGGAAAGCAACATTTTCGTTAAACAACTAAATATTGGACAAGAAAGGTCTCAGATAATTAAAATTTACTATTCTGTCCTCAGCTTCATTTGAACGACTGATATAATTTCAGTATTAAGAACATCGGTAGTTTATCTTCTATTGTGATAGGGAATTGTAATTATTGATTTTCTAAAATAACTAATACTTAACATGGTACAACTTTCTTTCGTCTTGGATAGAGAAAACACTGATGCTTTAGTTGTTTAATCATCAGTTTTATTGCACAAAATTAAAGTTTGTAAATCGTTTCGACTTGTTGAAGAAAAATGATTTTATTTATTTTTTTAATGATTAGGCTGAACACTTGGTTATTTTATTTTATAATTAACCGGTTTTCTGGTGGGGAAATATATATAATGTTTATCCTTATGGTGCTTATTTAAATGTTATGCAGACCTTTACAAAGTTGGTTTTGAAGTTTGTAATTACCACTAAAAGGATTGGACTTGATATATTCAAATAAATTTGGCACTGACCAGATTGTTTATTATAATATATCTGTTTTAGAAGTTGTATTCGATCTTGAATTCAGAACTATTAAATGTTTTTGTGTAATATCCTATGAACTTCAGGTGTCATTGTCACATTTACAAAAGAGAGCAATGTCTTGAACATTGGCTATGATCCATGACATAAAAACTGGAAACTAGTTGAAATGCAAACAACTTTCACACCATATATGGTTATTAAAAAGATAAAAGCCAATAAGGAGTTTTTGCTTGTCAAATCTAGCACAATTTAAAATTGTTCTTAGCATGGAGTATAGTTGTACTATGTGTGTAGTATTTATTTGAATTGATCTTTATTATTAAAAAAATGGTTTTTCAATGATATTTTTTAATGAAGTTACAAGTGAATGCACACTCAGAATTTTAATGGTAAATTTCCATGAGTAAGTAATGTATTTGAGAAGATACATTCGCAATATTTGTCAGCAAATAGTGTCATTTTACAATTTTCCCATTTTGTACTAAATGTGTTTCTTAGTTGAAAGCATGAGTCAATTGAAGCTAGACCACAATGGAAAACCTGTGTGTTTCTGTTAGCTAATAAATTCGTTTTCGTAAGGATACAAATAATTTCAGTCTACCTCATTTATATAAGTATTGGTAACTATACAGAAAATTTATTTGGTGCTAGACTTAGTTCTGATGATTCAATGACGGATCTCATTGTACAAAATGTTTGACAGTTAGCTTTTACTATATCGCTTCTCATTCAACTATCTTTATTAATTAAATTAGATACCAAATTAAACGTTTTTAAGAAATCATAAAACGTGGCACCATTGGTGTTATAGGGTTTTTAAGCAATGTAAAATTATATTAGAAAACTGATTTGGTTAATTATAATGAAACTGTAGCTCAGCTAGATAGGGTAGTGCATTGTATACCATTACCCAAGAGAACTATCTAAATTGTTTGTCGCTTAAAACTGATTTGCAGATTTAAGTAACTATTTCCTTAAGTGACAAAAAACAAAAAAGTTTCATTTATTCATAATTTTTGATGATACAATACGCGTCGGTAGGGTATGGTTTCAGAGAATCTGACAATTCTGAATGATACTAGGATAATGATTAAGATTTATGGCCTGATATTCAGATGTAACAATGGATGTGAATATGTTTTACAAAACCATTTGTGAATTTTTTTTTCCTATTTATAAAGAAGTACACGGAGAGAACCAATTAGTTAGCAATTCAGTATTTGTTGTTATCATCAAAAACAGGTTCCTTATTTTGAAAGAAGTTTGAATAAATAAGCAAATATTTTTAAAAACACAAATAGGTTAGGATTGCATTCCAGTTGAAAATTTTTACTAAGTTTTTATTTTCTTAGTGAGTTTCACTACACTAATACAGTAATTTTTTTTCGCAAATAGAAAGGAGAGGAAATCGTACTCAAACAGCTTCAGAAGAATGATTATTTTGGTGGTATGTACATTATTGTATTATGTTTCAATATAATGTAGATATTTTTTTAGCTTTTTTCTTAAAATCTATGGATAATTTTTCGTTATATTTTAAAACGTCAGTATAATAGCTTTAAGCACTTATCATTAAAGAGTGCATATAGTGATAATGTACATAACAATATGTAGTTATTAATCAATCATGCTTGTATTCTGAAAATCTCGTGGTATTTTTCAGAGACGTAGTTGCATGTTTTTTAAGGATATACAAAAGAATGTAAATGTAGCTTAGGTAATTTGCTGATATCCTGTTAAATCTTTACACTAATGATTGAAATATTGGGTTTTCTGTTAGCCTATATTAAATTTTATTTAAGGTTAATTTAATAGGATCTTACGAATGGGAGTTATGGTAGGCTGAATGCTCGTCACACAACAACAATTCAATACGCTAATAGAGAAGACGAAAATTTGAGTATAAATTTGTATTCCATGCAGAAGTCATATTTGAAAAAGAACAATTGTTTTTATTGTAACACTGAATGACCTTGGCTCATGTAGCAAAATAATGCAAAAAGCAATTACAATCGATCAACTAACACCAAACGGTATTGAGGAAAAATGAATTAAAGAAATTTCATCAAGACTATCCTTTAGAAAAGAACTTACTTGTGTTTATGAAAAACTAGATAACTTGATCTCTTTCTAAAGAAATGTTCCAAGGTTCACTATAACAATAGAATTTTAGACAGAAAGCTTTTGCTATTTAGTCTTTATTCATTCAATAGATAAAGTGCACTTTCGTTCATTTTATTTATTTATTTATTTAAACACATATATATTGGTACAAAAGGGCGCCAGATACATATGCGCCACACAAAATAATGAAAGTAGGAAGAGAAGGGATGAAAAGATAAGGCGGACAGAAATGTACAACCAGAAGACTCAGTTAAGAAAGTTAGAACCACTCTATATGAAGAAAGTAAAAGAAGATTACAGCAGGATCGCCACTGGCTTCTATTCTGAGCCATATCTGATAACGTCTCTAGCCACTGTGTTGCACCATCTCTCGGACCCCAGCCAGGGAGTCGTGAAAGACCAACAGAAGCTAGCCCTTTGCAGCTTTCTTTCATGCCACGACACCATGTCATACACTGACCTCCTCTCCGCTTTTTACAACCAGTCGCAGTTATGACTTTGTGCGAAGAATGCTAATAATTTGACAAATTTTATTAACTGAAGCATATAACCAGCTTGTGATATATATTACTCAGCAATTTTGCTTTCAGAGAATAGTCTTTACTTCACTCTAAAGACTTGTTCATAAGAATCAAAGTTTGCTAAAATATTTGACTTGGATAATGTAATTTCTGATAACTATATAATAAGTAATATATTTTGTCTTTACAAATAGAGTTAGCGTTAATTTTACATGAACCGAGGAAGGCATCAGCTCGTGCTGTTGGTAGAACAAAACTTGCAGGTACGGAAATTTTTTAAAAGTCTTGTTAGTCTATATATGTTTTGATTATTCTGGAAAAAAAACATTTTACTGTCTAACGAGTTTATAATTTCATGGCTTTATCAATTAGTCATTAAGTGAACGTTCTTATGATAATTTAGTTGTATGATGCTTTCTTTTCTAAATGACATTTTAAGGCATATTCGATGTTGAACAGATCATAACTAACAAAATTGTCAAGGTTTACCTCCCAAAAAACAAATGACTAATAAATTTCTAACATTCATTTCAGTACTTCGAAAGTTTTATTAGTCAAAATTTTTTTTATAAATCTAGCTAGTATAGTTTAAGCTGTTGGATGATTATCAAAAGCTAAGTTGAATCAAAGATCATAACAGTTGCTTATGAAAATTGTAGTGGATCTGAATGAATGACATATTTTTGGTAGGTTTCAACGGCTTCTGTCCTTCAAAGTTATTCGTATAAGTAAAGATCTAAATTTTACATTAACTAACTTGTTGCGTAGAGAGTATTTTAACATATTTATAACACGGTTAACAGTGGAATCGTGGATGCACTTTTCGCTTATCATATAGATATGCTTGAATCTCAATGTTGCTGCATGCACGTAAATTTGAACATATACGTATGGCTTCTAACGTCAGTCTAATATCCATCAATTTGCTGAACTAATGTAAAGGTATTAGTGAGGGTTTGTGATTTACAGTCAGTTGTCATCGTTAACTGCAATCGATCAGTCTTTTTTGATATATATATATATATATATTAATGCACTAACAAATATTAGGAAGTGAAAGATTCTATATTACATAGCCGTGCTCACTCAGTTAATTAATATATATGTCACTTTCCATATTTTCTCTCTGCTCGTTACGTTGTCTATGGAAGTTGTAAAACATTTATCTTTCGAGTTTTTCTGTCGAGATCCTCTTTCTTTCCTTTGCCATTATATATTAGTTCTGGATGTATCAAGTTTTGAACGACTTATGGGACCATGTATAGAAATTATGCAACGTGAAATGGGACGCTATCGTACTCAACTACTTGAAACTTTGGGACCAGATGATATACGTAATAATCCTTCATTGGCAAAATTCGTAGAATTCGAGCAGTAATTTCAAAAAGAAAAAAATATGTCAACTATAATGAATTGTCTATTTTCAATAATTTCTTTATATTAATCTTTTACGTAAATGATCGTATCCCCATTGTTTTACTGATGAATTTCTGTATGTTTTATGGATATAAATATTTACCGTTTTCATTATCTTTTTACAATGTCTCTAATGTGAATATTCTCACTATTTACACTTATATTCGATCAACGAATCTATTTTAAAAACTGATGTTTATTATTATTATTATCATCATATTGTTGGTATATTAAACTACTTACTCAAAATACTACTCATATACTATTTTCATACGAATTCTATGAAATACTTTACAAAATAGTTTGATTGATTATGTTTTTTCCTGATAATTTAACAACCTTTATCGATTCTTGCACAATGTAAATAATCAACTGATCTTTGGGGGTATTTTTCCCTTTAATTTAGAATAGAAAAAGTGTGTAAAAAGTAAAACAGGTGACAAAAATTGATGAAAAGAAAAAGAATTTATCCCTAAACATAGGATATAATTGAAAATTTAAAAAAAGTTTAAAAAATATTTACTTGTTAAATTTTATTTATTAGAACTTCATTGCATTTCACTTAATACTTTTCTTGTATACTAACTGAATTTATTTAGTACATTGAAAAATACATCAGATGAAAATTATGATATTTATTAATTAATTAATTATTATTATTATTTATTTCTGATTATAATTGATAATTATTAGTCAATAGTCATCTAGTGATATTATTATCAACTTTACAAATCTCTCTTTTCTTTTTTGAGTTGACATTGTGACAGTTAAATGATGGACTATTGTTTAATAATCAAAAAGTGTTTATGGTACTTATTTTGACAATTCATACTCATACAATTATGATCCTAAAGTAAACTTTCTCTAATTTTTTTTTCTACTAACTATAACTTATGTTTGAGTATGTGTGTGTGTGAGTGCACGGTAATGTTTTTATCTTATATTTATCTTTTATTAAACAATGAACAATATTTGCTTTCTAAAGTGTTTTTAGTTTATTCATTTTGAAATGTACAGCTATAAATAGATTTTATGTAGTTCCATATTTTACTGGCTCAAAATATTTTAATTAAACTAAAAGATGCTATATACCTCTTGTGTTAAAGTTATTTCATTTAGTTTTTAAAGTATGATTATAATATTGTTAGCTGTGTGTTATTGTTACTAGAATGCTTTGTGTAATAATTAAACAAGTTTAATTTATTATAACTTCATTGGTTTTTATTTCTATCAGACTATGCATCATTATAAAAGCTTTTTCATTGTTAATTTAGAAAATACCGAAATGTCTTAAGTGACGTATTTAGAACTGGTGTTTGGAAAGGTGTAGGTATTTCATATATATAGACTAAACATCCAATACGAATAAATTTTTAAGTTGTTAATGGTTTTAGTAATGCATCTCTGCCATTCTTTTTGATTGGAGATAAAACATCTGTCTTACAATCTGTAAGTTTATTTGATGATAACAATTATTTGGGCAATGGTTGAGAACTCTTTTTTCTGATCATACTAATCACCTGTTACAAATGACCACGTCAGTTTTTGAGCTGATTCATATGGCTTTTAGTAATCGAAATATAAACATAAAACAAATATATTTTATTGAAACCTCATATTATAGAGATAACTAGATATTTTGAGTTTTTACCTGCTATAACATAACATAGTACTTAAAATTGTAACGAACTTTCAAGTCGTTCATGGAGGACAACTTACCGACTCGTTTCAAGTAAAGACCGGTATCAGGCAAGGTTGCTTACTCTCACCCTTTCTCCTTCTCCTGGTCATCGACTGGATCATGAAGAAGTCAACATCTGGAGGAAAGCACGGGATACAGTGAACAGGCAGGATGCAACTGGACGATTTAAACTTTGCAGATGATCTGGCTATTCTATCTCAAACGCAACAACAAATGCAGGAGAAAACGGCCACTGTGGCAGCAGCCTCAGCAGCAGTAGGTCTCAATATAAGCAAATAGAAAAGCAAGACTCTCCGACACAATAGAATATGCACCAATCAAATTACACTTGACGGAGAAGCTTTGGAGGATGTGAAAACCTTTACATATCTGGGCAGCATCATCGATGAACACGGTGGATCAGCTGCAGATGTGAAGGCGAGGATCGTCAAATCAAGAGCAGCATATTTACAACTAAAGAACATCTGGAAATCAAAACGATTGCCAACCAACACCAAGGTTAGAATTTTCAATACAAATGTGAAGACAGTTCTATTGTATAGGGCGGAGACGTGGAGAACTACGAAAGCCATTATCCAGAAGATACAAGTGTTCATCAACAGCTGTCTACGGAAAATACTTCGGATCCGTTGGCCAGACACTATCAGCAATAAGTTACTGTGGGAGAGAACAAACCAGATTCCAGCAGAGGAAGAAATCAGGAAGAAGCGCTGGAAGTGGATTGGGTACACCTTGAGGAAATCAGCTAATTGCGTCACAAGGCAAGCCTCACATGGAATCCTCAAGGCCAAAGGAGAAGAGGAACACCAAAGAACACATTACTCTGAAAAATGGAAACAGACATGAGAAGAATGAACAAAGGTTGTATAGAACTAGAAAAGAAGGCCCAGGACAGAGTGGGTTGGAGGATGCTGATCGGCGGCCTATGCTCCATTGGGAGTAACAGGTGTAAGTAAGTAAGAAGATATTTACAACGTTCGCAAGTAGAGAAGCATATTTCACAATTTATATGTCGATTGAGCTTGCTAGAAACTTTCATTTATAAATAAGGACACTGGAGTTTTTTTTCTCTTAGCAAGATTTAAAAATAAATTAGTTTTAAACTTTAAACGTTTATCAATTAATTCATCATTATCACGACATGTATTCGGTAATATGTCAATTTCTGTGTGTAAGGCTAACAAAAGCAAGAAACACGTTTCACGTTTGCAGTATAATAAAAAAAACTGCATTGCGTTTAATGAGAATAAATGAAACAACAAAACTTATCGAATTGTTGCGTAACCCAAACTAACTGTAAGGACATAAAATATCAAAAGTTGTCGATGAGTTTATTTGTAAACCAGATCATTCAGAATGAGCATGTGAGATAGGAATCAACCAAGACCGGAACATTGACACAATGAGTCACACCATAATTTTAACAATATATCTTGATGATTCACACAACATTTTGGAGATCTCTGAGTAGAAATCATTCGATGAGCTTCAACATATTTAAATTAAATGATGCATAAATTGACTGTGTATTTAAGTGAATTAGGGAGAGATATATATTCAAATGATTATCTGTTTACTTCTGAATGCCCAAGTTTAGTTCAAGTGTTTTGATAGCAATAAATCTTACAAAAAAAATCAAATTTTGCTGAAGGAGTATTTCAAATGACTTCATAATTTTGACACTACTACAGTTTTTAGTTAACTTGCAAGCGAACCCATTTGTAATAACTATGTTAACAGGTTCAAATTAGGTGCTTTGAGATTTTTATGTTAAACTTTCATCTTTTTTCGAAATTGACGCACGACCAGATAATGTGCAGAATAGAGTTACTGTAGTTATAAATAGTTAATCTTGGATACTGACGATTTTGTAAGTCACATAAAAAACGCGTTCTATATCAAAATATTTTTATTATTGTTTAAATAATGCGTTCTTATTTTCCTTTTTTTAAAGAAGTGATTTCAGGTTGAAAAAATAATGATTGTTTCCATGCCTTAAATAAAAAGTTACTTGAGATTATGGAATACCTGATTTTATATTTGAATTCATGAATCAATTGAAGCTAGACTACAATGTAAAACCTGGAAGCACTGGACGGCCTTTTCATCCTATTGTGGAACTCCTCAGCAGTGCACATCCACGATCCCTCCTCGCAAGATTCTAACTCAGGACTTATCAATCTCACACGCGACTGCTTAACCTCTAGACCACTGAGCCAGCATCCAATGGTGTTGAAGTTAAGAATATACTATGGTATTTCAATCAATCTGGTTGCTTTAATAGATAGTTTAAGGACTTTTTGTTACATAACACTTATCAATGCGTAATAAGTAAATCAAGGTCAAACTCAGAATAGTCTTCCGTTCCATATAGAAGAATGCATTATTTTTTACTTCGAATTATAATATCTTCATTCCGTCTATTCTCCTTGAGATACTCTTTTAAAGGTGTTTGAGTTTTCAATGGTTGACTAAGATTTATCTGGTACAGATCATTAGTTTAGTACAAATTTATATGTCTTATTTAAAGAAACATATTTAATGTATACAATGCCGTAGTTTCCTAATTAAGATATCTGGTTAGTTTATCAATTTACAGGTCGCTACATGACTGATAATTTGAGATCATTTTAGTTTACAACACAATAATCAAAAGATGTAATGTTTAAATATTTCGCTTTTCGGCTATCAAAGTAGTGAACATAAAACTGCGAATGGATTCAACTTGAAGAGTTTACTCTCGTTCCGAGTGTAAATATTTGTATCTTGGGTTATATTTTTATAATACAATTTCTAACGTATCAACTTTCAGTAGTAGATAAAATAATCACTCTGACTACACAAATATTTGGGTATGTCTACTTTAACTACTTACGAGTAACACAAATACTGTAACCAAAATTGGTAACGGTTTTGGTTGGGATCATCAATCGATCGATGTTAGATTACCGTTGAAAACCTGGAAGCACTGGACGGCCTTTTCGTCCCAGTATGGAACTCCTCAGTGGTGCTCATATACTATCCCGCAGGTTGGATTCAAAACCAGAACCTCCAGTCTAGCTCGCGAACAGTTAACCTCTAGACCACTGAGCTTCATCAGATTTCATCGATGTTAATGAAAAGCTGGGTTAAATTATAATCGCATAATCATACAAGTAATGTAAAACTGTGTTCTTTAAAACATTGTTAAATGTTAAAAACCTGACTACTGTCCTTTATATTTGTTTTACAAATACAAAAGTCTTTACCAATGAATAAATTCCTCAAGCCTGAAGTGAAATGTTATTGCACTATAATAAATCGTGTTTAACCTAAATTTCAAACTCATTAAGGATATATTTGCTTTAGATCCTCAAATGTTGTGGTGAATTTTGCTTTCACAATGAAGAAGGAAATGTAATTGCAGCACTTCAATATTTTCGCTAAAGATGGTTGAATTACGATGTTGTGAAAATTTATCGTTTGACGTTAACTTAACTTTCTGGACACTTTCTGAAATTCTATATTGACAACCAAATGACTTTGTGTGAGTAATTCAAGTAAACAAGTCTAAATGTGATATGTATTAGACAGATTTTCTGGAATATACAAATAAGATTACAAGTGAAAGGATTATAATTATCATGTATTTGAATATTATCTTTATAGTGTAAATGATGATTAACATTCTAATAGAATCGTGTGTAATCGAGTTTTTGATTAATAAATGCTTTTTTATTGATGTAACAGAAATCATATGTAAATATTTTCCAGTTTGCAGTATTTTTTAATTTATCGATTTAAGGTTTTCATTTTCAATTTGCTAAATTTTCTGTGTCAAGGTTATTTCTGGCTAATATATATAATGTGATTAAACTTTAATTTTGTTTTCAGTAAATACATAGTTCCCTTCTACCTTAGTTTATGGTTCCATCTTTATCTATTGTTGTTGAAGGGTTATGTGAGCCTAAATATAGATGCATAGTCATATTCACGATTTGTAGTTTGATGTTGAACATATAATCTATCCATTTCTAATATACGAAACAGAATATTGAATTTCTTAATATATTTGATTCAAAAAACCGTTAGGTGATTTTTATATTGACAGTTCATTTTACAAACAAATTTCACCAAACAAATGATATCCTAGATTCTGGATACATGAAAACGATCCAGAAAAACAATGCATTCGCTTAACAACAATCATAATAATTATAATAATAGTAATAATAGAAATAATAATAGTTTGTTGACATGATGAAAATAAAACTTTTTGAGCACGAAATTTGATAAAATCCTATAGGGAATAAAATACTGATGGATAAATAAGAGAAAACCGCTTCTAGCTTCCTGATCCAATATGATATGTTTACAATCATCTATGCTATTATTAAATTTTGTTTGGTTTGTGGTGAATAAATGAATTTTTTAATGGAATGTATTTACCAATATACATTGAACATTGGGACTCCTCAGCAGTGCGCATCCACGAACCCGTTCTCGCGAGATTCGAACCCAGGACCTACCAGTCTCGAGCCGAAGCCCTTAACCGATAGACCACTGAGCTGGCATCCAACGGTGTTAATGTCTAACTTCAACTGATCCACGAAGTTGAGCAACCATTCACCAATTGTCTTCAGTGAGTTCCTATCTCACAACAGACGTGGTTTTGAACTCCACTGGTTATACATGCAACATTATATATATATATATATATATATATATATATATATATGAGCTGTCAACAATCATATATGTTTCAGTACACTATAAAACTGATAACAAAAGGCCTAAAAAGAACCCAGTGACAATATGAATTGAAATCGGTTTATTTTTAAAAATCGATTCAAGTTTTAAAAATTATCGAAATAATGAATTTGACACATCAATAAAAATCATAAATATTGTAACACCGATTAAAAAAAGGATTATTTATAAAACTGTCATGAAATAAAGTAAACGTCAAAGAGTTTGATAGCACGAGATGTGGTCATTACTTCTATACAGTTTGATGAAAAGAGGAAATTAGTGAATGCTATTGAGTACTTACCATGTTTGTAGTATCGTAGTATCATATTTGAGACAAAAATATAGTATTCACAATTATTTCATGCTGAACTAAATATAATTATCAGAAGGGGGTTTTGTGGAGATTTTAGCAATTTTTATATAGTTGAGATCATTAGTCAATTGAAGCTAGACCACCATAGCCGTCCAGTACTTCCAGGTTTTTCATGGTGGTCCAGCTTCAATTGACTCATGATCTCAACTATGTAAATAGAATTAGCTTGGAAAGACATCTTTAGTTTTCAGATAGAGTTTAGGCACATTTTGTACACACACTTTGAAACAATGAATGTTATTAATACAGTCATAATCTTCATGTTCAATTTTTTAATCAGCTAATATTGCATACAATTTGTGAAGGTCTATCAAATTATTTAAACTGTGCTCTCATTATGCTTATAACTATCATTCATGTGTGGAACTGAGATAAGTTTTGTCTTTATTTTATTGGTATTTATCTTATAGCCGTGTATTGCTGTAAATGTGACTAGTTATCTAGTAACATGAAAGCGATCGATATGAAGTATGGATTTGGAAAGGAAAGATTGAAAAACCTCCATACTATTTCAAACTTAATATGAAGAAAAATTTTGAAATATTTCACAATGGTGAACCATATAAAAACTGCATGCAAAATTTTATAAACATATAAATGAATACAGCATTATTACTGGAAATAATGGTCTAGTATTCTCTATCGATTCTAAATTTTCGTGAATTAAGGGCTGAAAATAAAATTTATTTTAATTGCCAGTTTCTGTTACAGCTAATTGTCTTAAACTATATTCTCCGGTATCGTTTTTGTACACAATGAAATTATCACAAGACAATTATTTCATGACCATTTCTCATTAGTGTATTGTAGAAACTGCAAACGAATTAATGGAACACAACATAATGTTTCAGTGAAGCAAAATTAATTTTAAAAAATCGAGAACTAATATAAATGATACAGTAAATGATAAAAGATCCAAGAGACCTGGATGACACTGAACTTCCCAGTGTTACAAAATAATATCAGAAATCAGCATTCTATTAATGTCAGTACTCCTAATAAAACTGTCTACAAATTCATTTCATATTGTTTGTTTGAATCCCCCCATCGATGGTCTCCCTGTAGTTGAAATCATGAGTCAATTGAAGCTAGACCACCATGGAAAACCTGGAAGCACTGGACGACCGTTTTGTCCTATTGTAGGACTCCTTAGCAGTTCAAACCTACGATCCCTCCTCACGAGATTTGGACTCAGGACCTGTCGGTTTAGCGCGCGACCGCTTAACCTCTAGAACCACTGAGCCACCCGGCATACAATGGTGTGGTAATGTCTAACTTCAACCAATCCATGAACGCAAACGCGGGATCGTGGATGCGCACTTCTGAGGAGTCCCACAGCAGGACGAAACTGTCGTCCAGTGCTTCCAGTTTTTCCATGGTGGTCTAGCCTCAATTGACTCATTATTTCAACCATTGAAATTACTATAGTCTCCACAAAACCCCTTTTTTCTGAGCAAAAAAAACTAATAAAACAAATAAATATTTCAAAATAATTTCAAGCTTGATAAAGGTTTGACAAAATTATCATCCAATAACATTGAATATATGCATATATATTTCCACTTGTTAAAATTGATATTTATTTATTATTTAATTATCTGTAAGAAACGTGATAATCTTCAAAGTTTTCAAATAGGTTGTTTAAAACAAAATTTAAAAAAAATTAAATCAAATCCTATTCATTTAATTACTATATAATGAGTACTATAAACAATTTTTATTTTTTAAATATAAGTAGATAAAATAATTTTGGTTGAACAACGAATTGGTGGACAATTTGAAAAATGAGTAAGATGAATAATTACATTTAATTGTTATCCTTTTAAATGAAATAGTTTAGTGAAATATACTTAAAATTCCAGTCATAACATACTTCATCATAGTCTTGTTCGAGTATAGGGAATGAAATAATTTAAAAACTAAATAGTTAAGATCATGAGTCAATTGAAGCTACACTACCATGAAAAAACCTGGAAGCACTGGACGGCCGTTTCGTCCTATTGTAGGATACCTCAGAGGTGCTTAAGACATTATATGTCAAATTATTGTCATGTTAAAATTACATACAAAATAATTACTGAGCCTGTTTATCATTCACTATGAATAAATTTCAATCAATCTGTATATGCCTGCAAAAACAATCAGGATATTACTCCATTGTACTACTACTGTAGTGAACGAGAACACAAGCGCGGACAATCGAATGTGATTGAATACAAAATTACAAAAAATCTTAGTAAAATCTGAGAACTATGCAGTAAATACTTCATTTGCAAAATGTCAACTAATTGTCTCAAACTTGACTGTTCCTTTTTCAAATACCAGTCAATCATCACAGAAGTAATTGTTCTTTTGTTCCATATCAACTATTATGTTTCTCGTCCTCTTTTCTTTGATCTTCTTAACTTTCTGCCCCCAGGCATTTCATTTCAAATTGATGGCATATACTACTTATATCTGTCGACATCACTAGCACGCTACACTACTACTACTGCAAGAAATATGATAGTTTTGTAGTCAAATGAGTTAGTGCTGTGAGAATTACTCATTTACTTACTATCCATAAAGCATACTTCAAGTGTCTTGCATCTCACCATTTTACCTCATTAACTTTGAATGAAAAGTAAATAGATTTTTAAAAACAACGATCCACAACATCTATCAGGAGTGATATCGACAAGGTTAGCTGCGGCTAATCTCCATGTCTTGAATGAATTGTTATGTAATTAGTCAACTTAAGGACATGTAATGAGTTCGTTCACGTTTTAAATACAATACTTTATCTTAAATAATTTATGGATAAAACCGTGTCATGTTACGAAGCATTCATTGAAAAATGATCGTCCATAATCTACAATTCACGCAAATAAAACAGTCACATATGAAATTATAAATAATCATCTTTCTGCTGGTACGTATTTGGTAAAAAAAGCTGTTATAGATCCGAGATTGGTTGATGACTAGAAACAGTTATATATGCATTGTATTCAAGTTACTTTGTTTCTGATAAACGACCAAGTGTCCTACCTCGATCCTAACTATGGGTTGCTGATTTTCAAATGACATTTTGTTCCATGATTGATGAATAGCCGATAGGAGATCTCAAAGCTCGTTTAAAAATCAGAACTAATGAAATGTAACCTGATTAAAAGTAGAGTGTCAGTAACTACACTGGATAGTAGACACATTATGTCATATACTGAATGAAGTTATAAATGCTATCAGCCAAATTTTAACTTATTAATTTTAAGCCCCTTGATTCATTTGACATCATGACTGATCACTACCAGGAAGTGCTCTATTTTTAAAATTAGTTGTCCAGCTGATATTAGTACTTGATTAAACGTAGTATATAGTACTGGAGAATTAAAGAAACTAATATCCTTATCATTAATATTTTAGCAGAATGCACATTCACTTTACCATATTTAACATAAAAATAAAGCGCAGTTAAACATTATTCCCATATAGTATAAAGAGGAACAACTTAAAAATGAACGTTTGTTCATATTATTCACTAATGCCGAACATAATTAACCATCTGGAAAAGTATTAAAAATATAGATATGCCATTTGTTATTTTTTATTACTATTAAGTTTTCATTTTAGTTTTTTTCATAGACTGATCAATTTATCAAGAATTTACTTTTATTACACCACTTGAAATTCAGTGTTATTTCATTTTATCCTTGCATTTATCATTCAAGAAGTTATTATTCAAACATCTTTCAACGTGGATGAAACTTGGTTGATTATACGCAAGTTTCAGAAAATACAGTTTAAAATTAAACTCATTCTGTAGTGTAATAACTTGGGGGAGCTTCAGTACTCTCGATCCTCGAGATATACTATACACACAGAGCCCATCAGGATACACTCAGCACATCAGTTGCCATAATTCAGCCTTCTACAATAAGTCTTTGTGACATATAAGGCTTTAAATAACTTCAACCACAGTTCAGCTTACTAACGGCTTTAGTGTCGTCGAACACAGTAGCATAAAAGAAAAAATCGGGGGGCGACAACAGATTACGTGAATTCTTTAAATATTCCATAATAACTGGACATTATTTATCAAAATAGTGGGTTAGTTTTACACTCCATAGAATTTTGTGTATAATATGCTTGAATTTTGTGTCTACTGACAATTAAGAACGAAGATCCATATATAAAAGCGTCAATTAATAAGACGTTACGATCTCACAGTAAGGTGAATATCCTGAGTTACTAATGTGAATTAAGACATAGCAAACAATTTTTTCAATTACAACATGCTAGTCTTAAACTGTGTATAGTTGTAATTCTCTCATTGATATAGCGACATTTGTAGTGCTGATGACTACTTAAATAATTGTAAGTTTCATTATTAAATAATGTGTACCAAAATCATAATTTAGATTACCTCTTTACTTTGTATATGCAATCAGTCAGCATGAGTACCTATATTATTTTTTGTTTACAGTTTGAGTCACCTCAAAACTAAAACATACTCTCAACAAAAAACTATTCGTTAATGAATTAAAGAAAAACTGAAAATTAAATAGACGTTCAATTTTTCTTATAATTTATTATATGTGCAACTGCTTTAATTATGTATTATTCCCTAGTTACTTAAAATAATCCTTCAATTTCACTGTTTTTCTTTGTTGCGTTTTAATCAACAATCCCCTTCATCTAACAAAGGAAAATTGCAAAACAAAATTATCTCAATTGAAAAGGAAAGAAGGAAAGAGGAGAAACGCTATTTTTTCTTTCTTTCTATATTTGGCAATGACATTTCATGCCTTTTTTATCAATAAATTGTTGATACTTACCTTAATGTAGAATATTTACTTAGATTCTTTAATGTTTTATTGAAAGAAACAATGGTGATTTTCACAAGTTTGAAATCAGCTATGGAAAACATCTTTGTTTTGTTATTCAGTTTATTGATTTAAAAATAAAAGTCAAAATGCATGCCCATAACTGCTGCCCCTTTTTTGAAATCATGCTGATGTATGAATGTATGTATGATGTATGATTTTACAAATAAGTAAACTATATAGAAGTCATCTTACCTCGTAACTTTATCAGCTCCCTTTCAGTACCAACAAATTGACAATATACATTTACATTACAAAGCGTTATTTATCCAAACTGATTTTGTAGTGAATAAGAATACAAGTGTGAAGAATCGAATGTATTAAAGCACAAATTACTATCTTACTAAAATCGGATAACCATACAGTCAATGATTAATTTGCAAATTATTAATCAATTGACTAAACCTTGACCATCCTATATGTAAATATCAGTTCATCGTCCCCGATTATTATTGTCCATGCACACTAATTGCAAACCTATGTGCCTTCAATAAACTGGTCATAGGTGCCACCATATTCCCACACAAAAACATACACAAAGCCACTTGGATTTCACCGGATCACACTACACAGAATCAAATCGACCATATCTGCATCAACAAAAAGTTCAGGAGGACGATGGAGGATGTGAGAACCAGAAGAGGAGCTGATATAGCATCCAATCATCATTTGCTGGTCGCCAAGATGAAACTAAAACTCAAGAAGCAGTGGACAACGGGGAGGACAACATCACAAAAGTTTAATACGGCCTTTCTTCGAGATGCTGACAAACTCAACAAATTCAACATAGCCCTCAGCAACAGGTTCCAGGCCTTTCATGATCTACTCAATGGAGAGGGGACTACCATGGAGAGCAACTGGAAAGGTATCAAGGAGGCAATCGTTTCAACGTGTCAAGAGGTTCTGGGCCAAAAGAAGTACGATCACAAGGAATGGATCACTGTTGGTACACTGGATAATATTGAAGCAAGGAGGAAGAAGAAGGCAGCAATCAACATCAGCCGAACCAGAGCGGAAAAAGCCAAGGCACAAGCCGAATACACAGAGGCAAACAAGCAAGTGAAGAGGAGCATCAGAACCGACAAACGTAAATATGTGGAAGATTTAGCAACGACAGCGGAAAAGGCTGCAAGAGAAGGAAACATGAGGCAATTGTATGATACAACAAAGAAACTTGATGGAAATTACCGTAAGCCAGAAAGACCAGTGAAAAGCAAGGAAGGCAAAGTAATCACCGACATTAAAGAACAACGAAACAGGTGGGTAGAACACTTCAAAGAACTCTTGAATCGACCAGCTCCACTGAACCCACCCAACGTCGAAGCAGCACCCATGGACCTCCCAATCGATATTGGCCCACCAACAATTGAAGAGATCAGCATGGCCATTAGACAAATCAAGAGCGGCAAAGCAGCGGGACCAGAAAACATCCCGGCAGACGCACTGAAAGCAAATGTAACAGCAACTGCCAAGATACTCCACATCCTCTTCAGTAAGGTTTGGGATGAAGAACAAGTACCAACAGACTGGAAAGTAGAACTTCTGATCAAAATACCAAAGAAAGGTGATCTCAACAGGTGTGAGAACTACAGAGGCATCACTCTTCTCTCAATACCAGGGAAAGTCTTCAACCGAGTATTGTTAAACAGGATGAAAGATTCCGTGGACGCCTGAGAAGATAGTAAATATCATACGGAACTCCTATGATGGACTAAACTGCCAAATCGTCCACGGAGGACAACTCACCGACTCGTTTGAAGAAAAGACCGGTGTTAGGCAAGGTTGCTTACTCTCACCCTTTCTCCTTCTCCTGGTCATCGACTGGATCATGAAGAAGTCAACATCTGGAGGAAAGCACGGGATACAGTGAACAGGCAGGATGCAACTGGACGATTTAGACTTAGCGGATGATCTGGCTATTCTATCTCAAACGCAACAACAAATGCAGGAGAAAACGGCCACTGTGGCAGCAGCCTCAGCAGCAGTAGGTCTCAATATAAGCAAAGAGAAAAGCAAGACTCTCCGATACAATAGAATATGCACCAATCAAATTACACTTGACGGAGAAACTCAGGAGGATGTGAAAACCTTTACATATCTGGGCAGCATCATCGATGAACACGGTGGATCAGCTGCAGATGTGAAGGCGAGGATCGTCAAATCAAGAGCAGCATATTTACAACTAAAGAACATCTGGAAATCAAAACGATTGCCAACCAACACCAAGGTTAAAATTTTCAATACAAATGTGAAGACAGTTCTATTGTATAGGGTGGAGACGTGGAGAACTACGAAAGCCATTATCCAGAAGATACAAGTGTTCATCAACAGCTGTCTACGGAAAATACTTCGGATCCGTTGGCCAGACACTATCAGCAATAAGTTACTGTGGGAGAGAACAAACCAGATTCCAGCAGAGGAAGAAATCAGGAAGAAGCGCTGGAAGTGGATAAGACACACCTTGAGGAAATCAGCTAATTGCGTCACAAGACAAGCCCTCACATGGAATCCTGAAGGTCAAAGGAGAAGAGGAATACCAAAGAACACATTACGCCGAGAATTGGAGACAGACATGATAAGAATGAACAAGAACTGGATTGAACTAGAAAAGAAGGCCCAGGACAGAGTGGGTTGGAGAAAGCTGGTAGACGGTCTATTATCTATTGGGAGTAACAGGCGTAAGTTAGTAAGTAAGAAGCACTAATTGCGCTTCGTTCCCATTCTTTCTTCATCGATCTTCTACTGAAATACATCCAATGCCCCATCATCGCTATTTACTACTAATGTGAATATAAGTAACCCACACCACAATATAAGAACTCCATTTTTAAAAATATTGTTCAGAAAAATAAGATATTTTTTTAGTAATCATAGTAAAGTAGTGAGATAAAATCCTTAATTGCTGCACTTATATACAAAAAACTACTATTGCGTTGGAAACTATGTTTTGTATAAATCAGTGCAGTGTTTCATTTATTTGTTAATATCAACACCACCATACAATGTAATACATAACTTTCTACTAATATCATAAAGCATATTTTTATCCCATTCTAGAAGATTTATTAGTTATTTATTACTAAAGTACTGCACATATATATGGATCCTAAATAACAAGAACTATCTCACCGATGTCGTTGTTCCTTTGTTTCATGTTATGACCTGTCTAAAACGTTTTATTTTCTTATACAGCTAATTAGCTCATTATTATGTGTGATAAATCTTAATATACTGCGTCAGCTGTTATTACGCGACAATAGTGAGTGGTGGAGGTGTACTTTGGTGATTCTACTTTATAAACCATTCCTTCTATCGTCTTATTATTTCAAAAAAATTGTTGTTTCCAACCTATAAACCAACTGGAATAATCAAAGAAACATTTTTATCCGTTCAGCACTGAAAATAATTATGATTACCCTGTAAATGTCTGTATTGGATGGCTTTGTATGATAATAAACAAGTGTGAACCTTAATTGATATTTTTTGTAATTACCAAAAAACCACATTCAACGAGAACTGTACAATAGACTAAATTAGCTTCCATTTATCAATATACTGAGTTAAACAAACTTATAACAAATCTATTGTCCCATTAAATAATACGTAAATGTTTCTTGGGTTTATTTAAAAGACAGGAAAACATGTTTAATTTTAATTATTTTATAAATGTTATCTAAAGATCTTATTCCAAATAAATAAGAATAATCTCAACTCTGTGAAGTAATTTTTAAAAAAAACAGAGGGAATATAATGAGTAGAACCAGGTTTTCGATTGATATGTAATCTCGTTTGAATAAAATAAATAGCCATACTGACTGAGACTAGTTTAATTTTTTTTATTCATCCACAATTCTGCAACCAAACGAATAGGATAGTAAATGAACGTTCGTGGCAAATTCATGGCACCTTTTTCACTGCCTTAGAGGTTTTGATTATTAAATAAATTCTGTAAATTGACTTTTCACAAGATATTATACTGAATTTTACAGTTAGTAATTTTCTAAAAACTAGGTCTGAAATGAATTTAATTACTTTGTTCTCACCTTGAACCTACCCTGGTAATATTGGCTTATTATCTAGAGTGATTAGGTTTGAAATTGTTTTACCATTATTTTTATTATCATTATTGTCCTTGTCTCCTCTTACCCCCCCCATTTCCAGTCTAGTTGACCTTTTATTTTTATATATCAATGTTCTTAACAAGTATATGTGTGATCAGATTGTTCGAAATGTATTGCGCTAATATATCATCACATAGTTCTGATCATCTTCGTCTTCTTATTACATTATCGAAATTTATCAAAGGGGCTAATTACTTTGATACAATCATAAATGATAAACTCCACTTGAAACGATCTCCAATGAATAAATTATTACACTGTGTTAACAAATTATTACTGTCACTGTTTATTGTTATACTTTACGTTTAGTTAAAATAGTTTAGGTTAGAAAAACAATTAACCAGGACAAAGTAACTTGTATCAATCATTCTATATATATGGTATTTCATATTACATTGATTTATCCCTTACTTAAACATACAGTTTTAAATGATAAATCTCTGCATATGTTTTCTTACCATGGTAATGAAATAAAACATATTCATTTTATTCTACTAACCTTTAAAAATCACATCAATTTTCTCAGCATGAATTGTAATTGTAACAACAAATATTGTCATAATGATCATCCATTTAAACAAAGTAAACTAAATTAAAGAATTTTAAGTTGATGATTCATAAGCTGAATGATTCTGGTTTCTGTTCAAAGTTAATTACATAATTTTGTACGCACAATATCAAACAATTTTTTTATTACTTTTTATTTTATTGCTTTAGTTCTAACGCTTTAATTTATTTTTAAATATAGAGGATCAAAACTTATGATTAGATCCATTTAAATCTATTGTTTAAATTGATACGATTGGTTTGACCTTGTTAAAAGTCAACCAAAAGTAGATTCAGATTTTATAGGTCAGTTAACAAGCATTAGGGTTATTTATAGACCACTATGCTAAATCTTTCATAAAATCATGTGGGATCAACTCTGTATTTTATTCATTATTAGTCACCATCAATGGAAGTTTTTTCAGTTACCTTGGCATTTCGAAATTCAATGTGTCTCTTTATTCTCACACAGTAGAAATGGCAGTTTTGTAAAATACATTAAGCGTTTCATTATAATGGTATATATCTTCATTTAATTATTAATCTAGAAATATTTCGGTGACAATTAGTTGATAATATTCATTTTTGAAGAAGTGTCACAATAAATAAGCGAAAGTATTTATGAAATTTACTTTCTACAATTTCGCCAGTCCAGGTAATTAATTTCAACGTATAGGATCTCAGATTTTTTATATTAAAAACTGTTTTGTACATAACTGTGGAATATTATGATAATCTTGGGTTCAACATGTATTACATCATGTGATATGTGTTACTCCATGTTACTTCATTTAATAACAAAGATCAGCGTCATCAGTTACTATGATAGTTATTTAGTAATCCGATGATAGATAGAAATAAAATGATTATGCATTGTTTAAAAATATAATTTTCTGATTATTACTTGACTTTTCTGTTGACTATATATATGTTACATCATGAGTGTAAGCACTTTGTTGTTGATCATAGTATTTCAGACAGCTGTAGAGTATTAGGAATTTCACAAGATTCATTTCTATTTATTGATCCGTAACTATCAATATCCAACTAATATCATTCTTTATCACCGCTATTATATTTTTTGTTCTTGTTCAAATTATTACTAAAAAATGTTTATTATCTTTACATAATTAATTTTTATTTTATTCGCTTTAAAATGTTCCGGAATTTCCAGTGTGTGATATTCATTACTAATTGAATGTTAGGACGATCCAATAAATCAGAAAACTATCTTTCTTCCATTATATTATGATTTATTTTAATGTCAAGGTATAATACTTGTTCTAGACCGAATTCTACATATTTTCCAAACAATTATTTCTTTTTCCTGTTGTTCTTTCTGTAATTAGTGATAATAATGTACAAACAATGTGGTTTGATGAAATTACACACATTTAAAATACCCACACAATTTTGTTTGAAAATCAAGCACTTCAACATTAAAAAAAAATATCATAGTAACATTTACCTAAATAAAAGAAGAAACCACATATTTTTTAAATGTCAGGTAATCTATAGTGATTAAAAGTATATAAATGAAATTTATATAAGAAAAAGAAAAAACAAAAAAAAGGAAAAGAAACTTCCCATTATAGTTATCAATAAAATAAACAGTCCATCATTTAGGATATTGTTGTTATGCATAATCTTTTTTATTTAGTAAATGTTAATCATTTTTAAATAATCATTAAATTTGTTTTTGACACAGTTTAAATCTCTATGGAAATTCTAATGAATAAATAAAATAAAACAATAAAATAAACAGTAATCTTTTTAAAACTATAACTTGCTGAATAAAATAGTTTAGTGTTTAATCAATATAAATTAACAGGAGAAAGAAAACCCGTTTTTTGTTAAATGAAAAATAAAATTTATTTTTAGTAGAATTTGCTAAGGTTTTTGTTTTTATTGATGACAAGAAGAAAATAAATTTAAAGACGTGTTGTTTGCTTCACATATAAAATTTGTTTGTTAATGATTACTTTATCAGAAGGGGTTTTGTGGAGATTAAAGCAATTTTATGGTTGAATTCATGAGTCAATAGAACTTAGACCACTATGGGAAAAGTGGAAGCACTGGACGGCCGTTTTATCATATTGTCAGACTGCTCAGCACTGTGCATTCACGACCCCGCACTCGCGAGGTGCGAACACAGGACCTATCAGTCTCGCACGAGAGCGCTTAACCTCTAGGCAACTGAGACGGCATCTAACGGTGTTAATGACTTACTTCAACCAATCAACGAAATTGAGCGACATATTTGCCATTGTCTTCAGTGAGTTATTATCTCAAAACAGACCTGCTTGAACTCCACTGGTCACTGCTTCTCACTAGAACTCCAGGAAATACATCTTGAAGCCAGTCACTAGTGAGCACATGTTGAATAATATCTGAAGGGGTTTTGTGGATATTATAGTAATTTCAATAGTCGAGATCATGAGTTTATTCAAGCCAGACCACCATGAAAAATCTGAAAGCAGTGGAAGGAAGTTTCGTCTCATTGTGGGACTTCTCAGTAGTGCTCATCCACGACCCCACCTAGGCAAATCCGAACCCAGGACCTATCAGTCTCACGTGCGAACGCTTAACCTCTAGATCAATGAGTCGGAATCCAACGGTGTTAATGTCTAACTCCAATCAATCCACGAAATTGAGCTACAAATCCACCATTTTCTTCAGTGAGTTACTATTAGGAATCATATTGTAATCGAATTGAACCTTAGAAGAAGAGTATAATTATTCATTGTTGCCATCAGGCAAAATAAGGAAATTAAATTCGGAACTGACTTTTCTCATGAATAAACATAATTACATACATCCAAATGATTGCGTAACCTTTAATGTATTTAATTAAAATACATTTCTTGTTGAAAATGACAG
The DNA here is from genome assembly GCA_944470415.2 of Schistosoma rodhaini. Classification (NCBI taxonomy): domain Eukaryota; kingdom Metazoa; phylum Platyhelminthes; class Trematoda; order Strigeidida; family Schistosomatidae; genus Schistosoma; species Schistosoma rodhaini. The sequence continues at coordinate 48,235,843 of OX104036.1, forward strand.
AAATAGTAGCTAGCTACTACGAATTATGCTATACATTGTGTTATAGGATATGATATTTTAGATCTAGTTGACTTGAGACATTATCACTTATATGCAATTTGTTAAGTATTTTGAATACTCGATTTCTAGATTTAAGAGTAACAAACGATATACTCTTGTAATAAAATATACCGAGTATTACACAATAATTAACCTCAAATGAATGATTCAATAATGCACAACATACAACTAAGTTTAAAAACGTTTGAAACGGGTAAAGAAAAAAGGAAACATAGATTTACTGTAAAAATGAGGTCCATAGAGAGGTGCAGATTTTTCCAGTTCATGATTATCACAGTGAAATTAATTATTGACTGGAAAATTTACATAATGTCGCTCAAAATGTCATTGTAGATCAGGTGTAATAATTCAAACTTTAGTGTAGATCTGATTTCATATACTTCACTGCTTAGTCTTCCTCATTCTTTGACAACTACATAAACTACGTTTAGATTGAGATTTTTATTGGTACTTTAGATGTTATTGCTGTTAAATTCCCATAGTTGTGAGAATCCAAAATGTGTCAACGTAAGTTGATGTACATTACTAACAAGACTTTCACTTTTATAACTAATTGACCTAGAATATACATATATATATATATATATATATATATATATATATATGTATAAATATATTAGTTGGTAAGTAAAGTTCTCAAATAACTGCATTGTAAAATCAATTTCTAGTTAATCATATTAATCATAAGTAACCTCACGTATGAATACAGTCCCGAAATTTGTATTTGTTTATTTTGGCATGAATTTTGAATCCTTTGTAAATTCGTTGTTGTTTCTTGAGTCTGACAATGATAAACTCTCTAATGTTTTAAACTAAAAAGAAGCAGTTTGCTTTAAATAAATTATGTAAACATAAAATTAAGTTCTGATAATTTTATTCATTTTTTAAACATTTCAATTATTAAAATAAATATATAAGATATATGGGGGTTGTTTGCGGAAATTTTCAGTAGTTTTTATATATAGTTGAAAACATGAGTCAATTGAAGCTAGGTCTGTTGGGAGATATCAACTCACTGAAGACATTGGCGAAATGTTTGCTCAACTTCGTGGATTGGTTGAAGTTAGACATTAACACCGTTGGATGCCGGCTCAGTGGTCTGGAGGTTAAGTGCTTGTGTGCGAGACTGATGGGTCCTTCGTTCGAATCTCGCGAAGAGGGATCGTGGACGCGCACTGCTGAAGAGTCCCACAATAAAACGAAACGACCATCCAGTGCTTCCAGGTTTTCCTTGATGGTCTAACTTTAATTGACTCATGAATTCAACTTTATATATATAAGATATATGTTATTGAAATAAACCAAATAAGGATATACTAGTAAAGAATACACTTTGATTTTGTAAAATAGTAATATATGTTAGTATAGTTCAATTATTAAAGTACATCAAAATGAGAAAAAATCTAAGAAAATACGTTCAATTGTTTAGATAAAGATGGGATTATTTACAATCTGTGTTGTGTATAACCTAACGTCTGTTTTATTTGTACTGATAAAGTGTCATCTTTGCATACTAAATATTTTATTTAACTAAAGTCCGTGCATAACTATTTTAGTAATATCAACATAAAAGGAATGATTTTAAAATATACGCTACCTCGCACATTTTAGAAAGGTATACATTGAATTCCAGTGAATAACTAGACAGATAATAATTATTAAATAGTCTTATCAAAGTTTTCGATAGCTCAATTATTGGTTTTACCTATTCTTCTTTCATTTACAACAGTTAAGTCATTATCATATGTGCTATAGAATGACATTTGTTTTTGTCAGTATTCACTCAAGTTTGTTTACCGGTACGTATAACCGTATTGAATGAAGATCAGCAAAAAATAACTTAAGGAGATAAGTATATTTTGAAAGCATAAAAGTTATTTTTATTTATCATTGATCATAAAAATAGTCAACATTTACAGATACCCTTGCCACAGTCAGATAGTTTTAATTTCGGTATTTATAGTTAATGGTAAGATGAAATATATTTAGGTAGAAACGGTTTGCGTGTATAGTACCTCACAATTTCGGCCTAAAAGATCATGATCGAGACATTTTCAAGCTTATTCAAGAATTGTTTGGATTGAAAGGAAACTCAAGACGGTACTCATAGAATATGGTAAATGTATACATTTTAGATTCACTATCGAAATAATAGAATGGAGACGCGTAAGTACTTATGATTGAATGAATGAAAATTCCTTTAATCTTGTCTTAATCAAACGGTTGTGAGTATTGAAAAATAGATTTCGTCAGAGAGTTGTTGCTTACCTTAACTAGTATATAATTAGTATATATATAAGATCAGTCATAAAGCAAAATCATTACCGAAAATCAATATTCTTTGTCTGAATACGGTTAGTAGTTCCTTGAATTGTCTAGTTAACATCTTAAATACATAAGATTTTATGCATTTCTGTCGGTTGATCGTTTTGAAATGTACCAACTTTTGTGACTCCCTTTTCGTTGATGCTACTATAGAATAGGCGAATGTTTTTTTTAGATTTTCATGGTATTGTAACAAATGATAACCATATACCGTACAATATTACTTAAAAGCTTTTTTTGGCTGGGATGGATTTCATGACAATACTATCACTGAATTTAAATAAGATAATAGTGACAACGCTAGGTAGGCATTTGATACATCCATAATAATGACATTGATTACATTGAAAATTTTTAAGCATGAATGGAATAAATTTGCGGACTGTTAATCAGTTCAAAACAGAGTAGATCCATTATTATTTTAGGCTTTTGAATTCATAAATTTTCCCTCGTTTTTTCTCATACAGATAGAGACTTTGTTTTATTGGAATTTTTTTAAAGAAAATAATTATTCAAGATTTTCAATACTGAAGTATTTCAATTTAATAATTATATATTTCCTGGGTTCGAGTCCCAGAGTGAACATTAACTCTGAGATGCAGGTACATCTAGCTGACAAGTCCCAAATAGGATGAAACGCGCGTCCTGGATTTCACTGCTAACCACTAGTTATCTTCTCATTTATTGTTCATAGTAATTTATAAATAGTTTATATTCTTTTTTTAAGTTTAAATAGTTTTGTGAACAGTTAATAGTACCCTAGAATAGTTTCTATGAAGTACTGACTCCGATTATAGTACTAGTGTAAACCAAAAATGTATTTGACGCCAGATATATCTTTATCTAGAATTATTTATCAATGTGTAGATCTATGAATTGAAATGAGAGTTTCTTGATAAAATAATGGTCAGATTATTTTTTTCTAATGAGAAAAATTAATGCAAAATTATTGTCATATAATGTACATAACATTGTATTCAATGTGGACATAGATTTAGACATTTATAGATTTGTAAATTAAAAGCGATTCCATTTAACCACCAAGTAGTCTGCAGACTCTAAAATTGATATTCACTGTTAAATAATTATTTGTTCGCTTTGTTTTAATATGAATGTAAGCAACGATTCAGTTTCCTAATTCCATTTAATTCAAAATGTTTTACTGCTCAGTTTTGGTCTAACACTGATCAATTCATAATCTCAATCAAAACTCAACAATTTCTTTTTAACCGTATACTGACATTTTAAAACAGTTTGAATGATATGTAACATTTTAATTTCCAATATTGTTTTTGGAAATAAGCTTAAGGAAGTGTATTGGAAACTGTCCAAACTGCATAATCTGTAAGTGTAATCCAAGTTAAACTAAAATTCTCTAAAACTCCTTGACAGATCAAGTAATTATCAGGAATACGTAATCACCACTGATCTATCATAAATACTAAGTTTTATCCACATGACAACCACTTCATAACCCTTTAAAATTTATTATGCTTGTCAAGCTACGGACTTACAATTTATTTATCTTTCATGACGAAAACGAATGAGACCGTTAATTTTAATGCCTTTTCACAATAATTTACATTTTATCATATACTATATTAAATTAGGCCTAATTTGATAGACTTAATATAATCAAAAGAATGGTTTATGATAAATTTTTTTTCATACTTCCATCTGACTGAGATGCACACATTTCGAGTAAGAAATATCCTTGATTATACCAGTTTGTGTTTTATGATAAAAAAAGATAAACAACTCCTTAGATTAATGACTGTTTCGAAATGGCGTATGAAGTTAGTGATACGTAAAAACTGATCATTTGGTTCGGTTATACTTTGATTAATGCGTAGTTATTACGATATGCTTCCATGTTTTAATTTACGATATCAGTGATGCATAATTTTGTACCCACAAAGAATAGTACGTGTACTTATTAAAGCATTATGGCATTTTGAATTCAAGCACAACTTATTATTGGTTGGACGAACAACAAAATCGGATATACAAACTATTCAAATAATTAGATTATATATATATATATATATCACTTAATTTACAAAACAACTGAACAAGAGGATGAAAAACATAACAATTGAGTCTATGAAGCGATGACTACGTAACTTGAGTATTTATTTTTCCCATATTGCAAGAGATTAAAAAATCTAAGTATCACTGAACAGCGACTGGAAGTTGTCGTGAACTTTGAAATGCTTTTCGAAAATCTCAAAAATTATAGATAAATTATGCTTTAAAATATTTGTATACAATTAAATTCTAGATTAAGTAAATAACTCAAAGGTTACACAAATGTACAGCTAGAAAAGGTGATTGAAAGGGATCTCATAGCAATGCATCCTTACAATTATCCATCATTTAGTGTATTCAAATGAAAATGAAGAATGTTTGATTTTATTGGTTGTTTGAATTATTTCGCTGATGTTTAGGGCTTCAATCAATCAGTTTCTTTAGGAATATGCGCGTCTTGTGTGGATTGTCTTGATGCTGCCATTAGGTCACGGTCAGTTTAAGCAGAATTGGATGGTAGTAAGCAGTGGAATTCATTTCGGTCTCTTTTTGCCTAATCAGTTGAACGTATCTGGATCTCAAAGATGATGTGCACAACGAAATTTGAAACTAGCACCGTCCTTGTTAAATGCCAACGTGTTATCTACTTAGCTATTGACTATAGATTGCCATTGGTTTGCACAGTGAGGTAAATCCCGGAGTGAAAATAAACGCTAAGATCCAGGTACGCCAAGATCACAAGTCCAAAATAAGACAAAACAAGCTTTCCAAATTTTATTACTAATCAATATTAAATTCTATCTAAAAACATTATCTTATAAGCTTCATATGAATCCATCCACTTGGTTACACTAACTACTTAACCTGTATGCTACAGGTGAGTTATATTTTCACAAAAATACATCGTATTCTCTACTGTGTAATAGCGACATATGGTAATAATTCGCATACTAGATACTATCTAGATATAAAGTATATTGTTTATCGGGTGTTTAATGTGAATAATTGCTGTCATTGAAAAAATCATACAATATCATGCGATTATGATTTTACAATGTAAATATAGTTTGTTACAAACAGTACATTAATATAATGACAAAGCTATAAATTGTGTTATATATGTATTATCTAGTATGAACAACAGACACTTATTTCTAAGTAGCGTGGAAAACGTTTTATCACTTTTGTTTACTACTAAATAATGTATTCACAATGAAGAGAATCTATCCAAAGGATAACTTATTTGATAATGAAAAAATTATTGGATATTAGTCAAGTAAAATAACAAGCTTCATTATACTAACAATTCGTCGTTTTACATCTGATCCGAATGATTATGTTCACCTAATCAACTTCCATAATATAATAATAAAATTAAAATAGACTGGCAATAAAGCATTATTCATTTATTAGATATATACACGTAATCATGCACAAATAAATCACTTTCGAATTATAAATTTTCATGTCGAGTTTATTTTGTTATTTTGAAATAGAACTTTTATAACGAAAACAAACGTGACTATGAAAAGACAGACAAACTATTCATTTATAAGTAAATGAAACGTAATAAGTATAATTTAAGAATCATCTCTGGAAGCAGATATAATGAACAATCGGTATTAGGTAATAATTTTAAAATAAAATGTATTTTCATGTTCCAATGGATCGATTTTTTGATTCTTTTAACTGAATTTATTTTTTTTTGAATATGGAAGGATAGTGAAAGTATTTTATTTGCTTTAAAGATTACTTCCATTTGATTTTTAGTAAATATCTGGCTTAATCGCTGATCTCTCTTGAACATCGGTTTATATGTTCAATAATCAACTTTTTGTCATTCACCTAGTATATAACTGCGCCACATTTATTTGTTATACTTCTGGTTGTTCGTTTAAACGTTTTGTTGCAAAATGATGCACCTATGTGATCAGCTACTGTGAACCCTTGTTTTTCATTGGCAACACTTTGCTACATATTAGACAACATATTCCTTTTAGCCTTTAGACAAACTGAAAACATTAGTATGAATTGATCCATATTTATACGGATGTGAAAGTCACGTCTCCCAGTTCAGTTTATACCTGAAGGATTATTAATGAAAAAGATTTATCAGAAAATTTAAAATCAGATTATCTTAACTAGGAAGGATCATAATTTTTTCTGAGAAAAGTATTTTATAATATGTAGTGGGACTGATTGTTCGGACTATAATCGCTATGTTATTATTACTAAGGACTACGTAACTTGAAGTCTTGATAGGATATTCCTATTTTAAGTACAATATCGGAAATACTGATAACCCTGTTCATCACAGAAACGGTAAAAGCTAACGTTATAAGGAGGTAATTTATTAACATGTTAATTACTAACTTTCAGTAGCGAGGTCTCAAATTTTAGTTGGTTAGCAATTCGTACATTTTAAATTATGTATCTTAGATTCAAATGTTCCAACAAACTTACTTTGGTTAGTGCAATATTTCCTTCGACTAAATTTTATTCATTTATACACTAAATACTCTTAGGTCTATTTCAGAACTACCTGAAGGGCAATACTCATGTATACAGATAGTTCGAAGAAATATTACTAATACTGGGAATTTATCTCAATCTCTACATTCTATGTAAATTTAGAAGCCAATACCGAATCTGAAATATTCTTAACTAGCGATATCAACACCGTTTCATCATTAATTCAATAAACTCGTTTTGCCACTGCATAATCAATTGAAATTGAATTTTTTTAACAAGGTTATGTAGCATAAAAAGTACTAACTTGGTTTTATTTAATGTGAACCCAACGTATCTTATTATTCGTACCCTAATAGCTATTTAAGTAAACATTTGCTAGATAATGTATAATTATGTTTTTTTCACTTGGTGATTAATTTAAGTCCTTACAAAAAGATTAAATACTTTTATTCACGGTATATAGTAGGGAATATGCAAATGATATACAATGAAACATTTAATAATGAAAACAACATTATTAATTATAGAAGGGGTTTTGTGGAGATTTAATATTTATTATAGTTGAAAGCGTGAGTCAATTGAAGCTAGACCATCACAATTTACTGGTAGGTCCTGGGTACGAATCTCGCGAGAGCGGGTTCGTGGATGCGCACTGCTGAGGAGTCCCATAATAGGACGAAACGGCCGTCCAGTGTTTCCAGGTTTTCCATGGTGATCTAGCTTCAATTGACTCACGCTTTCAACTATAATAAAAACAATATTAATTAAATATTATTTTCTAAAATTTGGAAAAAAGTTATTTAGAACAACATATATAAGTGAACTATATTGTTTTCGATTAGATCCTTATCAGGCTTTACTTTAATATACAGTAATATTTATATGCATATACGAAATTATTAAACCAATCAAGGCAGTTTATGAGTCAATGATAACAGTGGAATAAATTACATAACTAAATATATTAAGTGTAAAGTACAAATTGTTAGCGTGATGACAGGCGTACTAGATGCGATAACAATAATAAAGGCTTGAATCAATGTTACATAATGGGAAATAGGTCCATGATTAGAAAGATTATAAGAATACGTAATAAGATGTGTTTAGATAATTGGACCGCGAAACGAATATTTGAAAAAATAAAAAAAATAATTGGTAGAAGGGGTGAAGAAAAATAAACGAAGAAAGAGTATGGAAAATAAAATTATTTATTAAGGGCAAGGGAGGATAAGGGTGTTACAAATTTCTTATGAACACAAAGGCTTGGATTGTTGGATCGAATTCTATAGCTCCTGCTATGTGTAACAGATGAGATCGAACCCCATAAGGAAAACTAGTAGGAATACGATAAATAACTTTAAATGACTTATTTCTGTCAACTATATAACCGCTATCGATCAAGTGTGAAAGAACCGAGCTCCTTATTGTCTTGACAGTACCTTTCCCTAACCACAAAGGGGAGTGTTCACTAACTCTTTGGTTCAGTTGTCTGATAGTGCGCCCATATATAGCTTTCTCTACAGGAGTAGCTGAATTCATAGATACACATAGAAGTGGCATAACCAGGTAACCTATCCTTTAGTCGAGGAATCACCATAGATCGGGTCGAGTACGATAGACAGAGGTCGGCTGCGTTAAATGTTTTCTTCATTGCTCTAGTCAGTCTATCACGTAATACATCACCAGCTAAATTGCCGTTGAATTGCAGTTTCAGAAAGAGAGGTTTCTTAGTAGGTGTTGATATCTCTATTTTCTTATTTGTTACACTCAATTGTTTCTTCAGGAAACCTTGTGGATAACCCCTTTCAATCAACATATTATGTATAATCTCTAACTCCTTGTTAAATTGAAAAAACATCAACGAAACAGAATCTATAATCAGTGGTTGATAAATATTTTAACTGATGAATATTTCAGACAGAATATTCAATCTGACTATTGATGGGGAAATTTATAAAAAAAAGATTATAACTTTATCAACTTACAATTTATAAGGGTTTCTAGAACGTTATATGGATTTATAAAAATATCTATTTATGAATAATCGATAGAAAATTATTTGATCTTTGAAAGATCTGATTAATGATCAATTGAAGGAAACAACAACTAATGGAATTCATATGATTATTAATATATATAGATAGATAGATTTATTAGAAAATTCTTTCTATGTATGGCATTTATAACTATTTTCTTTTATTGACAGACTAATATTGTTTAATGAGTGTATGATAATAATAATAATAATAATAATATGGAATTCTATACCTGTTGAGATCCGATTCCAGAAAAGATTTTTCTATGGTTTTATAATAATTTACTTACAATTAATATTAATATATTTCTGATCATTTATAGATAACATAATGACAATTTAACTGTTAATAAGATTTATTGTTTTTTATAGTTAAAATCATGAATCAATTGAAGTTAGACCACTATGGAAAATCTGGAAGCACTGAATGGTCGTTCTGTCCTATTATTTACTTGAAATCAAAACATATTTGATCGAGTTGTATGACATATGAAAACTGATTTTCTTAAAAAAAAAGAAGAAAAAAACGCTCTAATAACCTATAAGATAATGCTTGAATGTAGGGAATTCAATTAATCGAATACATACATAGTAACAATGATCATTTATAAGCTTTAACAATTTTAATAGTTGTATTTATTTTCTTTTTATAAAATTCAATTAAAATAGATGATTTTATTCACTATTTATAAATACTATTATAAAATAATATTAATAAAACATTATTAAGTCTCTTTAACTTACATTCTAAGCGATTTCTAAGATTATAATCATTAAATATGTCAAAAGAAGAAATTAGTTGTAATTGCAGTGACCAGTGAAGTTCGACCCGGTCTGTTATGAGATAGTAACTCACTGAAGACAGTTGGTGAACGGTTGCTCAATTTCGTGGATTGGTTGAAGTCATGCAATAACACCGTTGGATGCCGGCTCAGTGGTCTGTAGGTTAAGCGATCACGCGCAAGACCGATAGGTCCTGGGTTCGAATCTCGCGGGGCGGGATCGTAGATACGCACTACTGAGGAGTGCCACAATATGATGAAACTTCCTTCCAGTGCTTCCAGGTTTTTCATGATGATCTAGCTTCAATTGACTGATGATTTCAACCATTAAATTGGATTTTTTTTACAATTAATATAGTATAGGAGAGGATAATTTAGTTTTAGTTATCTATTAAACTTGTAAGCGATTCAATTGTTATGTAGATAATAAAGATAATTTTTTTAATGAAAATAAATGAACTTGGTTTACTGGTAATATTATCCAGAGTGATTAGGTTTCAAATTGTTTTCACATTATCATTATTATTGTCCTTGTCTCCTCTTACCCCCCCCCTCATTTCCAGTCTGATTGACCTTTTATCTTTATATATAAATGTTCTTAACAAGTATATGTGTGATCAGATTGTTCGAAATGTATTGCGCTAATATATCACATAGTTCTAATAATCTTCGTCTTCTTATTATACTATTGAAGGTGTGTTTTCATTAGACATAAATTTTTAGTATGTTGATTATCTTTTTTCAAATTAGATTAACAGAAAACAACTAAATAAAAATAATTAAGTTGTTTAATTGTTTACCTAATTGTAAGCAGAGATGGATAGTGGCTAGCAGTGGAATCCAGGACGCGCGTTTCGTCCTATTTGGGACTCGTCAGCTGGATGTACCTGCATCTCAGAGTTGATGTTCACTCTGGGACTCGAACCCAGTACCCTCGCTTCAAACGCCATCGCGTTATCCACTCGGCCACTGAGTCCGAAACGCGCGTCCTGGATTCCACTGCTAGCCACTATCCATCTCTGCTTACCATGCTTGTGAATTAAGGTGTATCGAGGCAATACGCACAGTATGCACATATGCCAATTAGAGACTGACCAGTTGCAGTCCTAAACACATCGATGGGAAGATCCAAACAAATAATACTAAGTGAATTCAAACTTCACCCCATCGCACAAGCAAGTGGCTATCAGGACTCAGTGGCCGAGTGGATAATGCGATGGCGTTTGAAGCGAGGGTACTGGGTTCGAGTCCCAGAGTGAACATCAACTCTGAGATGCAGGTACATCCAGCTGACGAGTCCCAAATAGGACGAAACGCGCGTCCTGGATTCCACTGCTAGCCACTATCCATCTCTGCTTACCATGCTTGTGAATTAAGGTATATCGAGGCAATACGCACAGTATGCACATATGCCAATTAGAGACTGACCAGTTGCAGTCCTAAACACATCGATGGGAAGATCCAAACAAACAATACTAAGTGTTTACCTAATTATTTAAATCGCATCAAAATGTGTACTCGGACCTAAATCACTTTTCAAATTAGTATCCTAGAAATAAAAGTTATTCTACTGATTTATAATCACGAGGCTATGCAGGTTGATAGGGTTTTTAGTTTCAACTAAGTTCAACAGCTGAAGAAAAATTTGGAAGTCATTATGTATACAGAATAACTAGTTAGCAACATAAAAATATATGAAATAGTAATATAAGTCATTTAGCATGCCCAGTATAATATATTTGCTCATACTAGTAAGCTAATCAAACTTGACGTTTTACAACTTGACACGATTTAGAAAGAACTATGAATAAAAATAAAACCACCTAAGAGACTGAAAAATTTATGAATCTAATATCATTTGGTTTCATAAGCAATAGGTATAGCTGTACTTCCACGAAATGTTATCTTCATAGCAGAAAGTTAGTTAATACTGCTAAACTCCATAATACATTGCTCAGCTTATGCAATTAATCTTGAATCGTGATAAGTCGTTGTTTCCTCTTATCGTAAAATATGACTCCCAACATACGATGTTAAGGTTTCAATCTATATGATCGAAGAAAAGAATCATTTAAAGCTATTAGTGTTTGTCATATGGTCAGTTAGCGAGTTACTAGAAGTCAAACGTCACGAACCCATTATAAACGATCATCACAAAACTCAGTCAGTCAGTCACCTACAACGTAGGACCAGGCACATATATGCATCGGTCCAAGTTGCCATACCTCGTTAGCACAACAAGAGGAACACCGGATTCATAGTAGTTAATCTAGTGTTGGTAGTAGTATATAAATTATAAGTTGTATATAAGGATATAGTACAGGAAGGAAGAGAGATATGAAGCAATTTTAGTCTCAAGGTTTAAGGGAAGATAAAAAGTGTATACACCTACGCCATTGTGACCGATTCTGAGCCATGTCACCTAGAGTCTCCAACCATTGGTTACGATAGTCACGCGGACCCCAACCAGGTAGTCTGCATCTGCCAACATGGCTCAGGCTAGAAGTTAGTGACTTCAAACACTGATGCCATGTTTTGGTTTGGCCGCCCCTAACTCTCTTCCAACAATCCCCTACACTAGTCATCATAGCGCGTCGTGGTAATCGGTGTTCAGGCATACGTAACACATGGCCCAACCATCTCAGTCGATGAAGATTCATCACCTCATCAACTGATTTACCATCGTTCCCTAATACCCTGCGTCTAACCTCACTATTACTTACCCGGTGATCCCAGCAGATGCGAGCAATATTTCTAAGGCATCTGTGGTCAAATACTAGTAACCTACGAGTATCTTCTACTCTTAATGGCCATGTTTCACAGCCGTAAAGTAGAACAGAGCGAACTGCTGCGCAGTATACTCGTCCCTTAATTGATAGACGGATATCTCGTCTACGCCATAGGAGACGTAAGTTGGCAAAAGCCAAACGAGCTTTCCGAATCCGTGCTGAGATTTCGTCAGACACCAACCCATTAGGGCTGATCAGACTTCCAAGATAAGTGAAGTTGTCGACGCGTTCGACTACTTCACTCCCTATCCTTAGTTCGGGTGTTGACGCAGGCCAGTCCTGGAGTAACAATTTACATTTGGATGGGGAGAAACGCATCCCAAACATCCTGGCATTATTACTGAGTTCCAACAGAAGACTCTGCATTTTGCCAGCGTCTTCACCAAACAGGACTATGTCATCTGCGTATTCTAAGTCGATAAGTGAACCTCCTGGTAGAAGATCAATTCCTGAAAATTCAGTCGACGAGAGTGTTATTTCCAGCAACAGGTCTATAATGAAGTTAAACAAAAATGGGGATAGTGGACAGCCTTGACGGACACCACTTGAGGTTGTAAAATCAAATGACAGTTCGCCATAAGCTCTCACTCGACTGGTAGTGTTCGAGTAAAGAGCCTTTACAAGGTTTATGTACTCCTGAGGTACGCTTTTCAATGACAGACACTGCCACAGAACCTCTCGGTCTACAGAGTCAAATGCTGCTTTCAAGTCAAGAAAAATTATCATTGTTGGACGCCGATAAACATGTCTGTGCTCTAAAACCTGACGAATACTGAATATGTGGTAGATACAGCCACGACCAGGTCTGAAGCCAGCCTGATTTTCTCGTGTTTGCAGTTCACGAGTCTTAGTTAGGCGCCCGATAATTATTGAGGCTAGTATTTTAGATGCTATGTTAGTCAGACTAATCCCTCTATGGTTATCGCAGGATAATTTTGACCACTTTTTATATATTGGGACAATCAGTGATTATGACCAGTCGGATGGGATTACATCCGTCTCCCAGATTTTAGCCAGAATATTAGTCAACCTAATCGCTAAAATCGGACCACCATATTTAAAGACCTCTGGAGCCAATCCATCTGAACCAGCTGCTCTTCCTCGTTTCAGATTACCTATAGCCTTTTGAACTTCAAGTAGGGTCGGGGGGCCTACTTCAATGTCCCATTCAGGTTTTCTGGGAATAGTGGGTAGTTGTGCAGTAGCTGAAGGCCAGCTAAACTGCTCCTTAAAGTGTTCCGCCCATCGTTCTAAACGTTTAGGTTGAGAGTAGATAAGGGTTCCGTCTTTTTCCGAGATCGTCTCACTTACACTTGACTTCTTAATTCCGGTTTCTTTTATTAGTCTGAATAGTTGCCTGGTGTTGCCTACAGCCGCTGCCTTTTCCATCTCTTTTGCTTTCGTTGCCCACCACTGCTCACGATCGTTCCTTAGACTTTTAGTTAACCTAGATCTAATTTGTTTACGCTCTTCGTCATGTTCAGAGCCTGATGGTATGAGTTTACGCGAATCCATCAGTGAAATAGACTTAGAAGAAATCCACTGGTTTTTTGGAACCCTATGGTTTAAATGACTAATAGATGTTACTGCTGTTTCCACAGCTGTTCGTATGCCTTTCCAAGCAGCATCTGGGTCAGTCTCGTTTACAGAACTGCCTAGATGTGAACTCAGTTGTCTCTGGAATTCGCATTTGGCTTTCTCGTCCTCCAGTTCAATCCTAATGGGTCTTCTTAGTGCACTTTTCCTGCGTCCATTGAGGCGCAGACAAATGCGTGCTCGTATTAAAGCGTGATCAGAGTCTAAACAAGTATTCCAATACGAGCGACAATCTTCTATTGAGCCTCTCCAACGATGACTGATGACAATATGGTCTATTTGAGTCCATCGTTGGTTTGGTGCAGGTGGTCGCCATGTTAGACGATGTCTCTCCTTATGTTTAAAGTTAGTGCTTGCTAAAAATAAACGATTGTCTGAGCATAGTTGCAACAGACGATCTCCATTATCCGTTCGTTGAGCCGGAATACTAAAACACCCACCTAAATGTCTTTCTGTTTGATTTAAGCTGCCTACCTGGGCATTAAAGTCACCTGCTACGACTACTATGTCTGAGCGCTTAGCTTTCTGAAGAAGCTCAGAGAGTTTTCTGTAAAAGTCATCTTTTACTTCATCATGGCTGCAGTCAGTGGGAGCGTAGGCAGAAACGACGAAAAGGCAACGACGTGTGTCCCTATCCTTCCGAGTTCTTATGGAGCCATTTAGCCGGACAGCACACAGGCGACTGTTAACGGGGATCCATTCTAGTAGTGCCTGTTCTGCCCTTGTACTTAGTGCTATGCCTACACCTGCAAGTCCGCGAGAACTAGCCAACGGGTCGCCAGATACACGGAGGGTGAGGTCAAGTGAATGACCACACTATGATCCTGTATGCGTGTTTCGGAGACACAGCATACATCAATGGTACGAGATTCTAGAGTTTTAGCTAAGGAGGCCTGTTGACCGATTTGGCATAGGGTACGTAAGTTGAAGGCTCCAATGTGTAGTTTGGAGCGAGGTTTAAGTAGACCTGGGACAGCGTTTCGCGCACTAGAATCGTTGGCCATGGTGACACTTGAGGAGGAAACCGGAACAGGAAGTTTAGTGTTGAAAGTCAAGGTAGAAGGAATAGTAGGAATTGAAGAAGGAGATTGATTATGAATACAGTGGTCTTGAGTGTTGTTAGAGGTATAAGGGCAGTTATCACTTCCCGGTTGCCCACACCGTGGAAGGATTCTTCTAGAGGTACCTGGAAAGGAAATTGGGTTAGAAGTGGTATTAATGACCTGAGAACGTGACCGCAGAACCCAAGGGACAACTGCTTGAGGTCGGTCACACACGACCTTTTGTGGGTAGTTTTTGTGTTAGCTCCGTTCTTCAAAAAAACCTTACCGCCGGAGACGGAAATCCGTGGGATAAGGCGAGGTGTGCATTTTTAGGGTCGACCTTTTCTAACCCCACCCCTCCTTGTGGGAAGGCAGCATCGCTGTCATGCTGGTTGTCTGAAGGAAACACCTTACTGCCGTTACACCTCTGTACAGTCAGCAGTACGACTTCGCCTTCGGACCTTGGGTTTGCTGCTTTTAGTCTCACCGCTCTTCAACCGACCTGTCTGGCATGGTAGGACCTCGAGGAACGACTGTTCCAGCCAGCATAGCTCGATTGCTTCATCACGATAGGCAAGCCCGACCACCACGTCAAGGTAGCAGCAACGATCGGGAAAAAACAAAACTATGAAATATTGGAGAGAAACTGACAACAATCTTCACAAGCCTACTATGCTAGTGATAGATATGTCCTTATTAGTGATTAATTTCAAGTGATAATCTAATTTTTTATGGAAAATCCAAGACAGGTGAAGTCCAGCCATGTGGAGAGTAAAAACAATACAGTTAGCTACCGATGATGATCGAATGTTAGTGAAAATTAGACGAAGTTAGACATGTAGACCAGTGGTTGTCTAATCAATAGTCAAATAGTCAAGCACTAGCTACTAAGCCTGAAAACTCTTGCTTCGATTTCTGGTGAGGTTGTGCCTGTGCTTTACTGAGGAATCCTATACTTAATTAAAATATCTTTTCATTGTCTTCTAATTTTCTTTAATTTTTTCTAAAGAAACTCAATCCATGATGGATACATTTTATCAACCAGATAGAATATATAGTTTGAAATAACGTATATTTGTATCATTAAGGGAATATACATAAATCATTTGCATATAAATTATATATAGAAGAAATCCGGATAAAAGTAATGAAAATCCCTGATACAATAGGATATGGATTGTATACAAAAACTTCTACTGTATTAAGTTTGATTAACTGATGGTGTAATAAAACAATGATTACTACTATATGTACTATTATTATTAATTATTGTAGGTACTTGTGTATTACTATTATTATGATTTAATCTGGGACAACCTTGTTTATTAATTGAAGAACGATTAATTATTGAATTGTAAAAATAACATAATGCAAAACTAATAAATAATAATGATAATCCAAGAATGAATATGCTCAATGATATCCATTGGGAATAATGAAAAAATCCATTCATACTCTTTGTTATATATGTATTGTTCATCTGATATTTTGATTGATTTAAATAATAACCTGTATGTATACAAAATATGACTGAAGCTATTGATATACTAATTAATCCAATAACTGAAGTAAACAAAACACAATAATGATAAATCCTTACACGTGTTGTTACATGTCGTTTTAATGGTTGCATATCATTTATGGATATATTACGATTAATGGAACTTAATTCAAGCATCATACATGGATTTGGTGTTAAACGATTATTAGATGTTATCAAATTATCTTTTGTTACATTTAATAGATATTTTGTATTATCTGTCATTATGTAGGGATTCTTTCTCCTTCGATTGTTTCTTCTCAATGATTAATCTGATTTATCATATAACATTTAAAAAAAATGTCAGTTATTGTTATTGTTTAAATCATTTGTAAGATAAGTACATAAATAAGTAAATGAATTTCAACATGTAACTAACTATACAACTACGTGTAATCATTATTCTGTTTACTGATAAAAGTTAAGTCTAAATAAAACATTATGATTGGTATAAATGACTGCTATAATGTTTATAATTTATTATCTGATTGGTTAATAAAAATGTATTTATTCAATTGAAAATAATTTATCTAACAAATTAATAAATATATAGTTGAAATCATGAGTCAATTGAGGCTAGACTACCATCGAAAACCTGGAAACACTGGATGCGCACTGCTGAGGAGTCCCATAATAGGACGAAACGGCCGTCCAGTGCTTCCAGGTTTTCGATGGTGGTCTAGCTTCAATTGACTCATGATTTCAACTTTGAAAAATACTGAAATCTCCACAAACCGCCTTCTAAATATAGTTGAAATCATGAGTCAATTGAGGCTAGACTACGATGGAAAACCTGGAAGCACTGGACGGCTGCTTCGTCCTATTGTGATAATTGTAATAATGGGATGATTACTTCACCAGCTTGATAAATGGGCTATATTTTTTTTAATTTAGAAGTAGAAGACGTAGGATTAAATAAAATCTAATCATCTAACTTACTCGCTTAACAATATACTAAAGAGAGAAAATCAGTATTACTGATAGTTTTATAATTAAAAATATATATCATAGAATTATTTGATATTTTTACAGTACTCCCTTTGTTACATATGAACAAAGTTTTGTGACTAGATCTTATTGATCTACAAAATGAATAATTATAATTCTTTAACCCTAAAGGTTAGGAAAATTGAGTATTAAAGGAATTTTCGTTCCTTATTTTGTTGAATAGTTTTTAAATGTTGCAACAATAATAATATTTATTTGAGTATAGTTAAAAATGAGGTTTAATTGTGGTGGAGAAAGAAGTCCTTCATTTGAATTCTTCGTTAGACGCTCATAATTATGTAATCTGAATGTGAACAGTAGTATGCTACCATACGTTGAAAACTACCACCTGATAAAAACTAAAAAAATTAAAGTTCATGAAATATTATCATTAGTTAGTAACAGACATTCAGATGATTTCCATAATTATTCTTTAATGAAACATTTTCCTTTAAATGAAGCGTTTGGATCACATGGCTTTCGCTGTAGTAGCACCATATGATAATTTTTAAAATAGTCATAAATATTAACTCAGATTTATAAGACAAACGAATCCAAGTTAGAATTTCTGAAGAATATGAAACAAATTAACCACATTTTGTTATTATACATTATACAAATCGGATGACTTGAAATATCATAAAACTTCGTATGCCTCATCCTAAATCCATGTTCAAAATTATCTGATTAATATGGTCTGCCAACCTTTGATTAGCAAGTGATATGGTGGTTTACCCCAGTTATTCCAATAACATGAGGTGAATAAAAAAGTTTAGTAAGCATTTTTCACTGCTTGATAATTTCAATAATTAAAACCTGATAAAATAAATAATGAAGGTTTTATCAAACATGTATCGCAGTCAGTATAGAAATAACACTGACAGTTGAAGAGTAAAACTTACAATGGTGTTCAGTGGCACACACGTGGCTAATAATACACTTAAACTTTAGTGTTGTTCACATCAGCATACATATCCGTTCTAAGTAACCTTAGAAGTTGAAATCTATTCTGAAAATAATAATAATTTATGTATTCTATTCATCAGAATAATGAACATATATGTACTGTAAAACAGGATGATTAGTCTGTACGATTCCTAATAGATCTAGGTTATTTTCTTTTAATAAAACAGACGGTCTGTGTGAAATGGAAAATGTCTATAAAACTTCATAATAACTATCCTTAAATACATTAATCAAGTCGATGATACACTGAATTAAAAGTAGTCACTAATATGTCTTTCCACAGATTTCTTTATTAAAGTTCTTAAGATGGTTTATAAAAATACAAATGTTAATATTTTTTTTATTTACCTTTAAAGACTGAATTACAGTCATATTTGAAGATTGATTCAAGACAATAACTAAAACAAATTGACCACGTTTAATATCTGATGAGTCAGTTTTAATCAAAATAAAATAATAAATGAAAATGCCCCTCTATTAAAAGAATAGAATAAAGCAATTGTAAATATGATAAGAGGATAATACTGGTAATGCAATTTAGTTGAAAGGACCATATAACTGTTTCTGAAAAATTATTCTATTCTGATCCTATTTTAAATGTCGTTTGTAAATAATGAATATTTATTTGTCTTCTAAATATTATGTTAAGAGTTAGATGATTGTAATAAATAATCAAAATAAACTATCTTATAGTTGAAATCATAAGTCAACTGTAGCTAGACCACCATGGAAAACCTGAAAGCATTGGACGGACGTTTCGTCCTATTGTGGAACTCCTCAGCAGTGAGCATCCACGATCCCGCATGCTGGCAAGATTCGAACCCAGAACCTACCAGTTTACTATGAAAATACTGAAATCTCCACAAAACCCCTTCTGATTAAAAAATCTTATGCAAATTTGATTATGGTTAGGTAAATGATAGTTATTGAGCTACTATAATAACGTTAATATAAGTTCATGGTCACTTATTATACTACTTTTATGCTAAAATATCAGTTATTCACAGCTTGTGATATTAGTTTATTGATTATTTTTTTGTAAAACTATTGTATTCACAGAAGGATGGCATTTTTTGAAAGATGATAAACTTTCTTCAAAATATAAAAGTGTCATATTGTCAAATAAATGTTTAGTGATTGTCAGGTTATAACACTTAGATCCCTTAAAAAATAACCTAATTTGGTGTTTTAGAAAGAGTATTTGTTAAACAGTAGTTTTTTTTTGTTCTACAGAAAGCTTATAACATAATATTCATGTCAAGGCAATACTCACAAAATACGCATAAACCAATTAAGGCTGACCGAATTCAGTTAAAAAATTGACAACAGGATAAGTCAAACCACAACAAACTAGATCGTAACTCATAATGGCTAGGCTAGTGAGGTTAAGTAGATAAACTTTTAAAGTACTGAAACGAAAGGTAGTGAGTTTAAATCACGAAATGAACATCAACTTTGGGATTCAGGTAAACCCATCTGACTAATCTAAAACAGGCTGAAATGCGCGTCCTTGATTTCCCTGCTGGACATGCATTTTTTATTTGATATAAAATATTATAATCAGGGTAGTGAAATATGGGATATAGATAGGAATACTTCGTAACTGATTGGAGTCTAATGGTATTTCTTATTGCAATTAAACATTCAATTTTAATTAAATCTACAGAATTTATATATGAAATCTTATTTGCTAAACGTAATGACAAAATGAATCCGCATCTAAAACTCTTCTCGAAATCCTAAAATAATGAGCTTCAACCCTTAATAACCGATAATATCTAACGAAAAATGTATTAAGACCGTCTTTTGCTATCACAACAATTTTGCTGGGTAATATTTTTTCAGATTTCATATGTGTGTTTATATTGAAATTTTCAGAAAAATTACCAAATTATAATCTCTCCTTACTAGTAGCGCTGAATTGTTGAGAACAAAAATATGTGAAAAGATAACTAGCACAAATGAGAAAATACCAATAATTACTTGCACTCAAGATTGAAACTTTTGTTTAACATATTACCTAGCCACACTATCTGATTCTTCTTGAATTCTGTCCACGGTTTCTATTGAGATTTATTTCTTATGATGATGTGTCTTGCGGCCCAGGACCTCCTTGCACATTGAAGTAGGTGTTTTTTAATCCCTTTCCAGTCATTTTCCATAGTGGTCCCCTTATCTTTTAGTGAGTCTTCTGAGGCTAGGAACCTGTTTCTAGGAGCTATCTTGAGTTCATTGAGTTTGTCAGTATCTAGAATGAAGGCTATCCTTAACCTGTTATGTTGTTTGTCAGTTGTCTATTGCTTCCATAGCTTCAGTTTCATCTTGTTCAAACCACGTTATGATCTGAAGATATGCCATTTCTTCTCATTTTCACGTCTTAAATCGACCTTCTGAAACTTTAAGTGGTGCAAATATTATCTACCTGGTTCTCATAGTGTGATCCGGTGAGACCCAATTGACTTTGTGTAGGCGTTTGTGCTGAAATATTATACCGCCTATAATAAATTAGTTGTTAATCTCTCCCTATTCTTGTTTCTCTCTCGCAGTCCATGCCATTCCATGATATCTTCATACCCTTTGCTGTCCATTCCGAATTCGGCGTCCACATCTCCCACCAGGATGGTTGGGTGCTTTCCTGAGAACTTCACTATGATCTATTGCAACCTCTCGTAAAACTGATCTCTATCGTCGTCATCGCTGTCATTGGTGAGTGCATAACATTGGAGGACATTCATTGTTATTTTCTCGTTCTTTGTTGTGAAAGATACTTTGATGACCATGAGTCCATGAGATTCTCATCCTATAAGTGCTTCACGTGCTTCCTATATAGCATCAAAGCAACTCTCTGAGTGTGGTGAGCATTTTCTTCTTCGTGACCAGAGTATAGCAGAATCCCTCCCAAATCTAACCTTTTCTGGCAAGATTGGGTCCGATGAGTTTCGCTGACTCCAAGAACCACCAAGTTGTATCTCCTCATTTTCGCAGCTATTTGATTGACGTCTCCGGACTGAAATGAAGAATATCTAATCAAGATACCAAAAAAGATCTTAGGAAATGCGAAGACTACAGAGGTATCAGACTGATATAAATGCCAGAAAACCTTTTCAGCAGAGTGTTGCTGGACCGGATGAAAGATTCGGTCGAAATCAACAGACTGGATTCCGGAAGGGATCGATATTGTGTTGAAAATATTCTCAAAACCCTGATGTTTACCTTGCAATTCGGTATTGCAGTTGAGTAATAATAAAACCACTCATTAGTTTGAAACTAACTATGAGGGCTTTAATAATCTCTATGTTGTTAGATTGATGATCTTATACGGAATTGAAATTTAGTCTTGCACGGTCGGAGACGGTTTTGTTCATTTGTAAAGTACTTGAGGCACTAGATTACAATCGAGTAGTTATAGGTTAAGGCTCATTCAAAGAGACTGGTAGGCTATATATTCAATCAATCCCGGTGTCATGAATATGTGTTGCTAACGTGTTTAGACAGGAAAAGACGGTTGACAATTTAATGTATTATGAAGTGTATTTTAAATTGTTCAGTGAGCACACATTAAAAGTTTGCTTGTAAATGATTATTCGTGTATGAATCCTTATCTTACAAATGAGAGTAACTTTTTTTGTCGTAATACTATCATTGTCTCTTCTCGTGAACCTTTTACAAACAGGCATTATCCTTGTCATGCACGCACTATCGTCATGCACACCACTTATTATGTAGTTTCCACCCATTCTTTTGTTAACTGATTTAAATAACCAACTGTGAACTTTATCAATTTTCAGTCTGCAACTTTCAATCATAACTTACTTCCTGTGAACTTTATTGATAAATTAGCCATCAAATATGCATATAAAAAATCGTTCCATAAATTAACCAACCATTGGCGAAATAACTTCTAACTTACCAGTTGAATTGGATTGTAATTTACTGAGATGTAAGAGTACAATTGTTCTGTGTCAACGGAAACTTTATTTAATAGTTAATTGATGAATCAATTAAAGCTAGACCACTATGGTAAACCTGGAAACACTGAACGGCTGTTCCGTCCTAGTACAGGACTCCTCAGCAGTGTGCATCCACGGTCTCGCTTCCAGGATTTGAACTCAGGTCCTACTGGCTTCACGCTTTCTGAGGAGCCCAACACTAAAACAAAATGGCCGTCCAGTGCTTCAAAGTTTTCCTTGAAGGTCTGGCTCTGATTGAATCATGAATTCAACTATTAAATTACTATACTATCCACAAAACCTCCTTCTGAAATTTTATTTAACGGTTTTTTTAATGTATATAGCCTGAAGGTTTTAATAATATTTACAAGTAGAAAAAATCTTACCTATACAATTGATCTTTTTGAAAATCAAATATTTTACGTAATTGAAGTATGAAAGATGCTTCTGAATGTAATAAAATTTATTTACGATTGTAAAGTGTTTTTTTCTCTATGTAATACGTAACTTGAAGTGTTATTCTAACTTAAAAGGCCATTCACTTAAATATGTAATGAATTAGTTGTCCATATGTTCAACAAAGAGCTTAGCTTTTTCTAAAGGTTGATGGTGGTGTCAATTTTTAAAACGAAAGGTGAATTTGTTTTCCAATTAATTTGGTTTTTGTAGTTATGTTTATTGAAAACACAATTTATATCCCACTAGAAATAATTCAGATTGGTTCTTTTATTCACTTTGTAATAAATGTAAACAATTATTCATTTACTATTGGACCAGAAATAATAATATTTATATTATAAAAGTTTGAGTTATTCCATTTTTGATATTTTGATTAAATTAAGATCAGTCAAATTAGACTGATCAATATTAATAACAGGATTACTTAAACATTTAAATAATGATATAAATATCATATATGTTACACAAATGACTGATTCTCCAGACTAATTAGATAAGTAAATAACTAATTGAGAGCTTAAAGTAAATGGAACTGGGCTTAATTCTCGGAGTAAATATCAACTCCAGGATAGAAGTTCATCTAGCGAACTAGCTGAAAACAGAATTAAATGACTATCCTGATTCCTACTACAAGTCACATTTTCTTTATTCATTTATACACATTAGCACTATCAGCAACAAACTAATGTGGGAGACAGCAAACCAGATTCCATCTAGTGGATGAAGAAATCAGGAAGAAGCTATGGAAGTGGATAGGACATACAAATCACCCGATTGCGTCACAAGACGAGCCCTCACATGGAATCCTGAAGGTCAAAGGAGAAGAGGATGACCAAAGAACAAAATACGCCGAGAAATAGAGGCAGACATGAGAAGAATGAACAAAAATTGGATAGAACTAGAAATGAAGGTCTAGGACAAAGTGGGTTGGATAATGCTGGTCGGCGGCCTATGTTCCATTGGGAGTAACAGGCATAAGTAAGTAAGTAACACATTATTATTTTATTGTACCTATTGTCTAATTTATCATAATTCCACAAAGATATACTATACCAAAATAACTATTTGGTCTTAAGCAATAAAATACAACACAAGTAGTTTTCTTTTATATTTTCTGTATGAAATTATATAAATTATCACTAATGTCTAAAAGACGTCATACCATTTACAAAACTTTATGAAACATTCTATAGTTTATAATTTTTTTGAAATATATTAAACCAATTTTTGTACAAATGATCATCCATGTGTTGTCCAGTTTGACAACTGAATATCAAAAAAAATTGAGCCGATATGTCTACCAAAGTTTGCCGATTGAGACCTGTTTTTCTTTACTTATATCTTAACTAAACAACGTTTTATTGACGTCATTAATGATTTTAAATAGAAATTATAACTTGGAAGTGATTTATTCATAAATATTAATTTATTAATATAGATTTATGGTTAGCAAAGTTTAACGCTAGGGTTACTAAATAACCGATAGAATAACTACTACAGTGAAATATATGGGAGATGTAATAGTTATATGCATGTTATTACAGTGTATGTGATATAAACTCTTTGAAAGTATCTGAAATCAATTTTGAAGTGATTAATTCATTTGTATGCTTTTTTTTGATTTTATCACATTTTGGATGTATAAAAGATTAAATGTTATATTACTCGTAAAGATAGTCTTTGGCAAAACATTTTAGTACATAATTTATCAAGTAACCAATCAAGAAAAGTAGTAAGTATATATATATATATATATATATATATATATATATATATTTAACCGGAAAAATTCTCTGATTAATCTATTCCCAAAATACTTGCTTACTTACTTATGCCTGTTACTCCCAATGTAGCATAGGTCGCCGACCAGCATTCTTCAACCTACATCGTCCTGGACCTTCCTTTCTAGTTCTATCCAATTTTTGTTCATTCTTCTCATGTCTGCCTCCATTTCTTGGAGTAATGTGTTCTTTTGTCTTATATATATATGGTTATATACATATAGATGCATGCATCTTAACAACCGCTTTGTTCTATTTTATTAAAATAAAGAGCGTCACGCGTCATACGCGTTAACACTCAAAGCCAAATCCATGATTAATGGATGCTAACTTCGTAGTATGAACTTATTATACTCACTTAAAGGTCTACTGCAATTTCTTAAACATTTTATTATTTTGATTGAGATCATTAACTGATCAATGTCAGACCACTATTGAAAATCTGGAAGCACCGGGCGTACGTTTCGTTCCCTCAAAACAATCTGTTAGTAAGTAAAATTCTTAAATTGGTTCACTTTGTTTGTTTTTGAGTTAAGGTATTAACAGAAATTATCCGTAACCTTTCTCTTCTCACCAAGTTAGGTATTAAGAATGATTATTTCTTTGATTAAATTGTACTTTTAAACATAGTATTCAGATAGATCTAGCAATAATGTATGCGTGACATTTAAAAAAAAAGCTGTTTATTGTTCAACAAAATCTTATAAAGAGCATTTGTTACTCCAATAAGAGTATAATGTGAACATCCCTCAAAAATATGTAATCGACCTAATATCATAGAAGTGTAAATGTTTATCATAGGCAAATGTTACTACTTTGATAATGACCTTCGCTGCACTATGGAAACGTTACTACATTAAGTTTTGTATACAGTCTAGGCTATATGAAAACCTGTTCAAGCATACAAGTTACAAAACAGTGTTTACAGCTTATTAAGTATATGAAAAAGAACGGTTTTCAGATATGAAGGAATCTCATGGTCAAACAACTTACACTACGAAAATATTTACTCTATATTTTTCTATGCTGTTTTCATCTCTAAGATAAGACTGTATATTCACTAAGTATGTACGACTGTATTGTATCAGTTGAATAATAAAGTATAACTACAAGTTCTATAAAAACATGTTTAGAAATTTGCAAAATCAAATATGAATAATAATAATCATACTACGCCAAGAAATGCGGACACGCATGAGAAGAATGAGCAAAAGTTGGATAGAACTAAGAATGAAGGCCCAGGACACAGTGGATTTGGGAATGCTGGTCGGCGATCTATGCTCCATTGGGAGTAACGGACGTAAGTAAGTAAGTAAGTAAGTAAGTAAGTAAGTAAGTAAGTAAGTAAGTAAGTAAGTAAGTAAGTAAGTAAGTAAGTAAGTAAGTAAGTAAGTAAGTAATTAAGTACCGATTAGATTATTCTTATCATTTAAGTAAGCTTCTTATTATGACGAAACATTTATTTAGCCTTAAAAACATGTGATCGTATGAAGTTAATTGCATTCTATTAATAGATTGATTTTATTAAACGATAATTATTTTTTATACAAAGATTACATAATTTGATTACCATAATTTTTTTTCTGCTCAAAATAGACGTGAACACAAATACAAGTTTTCATTTCCTGTAATTTATAGTAGTATATAATTTTCTATCTAATGATTATTTACGATTTCCTGAGCACTACCTTCTGATCTTGTAGGTATCATTAACAAGTTTTGATTTGATAATTTTGAATAAATTGAGCATTGGGTAGATTGTTATAAATAAATAGTATATTTGTAATACCCCAATAAGTAGAAAAATTAGATTTTTTAAAAGTTTCGTGACTCATTGTGGGCCACTTCTTCAGAGAATAAATAAACAAATTAACATTAATCCAAGTTTAAATATTACACTGCCGAGGAGTCCCACGATAGGACGAAACTGCCGTCCAGTGCTTTCAGGTTTTCCATGGTGGTCTAGCTTCAATTGACTCATGATCTCAACCCTATGAAATTACTAAAATCTCCACCAAATCCCTTCTGATAATGATCATGTGCTCACCAATGACTGGCTCCATGAGGTATTTCCTGCAGTTCTAGTGAGAAGCAGTGACCAGTGGAGTTCAACCAAGTCTGTTGTAGAGATATCAACTCACTGAAGACAATTGATGAAAGGTTGCGCAATTTCGTGGATCGGTTGAAGTTAGACATTAACACCGTTGGATGCCGCCTCAGTGGTCAGGAGGTTAAGTTCTCCGTCGCGAGACTTATATGTCCAGGGTTCGAATCTCGCGAAGTGGGATAGTGGATGCGCACTGCTGAGGAATCCCACAATAGGACGAAACTTCTTTCCTGTGCTTCGAGGTTTTCCATGGTTGTCTAGCTTCAATTGACTAATTATCTCAAATCTATAAAATTACTAACTTCGCCTGTAGCTCTTCTAGAGTTACTGCCGGTCCCAAGCCCGAGTAAAGGAGGAGGGTTGGGCATGGGGTTAGCGACCCCATCCCGTAGAAAAGCTAACTCACTAAAAAAACGCTAACCAGAAAACATAATTCAAGCCATTTAAACTCTGCCCTGGGAGTTGAAGGAATAATTATGACGCCTCATGATGAAAGCCGAAATTCTTCGGAAGTCACGGGACCGATGCACCTTCTAACAACCAGAGCAACACTCTTTATAGGTACATGGAACGTCCGGACAATGTGGGAAACAGGAAAGACCAGCCAAATAGCAATGGAAATGAGGAGATACAACTTGGTAGTACTCGGAATCAGCGAAACCCATTGGACACAAACTGGACAACAAAGGCTAGGTACAGGAGAGATGCTGCTGTACTCCGGTCACGAAGGAGAAAATGCTCCACACACTCAGGAAGTTGCTCTAATGCTGTCCAGAGAAGCAAGAAATGCATTTGTGGGATGGGAATCTCATGGACCCAGGATAATCAAAGCATCATTCAGAACAAAGAAGCAAGGGATCACAATGAACGTTATCCAATGTTATGCACCCACCAATGATAGCAACGACGATGATAAAGATCAGTTCTATGAAAGGCTGCAATCAATTATAGAGAAGTGCTCATGAAAGGACCTCACCATCCTTATGGGAGATCTAAATGCTAAAGTTGGAGTGGACAACACAGGATATGAAGATGTAATTAGACGACATGGATTAGGAGAGAGAAATGAAAATGGGGAGAGACTTGCAAACCTATGTGCTTTCAACAAATTGGTTATAGGCGGCACAATATTCCCACACAAGCGCATACACAAAGCTACATGGATCTCACCGGACCACACCACAGACAACCAGGTAGATCACATCTGTATCAACAAAAAATTCTGAAGATCAATGGAAGATGTGAGAACCAGGAGAGGAGCTGACATAGCTTCAGATCACCACCTGGTTGTGGCCAAGATGAGACTGAAGCTAAAGAAAGACTGGACAACTGGACAAACAGCACTACAAAGGTTCAATACAGCCTTCCTTCGAGATACTGACAAGCTCCATGAATTCAAGATAACTCTCAACAACAGGTTCCAAGCTCTACAGGATCTACTGAGTGAACAAGAAACTATCATGGAGAACAACTGGAAAGGGATAAAAGAAGCACTAACTTCAACGTGTCAGGAGGTTCTTGGTCCTAAGAAGCACCATCACAAGGAATGGATCTCTATGGGGACCCTGGACAAACTTCAAGAAAGGAAGAACAAGAGACTAGCAATTAACAACAGCCGAACACGAGCAGAAAAAGTCAAAGCACAAGCAGACTACGCAGAAGCAAACAGAGAAGTGAAGAAAAGCATTAAAGCCGACAAGCAGAAATACATGGGAGAACTAGCAACGGCGGCGGAAAAAGCTGCAAGAGAAGGGAATATGAAACAACTATATGATACAACGAAGAAATTGGCAGGGAGATATAGCAAACCAGAGAGACCAGTCAAAGACAAAGAAGGAAAGACAATCACTGAGATTCAGGAACAGAGGAAAAGATGGGCAGAATACTTTGAGGAACTGCTGAATAGACCAGCCCAATTGAATCCACCGAACATCGAAGCAGCCCACCCTGACCTTCCAATAGATGTCACTCCATCAACGATCGAAAAAGTCAAGATGGCCATCAGACAAATCAAAAGTGGGGAAGCGGCAGAACCTGACAATATACCAGCAGAAGCACTGAAGTCAGACATTGAAATAACTGCAAACATGCTTCACCTTCTATTTAAGAAGATTTGAGAAGAGGAGCAAGTGCCAACGGACTGGAAAGAAGGATATCTCATCAAGATACCAAAGGAGGGAGATCTGAGCCAATGTGAGAACTACAGAGGTATCAGTTTGTTATCAATACCAGGAAAAGTTTTCAACAGAGTGCTGCTGAATCGGATAAAAGACGTAGTAGACGCCCAACTTCGAGATCAACAGGCTGGATTCCGTAAGGATCGGTCGTGCACAGACCAGATTGCGGCACTACGGATCATCGTGGAACAATCAGTTGAGTGGAACTCATCACTATACGTCAACTTCATTGACTATGAGAAGGCGTTTGACAGCGTGGATAGGAGGACATTATGGAAACTTCTTCGACACTATGGAATTCCTGAAAAGATTGTCAACATTATCCAAAACTCATACGATGGACTACAGTGCAAGGTCATGCATGGAGGACAGCTGACAGGTGCATTTCCAGTAAGGACCGGAGTCAGACAAGGCTGTCTACTTTCCCCATTCCTCTTCCTTCTAGTGATTGACTGGATTATGAAGAATTCGACATCTGAAGGGAAATACGGAATACAATGGACAGCTCAGAATCAACTAGATGATTTTGATTTCGCAGATGACTAAGCCCTACTCTCTCATGCACACGAACAAGTGCATATGAAGACAGCAAATGTAGAATCAGCCTCTGCATCGATAGGCCTCCACATTCACAAAGGAAAAAGCAAGATTCTCAAATGCAACATGGAGAACACCGACCCAATCACACTTGATGGCGAAACTCTGGAAGAGGTGGAAACATTCACATACTTGGGAAGTATCGCTGATAAACAAGGAGGATCGGATGCAGATGTAAAGGTGAGGACTGGCAAAGCAAGGGCAGCATTTTTACAATCGAAGAACATATGGAACTCAAAAGAATTCTCAACCCATTTCAAGGTCAGAATCTTTATTACGAACGTCAAGACAGTCTTACTGTGCGGAGCTGAAACGTGGAAAACTACAACGACCATCATCAGGAAGGTACAAGTATTTATAAGCAGTTGTTTACGCAAAATACTTAACATCCATTGGCCGGATACTATCAGCGACAGCGTTTTATGGGAGAGGACAAACCAGATTCTGGCTGAAGAGTAAATTAGGAAAAGACGTTGGAAGTGGATCGGACATACATTAAGGAAATCACCAATGTGCATCACGACACAATCCCTAACTTTGAATCCGGAAGGGAAGCGGAAAAGAGAAAGGCCAAAGAACACATTATGCCGGGAAATAGAAGCAGATATGAAAAGGATGAATAACGACTGGAAAGAACTAGAAAGGAAGGCTCAGGACAGAGTTGGATGGAGAATGCTGGTGAGCGGCCTATGCTCCTCGACGAGGGATAACAGGCGTAAGTAAGTAAGTAAGTAATAAAATTACTGGAATCTCCACCAAACCCCTTCTGATAAGATTATTTATTAATGTAATTATTTCGTGTTTTATTTCATCATTTGCTGTTTCTTTCGACTTTAGTTTTATTACGACTTCATGATTTTATCTGGATAAAACGCAGTGTATAAAGAAATTACTAAAAGATAGCTACAAATGATAAATGAGATAACTCATGGAGAAAATTGACAATCAAATCACTTGTAAATGTTTGAAGATTGGAAGTAGTCAACAAGAAAACTTGAATCTATGTTTCTTTCAGTTTGTCACTCGTTAGCAAGACACACCACAAACATAGAAAGCACTATTATCACCTGGCTAACTTAAATCGGTATCACTCAAATTCGCAATCGGAAAAGTTACTAATAAGCCGCTTGCGCTAAAACTAACCACTTTCTAGACAATCGAATCGATCATCTCCATATGACTAGACAAAACTGATGTCGGTAACTAATTAATTGTTAGTCATTTTTGAATATTTTAGTTCCATAGTAATTCATTCGTTGAACGAATAGCTCGGTGGTTACGTTTCAGACTGTGAAACCTGATGACCACTTAATCAGATCTAACCACGATACACCAGTTCTCAATTTTACAGGCAGACTTAGCTGATGAGTGCTAATAGACGAAGAAAATAGGTACAGGGCTGCTTGTTGCCCACCTCCAACTACCTGAAATTCCTACATAGTCTACGCGTTGTCGAGTGACTTAAGCTAGTGGCCTCAAAACAAACAGATCGATAAAGTTCTGTCAGCACCGGAAGATATAGACAAACATGATATCAACGACAGTTTAGTGATCAATAAATTGTCGTTCATTTTTCATGTAAGGTATCAAATCATTAGTGTCTATTACACTAAATGTTTAATTGTTCACAAACAGAACTCCTCAACTGTAAGATAAACTGAACAACAAGATATTTGATATCGAAACACAATATTTGTAAAAATAGACCTTAAGCCTTCACATACTGGCAAACAGTGCATTTCTCAGTGTAAGAATGTTTTAAATAAAACTCAATGAAAATTTACACGTTTACACCAAAATACATGGAAGGTTAGTTAGTCATTATTATAATTTGAACCAGTATTAAAACAATACTCTATTTCTGAAAGGGATGTTTCAAATATTTGTTTTGAACTACTGTTCAATTATATAGTAGTACGTATATATAAGGATCAATTAATGATTTGCAGAATATGTCTTCTAAACACGGATACATATATCTCACAATCAAGTGTTTTGTACTCGCATACTCAGAAGCAATGGAATTGAATCACTTAACGTTTTAAATAAGTCTGTTTTCAAGCTGAATCTTTGAAATTCATTATGAAAAACATTGAATATAACCCCAAACCATGTCTAAGAATCCAACCTAATATTTATATAAATTTTAGAAAAACATTTTGAAGATCCTTTGCCAGTATAACAGATTGGACGTTCTATAATGAACAACACCCTCAACAGTTTTACATATGGATGATCTTTACCTATGTATAGGTCTCAGATTAGGATTTCTGCCGGTTAACGTTTACTAATATATGAAAACTCAACAGCCAATGGTCTTTAAAATATTCCTGCGTTACTGCATGTAAATATTATGAAGCAATATGAATTATACGTTGTCACTTTTAATGTGATAAAACATTGCCATTGAAAGAGTTTTCGACAATATGAACTTTCAAGCGAACAAGGTTGTCAACTTAATTTGTATCTAATGAAGTTGGAATGATATATTTTATATTTTAGAAATGTGCAAAATAAAAAAATAATTTTCATTAGTAGCATTTGTCATGCTCATGGAGTTCACTTTGTATAGATCCTAAGGAGTTTCATTCTGTGGTTAAGAACGCTGGAATTCTCGCTGTATTTTCTTACAAATGTTCATAACATTAGTTCCTGACTTCATTGTTTTAAACAAATCATTGTTATCAAAAAATAAACTTTTTCTGTTCAACGGCATGTGAAGCAAAAGGATTATTATTTGCATTAAAGAAATCAAGAAGATGAAACGATTTACTTCACTAGTCCTTAAGACAAACAAATCGTGTTTAGGGCCGAAAACTGACCATCATCTTAATTAGAATGGCAATTGCTCAGTTAACTAGGTAATCTTTGATTAATGTGAAAGTCATTTACTCAGAATTTTGCATACTTCACTTAACAATATTGCAAGGACTTTAAATACGGTTTGGTGCTTATTCGTTAAGATTTGACAGGTTGTGTAACGGGGGAAAAATAAATTTGGAAACAATAATTATTATTTTAATTTTATGATGGAGTTAGTTCTTGAAAAACGTATTCCGTTTTATTTTCACTGTTAAGGTTGTGATTTGCTAAGTTTTCTTAGCCAACTTACATAAATCAGTTTACGTTGATTTATTAACTATTCATTCAAAGTGTTAAGAAAAACACGCACTGAAATATTATGGGAGTTAGTAATCCACTTATCTTTTCGTTTCAGAGAGTTGTATGTACAAGAAAGACTAGAGCATCTGACAATCGATTAGCTTTTAGATAGTTTATCGACCAACCTGTAAAAATAAATCTCTGAACTATCTCTTATATTTTCATTGCTTTTAATATTCAACAAACGATACTGTCAATTTCGATTAGTATGCTTTCTAGGTTACTTTTTTCATAATAGATGTACCACAGTTTATTTGAAAACTTTAAGAATTTACATGATTAGATATTTGAAGAACAGTTCATTGACCATAATAGTTAATAACCATTTATCTGAACAGGATTGTGAATAGGATCCTTTTACTGAGATCGGATTAAGTTTAGGTAAATTACATTTTTTAAATATCTGTTTCTTTCTCATTTCTTTAAACCATCTGACCTTTTTAATTAATTGATCCTAATTGCAGTTACATGACACTGATCTTAATTGTTTTCAGTAGGCTAGGTGGCCTGAATTAATGCTCTCGTAAGATAAAAATAAGATATTTATTGGAAAACTACGATTTTATATGGACTTCTATTATTGTAATTCAACATTAACGATCAGTCTACAGTGATAAGTTTGATAGACCTAAAGCTTGTGACTTGTACGTGCTGACGAGTAACTTAGCTTATGTCAGACTGCGAAGACTGAATTATATGTAATTTATGGTTATAGAAAACACTTCTGAAGATTTAGATAGACTGTGATCAATCTGAGATTGTACATTATTCAAGAAACTATTCAAACACACTGAAAGCATTTCAGTTTCGAGCAATTTTTTAATTTTTTTCTACATGATTGAGTAATACAAAAACGAAAAGTAAGAATAACCATTTTATTGGACACGATTTTTATAATAACAAAATAATCCCTTAAGCTCATTGTAGGTTAAACTATTCAGACCAGTGGTAGCAATTTAATTTGCTAGTATTCATAAGAATAGTACAACATAAATATACTGTTTACTTCTTAAATATTTAAAAAGTTTACAGGAACATTCTTGTCCTACTCTCCCATAGTTATGATACAAATGTCGATGTGATAAATTTTCAACTTGCACATCCATAAAAAATAAGTACACGACAGAGTAAAAAAGTTATTTTCCTAATAAACATACTGTGAAGCTAAAATAAATGATGTCTATTTCTTCCCAAGCATGACTCAACCAGCAAAGTCGATGTGAACGGAGAAACAGAAAGCCATGACAAAATACGGAAGCTATTTTGGGGACGTTATTTCATTTATTTCAAAGCTTGTAGAACAGTACCATTCATTTTTGTCTCTAGTTTCCTCTGCAGACCATAAGCTTTCGTTTGATGTATGATTCACTGCCATGACCTTATCTATTCCAAAGCCGTTGCAATTTTAACGCCATCTTTTGTAGTATATTTTCTACAATAACTCTCAGTATCGGACGTAATTGTATTTTTCTAATTGTTTGTGAGTTGTGATCTGCTTAATTATTTATTTATACATGCCTCTTTTTACGACTATCTGAATCAAAAACCAGATCAGAATTAGGGATAAATCCAGTACTGTCACAGTTGTCAGCCAATAAGGTTGTGGAGTGGTTTCCATCTTTCTACTCCAAACAGTTAGTCTCACTCCAAACTAACTTGTACCAACATCAAGGTTAATCCAGTCAGCTTATTGAGTTAAGGTATTGATCTAGATTTAGACAAGTTATCCGCTGCATAGTAGCGAGTAGACAGATCAATAACGTAACAGAAATGAAGATTAATGGAGAGCAAAAAGCGTTTAGATAAAACTCACTAAAATTAGTCTACGTAATAATGCTTACTATTGTTCGACGGAAAATGACCATCAGGAATGCAGTGATAATTAAATTAATATACATGCATAGATAAAGATATATTTATTTGTCTAAAAGATCATAGGTTTTATTTCATCACAGCCAAATAAACTATAAATGAACTGCAAACTTACATCCTATCACCGAGTAAACTAAAGAACAGGCATCGAAAAATATCTTATATTCAATTTCAAAATATTTCTTAACGTTATTGATGTTATTTTTACTTTTATAACGTTATAACAATAATATTCGTTTGGAATGGAACAAGCGGAAGTAGCATTACTTAAACAATTTTCACTCTGTTTGAAAAAAAACGAAAAACAACAGCAAATTAATGAAACAGATTGAAGCATGAGAGAATTTCAAGCAGAAAATCAGATGAAATACTCATTCAAATATATTCACATTTCTCAAGCAAACAATTCAGATAGATCTAAGTAACACAACGTGATAATATTCTCCTTATTCTCTCTCATATTTTCAGAAGCAATGATTGATATGAACAAGGTGAAACAGTGAAAGTTCCATATTCACATTTCATGTTTGCAAAACATGAAAAAAGTAATTTCAAAATCACTACACTACTCACACCTAATCAATAATTCATTTATTCACACAATATGCACCATTTCATTATGGTTCCATATAATGCGAAATGTTTGAAATTCTAATTACTAATTTATTCAATTATTTGATAGATTATACGGTCATATAGTTTGCCTTTCATGCATAATATTGTACTTCGTTGAAGAAGCATTGATTTCATATTACTTCATGACAAACAATACTGGTTGTTGTGGAATGGATTGAATTAATTTCAGCATATTCAGTAGAATGTTTTTCAGCTCATCTATCTAAATCTTCTAATTCTCATATCCTCCTTAAATTATGTTATTGTTGTCATTATTATTATTATTATCACCATTACAGTGATTAATTTACAATTTCTCATTTTACTAATTATTGTCACACTCGTCATTCTTCCCTTCATACTCATAAAAGTTTGCACATGTTTCTTGTACTCAGTTACTTCATATTCAATCTCCGACCAAATCGATTCACTCATTAGCTGAATATGTGTGCATCTGCAAATTATTTTCACTAGTCAACTAAACAACATTGAATACGTTGCACACAATTATGTTATGAAGCATTCTGTTTATGCATACAAATCATTGTGATCGAGCAAGTGATAAAGTGTGTGAAATGAAGAGAACTCACTACATCCCACAACATTTGTTGTACAGAGGTGTATCACGGGAATTAAGTACGGGAAATACTGATGCATGTCAAGTTGTAGGAGGCAATGAGTAGAAAGTACTGTAGTGAACAAGAAGACGAGTGGGGATAGTCGATTTTATTTAGGTACAATATTAGAAATCATTTCGAGTGATCTATCGTATACCTTCATCATTTCCCAAAGGAGTTCGTTCCCATCTCGTTCATATGACTGAAGCCGTAGGAATTGGTAAATTTCACCCCAATTTATATGTACACAAGAAGTTTGTAACCACCCCATCCCTTCGATGGCCGGATATAACTTAACAAATGAAATCAATGTTATAATTTTTTTTTTTTTCGTCATTAATTTTATTTTCATATCCGTTTTTTATTTGTAATTTCCCGCCTCTTTCCGTTTGTATTCTTCATTATCTACTTATATATACTTCTTATCACAAAATGGCTTTAATATTTTGTGATGACTATTCTATGCTATTTACCCACGTTTGACCACCTATTTCCAGTGTTCAACTATTGATAAAATAGTGTGTTAAACTTGGAATTAGAAAATAGGTCAAATAACCAAACATGAATTTTCTCATCATTCAATCGAATAACCATGATTTACATAACAACACCAATGTCAGTGATGATGTACATCAAACATTGTGATTAATGTGAAACGAAACTGATGAGGATATTCACCCACTCAATAATCCAAATCCTCTAAATAAAAAACATATGGCATTCACCAAAGTTGTATTTCACTGTTTATCAGCCTTACACAAAACCTGTACTCAGAGAATAGGTGAGTGCAGAAACTTACGAGCTGATGGAATATTGTCTGTATCAAGTCGACAAACATTGTCAGTAAACAGTACTGATGATGGGAAAATACAATCAATGTGAGAGTATCAGCCCTCCATCATCTCACCCTGAAATAAGAGAATTTTTCTCGAAACTAGGTACATATTGAATACAGTGTTTAGTACTACCTGTTTTATTTCATGATCACTTCCCAAAATCTATGTGTTCGCAATTATTATTAACCTGACTTCAAATGATGTTTCCTTGAGTTTTAGTGGGAAGCAGTGACCAGTGGAGTTCAACCAAGTCTGTTGTAGAGATATCAACTCACTGAAGACAATTGGTGAACGATTGCTCAAGTTCGTGGATTGGTTGAAGTTAGACAATAACACCGTTGGATTCCGGCTCAGTGGTCTAGAGGTTAAGTGCTCCGGCGCGAGACTGATATGTCCTGGGTTCGAATATCGCGAAGTGGGATCGTGGATGTGCACTGCTCAGAAGTTCCATAATAGGACGAAACGGCCGTCCAGTGCTTCGAGGTTTTCCATGGTTGTCTAGCTTCAATTGTCTCATGATTTCAACTATGAAAAACAATAATTGACAACACCCTATCCAAAAAACTAATCGATGTCGATCACTTAACTAAAGTACACTTTTCAGTTGAATGGTTGCACATTTTCAACCATACTTTGATAATAGCATTTTATTATTCACTTACCTATCGACGTGTGTAATAAAACGTGACATTGACTGACTTCAAAATCAATGAAACGCGTGTGAACTGAGATCGAAAGATTCAACATTCTGAGTATGAATATCTTGATAAACGAATAGATGGGATTCTCTCAGTATGACTGATTAGATTGGTTCTGTTATACATATATACTCAGGAATAAATTGTCTCATCTATTCCAATCTATCGCAACCGGTTACAAATCCAACAATGTCTACGCCAGTTGCCGTATCTGAGCAGTTTCCAAATGACAAACTTATATTTCACAACAAAACGATTCACTAATTCAATAATTTGTATTAATTGAAATGTGTCACAAAGATTTATTCAACATACAAATTACTAATCGAAAATCCATGTACATTCAGTGATGCACTATGCGCACACAATGGATGCACTGAAATAAAATGTGTACAGCTGTAATGACAAACAATTTGTAAGTGGATTGAGAAGTAACACACAGCAAATCACTTGTGAAACACAATAACCTAGTACGGAAATCGGCCTCATTCTCCAAAGACAATACAAAGTAATGAGCATTGTTAATAAAACCAACTAATTGAAAACATTTGTCCTTCTTATAATCGTGAGGCTGAATAGGCATAAAATAAAAAGAGACAAAGACAATATACATCACAACGAACAAACAGTCACTCAACACATCACTCGAATATAGATATATGATTTTGATTTAGAGAATAGTCTTATACGAATGAGTTACCCATTGTTATTTGCTCATTTATTTATCCAAAGTTATAAGTGACCTTTCGAGTGATTCGCCATCTGTTGTTTAGTTGTCTGATGAGGACGTGTTTGATTCAGCTTCATAATGAAAACAATGATGAAGTAATGAAAATCATCATTACTAATGAGGTCAATATTATTGTGGATTAGTAAATGATAGTCATTGTTTACCAGAAATCCGTAATAATTTTTAAAATTTCTTTCGACTGAGACAATGATGTTTTCAGTCAATACACGTGTGTTGTATTAACTCAGTCATTGTTAGATCAAATCAATTTGAAACTAGGATTTCTTCCAAGTATTTATCCACCAAATTTGTTGACAATGGTTCTCTGTAGACATTTACATACATACGACAATGTATCATTTACCACAAGCTACAGACGGCTGACAAATTCAAATGGTCGTTTCTACACTAGTCCAAACAAGTGAAAAGATGAAAGATTGGAACAAGCGGCCCACAACATGATCGATTATCAGAAATCTCCATATCACCACTCCACAAACACTTCCGTTGGCTCACATTTTATCATGTGACAAATCTCAACTCGAGTAAGTTTTATAGTATGTATTCGGTGTCACAGAATCTAATGACAGAATAGTATTGGAAGTTTCTAGCATTTTACACATACAAGATGTAAACGATTACCACGTTCGATTTTATCTGGTCACTACAAACTGATGAATGAACTCCAATCTACATTGATATAAAATGTGCTTGCCACACGGATGCAAACGTCTGTGTTCAAAACACGTCTATACTCGGTGGATAATAATATTAATAATAATCATAGTAATATTCGTCTGCAGTACATTTGTTAATCATTTTCAAATTTTCTACTACTACACTGATTGGTGAGTGAATAAACAAATAAATAAAGATAATATCTCTTACAGATTTGATCTTATTGTTTGGAAAACCATATTTCCCATATCAATATTCAATAATTTATTCAGTTCTCATATCAACAGATCCACAGTTGATGTTTGCATTATTCAACATTACTGACGTCGGAAAACGAAAAACAAACCAAAACAATAACTCAGAAACAAACGTTCGTTGTGGTTTGATTGATTTTTCAAGCCAATTGTGTTAAACAATGGAGGAGAAAACTCAACCCAAATACTCCATTTTTCTAATTCTCGTGTTCTATAATGTTGACTTGTTACCATACTGGTCATCAATCAAAACAATTTTAATGGAAACGGATGTTCCAATATATATATATATATATATATGTATATATATATATATATATATATATATATATATATATATATATATATATATATACATATATATATATATTGAATCGTGTAAATGCTGGATGTAAGAGTGTTGTGATATAGTATGGGCTTTTATGATGATGGTTAACGCAATAAGACACAATAGGAATCGAATGATGCTTGATTATTAGATTTGTTTGTTAATGAATAAATGTATTATTAATATTATTATTAATGGTTTTATTCAGTGCTATGTTTTTGGCACAATATAAAATTCTCTGCATTAATAATGCTGAAAACCCGTTGAGAGATGTACGGTGAAGTAATCATCACGTGTACAAAATTGAATGTGTGGGAAATGGTTCGTCCACAATTTTACTAGTGATTTCATGGTTTCATTGAGAACTCAGTGTTTCAGGTGGATCAATCCATTTTTGAGACATCTCACAATGACTTTACATCACTAAGCACTACAAGAATCCGATATTGGATAGTGTATGTAACTCACATTCTTCGTAAATTTATCTAAATGATGATATCATGATCAATTGATGTTAGTTACTTCTGAAATCGTCAATGTTCATATCTAACATAGACAGTATTATTCTATGCAAGTTGAGATATATATGTAAATAAACGGTATTGAAGAGGTTAGATGAAATTCCCTGAATGCTCCTTAATGCTTCTGGATCACAGACGACACGTCAACGATTGTTAGAGTGTGAGAAAATCGAGCTGTATATTAATTTTTCAGGTTTGTTTTAAGGTTCTACCTCTCACTTACGCTTGAGCAATCATTTATGGTAAAAAAATCAGTTACAGAAAATAAAGAAATCAACAAAATATTATTATTCTGCATATTTCTGTATAATATAACGGACATTTCAAGTATCATTTTTCTTTCCACACATTTATTGCTTTCTACCCAACCATTAATCAGATACTTGATGTGATTTTTAAGCATGTAGTTATCTTTCTTTATACATCCAATGCTGTTTGTAAATGTACTCTCTTAATGTCATTTGATCCATATGTATTACATTTGAATACTTTATAAACAAACCCATATTCATGCTACATAGCTTCCAAGAAAAGGTTATCCCTTAAATAAAGAAATATGATTTGATTCTTAGTTTTGGATAATAACTAAATAACCATTATTCTATAAATCTACTGATCATTTAAAGAACATAGTGAACAAAGCTATGTATAATCAAAAACTCTGTTAAGATTATCGATATAACAATTCGAAGTATTTATGAAATGAGTTCCTACTCTAAATAACATCAATGAAAGTTTTTTTCTTATTCTATACTCTAGATGAATCTTGTTTATACTGTACTTATGTTCTGGGTCTCATTCAATGATGTAGAAAATATTGATTATAATTGAAAATTTCTTTGTTTTTAGTTTTATTTTTTAAAAAAGTATTGGTTTCCATGCTTTCTGAGATAGAATTATTATTATTATTTTTTTTAAATTATTAATTTTACGTCAGTATTAAAATAAGTAGATGTTATATTTTCAATTATTTCAGACAATGGAATGTACTTCGACACAACTATTATGGATACTTCTCAATTCATATCAGAGCATGTATATATATATACATATTCAGTTTAAGTAATCAAGATATAAACTAACAAATAGATTGGTAAATATTAATTCTATTTATTGACTAGACATATTCTTCAATTCTGATTGGATTATTATATCAGTCTTTATAGTTAGATTTCTTATTTTATTATTATTATTATAAATTTATTAGAATTTATTAATTTTTTAAAAAATTTTTTTTCTTTTTCATTATGAATTAAATAATAAATTATAATTACCATCGTTAATTTCAATGAATTTTATTCATTCAATAATTATTATTATGATTATATTATTGATTATTACTATTTCAAATGATAAATTCATGAAATAGAAATAAAGATTAAATAAATTTTGTTGTCAAGTAAATATATTTCAGCAAATATTTGGAAATAATTTCCCAATTGTGTATTTTATCAAGATGTATTTGTATCAAACTGTAACAATTAATTTAGTAAGTCAATTATAATATAGTTTTTTTGATAAAATTAATTGAATTATATTTACTTACTTACTTACCTACGCCTGTTACTCCTAATGGAGCATAGGTCGCCGACCAGCATTCTCCATCCCACTCTGTTCTGGACCTTCCTTTCTAGTTCTATCCAATTTTTGCTCATTCTTCTCATGTCTGCCTCCATTTCTCGGCATAATGTGTTCTTTGGTCTTCCTCTTCTATTTTGACCTTCAGGATTCTATGTGAGGGCTTGTCTTGTGACGCATTTGGATGTTTTCCTCAGCGTGTGTCCTACCCACTTCCAGCGCTTCTTCCTAATTTCTTCCTCCACCGAAATCTGGTTTGTTCTCTCACACATTAGCTTGTTGCTGATAGTGTCTGGCCATCGGATCCAAAGTATTTTACGTAGTCAACTGTTAATAAACACCTGTATCTTCTGAATGATGACTTTCATAGTTCTCCATGTTTCCTCTCCATACAGTAGAACTGTCTTGATATTTGTATTGAAAATTCTGATCTTGGTGTTGGTTGACAATTATTTTGAGTTCTAGATGGAATTATATTTACATTTGATTATTTATTACTAAATATTACTGATTTATCGAATAAGTTATTCATATTTCATTAATGTATATAATCATTCTATGGAAATGTATTATAGACATATGATTTATAGTCATCATATATTTCAATTTATAACTGTAAGTAATGAACATTTAATGTTGCCATCATGCTTCAATGAAGTCATTTCACTTATTTTAAGAATGAATTTTAATAAAAATATAATAAGATCACTTTAAATGAAGAAAGAAAATAGTTAGTTTAATATTGAATTATCATAATTTATGAAGATAGTTTTGATTGATATTAGCTGAAAACTTTATACAAATCAGAGAATACAGGATAGTAATTTTTCCCATTGTATATGACCTGCTAATAGTCTATAAACTGGAACGTTTTCCAAAAAACAGGAGATTTTTATATTTCATGGTTGAGTTTTAGTTATTGGAACTAAGGTAAGATAATGCACATTAGTTAGTACAAAAGATGAAGGATAGAGACTATTCAGATTAAAACACAAAAAATATAGTTGTGGAGAATCTTGATTCTACGTACGTAATGAGAAGA
This sequence comes from Schistosoma rodhaini, assembly GCA_944470415.2. Taxonomy (NCBI): domain Eukaryota; kingdom Metazoa; phylum Platyhelminthes; class Trematoda; order Strigeidida; family Schistosomatidae; genus Schistosoma; species Schistosoma rodhaini. The sequence continues at coordinate 48,278,468 of OX104036.1, forward strand.
ATTTAAAAATACGTGATGTATTTGTGCCATAAATTTTGTACAAGCTACTCACACATTTACTGAGCAAGCTATTGATATGCATACGATCAAATTGTTTGCAATGTATACGACAAAAATATCATATATCCTATATGAATTCCACATATTCATTAAACTTGTATAATGTACTAGTTCACTTTGTTGAATTTCCGAACAAATAGTGAATACTGTGTTATGTTAACTATTTATTAAAAAGGAATAAATAAAATTAGAAATTATTATTATAATTATTCAGAAGGGGTATTGTACAGATTTAGTATTTTCGTAGTTGAAAGCGTGAGTCAATTGAAGCTAGATTACCAGTGCTTCCAGGTTTTCCTTGGTCGTCTAGCTTCAATTGACTCACGCTTTCAACTATAATTAATCAGTCTTCTCAAAAATAATTACATCTAGGTTATCGTAAAATAAAATAAACATTTATTAATTATACTTTATGTTCATTTCATAATGGAAAACATGGATGCATTTCAATTAATTAATGATCTCAACTATTAAGACTACTATAATATCCACAATACCCCTTCTGTTATTAATAATTTTAACATCATTAAAACTAGTTTTAGTTACTGTATAAGGAAATGACCAAACAGTTTAAAATTAAGTTTTATTTTTTTGGAAAAGAATATTTAAATATTTTTAAAAAACAAAACAAATTCAAATGAATAAACAAAGATTGATAGTGGCTATCAGTGGAATCCTGGACGTGCGTTTCGTCCTATTTAGGATTTGTAGGCTGGATGTACCTGCATCTCAGAGTTGATGTTCACTCTGGGACCCGAAACCAGTACCTTTCGCTTCAAACGCCATCGCCTTATCCACTTAGCTACTGAGTCCTAATAGCCACCTGCTTGTGCAATGGTCACTATCCATCTTTGCTTATAAAGCTTATAAATTCAGGCAACATCGAGGCAGTCCGCATAGGATGTACATATGCCAAAAAGAGACTGATCAATTGCAGTCTAATATAAAAATGAGAAGATACAAGTAAAACAGCAACAAGTCAAATTTAAATGTTATAAATTAATAGATAATTTCTTCACTTTTCTAAATAATTTTTATATTCTAGTATACTAACAACTGATTTTTAAACTTGTACATGGATGAAATAGTTATGCAACTATTTAACTTGAAATTTTAATAGATCAAAGTAATATGAGAATGATAATAATAATGACAAAGGATTACCAATGATTATTCAGCAGAGAAGAATATTAAAGAAATTTATGAGATGTCTTATTTAATAATTTTGTTACATATAGGTGATAGCATAAAAATATTTCATTGGAAATTGATTTTTATAAAGAACCCTTGATTATGGTTGAAACTTTATTCCATTTATCAATACAAATAGGGATGTAACATGTCAGAAGGATGTTATAAAATGTATTTTGTATGTTCTTTTATTATTTTTTAAATTTAGAATTTATCAATCGAGAAGCTTACTTGGAACTATGTGTCTGTTTATAGGAATATACTTAGACTGGATTTTATAAACCGACATTTGTATACAATGGAGCAACTTTTTTACCTTAGTTTATGATTCAAAAACACACTATTTCTAGTTTAGTTTAACTAATTCGTATATAATCTATCTGCTGTGACTATCAGCTTGTGAAACTAGACACTCACCTTATCTTTACGCAGTGCTCCCTTCCATCTCATGCACGACAGCACATGTGGGCATAATTTTACTATATATTATCTACACAGTACTTCTGCATGTCTTTTTGGTTAATGAATATGGATAAAATAGTTCTCATCAAGTTATTTTTATTTTATGAAGCTTTCAACTCTATAAAATTGCACCGATGTGTAAAAACATGGCTCTCTTCTTAAATTGACTGTTTTGTAATGTGATTATTGCTGTCAGCAACATTCCAATCTACGATATGTTTTTAAATAACAGCGTGCAGGTTTCGAGCTGTTTTATTCACATAGGCAGAGTATTTGCTACAAGGTTATTTGTAAAATGGCACTTATGTCTTTTAGTTTTTCGCATAGATATAAACACATGATAAAGTGACCTCTAGCCAAATCACATACAAATATAATTTAACGAAGTAATACTATTATCCTCACAGTATTAAATAGTATATATTTTCATTTGAGAGTATTCCATAATAGGCCTTATTATCACAATAACTTCATTTTAAACCCCTTCATGGTTACGCGTATTATAAATGAAGGTATTTAAATTAGTTTCACGATAATAAGTTTAAATATTCATAAATTTCTTTAATAGAATGAGGTTAAACGAAACCTTAGTTAATCTAAAGTCTTTGGAGGAATATAAATAATAATCTGTTTTATTCAATATTAAAGTCCACCTAAAAGTCAAGCAGCTTGCTTGCATGAAGCATGAAGAGCACTTTGGTAGTAATTATACTTATATGTGTTGATTTAGCTCATATCCAAAGATTTATTCTCACATAACTTCCTTCTATTGTAGATAAGTAATCGGTTAATCCCAAATAGATAAAGTTAAAGAATAAAGAGTTTCGTTACATAAACAGAAAATGAAGTTATACGGTTCAACAAAATTTATTCATATATTCATCATTAAAGATACTTCTCCATAAAGGTTCAATAACCCAGTTTAAGCGGTTGTTATCATCATTAAGGAATCAGTGTAATGTCATTTTCAGTTTTATGTATTTATCTAAGTAACAAATAATAGCTTGTTCTTGTTTAATTAAAGTAAAAATCAGACAATACTGTAACAAATTCATTTCAAAGATTGTATATGTAGGAAAACAAGAAAAAAATTGAATTTCAGTATCCAGTCCTTTGAAATGTCTAAAAACCAGTCAGTTATTTACGTTATATACTCTATCAGATATAAAGAGACAGGAAAATAATGGTAGAAACTAGAATTGAAAATGTCTCAAGAGAGATACAAAAAAAGTATTGGTTACTTCACCGACTCTGATAAATGATTAAAAAATCCCTAAAGGGAATTTATATAGATACATATGTTTATTTTAAAAAAAACATTGGTAATTCTGTGAATTCCTAGTATAATTTAATACATGTTTTATTAGGTCAGATAAAAATACATAACATAATAATGAACGGACTGTAGTGCCGTGCTTCGATCATAGTTCGCTTCGATAACCGTTATTAATACCAATCTTAACGGTGTATAATATCAGAAGGCAAAGGGAAGCGGCAACTACATTTTTATTGATAATCGATGCAGACCAGAAAGTTGTAAGCACATGAGCAACTGTAAGCAAGCGAAGCAAAGATGATGCGTATTGGAGATGGCTGGGAAGCCAACTCGATTTAAGCAAGCGTTAATCAATATTTATAGTCGGACAAAAATGAATGACAGACATATGATGAATAAGATACGAAGTGTGCACATATATGCTCATATAAAAGTATAGTCAATGTTAATAAGCAAATGATTAACAAGATCAAAATATGACTCATAATGGATAGGCGAATTGGCTTGGCCAGCAACTAGAATAAAGTATATGGGCTTAACATATAAACTGATACTACAGGACAAAACCTTTTCATACAGATAAACTAAAATTCTCCACTATTGGATACTCGCTCACAAGGGTGTAATGTATAATAGAATTGGGGTATACAAAATTCACGGTTTGAAAGCACATAGAAAAAAAGGTAACAGTCTAAAGCCTAATCAATATAGATTTCATTTTTAAAAAAGAAATGTAAATAAGGTAAAGATGAACTCATACAAATTTTATTTAATTTTCATTGATTTTATTTATCTTACCTGAAACTTTTTATGAAAGAAAATATTTTGATATAATTAAATTTAGTATAGAAATGTTTCTATGATGAAGATGGAAAGTTTATAAATGAATGTTGTACCAATTACTTATATACTTACGTCTGTTACTCCCAATGGAGCATAGGCCGCCGAGCAGCGTTTTTTTAGCGAGTTGGTTTTCTACAGGATGGGGTAGCTAACCTCATGCTCAACCCTCCTCCTTTACCCGGGCTTGGCACCGACAGTAGCCCTCGGAGGAGCTACAGGAGGAGTTGCTGTACTAATATAATAAGAGATATTGAGTTCTACAAGTTAATTAAACTCAGTATTTATTAGAAACATTTAGAATCCCGATAAATTAAATATTTCATAGCTAAATAGTACTGTAGTGGACAGAACATTAATGGAGACAATGGGATATATTTAAGCATAAATTACAAACTATCTCACTAAAATCTGATAACCGTGCAGTAAACAGTTCATTTGCAAAATAACAATCAGTTGTTTCAATCTTGATTGTTCCTTCTGTAAATATCAGTCCATCTTCTCTGATTTTATTGTTTACGCATTTTCATACCGATTGCGCTTCGTTCTTATTCTTTCCTTATCGATTTTCTGCCAGAATACATTCTATACCCGACCCTCACCATATACTACTTATGTGGATATAAGTAACCCACATCACAGTATATTTATAGTGTCAAAAAGATGTATAGAAAGTAAATGAATTTGTAAAGATCCTTTCTTAAACTTTATTATCATTTACTTCTATTAAATATTTCATTAACTGGTATATTATGTTATAGACGACTTACTTACTTACTTACACCTGTTACTCCTAATGGAGCATAGGTCGCCGACCAGCATTCTTCAATCCACTCTGTCCTGGACCTTCCTTTCTAGTCCTATCCAATTTTTGTTCATTCTCATGACTTAGTCGCCATCAGTATATCGACTTTTATAACGTCTTTACCAACTAACATTTTGAATGATTTAATGAATGACGTTTCGTTTAATGCATAACAAACTTCATAGATTATTGCTAACATTTTTGTTTTTGTAACAATCTCTCCTTGTATTACGTTTAATATTCCTAATTTTTGTTTTACATAAACGATCGAAACATAATAATAATTGTCAATAATAGAAATTTAAACATCAAAGGCTCAAATTTGAGTGTCTTCAAATAGAAATAATATTTGTAAACGATATAGGTACCATTACCAAGTTTGCATTTGATAATTTTGAATTAATTAAGCATTGGGTAGATTGTTATAAATAAATAATATATTTGTAATATCCCAATGAGTGAAGTTAGATTTTCAGACGTTTCGCGACTTAGTCTAAGCCACTTCTTCAGAGTAGTGGCTAAAACTGAGTCACGAAACGTCAGGAAATTGTTAACGATATTTTGGAAACAACAAGTTCAACTATTAAAATGTCGTCAGATACAAATAACCATTGTTGATAGCTTGGACAGATATCAGTCTTTATTAATAGAATTGACACAAACCACGCTACCGCATGGACTTTTTTAGACACTAGTCAAAGATTAAAAAGTGTCTTGAAATTGAAAGGAATTTGTACATTTTAAAATCCAGAAAAAAATTTTAATAGCTGGATTTCTAAGACAATTAGAAACAGTCCGATAAAATGGCTTCGAACAATTATTCACCATTTTCATAGTGTAATTAGTATTCTATTGCTCAATGTATAAAAGCTTGACGTTAGGTGAATTAATATAATATGTCATTGGATAATTAATGTATTTTAAAGAAACACTAAGGACAAGATACATCAAAATATTATAGAATGAGGTTAATGAAAATTTTAACTGTCAGATTTGACTAACTTTATTTAATTTTAACTAATATGATAAATGTATAGTAGTAAGTAGCACATTAGAACAAGAAATTAGGGAAAAAAAACATTTACAAGCGAGAATGAATGTTGTTTGGTCGTATGTTGTTAATTCATTTATACAACTATATTATTCGGGAGAAAATAAGCTACACTTATAGTGACCTTTAGGGTTAATTCTGTACTTATTACCAATGATAACACATATAGCTTACACAATCTGACTATTAGTTTGATGATTATTATAATTATGTACATCGATTTTATATGAATAATGAGTCTTATGATTTCAACGTCAAAGAGGAGTTATTTTCAATACCGGCAAGTTATCCATATACATTCAATTCAATTTTTCTGTTTCCTCAATAAGGCTTATGAAGGTAGCTATTGATAACCTATACATTTGTTTTATATAAGCCTATTTACAAGTGGAGAAGATTTGTAGCTCAGGTGGGTGATTTTGATGAAGTTTTGTTCTCTGAGCTGAATGGTTTGGTCGTGGAGCTTTCATCGTCCTTCTGGACGAAACCATCAGCACAAACTTCGGGTAGAAGTGAAGTGTTTGAATTTTTCCACATGTGATTCACGGTTCGTCCTGTTAAAAAGTTTTAACTATTTATGAGGAACAATTTAGATGTATCCATTTGTTCAAGACAGTAATTGAGGACTAATCATCCAATACAGCATTAATAAATGGAATTATTTAAGAGGTGATTAAAGTAAACGAAAAATAATGTACTCTTTGTTGACTCTTATTATCAACACAATTTACATCATAATAACTAAGTTACTTTTACTCTTTTATAATCTACATCTTTGAATATTTCATCCACTCTCTTATGGAAATCTTGATAGATACATATTTTACATTTGAATTTTGAACATTGATTTCTCTATCTAGGACGTGACTAGTTTGTCTGTTCATCAATATTCAGTTGTTCTTTGTAAATCTTTACTGTTAATGTGATGCATCCCTTATACTTCTGGTAGCAGTGAAGAATCGGAGTGATTATTAGAAACCATCATATAATAGATTCTGAATTCATTGATTACATTCTAATTTAGTAAAATAATTTTTTGTTAGTTTTGCTTCAAACTGTATGTTTAATTTCGTTCATTTGTATGTATTCCTAGGTGTTTCATTAGTCATATAATTGAATAAGATTCTTTTTATTTTTTCATTCTATACATTCAACTCACTTTACTCTATTTTTGAAAGTGTTTCATGCCGTTATTTTATAAAATGAGTAATTACCATGTTTGCATGTTCAATTTGAATAACATGTGGATTATGTATCTTGGAATTAATTAGTTCAGAGATTATTCAAGTATATCATTATGATCCAATTTACTGTCAGATATTTCTGTTTTACATAAAAGTATCATTTCACTAAAACTTTCCAGTGCATGATTTTTTTAAATCGAAAATTATACTCACCTTACTGTACTACAGATCATACATCTGATAGCTGAAACAGTAAAATTTCGACCATTTAATAATTTTCTATATTTTAACCAAACTAGTTATGAATGAGCATAATGCAAATTAATTTAAAACCGTTTGATTACATCTAGTCAGGGTAAACAGTTGTTCATTGTCATTTTATAAATATATGATCCACTAGTTATTTCTAGTATTTGATCTAACTGATTTCCTTATTGAGCTAATATTTGCATACTCTAATTAATTGACACTCTGTATAGTTTATTTTTCACGTTATAAATTTTTGTGTAAGGTAGATTTGATACTCTGTGAAAACTTTCGGAATATACTATATGGTCAAGTTAATTCAAATGTCTTTTAGAAAACTAGTTTCCTTCAGTTATCGGGACGGATAATCACAATAAACTTCGGTTATAAATTTTCCGAAGCCATACACTAGCTTTGAATGCCCAAATAAAATACGATTTTCATTGTTAATTAACGTAAATAAAACCTGTGTATTTTTATTACCCAAAAAACCTTCACAACTGTGTGCATTCTAAGTGAAAATATATGCTGAATGACATACAATAACAGGTTTATGTTTATATGGTTTACACAAAGTACTTTTATTAAGTTATGTAACATGAACTTGTCTCACCACAAAACTTGTGATGAACATACTTAAATCATATGCACAACACTCTTTTTAACTAAAATTACTTGATTTGCTGAATGAATATTACAGTAGTCCGTCAATGAAACCTGATATAATAGCCTTAGCAGGAACTATACGTCGTTTGATATATGTAAAATGATTTTAATAAAGTCAGATAGGTCATTATTTAAAATTTCCTGGTATTGTTGCACATAGAAATCTACATTTATGACGGTGTCAATAAATATTCTTACTTAACATAAAATTTTAAAAATAAACAAAAACTGATATTTATCAAATCTGAATGACATAAGTTTGTTTATTTATCAGAATCTGTATTTTGACAGTGATTGACATTATTATTACATAGTTTACATAACTAGTTTATTTTAAATGATTCAGAACAGATAATGTTGAATCACGACATTCTAATAAAAGAAAATGAATGATATTTACTTTATATCATTAGATACCTTCATACCGCTTCATTCGTATCATATTTCTCTTTAAAGATTGACATACTTTGTTACATATTATAAAGTAAAATTTATTATTTTTCTTATTCTCCTACTAGTATTACATTAACCTCACACTGAACAAGATAAAAGCATCTAATGAACTGTAGACCCATAAGATTGGCCCACTTGACTAATTTCTGAGGTTTGTCATTTAACAAGTAATAGTTATACATTGTTTGAAAGGCTTGGTCTCTAAAGTTATCCAAGAGAATTATATAACAAATTTGCTACTTATTTTTAATCTATTTTATAGTAATATAATTTTTGTTTGTCAGCGCTTTTGTGATACGTAGCTACTATGGGAAAATAAACTTTATGATGTTAAGTTTTTATAAGTTGCTAAAAACAAAGTCACTAAACCGTTATGCTTATGTAAAAAGTTAAATTTAAGGTAGTTCATAAAGATATTAGATTATCTCGTATTTTATTTTTTATTTAAATCCTATCATCCATTAAATCGTTATCAGCCTATGTTATAAAATAGTAGAAGTCTAACATAATTTCCACTAAGTATACAATCAGGATACATTTATGAAAATTGTAATAACAGAAAAGCGATTCAGTTATGCCAAAATAACCGATATCTTGACAATTTGGTTATAATTTATCTTGATCTAATTGACTAATGGATCTTTATTCTGCATAAGTACTTTTCTGTCAGAAAATACATTAATACTAATTCATGTGTTGAGAAATGATTTTGCATAAATCTTATCAATCTGGTAACCGATTTTTAAATGAATCAGAAGGCTTACTGAGTCGAAATTTTTTTGAAAACAGAAAAAAACTATTTCTCTCTATTCATGCATAGCTAAAGTTAATTCAACCATGATCAACCTAGATCGTTTTGCATAATTCATTTTCTGTATATCAGTCACTCAAGAAGAATAAAAGCAAAAAATAACTTACTAGGTATTTGCCGATTTATTAAGAACTGCTGTTTCCTGTCAATTTTTTTCAGTGATAACTGATTTAATGATTGTACTCACTTCTTGATTATTCAATATAAACATTTATTGCCAATAATTTGAAAAAACGGTGTCCAGAAAAATTTTGAAGTAAAAATAGTGACTGAAATAGTGATTTAAACATCATTTCCAACTGTTTTATGACATTCAATTTCCATATTTCATGTTTAAGAATGAATGACACATTTATATTAGAAATGGGTATTATTATATTTTAAAATTCAATACAAACATCAAGACAGTCCTACTGTATGGAGCTGAAACGTGGAGAACTACTAAATCTATCGTCAAGAAGGTACAAGTATTCATAAACAGTTGTTTAAGCAAAATACTCAACATTCACTGGTCGGATACTATCAGGAACAGCGTTTTTTGGGAGATGACAAACCAGCTTTCAGCTGAAGAGGAAATTAGGAAAAGACGTTGAAAGTGGATCGGACATACATTAAGGAAATCACCAATGTGCACCTTAAGGCAATCCCTAACTTGGATTCCGGAGGGGAAGAGGAAAAAAGGGAAGGCCAAAGAACACATTACGCCAGGAAATAGAAGCAGATATGAAAAGGATGACTAACAACTGGAAAATATTGCCCAGGACAGAGTTGGATGGAGAATGCTGGTGTGCGGCCTATGCTTCTTCACGAGAGGTAACAGACGTAAGTAAGTAGTAAGTATATTTTAAGAGGTAACACTTTATACTAAGTCAGTTACTTAATCATTAATCTACAATTACTTAAAATTAAGTAGTATAAATAAAATAATCCATTAAAAACAGGGATTAAGATATAAAGATGAATGTAGTTTCAATGTAATACATTATTTTCACCGATTATTACTGTTTATTGATTGTTTTAATTAGCTCATTTTCGTTTATCCATATTCTTGATGAATCACTTTTTCATGTTCTACATTAATTATTGTTAAGAAATACTCTTTTTAAGAATATGGAATAAAGGGTATTTAAATTTGGATAAGTTCTAGAAAAAAACAAATATCATTTTCATACTTGACATTAAAGCTTATTTAGACAAACAAAAATAAACTTAAGAAAACAAATCTTTACTTCATTAAAACGAAAAAAACAGCTACTTACAAGACACTATTTTAAGAAAATTTGTATCATTTTATTATATTGGGTGATGCTTAAGGTTTATATGCAAACTAAATAATTTAGTATTTTATGTTTTAACTGAAATAAATGTATATGTAAACTTTATATGTAAGTAACTGAGTTTACTGTTTGTAAGCAAAGATGGATAGTGGCTAGAAGTGGAATCCAGGACGCGCGTTTCGCCCTATTTGGGACTCGTCAGCTGGATATATCTGCTTTCTTACTGTTTGTTAAAAAACAAATACTACAGATATCCGTTGTCAAATTATATCGATTCCTTGATGTAAAAAAATTAGTGTCTAGTTAAAATTCAGTTTTTTAATAAATTATTTATTTAAATGATAAAATAAGAAAAAAACTATAACAGTAAATAACAGACCATGAAATTCAAGTTTCAACTGATCTCTAGTAGGTAACAGAACGTTCAATATATTCGATACTATTTTTCATTAGATAAAGACACATAAATTATTTTCATAACTCAGAGTTAAAGTAAACACTAATGTTAAACGTTTTTGCAAAAAGAAATTATATTATTAAATCCTCCAGCTGTTTATCATCAAGCTATTATATATTAAGAGATCATATTTCCATTCATTAACCCTAAAATAAATCAAGGAAATATTGAAAATCACTGAACTCGCTTCTGGTTATTCTTCAAATGCATGATTACTATTATTTGGTTTTCATATTTTACTCATTTTAAATTTCAAAACCCTAATTAGGAAGACCACCTAGGATGTAATTCTGTGGTAACCAACAGTCGTTTATGTGATCGATTTTATACTGTTCATTATCATTTACTTCAATAAAAAGTAATAAAAATTTCAGATGTTTTATCAATCCAAGTAAACAAGAAATACTTATTTACATAGTTGAAAGCATTAGTCAATTGAAACTGGACCACTATCTAAAACCTGGAAGCACTGCTTGACGGCCGTTTCGTCCTATTGTGGGGCTCCTCAGAAGTGCGCACCCACGACCTTGCCTCACGAGATTCGAACCCAGGACCTATCAGTCTCGCGCAAGAGCACATAACATCTAGACCACTGAGCCGGCATCTGATGGTGTTAATGACTAATTTCAACCAATCCTTGGTGGTCTAGCTTCAATTGACTAATGCTTTCAACTATGAAAATATGAAATCTCCACAAAACTCCTTCTAACTTATTTACATGTCAACTTTATTGAAACTGATTTTACAAATGAAACACATCGTTCCATATAACTATGAATAAAAGGAAAAAAATGTTTAACTATTAAATCTCTATAATTAAGATGGAATTACTTAATATTTAATATAAAAGTTAATTAACCCTTAGTTTTCATCGATTTAAAAAAAACGTTTTTAAATATGTTGCCAAGTATATTAACGGATATATTTTTTCATTCCTATTCACATTAGACTTGTTATAATATTGAGTTTTTGAAGTATCAATATGAATTCATTCTTTATTATCACGTGAATAACATTTCAAGATAGCAACTTAATAAAAAGTTAACATAGACTTGGGATTAATACTTTTGGTTACAATAAGACTAATCAGCACAAATAACCTCATCTGATTATAACCATATGCTCACTAGTGACTGACTTCAAGATACTTGTCCTGGAGTTCCAGCGAGAAACAGTGACTAGTGTAGTTCAACCACGTCTGTTGTGAGATAACTCACTGAAGACAGTTGGTGAATGGTTGCTCAAACTTCGTTGATTGCTTGAAATTAGGCATTAACACCGTTGGATGCCGGCTCAGTGGTCTATCGGTTAAGTGCTCTGGCTCGAGACTATTAGGTCCTGAGTTCAAATCTTGCGAGTGCGGGATCATCAATGCGCACTTCTGAGGAGTCTCACAATTAAACGAATCGGCCGTCGTTTGTGATATAACGTATAGAAGAAAAATAACATTTGTACAGTAATTGGCCAATGTGGCTATGGATAGGGGGAAAGTAATCAATAACAATAGTTCAAAGGTCAAAATAAAGGTTATGATAAGAGGAACACGAATACGGTTAGGTCAGTTATTTAACAACTATACAATAGGAAATAGGCATATTACATTTGTCCATAATAGACCTCAGATTTACCATTCATAATTCACCAGGTGATACAACAGTTTGCTTCCAGGTTTTCCATGTTGGTCTAACTTCAATTGACTAATGATTTCAACTATGAAAAATAAGACAAATAAACAGAAATAATCACCTTACAGAATAATACATTTATCCATAGATAATAACTAGGTAACAAGTAGTATGTCAATAACTGTTAACAATGGATTAATAAGATTTATTTACTGAAATTACCTATTTCATTATTAGTTTATTTGATTATCAAGTATAAACAATAAACAGTTGATTAAGCAATTAATTTTACAGGAAAACCAGCTGAAAATATAATTAATCATTTGTGACAAGTTGATAAACAATCTAATTTATTTTGTCTTATGAGATATTTTCATTTCATTGTACCTAATTAGGGAAAATTTATTGTTTATTGAGATTAATGTCAAATAGCAAGCAAGCTTTCAGTAAAAATAATGTACACTCGATGACTTGAAATATTTGAAGAAATTATTCTGGAATGCTATATCAACGTGTTAGTTGTTATTAATTGTCTAAGAGAACCTATACAAGTAGAATATAGTTTATAGTACTGAATTGAACTTTATCTATCGCTGCCAAGTTTTCCTATTATGATATGAAAAAACAAGGGCAAACATCTTGTCAAGAACGTGAATATGCAATACAATATTGATAATCACTTGTTTCAATAAAAGTCATTTTGTTGAAGATAGTAGAATAGTGTTTTATTCTGGTTGACAGTTTTTTCTAAAAATTTAGAACCATATTATTTATTTAAGTCATTCTAATGAAATAACTGTCAATAAGAAGGAACTTTCAACAAATACATTTCAACTTATTTTATTTTTTTCTTTACTTAAGTTACTAACAAAAAAAATATGTTTTGAAATATAATTAAGGTAAAAGCATGTTACTATCGCTCTAGTGTAAAGAATTCTTGCATTACCATGAAAGCTAGAAGTTAAATTATTCACAAACAAACTTTAAAATCATTATATATAGTTGAAATCGTGAGTTAATGAAAGCTAGACCACCATGAAAAACCTGGAGGCACTGGACGGCTGTTTTGTCCTATTGTGGGACTTTTCAGCAGTGCTCATCCACTTTAAAATCATTGATAATTATTTCGTCATACAAAAATCTGGTTACCTTAAACATTTCCGTTTTATAATTTAGAAACCTACTGGATTCGTAAAAATTGGTGCAAATAGCTTAAATAGTCTTAACGAAGAAATTCAATAGTTACATACGCAAAACGCTTAGATCCACTTTGGATTTAGAATTGTTACTAAAAAGTATACATTACTAGATCAACGTTGGTATCATTAAATGAGCTACCTAATACATTCTATCGGGGCGATAAGATAACCAACTAATAAAATCTTATATAATTGGATGGTGTTTGAGTTATATTATTAGCATTTTATTATACTTACATGCACTCAAAATAGGTCATTTTCTTGAATTGCAATTCATATTATCAAAATAGGCTTAGAATCTGTATGGAACATAATATAAGTGCTCACTTACCTAGTACTTCATGTGTCCCTATTAAAAACTTGTATTTTACTTATTAATTGAAAAGGACACTTACTACTTTGCAGTCACAATACAAAGGCGCTTTCTAGATGTTAATATAAGATGATTTTATAATTCGACCACTTGAAACAATCTGTTAATCTATAAGGTCTATTTGTTCAATCCGATTCATGAAAATCTTAACCTTAATAATTGACATTCAAATAAGACTGTTAAATTGTGTCAAAAGTTCTTTAAAATAGCATTTTCATAATTCTCTCTTAATGTCAATTATTCGATAAGAAATTTTAATTGACAGTTATCTAATACTCGTAAACTAACAATCGTTATGGTCTCCATAATGTATTTCCATGTAAAGCTTTTTAAATCTGTTATATGTATCTATTAAGAGTGAACTGTTACTATGGTTTATGAAACATTAAGATCTATAAAAGGTTATATTATCACATTCGTTTTAAGTATTCTGAAACTTATTAACTTTCAAATTCATGTGACATTAAAAGCATTTAATAAACTTAAAATAACAAAATTATATTTAAGCACAAATTATTGTTTTAGTAAACATATCATGTGAATGATTTACCTTTTTATTATTCCATGACATAACCAATTTAAGCCAACAAAATAAAACAAACGCTTTGTTAAGGTTCCGCTAATCAAAAGAGTATTTAACTTCTTTCGAAATACATTAAACAAAAAACCAAAAAAGTTTTAACAGAAAGATTTGAAATTATTATTTAGATTTGCATTCATTGTAAATCCATTTCCATAAACACTTCACCGTATCTAAAGTAGTTAAATTTAAGCCCTGTAATTTTTTTATTAAAAATTTACTAGTTTTTTAATCTCCCCCTAATGTAAATGAAAGGGATTTTTCAAACTAAGTAGGAATACTGAAATGAAGAAAGTATGTGGATAGTAATGTTGTTTCATTATGAAGCAAACATCTGAAATCACTTGTTAAATATTGCAAATCTATACTCAGAGGTATACTTGATTCATCTCTTTGAATTAAATAATAATAACTTCATCACACCTAGAAGAATCTCACGAAGATGAATGATGATGGTTGAAATCACAATGGGAGGATCATTTACATCTAGATTCCGAATGTCTCCTCATGACCAGCGTCAATTTAATATAAGCAAAAGATTTTCTGGCAACTAACTCCGACCACCCAAAATGATTGTAAATTGTATTTATATGCTATTGTATTTTAAAGGAACTCTATGCATGAAAAGTATGTTATAAGTTTTTTGTCAACTCAATAGAACATGTTAAATATTACTAATTTAGTTGGACAACTATACATGGCTGTATATATGGGGTTTCCAAGGTCATTGAGTTTCAATGAAATCATCAATCTATATAAGTTAAACCACCATCGAAAATCTGGAAGAAAGGGACAGTCGTCTCGTCCCAGTGTAAAACCTTCATCAGCTTACACTTGCAAACCCTCGCGTTAGGAATGAACATTTAAACTTTAGACCATTAAGTCGTCTTCCGATGGTGTTGACCTCTAACTTCATTCAATTCAACATATTGCGCGATCGTCCTCCATCGTCTTCAGTGAATGACTGCTTCACACCCGACAAAATTTAGTTTTACTGATCATACCTTATTAAGACCACAAAAACTTCCCGTGGAGCTAATCACTGGTCAACATATTAAAATTAGCAAAACGGGGTTGTGAAGGTTTTTTGAAACTCGTTGATGGTTAAACGTTTACGCACAAAACCGAAGTTCCTACTTGCGATTCTCGCTCGCAACGTTGTGAGTGTTCACTGCTGAGAGGCTCCATACAGGAACGAAAAATAGTCCAATTCTCCCAAGTATTCGATAGCAGTCTTACTTAAATCAGTTCATTAGTTCAATATATTGACACACCGGTTTTTATTAATAAAGAACACAATTTGATACTTAATTCCTGTTTTAGAAGTACTTAGATTATCCATCAATTTATTTTGCTATACTACATCACTTAGGTTTCCAGAATAATTGTAGTATAATAACAAGTTTAGGTGACCAATATATTCTATTATTTAACATTCACAAATCTAGTATACTTAATAGATGATTGGTAAATCATTTTTTGTTTTTTCTGTCCACCTTATTCGCCTACAATTATTGTGATTAATCTAAGCGTTAAAACTTAAATCCCTACACAAATTGATGCATGTTTTACTTCAAAAGACATTCATTTTCGTACATCTAAAACTAATTTAAACATTCACATATTACAAAGACGCTTTATTCTTCCTGTTATCATAAGTAAATCAGACATCATTATATCGAAAAGTTAACTCTTAGTTGTTATCTATACATGAGATACTAAGTAATTTATTTAAAACATGTCATGTGAAAAGTTCACTGTTTAATGTTTTTGTACTAGCCTGTTTTTGCAGTTATCGTAGAATGTTTTCTTTCATTAAAAAAACATATTTAGCATAATTTTTTAATGATTTTCTGTAATATAAAAATAACAGAACATACCTTTTCTTATTCTTAAAGAATAAGGATTCTTTCGACAATGGTTCCCATGAATTTTCATTCATTAAATGTTTTAGCAATCATGTATATTTTGAAACTAATTATATTTCCTATAGCTTTTTGTCGCATTAGATAAAATAAACTAAATACTATCATTAAATGTACTATATATATACAGAGAGAGAGGTACGTTAAAGCCATTTATTGGTTTTCATGGGTCTGAGCACGGAAAAATAAGTTACGTATTGTTCCGATTTTTAAACATCATTCAATAGTAGAGAATGACAGATGTTTGATGAATACATATTTATATGTGATCAAAGAATCACATGTAATAATATAATCTAATTTAGTGCAAGCTTTAAAGTCCTTAAAATAGAAATCCAGTCATGTCCGTTCTTAATATTATAACCTAACAAAGAATATACGCAGAATAATATTTTCCTAAATGTCCATGTGTACTGATTTATATTTGCTCACCGGTTTTAGAACGATGTTGTTTGCTTATTATCGAATATTTTTTTCTGCTGTTATAATATCTCTATATAAAGCAAATATTTATTTTTCTTTGTACTATTTTATCATACAATTAGAAGTAACTTGTATGTCGCATATTTACACTAGTAATGAAAAATCATATATATTCATCATATGTTATTAGACTAAGTTTATTTAGTCTTACCTTATAAGAAAAGGTTAACAATAGGTCGATGTTTAATATATAATCAACCATGTATTAAATAGAAATAATTGAAAAAATATGAATAAATGACCATTTGAATTTATAAGTATGAAATTTACTAGTCTAACCAAAGCAAACTTCAATAACACTACACAGTATCAATTTCCAGTCTACTTTATTTATGGATTTCAAAATTCATTGAAATGCAGTAGATTGAAGGTAACCTAATAAATTACATTATTCAGACCATAAAGTTAATAAGTATAGACGACTGAAAAAAATTCTTTAGCTTATTCAGAGCGCCTATTTTTGGCCCCCAAATGACCTGAAACGGCCGAGAGTGGGGAGAGCCAGCTCTCCCCCTCGAAACGCTATTACATGGCCACGCGAATTCCTACTCACTCCCTTCTCGTGTTGAGGGTATTGTTTACGAAATTGAGAGGACGAAAAGCGAATGTTCGGGTTGGTGGACAAGGAAGGTCCAACTAGGGGAGTTGGAAAACCCTGATTCCGAACCAATGATGCACATGGGCTCTAGTATCCTAAATGAACAAATGGAGTATGAACCAACCGTTGGTCACCGGCTACCATGGAACTGAATCTTCTCAAGATGCTCCACTGCTTTGTGGATCAGACCTTTAGGCCAAAGGCTCCAGATGTGGCCTCCTAAGAAAACCGCCTGCCTCGGTTTTAACACTCGGGCAGTATCACAGCCCTCATACAAATCAAATGAGATTTGTGTGGTGCATATATATCTGGTGTTTTTTTGTATGTGTTCATGTGTTTAAATAATACGTATGTATCTGGTGCCCCTATTTTTGATTATTCTTTCGTTGAAACTATCTAATATAACTTTACTTCAGAAATAGATTTCTTTGCTAAATCTATTTAAATCATAGAAACATTTGTAAATGACTTTTGTAATAGGAAAGATGTTTTTCTTTTCAGCATAAAAAAATGACTGTTTTAACTTTTTGTTTACTTCAAAAATTATTCTCTGCTTTTTATTCTTTATTTAAATTCAAATTTTAGGAAGAAAAATAGAAATCAACGTAATGTTTTACATCACATTATTTACGAAAAGTCAATTCTAAAAATTCATGTCTACTAAGTATGAATGCAAGTGATATCATTTTAGTTACCTCTCATAATAATAAGTCTTATCAAACGAATACATTATCACACAAACCATCAATTGATTATCAATATATAGTAGCTATTGCCTATGTATTTATTCAAACGACAATTTGTTCAATCGGCTTCATATTGAATATCATTAATTTCAGTGTATTCATATGCAAGAAGTTTTCAGCGTCTGCTTACATATTAATGACAGTTTTGTCACTTGCTGATGCTATTACTTTAGGAGTCAGAATACCTCAAGGTTGTATTTTGTAAGTTTATTAAAAATATTTATTTTTTCCTTATTTTGTGCAATATTTTTAAACGAAGTTATAAACATCTTGACTGTTACAGTTTAATTAACTTAGTCTTCAAAAGCGGATATCAATTACGTATTTATAATTGTTTTATAATTAAAGAAACTAGTGTTATAACAGTGAAGAACCATATGAATTTTATCGGTTGTTGGATAAATGTCATTTGTCGCTTGGCTGAATATTGACCAGATGATGGTTGCCAGGAATTTGAATAAATGACAAAAGCTCACGACGAAAAGATATTTGTACACAGAGTTGTTGGCCGGTGCAATATGAGTCGTCTTAAATATTTTAAAAAATGAGATAAGTTTGTAACAAATTCTTAGGAAAAAACAAAAAGGATCAGGATCGTGCGAAATGACGATAGTTGGTTTACATTGGTTATGTAAGTCATTCAAAAATCAATGAAATTCTAGTCTATCAGGTTTACTTATCGCCTGCTATATCACCCGGTCCCCAAGAAATATTGAAGAATCTTGTTGTAGTATCATTTGAGACATTTTGGCATCCATAAGAATTTCTTCATTTATCCTTGTAATCTTACAGTTCAATGAGTCTCTACATTTGAGGACTGTAAGAATTACAATATTGTAGATTTTAAAGTTATTTTCGTTCATTATATTAATTTATTTGCCTGCTTACATTTCACTATATTTACTCGTCAGTATTCCGAAGTTCTTGAGTATGACGAGTAACCGTGTTTGCTGACATTTGAAGAGGGCTTCTTGTTGGTTTTATGGACACTTTTGGTTCTGTGTTCGTTTACTGATTACTTATATCTGTTTTTGTTGGTCTGTTACTGTGATGAAACATCATTAAATTGAAGTAAGACTTAGTTTAAACACCAGTTTGATGAATCAGCTGGGAAGTCATAGTTGACTAATGTAGTGTTAGCATTACCATATGAAAACTGTTCTCTAAAACGCTTCCTGATATCTTGTTCAGTCATAGAAGTATTCTCTATTTCAGCATAAAATGTATCGGTGGTAGTACTGCCTGAGTTTGATATCTTTGAATGTGATCCAAAATTTGGTTGATTGAGGAAAAATTTGTTCGATATTATGATGTAACTTAGCTAAGATTTAATGGACCGTTTTCTCCGAATCGGATAACTGGTTTCCCCTCACTGATTTAAATTGTCCTCTTCAACCAGTCATCCCCAGCCAACACAACAAATCGAAGGAAAACTTACATAAATAAGAAGATAAAACAAAGACAGTATGAAATAGTCTGTTTTTCAGTAATGAGAAAAGTAAACAAAAAGTCTATCTTATGAGCTATTTAAATGACATTTTGTTATAAAATCTGAGCATATTAAACTAGATGAATGTTTCATTCAGGTGAAAAGATATTTATTAGTTTTGGTAAAACATCGACGTGAAATAATTTTGGACCACTTTGACAAGGTGAATAAAATAAACTAAATAAACGAGGCAAAATTAAACCAAAAACGTTATCTAAACAAAGATGGATGGTGACTAGTAGTGGAATATAGAACATGCGTTTCGTCCCATTTGTCCTCGTCAGCTGGACGAACCTGCAGTCCTAAACATCAATGGGAAGATTCAAACAAACGATACAAAATGAATTTAAATTTCACCTCATTGCACAAGCTGGTGGTTAAATAGACTAAGCAGCTAAATGGGGTACGCGTTGACGTTTGAAGCAAAAGTTACTGAGTTCGAATCCCTGGGTGGAAATCAACTCCAAGATGCTAGCTTATTCAGCTGACGAGTTCCGAATAGGACGAAACGCGCTTCATGAATTTCACTGCTAGCAACCACCCAATCTTTGTTTATAATGCTTGTGACTGAAGGCAGTATCGAAGTAACCCGCAAAAGGTGCACATATACCAATAAGAGACTGATCAAGTGCAGTCCTAAATATCAATAGGAAGATTCAAAAAAACAATACAAAATTATTTCACAAATGTACTGTTCAATTTTCTTTTGTCCATTAAAATAATGAAGTAATACATTTACAAAAAGAAACTAACAGGAAATCAAGGAACATAATTCACACAGACATTCAAATCAGTACAAGTTCTCATTCAAGATTGGTTAAATACTATACTATACGTAGATTTCTTAACGTTGTTTTTCGTAAATCATACAAAAATATTACGATAGATAGGATGGAATTAGTTGCTAGGACTATTAAAATCTTAAAGAATATAATTCAATTTAACGTCTAGTATTAACCTTAAAATTACTGAAATTTACAAGATTTGGTTTGGTTGAGATAATATTGTAATAATCTTAAGTCAATCAAATTATAATTCTGTGGAATAGTTTCAAACAGTGAATAAAACAGGTTAAACACTGTTGAAAAAACCAGCAATCTGGTAAACTCCATACAAACATCAATATGTCTATGTTATCACGGGGTAAAAATAGACAGTATTTCAGGTCAGTATATATTGTATCAAGTCAGCTGAAAATCTGTACATTATGACATGTATGGATTTCAGAGTGATATTTATATCGTTTTTGCTAATTTAGTTGATCTATATTTAGTATAATTCTCTTAGTAACCTTATTTTTCTCCACGTGTCATATTATTGTGTTCAAAAGTTAATACGTAAATGAACTCATTTTGGCACAAATTTTTTAACGACATGTTTTCGGAAGTCAGTTAATTTGTCTTTTCACTAGATCTTAGTGTTCTTATGAGAATTACAGTGGTTCCCGTTTCGCGTATAGTCAGTAGGACAGTGGACACAACAGTGGCAACACGGATATAAATGTATAATGTTTACATTGAACTATTCAAGCTGTTTAGAATAGTGTGGCACCGATCATTTATAATCCCAAACTTTGACAATTGATTGGAAAAATTGAGTATGGGTAACGGATTTTGCACTGAGGTTTCGCTATTCTTCACGACTCATCACTAAACCGTCAATTTGATAGTTATTTAACTACTGTTTATTCAACTTCAGTATGCCATAATATCAGGTCTGTGTTCTTCAGTAAAATATAGAACACTTTAACATGTATTTTTCTGGAAATTCTTCCTATAAAAACACTCACTATCCCTCTATTCATATGATATATGATTTATCTTACTTCACTCATAGTGTATTCATTTATGTATTCAATCTGATCTCCAACCTTGACCTATCTCATTTGTCTACATTTCTCTCTTTATTTTTATCAAGAATATTTTTCTTTAAACAAATAATTGTACTAACCCGGACTGCTGTATATTGCATAAACATGAATTAAAAATACTCTCCTAACAGCTCTATTAAACAAATGTCCTAGTTATGAACATATGGGCTTATTTCAAAATGTTTTATGTCCTAATTTACATCAAAATATTCTTCTGTTTTTTCTCACAGACATATATCATCTTTTTCTCCGGTTACTTTTCTTTGATAATTGAACATATAGGTTTGACCTGGTACAACATAATAGTGAATTTTGATTACCTTTCCTTTCGTTATCAGTTAATTAATCAGGTGAAACATAACTGTATATTTCAAATGTAAATGAAATTTCAGTTGATAATTACTAAGTGCATAACTATACAACGCTCCATATTGGGTAAATATTTTATTGAGTTATTAACACTTTCATATCTGCCATGCAATATTCTCTACTCCTAGTTGTACACATAATTGGTGTCTTTAGTAAGCACTATAGTTAAAATTAAGCAAAGTATAATCGTCATTTAACATATAAATAGTTTCAACAAGAATCCAAGATATATAACCAATGAAGGACCGAGTCTTTCATGTTAGAAGAAAAATACGTAAAGTTTGCTGTTGAAAAATAATATTGCTATATTCTAAATCGAATCTTAATGGCTGTATAAGAATTCAAAACATAGCATTCTTATAGCCACGAGACCCTAAGGTTCTTGGTTTGATTCAGGTGGCAGGAGTAGTCGAGCGGTGATCACGATTATCGGAGTAGGACAAAACAATTGTTCAGTATTTACTGCTTTTTGATCGTCGCTCCGTTTTAGTCACCTGCGGTTTTTCAAAAATCAATGAAAAAGGAAATTACTTTACAGAAAAATGACGAAACTTTGTTTTGAAATGACTAATATAAAAAAGATTTGATTGTTAATGATAAAGATACTACTAACTAAACACTCTTTGTTTAATACTATTGTATGTATGTAGTTTGTTAGAAATTATCATTATTTTATAGCACTGTTTTAAAATTCATGGTAAGTTAAGTCTAAAATAAATAAAAGAATTAATCCTTAATGCTTTCAAATATAAAAAAAAGAGTGGTGATAAATATTCTAAGCAATTAAACATCAAATTAAAAAAAAGTAATTTACAGATCATTGGAGTAGTAAAATGTATTTTCTATACTATTTTCTTTTTTGGTTGAATTGGCAACAAAAAAAATCATCTTTAAATTAAAACCGAAATATTTATAGGAATATATCAAAGGGCGATGCTAATGTATCGGAAAAAAAGAATGGTGTTAAAACACTTTTCTGATAACTGACCGAAATTATTAAAATAATTATGCTAGAAATGAATAGAAACTTTTTAATCAGAAGTTTAACCAAATACTTAGCGTTATGTTTTAGGATGTTAAAATTATTTCTTATTAGGATCTAGATGTTGATGGTCAAGATTAAAGAACTAGCTTTTTAGTTATTCACCTATTTACGCCCGTTTCCTCTCATGGAGAAGCCTGGGCCTGATAATTTTTGCTAATTGAACGCTATACTCGGTTCCTAAGCTATTCTCGTAACTCCCTGGATAAATCTACACAACAATTTGAACACGAAAGAAAAGGTGTGAAATATGCAAGAATCACTTTACTTCAAAGCTTCGTTCATATACAGAAAATATAGGTTTTCATAGCATTTCAGAAGTCTTTGGGTTTTACCAAAAATTCTGGAATGCTACTAAGCATAGTAACAGTACAGTAATCAGCCAGTCAGAAACTCTACATGTTGTTTTTCACTTTCGAGATGTTTCTGGCAAAACGTCTAGTAAACCTTGATTGGATAAAATGTTTCTTAATGTTTCCTGAGCCTTTCTTGTCACCTCAACAGGGCCATCCATCAGTATTCTTCATCCGACTACTTTTTAGGTGACTCTTTTCAGTTTGTTACCAATTACCTTCGATTCCTTTGATGTCCGTTACAATACCCGAGTCAGTGTGTTCCCTGGTCTTCCTTTTATCCTCTTTCCGTCACAGTTCCAAGTAAGCACATGCCTTGTAATGCAGTTTGATGAATTCCTCAATGTTTGTCTTTTCCACCTCCAACGTCTTTTGCTAATTTCCTTTTCAGCTTGAACCTGGTTTGGTTTCTCCCACAGTAGGTTGTTGCTGATGGGATTCGGTCAACGGACATTGAGTATCTTACGTAGACAATTGTTTTTAATACCCGTGCATTTTTGATGATGGTTTTAGTTGTTTCCCAAGTTTCAGCTCCATACATTAGAACTGTTTTGACGTTTGATCGATGTACCAAACTCCGCCTGTAGCCTTTTTAAGATTACTGCCATCCCCCAGGCTCGGTTAAAGGATGAGGGTTGAGCATGGTGTCAACAACCCAATCTTGTAAAAGAAAACCTTGTCATAAAAACTCTAACTGAAAAAAAACTATCCCCTGTAAGCTTCATTTTTATCCTAACAAACACTGCTGTTTTAGAATACTGTAAATGTTCGAAATTCAGAATTGGACTGACGATGGCAGTCCAGTTGCTCGTTAAAATATAAACACGACTATTGGGTGAACGTGAAGAAATATTGTTGTAAAATTTCCAGTTATCATTTCATTTTCTGATGAGGTAAGCCTCCGAAGATCAATTTGTTTGTTTATATCGCCTCGACTTTCTTACTCTTGAATAAAAATCCCTCGCTCGTATTTTTGTTATCGTTTGAGTTTTTCTTTGCATTTGTCCACAGCAGTACCCATTGTCACTAGAGTAAATAACAACTAGCAAACGTTTACCGAATATCAAAGAAATTAATTGTAAAAGTAAGGACAAATTATATAAGCGGACAACGATATTTTAAGCCGTCATCAGGTTTTATCCTAACTAGTAATGTCCAACCTGATAGACTACTGAAGGCAGTTAAAAGGGCGTTTTATACAAGTAATCTTGCATTTACATTTCCCAGTCGACCAGTGATGCTTATTCAAATGAAAATGATTTGACTGTTTGAAAAGATAGTTTAAGTTCGGTTGATCTTGAAAACTTCATTTTCTTCATAGAATACTAACCTGAGTTTTTGAAAACGCTGAGTCCAAGTTTTATTTTGAAGATTATATTAAGTATTCAACCAGCTGATTGAGCAATAGTCACTTTCTTGTAAAAAATTAATAACATCTAAGCATCTACTTATCGGAAGACTAATTCACAATGATCTTTACGTTTTTGTTAAAAGAATATCCTAATAGTTTCAATTTAAAATAGAGTTGGCTTCAATACACTTGTACGGAATTCAGTTGATATAACTGTTGAGAGGCATAAAAAGTCTATAAAGAGTCTCATATAGATACCAACCTCATGGATTTTTGATGAACCACTGGATTTATAGGTTCCTAAGAACATTAGTTAATTGCCTTGTTAGCCGTTAACATAGTCATTTGTTTTATGGAATCGTTCAAGCTGAGGTCTTTCTTCGTTAGTTTCATGGTAACGCATATAAATTTATGCAATGATTTACAATTTCGTTTATTTGACCACCAGATATTCCCTTTTTATTTTTCTGCCTCAAAAGTTTATTACATAAATGTCGTTTATAGACTTAGTGGGGCATGATGTAATTCAATGAAAAATAAGTAAATTTATCCCACATATATAAAGTATACAATTATTATTAGAAAAGTGAATCATATGACTAGCTTAGAACAGTCTCTGGAAAAAATAATATACCTACAAAACCTATATAAACTCTCCCAATAATGTAATATATCGGTCGAAAATAATTAATTCAAATGTCATTGAAATTCTTTGGTATAAATGAGTGGTATAATTATAAATACAATCAAAATGCAATATTTTATGCTTGTCAATTTATTAATAGACCCATATTCAAATGTTCTATTTCCTGAGTGATAAAAATTAGATTAACACATAAATTCCATCAGTTATTTTATTTATTTTATAAATCTTGCTATCTTGCTATTTAATAATTAATCAAAACTACCGTGGTGTGGGCGACATAAGTAGTATATATCTTGAGTCAGGAATGCAACTTTTAATAGTTGAGATCATGAATCAATTGAAGCTAGACCACCATCAAAAACCTGAAAGCACTGAACGACCATTTCGTTCTAGTATGGAACTCATCAGTAGTGCGTGTCTACAGTCCCGCCTCTCGAGATTCGGACCTGTCAGTATCACGCGCTAGCGCTCAACCTCTAGACGATTGATCCGGCATCCAACAGCGGTAATGTCTGACTCCAAGTAATTCATGAAATTGCGCCACCGTCCACCATTGCCTTCAGTGAGTTATCTCACAACAGACATAGATGAACTCCATTCATCACTGCTTCTCACTAGAATTCCAGGAAATACTTCTTGAAGCCAGTAACTAGTAAGCATATGATTACTGTCAGAAGGTGGGTTTTTGTGGAGATTTTATTAATTTTATGGTTGCTGAGGAGTCCCACAATAAGACGAAACGGCCGTTCAGTACTTCCAGATTTTCCATGGTGATCTAGCTTCAACTGACTCATGATCTCAACAATTAAAATTACTATAATATCTACGAAAACCCCTTCTGATGTTAAAACTAACTTTTCTTAATCCTTTAATTATTAAATAATTCTCATTCAATAATGAATATTTTCAACGTATCATTGACATTAATTTTGGGTAAAATATGCTTCAATAAGCTCAATGCTCATATAAGTTGTTCTTTCGAAAAAAGATAACATTACATATCGTGTTATTTCCTAGTTGAAAAATCAACAGCCACAACCTTATTTGAAAAAAGAAGGTTTACTGTTTTATCGAATGACTTGTAATTGTTTACTTTCCTACAAATTTTTCTCATACTTTAGATAACTGCTACATGTTTCTCCAGATTTTATTAAAGTTTCAAGCATTTCACTACTCTGAAGTATGGAATAAAAACGTTTTTATCAGAGTTATATAAAATTATTATGATACATTATTATCATGAGTTCTTTATATGAATTATATTAAGACCTATCTTATGATTAAGCAATGGGAAGTTACCCTCTAATAAAACCACCCGTCTAGATTTGGGCACCTGGGCACTATTCCATAGCTCACACAAATTGAATGATACATGATGGCGCATATGTTTTTGTTGCTTTCTTGTACAAGTAAATTAGATTGATTAAGCAATACATAAAATCTATTAACACTTTTTTATTACCAATCGATAATGTTATTTAAAGGTAACATGTAACTAAATGAATTCAACGAGATTTATTTAACCTTTTAAAAACAACTAAAAATTCAAACACAATCAATGAAATGAGACTTTTATTCTCCTAATGAAAGTAACAGGCTTCATCCATCGACATTTTTTTCTTTTATTAACTCATAAAGTACCAACACTAAAGTGTTATCAATAAAAATAGTCTTAACTAATCTTATGTATATAAGATCATGGATTATATGAGCTACTTCCATTCTTTTTCTATGTTTTTCCATACAATGACCAATAACCCCCCCCCACAAAAAAAGAGATTATGTTAATCCTTTTTTCTTTTTTTTCTTTTTATTTAAATGAAACCTACTTTGTGTTAATAGAGGGGAGAATAGATTACAATACAGATCATATTGTAATGTGTCTATCATTTCATTATCTAATAATAAATACTTTTTTTAATGAAAACTAAAATATTTATTTATTTTACATAAAAAAAGTAATACTTAAAAAATACAATGATGATGGGTAAAGCAGGTCAATACCATTGAACTGTAAATAAAAAAAATTTAAAAAAAATTTTTTTTTCTTTTATTGTTTTAGAACATTAGAAAAGAGTCCCATTTTTGAAAATTGAAATCATCTTTATTTAAAAAATTTTTTAATATTTTTTTAAACCATTCTTGTAGGAAATTACCCCCATAGAAATAGGTAACAGTGAATAAACTTTTCATATAATTTAATCCATGGTAGATATACATTTTTTTATCTTAAATGAAGTATATGATTAAGTAGAATGGAAAATTAACTGAAAACTACGGTTTTCAAATCATAAAGAAATACAGAAAAAAATATATAATGGTTCCTATTGAATGCTTAATGATTATTACTTCCTTTATAAATATTTTCAGTAATAATGGTTTACTTATATAATTTGGTAACGTGTATTTCACTGAAACTGCTATTTATGTTTCTTCAGTTAATGTGTAAATAATAATAGTATATTTGATCCACAGTATTTTACGTTTCTTACGCATGTTATCTGATATTGATGTTAAGAATTCCAAACCTATCCGTAACCTATTTCTATTGTGAAATATGCGAAAGAACACTCTAACAATGATAAACAGCCAAAAGTTTGAAAAAAAACCTCAGCTCATCTGTTTTTCATTCAAGAAAGTTGAGATTTTAGATGAATTTGATGGAATTGTTGTATTGAATGATGTCTGAAAACTGATAGTGATATACGCTGTGCTACGCGCTATTCCCTCAACTGACTACTTGAACGAGAACATAAGAGTGAACGAGAAAGCGCATTGAGCTACCGAACAAAATTCACAAATACTCATTCATACATGTATATATAACAATCTATCAATAGGAAATTGATTTATTTCCTAGACAATGCAAAGCACTTATCATTAAGGTCACTTCTGCTTGCCATTGGTTGACCTTCGCATTAGGCTACTTTCGAATGGTGCTCCATATCAAGAATAAAGACAGTAATGAAAAGAAGCAACGCTGCTACTCAACTGGTTTCACTTTATAACACAAAGTGTACGTTATACCATTCAAAGGTAGATCAATACCATTCAAACATCACTTCCACTCTCATACATGAATTCAACTGTACCTGTATAGAGAAAGGATTTCTACTAAGCTCCTTTTAAGTACTGGACATGAAGGGAATATAAGTAATTCATTCGCAATAATCGAAAGATAGAAAATACTAATTTTACTCATTTTGCAGTGGCAATCGCTATTACACTTCACCAACTTGATATATACATACAGAAAGAAAATGTCATTAGACTTTCTCTGCCATAGTGACTAAGTATTTATCAAATAATCTCTATTAGAGTTTTTCAACCCTCATTTTTTCAATTTTTAGTATGTTTATCTCTTGCATAATTGTATTGTTGTTTACATATTAATTTGAATTTATTTCTTATTTTAGTCAGTGATTACATAACCAATAACCTCTTTTATCTTGCTTATAACTAATAGTAACTACAACACTTATATTGCTCTGCATCTTTATTTTCTAACACATAAATATAAATTGATCTAATTATTATCATCATTTTAATTTCGAATACTTATCCAAACTTTACAAAGTGAACATGTGCATGTAATAATATTATTCTGTGTTATTATTCGCTGTATGCCACGAAATACAATGAATCTTTTTATTCTCCAAAGTTTGTTCTTAGTCTGTTTATCGAGGAATCTGGTTGTGTGATGTGTTATCCTCTGACAAATAAAATGTTCGTCTAAATGTTTAGAGTTATACCCATATTTCTGATAAGTTTGCTTGATTTCAACTTTCAAATAATAGTAATAATAGCTTTGTTTAATATTATAATTGTTGTTATAATAAAGAATTCTCAACACTGACTATACAGTAATGCAACAAATATCTTTTAAATACCCATTCAGATAGTAAGTAGTCAACCTGTATTTTATAGATGCTTTCAAATGGTCAGCACCTGCCATCTGGATTCAGTTTTAAGGTTTTACTACCAGTTCGGCTGCTAAAACTATTTCTCCTAATTATATTACTCTCTGTTTGTTTTTCATAAAATAGATATGAGGCAAAATTTTCCAAGAACTGCAGTGTTTTTTCGAACTTACCATTATTTAGCCGGGCAGTAAGCTATAAACGATTAGGATTTATAATTATTTGGTATAAACAAGTCTAAAACAAGTAGATTATTTGTATTACTTTCATAGTTGAGAAAATATATGACCCAAACGTTTGAGAGGGCCGTGAATGGCTAAACATGATAGCACTTATTCCGTTTCATTGAACAATACGGGAAAACCATGTACGATTAGAAATTACAATTTACTATTAAACAATAACGTAAATTAATATTTCGTCGGTTAACATCTACACCACTAGGAAAACCTGAAGTGAAAATAATGTAATCTGAAATTTACTTAGTATTGTTTGTTTGGATCTTCCCATTGATGTTTTTATGACTGCAACTGGTCAGTCTCTAATTGGCATATGTGCACACCGTGCGTATCGCCTCGATATAGCCTAAATTCACAAGCATGGTAAGCAAAGATGGATAGTGGCCAGCAGTGGAATCCAGGACGCACAAGCAAGTGGCTATCAGGACTCAGTGGCTGAGTGGATAACGCGTTGGCGTTTGAAGAGAAAGGTACTGGGTTCGAGTCTCAGAGTGAACATCGACTTTGAGGTGCAGGTACATTCAGCTGACGAGTCCCAAATAGGACGAAACGCGCGTCCTGGATTCCACTGCTAGCCACTATCCATCTTTGCTTACAATGTAATCCGATTTATTACCAAATTTAAGTATTATATCTATTTCAAAGTTGAAATCATGAGTCAATTGAAGCTAGACCACCATCGAAAACCTGGAAGAACTGGACGGCCGTTTCGTCCTATTATGGGACTCCTCAGCAATGGGCATCCACGAACCCGCTCTCGCGAGCGAGATTCGAACCCAGGACCTACCAGTTACGAGTCAGAGCCCTTAACCCCTTAATCCCCTTCTGATTATAATATCTATTATGAACCCTGCAAAATCATGGTATGTTCCTATGTAAAGAAATATTTCGGTCAATAAGTAACCGTACCCCCACACCAAAATATTTTATAATGATTAGTCTGATGTATGCTGTAGTATAGAAAGCTACTCTACCAATATTCACCTAGTGTCGTTTTAGACACCAGTTACTCGGGTAAACCATATGCGTCTTTCTCAACGACATATTATTTTCTTCGCGAAAGTAACTATCCGAGATAAATGGATCATTTTTCATTATCATATTAGTTTGTTTATATTTATGGGTTTTGAATGTCTCTATTGGATTAGTCAGAAAAATTTAATGCTGCATCAAAGTAAACATTCTATTGTAAAACTTAGAAATTATACCTATCACTAGTCGGTTACTTTTACAACAGCTAATACTACTAAAATGGTGTGAGTAACCCAATTTTAATAATTCTGAACCTATTCCATCGTCGAACAATATTCTATCTTATCGTTATTTGGTGTGAAGCTGGTATAGAAACTTCCATATAACACCTGGACTTCGTGAAATTTTGAAGAATATAATGAGCAATGCTACTGAAGTTATAAGACATAACTTAGGGAATTCTTACATTGGAATAGTTTTTTATTTTACATCTTTGGTTAAAGTCTAAATAAATGTTTTTATGACTATTTAATGTTTAAAAGAAATGATCTATTGTAGTCGCATTACCGTTTTGATTTAAAAGGTTAAGTGTAAAACTGGTGTTTTAGAATCTTCAGAATATCACAAGCAGTAATTTTCTCAGCAAAACTTATCAATAAATATCTAAAAAGAGGATATTCCTTTTTGAACAGTCTATTCTATATTTCACTTTTTTCCCAAAATAACTGTGAATTTGAAAGAAGTGTATTACGTTTTCTGTACTTTGCTTCATTTTAGCCTTCCACATTTGAATCATCATGCAACGGATGCAGCTATCTATATTTATATGTACAGTATATATGTTGAAACTCCTGTATCAAATATGACAGAAAATATTAGTGCATGGTTAACTGTAGCACTTGCTATTGAACGTTATGTGAGTATGAAACATTGGTCTTTATCAAAACGATATTTTACACGTAAAACTACACGTCAATTAATTGCTTCGATATGTATAATAGCATTTATTTTTAATATTCCATATTTTGCAATTCAACGAGTATCATTGAAATATGTTGATGGTGTATTACAATTGCATAGTGATTTAACTAGTTTTTCACGTTCAACATATTATGCATTTTATTCTTGGTTACGTATTGTATTTGTTCAAATTATTCCATTATGTTTCTTATGTATCTCAAATTGTTTACTGTTTATACTTGTATCACATCATAATCGTCGATTTACAAATAATAAAATGAACAATAATATTAATAGCAAAGAAAATAAACTATCTGGAAATACATTTGGCATATCAAAAACCCATAAACAACGTATTCAAGTCGATGATACATCACAAGATAGTTGTACAGATGCTATAAATAATTTCGGTGAACAAAAATTGATTACTGAATCCAATTTACAGTCAATTCAAGAAAATGAACTTACTATTCCAGAAAAAATGGTTGACAGAAACGAAGTCCAGTCGACATCCAGAAAGAATACTCACGATAATAATGATAATGATAATAATAATAATAATAATAGTAGTAGTATTAAAATCAAAAGACCAATATTGCAAGATCGTTCAAAACAACGAAGACAAAATGCCCAAAGAAAATTAACTATCTTATTAATAGCTGTAATTTTATTATTTTTAGTTGGTCAAGTACCTCAATCATTAGCTTATGTTCGAGTATTCACTACACTTGGTGTATGCTCTATTGATCAAATACAAACATGTGTAACTTATCATTTATATAGAATGATAACAATTAATTTAGCTCAATTTGCATTTGCATCAACATTTTTTCTTTATTTATTTCTTAATAGAGATTTCCGGGAAACACTTAGGTTTATTTGTTGTCGTCTGTGTCAAAAATGTAAAATTTCTGAAACTAATCAAAGATTATTAAGAGAAACAAATTACCTTAATGAACCACCTTCTAACTTCCCAAAATGAATATATATATATATATATATATACTTTTTTTCCAGTTTAATGAACAACTTGGATTTTCTTAAATATATATCATTCCTAATTTTGTTTGTTACTGTCATTTCAATTATTCATAAATGTTGTTTGAATACAATGATTGTTTTTGCTATCCTGTTTGAGTCAGGCAAAAGTTGAGTCGAATTGGATATGTCCAAACATGTTGATAGTTTAATAGACTACAGTAACCAGTTAACATCTTAATCAAGGTTCCATCGCTTCTTATTTTACGCAAATTCAGTAAAAAAATTTAAAGCAAATATAATGCTCTTAATCAAATATAGAAATAATCTTACTGTTATGGGACAAACAGGATCTGAAATAGGTCTCTAGGATACTATACAATTCGAAATTTTCATTTTACAAGTTTATTACTGTCCCTCTAAAATCTATGAAGATCCGGTACTGAACACTTTATTTCTTCTGCACATCTTAACCGATTTATATCATATCATTTTCCTAAGTAACCAAATGTATAAGTTGCAATGTAAGTGCATAGTATCAAAATGGATTGTCACTAACTATAATTATTTTCTTCGTTTCATAATAGCATTTTTGTCTAAATAATTGTGATTGATAATGCCTTGTTTAAACCATTTTATTCTTTCCTGCTTTATGCTAAAATCTGAGTAATATTTGTTTTTATCATTTCATTATATAAGCAAATATGGGCTTTCCGTCAACTTATTCAAGATAAAAAATATCCATATCTCTTTTTTAAAAAATTGTTTTACTAGACGTTACTACCAACTTTATTTTTACTGTTTTTGTTTCACTATAAATAATCACAAATGGACATATCAAATTCTTCGGCCAATTGGTTTGATAAGGCTAGTAACATTAAACAGCAAAATGTCAGTAAAATGAATGTCACCGTTTTCAACTATAAAAAATACAAATTTAAAATAATGATTTGTCAGTCTAGTTGATAATCATCCTAGAATAGAGCATTCATAACCCAAACGAGTAACAGTACCATAATTTGACAGCTAAGTATGTTTATCAATATTGTCAAGTAATTTACATCCTCCTAATAGGGATTATTCGGAATTTCGCACACATTACCGATGGTACTTTCACTAATCATTCAATACTTTCGCTCTTTATCTCGAAAGTTTTTTAAAATTGTTTCACAAATATTCTATTTTAAATGCATCAGACTAAAATACATAAAGCGTTATAAACATTATTTGACACTTGATTTTAAAACACTGATAGTGAGCGTGTGCATAATACACCATTTGTGTAGATACACTAACACTCAGTAGGAGCTAACGAAAATGAACGAGGTTATAGGTTTCAGAATAGTTGAGATTACATAGGATGTTTACTTCTCAACTGTAGTAAACGGCATACAGAAAAATGGAGTACTTGGGTTTAACCACATATTGTAATAAAAAAGCATTATCTTTAAGATCTTCGAGTAAGAAATGATTTGGAAATTTTACATTACATGAAAATCGGATATTTGTACATTGATTAGTACCACATTTTCACTAACTAGAAGTTCGGCAATGTTTCTTTATCGCCGACAAAGTGTCATATCTGGCTGTACATAGATCATCTTCAGGCAGATTATGAAGATAACTACTGATTTAATCATGCAACATACGTTAAAGAAATAAGTTTGTTATATTCCAATTACTGACCGTCACATAGTAGACAGTATTTCTGTAGATATCTAAGAAAACTAACAGAAGTCACGTTCCTGAAACTCACAGTTATGTTTTGTTTAAATATTTTCAGAGATTTCTGTATTTAAATAATCCTGTTTATTAAATAACTCTACAGATAAACGATTTTTAATTATTTACAACCTGAGGAAGTGATAATGTGTTATTCGTCTCATTATACACCATTCATATGGATGATTCTATCACTGATTTCATCAATCAAGGTTTGATTGGTTCGGTTAGCTCAAAAATCCTGTTACTTAATTGTATTTAAAAAAATCTATTCTCTATTACCCAGAAATAATCCTTCCTAATATTTCGGTGGAATTATGATATCATTTCATAATATGATAATTTTTATCGATGTTTAGTCCGTGTGTACTTCGTCGCGTATAATTATTTCTATCCCATAGATAAGTAATGCAATTAACTTAACAGCAATCAAAACATAATTGTTTTCTGCAACTATTATCTCTTATCTACCACTTCAATTATCACATGTCTAAAACTGATTCAGTTTTGCTTTCATGCTCTTCTAACACAATATCTATACCATTTTAGTAATCAGGTATTTTATCCCTCAATGTACTTAACTACATTTTAAACGTTCGCTTAGTTTTCACATTTTATTATCACTTTCGATAAACTGTAATAAATAATCAGAATATCAATAATACATGACATTTATAAGCCTAACATGGATGTGACGTTCTTTGACTAGAACTTTTGTTGTTACTGAATTAAATGGAATAGATAAACATTTTGAAAATAAGAACAACATATTAGAGGGTGAGCATCTTACTAAAAAGGTCAAATTTAGTAATTATAAACTAACACTTCTCAACTGTTTAATCTAAGACAATAATAATTACAGTTATTTTTGGATGATCAACTCACTGAAAATCATCTACACTACAATGATGGTTTCTAGGAATAAGTCAAAGTGAATTAATTATTTCATCAAGCTTATATATGAAAAGTAGGTTATCTAGAAAACTTCGAAGTGAAGAATATGAAATAAAATGTTCAAATCACATTTCTGAATACCTAGAAAGCACAAGAATATATGAATAAATATCTGACAACAATATACTCAATAGAAGAAAGACATACATTCTCAATGTTTAAAATTTTTCGGAAGAAATTTGCATCCTGCGGAGAAAAGATGATGACAAAAATCGCGGGTAGACTAAACGATCTGAACGAACGAAACTGAATCCCTTCAGCATCACCATGAGAAATAACGTTTATTAAATAAACAGAAACATCTTTGATATATACCCAATTTCACATTGAGAATTGTAGCCACCAACAACAAAGTATACCCATTTATTTAGTTAATAAGAATATACTGGATTCATTTTCAATGTGAAAACTCGTGAGCCAATTTCAATATGTAAATATGATTAAACTACACACTGGCCTAGTTTTATCATTAGCCGAAACTATTGTTAGATGGTGGATGTAATCCATATGAGAACATAGATTTACGTTTCCTGATAGTTGTCGTTCATCAATAAGCCGCATTTACGATACTAAAGAAAGGTCTATTTTCTTATGGATTTGAATGTGCGTTACTCAATATTACATCAAAAGACACCAACACTGAACATATTTAGCTACAATCAACAGTCTGTTTAGCAGGAAAGTTTACACTGATTTATCTCTGAAAACTAAATAGTTTTTCATTAGTTTAGCATGTCAATGGATGAAGTAAGAACCGTTTTGGTGATATTAATTATCTCAAGATTTAAAATTTACCTTACCAACGAATGGGAAGTGTCAAAAAAACTATGTACAAGGCTTGCTACCAACATCCTTTAAACAGATTACACACTGTATCTATAAATTAAATCACTTAACCAATGCATCAAGAGATAAAGATTAATGTAAGTCGAATTACCTGAAGCCCAAAAAGTCATATATATTTCATTTGTAAGTTACAATCATTTCATTGGAAGCTGACGCAATTAACAAAGGAACCAAGTCACATTGTTTTATTGACATCTATATAAAATGTAAGTTGTAAGTAAGTTGTTTGATTCATTTATGTAACAAAGAATTATTTACACAGACTTGTATGAACCTTATACCGGACATCGAAATATATATATATATATATATATATATATATATATTCCAAAATATAAACTAGTATATTCTTCTTCGTTGGAATATAAATCCATGTACAAAACCAATATAAGATATATATGTATCATCACCAAGTTTGATTTGATAATTCCGAATATTCGGAAGAGGTTTTGTGGAGATTTAGTATTTTCATAGTTGAAAGCGTGAATCGATTGAAGCTAGACCACCATCTAGTGAGAAGCAGTGACCAGTGGAGTTCAAACCACGTTTGTTGTAGAGATATCAACTCACTGAAGACAATTGGTGATCGGTTGCTCAACTTCGTGGATTGGTTGAAGTTAGACATTAACACCGCTGGATGTCGGCTCAGTGGTCTATCGGTTGAGGGCTCTGGCTCGAGACTGGTAGGTCCTGGGTTCGAATCTCGCGAGTGTGGGATCGTGAATACGCACTGCTGAGGAGTCCCATAGTAGAACGAAACGGCCGTCTAGTGCTTCCAGGAGTTCGATGGTGGTCTAGCTTCAATTGACTCACGTTTTCAACTATGGAAATTCCGAATAAATTGAGGATTTCGTAGATTGTTATAAATAAATAAAATATATCTTTTATATCCCAGTGAATAGAAAAATCAGATTTTCTGACGTTCCGTGACTCAGTGTAAGCCCCTTTTTCAGAGAATCAATCACTAAATCAAAATTAATCCAAGTTTAAATGGTGCAAATGGACAACACGAATATTATGTGATCGATCAAAAAACAGGTCTGAAAAAATCTGTCATGACATTTCGGTCAAGCTGGTTCATAAGCGATACGTATGTAAATTGGTGTGTATGTATATGTGCACTGTTAAGGATGAACATTGTGTGACTTTTATGGTGAGAAAAGATGGAGTTCAATTTGTAAGGTAATAGTGTGAATAAATAAATAAATAATATCCGACTAGGTGGCTAGGATATATAATTCAAGTAGTATGCATGGTAAGGCCTTACTTTCTATTGAGAGAAGTAGGATTAAGTATTATATGGAACGCTTCAGCTAAATTAATTTGAACTATTGTAATATATTGCATAACCATATTTGAATATTTCAGAATGTAATGCACACCTATTGATTAATCAATATGATCCTTATTTTCAAAATACAATGCTTATTTACCTAACTCCTAGGAGGAAATAACTTATATATCTACTTGTTAATGCAAACATTTATCAACTTTTCTAGAGTTACAAATTCACTACACCCGTCAAGTCAGAGCTTCCAGATATATTGGACATTTTTAATGATTGATAAACCCTTAACCTTCC
Source organism: Schistosoma rodhaini (assembly GCA_944470415.2). Lineage (NCBI taxonomy): Eukaryota > Metazoa > Platyhelminthes > Trematoda > Strigeidida > Schistosomatidae > Schistosoma > Schistosoma rodhaini. Next base: position 48,316,069 of record OX104036.1, read on the forward strand.
GAATCCTAAATACCCTTTATTTGAGAGTTTTAAATAGTTATCAGTTTATTCGACATTGATTATTAATTTCTTTATCTCTCTACAAAGTCTCACTCTGTTAAACCTACATTTGTTATTACAAATCCTAACATCTTTGACATCCGCTGTCTAGTAAGATATATATATATATATATATATATATATATTAAAGCTAAAATCATTTTATTCGATTTGGGTAGAGTTAAAAGATTATTATTCTTACAGTCTAGTTTTTATGTATCTGATAATTTAAAACTAAACAAACAGTGTGATCTGATTTATGTGCATCAAGTAAGCTGTTTTATTCTTTGCTATAACAATACTAATTTTTTTTATAAAAAAACAACTAAACTATTTCATTCTAATCTATGCTGATATTTATTAAGAAATAAATAAAAAAATATACCGTTTATAAAACTAGAATGTAACGTTGACAAAACACTGTTGGCAGTCAAAAAGTATGTACTCCATGTCCATACGAAGGATGATTTTTTTAAGTATCACATGATATGAATAATGTTTGTTCCTTCTATCTCTTACAATCACGGATATCTAAACGAACGTATTAAGAAAATTTATAACAGTGTAACAATTTAAATCAAGTCAATGACTTATATTTGTATGTAGTTGATTCTATGAGTCAATTGAAGCTAGACCACCATGGAAAATCTGGAAGGACTGGACGGCGGTTTTGTCCTATGGTGGGACTCCTCAGCAGGAGTCCAGTTTCAATCGGCTCATGATTTGAATTATGAATAAAAAATTAATAAAAATCTCCACAAACAACTAACTTATATTTGCTTAGTAAAATAAAATAGTTTGAATAGGCGCTATTTGGAGCGAATGAAATAAATAAACATTAGATTCACAGAACTTAATTATAAAACATATAATGGACAACTGAAACTATTGAAAAAGTATGTAATATTGTTAAACATCAATCAGTTAAAACATATTTTCATCAGTATCATTGAACTGGAAATGTAAAATTGTAGCTAGTTTTATTCAAACAATTTCTATAAGTAAAACTTCCGGATAAGAAAGAATGATAAATTCAATCTATCAATCAGTAGTTAATCTTTGAAATATATAATATTCTACAGAAATATAGAAAGAACTCTTAAACGTTTAGAATGTGAAGATACCATCAAAATAAAAAATCGATTTTTTACGGAGATGTTAAATGCTCAATAAGTTTAGCAGAAGTTGATACTAAGTTTATTAAATTTGGAGTTGCTAGATTTTAACTCTGGAGATGTGTTAAGTGATCGTAGTCTATTTAAATGAAATAGCAGTCTATCACTGCTCTATTTTCATTAACCGTCTAGTGAAACTAAGTTATTGAGTTATAGTACATATTTTTTGCCTGTAATACGTGACTACAAAAGTATAATCATGTTCCAGTTTACACAATCGTTACGAAATAATCATTTTAATTGAAAACTATCGGTAAATGTTATATAATGAAGAAATAACAACAATGCCTAAAATACCTTTCATATAATTGAAGACAAACTAATGTGAATTCTATTTTACGAAAATTCCCAAAAATTCAGATAAAGTGACAGATAAAGATCCACAGGCGCTTTTAGAAACTAAGCTTTCATCTTAGTCGGCAACAATAGATGGCAACAATAAAATCTATCCGTTATTTACTTTAACAATGTAAAGCTTATTTATTTGATGAGTGAAAATCCTCGAATGAGAACATGACATTTATCAAAATCTTGAAGTATTTTTATGAAATGAAGTAACCTCTTATCAGAAATTCAATCAGAATTAAAAGTATTAAAACTACGGTTATTAAGAATAAAACAATGTTGTTTTTTTTCATTTCATCTTTATTGATTTTTCAATAATTCTATTTGATTCGAACTTTTTAATTTTCATTCTCATTGCTTAACATGTAAACGTATAAGGAGGTTGTTCAAAATGTAATATATGATATATAGTATACTACCGATAACCTTCGATTGATTATTATGTAATCCAATATAAGTGAATCAAACATAGATCTGGATAAAACATTTGACAAAATCCAATCACAAACTCTTTCGTCTAGATGAAGGAACACGATATATTTGTGAAGAAAAATATAATCATTAATCCTGTATAAAATCTTTTATGATAACATCATTAAAAAGTACTAAAAACTTAGGAACAGAAACATCTATCACAAAATAAATGAAATGCTAACTTGGACATAAAAAATTTGTTTGTCACGTGCTATGCACTTTGCAAATTTGATACATTTTTGTAGTTTATTTAGTCACTGTACTCAATCTACGTGTAGTAGATAAACAGTTGGTTAGGAACCTATTTGAATGACAACTGAGTGAGTAAAATTTTTCAGATATCATTAGTTGAACTCACTGAAAAGCGGTTAATTGAAATTCATCATTTTAGTTGAAAATAAGTGTAGACAAAAAGAAAATTTTGAAATTAATTATTTTTTCCATCTTCTGACAATGTAGTTGACGGGCTTAACTATTTCATAGAAATATTCACCCATATTACCTTATCTAAAGCAAAATGAATCAGAAAGACACGATAGCTCTTTCTCCGTAACATTAGGCACTTCTGCAGTGTGCATTCATAATCTTACTGAAAATCAGACCCAATGGTGCTCATCTTCGTTGTAACTGCCTAACCTTTAGACCGCTGAGTTGACATTCCCTGATTTTTATGCATAACTTCAATCGATTAGCGATTTATGGGACCATAGCATATTCTAAGTCGATAAGTGAACCTCCTGGTAGAAGATCAATTCCTGAAAATTCAGTCGACGAGAGTGTTATTTCCAGCAACAGGTCTATAATGAAGTTAAACAAAAATGGGGATAATGGACAGCCTTGACGGACACCACTTGAGGTTGTAAAATCAGATGACAATTCGCCATAAGCTCTCACTGGACTGGTAGTGTCCGAATAAAGAGCCTTCACAAGGTTTATGTACTTCTCAGGTACACCTTTCAATGACAGACACTGCCACAGAACTTCTCGGTCTACAGAATCGAATGCTGCTTTCAAGTCAAGAAAAACCATCATTGTCGGACGCCAATAAGCATGCCTGTGTTCTAAAACTTGACGAATGGTAAATATGTGGTCGATACAGCCACGACCAAGTCTGAAGCCAGCCTGATTTTCTCGTGTTTGCAGTTCACGAGTCTTAGTTAGGTGCCTGATAATTATTGAGGCTAGTATTTTATATGATATGTTAGTCAGACTAATCCCTCTATGGTTATCACAGGATGATTTTGACCCCTTTTTATATATTGGGACAATCAGTGATTGTGACCAGTCAGATGGGATTACGTCCATCTCCCAGATAGTTGTGTGCTCACTAGTGACTAACTTCCAGTCAGATTCCTTAACCAACTGGATCCATACATGTTGTGTATGAACAGTCATCGACTGCAGACAACGACACAATATTGCAAATCGATTAAATATAGTTGTGTGAACCAACGAACCTCAATTTAATGATCAAGAGGTTAAACAGTCGCTACGAAATTGGAGGTCCGGGCATCGATTCTCAACAGAATGGTCGTTCGGGCTCAAATCAGAAGTATTTTTCACTAAAAAGAAGGAGCTGTCTATTGCTTTTTGATCTTCGTATGTTGTCTAACTAAAGTCAGTCCGAAATGTAATCCAAGAAAATACAACATTCGCCACAAACATAATAATATTAAAATTAAAACACAGATTTCAGCGAAGGGATCTCTTTTCAACGAATTTATTATCAAGCTGTACAATCGTATATATATATATATATATATATATATATATATATATATATATATATATGAAAATGTTTTGTTAAAGTACTAATTCCGTGAGGAAATATGAACACTAATAACCAAGATTATAATACTGGATTACCTAATATGAATAACAACAATAGATTTAGTGAATATAGTAAGACGGATAAAATGTTTTGGTTACAATAATTAAAGGTCATTAAAGGTCATAGAGGTGTAAAATAAATAAATAAATAAGGTGATGAGTATTCATGAATAAAATAATGAGAATATAAAACATAAGTAAAGGGGGAATGGAGTAATAATAATAATAAAAGAATAATAATAATATTAAGGCCATGGTAACGATAATGATAAAACGTACTTCTTTTGTACGCATAGTTCTGGTTTGAGCTCATGGATGGTAAGAGCTTCGGCTATTTTTAAAAGTTTGATCCGAAGAAATCTTGGTAGATTTGAACGAATCATATAAACAACCTTAAAATCAGACTGTGGATTCGTCAAATGATTACAGTCGATTAGGTGTTCGAGTATAGAACTTCGAACTGCTTTCTTTCCACCATTGTAGAACCAAGCTGGTATATGTTCTCGTATCCGGGTTGAAAGCGAGCACTGGCTACGGCCGATGTACCTTGCTCCATATGAGCAGGTGAACTGGTAGATGCACATGGAGGCGACCAAACGCGGAAGCTTATCTTTTATGGATACAGAAATTAAGTTCTTACTGGTGAAGGTTATTCGTAGTTTTGCAGCGTTAAATGTCCTTTTAATCGTTGTTGTTAAACGATTTTTAATTATGTCTGATGTTCGATCACCTTTAAATTCCAGACTTATATAAAGGCTTTTCTTTGGCACTGAATAACTAGGATTCTTATCGACGCTACTTCTGTTCATATTCTTCTCTATGAACCGGTCTGGGTAGCCATTTTTCAACAAAGTTTTCTTGAGGAACTCGAGTTCTTCGTCGATGCATTCTGTACTACATATCCGATGTATACGATAGCATAAAGAATGAATCAAGTTTCTCTTTCTAATTAATGGAACCCAGCTATAGAAGTTGGTTAGTTGACCGTTCCATGTTTGCTTTCTAAAGATAGATCTTTTTAAAAAACCATTGCTTCTTCTCAATAGATGTACATCAAGAAAAGGGATTGATTGGTCTCTCTCTCTTTCTAATGTAAAGTCTATGGAAGGGTGGCATGAGTTGAAGAAGTGTAAGATATTGTCCAAATCAATATTATCGTCACAAACGACAAATGTGTCATCCATGTATCTTACGTATAGTTGGAATCGACTTATCATTGAACTGAGTTGATCGTTTTCTAGTTTTGCCATGAAGCAGTCTGCTACAATTGGACCTAAAGGTTCGTTGAAAAGAGATCCCTTCGCTGAAATCTGTGTTTTAATTTTAATGTTTAAATGGGAATTATATACCAATAATAATATTAAAAAACCAAAAAGTACGAATTTGGTATAAAGTAAACAATATAAATACGTAAACCATTTTAGAAGAAACTACTATATATATATAAATAAGTCAAATCAAGAAAGTATAGTGAATATGGCAAATCCACACACCAGTGTGATTAGAACGCTTAACCGTGAGTTCTTTTAAACTGCAAACTTCATATAACGTTCTCCCATCTATTGCTAAGATTATTATCTAAATAATCTCCATTATATAAGACCCATTTGAATTAAAATGTAAACTATTTGGAATGATGGTATCACTGCCCCAGTGTCTTTTTTGACAGATGAAGTGAATAGTTTAAAGATACACTTCATAAAACTTTGAACATTATGAACTTGGATTAAGGATAACCACCAAGCATTTATTCTACAAAACAATTCGCTTACCTGCACTTGTTCTGATGAACGAAAGATTTAAATCTTTTTTGATGAACTCTCATGTTACCTAAAAATCTAAAATAAAACTGTTTTATTATTATTCATGATGTACAGTGTGTAGAATCTATATTACTTTAACTGCAGCCCACTTTGTTTTGTAAGACGGATAATTTTACACAACGTAAACACTAGGTCGACTATATGATACGAAAGTAAAGTGAAGAATACTAAAATGAAAAATGTTTTCTGCATGTTTGGCAATACAAACAGCTATAACCAACAGATAATAAGGGAATATACTATAAGCACAATGTCTTAGAATGGAGCTGTAATAAAAGCGTGTGTTCTCCCTAACGGCAGACAAAAATGAATTACTTAAAGATTTTCTTTTTTTCTGTAGCCGTATGTTTCTCTTACCTTTGAAAAGATAAGCAACTACAATAATCGGGTTAACATAAATCTAAACACTCCCAATGTAAGAGATACTTTCGACCTAGAGATTACTTATCTCCTCACTATAATGACTTATCGAAGTAACATTGGCCTACAAACAAAAGTTGCGAATATACTTCAATTAGATGACACTTTTATCACCAAACAATTGGTGAAATGTTTGCTGCACAAACCCTATTCTTTCAATACACTTTATCCAATTATGATTATTTCCCATTTCCGTTTATTTGTACCTAATCCTGATAACAATTTTACGGGTAATCTCATTTTTAATCGCATTATCTTTTCTGACCGATCGTTTTGTTTATAAAGCTTGAAGTATGGTCAACAATGTAATTACACTTACATCCAGTTCTAGGAAAAGTTTTTATTATCTACTCTCATTCTTTCTCTCTTCTTCTCTCTCTCTCTCTCTCTATATATATATATATATATATATATATATATATCATCTCCTATGTACATGGTTATGACCATACTTTAAAATGAAGTGAAATCTATTCTATTTACTATCCCTTCATTCATTCACGTTGCAAAAAGCTGATGAGAAACCAATTAAGAAAAAATTAATTCTCTTCAGCAAACGTTACTTTTATGATATAAGATAAACATCCACTAATTTTTTTGAAACATTTGTTAGTTCTGTAGTTTTGCGATTAACGACGTGTCATTTATATGATCCAATGGCTAGGCATCCTTCGCTAATAAAGACATTGACTCTGGATATGCAAGTTTTAAACAAACACCATATTTATAGGCTGGTGTTTTAAATTTTAAGTTCTGTGTTTTCTGCGTATTTATTATTGCGCAGTCACATATAATTTAATCTCTGGGTTACTAGGCTTCATTATTATTGCTTGTTATAATTTTTATTAAACTTTTATTTCAGATTTTCTCTTATATTTAAATCTTATACAAAATAAAGCTACACACGAATACATATCATTGGACTGAAATAGCTAGTTCTCTATCACTTATGTTTTTTTACTTCTCAGAAGTTTATTTGGTATGCAACAAATTAGTTTAAGTCCTTTCATACGAAACTCCATTCATGGACAGTTATTTTCGCTATTACCAGAGAATGATGGTAAGAAGGAGTGATAAAACAAATCTTGAATTAAAGGATAGCTTCTGAAAGGTATCTACTTATGAATTACTAGATATATATCAACTTGTTATTGGTATTTTTCCTGCCATTACTCTGAGATTTGTGTTTAGAACACCTTCGTTTGGTATTAGCATATTCATACACGTATAAAGGCTGGTTCAATATCAAGTTCACATAGGTTATTCTAGCCTCTGGACGGAATAATCTATTCGTTCGTTTTAAGCCATATTTTTACCTTGTCACTTATTCGCTTATTAACCCTGACTGTATTTTATATGGTCGAATATGTGTCAATTACTTAAACTATTCATGATGTGTCTGCAACTTATTTTTACTTGACCATAAATATCGAGCCAAGCTTTATTAAATTAGGTGGCTCACTCGCCTTCACCACTGCGTGTCAATTGGTTTTGTTAAGCTCTATCTTCTTCGTTTTCTGTGCTTCGTTTCTTCGACCGTTTATCTGGATCAACGATTGAATGAAATACATATATTCGAAATTCAATCTCGTACTTGGCTTATATGATTCCGTTATTCACTAACGCGATTTAGCTTAACGATCATATACTAGGGTAGCCGGGAAATATATTTTGATAACTCGATGACAGTCGTTCATACGAGCCTATATAGGGCCACTAAACACCTAAAATGTCAATTATTTTCTATCATACCACAACACTATTGATTAGTACTGAAATCAGAAACGTTTTCCAAATTTTCTTAAGAATTCTGATAATGGCTTTTGTATCCATCAGTTTTATGATTACTCAAACGTACATTCACTGCAAGACATAGACTTGATGACTCTGTCCCTAAAATATGAAGGGACCCTGAGGTGCTTGGCTTCTTCTAAAATAACAGTCATTAGCATTTCATGAGTTTAAAACCCGCGTTAAGATTATCAGATAACCAGGTGTATGGCTTGTATATAGTCAAATGGATTATGGTTATGAATAAATTACGGATAACATTTTATAATCCCATAATTTGCCTCGCAATTCAAATACATTTATTGGATTGTTTTTAACGTAAACCCATGGTAAGCTATCTGAACACTTGTAATAAAGTTATTAAATTAGACGACGTAAACGCATTTGAATTATTTGGGAATTCAGGTCTCGTATATTGCAGATACGTGTAGTCAACACTGACGACTATTTGTAATTTGCTAATGCTGCATTCACTACGAGCTATTACTGCAAAGAGCAGATGTATTAAAACTTATGTAACGTGTCTTGTACTTTTAGACTGAATCCTTTGACACCTATAATGTCAGTTTATTACGCTAATGTGCAAACATTGCTGTAGATGGAGTTTTGTTCTCTAATTTGCATGGTTCGGTTGTAGAGCTTTCATCGTTATTTTGAAAGACATCACCAGTACAAACCTCATGTAGAAGTTTGTAAGCTCCACGACTAAACCATTCAGCTTAGGGAACGAAAACTCCATCAAAATCATCCATCTGAGCTACAAATCTTCTCTACCATCTCAAAACGCTCTCATACACATAAATGATAACTTTCATTTTAGGATGCAATATTAAATAAAATTAACAAAATATTGAATCGTCGAATTTAGGTTTAAGTGCATAGTTTGTTCAACAATTTTTTAGGTGAGTGTAGAACATCATTTGAAAAAAACTATCAAACAATTGGAAAAACAAAAAAAGTTTGATAGATTGCAGTTTAAAATCATGATAAACTGATATCTTTTAACGATAAGAGTAAAAGTATTTTCATTTATATAATGCGATTGATGATAGTGTGTCTTCTACTATGACTATATAAATATACATATACATTTAGTTGTATACATATATATAAACACATATATTTTTATTAAATAGACAAGATGAATAATTTTGTTAAACTCTTATAAAAAAAAAGAAGCAGAACAATGGACAGAATGACAGGAAACTCATGTATACATATATCGCTAAAACATTTCTATCAAACTATTAGATCACTTAAAAGTCATGTTTAATTCTAACTTAATGTTACTAACTAACGTTGTTTTAATGATGAAAAAATGTAGAATTTTCAAATTCCATGATTTCATTTAAACTAACACTTTTTATACCAACATTGTGTTATTCGATCAAAAATGAAATCATTTTATCAAATGTATAAGATGATATGACAGTCAACAGGTTCATCGCTTTAAATATTTTAACCAATACGGTTATTGTAGATTGAAATTTATTCACATCCACATATCTCCACTCATATTTGTTGTATTTATAAACTTTGGGAGGAATACAATGGATTGCATTCCCCCTGAAAACCGTCAGACTAGATTACCGAATGAAACCCTGGGGCTGTACTGAACGAGAACACAATGGAAACCATAGAGTGCATTTGAATACAAAATTACAGAACAACTTAGTAAAATCTGAGAACCATATAGTAAATACTCCATTTGCAAAATATCGATCGATCATCTCAGAAATCATTGTTTCTTCGTTTCCACATCAATCACTCCTCGTACCACTTCTCTTTCCTTTGATCAGCTTAACCTTCTGCCTCCAGGCATTTCACTTTCGATTGATGATACATACTATTTATATCTGTCGACATTAGTAGCATACACCATAGGACTATTTAAATCTCAATCTTTGAGGTTATTCACGTATAAATTTATATATATATATATAAATAGAAGAAGAAAAGACTCACATGTCCCTTTGTTGTCAGAAAAATTTATCTTTTTGATCTCCTATCCATCTGCTTAATTATTAAAAAAACAGATAGAAACAAAACTCATTCGATTTACATAACGTTATTCTATAATTTCATTGTACATTTATAAATAATTTAATCTGAAGAAACCCATTGATTGGATTAATTTATAATTATTAACTTCATTCAACATGTATGTCATTTAAACAAATAAAAAGTAATAAATTATAAAATAATTGGTTTTTAAGACAAGAAATTATTTTCATAGTTGAAAGCGTGAGTAAATTAAAGCTAGACCACTAGGGAAAACCTAGAAGCACTGGACGGCCGTCTCGTCCAATTGTGGAACTCCTCAGCAGTGCGCATCCACGATCCCGCCTCGTGAGATTTTTGGTATTATGAAAAATGATTCAAAAAGAAACATATTAAACATACAAGTAGAGTAAATAATAGAGTTTTAACTACATTTTATGAAGAATCCTGTTGAATTCCCTGACTAATAAGTGATATGAGTCATTAAAATTCCTCAATAACTGACAGATGAGTGCTTATCAATGTTTCAGTAATAAAGATATGGTCACGATAAAATAAATAACAACACTTTGGAAGTAACTGTTTTCAAACATTAGTAAATGATTTTGTTGACTGAAAACTATCGTTCCGCAATTTTTTTTCTAAGATTTTAGTGTAAACGTTTCATTAATTTTAACAATAATTTACTAGAAGAATTGAGCTTTTCGCTACCACGAGTTGTTGTTCAAAGAAAATTATGTATATGATGTGAATTTATGGGGTCATCATTTCATTTCCTTCATTATTGTCTATAATTTGATCTTTTAAGACATCAGATTTACTAATGAAAAGTGTAATTTTATTTTCTCATATTTTTTTGTAATGAAAACTTCCCAGTGTTTTTTTGTTGTGATTTGATTGTCAGTGTTAAATTTTAGAAAGACTTATAATAAATTAATAAGTCTATAATAATAACTAAAGATAGCAAGGTGAATGTAAATGAAATCTGTCAGTCAATGAAATTGTAGTCAAAACTACACTATGGAAATTGATATTTCAATTATTTCACTAAATTAAGAAAAACAACAAATTTTCAGTGATTTCATACTACCAACTAGAATAAAAAGTGAGAATATACGAACATCATCATAATTCCATCGCATAGTGAAACAAAATCTAAAATAATCTCTATGAGGTTTTGTGAAGATTGCAGTATTTTCACAGTTGAATTCACGAGTCCATATAAGCTAGACTCCCATGAAAATCTTAAAGCACTGGACGGCTAACTAATCAATAGCTTGAAGATAGAATTCCTGACTTCCTAGTGAGAAGCTGTGAGCAATGGAGTCCAATCCGTGTCGGGTGTGAGGCAGTTATCCCCCATGAGACAATGAATGAAGGGTTCAGCAAGATCATAGATCGATTGAGGTTAGACGTTAACACCATTGGATGGCTGCTGAGTGGTTTGGATGACTAAGCTTTTGTGCACCAGAACAAAGGTTTAGGGTTCGATTCCCGTGAGCAGGATCGTGAACGAGCACTGCCGTGGAGTTCCATACTAGAACGAAAGAGCCGTCCAGTGCTTCCAGTTTTTTTTAATAGTGGTCTAGCTTAGATCGACTCGTGAATTTAACTGTGTAAAACAATCTGACTATTTCTAGTAAGTACAAGTAAACACTACAAATATCCATCCTACTATTGATTCATTTAAATTAAAACATAAAACATACAAGAGAAGTCTATTAGATTTTAATCTAGTTTTAACTTTTTGTAATAAAAACTCTAAACAATATATCAGTTTGAATATATTTGATTGGATAACTCCAAAAATCAACTAGTATTTTTTAACAACATTTTGTTGAATATTCTATTTTCCCTGAATTAGCCATAATTTTAAAAGTTATTATATTGAATATATAAGGGCATATGTTTTAAATAGATGACTCTCTTCCTAAGTAGGAGATCGATATAATCAGTAAACAAATGTGACTTATATATGTTACATATATCTTCTGGCTTATTTAACATATTTGCATGTAAATATTATTGTTTTACTCTAGTGAAAATTATACTGTAGAATTAAAAAACAAAACATGAATGAGCCTTTGACAATATTTTTTACATTATAAATTGATTGAAGTAACTTTGAGACACTACTTCTATACTATCCACTACTTAGATCCCATGAAGTATACTTGGATGCACACTGATTGATTAATAGACAGTTTGAGAGTATAAATCTGTCTAGAGTATAAGCATAACTTAGTCAAAATTGTTTTTTTCCTAACGTTTTACTCTGAGACAAAAAGAACATGGAAGAACTCATCATTTATTATTTAGCATGTGTTCAAAATCAATTGGCTACTCAATCCGTATATAAGCCATACAATATTAATAATTAATTTATCTCGTGAGTGAAATATTGTGTTTTTCTTTCTTTTGTTGATCATGTCTTAGACATTCTATGTAATTCAATTAAGGGAATTAATTCTTTTCATAATAACAACAGATAGGAAATTCAGCTGATTAAGAGATTATATAAAGATATGTGATATATTTATTACGGATTACTAAATAGCTGAATTTTACAATCATTATCATTTGAAATCGGTGATAGGATAGTAAATTATACACTGAACTTTAAAGATAGAATAATTCCAATGCATATAATATATGGGAGAAAGCTTAGTCAATGGATTACTTATAGAGGTATTCCCCAAAGAAGTTAATGAATAAATGTATAATGTGCAGTTTATTTCAATCATACTTTTGTATAGATATTAAATTTATAGGTTGGTATTTAGCAGTATAAAATTATGTAGTAAGTTTTGGTACAATAATGAATCGTCGATCACTCCATATTCTATTTTTTTGAACTGATAGCTTCATTGTATGTCGATAAAAAAATGAAAGCTTTAATAACGGCTTCAGTCCACCTACAAGTTGAAGCTGAAATAGTTAGTAAATAAAAGCATGTTTACGTTACATCTTATACATGATCAGTTAGTCAAAGAAGTAAACACTTACAAATAGTTAATAAAAGACATTAGTAGACCAATTTATAAGGAAACTGGTTGTATAACGATTGAAACATCATAGAGATAACAGTATTTACAAATGTATGTTACCCGAGTTATTACTACACTACTTTTGTCATCTGATATAATATAAATTAGTGACAAAGGTACATGTAATTCTAATCGGAAACTTCTAATCTCGAAGGTGCTGAGCTTTGAAGAAGGATTTCTCAAGCTTTGGGGATTGTATTCATTTAAAATATTTAGAGCCCAACGCTTCACTTTTATCACGGCATTCACGTTACGATAATTATTCATAAATCTAGAAGTCAGGTAAGATGTCGGTGATACATTCTAGTTTGCTTATTTAATCCATTTAGAGGTAAATCCGATCATCAAAATCGTTTGATTACATCAGAGTGCTTGAAATATGATTATCACTGGTGACCGATTCAACATAATAACAAGTATGTCTTTTTGTTGTAAAATGAGTATCCTTTGTTATCATGCTAACACTGAGTCTTTCAATACAGTTAAGTGACAAATATCATAGATCGATCGTTTCTAAATACAATTATAAATCAAACGGTTATCATTTTTACATCATTCATTTATTATACAACTCTTTCAGTCAATCTATCTCTTCCTTTTTTGTAAAGCATCAAAAGAATTAAACTTCATGATTTAATTAGCTTTTCATGGTGATTTGGATTCAAATAGGCGTTGATTGAAGTATTCAGTAACTTTTTTATACAATGAAAACAGTGATAATCACTAAGAATATGTCAAAAACAAACCTTTTTAGTTAATTTTAATCGTCCAAATGTGTATTTCAATTTATTATATTTGAAATTCACCAAGAGGTATCTAATAACATTAGAAATGGTTCTGTGGATATTATAATAAGTTTAATAGTTGAGATCATGAATCGATTGAAGCTAGACCACCATGGAAAACCTGGAAGCACTGGATGGCTGTTTCGCCCTTTTGTGTTTTATTTATTTTATATAAATTATATGTGTAGATCAAGCATATTAAACAAATTACAAATCATATACAAGCAATTTAGTATCGAGATGAGAAAATTATCTGACTGTTGACACATACTCAAATGTAATTCATTGGATTTAAAAAAGCTATTGCCATTTCTGAGATATTTTCTCTAATTAAGTAGAAAAAAACATTTCATTCGCTAATTTAAATGATTAGAATCCATTATTTCAATGCTCAAAATTTTATAATAAGAAATAATAGTTGAAATACAATGTATTAGTCAATGTGAAATAAAGCAAAAGCTAAGATGCTTAATTATTACAAATCAATTATTGAGGTGAGTTTAATACTAGACGAGGGAATTATTACTTACTTACTTACTTACGCCTGTTACACCTCGTGGAGCATCAAAAGCCGCCCACTAGCATTCTCCATCCAACCCTGTCCTGCTAATAATTCCCCCTCATCTTAGGGAATCATTAGCACATTTAAATTAATGAAAATTTCAAAATTGTGGATTTATTTTAGATGTATTTAATAGAACCATTTATTCCATAAAATTCTTTTCGTTCATTTCTTACAAAAATATGAATCAAATTACTTCGAATATACATCTTTACCAATTAACTTCATTTCACAAACGATATCAACTGAGAGGAGGTGGTCGAGAAATCTCCTAAACTTATTAACAAATAATGTTTAGGACTGCGATTGACCAGTCTCTTATTAGAATATGTGTATCCTGTACGGATCGCCTCGATATAGCCTTGAGTCATATGCATCAGACTCATAGATGGATAGTGGGTAGCAATGGAATCCAGGGCGCGTGTCTGAAGCGAATGGTACTGAATTGGAGTTTTGGAGTGAATATTACATCTGATAATCAAGTAAATCCAGATGAAGAGTCCAAAATATATGAAATGCTTGTCCTGGATTCTACTGCTTGCCACCAACCATTTTTACTTATAACACTTATGACTTAAGGCCACACGGTGGCGATTCGCACAGGATGTGCAATTTCATATGATTGCACAATCAGAAAGGAGTATTAAAATAGAATAATTGATTTTTATATTTTGATTGAAATAAAATAATAACTGTTCCGTACAACTATTCTGGCAATGAGCTTATTCAAAGCATTTTTATTTCTTTTTTAATAATAAAATGCATAAAATGACCTAAATCAGGGAATACAAAATAATTTTTCTCAAGCAACAGACCTTATCATAAACGATATCAATATCATGAATACACTCTTTTCCAATCGATGTGAAACATCTTTTAATACTAATCAAGAAAGAATCCTCGTTTAATGAAGTTGAGGTAAAAATGATCTTACAAGGTATTCTATGTCTGTAAATGTTAATAAAATCTTGAGATGTTTCGAAAACTAATTTATTCAAAATAGATTCTAAACTACTAATTAAGAACGAAGTTAAATACTGGTCACGTATTTTTCGAACAAGAAATGTGAAAGAAAAAAACACATTCAAAAGAATCCATAGCACTTCAAACAACTTCAGTAAACTATTCCTTGTATTTTGTAAACAGTATCACGCTCGAAATTTGGTTATCAACATATGTACAGTTAGAATGAACCATAAAATTTAAGATACAGAGATTCCATGAAATTGATGTTCATGTTTTTAAAAAATAATACAAATGTGATTAAAAATACTACAGCCAAAGAACACATTACGCCTGGAAATAGAAGCAGATATGAAAAGGATGAATAACAACTGCATGGGACTGGAAAGTTTTGCCCAGGACAGGGTGGGATGGAGAATGCTGGTCGGCACCTTATGCTCCTCCACGAGGGGTAACAGGCGTAAGTAACAATGTCTCAAATTAGTTAGTATAGCTTATTACATAAATGATTTCAATACAAGATGATTATTTCCACTACTCATAATTGATTCGCATAATTGATACGTACTTATCTTTCTTATTTAAAGGCAAATAATAAGTTAAGCTTTATTAATATATAGGTTTCAAAATTTATCGAACTAGAATAAATGATCTTTTTGACATTATGTCTTCTGACAAATAAACCTTAAAAATTTATTATACAGACTCATAGTTTAGACCTTGTTGAATTTTACATAGTTTGTAATAAGTTTCTAAATTGTCGAAAATGAAAACAATTACTCGTTTCTTGACGGATTCAAATTTCAAACGCTTTTCAATCCTCATTGACTAAGATGAGTATACATTTATCTACATTATGATATCTAACTCTACTTGGTTCATGAATTATGTATTTAAATAATACAATAATATATTCCAAAAAAATAATTACAGTCAACTTTAAAAATCCTAGCATTTATACCGGTATAATATCTTTGTTGTGAAATAACAGAAATTAAACAGCTTTAAAATGTTAAAACAAATAAGTGACTAAATGGAAATATAATTACTGATTTAAAATTATAAGGTCAATATGATAGTTACTTGTATCCTATTTTAGTGTCGGTTGCTATGTTAGGCCCATATACCTTATTCTAGCTTCTGGACAGGTCAATTTATCCATCCTTGTTAAGTAACATTTCGACCTTGTTAATTATTCACTTATCAACCCTGACTGTTTTTTATGAGTATATGTGTGTGTACACTTTTTATTCATCACATGTCTTCAACTTATTTTTATCTGACTATAAATATTGATCAACGCTTGATAAAAGTGAATTGGCTTATCCGCCATCTGTAATGCGTTTCATTTTTGCTTCTCTCTCTTCGATCCGCTTCATCCCTCTCATTTCCTGTTCAGATCAGTGGGTGTACAAAATATGTGTATTCAAAAATCCATTCTCGTATTCGACTTATTTAATTCCGTTATTCACCGACGCAATTTATGTCATGCTTATTTCAATGACAATCAGCATACAGTCCAATCGGAGTCAGATTCAGAGCCACTAAACTATTGCAGTTTTCCTGGCTATTTCTGTTGAAGAAACAAATAAGAACAGGTATTTCTCAACTAGCGACCAATTATCATGTGATGAGTTACGGATTCATGGTTATGAGGAAGTAAAATGTAGAACAAATAACTGTCAGTTATATATTAGAATTCTATAGTTCACGAAAAGAGCCTGACATAAAAATGAGATAACTCGTGTAGATTTTTTCAAACAGTCATGAAACTGAATATTTATGTTAAATGGTTTATATTTACAATCAACTACAACAAATGTTCACACAGGAAAGATAAAAATATGCATGTAAATAAAATCAATCAAACCGGGGGAGGAAATAAGTCCTGATACTCAGGACTTATTTGTTTATTTATTTGAACTTATAAATATTTGTACAAGAGGGCACCAGATATATTTGCGCCACACAAATCTTATTTGATTTGTGTGAGGGCTGTGATGCTGCCCAGGTACACAAACTAAAGGAGGTGGTTTTCTTTGGGGGCCACACCCCCAGCCTTTAACCTAAAGGTCTGATCCACAAGGTAGTGGAGCATCGTAAGGAGATGCAGTCCCATGGTAGCCAGTGACCAACGAATAATTCATACGCCAATTGTTCCCTCACGATACTAGAGCCCATGTGCATCATTTGTTTGGAATCAGTGTTTTTCCAACTCCCTTAGGTGGGCTTTTCGTGTCCACTGACTCGGTTAAAGCGCCGGGCATTCGCTTTTTGTCCTCTGAATTTCATAAACAACACCCTCTCTACGAGAAGGCAGTGATTAGGACTTCCCTGGCAGATGCTACATATTCGCGTGGCCGTGTGAGAGCATTCCGAAAGGGAGAGCGGACTCTCCCAACTCCCAGCCGTACCATGTCATTTGGGGGCTCCTCGTTAGTATAGTTATGAGTATCTATGCTCTTCACTCAGGCCTTCTATTCTATTGAGAACAGGAAGATTTAGCATTACATGAAGCATTCCAGCTACTCGCTTTTCTCTATAGTTAAAAGATATTCATGAATATTGTGAATACTTTTTGATATTGATTTAGTGTTTGTTGGAAATAGTACGTTATGTTATTGTTGATTCGATTTCTAGATTTTTTAGTCCTACAAGGTTATTAGTTTGTTTAGCTTAGGTGTTCCCTATCCCAAGTCTAGATTTCACTGAAAGACTCTTCGAAATGAAAGTCAATGTAATCTGATTTCTGGCGTAATCATGAGCATTTGTAAATGAAATATTCTTCCCGATTCAAATAAAAGTATTTCTAATAGCATTGTTCTGTGGAAGGTCGTAATTCTGTATATTTCCAAGATACGCTTCAATGTTTACTCCGTAACATAGGGGTAAGATAAAACCACAATACTAATCTATGGAATATTGTTAGAATAATTATTTAAACGAAGATAGTTTCGTTTCGATATACATTTAATGATACAGATAGGAAAACTATTAAATTGAATGTTGTTTATCAATGTACTTTTTCTTCGTTAGCTTATCCTCTAAAGCTGTTGATCTTCGTGGTTCTTCTGAATGTACGTGGAGCCAAGGAGATTTTCACGCTGCATGGATGTGTACATATGAATTAGATGTACCTATCTGAATGCTTGAATTTTCAACAGTTGGTTAAATTTGAATTTCACAACTCATTTATTCAAATGCAAAATTACATTTCGGTTCTTTTTGCGTGACAAAGAAAAATGGCAGATATTTAGAAAGCAAAATGATCAACATAATATATGTTCAGCATAACAAAAACTTGATAAGTTTCAGAAAAATGTCAGTAACTCTATCGAAAGTAATTGTAACTCAATATTGATGTTGCAGAGAAGTGGCTCACAATATACACATGACAAAAGAGACTGACCAATTCCAGTCCTTATCATCAACGGATTACTTACTTACGCCTGTTACCACTCGTGTAGGAGCATAGGCCACCCACCAGAATTCTCCAACCCAATCTGCCCCGGGCCTTCTTTTTTAGTTCTATTCAGTTGTTGTTTATTCTTCTAATATCTGTTCTCATTTCTCGGAATAGTGTGTTCTCTAGTCTTCCTCCTCTCCTTTGACCTACAGGATTCCATGTGAGGGCTTGCACTGTGACGCAGTTGGATGCTTTCCTCAATGTGTGTCCTGTCCACTTCCAACGCTTCTTCCTCATTTCTTTCTCCACTGAAATCTGGGTTTTTCTCCCCCACAGTAGGTTGTTGCTGATAGTGCCTGGCCAACGGATCCGAAGTATTTTGCGTAGACAACTGTTAATAAAAATCTGAATCTTCTGAATGATGAATTTCTTAGTTCTTCAGGTTTCCGCCCCATACAGTTGAAATGTCTCGACATTTGTATTGATAATTCTGACTTTGGTGTTAGCTGACAGTTAATTTTAGCTCCAGATGGAAGATCCAAATAACTGTTGCAAATTAATCAAAAATTTATACTGCTTTATAACTTAGTGGCAATCTTGAAACATGCTGGACGTATAAATTGGTAAATGTCAAATTCAAGTTCCGGAGTTCAAATCAACAGTGAGATCCAAGAAAATCTAACTCACGAATCTTAAACTGCATGAAACGCACGCCCTGAATTTCTTTACCCTTCACTATCTAACTCTGTTTATAATCCCTTATTGAATTCGATATGCATATAGATTCGTTTCACTTAATAAACGAGTGATGCATTTTTCTGCTTTTAAATAAACTAACAAGCTAAATATTCCATTAAATCAAATCAGATGTTAATCTATTTAAGAATAAACAAAATGTTTAGGACTACACAATCTTTAGCTAAATCTCCATTGTGTTTCCTAGTTAACAGAATTCTTCTGTTTTCTACTTTTCAATAACGCTTGCATAATTCTTTCGTTAACTATCTGTCTTTAAATTAGTACATCCCGTCCATATTAGCCTATTTGATCTTTTTAAATGTCATAAATGTTTGAAAAGACATAGTTTAGTATAAACGTGATGTAACCTTTGCTTAGACTCAAATTCGGATAGCTCATTGCTATAGGCGTGGAACATCTTAACGGTATATACTTTATTCACTTGTCCTCAAATAATTTTCAAGTTAGAAAAACGATTTTTAAATCGGTAATAACGACTATTGTGAGGGATTTGTATGTAACAAATATGTATGCACTATCTTTATAACTGGTATCTTGGCAACGAAAAGGCAATTTTATATCTAAGGTGGTAAATGTTATTTATTTATTTATGTTGAAATATTTAACTGATAACATTTTACCGTAAACGCCATTGACGCCTACTATTAAAGTCAATCACATCAGAGATAAACAAACAAGTTTACACTAATGATTACCATACAATATTACAAAATAAATTCAAGTATTCCGTTTCTGTGAAATACATTTAAATTCCCGATAAATAGATAAAATGGCGACTGAGAAAATGTAGTTGTATATACCCACATTATAGTTATCTGATTTAATAAAAAGAGGTATTTTACATTTGCACATCCACTGATTTCAGATTATAATACAACAATCGAAGCTTTTCAAGTTTATTGTATGTATCAATAATAAAATAACAAAACAGGTAACGAGATAAAGAATACCAATATTACATTCCAAGATATATTTGATTTATTTCTGAAATATTCTTAAAAAACATATATTTGCTGCAATTGTTTTCTAACGCAGTTGGTAATGAAGAGATACAGAAGCGGAAAAATGATTTTCTTTAATTATGAGTTCATTTACATTCATTATAAGCGAAGATGGATAGTGGCTAGCAGTGGAATCCAGGACGCGCGTTTCGTTCTATTTGGGACTCGTCAGCTGGATGTACCTGCATGCTTGTGAATTAAGGTAATATCGAGGCAATACGCACAGTATGCAGATATACCAATAAGAGACTGACCAGTTGCAGTCCTAAGCACCAATGAGAAGATTCAAATAAACAATGCTAAGTGAATTTATTTACATTCAGTTTTTAGTTGTTCACTACAAATGGCGATTCACAAATATGAATTCAGAATATCACTAATTAATGCCACTTGTGAAACCCAATGGACAACGTAATCCGTTATGATCAAAAATGTTACTTTAACATATCTGAATCAACTACCTTACATAACTAGGGTAAAAACTTAGTTTAACTTTTGTGAACATATTATTACCGAAACAATAGTCACTCTTCAGTACTCACTGGAACGTCATTTAAGTATATTATGGTAAATTGAAAGAAATCATTGGATGAAGTCATAGTCATTTGGTTTCATACACATTTGAGATCATTTGTTCTACAATGTTGACACCCTCCACTGTAAAAAAGGTGGTTTTCAAATGTTAGTATACTACAAAACAACAAAGACTCAGAACTATAGTTCTATTCATTTCAAGCATCATTGTATGAACATTTTGTTTCCAGAGGTTTTTAAAACATTATTAACTTTTAAGAAGGTCATATTAAATTGATTGAATAAAAAAAACAGCTCTAATTTTAATTCCAACTTTTTCATTTTATATTACTAGTTTCCAATTTAAAAATTTTCAATTGCATTATTTGCTATAATAAGTAGTATAAGTATAAGTAGTAAGTAGCAAATTGAATAAGAAATTTTTGTATTTCACTTACACTTAAGTCTTTTCAAATTCTTTACTGAATCCAATATTCTATCATATTTTTTCTAATGTTAAACACTATAGAAAATATGGAGATGTAATATTTTCATCCGTTACTTATATTTTTCACGATTTCTAAACTAAAAATGGCAGATGATATAAAGTTAGGAATTTACTACGAAAGGCATCCTGAATTGAAAATTCAACTTAGTGATTAGCTAACGACGTCGTTGTAATTTTAATCATTGATAAACAAAAATCTTTTGTAATTAATGCAACAGAATTAAAACATTGACAGATTTTGAAAAAAAATCAAAATGTTTAATTTTACATCTAAAATAGTCTTCCTCCAGTTAGTCTTAATGAAATTAATTTACGTCCAGTGCCAACTAAGTATACATTTGCATCAATTCTTTCATGAGTTATATATATATATATATATATATATATATATATACATATATATAAAGGAAGCTGTGTAACATTCTGTCATGCTGAACACATTAAAATATATTCAACCGGTACAAAAAGAAAAAAACAGTTGGCAGAATGAAATGATTTCACCCTTGATTTATGACCTCGCTTTAGTTGAAAGCAGCCTAAAATTACAGTGAATAATATAATTATAAACAAAAAAATTTGACATAATTGGATCGGCGAATTTTAAATGAATGTTTTTAAGAAAAAGGAATTAGAAATCATCAAAAGAAGAAAAGGATACAAAATATATAATTAAACGTTGTTAGGACTGAGGCATTTTAATTTGTTGAAAATATTAATAATACGAATAACGGTAGCAAAATTAATAATAATAGTAATACCGAATTGAGGGGGTGAGATCAGAGTTAATAAAAGTCAAATTTAAGAAAAAAGGGAGAATTACATAATTAGTTACTTACTTACTTACATACGTACGCCTGTTACTCCCAATGGAGCATAGGCCGCCGACCAGCTTTCTCCAACCCACTCTGTCCTGAGCCTTCTTTTCTAGTTCTATCCAGTTCTTGTTCATTCTTCTCATGTCTGTCTCTATTTCTCGGCGTAATGTGTTCTTTGGTCTTCCTCTTCTCCTTTGACCTTCAGGATTCCATGTGAGGGCTTGTCTTGTGACGCAATTAGCTGATTTCCTCAAGGTGTGTCCAATCCACTTCCAGCGCTTCTTCCTCCGCTGGAATCTGGTTTGTTGTCTCCCACAGTAACTTGTTGCTGATAGTGTCTGGCCATAGGATCCGAAGTATTTTGCGTAGACAGCTGTTGATGAACACTTGTATCTTCTGGATAATGGCTTTCGTAGTTCTCCAGGTTTCCACCCCATACAATAGAACTGTCTTGACAATTGTAATGAAAATTCTAACTTTGGTGTTGGTTGACATTTGTTTTGAGCTCCAGATGTTTTTCAGTTGTAGGTATGCTGCTCTTGCTTTGCCGATCCGCGCCCTCACATCTGCATCTGATCCACCGTGTTCATCAATGATGCTGCCCAGATATGCAAAGGTTTCCATATCCTCCAAAGCTTCTCCGTCAAGTGTAATTTGATTGGTGCATATTGTATTGTATCGGAGAGTCTTGCTTTTCCCTTTGTTTATATTGAGACCTACTGCTGCTGAGGCTGCTGCTACACTGGTCGTCATCTCCTGCATTTGTTGTTGCGTTTGTGATAGAAGAGCCAGATCATCAGCGAAGTCTAAATCATCAAGTTGCATCCTGCCTGTCCACTGTATCCCGTGCTTTCCTCCAGATGTTGACGTCTTCATGATCCAGTCGATCGCCAGAAGAAAGAGAAAGGGTGAGAGTAAGCAATCTTGCCTTACACCAGTCTTTACTTCAAACGAGTCGGTGAGTTGTCCTCCGTGGACAATTTGGCAGTTTAGTCTGGCCATAATATATTGACTATCTTCTCAGGCACGCCGTAGTGTCGAAGAAGCTTCCATAGTGTCGTCCTGTCCACGCTATCAAATGCCTTCTCGTAGTCGATGAAGTTGATGTAGAGTGATGAATTCGATTCGATTGATTGTTCCACAATGATACGTAGAGTTGCGATTTGATCTGTGCAAGATCTATCTTTACGAAATCCAGCTTGTTGATCTCGAAGTTGGGCATCTACGGAATCCTTCATCCTGTTTAACAATACCCTGTTGAAGACTTTTCCTGGTATTGAGAGGAGAGTGATGCCCCTGTAGTTATCGCACTTGCTAAGATCACCTTTCTTTGGTATTTTGATCAGAAGTTCTACTTTCCAGTCTGTTGGTACTTGTTCTTCGTCCCAAATCTTACTGAAGAGGATGTGTAGTATCTTAGCAGTTGCTGCTACATTTGCTTTCAGTGCCTCTGCCGGGATGTTGTCTGGTCCCGCTGCTTTGCCACTCTTGACTTGTCTAATAGCCATGCTGATCTCTTTAATTGTTGGTGGGCCAATATCGATTGGGAGGTCCGTGGGTGCTGCTTCGATGTTGGGTGGGTTCAGTGGAGCTGGTCGATTCAAGAGTTCTTTGAATTGTTTTACCCACCTGTTTCGTCGTTCTTCAATTTCGGTGATTACTTTGCCTTCCTTGCTTTTCACTGGTCTTTCTGGTTGACGGTAATTTCCAGCAAGTTTCTTTGTTGTTGTTCCTCCTTGCTTCAATCTTATCCAGTGTACCAACAGTGATCCATTCCTTGTGATGGTGCTTCTTTTGGTCCAGAACCTCTTGACACGTTGAAACGATTGCCTCCTTGATACCTTTCCAGTTGCTCTCCATGGTAGTCCCCTCTCCATTGAGCAGGTCATGAAAGGCCTGGAACCTGTTGCTGAGGGCTATGTTGAATTTGTTGAGTTTGTCAGCATCTCGAAAAAGGCCGTATTAAACTTTTGTGATGTTGTCTGCCCCGTTGTCCAGTGCTTCTTAAGTTTTAGTTTCATCTTGGCGACCAGCAAATGGTGATCGGATGCTATATCAGCTCCTCTTCTGGTTCTCACATCCTCCATCGTCCTCCTGAACGTTTTGTTGATGCAGATATGGTCGATTTGATTCTGTGTAGTGTGATCCGGTGAAATCCAAGTGGCTTTGTGTATGTTTTTGTGTGAGAATATGGTGCCACCTATGACCAGTTTATTGAAGGCACATAGGTTTGCAAATCTCTCTCCATTTTCGTTCCTTTCTCCCAGTCCATGTTGTCCCATGACGTCTTCATATCCAGTGTTGTCCATTCCAACCTGGGCATTGAAATCTCCAATCAGAATTGTCAGGTCCTTGGTTGGGCACTTCTCGAAGATCGACTGCAGCCTATCGTAGAATTGGTCTTTAGCGTCTTCATCGTAGTCGTTGGTCGGCGCATAGCATTGGATGACGTTCATTGTAACGCCCTCTCTCTTTGTTTTGAAGGAGGCTTTGATGATCTTTGGTCCATGAGATTCCCATCCTATAAGTGCATTTTGTGCTTTTCTGGACAGCATTAATGCAACTCCTTGTGTATGTGGGGCATTTTCTTCTTCATGACCGGAGTATAACAGAAGTTCCCCTGAAGACAGTCGTTGTTGTCCAACCTGCGTCCAATGTGTTTCGCTGATTCCAAGAACCTCCAGGTTGTATTTTCTCATTTCTGCAGCAATTTGGAAAACTCTTCCGGTCTCCCACATTGTTCGGACATTCCATGTATCTATAAAAATTGTCGCTCTGGTTGTAAGAAGATGCATCGGCCTCATGACTTCCGAAGGAGCTGTTCTTTCATCATGAGACGTCATAATTATTCCTTCTACTCCCGGAGCAGAGTTTGAATGGTTTGAATGATTTTTTCAGGTTAGCGTTTTTTTAGCGAGTTGATTTTCTACGGGATGGGGTCGCTAACCCCATGCCCAACCCTCCTCCTTTACCCGGGCTTGGGACCGGCAGTAACCCCCGGAGGAGCTACAGGCGGAGTTACATAATTAGTACTGAAATCAAATTAATACGCGAGCATAAATAATATTAATATAGGGGATAAAAGTAGTAAACAACAAAAACGGTTAACGGTATGTATCAATTCTTTACACAGGGGTCAGGATGAAAGCGTTTGATAATAATCACCACTGTTAAACGGAATAAAATGGATGTTTATCGTTTGTTAATTATTTCAAACCTATAACTGTCATCTACTTTGTGCTTAGTATTTATTAGTATCCTAGTGACTGCATCTGCAGAGACTATCGACGTTCAGGTAAAGATTTCTAGGAGAGTGTTCAGAAAACCTAGTAGGAGCAGTAATCTCTATCCTTCCTTTATACATGAAACCGTAAATACATGCCATGAATTAATTTTATTCTACAAGACATTTTTATTGCGCCGTTCAAGCTTATCAAGGAATCTGATTGTATGAAATTAAAATACATATTCGAGTTAATTCAGTGCTTAAAAAGTAAATTATTTTATTTCATGGTAAAAGCATGAGTCAATTGAAGCTAGACCACCATGGGAAACCTGGAAACATTGGACGGCCGTTTCGTCCCATTTTGGGACTCCTCAGCAGTGAGCATCAGCGATCTCGCCCCACGAGATCCGAATCCAGGACCTACCAGTCTTGCGCCAGAGTACTTCACCTCTAGACCACTGAGACGGCATCCGATGGTGGTCTAGCTCCAAATGACTAATGCTTTCAACTATGAAAATACTAAAACCTCCACAAAACCACTTCTGATTATTTTATCTCAATGAATTAGGCTTTTTTTCACATTTTCAATTATTCACCCAGTTTTATTATGCTAATCAGTTCGTTCAGATTGGGTTATCTTTTCAAAGTTTATCTCAATTAAAGATTGATCTATTTCATCATTGTCTTCAATATGGATAGCAATTCTTTTCTACTCAACTCCATTTTGGCAACATGATTTATCTGGTCGATATATTGTTGTGTTTTGATCAGTTTTGTGAGATCTAGACAAAAAGCTGGAATGATTTGTTTCAATATGATTAATTACTTTATACTAGTTATTCACTGTATAAATACCTTTTAACTATACATCATTTCATAATGTGTTATTCCTCAATCCTTAGATAATTAATAGATATTACGTGAATTTTCTGTCTACAATACTTTGGAATAAACTTTTGGGTCGTAATTAAATAATAAGTGTGTCTATTTTTTTTTCACGTATTTAGTTTATAAAAACAGGATTTTTAATATATCACATGCGTTGCGTATTAGGATGTATGCAATTCAGCAGTTTTTAATATATTGAATAAAATCATTATATTTTTGTGATCTTTAAGAGTATTTGAATAACAGTATAAACTAATAATCCCAAAAACAATGCAATTTAATCAAGAAGTATTAGGTGAACACGAACGAATGTATTGTATTTGGAATTCAAAATCAAGCAATCATCAAAACAAAAAAATTATCGATTCATTCAAACAAACACCACGATTTTCCAGAATGTTTAGTCATGGATATTTATGACTAAATCAATTAAACTCTCACAAAATAGTTTATATGGTGTTGCACTACTTTTCAAACGTTATAAATGTACTCAAAACTCGATAGTCAGGGAAAGTATTAGTTGACATTTAAAGAGTAATCTCAAATCTATGTGTAAAATTGAAATGCTTTCAACCTCTTATTATATTACAAATCAAAAATTTGATTATTTTAAAATCTTTTTTAAATCACTTCCCCTTAACCCAAACTGCATCATAGTTACTGTCATATTCCATTTTTTAAATTTGTATTACCATGCTAATCCACCTATTCTATAGTATATATTTTTGATCTAGTATCCAATATTATTTATATTTAGCATTTTGAATGACCCTGAAAAGTTAAGTACATTAATACTCTTCTCTTTCTTCATGTTCCATCAGTTGTTCTATCTTAGATGATCACTGTAAATACTTATATATGTGTAATGTAAATTTGCAAACACATTACTTTTCCCATGTCTAAATAGGTGTTTTTATTTTATTTCTCAGAAATAATAAATTCAACATCCCTTGAGCAGTGCCATTACCAATAGACATATGATGGCTTTCTTTGTAATTAAAGTATAAATTCTAGTGTATGATAAAGTCATTTACTTTAAATTATTAATTATTCCTTTGTTCCAAGTATTTTTAAAAACTGAAATGACAATGGTAATTATTGATTTTGAAAGATTGAAAAGAAATCCTGCGAAAATTAAACATAGGTGAAATACTTTTATGTACAGAATAGAATTTGGAACTTTAAAGAACTACATGTGAATGAAAATGGATATTCACTAAAGGTTGAGTAGGGAGCAATTAATATTCAATAATTAGTGAACTACAATGAATTATTCGTTTATCTTAATTCCACAAAACATAATATTGGTCACTTCTAGCTTCATTTATATAAACTTCTTCAATATAAAAAGCATTTACGTACTTTACTGATTACTAATCTAATCAATGTTAAGATGTGAAAGGTACAATTAATTTAGCCATTTTTCTCCCGGAGCTAGACAATAGTTTCTTTTTATTTCTAAATGCATAGACGTGGTAAAAAATAGGATGTAATCAGTGAATGAATGATAAAATTAGCTGTATTCACATGTATTGTCAGTTAATCACATTTGTTTTTGGATAAAATAAGATGAGTATCTTTCTTGAGATTCCACATTAATCTTGAGAAGAGTTTCTAATCAACCTCCTTCCCTTTTCCATAGGTCTTTAATTAATTCTGTTACATAATATAATTTATACTTGTGATTAACTGATGCTTTAAAACCTCCACCTGTAGCTCTTATAGAGTTACTGCAGGTCCCCAGCAGGAGTAAACGAGGGGGGTTAGGCATGGGGTCGGCAAACCCCGTCCCGTAGAAAAAAATTTGTTAAAAAACTCTAACCAGATTAAACTGAATAAAACATTTGGACTTGCCCTGGAAGTTGAATGATCTTCATTTAAAACAATTATGATGCCTAACAATCAAAGCCGAGATTCTTCCGAAGTTACGAGGCTGATGACCCTCCTACAAATCAGAGCAACAATTAATATCGGTACATAGAATGTTAGGACATTGTGAGAGACTGGAAGAACCAATCGAATAGCTGCAAAAATGTTGAGATACAACTTAAAGATGCTTGGAATCAGTGAAACCTATTGCACTCAAGCTTGACAGCAAAGGATAGATTCAAGAATAATGCCATTGTACTCCGGTCACGAATAAGAAAGTACTCCACACACTCATAGAGTTGCTCTGATGTCGTATAAGAAGCACGTAAAGCACTTATAGGATGAGAATCTGGTAGATCCAAGATCATCAAAGCATCCAAAAAAACAACTCATTACTAACTAAACATGAATGCTATATGACATATATGCTTCTTTTCCAAGTAATGCTGTGTAGTTTGAAGTTTAATGTTAAAAAAATATCAAATGACTGTGAGACATTAAAATCTTCAAATTAATTTCTTCATGTTTTCGTTTCTAGATTCAAACTGATCGCTCTTACAGTTTAATTAGACCAACTAAGAAAATAATTTCATTAGAATAACTTTCAGGTGATAACAATTACTAGCGCAATACATTTCGAACAATCTGATCACACATATACTTGTTAAGAACATTTATATATAAAAATAAAAGGTCAATTAGACTTACCTCCATTTTCAGTCTAGTTGACATTTTGTTTATTTATATAAAAATGTTCTTAACAAGTATATGTGTGATCAGATTGTTCGAAATGTATTGCGCTAATATATCACATAGTTCTCATAATCTTCGTCTTCTTATTACATTATCGAAATTTATCAAAGGGACTAATTGCTTTAGATAACAATTACATTCAAGTCATTTGTCTCGATAAGCCTATGTATTATATATCAGTGATGTTTCATATTTGCTGTACTGAAAAATTTAATATTATCTTATTTTCAGTTTGATAATACATATTCTTTCATTCCTGGTTTTAAATGTATTGAATAATTTATGAGTCTTTGTATAAATATTTGTTTAAATCTAAGAAAAACATTATTAAAACTAGTTCACTTTGCTTTATGGAAATCACATCTGATTATTTCAGTTTAAACTCTGAATATAGATAACAAATGTGAAGAACCATATAACTATGTTAGTCACTTTTTAAAGTTCCATTTATTCGTCTTAATCATTTGTGAATTTCACTTTCATGCATGTTATAGTTGTTGTTATAATTATGATATTCTAATAACCTCTTACCTTCCTTTCCACATCACAAGTTTCATGATTTTATTATTGTAAATAATAAACATTTATTAAAATTATTTTATCCATAATTTTGATTCCGTTTACTCATTGACGTGCAATGAATTCCGGACTAAATTATTCATTCTCATTTGTTTATATGCTATAAGTGAATTCAGTAAATTTCTTGTTGTTGTTGTTGTTTTGTTTATGAATAATGAAAGTTTTTGAATTTATTTTATTTATCAAACATTTTGTTCTTATTTTTAGTCAATTATTATTTCTTCATATATCTCTCTCATACATAAATGTATAGAATCGATATCAAGGTGAAACTTTACATTGTACTTTAAATTATGAAAATAAGATAACACATTTTAAACTTCATTGAATTGCAAAGGTCATCTAATTATTGTTGAATTTTTGCTTTACTTAACTCAATCGTTAAAATAGTTTTATTAAATAGGCTTTTCATAATCATTTTGAAAACCTATAAGTTTCAATTTGAGCAACAGTTTGACACCTATAGTTTTATTGTTGGCCTGCTTAAACATCTTGGTTACCTGATTTTGTCATCTAGAAAGTTCAACAAGTTATTTAATTTTGTTTGTTTTAATATATCATTGTGACTATAAATTTCAAAACCTGTTCCAGTGCGTTTCTGAAAAGTGTGCAACCTTTCAACTCCGCCTGTAGCTCCTCCGCGGGTAACTGCCGGTCCCAAGCCCGGAAAAAGGAGGAGGGTTAGGCATGTAGCTAGCTATCCCATCCCGTAGAAAATCGACTCACTAAAAAACCGCTAACCAGAAAGTACAACCTTTCACTGTAAAGGCTAAAAAAGGCCTTATCAGATATATCGTTGTTGCCGGCAATATGCAGCAAAAATAATGTACATTATTCAAATCTAGATTGATTGCACTACTAACTTCTAACTGGAGAATACTCAATATTTATCGTCAGGATCGATGAAGAAGTAAGGAACGGAAACTTAGGGAAATACTCTGTGCTGATAATTCCATATTGTGCCAAAATGATAATGTTAAGTAAAGCTAATAATAATGATAAAATTTTGGTATAATCTAAATAATAAAGAATCTTTAGTAGATTTTGTGTCTAGAAAATATCCACATAGTGTGATAGTATATGATTATTCTATTAACAAAAAACATAAATTAACATTTATTAAAATAAACATTGTATTGAGACAATTGTGACATTTTTGAAATTCTAATAGAGTTGTCAAGTGAAATTGTGAGAAACGATGTTTATGAATTTATTTTTAAAAACTTTTGACTGCTTTGTATATTCTATCAATAGGATAATTTCAAATGACAATTTCTTAGCTCATACAATAAACAATCTACAAATATTGGCTTGATGTCAACCTTATGACCAGTTTCAACCAAATGTTTCACAATGGAGGAAGATATCTGTCTATCATGTGATCTTATTTGACCATTGGAATTCATTTGTTTCTGCAGCCATTCAGGTATATGTTCCGTTGAAAACAAAATGAACACACAAAATACTTATATAGAGTTACAGAAGAATTCATGTATTACTTTTTTTTTAGATAATTTTATAACTTGTCTAAGACACTAAACCGGGTGAATTCTGTTATGATTTAATATCATTTATTTCATTCTGATAGAAAACATACTGTTTGGATTTCCATACACAATCAACAAAAATTCAGAATAAAGTGAACAACAAGTTTTCAATCGTCCATAATTTTCTTAAGAATGAGTATGACATTAATGTATCCGGATCTTTTGAGACAATGTATGAGCAAATTACTTCAGATTTGATGATTTTTGATGAAGTTATTGCTTGTTGTCATTTTTTCTTCATACCAATGAGTTTTGTTTGCTTAATATGGTTGTTCCAATGTTTTTCATTGTACCTTTTTTTCTTCTTTTTCTTTAAAATCCTATTTTCATTCCGTTCCAACTTCTTTTTTCTAGGATGTTCAAATAATTTTACTGTAAATAACTATCCACATGACTAACTCCCTTGATGTTTTCACATGGATGATCTTTTTACTGATACAAATAATTATTAACTTTAAACTTATCAAGACTTTCAAAATAAATCATGTCATTTTGTTTTATTTCTAATAATCAATTTTTATTTATTCTAAGGTTAAAAACAGCTAAAGAAAATTCATGAAATAGATGAATTTTTATGACGTTACTACGGTTTGTATTGAGTAGATAGAATGTAGCTAGCTGTGAAATGAAGAACATATGTTCCATTATTCTTGGGACTTCTCAGCTGGACGCTCGTGAGATTGTAGCTCAGTGTGGTTTCTACATTACAAAGAATTTAAATCAGTATGTTAGAAGGAATCTGTTTAACAAATATTAATCATTTCTTGAGTTATCACTTTCAATTAATTTACTGGCACACTTAGTATGATAAACAATCTTTGTGTACATTTCTTTAATTGGATGAAACTATAAGAATGTGAATACATATCCATGCACATTTAATTTAAAGATTCACAGATATAATCCATTCCTCTTCTTATACAATGAAAGCTATTCTTCGAACTTACAGTCAATTACTCGACCATGATCTTAGTATATTCTATCACTACTTGTTACATTTTATTTTAAAAACGTACCAACCATCTCAAACATCAATATGATCATGAAGTATTTCCCAGTGGTGATCAAGATTCGTCATTAATCATATATAATTTATTCAAAAATAAGCAGATATACAAAGAAAAAATAACTAATCTAATCATGAGGTAGTCATGAAATGTACAATCTGCATTAAGATAACGTTTCTTGCTTTTCTTTTTGAATAATTTCTTGTAAAAGGTTTACAAAATTTTTATTTGTGACCACTGGACCAATACTTGAAACTTATTTCTCTAAGGTTTGTTTAGATTACAGAATGTATAAACTTCAATGTATCTTTAAATTAAATATACAGTTCTCGCCAAGTTCCATGTTCCTATGTAATAACAACTGGTAGTATTCGTATTATACAGTCTCACTGGATAAGTTAGCAAGGATAATTTGATTTCATCTATAATGTGAAAGGGTAAGTATTTAGTAAGTGTTTTTGTCACCACCTTTGATTAAAGAACTGTGACCACTTTGGAACTTCAACTTTTTCAGCCACACGTTACTTTATCAATTTTTTTGACTATCGAGTCACTTAATTAAGTTAGTACAATATTAAATATTATCGTGATCTCCCTTAATAACCAGAAGACTAGTTATCAGTCAGTAGTAGATTTATTGAGGTATAAAATGGACTGATTTATAAGATTTTCAAATCAAGCATTAGGTTTAGTTCACATCACAGAATGATTGTAGTTAGACAATCACTGAGATTCAAGAGACACTCAGCATATGTTCTAACCATCCACGAGGTCATAGGTTTTCACTGCTGAGAGGGCCCATACTAGGACAAACCAACAGATCACTAAATCCTGATTTTCATTATTTATCCAACAAAGATCAGTTAGTGATGGAAACTATGAAAATTCAACTATCGCCACAAAAAATTGTAGCAATAATTAATTATTACTAAATCCAACATTTATTTTGAAAGCAGAATATATAGATATATAATTTACGAAACAGAAATCGTTCGTCTTTTGGGAATTAGGCAGCATAAAAAACAGCGGAATAAAAATTTTAAACAGGGAAGTAAATAAAATTGATTACTCTTCGAAGTAAATCTATCAATTAGCCCAATGTTTCACTATAAGATTACACTTGAGATTAAGCAAATTAATTACCAATTAATCTATTAAAATTTATGTAATCCGATGAAAAATGTTATAACTTTCTATGGATTATGTTTATTAATGAGCATGATGGTATCTTTCTATTGAATGAATCTATGTTCTTAGAGTAATATGTCTTCAGTGTTGATCGCTCCGAAGCTTTGTGATTACAACTTATATGCAAATACTGCACTATTAAACTATGTGGATATTTCTACATTTGGAAAGCCTATAAATTCTTTATTATCCAGAGTAGCAGTGCCAAAACATTAATAATAAAAACGTCTTAATACAAATAACCATTAAACAAAAGCCTAGAAAAAAAGAATTCCATCTTATCTTTGTTTTCACCACGACCTTAATTTGTTATTATTATTATTATTTTATTTCTATCGATTTCACATTCTAAAGTGTCCCTTTATTCTTTGTTGTTTTCTTTATATTCCCATGATTATATTCCCAATTGTTTTAAATATCACTTCATCTGATTCAATTATTGTTACGCTTTTAATTATTGTAACAAAACATTTTAATTATAGGTATCAATATCAATATTGGAATTGATAATTTCAAAATAAATTGAGTATTGGGTAGAAAGTGAATGATAAATATATTTTTTGTTATATAACAATGCGTAAACTAATTATATTTTTAACGTTTCGTGACTCAATGTTAGCCACTTCTTTAGGATAATCAAATAATCGAAATTAAATTAACACAAGCTCAAATAGTACAAAGGAATCAGTGGCAATGTTTCCTTTGTACTTTTAATATTTGTGTTAATTGAATCGAGTTGTTTATTTACTTTGAAGAAGTGGCTTACATTGAGTCGCGAAACGTCAAAAGTACAATTTTTTCTACGCCTTGGAAAAAAATTATTTATTATCATTTGG
Source organism: Schistosoma rodhaini (assembly GCA_944470415.2). NCBI lineage: Eukaryota > Metazoa > Platyhelminthes > Trematoda > Strigeidida > Schistosomatidae > Schistosoma > Schistosoma rodhaini. The sequence goes on from OX104036.1 coordinate 48,350,219, forward strand.
ATTATCGTATTCCATTCACACTAACATCCACTGTTAGGCTATCGATTTTACACGCCCTTTTATTTGCATACACACAATCCCTTTTAGTTATGATTTACACTAGATATTCAAGTATTATTATCTTTCTATTATATCATCATGTCTATTTTAAATTCGTAAATCCTATCGGAACTAATACTCAAAATAATAAATAAAGGAAATCCTAAAAACAAGTTTTTCAGTTTTTAAATACTCAGCGTTTCAGGATATTTTTCTTCAAGCCCTGGACAAAAGTCCTCATTTCAATATTCAGGAGGAAAGATTTGTGTAAACAGTATAATTTTCGAAGTTTGAACCACAAACTTACTTTAGATAGACCACCATTGAAGACCTGAGAGCATTGGATGGCCGTTTCGTCTTAGTATGGAATTACTCAGCAAGGCTCATCCGTGACCCTGTGACTGGAAAATGAACACATGACCTTTGTTTTACGCCTTAACTAGATCCCGTTCCATCACAATTTTCGCTTGAAATGTCATGCTTGAATATCTTGTCTAACTTTTCCTGCCATCTAAATATTTCAACAAGTTATCAGTTTTTGTTTGTTTTAACATATCATTATGTATGGTAACCTCATAACCTATTCAGGCACGTTTGTGAAAGGCTTACGACCTTTCACCGTACAAATTACATGTAATTACAAACAGAGACATCATGGTGGCTGAAAATATGCACTGAAAACAAAGAACATAATTCAGTTTTCGATTCCTGAACTAACAGTATTTAACTAATGATCACTAATTGGCAAGGTGAACTGTCTTCATTTTCCTATTAGGTCTTAATATGCGTCGCAATTGTAGTGTAATCATAATTCAAGAATACTGGTTAAATGATTTACAAGACGATAGCTCAGTATTACTACAAGATTTCAATATTTATCTTCAGGATCGATCAAGCTATAAGAGAAGGAATTTTGTTGAAACACTTTGTGCTGAAAATTATATATCGTACCTCAAATATAATATTGAATAAAGCCGTTATTAATAATATTAATTACGTTTAAGCTTTCTACTGCAAAAGATCATGAAAGTGATACAGTTATTAGTAAACCGTTTTTTTAAATAATTTTTACGCAGCCATTGTACTAAAGACTATTCTCACCTAGAAGCTGACAGTTTTGAAATTAAATGCAGACAGATTGATATCTATATACTTATAAATAAGATTTAATTGTACCTTAAAATAAGTGAAGCTAACTTCCATGTTTCTAGATTAACTCACCCTTATTTTTCGACTACCTGCAGCAAAATATTTAATGAGAGTTAAACTATCGAAACAACCTGATATTATCGTGTAAACATCAACTTTCAGATGCAGGTACCTCCAGCTCACGAGTCCCAAATAACACAGAACGCGTGTCCTGTATTCCACTACTAGCCACTATCCATCTTTACTTATAAAGCTGAGCAAAACGTTTGGAAACGAACATATTTTGCAACAATTATCATACATGATTATATTTTTCTTTCTTTCAAGAGACTATCTCCTCCATTTTGAACACTTTTGAATGTACTAAAATTTTCTAGAATTGAAAAACTGGGTTATACAGTTAGTCGTTATTCATTTTCATGTTTATGATATAGTTGATCTCAAAACGATCAAAAGGCGAAATGTAAATTCTTTTATGTAGCGTCTTTAGAGTTGTAGTGGATGAGAATAATTTTAATTTACAGTTGCTTAAACATCAATAGATAAAAATCTCTAAAGTTAATTTTAAGTCATGGTACGTTTTTGCGAAAATTAACCGGAATTTACTGACACTATCCTATGATATATAACCACTGTATATTAACATTAATATTTTTAAATCGCATGAGCGATAATACTTATTATTCCAACACCTAATCTGATACAGTGAAACGCTTTAAAGTAATAAGATAACTGATCAACAAGCATCCAGAAGTGGATGATTGATAATTAAAATAATAGTATGTTAATATCTGTAATCAGAATTAATCAATAATATTATTAAAATCTCAGTATTGAAAGGAAGTTAACTTTGTATTCACAGCCTCTTGTTAAGGTAAACAAAACTGTTCAGAAATCATCAAGTTTCAGTTAATTTGAAACTAAAATAAAACAGAATATTGACTTTGGATCTATACGGTATTAAATTGGTACAATGCAGTGATCATAAATAACAGAATTTGTTAAGTTAATTATAACGGATTGTGAAATTAAAATGTTGAAGCTGCTAGTCATGAATAAGATTATCAGAACACTCACTTATATTTCCTTATCGAAAAAAGCAGAGTTTACATATTTATTTATGAATTCATCAGTATGTTACTTTTATTTTAAGATCCCACCATTTTTCACATTGAACGTGAAGAATACGGTTTTACATTCATAATTTAATTATGTTCACTCGTTTAAGAATTCATGCTCGAGTTTTCGATTCAGATAGGTTAAAAGGATGAAGAATCGTAGACGATCTAATTGATCTTAAACGATTTCTTGGCTACTAGTTTATTTACATTATACAGTATTGGAGATGGAATAAACGATAATCTATTTTCGTGTTCTGATATTAAACTCCACTTAATGAATATTCTTCATGTAGATTTTAGATATGACGAGCTTACTTGCAATTTTTCTGACATAAAACGACTAATGTATTTAAATGCTTGACATTCTCTAAATGTCAGTCACTGTTTAAAAACTATATTATACACATTGAAGAATAAAATATCAGCTATGCTTACGTATGTGTTCATACTAAGAACCTAGACCATGTGTACACTGTCATTCTACCGCTTCTAAATATTCGTACGTCATTTTCACTAACAAGTAAAAATACGGTCAATGAAACATCAACTTCTTTGTTTCTGTTTATGAACAATCTTTAAATAAGACCATCTTTATTTATAATTAATTCGTAAAAGAGAAACTAGATTTTTCTTACTGTACATAAATAAAGTAGTTTAATATATAATATTGACTCTATAAATGAAATCTTTATTTATAAACGGTATTTGCGGACAATGAGATTACTTAATGAACGTATGGAATTAATTTATTAAAGACGTTTACATACTTTTCAGTAGTCATATTTGCAATACACTGTTTGTTCATCAGTGTGTTCATAAATTACTTGGTTTGATAGTGTACCATAAATTCAAACTTACTAATGTCTGAAAACATTACATTTTTAACATCAACAGAATTTATCTTATTATCTTCCCGACCTCTAATAATACAGTGTTTAGTTTCTATGGTATTACTTAATGTCATATTCTTTCCTAAGTCTGGATTTAAATTCACAGGTATTGTGAAAGTGAGTTATATTTCCAGATGCCATTCGTCAGTGCATCCTTCATGAAACTCTATGTCTACCTGTAAGATTGTATGAGCAGTACTAAAGATCTCTATATCAGGATGAAATACCGTCATTTGTTTCTCAGTTTTCACTGATAACATGCTTATGCTAAAATTGTTCAACAACCATTTCACGTACAAGATCATGTTCAAATTATATTGAATACCTAGTATTCACATATTCTCATGGTAAAACAAAAGTATTTTTAATAAAAACATATTATGTTCTATAGGTTTTTTTATGAGATTATAAATCGTATTCATTATATGCAGTTGTTTTGATCAACATCAAACGAATATTTCATCATCATAATATACTGCAAGGTGATCATGAAATCGGAAAACTGTTTGTTTTTTTGAATCAAAATGACACTTATATGAGCTGAGAAATAAAATTTTCGTTTTTTTCTTTTTACTATCAATATAAATTGATTGCCAAAAATTTTTTTTATTTATGATAAATATATTGGTCTGAAAATACTAACAATGAAAAAGAAATTTGGAAAGTGTTTTGTTTTGATTACTCAGTTGCTAACATTGACTGTAACCTAGTTATATCGATCAATAAGTTTTACTTAATCTAACGATATACAGTAACTATACATAGATCATTAAGATGATTAAATTTACATTTCAGCGAATTCATTCATAATTTAAAGTCTTTTGAAGTATAAATTTTCAAGAGATTTTAATTACTGTCTATCAATTGTTATTCGATATCATGAAGTGAACGTAATAAATATATATAGACAAACCTAGCTTGAAAACCGTCTAAAAATTGTTTAGAAAATAATTCACAGCTTTATACATAATTCAGCTAAAAACTGATATATACTTATACGAATGATCTTTACAATAAAATTATCTTCGTTTCAAGATTAGGCTTTATTATTATATTTCACTTGGTATTGTTTGCTTGAATCTTCCCATTGATTTTTAGGACTGCGATTGATCAGTCTCTTATTGGGATACGTGCCTCTATATTGCCTCTATATTGCCTTAATTCACAAGCATTATAAGAAAAGATAGATAGTGGCTAGCAGTGGAATCTTTGCTTACAATGCTTGTGAATTAAGGCTATATATAGGCGATACGCACAGTATGCAGATACGCCAATTAGAAATTGACCAGTTGTAGTCCTAAATATCAATGGGAAGATTCAAACAAACAATACTTAGCGAGTTATATTTAGTAACAGTGAATACAATGTATAATGATAAGCTAGATCAATATACCTAAATTATTTTGTACCTGTTTTATTAATTAAATATTTTTTTTAAATTTTACAAATAGCGTTAAATATTCATATTCAATTGCCTAATCTCGTGCTTAACTTTTATTCCTATATAGCAAGTTATTATAATGAACCAATGACATTGTCCTATCTTTAGATCTAATTTTACATCTGTTTAACTTCCAGCTGATTACTGTTTTAAAAGTTAACACTATTCAATTTACCAATCATTATTTATTCGGTAATAAAATATAATATTACCTATAAAATGTGTACATTAGTGTGGAACCTTAATAAAAAACCTAACCAGACCGAAACATTTCTTAGTCCAACTTGTATTTTTAATGTCTTAATAATGAATATTTAACATTAATATCTATTTATTGAACTAGAAGATAACTATCTACCTTTCAAGAAGAAGTGTTTTTTTTGTTTTCTTTTGATTAATTGTTAACGAAAGTTGGACATTATTTCTTTTATTATATCCAGTAAAAAGTGTAAATTTTTCCAATTCAAAAAAACAAAGCAGTTTAATGAAATTTATCCATTCATCTATTAATCATTAGATTCATTAACACTATAGATTAGCTAATACTAATACCATAATATCAAAACTATAACGTTAATAACTTAATTGATATTTTAGATAATTATGAATTCATAATCAATTTTTTTCTAATAATAAACATTTCTAGTTTAAAATAATCAGCTGTTATTATTCTTTCTTCCTTTAGGCAAAAATTGAAAATTATTTTTGTTTATATAAACAAACAACACGTTAGGTGTGGAATTTTTCTTCCCTAGATGATGCTTTTACTAAGACAAAAGAGATTTCTTAAATTCCTTTCAATAGATTTACTAGAAATGGAGTGTTTTTATAAACAACAAGTAATTCTTATTTTATATAACTGAGATTATGAGTCAACTGAAGCTAGACAACCATGAAAAACCTGGGAGCACTGGACAGTCATTCTTTTCCCAATGTAGGACTCCTCAACAGTGCTCATCCATGATCCTGCCTCACGAGATTCGAACCCAGGACCTACCAGTCTCGCTCGCGAGTGCTTAACCTCTAGAACCACTGAGCCGGCATTCAACAGTGTTAATGTCTAACCTCAACCAATCCACGAAACTGAGCAACACATCGACCAACGTCTTCAGTGAGTTAATATCTTCCAACAGAACTGGTTGAACTCCACTGGTCGCTTCTTCACACTAGAACTCCAGGAAATACCACATGGAGTCAGTCACTAGTGAGTATATGATCATTATCAGAAGGGGGCTTTGTAGAGATTTTAGTAATTTCATATAGTTGAGATCATGAGTCAATTGAAGTTAGATCACCTAAGAAAACCTGGAAGCACTAGACGGCCTACTGTAGAATTCCTCAGCATTGCACATTTACTGAATTTTATTAAATGTGAAATATATGCAATTAAACAAAAATCAACTATTTCATGTATAAACATTTTTGATTGTTCATTGATCACAGGGCATCTATTACAACTAATACAGTATGTTATCCATTGTCATGTAAATGTTATCAAATAATTCCTAATTAGGTTATATTTTTGCTAGTATTGAGTATGCTTTTAGCCTCTACTAAAATCAATAGATTCGAGATAAAATCATTGTCATCTATTAGTAAAAAGTGAATTAATAAACTTCGATTCGCCTCATATGAAATACATATTTGTTTTTGACCATCATACAGATATTTACGGTAAAATAAATTTCTGAATAATTATCTCTACACAGTAGAACAAATTCATTAGCTTGTAAACTTTCTAATAAATTGTAATTCTATACTATTATGTTGGAGGGAAAGGTTGACTCGCACTTCCCCTTAGTGCTCACCAGTTAGTAGGAGAAATTTCCCTATGAACTAACGTGAGCAGTGAATTGATGACCGGGCTGATCACTCACTATACCATGGATGAAGATCAGTTTAATCGCTCAACCTATCCTTATTTGATCAATGGACAAGAGAAGTTAACCTTGGATTGAAAAGATGATTGAGGTACTAGAGGAAACTTCTCTTTCGATGCCTAACTGGACTCCTTCTGGAAGATTCAATAGATCTGAACTGAGCGAGCTAGAGTGAAGTTCATAAACTATGTCGTTACCAGTGTGCAAGAGTCGACACTAAAACTGCTTGTGGTATGATTGTGACGAGAGCATATCATACATGACGACTTATTTCTTAATTGATTTGAGTACTTTTTATTGATTCAGTGTTTGGAAGCCGCTGTGCTATGGCCTGAAGCGATCACATCTACACCTATATTCTTACTTACTTACTTACGCCTGTTACTCCCAATGGAGCATAGGCCACCGACCAGCTTTCTCCAACCCACTCTCTCCTGGATCTTCTTTTCTAGTTCTATCCAGTTCTTGTTCATTCTTCTCATGTATGTATCCATTTCTCGACGTAATGTGTTCTTTGGTCTTCCTCTTCTCCTTTGACCTTCAGGATTCCATGTGAGGGCTTGTCTTGTGACGCAATTGGCTGATTTCCTCAAGGTGTGCCCAATATTTACACCTATATGCATTACCATAAAAGATATGAGTCTTCTCGTGTACACTCGATAAAGACAATATATGAAATATATTTGCGATCGGAAGCATTTGTGCTTATTTGTGTACTATGGAGTGCGTAGGTATCAGGTTATGCATTCTTTATATTACATGTAACGTATACTTGTGACCGCGAGCATCTATGTTTGTATGTGTACTTTTGGATGTATATATCTTTTATTTGGGCATTCTTTAAATACGTGTAGAGCATACTTACGGTATTCTCACATTTTAAACTGGATTATTCACCATATCTCTTAACACTTTTGGTTCGTTAACAAGTTTCCGAAAGAAATAGGAAAGTGTAGACTACAAAGCGTCCGTCCGCACTACAGAATAGTGTTGTTTGGAAGATGTTCGCCTGCACTACAAGTTTCGAATTCCTTAATGACATGCACGAATTTCAGAGTGAACTGCTAATGTACTCGTTTACTTTGTTTTCTCCAGTGATTCGTTTGCGCACCTCTGTAAGGCTTTCTTTCTTTTCCCGAAGAGACTACTGGGCTCGCTTAATTTGTTGGAGGGAAATATTACTAATACTACTACTATTATGAAATTTTCGCAAATTATGAATGTGATCTTATACTCGTTTTATTTTTTTCTATTTAATCACTTATCTGAGTTTCCTAAGAACGAACTGGTGAAAAACTTCCTCTCTGAATATTCTCAATATACTCTCACAGAGATAGTTCTTGGTTATAAAATTATCGGACGAAACTTTTGCGTAATTCTTATTGAATATTTGTCAGCGACACTTTTTGACATTACAAAACAAACATTGTTAGCAAACACTGTCTCGCTAAGTATTAAAAAAGCTTAAACAATTGACTGGATATGATAGAATAACCTTTCCATATTCTTATGTGAATTCAAAATGTAAAATGTTACAGTACTTTTTTAAGTTCCTATTTTGCATTTATGAAAAACAATAATTTTTTAAATTATTGGATGAACAAAAATTTTCCTCAGATATGTAAAATCTAGTCCAGATGTGAAATATATAACAAACAAAGAAGTATTACCATTGATATACTTCACTGCTGAGTACACCTATTTAACGATGATACATTAATTTGTGAAAGATAAGAACATTTCAGTAAAGAACCATGATGTTTATTTGTAAACACATCTTCATCAAACATTGGAAACTATTCTAAAATAAATAAAACAGCCTCTTACACAGTAATTTTTTTTATCATGAATTTTAAAATCAGAAATGTTGATAAATATTTAAAAGAGTATTTACTCTTTAAATTCATCCATAATTTAGCACAACTACTTATGATTTAAAAGTAGCTGACGAAATTTAAATAAATTTTATACACAATGATCATAGTTGTCACAGTAACGACGAAACCTTCATACCTAGGAATAATTCTTAGATGACCGTAGCACTTCGGCGAGATTTACCCTAGCTACTTAACTGGAGAATATAATAAAAATATTTACTATAGTCCGATTAAAACGTTATTGGTTTTTCACGAAAAAGTTTCCCTTACCATCTAATATCAAGCTCTGACTTTTGCCAACTTAAATGGAAATCTGTCCTTAACTGTTAGTAGAAACATTGCTTGAATAACTTGGAATCGGTACTGTCAATCGCCCTATGCTCTTATTTTCACATCTTCCTAGGAAAAGATTAAAGCTAACTTATTGAGAAATCAATGTTCCTTAAGAAATTTTGAGTGTACATTTAATTAAATTTTATTAAAAATTTAAATAAGTTTTTGAGAATTAAAGCTCATGATTTCTGTGACAAATAAAGTATTCTCCTTTGTCTCGTCATATATATTATTAGAATAGCTTCTTTCAATCAAAGAACTGACAATGGAGTAATTAGTGGACACTGGTTTATTTTGATTTTTGATTGATTTTTCTGGTCTAAGGCATCCATACAACTTATATATTTTAGGCTACTTTCTATGAAATTATAATAGTACGAATCCGTATTAGGGTTTTGATCATGCATGGTGACATATATACTTTCTTTAGAATCTAAACCATTTGTGCTAGGAAGTATGTAAAGGCATCAACTTTCTGACTATCAACAGAGTGAACTAAGATGCAATAAAATGCACATAAATCACAGGTAAATAAATAACACTAAGTGAATAAACATAATTGCATCACCAATTAAGTAAGCAACAAGCAATTCTGTTATCATTTACCTTGTATAAAGTAAACAATTATTGTCATCAGTACAAATATTTCCATATAACTTTGTCATCATTTAATAAAATATACCAGTTCCACAGAAGCAGATAAAGACTAGTAAGAGTAACTGGAAAGATATTTCAAAAGTTTAATCCCATTTTGGGTAGGACAGTGAAGATCTTGCTTTGTAGTTCACAATACTTAGAGATAAAATAAAATGCCTAAACCATTATGAAAATGTTCTCGTTTTAAGAGACCTTGATTCATTACAGAAACCTCCTCTTTGTAACAAAGTCTTTTCGAGTTATACATTATTTAAATCAAATGATAAATAATATTAAGGCAAAATACTATCTAGAAATCAATATTTATCAGTCGTCTACCATTCAACAGTTATAATAATGATGATAAGAAATACAATTTATTTTATTTCTTGATCACCATTTCATTAACTGTTTCATGTCGAATAACGAAAACTGATATCATATAAAAAATTTTGATCTGTGAATTGATGGACAAATAAAGTTCACTTCATCAGTTCCGAAAAGCGTATGCATATAATTGAAATTATAAACTGAAGTTTTTAAAAATCCTGATAAACCTAAACGATGGTATGTTTAGAAAACATATTAATCAACGGATCACCTTATCTTTAAATCTTAAATGGACGATCCCTCATGACGTAGAGCTTAAGGGATAACTATTTATTCGAATTGTAGATGCTCAATGCTAAGGAGGCTCATATAAAGTTTTCAATGATGATCAAACACGCAACAATCTCTACCACCCCATGTTGATATATAAATAACCAGCAAAAGACTTTTTTCAACTCTGATACATTTCATCGTTTTCCCAATTAAAGATTTGATGTAATTTCCTACGACACTATTTTCCATTATCCAACAGTAGATTTCATAAAAAATTAAAGATAATTAACCTCAACTACATAATCGTAGTAATATTTTATGATTAAACAGTGGATTTTCAAATTAAAACAATATTAGGCAATATATTTACATATTTTACAGTCACACAGACGCCAATACTATAGTGAATATCTTCGAGTACTCAATAAGACATTTTACCATACTAGTTGAAAATCAGAAATACACCTTTGACCAATCTTAATGTACATCATCATTTAAAAAAAATTAAAATGTTGAAAATATTTATTATTAAAAACTGATATTACTACTAAATACGTTAACTTACAGAATTGTTAACACAAAACCTTCAGTAAAAATCGATAAAGCTCAATTATTATACTAAGAAGCATACATTAAATAACTACTGTCTACTCCTTAATTTCATAACAAAATTGAATATATAAGAACTTTCGTCTAAATTAGAACGAATAGTTTCATAGTATTTGGGTGCTGAGTTGATGTGAGATATTGATTTTGAAGAATATATATTTGTAAAACCTCAGCGAATGAATTTGAAGTAACTCCAACTTTTCGCCTGGCAATGTAATCCAAGCTTTTCCACGGAAATATAATCGAACATCAAAATTATGGGATATAAGTAGGTAAATGGTTCTCTAGTTCATTGTATACTAAACAGGTCATCCAATCAACATTTAAAAATAGACCATCTTTTATATAATTTACAAAATATATTGGAAACAATTATTAAACATACTATTAATTATGATATACTTATGTAGATAATCATACTATATACCTTATTTTACATTTTGACTTTAGTATATAAATCGATTTCTTTTGTAATGGATAGAGAATGCTAGTGTACGGCCTATGCTCCTCCAGGAGGGGTAACAGGCGTAAGTAAGTATATAAACTGAATTATTGTATTTTATTTCGGTGGTAGTTCAATAAAAATTGTACTTTATGTTTCCTGATTTATATTGTTAATTGACAACAGATTTGGATTTAAGCAACTCAACCAAAACGCATATTAAAACACAAACAGCTTTAAAGAATTAATTTATTATTATTACTATATTTAAAAAAAAATAAAAACTAGAAATATACAATTATATAATTTACATTAAAACGGTAAATAAATGATTCATACATAGGTATCATTTTAAATTTATCCCAATTTAAAGAGTAGTATATTCATACTATTTAAACGAAAGCTTATAAATCCTCCTCTGTCATGATGTATAAAGCTAAAGAAATAAGAAAACACAATTCAATATAAGTAGCTTATAATTATTAGGTAATAAAAATTCACAATTAAAGCGAAAAAACATGGATGATGTATAATGTTAGTTTGCTTTAAAATGCCTACTTTTAAACTATTTTCACTAGAGCAAAGATGGATAGTGTCTAGCAGTGGAATCCAGGACGCATGTTTCCTCCTATTTGGGACTCGTCAGTTGGATGTACCTGAATCTCAGAGTTAATGTTCACTCTGGTACTCGACCCCAGTATCTTCCGATTCAAAAGCCATCGCGCTATCCACTCAGCTACTGAGCCCTGATAGCCACCTGCTTATGCCATACGGTGAAATTCTAAATTCACTCAGTATTGTTTGTTTGAATCTTCTCATTGCTGTTTAGGACTACAACTGGTCAGTTCATCTTTGCTTATAATGCTTGAGAATTAAGGCTATATCTAGGCAATACGCACAGCATACACATATGCCAATAAGAGACCGATTAATTGCAGTCCTAAACATCAATGGGAAGAGTCGAACAAGCAATACTAAGTGAATTTCTTTTCATTAGAACCTAAACTACGAACTACAGAATATAACTTATCTTTAAAGGTATATAACATTTTCAATGCAGAAAGAATAGTAAACAAAACTGTAAATTTAAATCAAACTAAATAGTTTCGTAAATGATCAAACTACCTTCCAAAATTTTTTCCAACAATACAATTCCAAGTTGCTTTATATTTACGATCAAATTCATGTTTAATATAACTTGCAATATGCATATCAATATTATGTTTTTCCATTGCCATTGCAGCTACATAAACAGCATCTTCTTCCATTTCAGGTATCATATCTGATTTATCTATTACTGCACGTGATTTATCTATGGCCATTTATATTTGTTTACTTATGGTAGTAAATACTAGTTATAAAGTTTTATTTTTTTGTTTGTTTAGGGTTTATATCTGAAATTACCATTTAATTTACTTTCATAATAATTGGTTATAATTTATGCGTTACTATTTTACCTGTCTTCATTCGTGAAATACTTAATGATGAATCTCATATTTTATCAAATGAAAATGACTACATGCTATTACTGAATAATATGAACTTTCTTTAAAGTAGGTCTACTTTATTATATGATGTTTGTATTAGCCTATGAAGCCAACTATGTAATAAACTCCTTTAATTATTTTATTCAATGAATAGATTCTATGTTCAAGATTGAAATTGATGATATTCAAAATTTACTTTATTTCTAATCAACCCTGTATGGTATGACAGAATTATATTTTGCAAAATATCTTTTTCTATAAGCAGCTTTATTTCATCAGTAATAAAACTCAACACATGATTATCATTTTTTTATATCTGTAATCTGTGCAATTTTTGCAGGAGTGTAGGCCTAGAGTTGTATGTAGAACCCCATGTAGATATATGTATTATAATTAAAATTATAAGGACAAAAAAGATTCATATGGCATGTGATTTCATCCTTCGTCAAAAATCTTAAATAAAAGTAGATAATGACGAATGTCATGGTAAATCGAATTATTGATTTTTTTTAAAACCAGAGTTTTGAAACAACTCGAATACCTAAAATGAATATACAATCTAATATTGGTGTATTCTCATACCACTAAACACACAAAATCGGAAAAATTACAATGAACAAACTAAGTATCATTTAAAATCCTTGTTCAATAAATAATAACAAACTATACGGATTGCTTTTGAGTATTCCTAACGATTTCTGTCTATTATATGATTTATTCGACATTCCATCTAATACTTACTATATGTTTCTCAAATAAAATATTACACAATTAATTCTAACCGAATTCCTGTATTCGTACGCCCAGAAAACTGACCGGTTGTTACTACTTGTTACGATCATTGATAACAGAATATTTGGCGGAAAATTGTTTTTAATCACTATGTTGTCAGGCTTTACAATTATAAGTCCATAGTTGGTGTGTTATTTTAAAAACGCCAAAACAAGATCTTTTCATAGTTGAAATTATGAGTCAATTGAAGCTAGACCACCAACGAAAACCTGGAAGCGCTGGACGGCCGTTTCCTTGATGGTCTTGCTTCAATTGACTCATGATTTCAACCATGACAATACTGAAATCTCCACAAAACCCTTTCTGAAAATAAGATCTGCTAATAAATTAAACAATGTTTTATGTTGGAAACAGTGAACGTTTGCAGCTATTATGACATAAATACTTCAAAAACGTATCATTTGCGAAGTCGAAATATCATATACAAAAGAATAAAATGATTCATTGAAAAGTGTCAAGTTATAGTCAGTGTAATAATAATAGAATAAATCATGTGAATAAAATACGTAGCTGGAGGATTTCATGTGGTTAATATTCTTTGTCTTTGATTTCCTTATGAAGATTTGTAAAATATTATTCACTAGTTTTGGATTTATACAAAGTATTAAATTTATGTCTGCAGAACTTAAAGATTATAATGTCAACCTAAACAGCGTAAATTGGTCAAGAATGACCAATAAAAAGTACAATACTCGTTAATTATCACCAAATTACTAATGCATATAATATAATGCCATTATACATCATTGTCATCTTATGATCTAAGCAGTATTATTTTTAATTCGGTTATTTTGAACAAATGGATTGTACTCATTTTTCTTTAGCAAGTTGAAACATGTAACACAAACTAATCAAGGGTTGCTGGGAAATTAGTTCCATACAACAAAAGCCATCTGGTCATGAATGCATTAGACAATTCATGCGTTCCACAATGTTTAAAGTCAAGTGGGCTGTCTTAAACTTCATTATTGACAAAAATAGAATATCAGAAGGGGTTTCCCTGGATATTATGGTAATTTTAATAGTTTAGATCATGAGTCAATTGAAGCTAGACAACCATGGAAAACCTGGAAGCACTGGATGGACATTTCGTCCTATTATGCCGGCTCACTGGTTTGCAATTTGGGCGTTCGCGCGGGAGACCAATAGAGCATGAGTTCGAATCTCTCAAGGCGGGGTCGTGGATTCGCACTGCTAAGGAGTTCCACAATAGAACGAAACGGTAGTCCAGTGTTTCCAGGTTTTCCGTGGTGGTCTAGCTTCAATTGACTCGCGATCTCAACTATTAAAAATAGAATGCCTATATATTTTATTTAACTAACAAATAGATGGATTTTCAGGGATTTGTGCTCTGTGATAAATAACTAATAAAAAAATATATTTCAAAACTTTACCGATATTTCTATATAAACTTTGGAATGTCAAACAATAAAAGTTTACGGAATTCAAGGCTTAATTTTGACAATGAATGTATGTTTATAACATTCAAACTAAAACTGATAAACAGATCTGCGGAATACGTGTAACTTTTAAGTTTGGAAGTAATATCCAATTAGTATTGATATCACTAGAGATTACCATTCGTTGATGCCCTCTTTCTTATATCAGTGTTTGCTCATCGTTTACACAACCATGCGAGATCAAAATACTTAGTCTACAAGTACTTAAGTTGAAGTTTTTTTATTCTAATGTTAATAACTTAAAGCAAAATAAAGAACACAGATGTAATCGGAAATAAACGATCAAATTCATTACAGTGAAAACTGAAGATGTCTTTGTAGAAATTCAGCAGGCTTAATGGAGTTTAACTTATGTAATAATATTTGTCATGTGAATATAATTGATATGTACATAGACAAAATAACATCAGAAGTGAATAGGTCTGATTAACATATATAAAAAAATGTTTTATTAAACCATTTTTAGATCTAAAACACATCACGTTTGCAACGCAACCTACAGTCACCCTCCTAAATTCGTTTAAGATGTGAATTCACTGTCATGAATATTTTAGTTCAGATTGATTGACTTTTGAAATCAATCGGTTGTATTACCTAAACGATAAACTATATTTATATATGAAAATTTTAATCATTTTTTTCTCAAGAAAAAGAACGGAAATAACTTTTAAGGAACAACATTAATATCATAGTTGTTAAGCTATTCATTTCAGTTAAGTCATTCATTGATGACTGAAAAGTGTTAAATGATATTAAAAAGATTAATGTTATAGAATTATCACACTGATTGATTTCGAAAACATTACGTACTACACAAATGTTGCTACAAAACTATTATTTTAAACACCAGTAATACAACAGCTCTAATTATCACCAATGTATAATTTAAACACGTGATGTACGTGATGTTAGTGAAATGGTAACCCTCTAAGTTATCACTTTAAAATTCATATCGAACAGAGAATGAGTAACTAATCACCCATAAGATTGGTAAGGTATTTCTTTAATTTCGTGCGTTCATATTTTATTTTTCTTTTAACTAGAGTAACTCAAGTGTAACCTGTATAACATACTATACAATCAAAAACATGTTCGTTGATTTCCAAGATTAACTCATGTGATAGGTATTATGAATTATATAAGTTATTTTTAAGGTAAAAGCTATCGTAATTAGTTTTAAGAAAATATGAAGAGATTCAGAATTCATGAAAAATCAATACAAATTAAAAAAGTAACTATGGATGAAAAAATGCAAATGGACGTTATAAGCACTGTCGTTGCAGCATTACATATGTATGGAAATGAATATACACAAATGAAAAAATTCATAGAAAGCAAACTGAATAAACTTTATCTTCCTACGTGGCATTACATAACTGGTTATGATGTGGATAGGTTAGTAAGTATTTTCATTGTATTCATGTATTTCTTAATTATTCTGCGAATTTCATTTTGTCTAAACTTGTAGCTAATTCAGTCCCTAGAAACCTCACACAATAGTAAATACAGATTTTTATGTTAATCCAGCTCTTAGATCCGTTAAATCATATTTGTAACAAAGGGTGATTTGAGGCCGGATCACAGCTGAAAGTACTTATTTGATTCATGATATTTCAAACACTATTAATCCCAAAAATTTTTGTCTTTAATAATTAACATCTACTTCAAGACAAATACATCTGAAAGTGTCTACAGTAAAATGTATTTCACTACAAAACGATCGCATTACCAGATTCGTTAGGCTGGAATTTGAACCCTCACCTGTTTAGACAAAATGTCATTGAAGTCTACTGAGTACTTATTTATGTTGTCGACTAGTCGTTGAATACATATTTCCATTAAACTTGATAAGTTTTCCATAAAGAAATTAATTCTACATTAATCTATCACATCAAATAAGTGTTGTTTAGAAATGACTTTAATGAACGATCCAAATGACATCGGTCATTGTGTAGAACTAGATGAATCAATTCTAACTACTGAGCCTTGTACAGAAAATAACTAATTACAAGAATAATGATTTGGTTCACTACACCTTCATATAAAGATTTTTTCTTTTTTTCGAGTAATTAGTTTAGTAACCAAAGACATGAAATTTAAGCAAATATTTCATTATAAAAACCATCAATGAAACAGATTACCTAAATTCACCGCATCCATGAGTATTTATATATTCATCTACCTGTCCTGAGCCATTCATGTAGGGCATACGATTTGACAAGTTCGTTTTCGTACACTAGAACATTATCTGGCTTGGTTGAGGAAAGGACAGGTAAGAGTGATTACGAGTCTTATTCTTGTTCATTTGGTGGACGAAAAACATCAACTTGAACTGTATAAGACTTTGAAAGATATCCATCAAACTTACCTCGTGGTTGACGAGTTCTTATACTGTATATTGCTGAAATGATCGTGATCGAAATCTGTAAACTTAATCTCTAAGCCTACAAGACGTTTATACAACTCCTCTTTCTACCTTGGCCATCGATATTGAAGTATGTTTTAGATAAACTTTTATTAACCCCCATTCCTTCCCAAAATATTTAAACATTCTAATTTTTTTCAACTTCCTATTTTTATATAGCCTCAATATTCATCTCTCGACTCTTAAAGAACTACTATAAAATCGACTTTTATCAAACTACTTTGTTATCTCCTATTTTAAATATTGAGTAGCCTAACGACCGTTCAAATAAATATTTTGATTCTCACTAATTATTGTTCTAATTACTATGGTCTTCTTTCTTCTAATCACTCAATAGATCTTCTAATATTACTTGATAGTGATTCCGATATATTATTCCTTTAACGCTACTCCACAATCTGATTAGTATTATATATATATATATATTATAAAGGTAGGTTCATGGTGAGAAGCTCATTGAAAGGGAATTTCTTCGCTTCGTTCGCCTATTTAATAAATGTCTGAATGGAAACTTACACAATACCAAAATATTTTCATGCCTTATATATAGAACCTTAAATATTTAATTACATATCGTTGCTGAAAACGACTGGAACATACATTGCATCAAAACAGAGTTCTGTACTTGCTTTTATCCCAAAAATGTTATACTTGGCTAAATTATCGAGCTAAAGCTATTCTCTGTATAGCAATCTACGGAAATTACATTCAATCTTCAAATACAACACAATTAAATTGAATAGGTTTTTATGAATTCAATTAACCATTTTATTGTTATCATAATTTATATTTAAGTGACATCATGGAAGTTATAAAAACTTAAATATTTTATTTTTTTGTATTTTAGCTCATTGCTAATGCCTGTTCAATACCTCATTTCATTCAAATGTGAAGAGAACAATGTTACTGTTTTTAAAACAATCTAAATATAAAATATTCCTAGACATTCAGCTATTCTATTTGTTTTCAATTCCTTATTTATATCCGACCAAGTACATGTTCAAGCAGATATTCATTTATTTTTCAATTAGGTGTTGTTTCGAATAAGAATTGAATGAAACAGTTCTTACAATAACTATTAGATCAAAAATATTTCACGGTGAATATAGACATTACAATTTATAGTTTCTAACAAGTTAAGTCATTTTATCAAGAAGAAACTTGTAATTTGACTGGACGTAATCAGGAAATCAAGTATTCCTACATGTTATTTTTCACCAAAATACTTCACTCATAAGCTTGATATTTAGTGTAAATGTGAAAAACGAAGTGAGACTTTCTTTTTAAACTAATACATTTTGATCATCTAAGTCTATACCGTGGTTATGAACTAAGACGTTTACGGTTGGGTTTGTTAAACCTATTATTCCACTTGTAATCATATGATTATAACATTGGGTAAATGGTTTGAAAATGAGAGTTGATAATTATATTTTTTAACTCAGTCGTTCCATTATTGACCTAGATTGTTAGTTAGAGTTTAGTCTGGAACCCAGATTTTATTTGAGAGTCTAAAATAATCCCTCGCTTATAAATACTTTTTGAAATGAATGTATCTCAGCCAAAAAAATTTATAAATCAATTTCGTTAATGAATTAACAACTATTTTAACAGCGAGTTTTATCAAAATTCGGTAATATCAGTATCAATTATAAATAACAGGTCTCTTTATGAAATTAATAGTTTCCTTCATTAGAATAACAAGATACTGATGCTTTTTCAACTACAGGTATGACTTTCTATTTACAGTTACTAATTTCGATTATTGAAGATTTTAATGACGTATGATTTAACATGGGATTAACAGTGGTGTTTCTATTTTTAGCCCAAAGTATTCCTTCAAGGAACAATAAATAACTGTAAAGAAATTCTTTCGCGAAATGTTTGAGTCTTAGTCGTCCCGAATAACTGCCGATTTCTTACTCAAATTAACTAAGTTACTTGAGGGTGAACATTTTCATATAAACTTCATATAAAAAAACGTAACGAACTCAAACATCTATCTTATTTATGAGATTCTCAATATTCTCTTATTCAGCACGTTGTAAGCTGGTAAAATTATAACAACTAACGAACATAATTGCATATCGAAAGGTAC
This sequence comes from Schistosoma rodhaini, assembly GCA_944470415.2. NCBI lineage: Eukaryota > Metazoa > Platyhelminthes > Trematoda > Strigeidida > Schistosomatidae > Schistosoma > Schistosoma rodhaini. The sequence goes on from OX104036.1 coordinate 48,369,501, forward strand.
TGAATAGAATTTCCCTGTAAAATAGAACAATCAAATGTTACGATAACATTTACTGCTGAACCAGAGAAAATTTGATTTAGAATGACTGCGATATTGTGAGTTTTTCAAAAACGTTTGAAGAATATTAACTCATTGACATCAATGATTTGCAGTTAGTTAGCTAACAATTTATCATAACAAAGGTTAATCCTCACTGCTATCCAGATCCGTTCACAAAGTTTAGTAGTTAATTGAATGTACAGAATATGACAGGTATACTTATCACATTACTTTTAGTACCATATCCAAATTAGCCAGATAGTATATATAATATCAATAAAATCATGACTTAAATAAATTGAGTCAGATGAATAAGTATTTGTTCTAAGCATAATGTAACACAACTTTGATTTCATAAAAATACTGCCTCGTAAAGATGAACTTTCTGGATTATTTTATAATTTACTCATTTTAAACATACTTAATGAGTCTTGTTAAACACTGTGATTAAGTGTATTTTAACGACTGGTGTATACAAGTAAACCTTTACGAGAAAAATCTGATTCCTCCTCATTTTCGAACTGAATGATCTTTATAACATTGAAACCAGTCATACGATCAACTTCGCTTCACATATTTTACACAAAAACGTATTCTTGAGCTTGCATTTATTTACATTTACAAAATAACAGAGTCACCCGAAAAAGACTCTAATAAAGTTAAACGTTCTATACTAAACTATGAAGTACTTTTTGAAATTAGTTATAACAAGTTAAGATAAAAATACGATTACCAGACGTATAGTAGGTAATGGTGAAAATTTAAAGAATAAGGCTTTGTGAAGAAATTGACATAAGGTATGGGGAAGTAAATGTAATTTACTAACCTATCAAATTTCTCTAAGAGATAATATGACATTCAACTCTTATCTAATAACTTAATACCACTAATAAACATTGATATTTATAGTTATGAAAATATTTTACATTTCAGAGATATAATTTGAAGACTATTATTTTTCCCATACTACATTCATAAATTTGTTTGCAGCTTTCATTATTAAGATAAGTATAATAGTTACAAATTAATAAAAAATACATTTACAATTCATCAGGTATATAAGCAAAGGTGGATAGTGGCTAGCAGTTTGGATCCAGGACGCACGTTTTGTCCTATTTGGGAATCGACAGCTGGATGCACCTGCATCTCAGAGTTGATGTTCACTCTGGTACTCGACCCCAGTACCTTTCGCATCAAACGTCATCGCGTTATCCACTTAGCTACTGAGCTCTGATAGCCACCTGCTTGTGTAATGAGGTGAAGTTTAAATGCACTTGGTATTGTTTACTTATATCTTCACATTGTTGGCATATATGCATCCTCTGAGATGCAGGTACCTCCAGCTCACGTGTCCCAAATAGGACGAAACGCCCGTATTGAATTCCACTGCTAGCCACTATCCATCTTTACTTTTAATACTTGCGACTTAAGACAATATCGAGGCAGTCCTCACAGGATGCACGTATGCTAATAAGAGAATGATCAATTGTAGTCCTAAATAACAATCGAAAGATACAAGTAAACAACATCAAGTGAATTTAATTCATTAGGTACTTATTACAATAAACTAAACCAATAAACCAATATTAAACTTTATCAAATTTTAATGTACAATAATTTAAACAATAGAACTACATGATTTACTAAGAATATCTTATTATATTTTCTTAATTAATTTTGAAATTCCATTTGAATACATATTATTCCTTTTATCTGTCTTAATGTTTAATGTTTACTTCATTTTGATACCATAATTACACAATAAACTGTCATTTAAATATACATATACTTCTTTTTTTGCTTTTCTTTATATGTTACTGTAGTTAGTTATATATAGAGTCCATTTAATAATTATGAATTTAAATATTTTAAAAAATTAAAAGAAAAAATAATTTTTAAAAAAAGATGAAATTTACAAAAGCATCAAATATTCTTATTTAAAGATAATGCATAATGACATTTTCAACTGAATTACATATACATGTACTTCAACCTACATCAAACAAGCATAAATTATAACCAGGTTGATGATTTTCAAACATTTAGATCATATTATATATATATAAAATGCATAATTATATACAGTATGAATAATAAAATGATACAACTGAAATTAAGACTTTTAATATAAAATCTATTATCTGAATAATTTCATTTAATTAAATAATTACAAAATAATAATTCGTTATATTTAATTAAATAATTATGAAATATCTGTTTAATAATAAATGATAAAACTCCGCCTGTAGTTCCTGCGGAGGCTGCTGCCAGTCTCAAGCCCGGATAAAGGAGGAGGGTTGAGCAAGGAGTTAGCGACCTCATCCCGTACAAAATTAATTCACTAAAAAGCGCTAACCAAAAGCTGAACTACTGAAATTAAATATAAACTGGTCAAATATTTTATTATATGCAATATATAGTGTATATTAATAACCAAATTATTTTTCTGACTGAAAATTTAAAAATTTCTATAGTTTAAATAATTTGTTACATGACAAAAAATATTGTTAAACAAAATTTTCTTCTTTTTACAAAAAGGCACTAGACTGAACATTGATTTGCTAATGTTTAGTTGGTTGCTTTATAATCCATGCTTTAAGTAGTGAAGCCAAAGTGAATAGAATACCTGGTGATGACCTTTATATATTGTTATTACATATCAAAAATGAGAAATACTGTTTCCTGACTTTTATTGAAATAATATCATGGTTTCTTCAGAGTTGAAAGTTCTACTTTTTGTTCGATTCGGGTCACAATTCATGGTGAACAAATAAAAGTACTGGTCTTATGAACTGTATTGATGCTTTCAATATTGAACCTCACCACAGATCATTATAAGTTGGTTTGCAATCACTTATTAATCTCGTTAGATATTACGCCTATAATTTTGATATAATTGTGTAGTACGAAGTGATGTCATATTGACTAACAGTTGATGGTCACCGATGACAAGAAAATAGTTTTATATTTGACAACTGTTCTTCGATAGTTTATTCGAAAAATAGCTTGGATAGTGTTGAGTTACATTTTACTTTTTTGTTACGACAAACACTAAATGGAGTGCTACTAAACGTTTCATTACAGTGAGCTTTGTACACCAATTCCTTAGCTGCGTGTGTATTATTCAGTTAATTTCAATGTTAGTCATATTCAATTCAAGATGCTTTTATAAAAACCTTACAACCGATGGTAAAGCTAAACGCTTAAAAATTCAAGTCATTTTATGTATCCTTTCAATAGAAAAAGGATCCTCTCATTTGAATCTATCAGGTGAACATATATAAGGTGAGAAAGTGTTTTTATTAGGCAATCTGATTTGAAATTGAATAGTTTGTGTGTTGGGATGACCCTGCATTTTTCTCGCAAGCGACATAACAAGCTCAGGGGTCATCAAGGAGCATTTCAACCAATCAGCGATTAATTAGAAGTTATGTGAAGTTATGTTACTAAAATAACGAAAATGGAAATGTCACATGTGGAGATCCTGATTAGCTGATTGATACACTGCTACTATGATTAGCAGTATTCTAGAACTTTCAGTAAAACTCAAGGACTCTTAAATTACTATAAAATCCTCGTATTTTCTGTACATAAATGAACCCTGTAGTAAAGTGCTTCCCACACACTTTGTGCCTTTTCTCTGGTCTTCAAATCGCTGAATAGTTCTAGCCTGGGGTTACGTAACTAGCTTACAGAAGCGAATATAGCGTCCAAACGGTCAGACGTAACATTGTGTCGTGAGAAATTTTCTGCCTAATCCAGTACTTAGTATTGAATTATCAGATTGTTATCATTATCAATACTTTTAGTTGATAGTTATAACTTTACGTAATCAAACAATTTATCTCACAGCACGGTCCCATTCAATTTTTTTGAAACTTTAGGAATTTATGAACTTCTGTGCATTCAACTTATTAAACTTATGTACTCTTGTTATGTACACCCTGAGAAAAAGATAAACATAGAAGTTAAATATCATACCCTCATATGTTTTTCATGCGTGGCGAGAATGATAATGATTGATTGCCTGCTTAGTCAGACATGTAGGTAGTCTGAAAGCTGTCAGATGAGTTATATATTCCCTTATCATTTATTATCATTGATTGGTTGTCCATTTGTTGTTGGATTATGTCGGGTTTTGGTGTGGTATTATATTTACGTTCTAGTCAGGCTAATCACGTGTTTATGATCCGAGTTGTGTTGAAGTTCTATAGAATAAACACTAGCAGGGAATTTAGTGTAGATATTCGTTTAGGGCAATTAACGTCCCATTCGTGTAAAAAGGAAAAGGATCGTTATGACAGTTTTTGCATCTGTCTCATTACTATGTTAGATTTTCTATTTTGTTTGAAAACCATCACCCCTCATTTTCTTCATCAGTGATATAAACCATAATTTTTAGTTAAGTTTATCATGCATATTGTAACTTTAATTTGTTTTAGAAATTGTTCGTTAAATGATTTTATCCCCAACAATTTCCTTATGTTTGCACTACTTCTTCATTGATTCCTTCTAAGAATTTACTATTACTGCCAATTAGAACTTGAATGGAACCTGGATGGAAAATATATTGTTCTGCTTTATTCTTCATTTGAATTTTATTCAGTGAAAACCAAAACCTGAAAACATTATCATGATATGTTTGGTCATTATTGCACATTATATTTTTGTTTCAGAAAAATTGAAATGAATGTACTAAAGTTTTACTTGTCCTATGATAAGTACTACAGTCAGTAATCATATTTCAAGAAAAAAAATTGTACCGCCTAAAGTTACATTCTCTAAAACGTTATTCAAAGTGCATCAAATTAATGATCTTAAAGTGACCAATAAAATGAAAAAAATTTAAGTGATAAATTATCTTCGAAATCTCTAAATTGCTTAACTTTAAAATTAGTGTAGATAACTTACGTTGCCGGATTTCAAAAGTTAAGAAATTTATTAGAATTTTATTAATATGACATTCCATTAGCAATGTTGTTGGGATGGCTTCGAAAAGCACGACAAAGCCTTCAGAAGTTCTAGAGGAGCAGAAGAGATTTCATCTAATCAGAACTGGATAGAGCCTTCTCAAACATTGACGTAGCATGCTGCTATCGGATAATAGCATAAGTTTCCTCCTTGTGCATTGGCTTAATTATAATGATGTTATGGTCAACACTAATAACTATAAATACTCATGTCTTTCTTCCGTCTTCGGATTTGCAACTGTGGGGCTCTACACGTTCGAGTGCCGTTAGTTGTATATCGTATTCCTCCATAATCAAGTAGAAAACGTAACACTTTCACCAAGGGGTACTAATAACAATAACAATCACTCTTGAACGTCAGGAAGAACGGTATGAATAGTTTGAAGTTTGTATCCTGGAAACGTCAACACAACAAATCAAACTTAATCACAGAGGACTCACTGATGATTCATGTAACCCACATACCGATTCCATCATTAATTCTATTCATGAGTTTCATTTAAATTGATTGTCTGATATCACATTCAAATCCTGGTTTAGGAAGTGTAAAGATTTGTTCAATGTCGACTTCAATAAACTTGACAACGTCTTCAAGGTCGAAATGTTCCTGAGAAAACTTAGTACGGTTCATCCTTCTAAAGAGCTCAGGAGGTTTTTCTTTCGATGCAACAATTAACAACTTGTCGCAAATCTCTGCGAAACAGTCATCTTTGTTGAATATCCGCTATCAGGGCCCCAAAATAACAAAAGTCAGGTATAGTGACTAGGTGAAACATCTAGGTTTAGTAAATTACGAATGCGATCAATTTAAAATATCATGAATGAAAGAAGATCAGTTTAAGTGTCTTGTGTTTGTATGCAGTCCCCAATCTCCTGAAGACGACGATATCAGAAATATAATTTTCAGTAAAATTGAACACTTTCCGAACAAAACGCTCCAAGAAGTAATCCTAAAAAACAATACCTCCATAGTTGAAAATAATAGATGGTCACTGTACGTTCATGCTGTAAGCGAAAAGAAAGATTCTAGCCCACGAAAGTCATTCTGCATAGAAAACCACCCCTCATCTCCACAGTGGCAATGTGGAGGTTGGCATTACAAGTTCTACCCATATGAAGAACAGTGTTGCACTAAATGTCACTTTAAAGAAACATAAAGAGACCAGCTGTAAAAAGAGAACCCCTTAACGTTATCCATCGAAACCTTGTTCCAAGCAATTAAAATCCTGTGATAAAACTAACAGAATATTGGTATCTCATAACCGAGCAAGAATTTATCACTGAAGAAAATGTGTAACTGAGGATGTTAATAAACACCGTATTCGTCTTCAACTTGATACAACATCTGACATTACTCTCATCAGCCCAGAGTCTTGGAAGAATATTGGAGGGCACACATTTCGCCCAATGACTCAACTAGAACACGCTGCTTCCAGTGGAAATTTAAATATCGTTGAGGAAGTACCATGCACTGTTGCTAAATGTAATGCAACAGTATACCTTACAAATAATCCAGCACTCGGTTTATCGGGGTTAGATCTGATAGAGAAAATAAAATTAGCCGACTATTCGATTAACAACATCTGCAACCGAGTTAGAACCGATAACCTCTTAGAGGGGAACCAGAAGAACGGCGTGCTACGAAGAGACCATCATTTGTTCACAGAAGAATTGGGAGAATGCATGAAAGCTAAAGCATTGCTAACCCTCAGATTTGGAGCTATTCCCGTTCACCGACCTAAAAGACACATGTCTTATGTCGTTCACTCAGTGTTTGAACGGGAACTAGAACGGCTTCAAAAATGTATGTTATTGAGCCTGTGGACTTCTCAGGTTGAGTTGCACAGATAGTGGTAGTCAAGAAGCCCAAAGGCAACGTTCGCATATGTTCAGATCATTCCACCGGACTAAATGAAGCTCTAAAATCTCATTAGTATCCCTTACCTTTACCTGAAGATCTTTTTGTCAAGGTGAACTGTTGCAAGTAATTTGCGAAATCGGATTTATCAGACGCCTATTTATAAATCCCTGCAGCTGATGAAAATAATGAACTCCTCGCGACCAATACACACAAGGGTCTGTTCCTATATAACTAAATCCCATATTGAGCGAAAATGGCACCCTCTATATTCCAGCAAATTATGGATACTATGTTACAGGGTATTATAGGAATGGAAGCCTATTTAGATAATATCGTAATCATGGGAGCAGATAAAATGGACTAGCTGAATAAGGTTTTCGCCTCCACGCAGAAAAGTGTGACTTCTATATGCAGCGGGTACGATACCTCGGTTTCATAAAAGATAAAAACGGACGACGACCAGACCGAGGATTGGTTAGTCATTACGGAACTTCCCTTCCTGATCTCTATCGTGTGCTTCTAAACTACCTACTGGACAAGAATGAAAAATAGGATCAGTCGGCAAACTGTCAAGCAGCTTTCGAGAAATTCAAGCAACTCCTAGCCTCTGATCTCTTAACTTGCACATTATGATCCTTCTCTTCCTATAATGGTAGCTTTAGATGCTTCAAATTATAGTATTAGAGCAGTCATCTCTCATATTTTTCCCGATGAATCTGAAAAAGAGATCTCTCATGCAGCTATATCATTAACAACAAGAGAACAGAACGATAGTGAAATTGGAAGAAAAGCTCTTTCGATTATCTTTACGGTAAAAATATTCCTCAAAATGATATTTGGTCAACAATCCACCTTAATAACAGACAATAAACCATTACTTGCGGTATTTGGGTCAAAGAGGGGGATTCCTATTCATACAGCTAACCGGCCACAACGATGGGCAACAACGGTTCTGGGTTACGATTTCAAGGTCAAGTAACAGTCTACAACTCAATAGCTCCTACTCGAACTTCTGCGAAACTAATCTATCATAGTTTATTACTAAGTCAGATACGATTACTGTTGTTATTATTATCAAATAGATAATTTATAAGATTTGGTAATCTTTTCAGCCTTACTTAAATTTAAATTCACACTTTCAAATCACTTCACTGATGACAAAAGAAACTTTTGGAACCATTTTAAAAAAATAAAGACGCTTCAGGAAAAATAATCTTTTCGATAATTTCATTTTTTTAATCTGTACAATCATATCTATAGTTGAATTAACTTTTGGCGGTCTATAATAAAATAGAGGAGTGCTGCATTATTGAAGTAAGATAATCGAAGATAGCTAAAACATTTTGTAGCATCGAAAATAAGAAACTATTCTAATAAAATGAGGTGTTCCATCATTTAATCAAGTATTCAATATTATATCGAAAATATTCAAGTAGCGAGTAAAAAATTACTTAGTTCTTGGAGGTAGTAAAAATGATCATTTATAGGAGAACTTTAAAAGATAATTGTTTGATTTACAAAAAAGATAATAATTGGTCCTAATAACTTGGTGAAGTAAAAACGATGCTATGACCATGGTAGATAAGGAATTAAACAGACTGTTTTGTATATACAAATAGTTTCGATAAGACCTTTGAGCAACGCTAAAATAACCTTGGAATGTCCACCTACTTATCAGAGTTAAATGAAGATTATATATTAGTGTAAGGAATTAGGATTTACAGTTGAACACTGGAGTAAGAAATAGACTTAATGTTTTCATCATGAACCGACATAAGCTATAATGCCAAAATAGTACTTAGCCAAATGAGCGAATGAATTTTGAGCCAAAATCCGAGATCTACTAACGTCATTGATTCACCCATATATTATAGTCTCGCCATAGTTTCTTATTCATTTCTTTATAGCTTGTAAAGTTGGGGTGTTAACAGTTGTTCAGTTGTTTTTTTTTCAATTCAAACTATGAAAAGGATAAGTTATTACACATAATTTTTAATTATAAGACGATCAATTAAATGATAACATTAATTATCCATTTCATATTTTATTCAATTTAGATGTTAGCTTTGTATGCTTGATTTTCAGACTTTCCATCCGTTCCTATGATATTCATTAGATGAATGATTTAGATGGATTTTCCATGTTAACCCGTTAGAATAATTTGAATTAACTTGCATATATTATTTTATTCTATTCAAACAGATGTTTTATTCTTTTAATATTTGGTTTAACGTGAACTGTAAAAACGTAATTACAGAAAGTTTATAAGTATTTATAAGCTCTGGATAATAATGGTTTGTAAATCATATTATTTTAGCTTCTGATTGTTTCTTTAAACTACTTCCTTAAATTTACAATATTCGTCAAAGTATCCATACCTGTATAAAACAATTTACTACATGAAGATTAAGAACACAACTAGTTTGGAACCAATTTTCATTATAAACAGCCTTTGCCATGAAAACCATTAGGAAGAGAAGAGTCATTTTAAAGAACATAGATTTTCGACTACATACAACATTTAGTCTGTAATCTGTATGATATTTGAAGAATATGAAACAATATATTCACAAAGTTGAAATTTAATGATAATTATCTTTATGTACAGTAGATTACATTCATTGGTATCAGTGGATCATTGGATCATGCAGCAGCTAGCCACTGATGGGATGATAAATTTTAATTCATTGTTTGATATCATGCTCCTTTGTTGCACGAAGTCACATCACCTAAATAACCAGTGAAAACTAGAGAGAGTTTAGTAACCATTTTTGTTCTAGTTTAAGACCGATTCGTCATACTCCATCATGATGTTATAATAATTGTCTTTTTATTTAAAGAAACACTTTCGAAATTTTAAAATAATCTTTTATAACTGCAAGCATGAAATGTTCTATTCCTTTAAAATAGTTCATAAAGTAGTATTTGCAAAATTTCGTGTCGTAGTTATACTTCTACACTTGATTTTGTTTCAAAATGATGGATCATTATAACAGAAGGAAATTGATTCATATATACTCATTATGATAACGGTTTGTTTGAATGATGGCTCATCTGTCAATCATAAAAAATCAAACTGAATTTGTACTGAACCTGTATCAACACAATCTCTCACGAATTAAATAAATATGCATAAAAGAAGCTATGCAGATTATCACTAATGTATTTAAGTTATTGATGTTTAGTTTCTTGAGAAGTTATTGGCATTTCTTTTATAGTAATCACTTTTAAACATGGAAAACATTTTTGATGCATTATTTGGAACAGTAAGTTGTTATATACACACCTCAAGATTATTTCTCTTATAAATTGGAAAACCGTTGTGAATCAAAGATCCTCAGAATATAAACCCAAGATCTGTAAGTCAATGGTCAGCATTTTCAATCGTATTCCAGCTGCCATATTTTAGAACGATCATTTGTTAGTATCATTGGTAACCCATTTACACTTGAAATGGTTGAAATTTACTCGATGGTCAAGTAAATCATCCTAAATTTAAACAGAAATGAGAGCACAATTGTTCTTAGTTCGCTTGAATTGTCCACATTAAATAAATCTAAAAAATTTTTACATCACGTAACATCGTTTATTAAGAATTAACATGAATGAGTATAGCACTATTTTGTGAAGTGACGAGAGTGTAAAACATGTACCCTTACATTTCAATTTAGTGGTAGAATAAATATCGCCCTAACAACTGGATCTAAAGCTATCTAGTTCGATTTGATACGACATTTCAGGAGTCTAGTAATAAATTTAAAGGATTCTGCAAAACACATAACTAATCATTATATCAATGATAACTATGTGAACATTTGTCTTTTTCTGAAGATATCTATACGATATTAATCAATCAGCATGATTTACATAAAAATCAGAATAACACTATTTCATATTTACATGATTTTAATAACCTGATTCTGAATTTAAAACACTTAAAATTTTAGAATTCCAGGAAAATTATACAATAAATCTTTAATACTTTTAAATCTTAATAATTGTCACCTGCTCTTGCGGAGCAAAGTAAATAAGCCGTAGCCACCTCTCGTTTTCAACTCGGATAAGGGAACACGTCCCAGTTTGGTTTTAAAAGGGTTAGAGGTAAGCAGTTACGAGTTCTATATTTGGACATCTAATCGACTGTAATCATTATACTGGTCCACAGTTTGATTTTAAGGTCGTATATATGATTCGTCTAAATCTATCTAGATTTCTTTATATCCAACTCCTAAAAATAGCCGAAAGTCTTTCCATCCATGAGCTCAAGTCAGATCTATGCTTACAAAAGAATTACACATTATCGTTATCGTTATCTTGACCTTAATTATTATCATCATTATTAGTATGCTTACTATCATTATTATTAATGCATTTCCCCCTTTACTTATGTCTCATATTCTCACTACTTTATTCATAAATGCTCATTATATCAATTTATTCTTTTTTTACACCTCTATGACCTTCAATGGTCTTTAGTTATTGTAACAAAAACATTTTAATCACCTTACAACATCCATGTTATAATTCGTTACTAACTTACTGTTATTATTCGTATTGCATAATCCAGGATTATATTTCTTTCTATTACATTACCCTGGTTATTCATGTTCACATTTCTTCAGGGGATTGATACTTTAACAAAAGTATATATATATATATATATATATATATATACGATTGTACAACTTGATAATAAATTCGTTGAAAAAAGAGGTCCCATAGATGAACTTTGTGTTTTTCAATGTTTAAATGGAAATTATCTGTCAACTTTCTTATTGTTTTGAGTAAAATCATTTATTTACTGATAAAATCTGTTTTTTGTGTGAAATCTTAATAATGTTCAGTTATTTACAATGTTAAACACATTTTCTATTTGAGCAACCGTTCACCAATTCTCTTCAGTGAGTTAATATCTCTACAACAGACTTGGTAGAACTCCACTGGTCACTGCTTCCCACTAGAACTCAAGGAAATATCTCTTGAAGTCAGTCACTAATGAGCATATAATTATAGATCAAAAGGGGTTTTATGGAGATGTCAGTATTTTCATAGTCAATCGAAGATAGGCCACCATGAAAAACCTGGAGGCACTGGACAGCCATTTTGCCCTATCGTGGGACTCCTCAGTGCGCGTCCACTTTGGATGCCAGCTCAGTGGTCTATCGGTTAAGTGCTTTGGCGCGAGACCGATAGGTCCTGGGTTGGAATCTCGCGGGTGCAGGATCGTGGATGCGCACTGCTGAGGAGTCACATAATAAGACGAAACGGCAGTCCAGTGCTTCCAGGTTTTCCATGGTGGTCTATCTTCAATTGACTATGAAAATACTGAAATCTCCACAAAACCCCTTTTGACATTTTCTATTTACCTCATAAAATTAAATATTACTAATTCAAGTTTTATTTTATTAAAAAAAGTAAATTTGACTGTTTTCAAGTCACACAAAAATCATAAATAGTTTCGATTTGTTTACACAAGCATTTGATTTGCATACTGTTTTTTTTCATGGTACAATGATAACTGGTAATGACCATGTTTATACTTCGGATAATATTGAGTTTCTGACACTACAATACTTGTTTATACTATAATCAATAGAATTCGATCATTATTATTATTACTATTGTTATTACTAGTTTCTACTATTAACCAACAAAAAATCAAATGATATGAAGGTAACTAATAGAGTGATAGAAAGACACAACTATACTTTTTGATTATAATTAAACAACTTTCATACAACATTTAAAAGAATAAGCTACACATTATTATTTTAGTATAAAATAATAACAAAAGTATTAAATAGATTCAATTATTAACTTATATTTATTTTAGTAATCCAAAACAAAATTCTAAAAAAAACAGAAAAGATGCCAATTGAACAAAGACCATATAGTAATGTTATACATCAAAGTGGTGAAAGAAAAGCTGTTATTAAATATGTTGAAATGAGTAAAGAAATGCAACAAGATGCTGTACAAACTGCTGCAATGGCTATGGATAAATATAATGATGATAAAGATATAGCATTATTTTTAAAAAAAGAATTTGATCGTAAATATGAACCAACATGGCATTGTATTATTGGAAGTAAATTTTCAAGGTATAATCATGTATTTTTTTGTATTTTATGTTTATACTTTATTGAATGTTAAACCAAATAATAAGAATAGCTTAAAGTCATTCAATTTACTCCTTTTTTGTCTAGTAGTATACAAAATTATAAAGAGAACTAGTACACTTGGAAAATGTTTTAATCTAATTTTTTTAAGAAATCTTTGAAAGATATTAAAGCGAATAGTTTTATCACTTACGTTTATATACAATGTGTTATATTAACACTTATCATTTCACATCACAAATCTCTTACACACTAATACATATACCTAGTTTAAACAATTTTTAACGTTGATTGGATGACCTATTCAGTATACAATGGAACGAAGAACCATGTACCTATTTAAATTCGATAATTTTGATGTTTGATTATAATCCCTTGAAAAAGCTTGGACCAGATTGCCAGACAAAACGTTGGATTTACTACAAATTCATTCGCTGTGATTTTACAAATATATTATTCCTATTTAAATCTTTGAAAGATATTCAATTTTCATTATTGAATTGGTATCTTATTATTAACATGAATAGTTTACTTCGAAATATCTTGATATCAAAAATTGAATCTCTTTATTCTAAACTTTTACCCGAATTACTGAGAAAATTCAATAAATGAAATTGATTGCTTGAAGCTTTTTTTTAAGAAATAACATGATTTTTTATCAGAAAATGGTTTTATAGTTATTATAGTAATTTAATAGTTGAGTTCATAAGCTAGACCAGCTTTTAAAACATGGAAGCACTAAACGGCCGTTTCGTTTTGCTCGTTGTTTTTTTATTTATACAAAACACATTTTAACTTTTCGCTCTTATATATATATATATATATATATATATATATATATATATATAAAAAGAGTATACTTACATTTGAAGTAACATTGATATTACAAACTAAGGAACCTTTTTAATTCTTTTTCTACATCTTTATCAGTCTATCTTGAATAATTTAATGGAATATATTCACTTTGGTTATATTCATTCGAAAAAAAATAATTCTTTTAAACAATTAATTGATTGTATGTTTTAATTCTTTGGTAGTAATCTAAATAATTCTGAATAATTCAGTTAACAAATTCTATCTTTTCTTTTATCCAACTAACTTATTTAAGTAGTCAGCATAATATATTTTAAAGTGAAATAAACTTAAACAGCAGTTTAAAGATCCTCATAGAATATTCAAAAAATGACGAATATTTGAGCAAACAAATGTTTTCAATAACTTCATCATTAGGCTCTACAGTTATACATCCATAATTATTATGATATTTATACAAAGGGCAAAATAAGGCATGTATTAAGTTGACTAGGTTATATGCTAAAAATGGTGAATGTTTCCATCTGTTTTTTCTCTTCTTTAAACTAAAACAATCAAATAACTTATCAAGTAAATCATAACTGTAAAAATAAGTAGGCGATAATCATAAAAAGTATGAATATCGGTTAAGTGTTCTGGCGTGAGTTTGGTAGGTCCAGGGTTGGAATCTCGAGAGACGAGGTCGTGGATGCGCACTGCTACGGAGTCCCACAACACCCCGTTTGAATATCAAATATGTTTTTTTGGATCCTGAATATATATTCAACTGAATATAAGCTATCATCAATCTGTATTTTAAGTAATTATATTCTGTTTTATATTAGTAACATCATTTAACTGAGTAATTTAACATTAAAGTTCTATTATTCAAGTAATGAAATCGATGTTAAACGATTGTTTGATATTTCATTTTCAATCATTAAAAGGGTAAAATTGAGTGATTTTTTTAAAAAGTGCTATCTTGTACCTTTACCTTAGATATTATTGATGCCAGTTACAAGAAATAATAATGTTATATTTTATTCATAGTCAAGTTTAATGAAAGTTTGTAAATGAAATTCAAATAACGGCCGTTCAGTGCTTCTAGATTTTTGATGGTGGTCTAGCTTCAATTGACTCTTGATCTCAACTATCTAACTTTAATATGTTTTTTGTTTATTTGTTTGTAATTATTGAATAGCTTTTTATTCTTCATTATTTTCCTTTTCAGTTATGTAACGCATATAAAACAATTCTGTATTTATTTTTCATTGGAAGATCGTGGAGTTCTTCTATTCAAAACTGTATGAAATATCCAACTAAAAATTGTTTTTTCATCATTACTTCTATTAGTTACGATTATAATAATATAGATATCAAGTAAATATACTGATTTTTTACAAATGATCTACATGATTTAAATCTGATTTTGATCATTTACATAAATTTATTCAATTTAATTAAAAGATTTTCTTTGATGTTTTCATTATACATAGCGGGTATTAATGATGCAAGGCTACACTAATTACAACATAACATATCGAATAATCAACAAATATTCTTCTATTTCTCAGATCCGGCTTAACTCAATTGATTACGTTCTTATGTAACCATATAGCTATCAATGAATTAATAATATATAATAAGTCTGACATGGGTTGTCAATCGTACAACAGAGTTTGATTTTGCACTGAAAAAACCAAAAATATAATTAAGATGAAAAAAATAACCGATAAGACTTCCAACTGAATGCTTAAACAGGTTTCCTAAACGATTCTGATAACCCCAGTCTAAATCTACACGACAACTTGAACACAAGAGAGAAAGTGCGAAATGTGAAAAGAACGCTTTACTACAAGGTCAGTTCAGGTTAATTCCTATTTCCGATGCCCTTTGGCTTCTGGAAGTTTCTGGAACCATAATAAATGTAGTGGCGGCATAGGTGATTGTCCAATCAGTAATGTGACACGTAACTTCACTTTCTAGATGCTTATGAGAAGCTTTTATTCAACGCTGATCGGATAAAATGTTAACCAGCGTTTTTAGGACCCTTCTGGATTATTACGAGGAATAATCTAAATCTTCTCAATAATAACTATATTTACATCTCGTCCATTTGAAATCCCAGATATGAAAATTTACAGCACAAATATTAACCATCCTTAAACAGCAAACTACTAAATAAAAAAAGTTATATTTGTAGTTCCTATTCAGAATATTTCAGATGATGAGATTCCTTCAGATATCCAATTACTTAACGAATCAAACGAAAATGTTTTCATGTCTCTTTTAAATTTTCAAGTACTTACGGATTGGTATTATCGTCATCACCAAATACTTGATATTTTGATCATTTTGCATAACGACTACTATTTTGAATCATTTCAGTTGCTGCATAATATTCCTCAGGTCAATTTCATTAAAATGAAAATAAAAGAGCTTGTATATCAATAAGGATTATTTTAACTACTTTTAGAATTATTCTGATTTATAAATAAATCAAAATATATACATTGAAACACTAAAACCAAAGCACATATTTGTCCTTAGGCAGCTTTAAAATGAGTTAAATTTATTGGTAATTAGTTAAGAAATATTTAAATAATAAGCAAAATTACATGAGGTCAAAGCGTTTTAATAAGTCTGATGGATCAAGGTAATACAATAGTCAATTTAAAGTACACTTTCAAATCTTTTTCTGAAATTATCGATATTTAGAAATTATCTTATCAAAATTATCTTAGAAATATTACTGTAATATTGAATATGACTTTTAACTATACACTAGCTAGATATATATATATATATATATATATATATATACACTTGCTAGTCTATATTCTAGATTTTGAAATGTTCTCATGTATTTGAAACTTAGTTTATCCACTCGAATTGTTTACAAACTTTTATCGTAATAATCTTTACGAAAAGTGTCATTTAACCTGAATAATTGACATTTCACCGCTTCAAATATTCAGTACATAATCATATATACAATATTCACATACATTCTTTCAATTGTATTAGTTCACATAAACTATATAAAAAAATTACTCAGTTAAAATATTACATATCAAATATGATTACATAATGATAAGAAATTATTGTTCTCAAATCAGTAGTATTACACTATCACTTAGAAGTAAATATAACGACTGTATACGAATTTTCGATTATGCTTTAATGTATACACATATTTCTTCATATGCAAATCTAATCGTAAATTCCTGGGTTAGTTATTGTTCTACTTAATACTTCGAAGTAAATACATGGTAAATGTGACATTTACAAGAGTGATATGATTTAAGATTAGTAAATCTTATAGGCTTTAATTTCACCAGTTGGTAATTATCCTAAAGAATCATAATCCAGTAACCATTTATATCTTAAATGAATTTTAGTCATTTTTATTTTGTAAAAAATATTTTATTTAAAATTTGATGACTTTGTTATAAAAAATCTCATATTTTGCTGATCAGTCTATTCCTACTTCTGATATTTGTTCATTGGGGCAATGCATTGATAATTTGGATTAGTGATCAATTATCAATTGGCCATATTCAGATAAGCGCAGTTAACATACTTATCCAACTTTTTATTAGTATGTCGAGAAGCCATATCAACATAACACTTAAATCACTTGACTTTTGTTTGTTAAAATCAATATATCAACTTTTGAAAGCAAAAAAGTTACCAGACTACATCGCCTTCAACTTAGACTTCCCTTTATTTATATCGAATCATCAAAGT
Organism: Schistosoma rodhaini; assembly: GCA_944470415.2. Taxonomy (NCBI): domain Eukaryota; kingdom Metazoa; phylum Platyhelminthes; class Trematoda; order Strigeidida; family Schistosomatidae; genus Schistosoma; species Schistosoma rodhaini. Next base: position 48,387,032 of record OX104036.1, read on the forward strand.
GCCTTATAGTATTTCTCTCGAAATTCATAAACGCAAGACAAAGTTTCATTTATCAACTGCCTTATTTTATACATAGAAACCCATTTTAAAATAAAAAATTAACAAGAATTTTAAACCTCACTTCTTTGTTCTTTCATTTTATTCATTAAAGTACACAAACTGTATGAAGTACTTGAAAACGTTACACAAGCAGTAGCAATAATCAGTAGAGTATGTCATAATTTTTATCATCATTAAAAACTTCTGATCACCGGTTTGCATAGCCTAAATAACTTATATTTATTTGAATCTAAACTTAATTAGAACTAATATTCATTCACTGGAATGTACAAGGACCAAACGAATAATCATTGAATGGAATAAAATTGTTGTGATTCATTCCACTGTTGTTTTTTAACATATGTTACCATGACATCCATAACAACTATGATTGAGTTATAACTAGACTATTTACTTACAATATATACATTGAAATTCCTCAAATTCCAGATTTTGCTGCAATACTTTGTCTCCTGAACTTCAGTACCTAGTTCTTATCGTAACAAGGGTGTAGTTAAATTGACTGGCAGTGATCTCAGTTTATACTGGCAGAAATAAAATATATTGTTCTAAATACTTTGGGGCTTGATTACTCATTTATTTCCTCAGCTACTTTCAATAAAACTAATCTTTCTCAGATTATTGAACTTTGATTTGAGACAGAAGGGTATCCTAATGGTGGACATTGACTTCAAATAGAAGGACAAAAAATGAATAAGTCTAGTTATCATTTTATTTTACTGAAGTTTGTCTTATAGATGCAAATGATCATGTCAAGGCCAGAACACCAAAGATATATACCATTGTATAATTGACCGAATTGGCTTCTATGTGACATATACTTTCGTCATGACCAACGAAATATCTTTCCAATGTAAGAGATGTCTTCAACAAGTGAAGGTTATCGATATTTTACGTGTTAGGTATAATTTCAAATTATCAAATGTACATAAGAGTCTTTGTGATATTTGCGTTAATTAGTACTTCTTTTGATTTGGATTACAAAATACAACACCATTGTGCGCACTCACCTATTTCTCTCCTAAGTGAATGTTCGTCCATTTGTGATAACTAGTTTAGCAATTAGTATTGTTACAGTCCTAAACGATTTACTCCTAATTTGAATGAACGCACTATTCTAATCTTACTGACTATTGTGTCATTTATATATATGAACTTGAACATGAGTGTACAATAGTAGATATTGTGGTTCCTTTATCCTTCACGCCTCTAAATGCCAAGTCACACTTTAATTAACTTCAGTAGACTGGTAATCATTTATCCATGTCTCATCTCTCATCGTCCCCCTGAATAAATAAATGTATAAAATAAATCCTTGAAGCTCAATTCGTATTCGGTGACTGAACACAATATACGAAATTAGTTGAATTCATGTTTATCGACCATTATTCGTTCTTTATAACAATCTAGAACCACCAACAAGTATTGAGTGTCAGTTAGGAACTAAGCACAACCCATCAGAACTCCACTTAAATAATTCAGTTAGAGTATACGGTGATTGATACGGCAGAACTCTAAAATATATGACTTGCCGTAAATTATTATTGTCAAAACTATCCCTTTTTCACCTGATTTTTGATAAAAAGATTTCATTGGAATTGAGTTTACTCATAATTTTGACTTCGATCTTTTAGTTTTATAGTTGCTGTTCAATTGTCTCTTTGGTTTTGGACTGCGGGAAACCTTAATATCATAGGGTTGTGGTGAATTTAGTTCTATAGTTGTGGGAAAAAGAAACAATTTATTAGTTTTATGATAGTAATCAGTGAATTCCTGGTTGTTGAACTAGCTCGAAGCCTTTCTCTTTATTCTATCATGCGATTCATTGTCCATCTAAACATCGATTACCATTTGTTTGATTTGTCTAAATACAACTACCTTTCATTCATTTTCAGTTGTTACCCAGTACCTTTCCACGCTAGTGCTTTTATAAATGCTAAAAATTACCAAGACGGTCTTATCATTTATGGTTAGAGGCAATTGCTTTATTATGCCGTCTGCCTGAAAAAAAATACTGCTGTAAAATCAAATGAAAGTTCATTTTGTGTATTTAACTGATTGCCATCGATATTTGCTTGAAGTTATTAGCTTTAAACCAAATAATGATCAACGAATTACATTATTAAATATAGCCTCTCTGAAATACCGTACATAATTTCGTTCATTAGTAGGTGCAATATATACCAGTCGGTATTACAGAGCATCTACAAGTTACACCTTTGCCGACAAACTGGTCTGACATTATTAGAGAAACTCTTACATACTTCAGATCCATACCTAGTGCTGAACGAAAAGATCAAAATGCTAATCTGAAAAGTAGATTTCCTGTCTATTTTGTTGAATAAGATAAACTATTCACTACTATTGATGGTGTTTTATGCTTAAATGATCGCGTTGTCACAAAAATATGTGCTTGACGACCTCCCTAACGGACACTTAGGTGTTGATAAAATGCGATCAATAATAGAACTCACACTATGTTGGCAATCGATAGATGCAAACACATACTGCTCACTAAACAAATGTTAAAGATGTTACATATCGGAGATTCATCCTCTAAAGTAAGTTCCATGGCTAGTACCATCTAGAACGTGACAGAAAATCTGTAGAATTACGGTCTAGTTTGTTGTTAGTACTGCTCTAATAATAGGCCTAATCCTAAAATTTTATATATGTCATGATATGACTACCTAATCTATAAGATCATACTTAAAACTCACATCATTGTCTACAATGACTCATCGTATCTTAACAATCAACAATATGATACTCAAACCTGAGGAACACATTTAGGCTGCACGTAGCATAATAATATTTAATGTGAAGAGAGCCAATTTATACAAAATGATCATGTCTGTAAGGCTGTGTTACGTGTTGAATATCTATTTTCGCAGTTACTTCACGTACAGCTTTGAGGATTGTATGGTTATGACTAATACCACTACAAATCTGCGCATATTACTGTGATTCATTTTGGGAGAGTGAAACTCTGACACTCAACAGAGTGATACAGCCAGACAAACTCAAAGGAAAAGGCAAATACAATAAAATTTAAAGGTTCTCGTACACCATTCAATCAGCTTTACGCTACAGTATTCGTAAATCATTAAAACAAAATGAATGGAACCATAACCGGAGTTTTGGTCGACAGAACAGCGTTGAGTATGAATGCGATAGAATCGCATAAATTTATGAATTGAACTCATCTTCAACATAGTAAAACAAGTGGTAAATATTCCGAGGTTATCGAACGGTGATTAAATGTCATATTTCAGAGCAGTTCGATAGACAAAACTTCCCGATTCACCAACTCTGTATGTTCTCACATATGCTGCTATAATTTTTTCACTTGCCTCTGTGAATTCGCTGCTATAGCTTGCAATGATTGAGCTGCTGGTACGCTGTTTTTAGTTTTTATGTCGTTTTTTGTCACACACGTTGGTTATTCTGAGGCTTTACGGCTTCAAGAGATTGATTCCACTGATATATTTCGTTTTTTTTTAATGTAGTCGTGTTATTTCACCGAACAGAGGGTGGGACGTTACTTGAATTCGGTATACTTCAACCAACAAAATTGGTGAATCACTTGAGTAATGGAAAAGGTTTATTCCTGCTACATCTGCATTACTACGCAACAGCCAAGGTTACTGTTTAAGAACAGTGTAAGTAAGGGTCACTAGCTACATATTTCTCAAGAGAAATCAAAGTGATAATGATGAGATCATTGGTCTTCCTTTTAATTCTAACGAGGCGCTTTAATATCTCATCTTTCACAAGTTCCTATTCAAGTATCAAAAATGAGTTCACAGTCGCCTGATTCGTACTTTAGAAAGATTTGCACGGATTCTCGCAAGGGTTTTCTTCCAAATAAGATCTCAAGTAAACACTGAGAAGGTTTTCATGCAAATCCGTTTTCAGTATACTGATGTGACAGTGTAGAGGTAAATAAATCTCCAAAATCATTAGCTCTGTAAGCCTTCGACAATTGATGTTTTAATGGACTGACCTATCTGAAGGCGCTCGGTCACGCATTCCCACCAAATCACGGATAAGTATGGTGTACTCAACTTCTACAACCACCAGCCAGCTTAGATCGGTCACTTCTCGATACATTGATAGCCTATCAAATATATCTTCGAACATCTCTTCTGACTTCTGATTTCACTGAGTTGACATATTACGAGTATAAAATGTGTTACTAGTTAAGTCTTTATCAAGCTTCGAATACCTGTGGCATCATTAGTAGTGAGCTCAACGTGATCTGGTACACCTGTTTGTGTGTTTTCGGAACTTCATATATCATTGCCTTACCTTAATTTTTACATATTTTGATTTTTTTACTTAGTATTTAGGGATTATTTTCCCATTCATTGCCATACTTTATATTCATCATGACGGAACAGATTTCTAAGTTATTTAAGATCAAGACTTATGCACCACCCTCACTCCAGCTAATGCCATTCTTGCCCGACAACATCGAATCCTGGTTGTGCTACCCGGAACCTGACTTCCACGAGCATGGCCTGATCGATCTGTGGGTACAGGTCCTCGCAGTAGTGAAAAAACCACCACATGAATTCAATAGGTACGTCACATCTAGTATGCTCACTAGTGATGTCTCGGAACCTTAGGAAACTCTAAAATGGTCTATCCTGAAACGCGTATATTTAACCAACCTTCATAGGTTAGGCCGACTCCTCAATAAAATAGATCTACATCATGATTCAGCAACAGACATGTGGTTATGGTTGAGAGAGGTCATTGGACAAAAGACTTGTTTAGAAAACACGTCTTTTCTAGGCTTCCCAATAAGGTGCAGGGACTGCTTGTCTCATTTAAGAGCAACGCTGTAGATGAGATGGCCACACCTGCCAACGGAATTTTAAACATCAACAAAACTTCTCTTACCAAGGATTTTCAAACAAGGAAAAACCTCAATCGACAATAAATAACGTTACGAAGCTCTGGCATCATCTCGCATATCGCCTTAGAATTCATCATGACCATGGTCGCTCGCAGGCTCCTCCAACGAGTACCTCACCAAAATGATCTGACTCGAGGTTTCGAGAGAGAGACAATCTCAAATGGTGTTGGTATCATAATCACCATGGAAAATCCGGAAATCGCAGAAAACCGTACAGTTTCCAGGGCTTCCGACCATAGAACAGACGAAACGCATCTGCAAACTTCACAGCTGGCACGAGTTAACGGCAAGTGTAGGCGATAAAAATATTAGTCAATTATGCGTCACAGGTGTGATTACGAACGTTCGCTACCTCGTCGACAATGGTGCAGAAGTCAGTATTCTTAAAACAAACAGCACGAACCAATCATAAACGTACAAGCAACAAATAGTAAACCGATCGTCACATATGGTAAAAGGTAGGTCTCTCCTAACATGCGTTCACGCAAACCCATTCACTGGACCTCTGTTGTTACAGATGATTTTATGCCAATCATTCATATAAGCCCTTTAGAACATTATAATCTACTAATCGGCACGTGCAAAAGGAGGTTACTAGACGGAAATACTAACTTTTCTGTTTGTGTAACTTCTTCTTCAGATTGTAGGTTATCTCCGTTACAGTAAGGAAAACGAGCGTAAACAATGAAAGGGTAATTCAAGATAAAGCTTATGTCCTACGTGCAATATTCGTTAAGATGTTCTGGAAATCTTACTCGTCTTCCAGAACGCGTTGTTTTAGGTTTTTCTATCGACGTTGACGAAGTATCAAGTTGTGTGTCGGTTGTCGTGTAGGGTACTACGAGTGTAGTAGCTGTGTCGTTTGCTTGTACCGAAGGAAAATCGACGTAGCTAGGGTTTCCTTCTAGGTACGCTGCTTTGAGTCGATCGATACTGATGCTATCTTTCGTACCGTTCGTATCGACTACATAGTACTTGGATTCGCGTTGAAGAACTTTGAAGGGTCTTTCGTAAGCTGATTCGAGGGGTCGTCGATGTGAGTCTCGACAAACGAAGACGTGTGTACTATGTCGTAATTCGGTTGAACGAAAACATCAATTGATTGAGGTCGAGTGTGAGCAGGTTTAACTGAACGCATAGCATTTGTAAGCCTACTCGTGTAACAGTTTAGATCCATGTTCAATGAAGAAGCTGAAGGATCCACGAATTCTCCTGGGAGTCGGAGTGTCGTTCCGTAAACGAGTTGAGATACCGTGTATCCAACGTCAGCTTTCATTGCATTGCGGATACCTAGCAAGACGAGTGGAAGAGCGTCTGTCCACTGTGAAACGTTTGAAGCTGATAATGAAGCTTTTAGTTGTCGATGAAAACGTTCTACCAACCCGTTTGCTTGTGGGTGGTTCCTAATAGTGTGGTCAGACAGTCCAGATTCGAACTGGCGTCCGCGGTCTGTAGTGATGGTCGAAGGGCAGCCGAAATTTGCTACCCATCATTCGACGAAAGCGCGGGCCACGGTTTCAGCAGTAATGTCCTTAATCGGTACTGCTTCTGGCCATCGAGTGAAACAGTCTACGCATGTTAGGAGATATGAGTATCCGTTCGAGTCGGGTAAGGGTCCTACCAAATCTATATGGACGTGGTCGAAACGAGCGTCAGGGGTTTTGAAAGAGCCTAATGGATATTTGTTGTGTCTTACGACCTTAGATTTCTGACAGCTTACACAGGAGCGTGCCCACTCCCTCACGTTTTTATTCATGCCAGGCCAACAAAAGCTTTCGGATATAAGTTCGATTGTTGCACGAGCACCTGGATGAGAAAGATTGTGCAACGTATTGAAGACGTTGCTGCGATAATGTTTTGGTACTATTGGACGATCCCTGCCTGTAGATGTGTCACAGAGTAAGGTTTCCTTACCTGTTCCCATCTGCCTAATACTTAGTTTTAGAGTTGTCGAGGATAACTCATGCTGAAGATCAATGTCTTCTTTTTGAAGCTGAGCGAGTTTAAGAAGGTCGATTCCTTGGAAACTGTTCAAGGAACTTATTCGAGACAAGGCGTCTGCGACTACATTATTAGCTCCAGAAATGTGTTGTATGTCTGAAGTAAATTGCGAAATGTAATCGATGACTAGCTCTAGGAAGTTTAAAACGCCATTCACAACCTCTTTCTAAAAGAGCGTTTGCTATCTTATTCTGGTTCCAACTACACATAATCTGTCTACGATTAGCATTGGCATTTTTAAATTTATCAGAACCTTCCTTACTCTTACTCACAACTCGCACAAAGGCGTCTTTCCCAACAACATGTACAATACCACGGCGAATATGTGCTGTCTGCTTCTTCACGGTCTTATTTACTGACTTCTTTGTTAAAGTGACCTATGGCTTTTTAGGTGTCTTCACTTTCGGCTTGGTGACCTTCCTTTTCTTAGGCTTTCTTAGAGTTGTTTTGGGATTATGATCACATGGTGCTTTTATTTTTGGCTTAGCAACCCTGAACTTGGCTAATAAAAAGGAACGATGAATTTGACGCGAGACATCTTTAAAACGAGCACACGCTACAACACCATATGCGAACTCTGATGCATCGGCAAAGCAATTAATCTGAGTAGCTAGTGGTTTGTACATTCCTGGTACGAGATATCTGGGAAGTAACAGTTTACTTAGGTGCTTCATACCTCTTAGCCAACAGTTCCATCTTACAGAGCACTCTCTTGGAAGTTCGTCGCATGAAAGATTTAGCCGACAAGCATCTTGCGAAATTAATTTAGCTGGTAAAACAATTGGAGCTATAAACCCATCTGGGTCGAATATAGATGCCACATACGACAATATGGTTTTCCTTGCAGGAGTCACATCCAATTTGCACATCCTGAAGATCTTATCCGTTCGAACATTCCACTCTTTTCCTAGAATCCTTTCATTTTCTTCCACGTATAAACAAATATCTACGTTCCTGTCTATATGGTCTCCCTCTGAAATAAACTTTATTAATTCAACATTGTTGCTGGCCCACGTGGTTAGATTAAAACTCCCTAAACGTAACATTTCCTTCAGCCGAGAATATACTAACTTAAGATCTTCTAACGTATCAAAACTGGTTAATAAATCATCAACGTAGAACTTTTCCTTCGCTGTCTGTATAATGCATTCAGGAAATCTAGCCTCTTTACCTAGGATAGTCCTTTGTAGAGCAAACGTTGCGAAACTTGGCGATGTGATAGCACCAGACAAATGTACTTTCACTTTACAGGTTTCTAGTCCATCTTTAGACGATGAATGATTTATGATACTCACATTGCTCGTGGTCTCACTGTAAGGTTCAAACAACGTCCACCCTAAAGGAGTTTTCATAGCGAATGGTTCATTAGATTTTCCCATCCTCTTCTCTTCTATCTCATGTGCCTCAGGTACATTGCACTCAATCAGTACCTTGACGTCTTCATCGTCAACTGTTGGGAGTGTCACACCATGCAAGTGCGACCATGATACCATCTGAGATGTTGTTGGTACCGTCCTGCGTAACAGAGGTAATCTCTCGACTGTCCATACCTTTGGGATTCTAAATGATGAAGAAGAATCCAGAGAGGAAACTTCTATTTGAACCTCTTTACAATGAAATGTGGATTGGCTATCTAGCGTTTTCAATAAAAGTGTTTTAGACTCTCCCTCTAAACCCAACCTTATAGCTAGATCTTCTCTAATAAGCCAATATCTAAGAAAGCGCAAGTCTGTACTGATCTTTCTCCATTTTTTACCAATACGGGCACTATCGCAAATGCTACTGGTCTCTGCATATGCTTAACACTTCCCTCCGTACAGAAATGAGTATTAATGCAAGCATCACTATCGCTATCTCTCTGTTCTCCCTGCTTCCTATGTAACAAGGTATGGTGTCTCCAGCCACATCCTTTGACGGTACATGATCTTGGTGCTCGACAGTTTCTTGCTATATGGTTCGCCTTCAGACAGACATTACATAACTTCTTCCTTAATACAAATTCTATTCTTTCACTAACATCCTTATCTCTAAACCTTTCACACTGGTCCAATGGATGGTTCCCAGTACATAATAAACATGATAATCCAAGAGTTCTTGGTCCTACGTGTGGGGAGACATCAGACAAACTCGCGTTAGCAAACAACACTCTCGCTTTGTACTCTGAGTCAATGGGCTTTTTTGTAACGGTAACCGATTGCCTTTGGTTGCGGTTAGAAAGATCACCACTGACAAGTAATCCATACCTAGTATTAGCAATGTCTGATTGCTCCTTCACAAATTCACAAAGGTCCTTGAATAAAGGCTCTCTACCTGTCTTAAGAATACTAGATGCAACTTTAACCCATTCTCTCTGTAAATGCAGTGGGAGTCTTAAGAACACACACTCGATGGTTTCTGTAGAATTAAGATCGGATACATAGTCCATCTGCGTAAGTGTGAGCTCACAAACATGCAACTCACGAGACAGTCTTTTTAAGCCATCTGGATCAGTCCCCTTAATAGTAGGGATATTCAGCATCTTATCAATAAATGCATGGGCCACGATGTGCCTCTGACCAAATGATTCCTCGAGAAGCTCTAACGCCTTTCGATAGCCTTCTTCTGGCTCAAGCAATGCACAGTGAACAATGGTAGCTTTAGCTTCACCATCATAATACCGAATCAAATAGTTTAACCTAGATCGGAATCCAACTCTTTCGTCAAAACAGTCTTCGAAATTTCGTATGAAACTCCAATAGTTCATGGGATTACCATCAAACCTTATAATCTCTCTATTTGGTAGTTCTAAAGCCCTAGATATCATTGTTATCCAGTCTTTTCCAGGAGGAATATCAACTGCAGATGAGGCAAATGTAGACTTATATATCATCTTGTCAGCCATAACTTGATTATAATGTTCTCTTCCTTTTTGACGTAACTGTTCTAACTCAATTTCTCTTTCTGTCTGAGCCAAGCGTATTTTGGCTAACTCTAACAAGGGATTCATTCGACAGCTATTTCCTCCAAACTGATCATCATTATGAGTTTCCGAATAGTGGGGAGACAATTCAGGAATCTGATCCGTTTTATGATCCTCCATCGACATTTAACAGTACTCGATGTGTGAATTTTTGATGAGATACTGGTCGAAACTATGTAGGATTTATTTTGTCCTACAGATACACTATTAAAACTGTAAACTCGATACTGGTGATCTCAGAGTCTATGTGAAAGCTATAGTCAGAACAAGGACAACTTGGCTTTAAACTTTATCTGTTTCTAAACATAAAAACAATCAGATTAGTACAATAATAAAAGAATTACAGTCATTAAGTGAAACGCACAAACATACCGACCAGTATTGCGTGTCTTAATAAAATGAATAAAATTTATGAGTCACACTAATATAATAGGATAATAATGTCTTTCAATTGGTAGGTCACATGCAACAGGGATAGATTACAGACATATCAGATTGACGTGGTGGGAGCTTAAGCAGCGATTTGAATGGTTAGTTATGGACATAACTACCATAAATCTACACTTGTACCTGTCTTGGCTTTTGTTTCGCATCCTCGAAATTGCAGAGGTTCGCCTTTTTTTCAAGTATAATTTATGTGCAACGCAGATGCAACAACTACCCAATTTTCAGGGAAGACACTTCAAAGAAGAGTATACACTGTTGGATGCAGAATGATAATATAATGACAAAGCAGTGATGTACGGAAGTGCTGTGGTGCATTGTGTTGGTGCTACCACCCAGAAAGCATTTGGTGCACAAGGAAAGCTTTTATCAGTATTATTTGTTTCTTATGGATCAGGTATACAATGTCTATACAATCTATAATCTAAATATGTTTAGAAAGTAGGTGTACTTTAATTGCAATAATAATAATATTGTTGATACGACTCTACATTTTTCTCGCAAGCGACATGACAAGCTCAGGGGTCATCAAGGAGCATTTCAACCAATCAGCGATTAATTAGAAGTTATGTGAAGTTATGTTACTAAAATAACGAAAATGGAAATGTCAAATGTGGAGATCCTGATTGGCTGATTGATACACTGCTACTATGTTTAGCAGTATTCTAGAGCTTTCACTAAAACTCAAGGACTCTTAAATTACTATAAAATCCCTATATTTTCTATACACAAATGAACCTTGTAGTAAAGTGTTTCTCTCATTCTCGAGTCTTCTCTCTGGTCTTCAAGTCGGTGTATAGTTCTAGCTCTGGGGTACGGAACTAGCTTGGGATCTGAATATAGCGTTCAACTTACAAGACGCACCAAATATATTTCTCCGACGGCAGGTACACGCCATTTTCACAGGCATGATCTATAAGTACAATATATACTGGTTTATAGTATTCATCCCAATCAGGATTCTTTAGTAAATATAATTTCTAAAAGTTAATAGCGATTCATTTGTTCAGATATACTGTGTATTCTTCAAAATATTTTCCAAAGAGGCATCGCGTCCACGTTACACACCAGATCCAATCTGGACAAAAACTGTATTAGGATTCCGGTCGTTCTAAGTATTTATGTAATCCATCTCTTTAAGTTTATAGTTGTTATAAAGTAGACTTGTGGAGTGCCTGGTGCGAACTATGACCTTGGGAAGGCGCCTACGTCGAGTTTAATCCAGATGTCAATAGTTCCTCAACTTCGCCCTCACAGCAACATTTTGAAGAGAAAAAAAGAAAAAGAGGAGAAAAAGGGAAACTGAAGAACCGCAAGGCATTTGGATATGAACCATAAACAATGCTTAACATTTAGTAGTGGAACAGATAGAGGTATGATAAATTATTAGATTAAATTGATACTAGCTCGTGTTGCTAGAGTGAAGCATGATCAGGGGCTCCAGATGAGGGAATGCAGTAATAAAGAATAATGAGTTGTGATCAATGTTTTATAAATGCTCCTTCACCTTAAAACTCAGTGATGTTTCGGGTTGTCATTGCCCTGCGTTTCCCCGAAATCCATGACTCAGTCGAGAGATTTATCTAAAATGGATTGGTAGCACGCTTTGGTCTATTGTTTTTTAGTTGCCTCCTTATATGGTTCCACCAACTATTACCGTTTGTTAAGGTGGATTTTCGTTGGCCACTTGAAAGTCCTCCTCGACAAAGTCTCAATCTCCACACACTACCATACGCGTGACCTCAACGTTATTCACTGTATTTGTTCACTAAAACCATAGAAAGATTTAGAAACATCTAATGTCATGCAGTAGTAACCCACGAATAGCCTCCAACTTTAAAAGTAATATTTCAAAAAGATAAGAAGCCAAATTTTCAGGTCATTGCAGGGTGGAAATACTTGCAAATGTTTTATTTATAATAGCTGACAAGAGTAATGTGCACACTTAACTTACGCAATGCCACATCGAAATAAAAACCATGGCGAATTCTAAATTCTCCGAAGTTCCCTAATTTAGTACCATTATATCTTGCTTCTCTCGTATAATTCAGGAACAACCCTTCCGGATTGCCGTCGTATATTAGATTAGAGAATTACAGAGTACAAACGAATAATATATCGAACGTGTCTCTGATTTAGCCAGTTGGCGTTGATTATCTTTGTCTTCTACACTGTTTTGTGAACGATTTAGCATCCAGTCATCAGCCCTCTAAGTTATAGCACATTCGGATTGATGAATAGTTTCTTCAGTGATTTATATTTCATCGGACTATCAACCACCTTGCAGTCTCTAAAGGTATTATATCAAAATTCCTGTTGTGAGTGAAAATTGACTAACAAATGGATTGTAGCTGTAAAAAATCCCCAAAATCAATAACTCATTAAGTGTTCGACATTGGATGCTGACCACATTGTTTTAAGTGGACTTGTTTAACTGAAGGCTTTCGGTCATGCATCCGCACCAGATCATGTGACGACTCAGCGTAGGACACAGCTCCTACATTCACTAGCCAGATTAGAATAAACTCTTCTCCAAATATTGATAACGTTGTAGCTGTAAATAATTCCCCAAAATCAATAGTTCATTAAGTGTTCGACATTGGATGCTGACCATGTTGTTTAAGTGGACTTGTTTAGCTGAAGGCTTTCGGTCATGCATCCGCACCAGATCACGTTTCAATAAGGCGTGGGACACAGCTCCTACGTTTCATTAGCCAGCTCATAGAAAAGGTCCTCGATATATTGGTAACGAATCAAATATATCTTTCCTGCCTCTTCTCGTCTGACTTCTGATTTCTATCTGACTGGGAACGATCAAATATAGAAGGTGCTACTGGTAGCTAGTTGTAAAACTAGAACATCCGTTGCATCATAAACGTATTAAATATATCTTTACTACCTCTTCTCGTCTGACTTCTGATTTCAATTGGTTGAGGAACGCTTCCAACATAAGTGTTACTGGTTTAGAGTTGTATAACTTCAAGACCAGTGGTATCTTCAGGATCATTTATATATATATATATATAAATACATCCTTAGCACGCTTTTAAGAAAGTGGAAGTGTTTGATATATGGGGTAAGGAATCATTTTTTAAAATCCTACCGATAGAAGTACAAATTCCAATCCCAGGCTAATATTTGAGTTGCTTTCTTCCAACATAAGGTCATAATAAATAATTCTAACCGGTAGCATCCATAAGTCAAAGACTTCAGTGAAAAGAAGAACTCCATAAATACCTACCAAAACCTGGTCAAAAAACGATTGCTGGCAGTTGTAGGAGATTCGTTAAAAGGAGTGCTCAGTTATTTGTGTTCATTACGACTGATAAGTTCAGTATGAAATGTTGAAGGGTAACAGAACTTTTTATTTTAGGGATTTGTTTACAGCTACATATATCTCTGTGGTAAATTACATCTACTTATATACAATCGTTATAAACTATTCGTCCAAGTGCTTCAGATTTCTCAACGATTTTTGTATCTCCTTAGTGATCCGTTGAATATACAAACATGGATCCGACAAAACAAATGTGTTCCTTCGTCTCTCAAATAAAGTTCCAAAAATGTCAGTCATTTCTCCCTCTCTTTCACCAACTTTCACCAAATATTTACAGTTCTACCTATCATTTTTGTCTAGAAATGATCCTGAATAATCAGGAGTATGCCGTTCAGAAAAGGGCAAAGTAGCTGTTGCTACACTTTTACGTATTTTATGAAACGGCTTTTCCATATCATCTCACGTCAGTTAACTTCAAAGAGGATTTTCGGTCAACATTTCCTGCTGCAGTAACTTAACAAGCACAGGAATTACAACTACTGCAGTTAAAATTTAATGAAGCACGAAACTCAAATAACCATTACCTAGACGTTATCCCACAATTTAAATTTAATTCCTTTCTATAAAAAAGCCGTATAGTGAGAGAGTCCTTATCTACAGGGAGGTTTTATCATTTAGAAACTTCATCGCCCTTAGGTTTGCATTACACTAATGTTAAGTGTCTATTTCGATAGTCCATTGACCCCAGTTTTACCGAGACTTGCGTGACCTTCTAGCTCACGTCAAAGGCACACTTCAAAGTCAGTATTACCTTACCTGAATTGCTCTATAGAAATAATCAGGTGAATCCGCCAGAATAAATATTTTCTGTAGAGGACAGTATACATTGGTAAGAAAAAGTAAGATATGTATAAAACCGAAACGCTGACACAAGTTCATGTATATAAAATGCAATTAATAAGTTCATGTTAAACATTCCTGACATTTGCGATATTCAGTTAACTGTTAAGCTTGGCCTTACACGTTAGTCGGTTAATGGAGTAGTAGTCGGAGAGTAATACCCAATGCTCTCAGTGCCTAAGGAATGATGGAAAATGCCAAAGAATTTTCGAAAGATTCGGCAGAAAAGGACGTCACCATTTCTGGTAGCGAATCTCATACCTTACAGATTGCAACCATGAAACATTTGGGTGAGAATTAGGATGCTATTTCTTTTACTTTCTGCCTAAATAGGACGTTTCCTTGATTGTGTTTTAGTACTTCATTTTATAAGGGATCTCAGAGAAGTGAGAGTGTTGTGAGCGATAAGACAAGTTATCATAAGATAGTCTCCAATACTGCTGTATTACGACCTCTTCAACTTCTTACCCCTAAGGTCTTTTTAACAGGATTCTTGAGAACAAACACATAATTACTCATCATACTTAAAAATAAAAAACGCAATTTAAATGAAAAATTTCAGGGATAACTGGACAAACTATTTGAATAATAGTTTAAGTGTTTATCTGTATAAAAATATTGTGTACTGTACGTTCCGCGTAGTATCAATACTATTTTCGGGTTTTCGAGAACTTCAGATGGCCAAAGGTCTTTTTAATTGGGGAGAAGTGAAAAAGCATCAGTCACTGAAAGACCGCTGGATTGTTATTGACAACAAGGTTTATGATGTATCAAGTTGGCAGAATAAACATCCTGGAGGTAGAAAAGTTATTGGTCACTATGCCGGCCAAGATGCAACAGTATTTTTTAAAATATAATAATACCACTACAATTTCCAGGGTGCGTTCATTGCGTTTCACAAAAATCGTCAGTATGCTGAAAAATTCTTGAGTGCATATTATATCGGAGATCTGGACCAAGACTGTCCGGAAGACAAGGATATGAATTCCAAAATTAGGGAGTACCACGAAGATCTAGAGGGTATACGTAAAATCCTACTCCAGCAGGTAAGATTCGGGTATGGTTAGTGACCTTATTTTATATTTATCTATATCTCGTATATCATGTTTTTATTGTCACTTAATGAGTCGCTTATATAAACAATGCACTATGATAGGTAATTAAAACACCATCTGAAATACACGGTGTACTTCGAAAGCTTATTGGGCAAAAATCATGCAGAAAGTTACTTTGAACCTTTTATTTCATAACCGGTAAGTATGATTACAGTTACTCGACTATTCTTTATTATACTCGTCATATTTTCATTTTCTTATGGTAGATAGAAAAGTTTCCATCACTTATCCTAATAGATTTTCCCGTATATCCAGCTCGCTTATAATAAAGTATTATAGTTTCTGAGTTACGTTTCTGAATGCAAAACGGTTTGCATCATCATAAACATTCCACACCTGCCTGGTCTAATTCTATACTTCAGTTTTGACAGATGCTACTATAATATTGTAGAGTATTTGAATTATCGTATAAACCAGTAATCCAAGAACCAACGCAATTTATTCAAGAATTATTAGATGAACGCGAACGAACGTATTGTGTTTGGAGTTCAAAATCAAGCAGTCATCAAGTACAAAGGAATCATAGTTCATATGAACACCACAGCTACGCTTTTCAGTTATAGCTTTATTTAAATCCCAGGAGAATTTAGTGGAATAAAGTCGTTTTTAGGATTCTTTGTAACGAAAAACTTCGCGGGGATTTGAATGTTGAAACTGTTTTTTATGCGCCTGAGTAAGATATATTTGATAAATATCTGCAATTATTCTCATTTTGTGGAAATAATGAAAACTGATTATTAATAAAACAATGATTTTTCCTCTAGTAGCTCTAGTCGTATCCTTTTTCATTAGTCCCCGGTGTTCAAAAAATAAACACAATAAGGACGCTATGGAAAACTTTGAGATCAGCCTGTTTTTCAAATAATAATTTTTAATACTCTTGCTAAATGATGTCATTTACCAATACGTTATCAACAAACAGCTCTTAAAAGACTATAATTTATCATTCCATCTGTCACTTGATTTTGCTGCTCATATTTATCAATACTTCACTAACGTTTCGCAAATTAATGTCTTCTCTTGAGAGAACAAATAAGAATTTAAATCTTGTCATCAGCCTAAGCTCTTAACAACACTTCGTATATAAATAGCAGTTTTCAAAGTGTTATATTGTCCAAGGCCTAAAGCTTTAGCGTTAAATGATGAGAATTTGTAGACAAACCCATTTTCAGCAACCTACAAGTTGTACGCTTATGCCTTGAACTGAAGTAACTTTTTTACTGTAAACGAAATTAGCAAATGCAATTTGTATAAGCGTCATCGGCTTGACCAGCTTTTTTCACTACTACTATATACTGTATTTATACATTGATACTTTGCTGAATTTAAGTTAGTGTCATTTCTTTTATACACGAAATTTTCAATATCAGAGGCTATTTGATGGAAGCAAAATCTTCTTTGGTACAATGATTCTTCAAGTTTTCGTTCTCGAATTATTGGCATATTTGAACTTGGCCTATTTTGAAACCAGCTGGTGGCGAATTATGTTATCAATTATACTGTATTCAATATCTCAAGTGAGAAAGTTTATGTTTGTTGAAAAATAACTCTATTCAACTTCTTAGTTTATATATATATATATATATATATATATATTAAGTGTCTAAATTGATACAGTCACCTCACCTCCTTATCCTAACGTGAGTCAGGTATTAACAAAATACAATGAACCATTTAGTTACTTTGAACAATGCAGTACTATTCTGAGTGCTATTTTAAGAAACGTTCCACGAGCAGTCGGAACCACAAAATTTCACTACCAGCTTCAAATGAATAAACATTTATTTTCAAAGCATCAAGCTTAATCGGTGAGGCGTATGATACAGATTCGATTATTGAGTAACAAACCATAATATAAGAAACTGAAAGATGTCAGTTTACAGTGTAAAAATAAGTTATTTCTATTTCCTACTCTATTTAAAAGGCATTCCTTGCTAGACTTCTTTTGAATGTTTTTTGACGTTTCGTCATATTTTTTAATTTCAACATTAAAGTTGTTTCTTTCGTATTAGAGTTTGCATAAAAGTTGACTTGATATCACTTAATATATGAATATTTGACAGTTCTTTAGACAAATTTACAATTCATGTACCACAAACAATCCAAATAATAATAACTACGGAGACAAAAGTGTTTCTACTAGGGCCCACCATACAAAGGATTTGCCGAAGATCGGGAACTACGTCCCAAATAAGTCAATTAGGCCTCACCCGTATCCGTTACAATCTCGTCACATTTGGGTCTTGTAATGATCGTTTCTCATTTAAAATTGTTCCCTGGTATTCGAATCTTTTAATAAACACAAGCGAATGCTACTCGCATTTTTGATATACGTAAGTCTCAATAAACTTCACATTCGTATACAGTTTTTTTTAACTGGAATCAAAAAACCATCAACATACAACCGCTTATCAAATATCAGCGTTTAAAATGATCCTTACCCATTCACTGTAGTTATATTTTTAGTATATTTCCCAACAAAAGGTATTTGCCAATAAAATAATCAGTTTTGCATGAAAATGGTGATTAAAACACAAAACAACGCCAAATTATTCCTCAAGTTGAACTGTTAACTTTATTACTTTAAAGTGGTTATAAATATACATGTAGAAAGACCATTTTTGTATTGTGGTGATGTTTTCAAACCAGAAACATTATAAAAGCCTTTGAAACCAAGAATAAGTCGTTGAGTCCCTGTCATGTAGCTACAAGTCTACCTTTTCGTCAGCCACCTCAACCCAAATGTGTAACGTATCTTTTGTGCCTTGATGAGGTAACGGTGTATAATGCCAGCTTATCCCGGCTCTTAATACCCTTTCTTACTCTCCAAATTTCGTTCTTATCTCGTCTATCTACACCAAACAAATTTTCCTCATAAGCTTTTAGATTTCTTAGCATACTCACAATAGTAATAGTAAATTTAGCAAACCACAATAAAACTTATTCAAACGAGATTGAATTCCCTTAACTTTAAACCAAATAAACATAAATGAACATAAGTCAAGTACTTCTGATTGCCAATAATTACTACATCTAAATTTATAGCTAAAAGCTAGACAAAACCTAAACTGTTTACTAATTCTACTGGATCTATTCTCTGAACCTTTGTTTTCTTATGTCCAATGTTCATAAACTCACATATTACTGTCTTTTTTCTTGAATATATAATCAAAACTCAGTCTCGTGTAGTCAAAGACCTTCATGGTTTTTCGTTATATGGAAAATCCCAACTCATAATTAGACATTTTTCTCATTGTGTAATCAATCATCGTAATAAGAAGTGAATCGTTGAATTCTGTTGTAGTCTGAAATCTTTAGATCATGCAAATCTCATTTTGTAAATATCACCATTTACTGTGCACATCCGCTCTTTGTTGATTCCTCCGTGAATGTGCAAATTACATAAACTAGGAAATCGAAATTCAGTAGTGGAATAAGTTATAAGATCAGAGCATTATATTGATAAAATATTAAAAACTCCCATAGTATAAAGTAGAACAATGTATGTCTTCAGATTCCGATGACAAATTTGGTGGTGACTGGTCACAGAGAAGTAAATCACGAGAAGGGTCAACAGGCATAGATAACAAGTATAACTTCATCGAAAGATTGTATATAGTAAAAGAGGTAAATGTTTCAATGAAGGCCGAGTACACAAGAAATTAAGTTTATTCCAGTTGAAGAATAGTATCCATCAACTATAAATCATTCATGATTTGTAAAACACTTTTGGAACCTATTTATAATTTTTCAACCTACAATTTAGAAAGGACTTTCAAAATGAAACATTCCCATCCACGCTGATTCTTGTAATTTAATATCAAAATATCATAGACCATAATGTGCACCTAGAAATTTGTTTACCTCTTAAATTACTATTCATATTGGTATATCACAAAATGCCATCTGCATTAGCTTTAATGTGAATAAATTATTCACGTAATATGTTTGGGGTATTTTATTGAAAATTACAGCATACTCCTGGATTATGTTGACTTTAATATCCGCCCTTTTAAAACGTGAAGAAACATGAATGAAGTTTAAAAAATAAGATTCTAAATAGTTGTAATTTTAAGCAGGCTGCTTCATGTATTTACTGTGAATACAATCATCTAGAAAATTCGCAAGTGTTACAATTTGAAATGAACCGCATTGATTTCAATACACATTTAAAATATAAGTGGTTCTTAAAACATTTATTCCGAGTTAACATCCTGGAGGGTTTTATAAAAAATCAAGATATACCTATATACTATAATGAATTTTGATTTTGTAACCTACGAAATAATTCCAAATTCAAGTCGCATACATTGCATCAATAAAATAAAGGCCTCAATACAGAACACTTAAAAATACTGAACTGATTTCAGTCATTTACAGAAGTTCTGTTTTAGTATTTATGGTCATGCTTGAAGAGCATTATTTTTGATAGAGTGACCATCAATAACCATTACAAACGTGCTTGTAAAACAGTAGAAAAAACAATTTACCATGCTTAAAAATGAATAACCCAGCTTTGTGATATAGTTTTGTTATGTTACCAGTAAAAGTGGTTTAGATTTTCGTAGTTTCACTTTATAAATTCGTCCTAATCGAATAATTGTTCTTACTGACTAGTGATGTAATATACACTAGACAATCATTATTATATAGTAACAGTATATTAAGGCCTGTAATAAGTATATTGTTTGAGTTATGTTTTAAGATAACTTATGATACAAATCATTCTAACTACTTATCTAGGCACTAAGTGCAATCTAACCAAGCTAAATAATACTTGCTTCTTTATAAACACCTATTTATTGTATAAATCAATATTTTTAAACATTCTAAAATACGAAATTGTTTCCATCGTTTGCGTTATTTAATTAGTTCCAGGTGAAGCAAGACTATTAAATGCAATTCACCTTCTACTATATAGTTAGATAAAGACAAACATCTGATATTTACGGAAATCGAAATTTGAATTGTGTCATTTTTTGTCTATACATTCTAATGATTAAAATGTAACGCGTATCCTGGATTCCGATACAAATCACTTAACGAACAATCTAAAATTTGTGACTGAAGGTCATATAAAAATAATGTACTTAGTATACACTTTATGGAAACATGGAACGATAAATTATAGTCATGAATATCGAAGGCAGAAAATTACTGACATTTACTAATAAGAATTATGTTAGTTATGGATCAAAGTTTCTTTCTTCAAAATACAGTTAAACGAATGTTTCGAATGAAACTTCACAAAAGGCCTCAATAGTCAAAAAATGTGGCCATTTTTTAAAATATTAAATAACTATCTGGAGACTGTGGCAGCTCTGAATATAGGAACCATAGGTTTTGATACCAATAACGATGAATAGATACTTACTAACGCCTGTTAACCCTCATCGGGGAGCATATGCCGCCCATAAGCATTCTCCATCCAACTCTATCCTAGGCAATCCTTTCCAGTTGTTGTTTCATTCTTTTGATGTCTGTTTCCAACTCTCAACCTAGTGTGTTCTTTGACCTTTCCCTTTTCTGTTTCCCTTCAGGATTTCAAGTAAGCGCTTGCCTCGTGATGCAGTTTGATGATTTCCTCAATGTGTGTCCTATCCACCTACAACATCTTTTCCTGAGTTCCTATATTTCCTATATTTCTTTAACAGTTTCGCCGTTTCATAGAGTTGTTTCATATTTTTTCTCTTACAGCTTCTTCCGCTGTTGTTGCAAGGTCTTTTACGTATTTTTGCTTGTCAGTTCCAGTGCTTCTGTGTATTCAGCTTGTACCTTGATCTTCTCAGTTCTTGTTCGGCTGTTATTAATCGCTATCTTCATGTTACTCCTTAATTGAATCCTGTCTGGGGTTTCAATAGAGATCTATTTCTAATTATGATGCTTCCTGCCCGTAACACCTGACACTTTAAAGTTAGTGCTTCCTTGATCCCTTTCCAGTTGTCCTCCATAGTAGTTTCTTCTTTTGTGAATAGGATCTAGTAAAGCTTGGAACCTGTTTCTCAGAGCAATCTCGAATTCGTTCGCCAGTATCTCAAATGAAGACTATATTGAACCTCTTTAATGTTGTTTGTCCGGTTGTCCACTGCTTCTTTAGCTTCAGTTTGATCTTGGCAACCACCAGATGGTGATGCGAAGCTATGCCAACTCCTCTCCTGGTTCTCACGTCTTCCATCAGCGTTAGAGCGACTCCCTGAGTGTGTAGTACATTTACTTCTTCGTGACCAGCGTACAGAAGCATCTCTCCTGAATCTACCATTTTCTGTCCAGATTAGGTCCAATAAGTTTCACTGATTTCAAGCACCTTTTCATTCCCGTAACTATTTGACTGATCCTCCTAACTGAATATATAATTACAGAATAATGATTTGCAATCTTAATCATAATCACATTTATCAATTTACATACGCACAGTTTAGTCAGTAAGCTTCCTTTAGGATTTTATGGTTTTGATACACTTTTCCACTCAAAAGTATTTACTTAACATATTCTTTTCGTAAATTAGTCTAAATTTCGTTCGACCTTTCTTAACAGACAGATAATACACATGTAATAATATTACACTGCGTAAAGCATTTTAAAAACTGTCTTCAAAGCATGCTTTTACGCATAAAATCTTTGAAAAACTCCTTAAAAAAGGAAAATATATTAATGCTGCTTTTTCTTCAGGGTCAAGCAAGTTGGCTGCAACACGACTTAGGACATCTATCGGTTTTTCGGAGTACTCGAACGAATCATATTTTCCACGAAATTATCCTTGGTTTAACTAAAGGAGCTTCATGCCATTGGTGGAATCACATGCATTCTCAACATCATGCTAAACCGAACGTAGTAAGTTATATTTTGTTACAGAAATGACTACAACTTTAGCTAACTTTTACAGTTCCCCTGTACGTAGTGAAAATTTATTATCTATCGAGTGTAAACCATGTTGCTAGCTCACAACAGATGAATAAAAGATTGATGATTTAATCGATTTGTTTAATCTCAGGTAGTTCATGTTTGATTATTTATCACCAAAATGAAATATAATAATACATTGAATTAAATCGCAAAACATAAAACAGATGATTTTTCCAATAAATTATTGTACACTCTATTTTGTTCTGAGTATTTAAATATACTTAATAGCTACTTTTGTTCTAAAAGTTGCAATAACTAGAATGCTTCCATCAGGCAAATTTACAGTTTTACTATTTCTTACAAATTTTGTTCTGTCAACAATATAAATACAGATTGATAAAGATCCAGATACCCGACTAGAACCAATTTTTGTTGTTGGTGATAACCTGCTTAGAAGAGCAGCTAGTCCTGAAAGTAAATGGACGTGGCATTTTCCTTATGAACACCAGCATAAATATTTTTTCCTAAGTAAGTCATTAATTATTTTATAAATATTCAACTGATATCGATAAATTCATTCTACCTTCCTTCCTATTCTACAAATAATCGCTAATTGATTTGACCCATTATTTAAATTCTAGAGAGATATTTAGTGCCTCATTAAAGAGATTACGCTAGAAATTTAGTTTAATCTAAATTTGTGACAAATATTTCATGGTAAATACGAGACTAATTATTTTTAAGGGAGTTTCCATCTACAGAATATATGATCTGAAAAATCCTAATTTGAACAACTGAACTGGCACAAATAAATCTTGAATTAGAAGTGTTTACTATGTTATCTCCTGTTTATACTGACGTGACATTTAGTTTATTTGAAATATTAATTCCTTTTCGTATTTATTTCTAAAATAACCTTCAGTACATTATTGCTTCGGCTCCAGAAAATTATTTACACTTAAAAAATCCGTTCGCGTTTTACCCAATATGTGACCTACTCCTTAACCAGTTTATACCGTTTGAGTAGATGGACTAAGATACAACGACCAGATAAACACTTGTTAATCCTAGACTGTAAATTACTGATAACTGAATAATAAGAATAGTTAAGCGGACAATAATCGGAATATGGACTGAGTTCAGAGCTTTTAAGTGTAACATTTTATGTTCACTGACAATACGACAGTAGAATTAAGTTATTAGTTCCTGCTTAGCTATCTATTTAGCTGAAAATCAGATTAATGAGTACCACTATTTAGGCAAGCTTAACAGCTATTCTGCACTATCCATACCAAAATTTAAATTAAAATAGTAAGAGTTTTATGTCGATTACACCTTAGTAACTTTAAAAATCAATATATGGATTATTCATATATTCAGGTGTGGTATCAGTAGCTAACATCATAGAAACACCCTGGACCTGAGTAATAAATGTCTGTATACTTTGGAATAAATTGTTTAGCTCCTATTCATCGTGACCATATATATTATTGCACGTTGAACAGAATTAAAAAATTTATTTTTCTTCTACGAAATTTAAATAATTTGACCATACGTATTCAAAATGTTCATGGAAGAATATGTTTCTAAATGTTATGCTTGAACTAAATCGATTCCGCGGTAATAACGAAAGCCAATGACACAATGACACGATAAGCTATTCTAATCTGTTGTCCCAGGCCCCGCTAACTAGATGAAGAAGTCCAAGGTAAGTAGGGAATATATATGTATTCCGAAGGCAGCCGAGTACAAGCAATCGAATAAGGGAAAAAGTCAAGCGCATTTATACAACAACAAATTGTCCTTGAGCATCATTAGTAAATAGCACACACAAAGAAACAATGGACCAATAGCGTTTAAGATTGTTTACAAGTGGGAAATATAACGTGAAGGTAAAAAGAGCGCGTTTGGCGCGAAAACAGCCAAATTCAAATTTTCAAAATAAAATTACAAAACTAAGCCATTTACCAAGTAAGTTCTGGGGATTTGACATCCCCAACACCTACCCTTTTTAGTAACGGACATTCTTTGGATCCACCTGCATTCTAACTGTCTGTCGCCGTTGGCGCAGTGACCATTTTCGGGACCACATCCAGCATAACAATCGGCGACGGGGACAAAAAAAAGTGAAAAATGACGCTCCCTTCCGATCGATTACAGTTGCTATTTGACCGACATTTGGAGTTCATGGTCAAACTACGCACACAGTTTCTGAATCCCCAATGCTTTGCATATGCGTCGGAAGTGGATGGATTAATCACTGAATTTCACGCAGAGCTGGAAAATGATCGCAGCCTCCATGAATCCTCGACCAGTCGCAACTCAAACGAAACAGCAGTCTCTCAAGAGACGCCCGGTTGTCCATCATTATCCAATTCAGAAACGTGCCCGGTAGTGGATTCAAACCCCACTATCCCTGAATTAGCAGGTCCGAACAGTGACGCTTCCAGCTCTCATCAACATGATGCCATGTCAAATGCCCATGAAATTGTCACACCAACCGCCCACAAAGTACCAGAGATCATATCGAACAGTACACGGAGCGAATCGCATTCTGCAATGGAAGTTTTTACCGAATCTAATGATAAAGATTCCCAAGCTTTTCCAGAAAATGTGTTACGTGCATCAAATGATAATCTGGAACCTAGCGCGGTTTTGGTGGACGCTGTTTATCATAGTGATCCACAACCTGCCAGTGATGTTTGCAATAAGTCTAATGACTACATTTCTGCAGAATCAAATTCTGACCTCACATCAAATGTCTATCCTCACCATCCAGTCAATCTTAGCAGGTTCCCTATTGAATGCCAGAAACATGTTATAAATAGAATCGCATTAATAGAAACTTGGGTATATGAGGATCCAACACTATTTCGTGGGGGAGGAGGAGCTCGGATTTCTCAAACAGGGGAGGTGTAATATCCCCCGGTGAATTACGAATGTTAACTTTTAGGTCTATTTATCGACCAATGTATTATGCTTATTTCCTATTGTACAATTGTTACGTATCTAAACTATTCATATTCGTGTTTCTCTTATCATGAGCTTTATTTTGATCTTTGATTTATTATCATACGATTCTTGAGTTATACTCAGTTATTGATTACTTTGGTTTGTATAAAAACGCAGTATGTTTGTAAATAATGATTCATACCACAGAGGCTGTTATTGGTGTTTTGGACTTAACTGGCTGGGCTAAGCAGATCGCAGGGCCGATACGTACTCTAGACTGCTCGTACGAGTTTCGTGTCACTGTTCCAACCGATAATTCGCTGCTCCCTAATTGGCTGTCTTATCGCGTCATACATCAACTAGTCATCCACCCGACCACAAGCATAACACTAAATCTTTCCAATCTTCACATAGATCTTACGGTTTTGTATTAAATTCCAGGGTCAGTTAATTTATTTTTAAACGTACT
Source organism: Schistosoma rodhaini (assembly GCA_944470415.2). Lineage (NCBI taxonomy): Eukaryota > Metazoa > Platyhelminthes > Trematoda > Strigeidida > Schistosomatidae > Schistosoma > Schistosoma rodhaini. The sequence goes on from OX104036.1 coordinate 48,412,976, forward strand.
TGCACTGAAGTCAAGCAGTCCACATTAATTTCGTTTAAAAAAAGTTAAATATAACTGTCTAGCCTAGTTCTATTGATTTTTTCTCAGACAAATTAAAATGCATCAGTGTTTGTGTCTCCAATTTAAAAAAATGACACTATAAATTGACTTATTCTGTATGAAGTAGATCACTCAATTAGACTAAATCTAAGTTATTCTTTACATGAACGATAACCATTTGCATTTGTATATGCTTTATAATAAGTACACTTTTGAGAGTTATAAGTGTGGAAAAACCAGCGGCAATGGGTAACACTAGACCACTGTTTAGAATAATTAAAAAAATAAGTATTAAGAATTTAATTATTGCTGAGACGTTCAGAGGAAAATGAAAAGCTGACCCAGTCTCAACCCACCAGATTGAATCGACAGATCAAATAGTTTAGGTCGCGATTTATCTGACATACAGCTACTCTCCAACTACCTCCTCCTCCCAAATAACTTGAATAAAATGTATACACAAGTCACTGACTTTTGAAGATGGTGAGAGCAAGACATGATAAGTTGACTTTATCAGTGTTTTAGAGCTGCTGTTTGTCATTATTAGTTAGTTTGATCACGATACTGGCTAGAATCTGAGAGCTCGATGTAACTTCGTTTGACCGATTTCCTTTGTTGGTCGTCCAAGTCTACAACAAGGATAAAGTTGTCGTTGTGAAACACGCAATCATATTCATGCAGTTCTTAAGTAGCACTCGAGAAAGATATACCTGAAAAAACCAATCCACTTTCTGACCTAGACACAGTTATATTAATAAAACATTTACACTTCAAAATATACAATATGACCCTCTCTTATCACAGAATGATAGGTGGGGCATAAATCTATCTGCCTACACTGGCTACCAATATAATGTTCATATCTCTGTTATTAACAGTTTACAGTTCCATAGTGTACACAACCAACCATCGTGACCAATCTTGTTTTATGGATCTCATCCATTATCATTGGAGTAGGAATTAACTCAATAATTTTTGTCAGCTAGGGAATGTTAACCTGCAAATGAATGAAGTTCATACTAATGTTAAAGGAGTATAAATTTGCAGTTTCACTAATATCAAAATAAGCCATCAAATGGTTTGTGTCGATTTGTCTCACATAGTGTAAGCCATTCAAGATAGCTCCAAAATAGTGTTAATAAGGAATTCCTAAATTTAATTAAGTACCAAGTTATTTCTGATCTCAGATGAAAGTGAACGTTCAAAATTTACGAGATGATTTATCGAGAAAGCCCTGGAGGTTATTCTCTAACTCTTGCCACCCAGACCAGACACTATATGATAATATTTCCATAAGCATAACTATGAGTATGAATAGCGCATCGCTGTTTTAAAAAGTTTGACATGTAGACTCAGATATACAGACATTATGCATATAATTCTTTTCCAAAATCCAATTACATTTATTTTAATAACTGCTGCACATTATTTTGATTAAACAAAAATCCATACAAATCGACGCTTCTAAAACCATAGTTTATTTTTTCATTTATTTCTTAAAGAATATCATGCAAAAATCTGTAACATCTCTTATATGAGTGGTCTTCATGGGTACACAAAGAGCACTGTTTATGTGAAAGCATATATTATATAAATATTTCTGCAGAGAAGTTCGCTACCCTAACAGCGCGTGAGTATATGACAATCAACAAATCCACTTCTTCATTTCTTCATCGGTTTCGAATCTCACTAAACACAATCGAAATAACTTTCATCTTTTTACACTTTTGGCATAAAGTGTTGCTTTCTCATTAACATTATTAGTTAGCACTATCACAATTATCAGTCAAGTAATCAAAGAGGATTCTCTGTGTTTAACAATTCCTGAAATATTCAGAAGACTAATTTGATTGCCTTAGTCCTGAAGATCAGACATACATGTTTGACTAGTGTGTTTTTAAGGTAGTTCTGTACTTCTACTGATCTTTTCTGGGCATTGACTGAAGTGTAAAGGTTGACACCAGTAAAGAGAGAGACTTGAACTAAATTTGGACAAGATAAAATTTCAGAAAACTCCTACAGCCCTAAATGACTGGTTGGTGTTCATTAAAAAAACTCATAACTATTAAGGCAACGCAGTGCAAAACTGAATTAAATTGAAGGGTTGATTCGAAACAAATGTATCCAAGATAATTCTATTCCGCTATAAACAAGGATTATCGTGGTGTTATTAGTCATACAAGATAGCTTTCCAAGATGAATATCCCACACCTCATTTCCCATAAATGTATTATCACTTTGTAATTAAAAAGTAACATCAAGAAACCTCAGGGCACTCATTTTAGTTTTTTATGTTCATTATGGTAAATTATCATTATCACGTCGCGCGGTTGATCTTCATAATATATCTAACAGTGGTTACAGCATTCCGTTTTCATTAAAATATTTTACTTTGTACTTTTGGCATTCAATTTTAATATTATAAAACGAAAATTTAGTACTGGTACAAATCATTATTTTATTAATATATTCACCTTCGAATAACAAATCAAACAGTTTGACCACACTAAACTATTTGTTTATACGACAATCAATAATTAAACATTTACTCTGAAGTATAAGATAGTTGAATCTAGGTCAGCATTTTTTGTAAACACCAACTGACTATATACATTTCAATAGCATGTTCAATTTGTCCAATATATAACATATTTCTAACTAGACACCTACAATTCTTTAATCTTTTATTCGATTATAAAACCGTTTCTACTTAGTAATAAAATTTAGTGTATTATTAAAATATTGTTAATTTAGTCAGACTAAAGTTTAAAAATTACATTATCATTCCTTAATTTATAAACATTAAAATCAGATATTTCTCGACCACCAGAATAAGTTTTTCAAATAGATCTTTTTATCCTTTACCATTATATAGCTGTCTTTTTCTCTTAATAGTGTTAATTAATACTAATATCTAATAAAGTTGTAGTCGTAACGCTTCAAACTATTACACTACTTTAGAGTGCAGACTTTATTTTGGTACATATACCAAACTTCATAGATTAACATTCATATTCATGAATTCGATCTTACAAGATTTTAGATGAGAAAGCAGCGATCAGGAATAAGCTTAACATATCTGTTATAATTGTGTTTTTGCTATATAAACGACCCAACGATTCCTATTGCTTAGTATTCTTATACGATGACACTCGACAAGATCCCAAAATCAGAACACGTTGAACAGGAAAGAAATTGTATTCAAAATAATAATGGTATTTTAACAGCAATCAGCAATCAATAGTTTAAATATCAAAAGACTAATATTTGAACGAAGAATATTCTTTTCGATAAATTCTCTTCAGTTTAAATATCGTTCATATATTTATAGTATATGCATAAGAAGCTTATAGATTTTTCTGCAATAATATGCCCGGGCTGATCGGTTTAAAATTAACCAATCAGCGCGCAGCAACACCATCATGCATAAAACATGCTTAATCCAATCTATATCCCACTAACAATATCCATTTTTATATATAAATGTTCCTAACGAGTATATGCGTGATCAGATTGTTCAAAATGTATTGAGCTAATACACCACATAGGTCTAATAATCTTCGTCTTCTTACTACACTATCTAAATTTATCAAAAGGACTAATTACTTCAGATCTATTAAATTAATTAAATTACCTTTTATATTTGGAAAGCTTTCTCTCAAAATTCTATTCATGTCTAATTTGTATTGCATACATAATAAAAAACTTATGCAAAACTACTTCAAATACTAATCTAAGTGAAATAAGTACCAATGGTTGTTAACTGTTTGTGCTTATATACCAATTACACTTACTGAAAAAAAGATGTATGGAGAATCAATCGTCTATAAAAACAACAGTCTTCTTCATGTCTTCATATAATCTACATTAATGTTCAATTAACTAAATGTCATATATATATATATATATATATATATATATATATATATATATATATATAGGCTCTTGATTTTCATAGTCTCTTGAACAATTAGTACTAAAAAATGTATTTTACCTGACGAAAAATAAAATGAGAAATCGTAAGTGGATGAATACTCATTTCTGGAAAAGTAGACTATAACCAATGAAATCACTTTGAGAAACTCTAGTCTATAGATTCATTAACCAAATATAATAAAAACTTGTTAACTAAGTATTTGATTTTTCGTGCAAGAACTTCTAGAAATAACACCACACTGTGCTAAGTGTGAAACACTATCAACATAGGTTCATTTAGATTTGATGAAGAATCTATCACTTTACAAATTAACTACATATTACTTTTGTTCCTTCACATATACTTTAGATATGCAACATCACTGTACCGAATCACTAGGAAATAGGTCTTTTAGTACGAACTTTGCATTAAAGAGTCCTGTCAAATTATAGCATATAAAAGATGACTAACAGATTATTCTTTTCTTTCAGTTGGTCCCCCTCTATTATTTCCTGTTTATTTCCAAATCATGTCCTTCCGCCATATGTGGATTCACAAAAGAATAGAGGTAAGCAAACGTACAATGTACGACATACATGTAATTGTCCTTCACCCCATTACCAATTGTCAGTCGATTCTTGTATTCAATGTTAGACCAAGTGATAACCTAGGCATTCTAAACTCTACAGTCTCAGGCCTCAGTAGGCTTGGTCAAATGATGTAATGCACCTGTTATAATAAAGACAAAATATGTTCTGATTGCATAAGTAACCTACCAAAACTACTTAAATAGGTTTCACTATTGTAATGTGCACTTAAGATCAGACAAAACTCAGATTAACTACTCTTTACGTTCAAGAAACAAAGAAAATATTGAGTCAGACAAATAAAGTTTAATCTATTGACTTTATGAAAACTGCTTTATTCCGTTTATTGTTAATTATTTTATGCTTTGTAATTAAGCATAAACGCGAAAACTTCTACAATAAACAAAATCCTGTGTACTAAACCATGTCCATAAATGATAAATCGGTTATATATTAGCAGAATATCCAAAAATCTTATATTTTTTACACTGTCTGAAAACAAATTATATGACTTTTGCTAGAAGTTTCTAGTTTTTAATTATTAATGGGAATCACTTCTATTTTCACTCGTTTCTTTGCTTAGTAATCTTCTTAACATGACCTTTTAAGTTCTGTTGGCAACTATTATGAAAGCTTGAGATCAGCGACAGAAGAACATTGAACATCGATTAGTACATGAATTAACTAAAAGTAGTTTACGAAACACCATATTTAACCTGATTGACTTATTTAGTTAGCTTACGATAAATGCACCAAGCCCACACACGAAATACTCAAAAGAAATAACTTTAAAAGCTTACTTACCGTTTCTTATTAGAATAAACCAGAAATTGTCAGTATCAAACCCACAGACATATTTCTAGGGTCTGTCTCTCACACGTTATTGCGAAAATCCAAGAAATTTCATTTTCCTTTGAAATAAAAAATGTGAATTTCGGGTTAATTGACGTTTGCCTGAATATACGTATGTATCTTATTAGATTTCCCATGTTTAAAGTTACACGAAATCAACCCAGGAGATCAAACAGTGGAAATATATTTCCTTGTCTACCGATGATAATGGCAATAAAATCCTACCCATACAAAGTTTGATGATTCAACTTTTGTTGTGTGCCAAAGTAGAAACTTTCAATCCATGACTAAATATATGACTAAGTAACTCAAACATTGAAGATGTCATTCAAAGTTTATACATTGGAAAACTATAGTAGGGCACAAAATATTAAATTGTTGGTCAGACAAATTCAAAAAATTAGCATCCTTTAAAATTATTATTACTTGGTAGGTTTCTGCTCAAATGACGTAATTGCCTTTTTCTGTAATTCACTGTAACTTAAAGCGCTTGATGATTACATTTTCAAGATCATTTTTGGATTTCTTATTTAATTCGTTTAAGGATTTTCTATACGTCATGGGATTTTGGGCAAAATTACTCTGCCTTTATTATTCATTGCTTGGATTCTGGGGAACGTTGGTCTATTTCTTTGTTATAAGGTATGTGATCATTATTAATATTGCTACACATGTGACTGTTGTCATATAAATCACTTTTCGTTTTAATATGAAACTGAAAGATTACCAATCAAAGGTTTCAGTATCAAGAAGTTTTTGGCAAATAGATGTGTATTAAAAATAACATAGAAATCATCCAATTTAAAATACCATTGAGAAAGATAATTATGCATTTTAATAAGGATGCAAAATCTTTTATTACTGGTTTTTCAAGAAATGAAAAAATCATTACATTAACCTCGATAAAATTTATGACAATCTCAAACCATAAAACATTTTGATTAACGCAATCATATTTTATGTCCACCCTGAAAGTTTCATGTTTCCAAAGAATAATCCCGAACATTCTAGAGAAATCAATACATAATCGATATAACTATAACCTAACTCAGGTCTACATAGAACTGTATAGTGGTTGAGTAATACTGCCTTTTAAAAGCCAGTCATGAGTTTAAAACAGAAAAACATCCGACTCAAACTAAATAAATGGATAGAATACAAGATAGTCAGAATCTAATTTTAGGTGGTAGGAGGCAGTCTATAACAATCTTTAGACCTACGTTTCGTGCTAGTTAGTACTCGTCTGGTAGGTGTAACTGTAATCTTTAATGAATTGGAGCTACCTGTAAGATTCGATATCAAGTCACTTAGCTTTACAATCTGAGATTTTACCAATGAGTTACTCTGATCACGACTGATATCCTGTAGAACTGAAATACTTAAAATCTAATGTACATATCATTTAACTTGCAGTAAGCATTAATTTCACTTAATAATACAGTTAATAATATTACTTCTTCAGTTGGTGCTGAGAAACTGATTTCGAATAAAAACTTTACACGAATTCAGAATAAAATAGTACGACTATAACCAAATACATTTAATAATGATATCACTTTAAAGTACAAATAAACGAATTAATAACCTACTGTAATAACTCTCGCATGAATTATAACGGACTGTTTTTTACGATTATTTAGTATGAACTACTTACTTATGGACAAAACTGGACAGAGACAGGCTATGTCACATAAAATAAACTATTGTGATTTCGGCATGAATTAAAACGCTAAACAAAAATAATTTTCTCTATACATGGAGTTCGCATATAAATTTTAAACATGTGATCGTAACTTCACAGTAGTTCCTTGCTTATGTATAATGCATTACCATTCACGGACAGCTAGGATGCAGCTGGACGATTGAGAATTCTCAGGTGATCTGGCTCTTCTATCACAAACGCAACAACAAATGCAGGAGAAAACGACTAGTGTAGCAGCAGCCTCAGCAGCAGTAGGTCTCAATATAAACAAAGGGAAAAGCAATACTCTCCGATACAATACAGCATACACCAATCAAATTACATTTGACGGAGAAGCTTTTAAGGATGTGAAAGCCTTTACACATCTGGCAGCATCATCGATGAACACTATGGATCTGATGCAAATATGAAGGTGCAGATCATCAAAGCAAGAGCAGCATATTTAAAACTGAAGAACATCAGGAACTAAAAACAATTATCAACCAACACCAAGATCAGAATTTTCAATACAAATGTCAAGACAGTTCTACTGTATAGGGCGGAGACGTGGAGAACTACGAAAGCCATTATCCAGAAGATACAAGTGTTTATTAACAGCTGTCTACGCATGATACTTCGGATTCGATGGCCAGACACTATCAGCAACAAGTTACTGTGGGAGACAGCAAACCAGATTCCAGTGGAGGAAGAAATCAGAAAGAAGCGTTGGAAGTTGATAGGACACACATTGAGGAAAGCACCCAATTGCGTCACAAGGCAAGCCCTCACATGCAGTCCTGAAGGCCAAAGGAAAAGAGGAAGACTAAAGAACGTATTACGTCGAGAAATGGAGACAGACGTGAGAAGAATGAACAAAAGTTGAATAGGGCTAGAAAGAACGGCCCAGGACAAAGTGGGTTGAAGAATGCTGATCGGCGGCCTATGCTCCATTGACAGTAACAGGCGTAAATGAAAAAGTGATTACCATTCACACCATACCCCTGCTTCATAAATTAACTGGCACAGAATTAGGTTACAAGAAGGCTTAAAGTGACCAGACCAAAACACTGTATCAGTTCATGAAGTCAGAGAATATAGCTGACAATTTAACTGATAAATGTACTTGATCATCGTAATTAATGACTCAATATTATTGCTTATATAGCTTAAAAACAGTTACAACGAAGCTCATTCCATATAGTTCTTCAAGTATCGGATATAGCACCATTCCATTCGTGAACTTCTCGGTTCCATTTTGTACTCTGTCCCGTTTTTAGTTTTGTACTAATTACATTATCTTTACTTTGTGAGTTATGTTTTCAGTCTTCTCTCTTTTGGTTTGCTAATTTGAAGTCCTGAAAAATGTGCCGAAATTTGTCACTTAAACACAATACTAGTCCTCTGACTTCTAAAGTTTATAATGAAATTTAGTCAGGGTAATGAGTGAGATATGCCTACGTCAGTGATGCTCCGTAATATTCCATTAAACGGACCAAAACATTCTATAGTTTTTTCCACTTGTATTTCATTATATGCCCAATCTGATAATTTAAATATCACTTTGACAAGATAGTTGCTATAGTATCTTATATTCGATTCAATTAGTTGTGCTGACTTTAGATAGTGTTTGCAATGTACCATCCCTCAAAATTCAGGAAATGATTTAGAGTTTCTGATAATTATTCATCTGCTAAAGTTGATAGGTTCCTTAATATTACTTTCACAAGTTATTAAATGAAATCTGTTATAGAAAAGTTCCAAGAAGGAATACATTTAAAGATGTCTTCAGAACAAACAATAAAAAGTCAATAATGTATGCATGCTCGATAACAAAAACATTTATTTCACAAATACTAAACGTGTCTAGTTTCATATAAACAATCTAAAAGATGAGTCTTATAATAATTTTAAGCTAATGCTACATTTATCTACTTTAATGTAAACGCATGTTTCATATTGTTTCTAATTTATGATCGTTTTAAACACAACTATTGTTTTGTAATATAATATTAACTATGTAAATTATTTACTGTTAACTAACATTAATTACAAAAGCATTATGGTAAATAACCACAAGAACAAATAAAACTGAAAAGTATGGTTTGATTGTAGTTAGAATGAATAATTGATTCATTAATTGGGATTAAGTTATTTTTTTAATGGCATTAAATAATACTAACTAATTATGTTACTTCCTAGACTAAAATTTATTCGGACTATATATGTCAAGGTTAAACCAAGTTAATCTATGTTTTTCATAAATCATAGCTTCAAATTAAACTCAGTTAATAATTTTCACTTAATAATGTTCATAATGTCACCTAATATTTAAATGACAGAATGTCATAACTTTTTGTACATGTACCAGACCAGTTTGTTAGGTTATGTTTATTTTATTTGCCAACTAGAATACAAAGTTTTCATTAGTGTATTACATGTTTATTGCTGGATTATAAACTAGATATTCGCTCATATTCAATTGAAGGATCATCGATACATAAATTATTCATTTGAAATCCGATTAACCTGAATTCAGGGTAATGCATTGGATTAACTGATTTATTTAGTCTTTTCGTAAACATTATTCTGGTCAAGAATAATGTAAGTATAATTTTCATAGTGGCTATAAACTGTCTTTTATTAGTTATTAACTTGCAATTATTTGCTAACAATCCTTTCAAAGTTGTCAGTGATTTATTTGGCAATACAGACTACTTTAATCATTCATTATTCCAGTGATCGCTTTAATATAAACCTTCTTCTTTCCCATACATTTCAATTTATAGAGTAATAGAAAGTCACTGGTTTACATGGGTCAGTCAGTCAAATCATTTGGCTATGCCAGTAGATTATGATCGAGCTGAACCATGGTTTCGTTTACAGCTAAATGGAACATGCAATGTTGAAAACTCGCTATTCAATGACTGGTTTACGGGACATTTGAATTTCCAGATAGAACATCAGTAAGTTAGACTTCGTCCAACTGTCACTCTTCTCAGTCTTTAAATTTTATTAATATTTATTTCTTCATGATACTCTTAAAATAACTAATTTTTATTGTCTAAGTTACTTTTCGTTGACTAGCTCTGCATGTAAGTGATAATCACTTCGGTTGTATAATATGCATTCAGAAATTTTGATTACTTTTCTCTATTATTCTTTCCCTAGCTTTTAAGGAAAGACTTTGCTGTATTGCAAAGAGTACTGAATGCAGTTAGCAGAATGTGTGGTGAATCTTTTGAGGTCATTATTAATATGGTTGTGGATAGACATCTAAAGTCTTGCAAACTACTGGCAGGTGTTATCTTATCAGATACTAACCATCCCCTTCATTCATATCTTTCTCCTTGTATATCTTCTGGTAGAACGAGACGTAAATACATTAAAATCCATGCACGCAAGCAAAAGTATAAAAGTTTTATAATGCCTTACCTAGCAAATATACTCTGTGACGAACAGGTTGTTAGAGTTGACCTAGTCAATAACCTGTATTTTAAAAAAAGTCTCTAATTGAAAAGTTGTACAGGTTCAGATTTTTTAACCTTTTTCTTTTTTGATTTTGTAAAACTTGTTGAAATACCTCATGCTGAGAATTCTATATTGTGCCAAAATATAATATTGAATAAAGCCGTCAATAATAATAATAATAACTCATCCAAGTACAAACTGGTAAACTCAACAGAATGAAATTTAGTTATTTGCATTGTTTATATAAAGACATGAACTTTGTTTTCTTACTTTAGATCGATTTAACTGCATCGATATTAGTGAATATTAAAAATTAAAATATTAGGCCTAAAAATAAGTTGTAAGGTCATGAAGAATGACCGTTAGCTTTTATCAGTACTAATAACCTCCAATTAATATTGATCATTATCTATTACTATACTATGATTCCACCACTAGTCACGATCTATCGACTACAGAAAAGCTTATGATAAAATGAATATATGGAGGCGATTCACACAGGATCCACATAGGCCAACGACTGATCAAAATTTAGTCAAGTATATCAACAGCAGAACAATTCAAGTTGTTCTCAACAATTATATAATATGGATCAGTTAATTTCTCGCACACGTGTTTAGAAAGCAAGCACTAAAATGGGTTTTTAGATAAAATTCGATTAAAATATCTCAAAAACAACGTAGTAAGTAGAATATATTTCACTATCAGATGTGAACCTAATTAAAAACTTGAGCCGACAAAATATTCAAACAGATATTTCTTCAATCAAGCTTAAAAAATCGGGTGTTATTTTCTTGATCGACTCTATCTAATAACACAAAATCAAGATGGAAAATGTAGTTTTGCATCTGTTAGATTGACTTTGTGATCTGTAGATACTATAACTTTGAAAATAAGTTGATCATTTTTCACTACATGAAGCTTAAAACATTTAGCGGTATAACAGAATACCTTACTAACTTAATGAAACTGCCATTTTTTCATTTCAGCCTATTTCCAACTATGCCAAGACATAATTATCATATAGTAAAGCCTTATGTAAAAGCTTTATGTGAAAAGTATAACCTTCCTTATCGCGTTAAGCCAATTGGAATAGCTTTTGCAGATGTTTTCAAGTAAGCTTTCTCAGACTTAGTATACTTATATGTTATTATTCACCACATTACTCAGAAAACTTGATAACATTTGTCCTTAATTAACAGAGAGAAATATTTCTCCGATTTGCTTCATTTTTTATTACTCCCTGGCTATGTATTTATATGTTTAGTATAAATCAATTCTTGTTTATTTTCAAAATTTTTGTATTATAAAGTTTTTTTCAAAAGAAAACACAAAACTTTTCTATCGTATTTATTACTTTCATTGAATTTGAAAATATCTCGGAATGTACGAAAAAGATTGTTCTTTAATCAACTAAAATTCCTTTTCGCAAATAAATAGCTCTTATTATTACTTATTTAAGAATAAATGTAAAAAAATAACTGTAACACAGTCATTTATAATAAGAAACAAATTCATTCTATTCATTTGCAGATAAATTTCATCAAACTTTGTGTTCTACTTGTCAAAATTATTAATAAGGTTTATTATGCAAGCTTATATTGATAATGTTACAAATCGACATTAAGAGATCATCGGCATCTTTCTAGTACATTATAAGTCTAGATGAATATCGATTGTAAACTTGACTCTTACACATAAATGCGACCAAAAGTGTTTACTTTTGTTTATTATAAGGATGGACATTAAACAACAAATCGGTTTGAGTCACTTAAAAATTTCCCGGTTCTTGAGACATTTTCTTATATAATCTTCGTAATAACATTAAATTTTACCCATTTCATTGTGTTATTGCCTATTAAAAATATACCAGAGCTTCCCCTTAACAAAGTGTTGTATATTAAGAAATATAGGATTTATTCAAAACGACTAATTGATCATATGTTTGAAAATTTGCCCTTGGATAGTTATACTGATTTGTATGAAGTCCAGAAATAAGTGTTACAAATAACCTGGATAGCCCTTAAGAGTAAAATATGTTTAAATCTGTGTATAGGTTTTTTCGACATTAATCTATAAAATGGTGTTATTTATGCTTCGGGAAATACAATAAAATGTTCAGATAAATTTTATATCAATTATATATGCTTTTTAACATTATAGTGCAAAACCCCATAATGTTACATATTGTTTTAAATGATTATCGGATCTATAAGGATAATATTAAAATAAATGGCCATGCAGATAGACACTTAAGCATGTGTATTGTAGATTATTTTTAATTTTAAAGCATTTATAAAATTGCCTCTCCATTTTCCTAGTTAATAAGCCTGAATAATTTGTCATCCACTAATATCACTATAAACCCACATTTACGTCCCAAATCGTACATTCACATATTTCCATTACAAAACAAATTCTTAATTTCATAGATGAAAGAATGAGTCAATCTATGAAACATACCAAATCTCCACAAAAACTCCTTCTAATAAAATTCTTAATTATTGGTCAACATTTTAAGAATACACTGCTCTTGTCTGTGGTTTCATTATTTAAACATATGGAAACTTATTTAGCTACCAATATATTCATACTCTACACCCATTCGTTGAGATCTTATAAATGTTTCCTATTTAGATTGAGATATTACTGACTGACTGGTAAAGTTTTCTGTACACTTGATTGAAATTTCCATTATATATATGAGTGGAAGTTTATGTAATTTACAAATATAAGTAACTAAAGATATCACTCACTGACTCCTGATTACAAATTGACTCATCACTGTATTTCTTCCCTCCTCAGTAATAAGAATTTGCTATCATTAAGAGTTGTCTCGGAAATAAAATCATAAACAATCATGACTTAGTATTGAGTTTAAAAATTTATTTTGTTTTGTTTGGTAAATTAATTTTAAAACACTCAACATCTCAATATCATATTCATTAACATTTAATTTTTATTTATCTGTTTGAATGAAATAATGCAAAGAATTCTTGCTATTGAATATCTCTTTTATCAATATTTTAGAATTTTGAAATCAAGTGCAGAGTTATGGAAAAAAGTAAAATGTGAAGAAGAAAAATGTATGAAAAAACTTATTGATGATTAAAATGAATGTCTTTATTATATCGTGTCTTTTACATATTTCATCATAATTTATTGTTTCTGATTAAAATTGAGTCAAAAACATGTTCATATATGAACGTATTGATCTTAATTTTATAGTTAGTGATTGTTAGTGTTTTTTCCTACATGAATAAACATCGATATCTTTTGCTAATGACATTTGTTTATTTTTAATATTAAAAGAAAAAGTATTATTTGTTTGCTAATTCAAAGTGTTCTTATTAGTTACAGAATAACTGCTTATTCGTACAGCGGCAACATCGCATGGATTTTTTTTATTGCAGAAAATATATAACAATAATTGTTGAAAGCGTGAGTCAATTGAAGCTAGACCACCATGGAAAACCTGGAAACACTGGACGGCCGTTTCGTCCTATTATGGGACTCCTCAGCAGTGCGCATCCACGAAGCCAGCTCAGTGGTCTATCGGTTAAGGGCTTCGGCTCGAGACTGGTAGGTCCTGGGTTCGAATCTCGCTCGCGAGAGCAGGTTCGTGGATGCGCACTGCTGAGGAGTCCCATAATAGGACGAAACGGCCGTCCAGTGTTTCCAGGTTTTCCATGGTGGTCTAGCTTCAATTGACTCACGCTTTCAACAATGATAAATACTAAATCTCCACAAAACCCCTTCTATATAACAATAAGTTGCATGAATTTAATATGTGATTCTTTTTTATTCTTAATTCTCACTATGTATTTTTTATAAATGTGGAAAACATAGTACTTATTTACTCAATTTTTGCTTTATTAGTTATTGTGTGTTTAAGTCCTGAAAAATGAAACGAATATCCTTTATGTATTTGAACAGTGACGTCATCTTATTATTATTTCTTTACCTTTAACATCATGTTTCATGTAAAAATATGTGAAACATCCATTACTGAGTATTGTAAGTAAATGATAGTTTGAATAACCATTACCAAGTTTAGCCCAGATGACCTGGAAAAAAAGTATCTATACTGAAATGTAGAAATGATAAAAGACAAGACTATTCGACTAACCGTATAGCTAAGAAAAAGTGGATAATAGAATTAATACAAAATTAGTTGTAATAATGCCAAAATAAAATGCCTATTATGAAATTTTCGGTGTTTAATCTCTTCATTTCACTCGTTAGTATATACAAGTTAAATAACTATACGCTAGATCATTTGTTTACAGAAATGTAAAGTACTTTCAAGTTATAAATATCTAAAAACTAAATTTTCAAGACTCTTCAATATTTTCACTGAACAGCGATATTATACTAAACCAGCTATCCAAATTAAATAATTTATAAGAGATTAAACATATTGCAAATACACAATTTTTGCGAAATTTCTTAGCACAACAGTATAAACATGTTATATTGAAAGTATTGATCTTTTAATATGGATTAGATAGACTGAATGTAGCTAGTAATTGGATCTAGGACCCACTTTTCGTCCTATTCGGGACTCATCAACTGGATAAACTGAGTTGATGATCATTCCGAGACTCTAACCCAGTACCTTTCACTTTAGACCTCATCGTTCTATCTATTGAGTCTGGATATTCACTGACTTATGCAAAAGGTATGCGACTTAATTTAGTATGATACGACTTGGATTACGTTCTTTTTAAACTAAATAAATGCATCTAACAAAATCTTATCTACATTAATAGGAGTCAGAATTTAGGGACTGAAATCACAGTTGCTATGTATGAAGAAATTCTCAAGGTAATTGTTGGACATTTTTGTCTACAAATGAATGACAAAGTTGACAAAGAATATGTGATTCCAGGCAGGTATTTCTTAAATGAACTGTAGGAAAACGTTTATCAACGTAAATATTAAGAGATGTAAGGAAAAAACACAATTTCTAGTTCTAAAATGATTATCGAAAACACTGCGACATTTCAAAACAAACTGAGAATATTCCTGGTATTATATGAATGAGGAAAACTATGACAGTGAAATTTAATGCTAAATCAAACTACTCCCAACAAATCAAGTACATTGAGCTACTAAGCTATAGTGATTCTCAGTTTTAGATAAAAATGTGGCGATTAAAATAGTCAAAATATTACGGAATACTCATATTAGTAATCATCGGAAAAGTTATTTCAAGTGGTCATTTTTCGTGTGAATTTATAGCTACAAAGCAGTTAAGTTTACCAAAGAAATAACGTCTCTTTAAAAATTGAGTATTTAAGCAAGAAGTTAGGCAACTACAATAAATATGTACCACCATCACTTTTGGTATCGTTAGTGCGCTCTTCTTTTTTATTCTGCAAATTTCTACAAGCTATTTTTATTAGTTATTATTTGAAGGTGAAAGTAATACATTACTCCAAAAGAAATTTTTGATTCATGATCACTCTTAGAATTAAGGCGGTAATTATTGTCATGAAAAATTCTTTGCTCAGTTTTGTCATTGTTCCTACTTAATATCTATCATTATTGAGAAAATTATGAGCTTGTTTAAGTCCTGTAATGAAATCTTTAAAACTATTCGATCACTTAGTAAGCTATCTCTAAATACTAGATTGTACCAGTAATGTTTTTTTAGCTCATATGTGAGACCATAAAATATGATACTGACCAACTCTTATTAGAGAAGGTTGAATTCTGACGATACTAAGTAATAATCACGAAAGCTAAAATCTTAAATACAGACCACTTTTTAAAAAGTGACCAGACAGCCCTAGAAATCAGTACTTCGATCTCAATGGACTAAGGTGGGTGCACAATAAATTCCAAAATTAGTTAAACCAAAACTCAACTGTTTATTTCTGTAAGCATCATTTACAAAACTTCAAATAAAAATCAGATGATCGATCTAACGAAATGTCTGATTTACGTGTATTCATGAAGCTAATTGGATTATGAAGACCTCGACATCTGAGCGGAACACACTGGAATAACCGGCCAGTAATACCAGGTTTTCTATGGTGATCCATCTTTAATCAACTCATAAACTCAACTGTTAAATTACTACAATCGCCCTTTCTGATTATTCATTTATTTAGATTTCCTTATTAGCCTTTAAAATTTCAGAGAGCTTTGGAGAATATAGGAAGCAGAAAATGATTAAAGGTCATGGACAACTAAATAGTGAAAAATCATGATACGATTTTTTAAGTAGGCGAATAAAGGTCATTGGGAAAGACGGTACGATAAGAAAATAGGGATTTCTGAATTAGAATATTATCATATAAAGAACTAAGGGAATAATAATTTATGAGCCATAAAAAATAAAAAAACGTCACAAAATTTAAGGGAAGTAAGTATAGATAAAACTAGGGCCATGGAATACAGATTTATCTGGTTCTACGCTCGAAATATATTTAGACAAATATCTGTCAAGAAATTAAGTCTTTATTTGATAAATAATTCCAAATAAAACGTATTCTGTGTAGTTGTAGGTGCCTCGAAGTTGAGATAGAATGTTTGTAAGGCGGACATAGAGAAAATAGTCTGTAATTATAGATAAATGTGCTTAGACACATTATTTTTCACATAGATTCTACATCCTGTCCAATTTATGTCAACCTCAACACAAAACCAGAAGGTACTTGAAAGAATTTGCACAGAAGAATAACCCATGTGAAGAAACCAGTCTCATAAGACACATGAATTTTGCAAGAAGTACTGAAGAACTTGATTTCTTGAGAGTTGGAAGAGCTCAGTTATCCGTTTGGCGACCAATCATAGTAATATTCTTTTCATATTTCGGTGTGACTAGTCCTCTTTCGTTCCAGAATAAGGGTGCATTTCGTCGATAATCCCAATTTTTCCTTGCTCCTTTTAGTTACAAAACTTTACAGTCATCTGAAAGTACTTTCAACAGCTTCTTAAAGCATCGTATAATCAGTCGAGACACAAAGCTTTATGGTTTTCGCCTATGCTTATATCAAGTGATCAAAGTCTGTTATCATGTATAACAAGATTGTAAAACTACAGAACTGCACCTTTTTTTCCCCTACACAAACGGTTACATTCAAATTGCCTATCAGTCCACTAACTTTAACAGAAAGCAGTGTTTCGTTTTGATTAATAAGGGAGACGTTCAAGCTTGCAGAGTACGCTACTCACACAATATGGCACCATTAGACAGACCTCAATATTAAAAAAACAAGGATAATGATGCAATTAAGTAACCAATTTCACACTCTATGTTGAACAATTCCATATCCTGTCTGTTTTGTTTCCAAATCCTTTTCTATTTGGAATTATGACAACGATCCTACCATGAATAAGACAAGCGAATTTCCGTTATTTTCAACATAGCGGATTCTTTAAGAAAACTGCCCATTAAAACAAGATCCATCTCCATCAAACTACTATTTCCGTAAGTTTGATTGGTGGACTTATATTAACCATCTGTAAGGATCGATGAGATTAAAACACTAAGAATTGCTGTTCTCATTCGTTTCAAGTTAACGATAATGCTTCCAGCTATGCTATATTAGAAGGCGAATGTCAATTTACCTTTTATTTATTTGAAGACATAAACATTGGTAGGAAGCAAAAGCAAATATATGAGCTACACAATAAAAATGAGGTTGTGAATAGATAAAGAAAAAGATCGAATATAATACAAGAGAACAATGAATTGAAATAAGTACGTGAGTGTGAAATAATAATAATGGGAGCAGTTCATATAGGAAAAATACAACCAGAATGAATTCTTTCAGTTAAGGAAGTTACTCTAACTTTTATGGAGAAAGTTACAGCAGGATCGCCACTAGCTTCCATTCTGAGCTATATTTGATAACGTCTCGAGCAAGTGTGTCGTAATATCTTCTAGGACCTAATTCAGGAAGTCGGGAAGGATTAACAGAAGCTAATCTTCTAAAGCTTTCTTTCAAACTACGACCTCATGTCAAGTACCATACACCTCTCTTTTCCGAACCAGCCCCAGAGTCCGCAAATAATGCACAATGTGAAATCTCCTGGAACGACATTCTCAGGACACATTCAAGTCACCGAAGTCGATGTTTCAAGATAGCAACACTAATTGAAACTCTGTATTACTAACATGATGTCGTCTCTGGAATCCAGGAGCCCGTCGGAGACAAAGATAATCAAACAGAGTCATCCGATCTCCTCAGTTAGGAAAACAAGTTTTCACAAGCACAGAGCGAAATCGCTCTCATTGACGCAATATAGATCCAACTTTTACAGCCAGAATAACTTCGTGAAGGCGCCAAAGATGGTCCAGATTGGCGTAAGCTGCTCCGGCTTTCAATATACGTGAATTGATCTCATTATTTGTGCCACTACCGGAACTTACACAGCTACCCAGAAACACGAACTCCCCATATGCTTCTATCTGTTCATTACCAAAGAGTGAGTGCAGGTTCGGGGTATTTCAGTATTGTAAAAGTACTTTCTGCTAAGGTGCATAGCACACGCCATACCTACGGACACTGATTAAGTGCGGACAGCATGCTTTGGGTTAATTGTACAGTAAGACAATATCACATACTGAAGATTGAAAAGTCTTCTTCTAGACAACGGATCCACACCAAAACTGTCTGGATTCATCAAAGCTGTCTCCAGAACGTCATCCATGACAAATTTAGAAAGGAAAGGTGGGACTGAGTAACCCTGACTGACCCAATTCGCTGAAATCGTTCTGTTTAGGGAGATGAATTTGTTCGCCATTGAAACGTAAGATAAGATTAGCGTAAACAAACGTGTGGTCAGAGTCCAGATAAGTATTCCAAAATGAGCGGCAATACTGTACTCAACGACGTCAACAGTAGCTGACCACAATTTAATCAATCTGAGTCCAGGTTAAAGGTGTAGGAGAATACCAATTGGCACATCTCCGGAGACCATACCAATAGTTAGTGCTAGCCAGGAACAGACTAAAGTCTGATAAAAGTTGCAGTAGATGGTCACCGTCATCTGAACAAAAACTATTGACCACCAAAACGACTCTTCTGTGCCGAGACACCCGACCTGAGCATTGAAATCTTCGACTAGAATACAATATCTGTCGAACGCACTTTCCGCAGAAGAACACTTAACTGGTAGTAAAACTCATCCTTGATCGCTTCCGGGTTGCAATCTGTCGATGTGTAGACGGAGATTAAGAAAAGACATCCTATCTCATACATAATTTTCCAAATTTTGATGGAGCTTCCTAATCTAACAGGACATAACAGACTGTTAGCAAAGATCCGATCGATTAGTACTGTCTCAGCTGTAGAGCTTAGTGTGAGATTAGAGCTAGAAAAACTAGACGATGTCACAGCGTCCCTGCCTAAACACACGTGAAACTAGTTCTCAAAGAGACAAATAAGGAGCGAATTTGTAGTACTTCACAAGAGTCTTGAACACAGGTGTCGGATAGACAGCAGACATCGATGTTGAGACTTTCTAAAGGCATATTCAACCCTGCCTGTTGTCCGACCTCCATTAGTGTGTGAACGTTGAAGGAGGCCAGTTTGAATGGCACATGCTATTTCAGAATTCGCATTCATTAGTAGCGCTCAACTTCCGACCAGTCAATGACTTAAGATCGTTTAGACAGAACAAAGTTCCCACCATAGACGAGTTGCTATGGAAGTTTAAAAATATAGGAATATGCAAAATGGGGATAGAGGAATAGACAAGTGATTCAACGTAAAATAAAAACGAGTCTTAACAAATAGTTTTGGTATGATCTGTGAGGACTGAAATTAAGGCGTGAATAGTTTCCTCCAATAGTAGTCACAATTTGGTTTGTGTATGGGCTGGGATAGAGCCTGGACGCCTGAACCAAAGCAGGTGGTTCTTTTTAGAGGGCTACTCACTGAACCTTTGAACTAAAGGTTTTTGTGGTTTATTGATAGGACTCCAATTCGACCATATGATGATGTTAACGAAATATACATCTTGGCTCCTTTGTACATAACTGTCAACTTAATTCATGTTAAAGAATAATGAAATAAAATAAGCCAAATACGAAAATAAATTCTGGATACGTATACTACATATATTCGTTGAGCCAGGCAGACAATCAGATAAACGAAGCGGAGAAGCAGACCAGACAAGGAAAGCGTCTCAATTCGGTTTGATTAATCATGACTAAATATTTATAGTCAGGCAACAGTAATCTAAATATATGTGATGAATAGGGTAAGTGATTGGCACACACGATCATATAAAAGCAGTCAAGGTTATAAGTGAATAAGTAACAAGGTCAAAATATGACTCCACAAGGCAGTGGAGCAACGTCAGGAGATGCAGTCTCATGGTATCCGGTGACCAACAATAGGTTCATACGTCATTCCTTCTCTCGGGATACTGGAGACTACGTGCATCATTGGTTTGAAATCAGGATTTCCCAACTCTCCTAGGTAGATTCTCCGTATCCACCAATCCGGTTAAAGCGCCGGACATTCGCTTTTCTTACTTTCAATTACGTAAAAAACACCCCGCCTCAGTGAGGCAGTGATTAGTACTTCCTTGACAGTAGCTGTATACGTGGTCATATGAGGGCATTTCGAGAGGGAGAGCTAACTATTCTCGCACTCAACTGCACCAGGGCAATCCGGATTGCTCGTGGATATCATTCAGGTGAATGGTAGCAGTAAGGTACATGAACTGTTAATAATTTTTTCTATCCGTCTTTTTCACTATTAATTTTACTAAGATTGTGCTTGTTGACTTAAGTCTACTTGGTAAGACTAAACAACCATCTACTGTTACATGTCACTGTCATATCAGTCGACTATGCTCTTGTTGCCAAGTATTGAGTTCGGAGCTAACCGGGATGAGTCTTTAAGAATCCGGTAATAGAAAAGCTACCGTAATATATGCCTTTTCTTGCCGTTTGCTAAACGCTGCTAAAACCTCTTACCGTCAACTTTATATCAGACGGTTGATAACCATCATCTGTTTGCAGGAGAGAATTTCTACTTTGTTTAACTTTACCAGTTATGCATCAAAGTTGCTAAGATAAAACGTAGTAAAATTATACCAGGGTCATTTCAGAATAAAATTGTCAGTTTAATTAATAATTTAATGTATTTGATTATGAAATAGATACAGAATTATAAACAATAAAATGAATAAGCGTACAATAGTCCTCCTGAATGGTTTGTCAGTGAAATCAACGAATGATCTATGTCCAAAGAGGCAGGGTATTTAGCTTGGGTAGGGAGCACTACGAATCCAACATACCTCCTTTGTAGAAATACAAAACACTTAGTACCCAAAATCAACCATGAACTTGATCAAGATAGATTATATACTAATATAACCCTCATTCTGCCAACGATGGATCGACTGAGACCGACAAATCACAACGCATATGCTGTGCAAACCGATGAGCTAGTAAAAAAACGAAGTCAGAATAATTAAGTAGCAAAAAATACTCCAAAGCTGATATTTTAACCATTAAAAACCATTATATCAACACCCAAGACTTATTAGATCAGTATCTATCGTGATATTGTAATATCCTAAACAAATTCTTTCCTGGAGCCACCCGCTTCCATAAATAACATAGTGTTCACACTGAAACTGAAAATCATATATTTCTAAGGTTTAAGCTTTAGTTTTTTAAACTGTAGTACTTCGTAATGCTAGTAAGACCTTCAATTTTCCTCAGACTTTTAAAAACTAGCAGTGACCGGAATCTTAAAAACAACTCCACAGCTGAATTTTCAAGGGTGTTAGGCTTACAGAAATCTTGCCAAGCACCAAACAAAGGTTAGTCCAAATATAAGTTTTACCATTAGCTTGAAAATATAAATAAATATAAGTTTGTTACTAAGGTAAAGTTATTCTTTTACTTAGACAATATTAGAAAATGAAAAAAGCTAACTGAAATAATTTATATTCTAGATATAACAAGCGATTCTCTACATAGAAAAATCTAACCAACTAGCTTCAAAAATTTGCTCCGGAAGACCGAGACCATAAAATTAATTGATGAAGTCAATAACTTGAACTCTGGGCTTATTAAACTTCTTATTTATTATCCAAAAAAAATTATAGCTACTGACGGAGATTCTGAGTGATGCAGCTTAGAAACGAAAACAAATAACTTTATTTATAATCTCTCAACAAATTTAGAACATTCTACTATTTTATGCCTTTTATTTTTGTTCTCACTCCTAGCTCTTCTTTCAGTTTTCTTTTGCTTTTTGATCTTTACAAAACGAACGTTAATGGTGAAAACTATAACCTAGAAATATTCGTAAAATATCTGACTGTTTTGGTACCTATATTAAAAACGACCTAATAACCAGAATTTGACTTAACTAAATTATCAACGACTTTTAATTTTATATGATCTATTCATCTTTATAGTACACATATCTTGCACATAATTTTTCTATGTATTAGTAGACTGATTCTAGGTTTCATTCTGGCTCTGTAAAGCTTTCTTTCAACCCATTGTTATACAAACCAACACTGCATATTAAGGTCCATAGTAATCAGATATACATACCATGAATATCGCACCTATATCAGTAGGATGTAGACTAATCAACTAATTGGTGTACACCAAGTATTCTGCGTCTACCTTCAACACTCATAACTCTGTGGTTCCACCACGAGAGTATTAGTTCGGAAACATCTATGATCAAATACCGTTAACCTACAAATCTCGTCTACGTTGAAAGGTCATGGTTCACAACCATGACGTAAGACAGCCAATTGCTGCAAAGCATACTTTCGCGCTGTTTAGTAACGAAGATAACTCTGCCTGTAACTCCTCTGGGGGTTACTGCCTGTCCCAAGCCCGGGTAAAGGAGGAGGGTTGGGCATGGGGTTAGCGACCCCATCCCGTAGAAAATCAATTCGCTAAAAATACGCTAACCAGAAAAAATCATTCAAACCATTCAAACTCTGCTCCGGGAGTAGAAGGAATAATTATGACGTCTCATGATGAAAGCCGAGTTCATTCGGAAGTCATGAGGCCGATGCACCTTCTTACAACCAGAGCGACAATTTTTATAGGTACATGGATTGTCCGGACAATGTGGGAGACCGGAAGAGTTTTCCAAATTGCTGCAGAAATGAGAAAATACAACCTGGAGGTGCTTGGAATCAGTGAAACACATTGGACTCAGGTTGGACAACAACGACTGTCTTCAGGAGAACTTCTGTTATACTCCGGTCATGAAGAAGAAAATGCCCCACATACACAAGGAGTTGCATTGATGCTGTCCAGAAAAGCACGAAATGCACTTATTGGATGGGAACCTCATGGACCAAAGATCATCAAAGCCTCCTTCAAAACAAAGAGAGAGGGCATTACAATGAACGTCATCCAATGCTATGCGCCGACCAACGACTACGATGAAGACGCTAAAGACCAATTCTACGATAGGCTGCAGTCGATCTTCGAGAAGTGCCCAACCAAGGACCTGACCATTCTGATGGGAGATCTCAATGCTAAGGTTGGAAAGGACAACACTGGATACGAAGACGTCATGGGACAACATGGACTGGGAGAAAGAAACGAAAATGGTGAGAGATTTGCAAACCTATGTGCCTTCAATAAACTGGTCATAGGTGGCACCATATTTCCACACAAAAACATACACAAAGCCACTTGGATTTCACCAGATCACACTACACAGGATCAAATCGACCATATCTACATCAACAAAAAGTTCAAGAGGACGATGGAGGATGTGAGAACCAGAAGAGGAGCTGATATAGCATCCGATCATCATTTGCTGGTCGCCAAGATGGAACTAAAACTCAAGAAGCACTGGACAACGGCGCTGAAGGCACTGAAATCAAATGTAGCAGCAACTGCCAAGATACTACACATCCTCTTCAGTAAGATTTCGTATGAAGAACAAGTACCAACAGACTGGAAAAAAGGACTTTTGATCAAAATACCAAAGAAAGGTGATCTTAGCAAGTGCGACAACTACAGGGGCATCACTCTCCTCTAAATACCAGGGAAAGTCTTCAACAGGGTATTGTTAAACAGGATGAAGGATTCCGTAGACGCCCAACTTCGAGATCAACAAGCTGGATTTCGTAAGGATAGATCGTGCACAGATCAAATCGCAACTCTGCGGATCATTGTGGAACAATCAATCGAATCGAATTCATCACTGTACATCAAATTCATTGACTACGAGAAGGCATTTGATAGCGTGGACAGGACGACAATATGGAGGCTTCTTCGACACTACGGCGTGCCTGAGAAAATAGTCAATATCATACGGAACTCCTATGATGGACTAAACTGCCAAATCGTCCACGGAGGACAACTCACCGACTCGTTTGAAGTAAAGACCGGTGTTAGACAAGGTTGCTTACTCTCACCCTTTCTCTTTCTCCTGGTCATCGACTGGATCATGAAGACGTCAGTGGACAGTGGACAAGCAGGATGCAAATTGACGATATAGACTTCGCTGATGATCTGGCTCTTCTATCACAAACGCAACAACAAATGCAGGAGAAAACGACTAGTGTAGCAGCAGCCTCAGCAGCAGTAGGTCTCAATATAAAAAAGGGAAAAGCAATACTCTCCGATACAATACAATATGCACCAATCAAACTACACTTGACGGAGAAGCTTTGGAAGATGTGGAAACCTTTACATATCTGGGCAGCATCATTGATGAACACGGTGGATCAGATACAGATGTGAGGGCGAGGATCGGCAAAGCAAGAGCAGCATACCTACAACTGAAAAACATCTGGAGCTCAAAACAAATGTCAATCAACACCAAAGTTAGAATTTTCATTACAATTGTCAAGACAGTTCTATTGTATAGGGCGGAGACGTGGAGAACTACGAAAGCCATTATCCAGAAGATACAAGTGTTTATTAACAGTTGTCTACCCAAGATACTTCGGATCCTATGGCCAGACACTATCAGCAACAAGTTACTGTGGGAGACAACAAACCAGATTCCAGCGGAGGAAGAAGCGCTGGAAGTGGATTGGGCACACCTTGAGGAAATCAGCTAATTGCGTCACAAGACAAGCCCTCACATGGAATCCTGAAGGTCAAAGGACAAGAGGAAGACCAAAGAACACATTACGCCGAGAAATAGAGACAGACATGAGAAGAATGAACAAGAACTGGATAGAACTAGAAAAGAAGGCCCAGGACAGAGTGGGTTTGAGAATGCTGGTCGGTGGCCTATGCTCCATTGGGAGTAACAGGCGAAAGTAAGTAAGTAAGTAACGAAGATATCGCTTAAGCCAAAGACGATGGCAAGATGGGAAAATCAAAACTCTACTTTAGATACTTGTTGACGTTTCGTCAAACACCAATTGAACACAGTTGATATAAATTCTGAGATGATGATTAGATCACAACACATTTAGTTACCGTCCGGAGCTAAATTGCCTATTAAAACAAACAAAACTACTAAATAAACTTATTCACCAGACACTTGAATGTGAGGCGCACTTTAAGTGTATAGGCTGATACAAACTGGTTGGCCACACCAAAGTGAGTGGAGCAAGGCCCGAACCAAAGATTTATTGGCAGAAAACCAAACCCCTTAAATCATTAAGCCTTCGCTCTAAAACGATAAGCGATACCACGTAAATTCTCTGACATTGATTTGATAAAGGGGACAAACAGTTTACGCAAAGATGGAATCAAATGAAGTCCCAATAAAATGACTATTTCCCACGAATCAAATAACAAACTAAAGGGTGTGAGCTTGGATTTATTTAATCGCCTGCGTAGTCTGAAAGCGTAACAAGCTGAACCCATGAAAATATTCCCATATTGTGTCCCTGCCCTTATTATCGCCTTCGAAAGTTTTTTAGTATCTCTTGATGAGATAAATAAATCTAGAATAAATCAAAATATGAAGCATTATGGATCAAAACAGAATGTAAGATTCCGAGAAATAAGTATCTTACAACACTCAGTTTCAGGATTTTATTCATAATAATATGTGCTCTTTACAAAATAAACCGACACATCCACATTAATTTTGACTCAGCTATAAATAACGTAAGATCTGGCAATGTGCATTTGATAGAACAAGATGACAGTGGTGCCAAATCACTGATATATTAAGCAATAAACTGTTTTATGTTGTATTGAAAACTAATGATAGTTAAATCACAATCAGTCAGTAACAACGTAGAACTTCGTACGTGCGTACATCAGTTCGAGTTGCCATACCACATTAGCACAGAGATGCAGTTGTCGATTCAAATCCCATAGTGGTAGAAGTAGTACGAGTATAATCAGAAATCCTAAAGATTAGGGTTTTAAGAAATTATTGAAGGAGTATAGTACAGTGAAATAAATTTGGAAAGAGAAAAAGACAGAGACATGAGGAATTCGGAAGATTAGAAGTTGGTAGAACACAAAGAGTGGATGCACCTTCGCCATTGCAAACGATTTTGAGCCATGTCATTCAAGGTCTTTAACCATCGGTTGCTATCATCTCGCGAATCCCAACCAGGTAGTCTACACCTACCAACATGGCTCAGTCCAATTGTCAGTGACTTCATTGATTTGTGCCACGTTTTGGTCTGGCCGCCCATAGCTTTCTTCCAACCTACTCCTACACCATGAAACATTGCACGTTGGGGCAGTCGGTGGTCGGGCATACGTAACACATGTTC
The DNA here is from genome assembly GCA_944470415.2 of Schistosoma rodhaini. NCBI lineage: Eukaryota > Metazoa > Platyhelminthes > Trematoda > Strigeidida > Schistosomatidae > Schistosoma > Schistosoma rodhaini. The sequence continues at coordinate 48,440,184 of OX104036.1, forward strand.
CAGCCATCTCAACTGATCAAGTTTCACTACTTCATCAATCGATTTGCCATCCTTAACTAGTACTCGTTTCCTAACAACTGCATTACTTACCCGGTGGTCCCAGGATATACGAGCAATGCTTCGAAGACACCTGTGATCAAAAACTAGTAGCCTACGAATATCCTCTACTCTTATCGGCCATGTTACCATAAAGTAGGACGGAGCGAACTGCTGCACAGTAAACACGTCCTTTGATTGCTAGACGGATATCTCGCCTACTCCATAAATGACGCAAGTTGGCGAAAGCTAGACGAGCCTTCTGTATCCGTGCTGAGATTTCGTCACACACTAGACCACAAGGGCTGATGAGACTCCCAAGATAAGTGAAGTGGTCTACACGCTCAACTACTTCACTCCCTATCATTAGTTCAGGTTTTGCTGCAACCCAATCTTGAAGTAACATTTTGCACTTCGAGGGAGAGAATCGCATTCCGAACATGCCTGCATAGTTGCTTATAGTGGTCAGAAGACTCTGCATGTTGCCAGCGTCCTCACCAAATAAAACTATGTCATCGGCGTATTCTAAGTTAACAAGTGAGCCTCCCGGTAAAAGTTCAACTCCTGGAGGTTTAGCTGATGAAAGTGCTATTTCTAAAAGTATGTCAATGACAAAGTTAAACAAGAATAGAGAAAGTGGACAGCCCTGACGAACACCACTTGAGGTAATCAGTTCTGATGACAGTTCGCCATAGGCTCTAACTCGACCAGTTGTGTTCGTGTAGAGAGCCTTTATGAGGTTAATGTACTTCTTTGGTACTCCTTTCACTGACAAACACTACAGTAGAACCTCACGATCAACGGAGTCAAATGCCGCCTTAAGGTCAAGAAATACTACTATTGTGGGACGTCTGAATGTATGTCTATGTTCTAGGACCTGACATAGGGTGAATATCTGGTCTATGCAACCACGTCCAGATTGAAAACCAGCCTGGTTTTCTCTAGTCTGCTCTTCACGAGCTTTGGTTAGGCGTCCAAGTATTATTGAAGCTAATATTTTAGACACTATATTAGTCAAACTGATTCCTCTGTGATTGTTACAAGAGGACTTTTGTCCTTTCTTATAGACTGGCACAATCAGTGATTGTGACCAGTCAGATGGAATTACGTCCAGTTCCCAGATTCTACCTAAGACCTCAGTCAATCTCGTTGCTAGTACTGGACCACCATCCTTAAAAATCTCAGGGGTCAACCTGTAAGGGCCTGCTGCTCTTCCTCGCTTCAGATTTCCTATAGCTTTTCAACCTCGCAGAGGGTTGGAGGACTTGCATCAATTTGCCATTCAGGACGACTGGGGATCGTGGGTAATTGAGGTGTGGCTGAAGGCCAGTTGAACTGATCCCTAAAGTGTTCTGCCCATCGAACCAATCTCCTGGATTGAGAATGAATGATATGCCCATCATTATCTGAGATGGTTTCACTGATACTCGGGTTCCTAATACCGGTTTCTTTAACAGGTCTTAATAGCTGCCTACTGTTACCTATTGCCACTGCCTTTTCCATCTCTCTTGCTTTCGCTACCCACCACTGTTCACGATCATTACGTAGGCTTCTTATTAGCCTGCGCTTAAGTTGACTCCGCTCTTCGTTATGTTCAGAGCCTGATGGGATGAGTTTACGAGCATCTATCAGTGCGGTAGATGCTGCCAAGATCAATTGTTTCTCCCTAACTTTATAGTTTATCTTACTAGCGGATATCACTGCTGTTTCCACAGCTTTACGGATGTCATTCCACGCTGCCTCGGGGTGGGTACAACTTACATGGCTTCCTAACTGTTTTTCTAGTTGTTCTTGAAACACATTCTTAGCTTGCCTATCATTAAGTAGAACCCTAAAAGGCTTCCCTGCAGTGTCTTTCCTACGTCCAGTAAGACAAAGACAGATACGTGCTCGCACTACAGCATGATCTGAATCTAAGCACGTGCTCCAAAATGGGCGACAGTCTTCTATCGAGCCCCTCCATCGATGGTTGATAGTGATTTGATCTATTTGGGTGCAACGTTGGGACAAATTCGGGGGTCGCCAAGTCAAATCACAATAAAATTTAAAAGAAGTTTAGAAGATGAACTAACTTGCAACAAGAAAAAGGTACATGCGGATCCAATGACATAACCCAAATATATCTTAACTTCACGTTCCAAGAAATTGAGACAGCCATACTGATAATAGATACACTCTTTATTGCTAAACGATTCTTCTAGCTGACAATTTTTACAACAACTTCGAGGATAACTGCCGTTATTGTAATATTTCCAATCTGATTGTTTTTCCACTCCACAACACTCAAACTAGAATACAGGATGAATTTATAAAACTTCAGTTTACATTTGACTGGATAAAATCGACAATCTGTCGAACTTCAGCAACTTTATCATACATCTTCAGATCTTCATGAAGTACTCCACTTATTTGTTCTCTAATCTAAAAACGTTATGTAAGTTCAAAAATATGCATTACTTTTGGCCAGTAAAATATAGAAACGATTATAACAGCCAGTTTACATAGTAAAATAGTGAGCAATAATACATACAACAACACAAGTAGACAGCGACTATGTTTTATGCAGGCTATGAAACCAATCAATCCAGCACACAGGAGCAATAATCCTGTGCCCAGCACAATATAACCAGGAAATTGTAGGTTTGTTACAGTCACAACGTGTTTGTAACGCGCAGCAATTACAAGTATGCTCCCCCCAATAGCTATAAGTATTACTGAAGCAACCTGAATCGAAAAAATGAAACTAATTCACAAAGACTTACCAAAAGCAGTGCATATGACACGGCCACAATGCATCTAGATAAGTCATTAAGAATCGCCATTGTGAATAGCTAGTTTTTTAATAAGAACGTTTGATATCTCCAAATTCCTAGATAATCGGTACAGATTAAACTACACAGAAGATTGGACCTGTCAAGAAGATAAGGTCGAATAAAGAAAATCACAGGAACTAAGTGGTTTGAAGCCAGATGCTGCAATTACCAAGTTTAACTAATTAATAATGATCGTTTTGTGTAGTTCGAACCAGTCAACAATTTTGATAACTAGTTTTAACATTATGGTTGGTAGGTCAGTCAGCTACAACGTAGGACTAGGCATATATATGCATCGGTCTAAGTTGCCATACCTCGTTAGCACAACAAGATCAACACCGGATTCATAGAAGCAATTAATTTAGTGGTGGTAGTATATAAAGAAAGGTTGTATAGAAGGATATAGTATAGGAAGGAAAAAAAGTTATGAAGCAATTTTAATCTCAAGGTTTAAAGGAAGATAAAGAGTGTATACTCCTACGCTATTGTGATCGATTCTGAGCCATGTCACTCAGAGTTTCCAACCATTGGTTACGATAGTCACGCGCACCCCAACCAGGTAGTCTGCATTTGCCAACATGGCTCAGACTAGAAGTTAGTGACCTCAAGCACTGATGCCATGTTTTGGTTTGGCCGCCTCTAACTCTCTTCCAACCATCCCCTACACTAGTTAACATTGCGCGTCGTGGTAATCGATGTTCAGGCATACGTAACACGTGGCCCATCCCACAATGACGTAAGTTGGCAAAAGCCAAACGAGCTTTTTGAATCCGTGCTGAGATTTCGTCAGACACCAACCCATTAGGGCTGATCAGACTTCCAAGATAAGTGAAGTAGTCGAACGCGTCGACAACTTCACTCCCTATCCTTAGTTCAGGTGTTGATGCAGGCTAGTCCTGGAGTAACAATTTACATTTGGATGGGGAGAAACGCATCCCAAACATCCTGGCATTATTACTGAGTTCCAACAGAAAACTTTGCATTTTGTCAGTGTCTTCACCAAACAGGACTACGTCATCTGCGTATTCTAAGTCGATAAGTGAATCTCCTGGTAGAAGATCAATTCCTGAAAATTCAGTCGAAGAGAGTGTTATTTCCAGCAACAGGTCTATCATGAAGTTAAACAAAAACGGGGATAGTGGACAGCCTTGTCGGACACCACTTGAGGTTGTAAAATCAGATGACAGTTCGCCATAAGCTCTCACTCGACTGGTAGTGTCAAATGCTGCTTTCAAGTCAAGAAAAACTATCATCGTCGGACGCCAATAAGCATGCCTGTGTTCTAAAACCTGATGAATAGTAAATATGTGGTCGATACAGCCACGACCAGGTCTGAAGCCAGCCTGATTTTCTCGTGTTTGCAGTTCACGAGTCTTAGTTAGGCGACCGATAATTATTGAGGCTAGTATTTTAGATACTATGTTAGTCAGACTAATCCCTCTATGGTTATCACAGGATGATTTTGGCCCCTTCTTATATATTGGGATAATCAGAGATTGTGACCAGTCAGATGGGATTACGTCCGTCTCCCAGATTTTATCCAGAATAGTAGTCAACCTAATCGCTAAAATTGGATCACCATATTTAAAGACCTCTGGAGCCAATCCATCTGGACCAGCTGCTCTTCCTCGTTTCAGATTACCTATAGCCTTTTGAACTTCAAGTAGGGTCGGGGGGCCTACTTCAATGTTCCATTCAGGTTTTCTGGGAATAGTGAGTAGTTGTGCAGTAGCTGAAGGCCAGCTAAACTGCTCCTTAAAGTGTTCCGCCATCGTTCTAAACGTTTGGGTTGAGAGTAGATAAGGGTTCCATCTTTTTCCGAGATTGTCTCACTTACACTTGACTTCTTAATTCCGGTTTCTTTCATTAGCTTGAATAGTTGCCTGGTGTTGCCTACAGCCGCTGCCTTTTCCATCTCTTTTGCTTTCGTTGCCCATCACTGCTCACGATCGTTCCTTAGACTCTTAGTTAATCTAGATCTAATTTGTTTACGCTCTTCGTCGTGTTCAGAGCCTCATGGGATGAGTTTACGCGAATCCATCAGTGAAATGGACTCAGAAGAAATCCACTGGTTTTTTGGAGCCCTATGGTTTAAATAACTAATAGATGTTACTGCTGTTTCCACAGCTGTTCGTATGTCTTTCCAAGCGGCATCTGGGTCAGTCTCGTTTACAGAACTGCCTAGATGTGAGCTCAGTTGTTTCTGGAATTCGCATTTGGCTTTCTCGTCCTCCAGTTCAATCCTAATGGGTCTTCTTAGTGCACTTTTCCTGCGTCCATTGAGGCGCAGACAAATGCGCGCTCGTATTAAAGCGTGATCAGAGTCTAAACAAGTATTCCAATACGAGCGACAATCTTCTATTGAGCCTCTCCAACGATGACTGATGACAATATGGTCTATTTGAGTCCATCGTTGGTTTGGTGAAGGTGGTCGCCATGTTAGACGATGTCTCTCCTTATGCTTAAAATTAGTGCTTGCTAAATATAAATGAGTGTCTGAGCATAGTTGCAATAGACGATCACCATTATCGGTTCGTTGAGCCGGAATACTAAAACACCCACCTAAATGTCTTTCTGTTTGAATTAAGCTGCCTACCTAGGCATTTAAGGCATCCGTTACGAGTACTATGTCTGAGCGCTTAGCTTTTTGAAGAAGTTCGAAGAGCTTTTGTAGAAGTCTAATAATACAATATCTGTCGAACGCACTTTCCGCAGAAGAACACTTAACTGGTAGTAAAACTCATCCTTGATCGCTTCCGGGTTGCAATCTGTCGATGTGTAGACGGAGATTAAGAAAAGACATCCTATCTCATACATAATTTTCCAAATTTTGATGGAGCTTCCTAATCTAACAGGACATAACAGACTGTTAGCAAAGATCCGATCGATTAGTACTGTCTCAGCTGTAGAGCTTAGTGTGAGATTAGAGCTAGAAAAACTAGACGATGTCACAGCGTCCCTGCCTAAACACACGTGAAACTAGTTCTCAAAGAGACAAATAAGGAGCGAATTTGTAGTACTTCACAAGAGTCTTGAACACAGGTGTCGGATAGACAGCAGACATCGATGTTGAGACTTTCTAAAGGCATATTCAACCCTGCCTGTTGTCCGACCTCCATTAGTGTGTGAACGTTGAAGGAGGCCAGTTTGAATGGCACATGCTATTTCAGAATTCGCATTCATTAGTAGCGCTCAACTTCCGACCAGTCAATGACTTAAGATCGTTTAGACAGAACAAAGTTCCCACCATAGACGAGTTGCTATGGAAGTTTAAAAATATAGGAATATGCAAAATGGGGATAGAGGAATAGACAAGTGATTCAACGTAAAATAAAAACGAGTCTTAACAAATAGTTTTGGTATGATCTGTGAGGACTGAAATTAAGGCGTGAATAGTTTCCTCCAATAGTAGTCACAATTTGGTTTGTGTATGGACTGGGATAGAGCCTGGACGCCTGAACCAAAGCAGGTGGTTCTTTTTAGAGGGCTACTCACTGAACCTTTGAACTAAAGGTTTTTGTGGTTTATTGATAGGACTCCAATTTGACTGGCTGATCACAAAGAACTATTCAAAACATTCGCCCTAACCCCATAGGAGCTGAAGGGTTTTCATACAGAGCAGTTATAACGCTTCATGGTAAAAGACGATATTCTTCGGTAGTCACGAAGCCAATGGCCTTTTTGACGACTAGAATAACAATTAATATAGATAAATTTAATGTCTAGAAAACGTGACAAACTGGAAGGGCAGTGAGAATAAGAAGATACGACCTAGCAGTGCCAGAAAGAAGTGAAACTAACTGAACATAATCTGAACAGAAAAACTAACTTCAGGAGAGTTGTTGTGTTACACGAAGACAAAAATTTTTGACCTACACTAAAAATTGTACTGATGCTCTACTAAGCACGAAAAGCAATTATAGGATGGGAACCTCATGTCTCAAGGATCATCGAAGCATCCTACAAAACAAAAAAGAAAGGGATCACAAAAAATATCATACAGTGCTGGGCATCTACCAATGATAAGAAAGAAAATGGAAAAGACCAGTTTCATGAGAGGCTGAAGTCCATCCTAGAGATGTATCCAGGAAAATACCCAATTATTCTGATGAGGCAACTAGACACCAAGGTTCGGATGGACGACACATCATGAGGCGACATAAACTGGGAGGAAAAATTCAAAGATAGTAAGAAACTGGAAGATCTGTATGCGTTCACCATATTCATAGGTGGTATCATTTCCCTTCACACTTATACACAAAGCTACATGGGTTTCACCGAACCACACCACAATAAACTAGATTAAGCAGATCTGAACTAAATGACTAAGAAGGCCCATAGGAGAAATAAGAGCAAAACAAGGAGCTGACACAGGTTTAGATTACCACCTACTGGTTAAGCTAAAGAAGCACTAGACAATCAGTACTGTAAAAGTTTAGTACGGACTTAACTCGCAATGCTAACAAGACTAGAGAGTTTAAGCAACACGTCCTAAGCCTTATAAAACATACTAGAAGAAACCACTGTAGAGAACAACAGACTACCTCACTAGGGTCCGTGTGATTATAGTACCCAACAGTTAGAGACTTAAAATGACACTGCTCAGAATCAATCGTAATGTCACGGGTGCAAGCACTCGTTGTACTACCTTAAATCTTACGTTTCTAAACTACTAAATTTTTCCTTCCTGTTTCAGTGATTTTATATCTCGGATAGTATCTTCGAGGTCTGGTCTTTCTATTGCCAATAATATCGTCACTACCTCTCCCACTCTAGGATTTGCCCTGGCAATTTCGTCCTCCTTTGCTAGTAGGATGCGGTAACTAGAATCGTTGTAGACGTGCCAGGTTAGTTGTTGGGTTTGGCTGACTACGAAGAACTGGAAAAAGATTAGGCAAGCAACAATTTCGCTATGTGTCGGTTGCTAATGTCCACATAGTTTATTCTAGCTCCTAGACATGCCAATTTGCCCATTCTTAATGAGTCACATTTTGGCATAGTTAATTATTCGCCTTGACTGTTTTTGTATATGAGCGTATACGTGTGCACTTCTTATCCTATTCATCACATGTCTGTACCTTATTTTTGTTTGACTATAAATATCGCCTCACGCTTGGTTGAATTGAGTTGTCTAATAAGCCTTCTTTAGCGAGCGTCATTTCACTTCGTCCCTCTGATTGTCTATCTAGACCAATGAGTGCAAAATATATCCACATTCAAAAACCCATCCCCGTATTTGGTTTATTTAGTTCCACTATTCACTAACGTAGACTAAATCGGCAACTATATACGAGGGTTGGCAAAATATATATTTCAATAACAATCAATCACACAATATTACTGGAGTCAAATGTACGGCTACTAAAACTCCGTTTCCGTTTGGAAAGGACAGGAGGCTTGATGGCCTGTGTTAGTCCTGGCAATGATGGTCTCTCAGCTGATCCAACCTTCTTTTGAAGGAGTCGACGGATGAAGCCTCAACCACGTGCTGAGGTAATGAATTCCACTCGCTGATGATTCGACGGGAAAGTCGGTAGTCAGCTGACAAGTAATTCGTTCGGGGCTTGTGAACTTTTTTGGAAGACAAGAAAAATGAGGACATATCAGGTGCAAATCTGTCATTAAGCAATTTGAAAACTATAATCAAGTCGCCTCTGATTCTTCTATATGACAGCGGAAATAGGTTTAGCTTGGTCAGTCCAGTATTATACGGGAGCTTCGCCATTCCGGAAATCAGCCTTGTTGCTGTCCTCTGAACCCTTTCCAAGAGTTCACTGCCTTTTTTTAGGTAGGGGCCAGCTGCTTGTATGCAGTACTCAAGTTTAGGACGCACGAACACTATACAAAGTCAGAAACGTTTTAGCGTCGAGATGCCTAAAAGCCCTGCGTATGGACCATAAAGTTCTAAAACCTTTGGCGGCTATTGCACGGTAGTGTGCAGTAGTCTTTAAGTCTTGACTAACGATGACGCCTAAGTCATTGTGTGCCTGGACAATAGGTAACTCAGTGTTATTCATCGTGTATGTATCTGTACCCTGGTGGCCAATATACATCACAATTCACTTGGAAGTATTTATCGGCAATTCCCAGGTTTGGGACAATTCAGATAATCTCTCCAGGTCATTTTGAAGTTCTAAGCTATCGCCCTTGCTTTGTATCGCTCTCCATATCTTGACATCATCAGCATAGAGTAAGACCGATGACGATGGTAGACGAGGGAAATCATTTACGTACAGGAGGAATAACACGCCCCAAAACTGTACCCTGGAGGACTCCACTAAACACAGTTTTTCAGCTAGACAACTTGGAGTTCACCCTTACTCTTTGTTGGCGCCCAACTAGGAAGTCTTTTATCCACATCAATAGATTGCCTTCAATCCCGATATTCCTTAGCTTATATAACAGCCGGTTATGCTGAACTTTGTCGAAAGCTTTGCTAAAATCGATGTAAGCTACGTCTATAGGTAACTTTTGGTCCTTAAGAGGGCACCAGCTTTCACGAGCGACTAATAAGTTTGTAAGACAAGAGTAACCTGTTCTAAAACCATGCTGCTTTTCCGAGAAGATCCGGTTTTCATCGTAGTACCTAAACAGCTCCTTTCGAATAATCTTTTCTAAGATTTTAACAACCACACTAGTTAGGCTAATGGGTCGGTAATTCTCAGGCTTATGTTTTGTACCTGTTTTGATTACTGGACTTACTATGGCGTTCTTCCATTCTTTTGGTAGACGACCCTGGGTTAAAACATACACTTAAAGGGTTGGCAACAAAGTTAGCTAATTCCCTTAGTAACCTAGGATGCAGTTCATCGGGTCCAGTGGATTTACCTATGTCAAGCTTAACTAGCAGACCAAAGACATCGAGTTCTTTAATGGTTACGCTGTCCAGTGCTTGTGTGGGGGGATTTTCATGGACTAGTGAGAAGGGTGTTTCTATGGTGTATACATCGCTAAAGTATTTAGAGAATACTTGAGCTTTGCCAAAGTCGTCCTCCACTAGTGATGAGGCAGTACTCTCCCCATAGTGAAGGAGCATTTCTTCTTCTTTTTGCCCTTTGGTTTATATACGAATACAAGCGTTTAGGACATTTTATTGATTCCTTAACGATTTTCTCTTCGTACAGCTTCCTGGACTTATGGAGGGTCGAGGCACAGGTATTTCGAACCTTTTGATACTGAGATTTTGCCTCATCAGTTCACAGTAACCTAAATCTATCCCACATTTTCCTTCTTTTACGGAGAAGGATGCGAACCTCCCTACTGAACCACGTTGGGGAGTTTCTCTGCCCCCTAGGTGTAGTCCAAGGGGTTTGGGGGGGCGGTAACTTTTAGGTATAAGTTCCGGAATACGTCCCAAGCCGTATCGATTGATGACTCCGGGTCTATTTTCCAATCTACTGATGATGCTGAGTGCATGATGTCTGGTATGTTTGCTTTCCAGACGTTAGGTCTCGATTGAGCTGAGGTGTGCTCGTGATCGAGTTATATGGAAGTCAAAGCTTAAAACTGCATGATCACTTTTGCCTAGGGGTGGCATGTAATCCAGGTTTGCAACATCATCCTCAATATAAGATCTAGTAAGGATGATGCAGAACCCGGGTCGTACCTAGTTGCTTCCTTCACGTGTTGCACTAGGGCACATGTGATTACCGCATCAACTAGTTCCTGTTCGAAGGAATTTGCTGACGATTCAGCCCGCAAATTTCCCCAGTCCACCATGGGTGCATTAAAGCCCCCCAGGATTAGACATCGATCACTTCGTGATAAAGTGTTGAGACTGTTTAGCAGGACCTCGTTTGCCTCACAGCTTGGACTGCGATAGATCAAATTAAGTAGCAACTCTTGTCCCCTGCATTTCAGGCGGCAGTAAACTAATTCATACGTCCCACTCTCATGGAATACACTGTCGATAATGGTAAATGGAATAGCATTCCTAATGAATAGAGCTACTCACCCTCCTTTACGCGTTTGTATTCTTTCGGCCCTTACTAATGTAAAACCCTCGAAATCAAGTTCCCTACTATCTATAGACGGCGTCAGCCATGTTTCTGTGACTGCGATTATGTCTGGCCTAGTTGATTCAATCTGTACACCTAGTTCCGGTAGCTTATTGAGTAAGCTCCAGGCATTAGTATAACAGATCCGAAGTCTATTTAAGTGGCCTCGTTCTTCACCCAGAGTGGCTTCGGCCTCATCCTCTTTCGAAGCCTCACAACCCAAAAATTTACAGTTTTCAGGTCTTTTTCGCCAGCGTCTAGTCTGAGCTGTAGTTCTTTTTCGGCTTCCCGTCGTTTTACACGGTTCGCCAACGGTAAGTCCTTACGGAGAAAAACTCCTGGACCCTTTAATTTGTGTCCATTGTCTAAGATTAAGAGATTTGAAAACGACTTTGAGCAGTCTAGACTGATTAGGCTTCATATGCGCCAGGTTTCTTAGTCTATACACCTTTAGCAAGGTGACTCCGGAGATGTTTTGAGACATAACTTGGTTGAGTAATTGTTTTATCAACACAATGTCGTGCCCAAAACGAGCTTTCGGTTCTGAGCTGTCACTCTCCTTGACTCTACGGAAAATGACTAATCTGTCGCTGTGATCAGACTTAGGCTTTTCGAGCATTTTGCCGTTTTTTCCTTACGACCGGTACCCAATCGCCGATGTTCTTTGGAGTAGTAACCACAGTCGCGTCAGGCGTACTATGGGATTCCGGAAGGTTCAGGACGACTTGGGAGGTTGGGTCGTCTTTCGCGCTGGAAATCGATTGAGCCTTGCGATTTTGGGTTCCGGAAGTTCTCTTCTGGGTACCATTTTTGATACGGTGGACAGAAGAGACTTTTTTCGCGAGTTTCTGGTTGTGACAGACCTCTCTGGAGGTTGTCCTTCCTCCTTTGGACAGTGTGGGTCAGCATTTCTTGGACTCACTTGGGCTTGCCTTATGTCAATCTGCGTCTAGACAGATCGAGTTCTGACCGATGTGTCTCGACCGCGCTTGCCGAGACACTTTTTCGCGGCATTGACCATTGAGATGGCCTCGGTTAACAGGCTATTTGCATCCAAACAGCACTGTTGACATAGCTATATGCATCCATTCTTACTGAACCGCTTAAAAGCTGCAGGCGTTAGATTCGTGCAAACTTCGTGGTACCATCCTTTGCACTCGTCACACTGCTTGCCACTGTGAAGGGGATATCGACAGTCTGAACGCTGGCAAATGCTTTTGTTGCACCTTCCAGTCATTTGAGGGGAAAAGAAAGAACTTTGAACAAAAATAGAAAAAGTAAATAGTTAAGACCAAAGTGCTAACGGATATAATAGAAAAAACAAGGTACTCTAGAGTACCGACGATAAACTATTTTAGAGACCAAAAATGATACTCTGAACGAATATTTTAACTGAAAGAAATTCAATCAAAGCATAAACAGTAGCCTTGATACGTTATTAACGATCAAAATAGAATTTACTCAACGAGGAAAAATACCACTGTCCTTTTTCAATACACCACGAAGTGTTGGGTTCCACGGAGCACTAGAACAAATGGTAGATCTCCAGACAATCTTGGGAAGATTCGAGAGAGAGAAAAACAAAAGGACGGCGGTCTAAAACAACCAACTTGGGTGGAGTTATGTTCTCTGAGCCAAACATTAACAAAGGAAGTCAATGTATTGGCCCGATATACAAAAAACAAATGTGTGATGAAGAGCATTGGAGCTGGCAAGCAGAAATATATAGAAAACTTCAGCAGGGTAAGGTACAACATCAGGTAGTATGAAAAGACCATATGACATAACCAAGAAGCTCACAGGGGAGAGTAAACCAGAACAATCAACCAACAATGAAAGACAGAAAAACCAATCACCGAACGTCAAGAGAAATGAAACAGGTGGGTATAACACCTCGAATAGCTCTTAAATAGACCAGATTCATTGAACTCCCAGATACAGAAGCCGCACACACGACAAAAATTATAAAAATCGCTCGCGAGGGTGGTTAACATAGGCTTATTATGCAATTAGTTTTTGTTATTACTGACATTTTTCATATATTCTAATTATTTGAACAATTACCAAGATTGGCTGTAAAACTTTTGTTTAAAAGAAGCGCGACCTCGGATCTTTCTTTCCATTATTGAGCAACCCCATAAAATGTCACATTGAAAATCTTTCACAAATACACTACTGAATATAATGTCATTCTAGCTCTTGACAGACCTATCAATTCATTCTTCTCCAGCCACATTTTACCTTGCCACCTATTGGCTTACTAATCCCGACTGTTTCGATGTGATTGAGGATACCACGGATATTCTAGTTTTACAACTAGCAACTAGTAGTATCTTCTATAATCGATCGTTCCCAGTCAAATAGAAACCAGAAGTCAGACGAGGAGAGGTAGGAAAGATATATTTGATACGTTACCAATATATCGAGAGACTTCGTTCTTAACTTGCTATTGTAACGTAGGAGGTGTGTCCCACGCCGTGTTGCAACGTGATCTGGTACGGATGCATGACCGAAAGCCTTCAGTTAAACAAGTCCACTTAAACAACGTGGTCAGCATCTAATGTCGAACACTTAATGAGCTATTGATTTTGGGGAATTATTTACAGCTACAGATCACTCCCCCCCACTAGTGAGGTAGTGATGCCCCTAAGACGTGACCAGCCAGAAGTTTAAACCCAACGAGTTTGTCGTTGGCAAACACTCTTCTGATAGCTTGCTTAGTTTAGCAGCATCTGGCCGACTTTCCTTAAACTATGGGACCAAAATGTACAACATAGCAATAAAGAAATATAGTACAATGAAAATTTCGGTTCCTTGCGAAACTTCGTCGTTCTTTTCCAGCCGTCCTGGAAAAGAGGAAAAATAAAACGTGTAAGTGCATGTCGGAAATACACTCGTACTTGCGTAAGGACACAAGATGAGCGGAAAAAGAAATAAACTAATACACTTACCAACAGCGTAAAAGCGATCGGAAATAAAGGTTTTTTGGGTTTTTTTTATAAAAAATGTATATATATATATATACACGCTCCAAAAAAATAAATATGTTTTGTTTTTTTTATAAATAAACAAAATGAGCATATTAAAATTTTTTTAATAAACTATGAAAGGGTAATTCAAGATAAAGCTTATGTCCTACGTGCAATATGTTCTGGAAATCTTACTCGTCTTCCAGAACGCGTTGTTTTAGGTTTATCTATCGACGTTGACGAAGTATCAAGTTGTGTGTCGGTTGTCGTGTAGGGTACTAGGAGTGTAGGAGCCGTGTAGTGCTATTGTACCGAAGGAAATTCGACGTAGCTAGGGTTTCCCTTTAAGTACGCTTCTTTGAATCGATCGATACTGATGCTATCGTTCGTACCGTTCGTATCGACTACATAGTACTTGGATTCGCGTTGAAGAACTTTGAAGGGTCCTTCGTATGCTGATTCGAGAGGTCGTCGATGTGAGTCTCGACAAACGAAGACGTGTGTACTATGTCGTAATTCGGGTTGAACGAAATCATCAGTTGATAGAGGTCGAGTGTGAGCAGGTTTAACTGAACGCATAGCATTTGTAAGCCTACTCGTGTAAGAGTTTAGATCCATGTTCAATGAAGAAGCTGAAGGATCCACGAATTCTCCTGGGAGTCGGAGTGTCGTTCCGTAAACGAGTTGAGATGCCGTGTATCCAATGTCAGCTTTCACTGCATTGCGGATACCTAGCAAGACGAGTGGAAGAGCGTCTGCCCACTGTGAAACGTTTGTAGCTGATAATGAAGCTTTTAGTTGTCGATGAAAACGTTCTACCAACCCGTTTGCTTGTGGGTGGTAGGCGATCGTTCGGAAGCGCGTGGTTCTTAATAGTGTGGTCAGACAGTCCAAATTCGAACTGGCGTCTGCGGTCTGTAGTGATGGTCGAAGGGCAGCCGAAATTTGCTACCCATCGTTCGACGAAAGCGCGGGCCGCGGTTTCAGCAGTAATGTCCTTAATCGGTACTGCTTCTGGCCATCGAGTGAAACAGTCTACGCATGTTAGGAGATATGAGTGAACATCTACCAGCATGGTTTGGAAAGGTCCAAATAAAAACAATACGCAGTTCTATCTTGGCACATCTAATTGATAGTTGTCATATTGTCGATAAATTGAAATCATTTCAAGTGATCTATCGTATACCTCCATCGTTTCCCAACGGAGTTCTCTCCCGTTTACTTCATATAGCAGAAGCCATAGGAATTCGTACATTCCATCCCAATTTATGTGTACAGAAGAAATTCGTAACCCCGCTTTCCCTTCCATGGCCGGACATAACTTAATAAATGACATTATTATTTATAAAATTTTATTTTTATTATCTTAATTTGGTTATCATTTTTGTAATTTTCTACCTCTTTCCGTTTGTAATCTTCACTATCTATTTACTTACATACTTCTTATTACGTAATGATTTTAATGTTTTGTGATTGCTATTCCAGACTATTCACCCGCGTTTGACCTCTTAATTCTCAATGTTTAATTATTGATAAGACTTTTGTTATCGTAATTTACTATTCTTACTACTATCAGTACACCTGTCTTCCCACTATCAACTTGTACTTTTAACTACTATTATGCATGGTAACGTATTCTATTTCATTGTGATTATTATTGACTCAAATAGCCTTGATTGGTCTAACATTTTCATATAAATATTCATGCATATTAAAGTAAAGCCTGATGACGATCTAATTGAAAACAATTGTTCGATTACATATGTTGTTCTAATTTTCACAATGGGAATCTTTAATATGAGTATCCGTTTGAGTCGGGTAAGGGTCCTACCAAATCTAGATGAACGTGATCGAAACGAGCGTCAGGGGTTTTGAAAGAGCCTAAGGGACATTTGTTGTGTCTTATGACCTTAGATTTCTGACAGCTTACACAGGAGCGTGCCCACTCCCTCACGTCTTTATTCATGCCAGGCCAACAAAAGCGTTCGGCTATAAGTTTGACGGTTGCACGAGCACCTGGATGAGAAAGATTGTGCAACGTATTGAAGACGTTGCTGCGATAATGTTTTGGTACAATTGGACGATCCTTACCTGTAGATGTGTCACAGAGTAAGGTTTCCTTACCTGTTCCCATCTGCTTAATACTTAGTTTTAGAGTTGTCGAGGATAACTCATGCTGAAGATCAATGTTTTCTTTTTGAAGCTGAGCGAGTTTAAGAAGGTCGATTCCCTGGAAACTGTTCAAGGAACTTATTCGAGACAAGGCGTCTGCGACTACATTGTTAGATTCAGAAATGTGTTGTATGTCTGAAGTAAACTGCGAAATGTAGTCGAGTTGTCGAGACTCTCTTGGTGAGTACTTGTCTAAAGATGAACTTAAGGAGAAGGTAATAGGTTTGTGATCGGTAAAAAGCGTGAATTCTCTTCCTTCGATGGAATGTTGAAAATGCCGTACAGCACAATGCATAGCTAGGAGTTCCCTACCGAAAGTGCTGTACCTAGATTCCGAGTCTAACAACCGCCTGGAGAAAAATCATAAAGGTTGCCAAAAGTTGTTAACCCATTGTTGTAACACTCCTCCGATTGCTGAGTCAGATGCGTCTACTGCGATACTAATGGACGCTTGAGTGTCCTGATGAGCAAGCAAGGTTGCTTTAGCGATGTGTTCCTTAACTGTGGAAAATGCTTTACGGGCTATGTCGTCTAAACTAATTGATTTCGCATTTCCACGAAGCTGATCGGTTAACGGTTTCATTAGGGATGCGCATTTGGGTATGAACCGTCTATAGAAACTTACAAGTCCGTTAAAAGTTCGTAACTGCTTGATCGTGGTCGGTTCTGGGTAATCCAGAATGGCCGCCACTTTGCTCCTAATTGGTCGGATGCCTTGGGCATCAATAGTGTGTCCTAAGAAGACTTGCTATTAGACAGTCATCAACATACTCATGTACGAAGTTGAGACCTCGAAATACGTCATCTATAAACCTTTTGAATGTTTGAGCCGCGTTTCTTAAACCAAAAGGCATTCGCAAGAATTCGTAAAGACCGAAAGGAGTGATGATGTCGGTTTAAAAACGTCGTCAGGTGCCATCGGTATTTGGTTATAGGCCTTAACCAAGTCGATTTCTGAAAAGACAGTTGTACCTTTCAAGGTAGCTGTCAAATTGTGAATATGAGGCAATGGGTAACGATCGGGAATGGTATTGGCATTCAGACGCCGATAATCACCAGTTGGTCGCCAATCATTGCTGTCCTTTTTAAGGACCATGTGCAATGGGAATGACCATGGACTATTCGATGGTCGAATTATACCTAAGTCTACCATATGGTCGAATTCGTTTTTGGCTAACCTAAGTTTTTCGGGAGCGAGTCGACAGGCTTTGGAGAATACAGGTGGTCCTGTAGTCGAGATGTGATGTGTAACATTTCTGGTTACACAAGGCAATTTCGATTGCGATTGGTATATCCCGGGGTTTTTGTCGAGTACTGATTGGTACGAAGGGTCTATGGTGTGCTTAATCGTGACTGGGGATTACCTGCAACCAGAACAAGGAGTTACGCAAACAGATAGTTTAGTGTTTCCATCTATTAACCTTCTTGAGCGTGTGTCGATTAGTAGATTGTGATATTGTAACAGGTCCATACCAATGATTGGCATAGAGACATCTGCAACAACGAAAATCCAGTGTATGGGTTTGCGTAAACCCACGTTAAGGTAGACGTACCTTTTACCGTAAGTAGCGATCGGCTTTCCGTTTGCCGCCTGTAAACTTAAGACAGACTCGCGAAGTCTGTCGTCGGGATTTGCTGGAAGCAAGCTAACTTTTGCGCCAGTGTCGACGAGGTAGCGAACTTTCGTAGTCACATCCATGACATATAAGAGGCGGCTGTATTCGCCGGCTACGGTTGACGTTAACACGTGCCGGCTGGGAAGTCTCTCGAAATCTTATTCGTGTCAGTCGATTTTGAAGTCGGATAATTGCAGGGTTTCCTGCAATTTCTGGAAAACTTACCGTACTGGTTGTGATACCAGCACCAGTCGGGATTGTCTGTCTCTCGTGGTCGAGAGCCAGATCTCTTAAGTGAAACTCTCCTACGTGAGGATTTTGATCGACTACGGTCATTATGAACTCTTAGATATCTTGTAAGCGTGTGACATAGTTCGGCCATGTCAGTCGAGGTCGATTCAGGTTTTCTTTTGATGGAAAAAACCACGACCTTAGAAAATTTGGTGATTTCCAAGATTCGATCGGCAGATGCAGCTAGTTCATCTATGGCATTGTTTTGAAATGAAACAAGCACTGCCTGCACCTGTTGAGGGAGTTTAGACAAGAAAAGTTATCTAAATAGGCCATCATCGAAAGTTCGTTGGCCGATGACTTCTCTCATTCTAAGCAACATGTCCGTCGCAGAGCCCTGTTGCAAGTCGATGTTACGAAAGAGTTGGTCTAACCGTTGTCGATTAGTTAAGTCTCCTCGTTTTAAAATCGATAGCTTAAGCGTTTCGTAAGGTTCGGTAACATCAATAGTAAACATACTAGGTGTTACGTACCTGTTAAACTTTCGCGGTAACGCCTTAACTACCGCGAGGAATCGTGTGCGCAAGTCCGTGATTCCGTGCATGCAAAAATCAGCCTCTGCGTTGCAGAACCAGGACTCGATATTGTCGGGCCCAAATGGCGTTAACTGAATCGAAATAGGGGGAGTATACTTTAACTTAAAAATTTTTGGTGACTGTTCCGTCATAGTAATATAGATAACGAGAAATATCTAATTAAAATATATCCGGGAAAAAAAATTCGCGAAAAAAACACTATATCACAATATATAAAATTCAAATAAAGAATAGCAATGAATATTAATATTCCAAAATGAAACAGACTCACAGTATATTGGCTTGGTGTACCAGATCACGTCGGTCTCACCACTGAGGATACCACGGATATTCTAGTTTTACAACTAGCAACTAGTAGTATCTTCTATAATCGATCGTTCCCAGTCAAATAGAAACCAGAAGTCAGACGAGGAGAGGTAGGAAAGATATATTTGATACGTTACCAATATATCGAGAGACTTCGTTCTTAACTTGCTATTGTAACGTAGGAGGTGTGTCCCACGCCGTGTTGCAACGTGATCTGGTACGGATGCATGACCGAAAGCCTTCAGTTAAACAAGTCCACTTAAACAACGTGGTCAGCATCTAATGTCGAACACTTAATGAGCTATTGATTTTGGGGAATTATTTACAGCTACATGATCAAATGGTTCAAGTGGTTGTGGACGGAATAGAAGAAGCTTTCGCTTAACGGGTTTCCGTGTCTAGTAGCAGTGGATCACCAATACCTCCAGGAAAGAACCTAGATATATAAACGATAATAGAAAAGAAAAAGAATTTAGTAAATCACAAAACATGTTATCCCTAGTCATTATGAATAAGTCAAGTAACCTCCCAAAGGACCCCTGGGAGGTGGTAATATTTTTTCACGTGGTTTAGAAATTCTTAGACTTGTTCTTTTGTAGGCTGTATTGTCCTTAGATTATCATCCTATCGCATTTATCGCTCACACTTTACTGTAGGTTAATAAATTGTAACCGAAACTTGCCCAGTTAATAGAGATTTCACTGATCAGTACTTCGCTATATTATAACTGAGCACTTTTTATCTGTAATACGTCATATACTAATAGTCCCTGATCCTAGTATTAACCCGGTTAATACGTAGAATTAATTATATTCTCATATATATCTGTTATACAGGTTTTTAATTCATACAGCTTCAAAATATGTCAAGTAACTTGGGTAAAAGAAAGATTTCACCAGCTTTCAAGCCTACTAAAAGGTCAAAGTCCGTAACTCCTAAGACTGAAGACTCAGTACCTGAAAATGATAAGCATTTATCCTTTGAACCCCATTCTACCTACCCACAAGTGTCACTAACACTACCTGATTCTCTAAGTAACAACCCCTCTATTTCTTCGTGCAGTGTGCCAACGGTAAGACTAGTTGACATAAAAAGCGAAATGCCCACGTGCATCAAAAAGTCAACACAGTCCACCAGACCGCATGCTTTGCTTAGGCCTAGGTCCAATATACCAAAAACCAAGGAGTCTAACAGTGTATCTCACGTATACGAGAATGCTGACATTCGTCAGTTACAAAACTCCCTAGCCGAAATTTACAGTAGACTTAACCAACTAGCACCCCTCACACACAAAGGAGGGAGGGTGGAGTTACTGACCAGCAAGCACTGATGGTGTGGGCGATGATTTCAATCCACCCGTGTTTGTGGGGCAGAACATTTTGTTTGTATCAGGCTCTTTATGGATGAGAACAAGTCAATAGATCTGTGATATTGAGATTGTTCACCTACACTAACCATTAAGACTCATGTTTCCAATTTTTGTGCTGGATTAACCATTCTACTAAGACAACCTTTAACATGCTAACTCGGACTTTTACATGAACACTGTGTGGCAGGCATCGGATGAGAAAAGAAAGAAAAAAAACTGACTGTAAAGGATATGGTTGCTATTTTATTCAACACTCTACTCTCTATATGCACTCTCTGTTCTTCCTCATTTCAACCTTGACTTCCCTCCTTCATTGGAACCTACTCCACCTTGATAAATATAACAACTCATTGTTCTTTATTACTGCCTTCTCTCTTCTGGAGACCCTAATCGCAGTTTACTCTTGCAACATGAGCTAGTATCAATTTATTCTAATAATTTATCATACCTCCATCTGTTCCACTAATAAATGTTAAGCATTGATTATCGCTCATATCCAGATGCCTTGCTGCTCCTCGGTTTCTCTTTTATTTTTTCTCTTCAGAATCTTGCTCTGAGGGTGAAGCTATGTAACTTCTGACATCTGGAAAAAGCTTGACGAACGCGCTTTCCCAAGGTCATAGCTCAAACCAGGCGCTCCACAAGCCTACTTTATAACAACTATAAACTTAAAAAGCTGCATTACATAAATACTTAGAACTACCGAAACCCTAATACACTTTTTGTCGAGATTGGATCTGGTATATAACGTGGACGCTATGCCCCTTTGGAAACTATTCTTATGAAAACACATTATATCTGAACGAATGAACTGCTATCAACTTTTATAGATTATAATTACTAAACAAGCTTGCTTGGGATGCATACTGTGAACCAGTATATGTTGTAAATTGTAGATCATGCCTGTAAAAATGGCGTGTACCTGCTAATGCAGAAATATATTATTATTATTATATGGGGTATTAATACCGATAAAAATCTCGAACAACTCACAAAAGCTGAGTGTATTTTAGATTTTGTGGCTGAAGAAGTGACGAAAAGAATGATGTCTTCCCACAATGCAGTAGTTTACAATCTCCCTGATCGCATACATCCAAATAAGTTGAGGGATATCTGCCTTAAAGCATGCGATATGCTGAAGGTCAACTGCCAAGTCATCCGCCTTAGAAAAAAGTCGGATAGATTGACTTGCCCTCTACTATTTAAGTTTGGCTGTTGTAACGATGCTAAACAGTTTATCGATTTGAGCAAAAATATCAGCTCATTAGTTCCATACAAAAGCATTAAAGTCACTCCTGACCTAACACCGTGTCAACGTCGTATAAGAAGACGTGAAGCAATAGAATCGCATGACAGAGTGATAGTAAAAACCCAGCAAAAGACAGTATGCAACAAAATGATTGATATAAAGCGCATGAATAACAAGCATGATGTTATATCACAAACGACTAGTCCGTCCGTAGATCTAGATGAGTCTGCAGATCAGAAATCTTTTAATAAGGTACGATCCCCATCTGTCACTAAAAGGCGTGACGGCATCTCTGATCCCGGGTGTTCGCTCAGTATAATACCAAAATGTGCGCCATGTAACGAAACACATCCAACTAAACATATTCATGTAAAAATTGGTTCCCCAAGAGATACTCCACAAGAGGATTAGAATGAACCTAAGTTCATCTCACAGAGACAAAGAAACTCTTCATCTCTGACAAAAAAGACTGGGGAGATAAAATCCAAAATAGGGGGACACGTAAGATTGAGGCCAACTGTTCTGTGGATATCCCAACAACAGTGAATAGGTTCTATCCGCTGATATCATGTAACTTTCCATCAACACCTCGCACAATGGGTAGTACGCTTGAGCGTAACAAACCTTTTTACACGCACACTCACAAAAACTATCAGAATACTGATCACTCCACTCACCTTCTTAAGCCTAAAACCGTTAATAAACATGGTAATTACAGGTTCCTCACCCCACACCCTATGTACATTCCCCAGAATCACAATTGTAATTACTCTCAGAATCAGAACTTTCCAGTATCAACTCACCACATGAAGACGGCCTCCATATATAACAACGGTCGTAACCACTTCCAGTTACGAGCATCAGACCCCTCTCATGCTCGCACTAGCACAAATAGTTATAACAGAGGCTACGAGCTTAACCATCAAAACTGTCTTGCAAATAACAGTACACTTTACAGTCAACATGTACCAGATTTTTTCGGAATAAGGCCCCTAGTTGCACCCCTGTTGAAGCACATAACCCTAGTCATTTCAAACCAAGTGCGGAACATAAACTCGCTTCCCCCGTACAGTTCGCATCAGAAAGTACTCCCACCCTTTCCTCCTGGATAAACTCCCCAAGCAACTTCACTAGCTCATTTGATACATGCCCCAGTAACTCTAGCTATCAAAATACAGAGCTATTGAAAAACACTAAATCCATTACTTCAAACATACATCACTCACGCGAGGCTCATGACATCTTTAATCGAGATACTCTCACTCACTTTAACTTAGTAGGCCACTTGTTTAATATGTGTCTTATCAACGCTAGGTCGATCTGCAATAAAAAGACTGATTTAGCTCTGTTTGCTTCCATATATCAACCATCACTTATATTGATATCTGAAGCATGGACTAACAGTAATATTTCCGATCTAAGTATATCTCTTGATAACTACCTCCTATATAGAAGCGATAGATTGAAAGGACGAGGCGGAGGATGCCTTATTTATGCTCACTCTAGCTTAAACTCACTACTATGCTATATACCTGAACTAAACAAACTAAAGGACTCGGTGTGGATTGTTTTAAAGCCATCAAACTCCATTACCTT